>CATOUR010000026.1:7827500-10227500 GCA_951848785.1 Callosobruchus maculatus | reverse complement strand
TCAAAGTCAATAATAACGATAGCTCTGACTGGAGCCCTTCAAATTTTTTAGTATCATATATAGCAAGATCGCAAACAAGGAAAACTAACAACTCCAATCTTCATTTTCTGCCAGGTAAATTATGTTTTATAATTTCAACAGATTTTAATTCATTCTTCATTTTCTGCGATCTTGCTGATAGGTACTGAAGAATTTGCAGAATTCCAGTCAGTGGTATCATTACTTGACTTCGTGTACGTGAAATTTTATTTTAGAGATATTCGCTGGTAGTTTCGCTTTTATTCCAAATATTTTGGTAGCTTTGGAAACTGTCAATCTCTAGTACATACATTGCATTAACTAGTAGGGTATGGCAAATCTCTATTTTTGTTGTATTTTTTTTTGATCCTATATATGTTACCGCTGTTGTTTCTGGTTAGAGTAGATTTGTTGTGAGTAATTTCACGATCTTGTCTCTTTACGCTAGTTCGTCTCTATTACTGTGCTAAGTAAGTTGTTTTCTTTCAATGAACAGGTTTTTGTCTATATTTTATAGCCTACTTGGTTGCTTATATTTCAGAAAGTTGAATAACACCGATTTGATTGGAAATTTGAAATTAAATGAGAACTGCTTGAGATTGATATTCACAACCTTATATCATTACGTTAGGTTAGGTTGAAAACATCATCATCATAGTCACAGTGTCTTAACAGACATGTTGTGAACTCGTAAAATGCATTTACTCATTTTACGAGTTTCTCTTGGGATATCTTTAAGATCTTAAATGCAGTCATTTCCCATTTGCTTTCTGCATCCTCATGCCGTTGACCAGATGGTATCTACTGGTTCAACCGCCTTTAGGGGAAATTTTTCACCCCAAGGACAAGAAGGTGTCCTGACTTTTCTCAACTCGTCCACCCGAAGCTGTTGGTTGAGAAGAGGTTACTGCTTATACCGACAGTTCGGTTCCTTTTAGTTACCTTTTACGACACACAGGATATACGATGGGAGCTATTCCTCTATTCTAACCCACCCCCAACGGGGGAGGAGGTTGGAAACGAGTGGGGCGATTATGCCTCCTTCTACTGCGACTCTATCGTGTCTATTGTGGGTCACACCTGTTTAGAGTTCACCGTACAATCCACACCTCTTGACAAAGGCGATGGTCGTGATGGATGAAACTTCCTTGAAGTCAAAAGGTTTCAGTTGGGCAAGTCCAAAAGTCTGGAACCTAGCTTTTTCCAGTACAAGACCCAACTCTCGCATGTGGTTCCTCAGACGACAATGTCTCGTCAACAGACCACCCAGAATGCGGAGATCATTCCCCTTCCATTCTATGATTTTCGGGGGGCCTGACTAGAGGGGTATCGTATGAACGCCTTCGAGTTCAGCAGCTTTGGTGTACCTCGACAGTGCAGGAGTGCTTTCCTCTCTGTCCAATCTGAGATGGTTTTCTTAGCTGTGCTTGTCGCAATGCCCGCAAATGGTTCTGGTCTTATGAACATAGATTCGGTTCCTCCTCTTGCGAGCGTATCGGCCAATACATCGCCTTCGACCCCGCTATGACCTGGAACCCAAACCAAAGTTACTTTGTTCCTTGTTCCAAGTTCGTTGATTAGATGTATACAGTTCCATACGAGTCTTGATTCAACCCGTTTGGAGATCAGTGCTTTCAGGGTAGCTTGGCTATCTGAAAATATTTTGATAGGTTTGTTTCCCAGGAGTCTTTTGATACCTTATATTATCAGAAATATTAAATTTTGTATTTGATTGTATGAAAAAAATATGCATTCAAAAAATCAAGTTATCTCTAGTTGAAGTATTCTTGATTATTGTACCGATATCTCCAAGTACAAAACAATTGAAATTTGGAAAACATAGGCTGACGCATTTCATGCTTAGTCATACGGCAAAGTCATAACCATTTCACTTTATAATAAGAATAATTCAGTTTTCTCTGATATCTACTTATACCAAAAATGGTATTTTGCACCTAAACAGTTCATTTGAAGTCCCATATGTGATGGATAAAGTCACATTAGAATTGACCAATGAATCTGAATGTGCAATAATATACAGGATGTCCCATTAAAAAAAACAACTTCGATATGTCACGCTTTTATTAAACACCCTGTATAAAAGTCATTATATTTAAAATGTAGTTTAACTCGACACACATAATACGCCTATATATTTATTTTTCTGAAAGGAGATATCGGTTGGTCACAAGATCTATGAAAAGTGGGATTCTCAACATATTTTTATTTATTTACTTATTTATTTAAGCAAGTAAATGTTAAAAAACTTTATTAGCGTGTCATAGTGTACATAATAAAGCTGGATGAATTAAACATGAAAGAAGTAAATAACGAACATAGTGATTCACATACATAACATAAACTTAGGCCTAACACTTAGTATGCCTTTAGTCTTCCTTTCAAAGTCATGTACAGGCAGATGTGTAATACTTGAAGGTAAGGTGTTATATAAGTCAATACCTATTACTTGTGATTTGTTTATCCTTGAGCGAGGGTGCACCAGCTTACTCTTCCCTCTAGAAAAAGTTCTAAATATATCAATACCATTTCTTACGAACACAAGATTTTCTTTTATAATCATCGCAAATATTGTCAAAATTCCTAAGCTTGACAATGGTAGTCGCATTTGGCCCTCACTATAGCTCTTACAGCAGCTTTCTGTATCAAGAATACTCTTTGAAGTTGTGTATGTGGAGCATTACCCCAGCTCAATAGTCCATAATCCAGCTGCGAGTGAAATAGATCATAATAGGTCACCAGTGCGGCGTCAAAGTCAACAGTAGGTGCTATTTTCCTCATAGCGAAAACAGTCTTGGACAATTTCGTGCATAAGATGTCAATATGAGCAGCCCAACGTAAGCGGGAGTCAAGATTTACGCCATTAAACCTCACATACGATACCGTACTTCCCATACTCAAAGAAAAACTGCATACTTCAGTCTTTCCACGATATAGATGCAATTCGTTGGAATCAGACCATTTTACTCCCCACACCGATAGGTAAGGGGAGTATCGTGATCGCCAAAATTTTCGATTTTGAGAAAATACGTTTCTTGGGCGTTTTATGATGTCTACATAACGAACATCTACGTCACTCATTTCCGTCGGTCTGTCTGTCTGTACGCGTTTTTCTAGCCACGCAATCTCAGTAACCGCTGCATGGATTGTGATGAAATTTAGGCAGCAATATGCTGTGGGGTCGTAGTAGGTAATGCTGCTATAATTTTGAAAATCGGTGCATGGGCCGCGGAGTAATTAGAAAAAAACAAAAAAATTCAAATATTCCTCAAACTTCGTGTTTAGGCGTTTCAGGTGTTCCTGTTCATTTTCTACTTTTTTGGGTGGGGTGAAATTTGGGGGATTGTAAAACTTAAAAATTTCTTGCTTTCATAATAGACTGTCCACTGATCTGTGAAGGAAGACCTAGCAACATAAATAACGTTTTTATAGGTCCATCCGAACATTGCCTTGCCTATTACAGAAATCAAAGCAACGAGGAAACTGTTGAATTGATTTTGATGAAATTTTGATACAGTATTACTACCGTACTACCATGCGCAGGATTTTTATAAATCGTGCCAGTGGCGGCGCAGAAATAATAAAAAAACTAAAAACATGAAAACAGCTCTCGTTTTTAAGCGTTTTAGAGGTTCCTGACCATTTTTTGCGTTTTATTGGGTGGGGGTGAAATTGGGGTAGCTGGGAGGTGCGAGGTAGAAAAACTGAAAAATTTGCTGTATTTATAATAGGCTGTCCACTGATCTGTGAAGGAAGACCTAGCGACATAAATCACCTTTTTAGGTCCATCCGAACATTGCCTTGCCTATTATCGAAACTAAGGAACTTAGAGTTTTCCGAATTCATACGAGTATTTATTGCTTTAGATCGTTTTGTTTTGTGACGTGAAAACTATTTAATTGATTCTAATTAAATTTTGACCCAGTATTTCTACCGTGGCGAGCATGGAAAACGCGCATGGTTGTAAGAAATTGTGTCAGTGGCAGCGTAGCAATAAATAATCAAAAAACTAAAAAGATGAAAACAGGTCAAACTTCGTTTTTAGATGTTTTAGGGGTTCCTGACCATTTTCTACCTTGTTTTTGATGGGGGTGAAATTTGGGTAGTTGGGGGTGGGGGGTTGTAAAACTGAAAGGTCTGTAGTATTGATAACACAATGTGGTTCATAGAGAGGCTGCAAGTGGTGTCGTCTGCATATCAATATATTTAAAAAAGTAGAAATCGCAGCCCAGCTCAGCTCTATCGATATATGTTCACACACTATAACTGGAAGTATTTAAATATAAAACGTCCGTAAATTGGTCTCCATGGCCACGGTCGCCTCTGAAAGGCTTACTGACAGAGACAGCAAAAGCCGTTTATAAAAGCCCCGCAGTATCAGATTTCGGCCAGCTAGCCGGTCGAGGCAGAGCCAGAGCAGATGCTTGTAAAACAGTTCACGTGCCGGCATAAACCACAACACTCAAGCCAGCATACGGATGTAGCCGGTTGTACGAAAAACCGAAAGACTCGACGTCGCTATACCACATCCTCTTCAGATAGCCACCGACGATAAATACAGTCAGTGAACTTGTAAAAATCATCCTCTTGTATTATTAGAAGGAACAACGACGACGGCTACTAGCATAAATGAATTATTCATAAATTGGAACATTGTTAAATGTTGTGCGCCAATGCGCATTCCAAATCCCGCCATGCTATTATGTCTGGGCATAATCAGGATTATTTAAAGTGTAATTTCGGTTACCGATATGATTATACAACTTACATTGTACGGATATGTGTGCATAGAATTAATCAGATATCTGACCGATTGCAGGACAAAACTGACATACCGGAGACCCCAAAGCGCTTACAGTATCCAGCGCCCGCGAGATTGGAGCTCAAGCGAATCCCGCGAGCTTATATATGAATAATAATATTGCGGGATCTCGCCAACCTCGACATCTCGCGATATTGGCAGTTTTGTGGGTTTTTACAAATAATTACAATATTTGAACAAATTAGGAAAAAAAAGTTGTAAGTAATATCAAACAAACATCTATTTTCATGAATTTTTTTTATGTACCAAACATTGTTTGACGTATCCATCTATCTATATCCTTTTAATAAAGTTCTAAGTAGTAAACTTTGACGTACGTGTCTATCAAATAACAAATGAACGAAATAACCAGCCTTCTCTTCTAATATCAAACAAATTAAACTCATTGTCTAAGTTGAGTTTGCTATTATATATATTATTATCACTTAAATGTCGCAGAAGGTCCATTAGACATTACAGAATAGTTAACAAAATATACCAATCAAATGAAAGATTTGTTCAGTTCAAATCAAAAGCCATTATTATGGATTATTTTGAAAGTAGCTCCTTAAGGGTCTAGGATATAGCGCGCGAAATTGAGAATCAAAGAAAACACTTATTCCCGTGTTAGCGAGGAGGCGTGGCCGCCTGTTCCCTTACTCCAGTATGTGTGTCCAAGATGAGGGGAGGTAAGTTCAAAAGTTCCAAAGGTAATGTCCAAAGGTCGGCATAGTCGGCAAATAATCACAATATTTGAACAAATTAGGAAAACAAAGTTGTAGGTAATATCAGACAAACATTTATTTTCATGAATTTTTTTTATGTACCAAACATTGTTTGACGTATCCATCTATCTATATCCTTTTAATAAAGTTCTAAGTAGTAAAACGTACGTGTCTATCAAATAACAAATGAAAGAAATAACCAGCCTTCTCTTCTAATATCAAACAAAAACCTTTTAGTAATAAAACAGTTCTTTCATAACAAACAAAACAACGATAAGTAAAACAAATTAAACTCATTGTCTAAGTTGAGTTTGCTATTATATATATTATTATCAATTAAATGTCGCAGAAGGTCCATTAGACATTACAGAATAGTTAACAAAATATACCAATCAAATGAAAGATTTGTTCAGTTCAAATCAAAAGCCATTATTATGGATTATTTTGAAAGTAGCTCCTTAAGGGTCTAGGATATAGCGCGCGAAATTGAGAATCAAAGAAAACACTTATTCCCGTGTTAGCGAGGAGGCGTGGCCGCCTGTTCCCTTACTCCAGTATGTGTGTCTAAGATGAGGGGAGGTAAGTTCAAAAGTTCCAAAGGTAAGGTACAAAGGTCGGCATAGTCGGCAAATAATATTTGAACAAATTAAAAAAAAAAAGTTATAAGTAATATCAGATAAATATTTATTTTCATGAATTTTTTTCAATAGTCTTTTATGCACCAAACATTGACGTATCCATCTATGTATACCCTTTTAATAAAGTTTTAAGTAGCAAACTTTGACGTACGTGTCTATCAAATAACAATTGAAATAGATAACCAGTCTTCTCTTCTAATATCAAACAAAAACCTTTTAATAACTAAACAGTTCTTTTGTAACAAACAAAACAACGATAGGTAAAAAAATAAACTTATTGTCTAAGTTGAGTTGACTATTATTAAACTGAGATATTATTATCAATTAAATAAAACTATCTATATCTATGCAGTAGGTCCATTAGATATTACAGAATAATTATCAAAATATACCAATCAAATGAAAAATTTGTTCCATTCAAATCACAAGCCATTATTTTATTCAGCTGTAAGGTTAACCTATGCAAATTGCTATGGGAGTCCATGCGGTTGATGGATTATTTTGAAAGTAGCTCCTTAAGGGTCTAGGATATAGCGCGCGAAAAAGAGAATCGCAGAAAACATTTATTCCCGTGTTAGCCTGAATGCGTGGCCGAATCAAAGAAAACACTTATTCCCGTGTTAGCGAGGAGGCGTGGCCGCCTGTTCCCTTACTCCAGTATGTGTGTCCAAGATGAGGGAAGGTAAGTTCAAAAGTTCCAAAGGTAAGGTGCAAAGGTCGGCATAGTCTGCAAATACTTAATCACAATATTTGAACAAATTAAAAAAAAGTTATAAGTAATATCAGATAAACATTTATTTTCATGAATGTTTTTCAATAGTCTTTTATGCACCAAACATTGTTTGACGTATCCGTCATATCTTTTTAATAAAGTTCTAAGTAATATACTTTGACGTATGTGTCTATCAAATAACCAATGAAAGAAATAACCAGTCTTCTCTTCTAACATCAAAATAAAACCTTTTAGTAATAAAACAGTTCTTTTATAACAAACAAAACAACGATAAGTAAAACAAATTAAACTCACTGTCTAAGTTGAGTTTGCTATTATTAATTTGAGATATTATTATCAATTAAATGTCGCAGTAGGTCCATTACACATTACAGAATAATTAACAAAATATACCAATCAAATGAAAGATTTGTTCAGCTCAAATCAAAAGCCATCATTACGGATTATTTTGAAAGTAGCTCCCTAAGGGTCTAGGATATAGCGCGCGAAATTGAGAATCCAAGAAAACACGTATTCCCGTGTTAGCGAGGAGGCGTGGCCGCCTGTTCCCTTACTCCAGTATGTGTGTCTAAGATGAGGGGAGGTAAGTTCAAAAGTCCAAAGGTAAGGTCAAAAGTTCCAAAGGTAAGGTCCAAAGGTCGGCATAGTCGGCAAATAATCAGAATATTTGAACAAATGAAAACAAATAAAAGTTATAAGTAATATCAGATAAACATTTATTTTCATGAATTTTTTTCAATAGTCTTTTATGCACCACACATTGACGTATCCATCTATCTATACCCTTGCAATAAAGTTCTAAGTAGTAAACTTTGACGTACGTGTCTATCAAATAACCAATGAAAGAAATAACCAGTCTTCTTTTATAATATCAAACAAAAACCTTTTAGTAACAACAGTTCTTTTATAACAAACGCAACAACGATAAGTAAAAAAAAATAAACTCATTGTCTAAGTTGAGTTGACTATTATTAAACTGAGATATTATTATCAATTAAATAAAACTATATCTAAGCAGTAGGTCCATTAGATATTACAGAATAATT
This sequence comes from Callosobruchus maculatus, assembly GCA_951848785.1. Taxonomy (NCBI): domain Eukaryota; kingdom Metazoa; phylum Arthropoda; class Insecta; order Coleoptera; family Chrysomelidae; genus Callosobruchus; species Callosobruchus maculatus. The sequence continues at coordinate 10,219,521 of CATOUR010000026.1, read as the reverse complement.
AAGAAAATATACCAATCGAATGAAAAATTCGTTCCATTCAAATCACAAGCCATTATTATGGATTATTTTGAAAGTAGCTCCTTAAGGGTCTAGGATATCGCGCGCGAAATTGAGAATCGCAGAAAATATTTATTCCCGTGCTGGCGAGGAGGCGTGGCCGCCTGTTCCCTTACTCCAGCATGTGTGTCTAAGATGAGAGGAGGTAAGTTCAAAAGTCCAAAGATAAGGTCAAAAGTTCCAAAGGTAAGGGCCGAAGGTCGGCATAGTCGGCAAATAATCACAATATTTGAACAAATTAAAAAAAATGAAAGTTATAAGTGATATCAGATAAACATTTATTTTCATGATTTTTTTCAATCGTCTTTTATGCACCAAACATTGTTTGACGTATCTATCTGTCTCTATCTTTATAATAAAGTTCTAAGTAGTAAACTTTGAGGTACTACACGCAGTCCTGCGTGACACATCGGTCAATCAACAGATTCTCCTTACAGCCAGCTACTCCTTTCTTTGACCCTCTCTGTTCATACATGTCGAGAAATACAGGATTCACAGCTTGAAGGATACGCATGTACAAGATTCTGGTGAATAGTTTGAAACATGATTCAGACATGTTATTGGCCTGTAGTTTTTGGGACCAGACAAGTCTTCGGGAGAAGCACGGTTCGACCTTCGACAAACCAAGCCGGAATTGAGGTTTTGAATACAATTTTTTTTGTTATAAATGGAAAGATCATATTTCATGTTTTATAACAAAACTGGTTTTGTTTTCTTTTTCTTTCGCAATGATTCAAAAGTTATATCTAAATTAAAATGGGTTTTTGGATCCGGTACCGAAAAGATGCCGACGACTCCCGAGCCGTGTGACGTCACCATGGCGGTTGGGATGCTCCTTTGACCAACTACGTCCCTCTCCGATACTAGATTCGAGATTTACAGCCAATCGTGAAAATACTTGCTGGTAACTAGTGTATATTTGTTGCAACATACACGATGGCTGAAGTTTGCAGCTCGAAACTAAGTCTACGATCGAAATAAATATATTTTTGAATGTTTGAAGTCAGATTACAGATTCCAGTAAGTAAGTACCCAATCAAATATGTTTCGTTGAAAAGATTTCTTCAATCGAAGGATGGCCCAGTGGTTAGAGAGTCCGATAGTGGATTTAAGGGTCTTTGGATCGAAACCCAGGCGTTCCAACATTTTTTTTATCAAAAAATTTATAGATGTGCTCTTTGCACTTGTTAGGCACATTTTTTCTACGATCAACATAAATATGTGTTTGAATCAAATTTTGTTAGACATATTACGTGCTCTGCACAGTGCTTGTTAAATTTTTATGAAAATTTTATTGTTAAGCTTCATTGCCCAAAGTTAAGTAAATAATAATAGCAAGTGATAAACAGAATGTGATTATGAGTTTGAGTGCAAGTAATATGTCTAACAAAATTTGATTCAAACACATATTTATGTTGATGGTAGAAAAAATGTGCAAAATGCACATCAATCAATTTTTTGATAAAAAAAAAGTTGGAACGCCTGGGTTTCGATCCAAAGACCCTGAGATCCACTATCGGACTCTCTAACCACTGGGCCATCCTTCGATTGAGGAGATCTTTTCAACGAAACATATTTGATTAGGTACTTACTTACTGGAATCTGTAATCTGACTTCAACTTCAAACATTCAAAAACATATTTATTTAGATCGTAGACTTCGTCTCGAGCTGCAAGCTTCATTCGTCGACTGTGTTGCAACAAATATACACTAGTTACCAGTTTACCAGTACGTATTTTCGCGATTGGCTGGGAATCTAGAATCTAGTATCGTAGTAGGACGTCGTTGGTCAAAAGAGCATCTTGACCGCCATGGTGACGTCACACGGGTTCGGGAGCTGTCGGCGTGTTTTCAGTACTCGATTCAAAAACCCATATTTATTTTGATATAACTTTTGAATTATTGCGAAAAAAGAGAAAACAAAAACAGTTTTGTTATAAAACTTATATATGATCTTTCCATTTATCAAAAAAAAATTTCTTTCTTATTTCTTAATTCAAAACCTCAATTGGCTGCTCTTGATTTATCCACGAGTTAAAAACTCTAGCCAAATGCTGGTGGCAACTCGGAAATGTTTTCCACCAGTAGGTGTTTATGCCATCTGGACCAGGAGTTGCGAAATTCTTTGTGCTTCGTAAGGCGCCAAGAATTTCTTCCGTGTTTATCGATGACGCAGTTCATTTAAGTTAGGAGTTCTCCTACAACTGGACTCGAACTGATCCAAGGCCGGAGTGTCTAATGAGAGAGGTTCGGGTGGTTCGTAGATGTCCCTTCAAAAGGCCTTCACGCGATCAGCAGTTGGTGGCTGCTCTATGGCTGGTGGCGGCTGTTGGAAAAGGCGAGAAGGTCTTTCGTAGAACATTCTGTTCCGCTCCAGACCTCTCGCCCGCGCCACCAACGGTCGCTTAGCAGCGATTAGCATCCGTATCCTGTCAAGACATCTCAGTAACTGCATTATAGATTGTGATCAAATCTAGGTAGTAATATGCTATGGCGTCATAGTAGGTAAAGCTGCTCTAATTTTGAAAATCGCGGTAGAGTATTTAGCAAAAAACAAAAATTTTAAATATTGCTTAAATTTAGTCTTTAGGCGTTTTAGGGGTTCTTGATCATTTTCCACTTTTTTGGGTGTAGGTGAAATTGGGGTGGTTCGAGAGTGCTGGTGGTAAAACTGAAAACTTTGTTGTATTCATAATGAACTCTCCATTGATATGTGAAAGAAAGACCTAGCAGCATAATATGCTTTTTTAGGTCACACACGACAATTGCTTTAGATCATTCTGTATTGTGTAGCATGGTAATGAATTTATTTTAATGAAATTTTGACTTGGTATTATTACCGCTTGCGACGACAAAAAACGCGTATAGTTTTTAGAAATTGTTTCAGTGGCGGCGTAGGACGGGTTGAAATGATCTGAGGTAGGATGGGGTCTCGGATACACGGGAATACTTTTCATTGGTCTTTAAAGATTGACATTGGTATAATACGCGTCAGAAATGTAAGAGCTGCTTACATTTTTTGTGCTCCTACAGAGTGCCGACACTACAAAGACCCCTTAATCCTTCACAAGACGCCCGACGGGTCGAACAACCGTTTTCCCTTTCGGCATTTTTTGCTGCATTGTCATTACTGTAGTCAAAATTTTATATGTCTGTGCATAATAAGATGTTAATGAACAGATCAATTTGCTTTGTTTTTATTTTATATATTGTAAATTGGTATTTTCGATTATATTGATCTCCCATCAGAGAGATATACAAAAAAAGTATTTACGAGACTCTTGTGTTGAATGCTTTTTTGCGGGAGGGCAAGCGATGATTTGATTGCAAGGGGATTTCAGACTATAGTTTCATGCTATGGGAAAATAATAAAATGGTTTCACAGTAATGTAGGAGTATTGAGTCAATCAAGTTGATTCCGTTTTTTCTCTGAATTTTCACTGGCCTTTCTTGATTTGAGGAATCGCTTCTTAAATCAAGGTATCATATGCAGATCGGTCCAATAAAATTTGATTACCAACCACGAATCATTTTGCTGATATTTGAGTGTGAAATAGACATGGAGGGGCAAGTAAGAGATGAGGTAACTCCAAAACTTTCTTTAGTATCAAGAATGTGTGATAAGCACTGCGTCAAGCTAGAAGTCGTCATTTTTAGTATTTTTTTTAGTTGTAGTATATGCACGGATATTAAAGAATCTACTAGGTCCTTGAAAGTCCAGTTCGATCAACATTATTCATTAGACAAGTCCTAATATTTGATGAAATATGGAATGTACGTGAACACTTTTTCTAATCGTTTAATTCAAATCTATGTTCACAACAATGTAATGCAAACAAACTGATTAGTATGATCGAAGCGTAAAGTATATTCTTGTAACCATTTAATATACAGCATAATAAATCATTTATAATCAGCGGTACAGGATGGGTTGACAAAACTGCAGTACGGTGATTGATGCTATAAACATAGTTTCAGCAGTTTTTTTTGATTTGTCTTAGGCCCAGTTTCACAATCGGTTAAGTTACCTAGAGGTTAAAAGGAAACTAGTGGATAGCGAACATTTTGCGTTTCATAATCGGCGGCTTACGTCAAAAGCTCTGGTTATCCAGTAGTTAAGTTAACCCAAGGATAAAGTATGGGTTATCTCTGACGTTTGTTGTGGTCAACCGATGACACATAAGTTTGCTTTGGAGGTTACAAAAACTTGCCTTTTGACATTGACGTCGAAGACGTCGATGGATTTTTTTATAGTCTGTTGTGACACAAGTCAAAAATATTAATACAAAGATTACGTTTATTTGTCAAAGGGTTAGTTTTTATTTACAGAACACAATTATTATAGCAGTGTTCTGAGACCCATCCGTGCTGCCAACTTGAAGATAAATAAACTTAACCACTGGTTTTCTTTCTGAAACAGCGATGCGATAACTACGGGTTAACCTCCTTCTGTCGGTTCAGTGACTGCTAGGGATTACCAATGATTGCGAAACTGGGCCTAAGTGTTTTAGAGAATGTACGAATTTATCTGTCTTCTAATTACAAATTGGATCATCACAAACTGAAAGTCAATGGATTAAGTACCTATACGACTCGTGAATTCCGAATACTTTGGAGAAAAAGTCAAGTTGATTGACTCAGTACCTCCCACACATTATGGTGGTACCAGTTTATTATTTCTCCATAGTATGAAGCTACAGTATGAGTCCCCTTGCAACCAAATCATCGCCCGCCTACACGCAAAAAACATCAAACACAAAAACTCCCGTGAATAGCTTCTTTCATTTCTCTCCATAGGAAGTAAGGCGATACAGTTTTTATGCTGCATGCTTCAAAGCTTCAAAGATGTTTGAGCTGTTTTTTATTTCTAGTTATTGGATTATTGTTGCGCCGCCACTGACATGATTTCTAAAAGCCATACACGTTTTCCATAATCGCTAAGGTAATACAACTGTGTCGAAATTTCATTAAAATCAATATAATGGTTTCCATGTTACACAATACAGAACGAACTAAAGCAATACTCGTATACAGGGTGTTTATCCCACCCCGGATGTCTAGAAAACCGCTATTTAATCGAAAAAAAGTCGAGACACGTCAAAAGATTTGTCAAGGGGCACAACTTTTTAACCAAAAACTGCTTCACCATCTTATCTTGTACCCTTCTAGATGACAAGGGGTATCGAGTAGTATCTTGTTTCAAAGATATGTCGAAGTCCTTTAATTTGACGATTGATTTTTTATAATCGGCCTGTTCGTATTCGAATCTTTGTGTATGTTAACCTGTTAATGTATTTTTTACAAATATGATCTACAAGTTTCCTGAAATTTAACTGTTGGTCAATTTGAACACCTTAATATTCAATTTGATCTACAACGCTAATGTTAATATCATCTATTTTAACTGCCAATTACTATACACCTTGTTTTTTGAACATTCAGTTTAAACTTGTTACATTTCAGCCAGTCACTAAAGTGTATCATTTCTCTGTTTACTATTTCAACAACATGTTTAATATTGGAAGTACTCACTAAAATCAATGAGTCATCTGAAAAAAGACTAATAAATTATTTTTCAAGGAAATGTTGGATGTCGTTTATATAAATCAGAAATAGAATTTCGTCACAATCCATGCAGCAGTTACTGAGATTACGAGGCTAGAAGAACGCCAACAGACAGACACACATTCTGATAGAACGGGCAGACCGACGGAAATGAGTGACTTGGATTTTCGTTATGTAGACATCATGAAACACCCAAAAAGTGTATTATCTCAAAATCGAAAATTTTCGTGATCACAATACTCCCCTCACCTATCGGTGTGGGAAGTACGATTAAAAGAGCTAGCTTTGGAGGTTATAAAGACATGCATTTTGACATTGATGTCTAAGACGTCGACGGATTTGTAAAAAATATGAATTCAAAAGCTAGGGTTATTTGTCAAAGGGTTAGGTTGTATTCACAGAACACAATTATGGAGTGCTCTGAACCCATCCGTGCTGCCAACATGAAGATAAATAAGCTTAACCACTGGTTTTCTTTCTGAAACACTGAAACAGAGCGATCCGATAACTACTCATCTGTCAGATAAGTGACTACCAGAGGTTACCAATGACTGTGAAACTGGGCCTCAATATTATTTATCACAGTCCACTCAAAACATGTGTCAAATTTCAGCTATGTGCGATTTAAGCGCCGCGCCGCCCCGCACAGATGGCGAATTCATTACGATGCAGCGACAGCCTGAAATTGGCACATGGTATATTGAAGTTAATGCATTTGGTCTGGTTAAAATTATATATCAATTGAAGGGAATAAACGAAATGTTTGTTGACATTTCAGTAACGGTCGGCTCTGTTTCACGTCCAATGTGCGACAGCCCCCGTGCTAGAAAATTTTGTTGCTATTAACGTAAATTTCAACACAACAATTCATCAATTCTTGTCAAGAGCGGTCCGGTGGGTCTTTGCTCTTAGTTACGGTCATGTCCGTCGATAGGTCTGTCAGGTATGGTTACACAGAGACCAGCAGGTAAAGTCATGCAGAAGGGAAGAAAAAGAAAGGAAGGAAGGCGAGGAGCAAAGAGAAGGAAGTTCGTCCGTTGGAAGGTATAATAGCCTGATATAGTCGATTTGAGTTCGGTTATTCTTGGATTTATCCAAAGGGGATTATTTCATGCCATACCTTATCAATAACACAACAACGGCCGTGAATCCTTTGGTCTATGTAGTAGGCAAAGCAATGTTCGGATGGTCTTGAAAAAGTGTATTATGCCTCTAGGTCCTTACTTTACAGGTCAATGGGAAGCCTATCATGAATAAAACAACTTTTTCAGTTTTACAATCCTCCACTCATCAACCCCCACAGAAAAAATAGAAAATTATCAGGAACTAATAAAATGCTTATTAACGAGGAATATTAGAAATATTTTATTTTTAGCTTATTACTCCTCCACCCATGCACCGAGTTCCAATTCATCGCCGGGTGCATTTTTATGAAGTAGGTTTTTAGCGGTATAACAGTATACAGAGTGTCCTAGAATTTTCTTGATACGTTATATTCTCGTAACAATAAAAAGTTCAAATGAAAACTAAGTGCAATTTTTGAAGGTACTACAGGTTCTATCGTACCATGCTTTCCAAACAATTTTTATTTGTACGTTAACCCTTTCAACTCACCCCAAACTTTTTTTTCAAATAGCACTCCATATTTTTTCCTACATAAATAATACCTCTATTTTATTTAAAATCTTGTGGTACCTTTGATTTTATAAGCAAACTTATTTTTTGCGTGAAATCATAAGCATAATATAAATCAAATAAGAATTTGTTTGTCGCAAAAAATGGATACAAAAATGAAGTCAAGTTGATTAACTCAGTACTTCCCACACATTACTGTGATACCAGTTTATTATTTTCCCATAGCATGAAGCTTTAGTCTGAGATACCCTTGCAACCAAATCATCGGCAGCCTTCCCCCTAAAATTGTCTTATGCCTTATGTCTTTCCTTCACAGGTCACTGGACAGCCTATTGTCAATACTACAGACTTTCCAGTTCTACTCCTAAAACATCTAAAAACGATGTTTGAATTGTTTTAATATTTTTAGTTTTTTTTTCATTATTGCTACGCTGCGACTGACACGATTTGTAACAACCATAAGGGTTTTGCATCCTCACCACAGTAGTAATACTGTGTCAAAATTTCATTAGAATCAATTTAATAGTTTCCACGTTACAAAATACAAAACGATCTGAGCAATAAATACTCGTATCTATACAGAAAATTCCAAGCCCCTTAGTCTCGGCAATATGCTAGGCAATGTTCGGATGGACCTAAAAAAGGTGATTTATGTCGCTAGCTCTTCCTTCACAGCCTACTGGGCAGCCTATTATGAATACAACAAATTTTTCAGTTTTTCCCCCTCAACCATCCCAATTTCACCCCCACCCAAAAAAAACGCAGAAAATGATCAGGAACCTCAGAAACGCTTAACAACGAAGTTTGAGATGTTTTTATATTTTTAGTTTTTTTATTATTTCTGCGCCGCCACTGGCACGATTTATAAAAACCATACGCATTTTCCATCCTCGCCACGGTGGTAATACTGTGTCAAAATTCTATTAAAATCAATTCAACCGTTTCTTCGTTACACAATATAGAACGATCTAAAGCAGTACTCGTGTTTACACCAGAGAAAATTTCTTTGGTTTCTGTAATAGGTAAGGCAATGTTCGGATGGACCTAAAAAAGTTATTTATGTCACTAACAGTGGTTTGCACCAGTCATAGTTAAACCTTTGGCTTAACTAATTAAAGCTTAACTTTAATTAAGGCTTAAAGTTGTGTGTCTTTGCACCGGTCATGATTAACTTTAATTATGAGTTAACTTTTTCTTACAGGGAAATTTAACGAATTTCAGATTTTACGTTGGCGATCATGTCGTATTTTTGATGTTCTGTGATGGAAATGAAGGTTCATGTCACTGTCGTTGATGGCTGTCAAACATTATCTTTCAAGTTCAACTGAGGCTATTTGTTTTGATTAAGAAATTTCGGATTCATTTTAGTATTTTTAGTTTCATTTTCATTAATTGATAAATGATAACCCATTATCGTAAATATCCAACTCACAGAATATAACAACAGTGGTAAAAGTAAATCCTTGAAGTAAATGCTCTTCTTTAGGCAAGATTTTGTCTATGAAATAGTTGATTGCAGTGACCCAACATTTGGTGGATTTTGGGTGTCTTAATTCTGGATTCTCTTGTATAGGAGTGGCTACAGAAGACATCAGAGTAATAACATTTATGCCTGATCTGTTTGTGGTAAGTAAAAATATAGAGAAATGTCCAAAGTGCTGAGGTCAACTAAAGACATCTTTATTATACATTTATAGTGTTAAACTAGCAAAATGTCCATTCATAGATAATCATTACAATTTTTATATGTATATATAGGTGGTTTCAAGGAATCAAACAATTAAAACAGTAATCTTTTGGCATAACCTTAAGATGAGTTTCCGGAACAAGTGATATAATATGCAACGAACAATATACATATTATGACTATCAACTTCTCTATTAAAACAGATTTGTGATATATGCACTACTACAAAATACTTTCTTTTTGTCATTGCAGGTGTGGAGAAAGAATTATTCAGGTTGCCAAGTATTTGAGAAAGAAGAGGCAGTCCGATACCTTGAGGCGAAGAGCACATAATGTTATGCATTTAGAGCTTCATTGTGATGGCTTTATAGAAAGTAAATACTAATATGTTCCACATACTGTGTAAATTAATCGAACCAATAAATGCATATGTTATCCATATATTGTAATTATATCTGTTAATAAAGGTGGAGAAAAGAAATCACTTTCTTATAACTTCTCATATAACAAAATCTAAAATATTTCATAGTATCAGTAGCTAATATGTGATATAAAATGGTGTCTAGATATAGAATGCCTTGTTAAAAATATGTATTTTAAATGATAGTTTGTATAACATGCTCACAGATAGTGATTAATTTCTGTCTTGTCAAAAAGGTGATTATTTAAAAAAACACTCATTGGGTGACTGTAAAGTTGCACCCATCAGAAGGTAAGTTTTATTACTTGAACAAAAACTACTGGTTGAATTCTCTTATATTTTTATTATATATATTTTCTTTCAATATATCAGGGCTTGTCCTGAATAGTAGAAAATTCAGTAAATAGGATAGGATGATCGGTGGAACACACAACAGTGATTTGCTGCCGCAGTGCTCAATAATACAGTATGGGTCAATATTATTCAAATTACTCAGTTTTTGTTAATAAAGAGGCTTCAGTTTTTCACTAGTCCCTTAAAGTATTCATTATCATCCGTGATCCTGAAATAAACAATATTTTTATTAAAAATAGAAGGAAATTAACTAATGGGTGGTGAAGATGAATTAAATAAAATCCATGTGAGAACGGGAGGACACTTGCATTCTAATTTTTACAGTAATAACTACTACTGTGATAGCTATTCACATAATAATACTGCATTTTGCAGCAGCAGCAAAATAAATCAAGCAGATCAATTTATTTTCTTTATATGGTAAAAATTGGGCAACTAAGATGCAGTATCAAACAACTGCCCCTAGTGAATGTGATAACTGTAATTTACAAATAAACGTTTTATCTTTACTGTTTTCAAAATCTATCCAAGTTTTGAGCGCCCATTATCTCATAAATTACAGCATTCTAAATAACTGAATTGCTTACCTGCTAAGATAGACTCCTTGAACAAGACAGCAGTAACACAACAATGACCAAAAAGCTGTTGAACACGAAAAATCTCATAAACCATAACACGGTGTCTTACAACAGTGATATTTGTCCAATTCCAGAATCAGCTTTATATAGTTGTAGATTGAGGTTATGGTCGTATCCTCAGTTCCCCACGACTTGATATTGAATCCAAGTGATCTATTTTGATTCATAATTGCTTATAGGATATAGAAATAATTTTATAAAATATATTTCACAAACTAACCAAACTTATTTCTGTGGTGATCTGTCAGAATATGTTAAACCCACAAATGTCAAAAGTTAAGCCAAGAAACGTCAAAGTTAAACCCTACTTTGCCTTTGGCTTAAAGTTAATTATGAGTTTGACGCTAACTACAACCGGTGCAAAGCAATTCGTACTTTAATTAAGGCTTAACTTTAATTACAACTTTAACTATGACTGGTGCAAACCACTGTAGGTCTTCCTTCACAGGTCAGTGGACAGTCTATTATGAACACAACAAGTTTTTCAATTTTACAACCCCCCACCCCCCCAACCACCCCAATTTCACCCCTACCCAAGAAAAAGTAGAAAATGATCAGGAAACCCTAAAACGCCCAAAAACGAAGTTTGAGCAATAATTAACTTTTTTTGCTTTTTGCTAATTACTCCGCCGCCCATGCACCGATTTTCAAAATTATAGGAACAGTACCTACTACGACCCCGCAGCATGTCGCTGCCCAAATTTCATTACAATCCATGCAGCGGTTGCTGGGATTACGTGGTTAGAAAAACGCGTACAGACAGACCGACAGACAGATCGACAGACAGACAGACCGACAGACAGACAGACAGACAGACCGACAGTCAGACGGAGCGACGGAAATGAGTGACATGGATTTTCGTTATGTAGACATCATAAAACGCCCAAAAAGTGTATTATCTCACAATACTCCCACAATACTCCCCTCACATATCGGTGTGGGAAGTAAAAGGGAACTAAGTGGATTTTAAAGGCTATTGTGATACATATCTTCGAAAACAAATGTCTTGTTTGTACTTTTTCATTACCAAAATATTACGCAAAAAAATCCTTATTTTATTTATCTTATGCTCATGACAGTGGGGAAAAATTGGTTTGTGTATGAAATGAAGACAAGATTTTAAATAAAATAATGATCCCACTTATGTAGGAAAAGCGGTGGAGTGCTATTTGAAAAATAATGGGGGTGAGTTTTAGGGGTTGAAGTACAAAGAAAATATTTCGAAAGCACGGTATGATAGGCCATTCAGTACCCTTGACGAACACACTTAGCTTTCTTTTAAACTGTTTTTTCTATGAATATATTACGCCGCAAACATTTTGTTTACCTGATGCTTATGACTTTACGAAAAAATAGGTCTGTGTGTAAACTCAAATATACTACAAGATTTTAAATAAAATAAGGACTTGAATTGTGTACGAAAAACTATTGGATGCTATTTGAAAGAAAATTTGGGGGTGCTCTAAATATTTGGGCAGTTCTCAACTTTTAATCGAGAGCCCAAACTGAAGACGGATTTCGTTACAGGAACATGAGGAAATAGAGGCGCCACATTTCCTGTGGGTGGCTGAATAAGATATAATGTTTACAGTGCTATTATTGACATACATATTTCACACATTCATAGCTATGCAAACGGTAGTAATAAATAATTAATAAGCGCGTACCATACCACCAACGTAGCACGCTTTTTCCATTCTAATATTTCATAGAGAGCATAGCAAAAATACGTATAACGAGACGTCGTTTCTCAGCAGCTATAAATTCTAATTCACGCGCAAAATCTTAATTTAAAATGAGAACAAAAAGCCTTCATAGCTCGATAAAAATACACAAAAGATAAAAGAATATTCAAATCGCGCGTTCTGCGTCTCTCGCGGTGCGCAACACTGTGGCAGCTTTAAACTGAAAGAATATTTCAGCGGCCTGATTAACGGTCGCTCTCCGTCCATCTGACAATTAATTCGTTACTTTATATATTATGGAAATTCAGGGGGTAAAGCGTGAAAGGGTTAAATAAACAACACCGAAAAATAGCGTCGAGTAGCTACGAACGTCAACAATAATTCTTATTTTAATACGCATGTCAGGATCCCTGTAGTTTTTTACCTCCCATACCGACAGGTGAGGGGGGGGGTGTGATCGCGAAAATTTTCGATTTTGAGATGATATACTTTTTGGGCGTTTTATGATGCCTACATAACGAAAATCCACGTCACTCATTTCCGTCAATCTTTGTCGGTCTGTCTGTCTGTCGATCTGTCTGTCTGTTGGCGTTTGCCTAACCTAATCTCAGTAACTGCTGCATGGCTTTTGATGAAATTTAGGTAGCGATATGGTGTCCACTGACCTGAGAAAGAAAGACCTAGCGGTATAATACAGTTTTTTAGGCCCATCCGAACATTGCCTTGTCTATTACAGGAACCAAGGGACAAGGGAGAATTTTCCGATGTATACATAATTATGAGTATTGCTTTAGATGTGGAAACTACTGAATTGATGTTAATCAAGTTTCGGCTAAGTATTCCTACTTTGACGAGGATTAAAAATGCGTCTGATTTTTAGAAATCGTCTCAGTGGCGGCGCAGCAATATTAAAAAAAACCAAAAATATGAAAACAGCCCAAACTTGGTTTTTAGGCGTTTTAGGGGTTCCTGATCATTCTCTACTTTTTTTTGGATGGGAATGAAGTTGGAGTGGTTCGGGGGTGGGGGGTTGTAAAACTCAAAAATTTGTTGTATTCATGATAGATAGTCCATTGGCCTGTGAAAGAAGTACCTGGTAGAGTATTTTTTTTTGCGGTCGACCGAGCGATGATTTGGTTGCAAGGGCATCTAGACTATAGCTTCATGCTATGGTAAAATAGTAAAACTGGTATCATCGAAATGTATGGGACGTACTGAGTCAATCTACTAGACTACATTTTTTTATTATAGAGGGTTCAGGAAATCGGCTTGATCGCAAGGACACATTCGTACACCAGGAGGTGTGAGAGAGAGTCTGACCGCCCGACGTTGAAGCGGCTTAAGTCCTCTGATCACATGTCCAACGGATGCAACCGCGTCCATCCGACATGTTACCACGGCACGACCTGCTAAAACCCGTTCCCTCTCTCCTTATCTCCTCTATCTCCTCCTCCTCGCGTTACCTACCTCGGAACTGTCAAAGGGTTGACATATCTTCGAGGCAACGGGCTGTCTTCACCTCCTATCCGTATCTTCTCTCCATTTTCGTCGCGGGGACTAGAAGTTCAGCAACCTATCTTTCCAGGTTTTTCGTCATATTAGGTGGACGCCACCTATCTCTACCTGTCTTGTCTCTTTTTCTGCTTATGACCTGGCTGACGAACGATTTTACTCTGGTGCTGTTGCTGACCATTTCTCCGATCAGGTTTTGCGCGTTTAGGTTGTTTCCAAAATGATCCTGCAGTTCAGCTCTCCATGCCGCCCACCTCTCGTATATCAATATGGTATGCTCTGGGGTATCTTCAGCCCCACAATAGCCGCATAAGCTGGTCAACGTGACATTCATTCTTTTAGTATAGGTCCCGAAGTAACCGTAACCAGTCAAGAACTGCGTTAGGAAGTAGTTTAGTGTCCGGTGTTCGCATTTGACCCAACCCATGATGTCCGGTAGAAGTGTTCTTGTCTCCTCGATGCCAAGTGGGCATGGTTTTTCCAGGTGTCTTGCCACATGCCACATTGGCCCTCTCTCTTACTTTTTAGGTAGGTGCCTCGCAGTTTCTATAGTCGGCTTCTCTCCTCCCCAACTAGTTTTATAAGAGGAGTACCAGTTACAACTTGCGTAACTGTCGTGGATACCGTACGATATGCACTTTCTACTCTCAGGAGGGCCTTACGCTGTATTCCGCTTAGCATGTCGGCAAACCGTTGAGTGCTCATCGCTCTTAACCATATGGGAGCTGCATACAGAACTATAGGCTGTATTACTTCACAAAGTACAGCTCTTTTGGTACTGCTCAGGCCGCCTATGTTTGGCAGGATTAGTAGTAGTAGTAGTAGTTTTTTTTTCCATGGACCGTCGCCGGGCCGCAGCCCGGAGCGAGTGGGTCATGTGAAAAGCCCCTTCCCCGGAACCGTCGTGAAGACATAACTTCAGATGGGGGCCGTCTTTCCTCATTTGCCTTCCTTTGTTGTCCTTATCCTACATCTCCCCTCCCCTGATTTCTCAGGGATTAGGAGTTCGGATTCCTGTTCACTGTCTGCGCTCCTCCCTCTCCTTTGCGGACAAGATTTTACGCACCATTTCATGCACGGTCTTCCAAGCTTCTACTCCGGATAACATCACGGGTACAATTGTTTCCGGTGTCAAGCCCGCAGCAGTAGGCCCAGCACTCTCTCTATATTCTCGCCATCTGCTGCATGTAAAAAGCACGTGTTCTACGGTATCCTCCTCACTACAATGTAGACACTTGGAGTCTTCTACTTTCCCTATTCTCTTCCTGTAAGCCCTAAATGGGCCGTGGCCTGACAGTGCCTGCGTCAGGAAGTAACATGTTCTCCTGTGTTTGCACTCGCACCATTTCTTAATACAGGGGATCAGCCGCTTGGTACACTGAGCGACATCACTTGTGTCGTCCCATATCTGCTGCCATTTTGCCATAGTGCGTCCCCTAGCGAGGACCCGTCTCTCCAAGATTTCCTCTTCTGCGGTGTATAGTTGTCTCCGCTCCTCTGCCAACAGGTGCAGGGGGGGTGTTGCAGTGATAACCTGGAGCGCCCTATTTGAGATGGTACGATAGGCACTTGCTACTCGTAACAGCGTTTTCCTTTGCGCTCGGTCCAGTGTCTGTCTGTGCTTCTCTCTTCTAAGCGCGCGATACCATACTGGTGCTCCGTATAGTAGCGTTGATTGTACAACATTATTCAGCAGCTGCCGTTTGCTGCTGCTAGGAGCGCCCACATTTGGCATTAACCGAGATAACCGAGATAATACGGCCGCCTTAACCTGTGCTTTCTCAGCGGCTCTTTTGATATGCTCTCCAAAGCATACTTCGTTGTCTATCGTAATGCCTAGATAGACTATCGATTTTCTCGGCTTGCAAGGTACGCCTTTGATGTTGAAGGTTACAAGTGGCCTTTTCCTTCGCGACCCTCTCAGTATTACTGCTTCGGTTTTCTCCGGTGCCAGTTCCAGTTTATGGTCCTGCATCCACCTATCTATTTCTCTAAGTGCGTCGTCTGCTTTTCGCATCAACTCATGTTCATGATTGGCACAGACCACAAGCGCCAAATCATCTGCGAAACCTACCGCCGTTGTATTTCTAGGGAGAGCCAGTCTTAGCACGCCATCGTACAGTACGTTCCACAGTAGCGGCCCTAGCGCGGATCCCTGTGGAACACCCGTGGTGGCCTCCAGTGCTTCCTTTGCTATTAAGATGGTCCTGTCTTTAAAATAGCTGCTAATCAAATTGGTTAGGTATTTTGAGACCTTTTGACGTCTTAGCTTATGTAGAATAATGCCCCACGAAGCAGTATTAAATGCGTTCCGCACATCCAAAGTTATGAGCGCACACCATTTGTCCTTTGAGCTTTCTACTATTTCTAGGATGCTTTCCACGGCATTTATGGTCGATTTCCCACGCCGAAAACCGAATTGCTGTGCTGATAAACCCCCTAATCTTTCCAGTTCGAGCTCCAATCTCTTGCGCACCATCGCTTCATACAACTTGCCTATGGTGTCCAATAGGCAAATGGGCCTGTAGGATGAGGCCAGTTCAGGGGGTTTGCCCCCTTTACTGATAAGCACCACTTTCGCTCTTTTCCAGGCTTGCGGAAACGTCTGGGTTTTCAGGAGACTATTTAGCATACCCAGCAGAAGTTGGGGTGCCGTTACTATGGCTTCTTTGAGCACTTCTGGCGTGACTTTATCTAGACCCGGTGCCTTGCCAACCTTTAACCTGTTTCCAGCTTCTTCCAGTTCTTCGATAGTGAATGGTAGACAGTCTTCCTGCACGGGTTCTTCGGGCCAACTATCCTGTCGGCTTGGAAATAGCTGGCGTACTATATCTACCCTCCTATCAGGCTCCATACCATAGGTCGATGTCGCTCCACTAAGCTTTTTTGTCACTATGCGATGCCCTTCTCCCCAGATGTCGTTCTCTAGTTCATCGCATAGTTCCCTCCACCGCTTTCTTTTGGCAGCAATTATCAGCAGTTTGAGTAGCCTCTTGTTTGCGGTATATACTTCATGAAGAGACTCTAGTTGAGTTGCGGGCCTTCCAGCACGTCTTGCCCGTTGCATAGCTCGCCTACTGAAAATACATCTACTCCGTGCCTCCTCAATTTCCGCTGTCCACCAATAAGGAACTTTGGCTATTGCTTTATTTCTCTTGATGGCACACTCCTTGACGATACTTGTCATGATTCCGCTGTATTGTTCGACTGTGAGTTCATCAGTTCCTAATACCCCTAATTTGCTATTTAGCATACTACGCACCTTTGTCATATCTATGAAGGGCGTGAGACGTTCGTTTGTTGGACTTCTACCTTTGGTTTTTGTTCTTACTTCGAAGTAGATGTATCGATGGTCACTCATTGATTCCTCTTCCAAGACTTCCCACTTGAGTATCTCTCGGGCAATATTTTGAGTTGCGAACGTTATGTCTATGTAGGAGCAGCTGTTTCGTCTACAGAAGGTTGGCTGAAGTCCGTCGTTTATGACCACCATGTTGCTAGCAGCCAGCCATTCGCACAGAACCGCGCCTCTCCTGTCCATTACTGGAGAGCCCCAGTCAACAGCTTTCGCATTTAGATCACCCAATATTATGGCTTCCTTTCTTTGAGATAGTAGATCTTCCCAGAGTGACTCTATATACTTTTCGTAGTCTGCAAATGGTATATTAGGTGAGCAGTAGCAGCAATAGAATGCTATTTCCTTTAGTTCGATGCATACAAACCCGGATTTCTTACGTACCGATGTGACAGTAATTTGTTTGTTACGAATATAGACTGCCACATCGTAGTTATCGTCTGTATGCCACATGGATTTAGTGCTTAATTTCCTGTTTGGTTCTGATGTTACTAGAATATCTGCGCCTCTCTCTATCATCATCGCATGGGCCATGTCATGCGCCGACCGCGACCTGTTTAGATTAATTTGAAGAATTTTTATCATCTTTTGGCGCGTCTTGTGTCTTGCCTACTATGCCTCCCGCCACTGATCTTCTCCTTTGCCTGGCTTCCCTTTGCCGATCTCTATATGTACTGGCGAAGGTCTGGCATGCATAAGAACCTGCCCTATGACCAGCCTGCTCACATATCGGACAGTAGGCTTCGCAGGTGCACTCCGCCTTTTTGTGGCCTTCCTTGCCGCAGTTTAGGCAGCGGTTTCTCCTGTCGACTCCCTTGCATCTGCTGGCTGAGTGACCCGTTTCCCAGCATTTGGAGCATTTTTGCACGGTGACTCTCTCCTCCACCCCGCATTTGACTAGGCCTATTTTAACACGCCCTATATCCAGCAGCCTTTCAGCCGCTTCTTTGGAGGCGATGACGGTTCCTACTTGGTTCCCGTTTTTTGTAGGTCTGAGGGACTTCACCGTAATCTCCAAGTCCCTATTTGGTACAGCCTTCCGTAGGGCCTCTTCAACCTCTTTCAACGATGTTATTTCGTCCATGCCCCGGATATGTAAGGTGACTCGACCCCCGCTTCTTGCCGAAATTCCCGGTACATCGAGTTTGCTGATAGCGTCTCTCAGTTGCTCAGCACCTCCACCTTCTTTAGGAATCGTGAGTAGCAGTTCCCCTTTCCTCGTTTGTCTGACCCTGTTCACTGTTACTCCTAGGTCCTCTACCTTAATGTCGTCTTTGACCTTCTTAAGGAGCTGCGCATAGTTTAGGCCTTCCGCCGCGATGATGACAGCCTCGGTCTTCCTGTCTCTGGCAGCTGTGACAGGTCTCTCTTCTCGTTTGGCCTCTTCCCTCTCTTTGGTTGTCTTCTTTGGGGGTACATATAAAATGACATTTATTTCAGTCTTTGAGAAGACAAACTCAAGCAGTTTTTTGAGTCGCTCTTTCCGTGCTATGTCCGGTGTGGGAACGGCAATACAGGAGCGGTTTTCCTGAATAAGGGTCTCCCTTAGCTTTACCAAATTCAGAAACGCTGCAGCTTCCTCTTCGTCCAATATGACCTTAAAGACATAGTTCCTGCATTGTTCTGCGGGGCCTTTACTCTTGGCTATGCTGGTCTCATATTTTAGGTATGAGAAGCCCTCGGCTTTGTCTCCATCCACCCCGAGCTGTTCTATTTCAGGGTATTTTATCCGGAAGAACTTATTTATGCCTCTGTCATAGCTTTGCCTGGTATCAGTGCATAGTAGCAGATCCCTTTCTTTTTTCCCATTCCAAACAGGGTTTCCCTCAATTTCTTCCACCTTTGCATAAGCAGTTTCTGGCCAGGATTTATCTGCTATTTTCTTGAAGGCCTCAAAGTCGATGTCACTGCTGCTCTTTAGGGCTTCCGCTATTTCTGCGGCTTGTTCCTCTGAGCTTTTCTTATTTCTGTACCACACACCCTCCATTTGCGTGCTGGTACTGATCTTAGCACCTTCTTTAAACTCCTCAGTAGTTTGAGTTCCTTGATGCATCCTTTCGACTGGTATTCTTGTATGACCTGCTGTTGGGTCTACGTCCTTTAGCTTGTCTACAAGCCTACTTATCTCCTCAATGCCTCTCTTGATAGAGGTTTTTGTATTAACATTTATTTTGAGCTGCTCCTTTAGGCCCTCAACCTTTTCGATCAGCTTTCTGATGATTGGAGAAAGCTTTTCGTCCGATTTGTCAGTTGTCACCTCTGCTCTTTTTCGTTTAGCAGGGTTTTTATCCGTCCATACTGGGCTGGTCAGGTCCACCTCCGATACAGAGCTGGATCTTCCTCTGGGTGGACTTCTCTGTATGATGTCCCTTCTTATAAAGGGGTTCAAATCCTTGCCGCCTAGCGGGTTTTTTCTTCCAGCTTCGGTCTGGTTGCCCACCGTCACACTAACATTTTGATTTTGATTCTCCATATTGGGTCCCACGAGTAGCTAGGGAAATAAATCAGTCAACCGGCACAGAGCCCCGCTTGCGTCGGCAAGGCAGTCTTACTCTGAGAGGTTGCCCGGTATCTCAGAGGCTCCGTTTGAGACGGTACTCCCCTACCGCCACGCACTCCCCGGCACGGGTCGCCTAACGCCTTGAGTTGGGTTCGTTTCCGTTTCATTGCCATGGTCGTCGTCGGTGGTTTGTTCGGGTGTCCTTCCCTAGACTTGCTGCTTTCACCACAGCTCCAGAGCCCAGTCCGCCCCCTGCTTCCTTCTTCGGGTCCGCATCCCTAGACCGGTTGCCTTCTCCACGGCTTTAGGAGTCCGGTCCACCCCTTGACAGCCGCCCGCTCCGGGTCAGACGCTGTCATCGTCTCTCCGTGGTGATTCACGCCACCGGGGTTGGTTACCCGATCTTGTTCATTCACCACGGAGAGCTGGCTGATTGCAGACAATTATTTTAAAACAATCGTCTGGGCGGTGGGGTCGCCGCATCCCTACGCCTATAGTAGTAGTAGTAGTAGTAGCTGTGAGGCGGCCGCGGCTGGCATGTAGGCCTCAGTAGGCCCTTTTTGCTATCCCCGAATATAATGCCGGTTATCCACTAAACGCGCCGTTGAGTTTATGTTTTGTTTGTTTTCTGGAACCTAAAAATAAAAACTAAACTAATAAAAACTTAAGACTCTTGTGTCCGTCAAGCGTATGGTACTATGTTCGAGTTTCGTTTTGGTTTTCCGCCCTTTTCCATTGGTCAGGAGCACATATTTTTCAATAACTGCTAAAGTCTGAGATACTCTTGCAACCAAATCATTTCACAGGTCAAGACATCCTATTATGAATTCAACAAATTTTTCAGTCTTACAACCCCCCACCCAAACCACCCCAATTTCACCCCCACCCAAAAAAAAGTAGAAAATGATCATGAACCCCTAAAACGCCTAAAAATGAAGTTTCTCACAGCTTATTGCTACCCAAATTTCATCTCAATCCATGCAGCAGTAACTGAGATTATGAAGCTAGAAAAACGCGTACAGACAGACAGACAGACCGACAGACAGACCGACAGACAGACCGATAGACAGACCGACAGACAGACCGACAGACAGACCGAGAGACAGACCGAGAGACAGACCGACAGACAGACCGACAGACAGACCGACAGACAGACCGACAGACAGACCGACAGACAGACCGACAGACAGACCGACAGACAGATCGACAGACAGACCGACAGACAGACCGACAGACAGACCGACAGACAGACCGACAGACAGACCGACAGACAGACAGACCGACAGACAGACCGACAGACAGACCGACAGACAGACCGACAGACAGACCGACAGACAGACCGACAGACAGACCGACAGACAGGCCGACAGACAGACCGACAGACAGACCGACAGACAGACCGACAGACAGACCGACAGACAGACCGACAGACAGACCGACAGACAGACCGACAGACAGACCGACAGACAGACCGACAGACAGACCGACAGACAGACCGACAGACAGACCGACAGACAGACCGACAGATAGACCGACAGATAGACCGACAGACAGACCGACAGACAGACCGACAGACAGACCGACAGACAGACCGACAGACCGACGGAAATGAAATGAGTGACGTGGATTTTCGTTATGTAGACATCATAAAACGCCCAAAAAACGTATTTTCTCAAAATCGAAAATTTTCGCGATCACAATACTCTCCTCACCTATCGGTGTGGGAAGTAAAATGGTTTGATTCCAACGAATTGCATCTAAATCTTGGAAAGACTGAAGTATGCAGTTTTTCTTTGGGTATGTCATCTTATGCAGGAAATTGTCCAAGACTGTTTTCGCTATAAGGAAAATAGCGGCTACTGTTGACTTTGACGCCGCACTGATGACCTATTATGAGCTATTTCACTCGCAGCTGGGCTATGGACTATTGAGCTGGGGTAATGCCCCACATACACAACTTCAAAGAGTATTCTTGATACAGAAAGCTTCTATAATAATAATAATAATAATAATAATAATAATAATAATAATCGCCCTGTTGACGACCCCCGCAATAACATGGACCGTTTTAGGTGGACGACGGAGCTCAAGGATGACCTACTGAGCTGCTACGAGAGCAGTAGCCCGCGCCGTAGGGGATACATGTCCCGCATGTGTGAGAGGTGGTGTGAAATGCACCCAGAGCATAGCACGCTTACCTCTCAGAATTTGCGAGATTATGTATCTTACCTCCGGAGGCAGGGATATGTTCGTGCTCCAGCTCAGCCTGCCCCTTCGGCGGACGGAAGGCCTGTTAACCAGGCTGAAAGTTCACCGGTAAGGCCCGCTGAGAGGGAAATCGACCCAGTCGTCTCACCTGGGGATTTCAGAGACCGAAGGGCCTTGCATAACAACGGAAGGTCCTTGAAGCTGGCAGATTTGAAGAGAGAGGATGAGGTTGTGGGTGAACGTCTATCGGAGGCCTCTGACATTTGGAGCATCAATTGCGAAATTTACGCTGCGGCTCTGAGGCTAGCTAGACAGGGGAGAGTGAGAGACTCTCCTGTTGAGAGAGCACAGAGACGGGTGCG
Source organism: Callosobruchus maculatus (assembly GCA_951848785.1). Taxonomy (NCBI): domain Eukaryota; kingdom Metazoa; phylum Arthropoda; class Insecta; order Coleoptera; family Chrysomelidae; genus Callosobruchus; species Callosobruchus maculatus. Next base: position 10,197,542 of record CATOUR010000026.1, on the reverse strand, counting down.
CCAAATGGAAGCGAAAATCCAGTTGGCTCGCCAGGAAGCATCCCGTATCCAGTGTGTGATGGAATATAGAGCGGCTGGGAAGCCTTTTACGCGCCGAGTGCGCCAGATAGCCTACGGGTTGAGGCGCGACCATCATACACTCAGTCAAGCGGTACTGGTTGTTGTCAAGCAACACTGTCTTGACAGGATACGGATGCTAATCGCTGCTAAGCGATCGTTGGTGGCGCGGGCGAGAGGTCTGGAGCAGAACAGAATGTTCTACGAAAGACCTTCTCGCCTTTTCCAACAGCCGCCTCTAGCCATAGAGCAGCCGCCAACTGCTGATCGCGTGGAGGCCTTTTGGAGGGACATTTACGAACAACCCAAACCTCTCTCAGCAGACACTCCGGCCTTGGCGCAGTTTGAGTCCGTTTGTAGGAGGACTCCTAACTTGAATGTACTGCGTCACCCGATAAACACGGAAGAAATTCTTGACGCCTTACGAGGCGCAAAGAATTTCGCAGCTCCTGGCCCGGATGGCATAAACACCTACTGGTGGAAAAAATTCCCCAGTTGCCACCGGCATTTAGCTAGAGTTTTTAACTCTTGGCTAAATCAGGAGCAGCCAATTCCGGCTTGGTTTGTCGAGGGTCGAACCGTGCTTCTCCCGAAGACCGGAGATTTGTCTGATCCCAAAAACTACAGGCCAATAACATGTCTGAACGCGTGTTACAAGCTCTTCACCAGAATCTTGTACATGCGTATCCTTCAAGCTGTGAATCCTGTATTTCTCGACGTGTATGAACAGAGAGGGTCAAAGAAAGGAGTAGCTGGCTGCAAGGAGAACCTGTTGATTGACCGATGTGTCACGCAGGACTCTGTGCAGTACAAGCGAAACCTTTCTATGGCCTGGATTGACTATCGCAAGGCATTCGACAGCACGTCTCATGAGCTCATTTTGCGGCTGTTGGAATGTCTTTCGGTGGATAATCAGATAGTGGGGTGCATCAAACAACTGATGCCACTCTGGAAGACCCGGTTCACCATAACATCAGGTGAAACTCGGGTTCAGACAGAGTTGGTGTCATTGAAAAGAGGTGTCTTCCAAGGAGACTCCTTGAGTCCCTTGCTCTTTTGCATCTCACTTTTGCCTCTGTCCATAGCGCTGAGAAATACTAAAGGATACAGCTGTGGCACGCCCAATAACCGGAGGCACAAGGTCACCCATCTGTTTTATATGGATGACCTAAAACTTTATGCCTCCGGCCAACGCGAACTACAACAATCGCTGAGGGTGGTGCAGGAGTACAGTCATGCTATCGGAATGGAGTTCGGGACAGACAAATGTGCATTGGTTCATCTCAAGAAAGGACGAAGCGGAGATAGTGGAGATGAGGAACAGCTCGTTGATGGGAGCATCTTGCGACAACTGCATGCCGGAGACACTTATACCTACCTTGGAGTGGCGCAGCGTCATGTCCAAGAGGCAACATTGGTTAAAGAGTGTCTCCGCCGCAAGTATTTGCACCGACTCCGGCAGATCTGGTCGTCAGAACTGTCCGGCAAGAACAAAGTCGCTGCCACAAACATGCTTGCGGTCCCATTGTTATTATACACCTTTGGTGCTATACACTGGAAAGTGAACGAGCTGAAGGAAATCGACACGAAGACCCGCAAAAGGATGAATATGGAGAGAAGCCTGCATCCTAAGTCCTCTGTCCCGCGAATATACCTCCCGCGACACCTGGGAGGGCGTGGACTATTGAGTTTGGAGCGTCTGCACAACAGAGTAGTACTGGCCACTGCCTGCTATGTAACGAACAGCACCGATCCCCTGATCCGCTTCGTGCGAGAGCACGAGAATGCGGGAAAAGGAGCCTTTCTTTTTAGCGCAGCGAAACGAGCAGCCGAGGAGCTCAGCCTCACACTCGACTTCAAGCGGAGGTGTCAGCAGTCCATTACGGAACTTGCTCCCGCAGAATTAAAAGCCCACCTTAAAACTGCCGAAGTCGACTTCCTCTTAAGACTTCATAAGGATAAGCCAATGCATGGAATCTTCTACAAACATCTAGAAGAGCATGGCTTGTCTGAGCAGTTGACCTTCTCTTTCCTAAGGTCTAGTGGGTTGAAGTCGGAGACTGAGGGCTTTATAATGGCTTGCCAAGACGGTGTCTTCAACACCTTGGTATACCGTAGAAGGGTTATGGGTGTAGTTGTACCCGACACCCATTGTAGAGCTTGCCGACAGGCGCCAGAGACGCTTATGCATCTCTTGTCGGCGTGTAAGACGTACGCTGGGACGGCTTACGTCCATCGGCACAACGCGGCTCTACGAGTGCTCTACTATCATTTAAGGCACTCATACGGTATCGATGAGACACCGGTGCTGCCATACGCTCCAGGGGATATAGAGTCCGTTGTGGAGAACGAGAGATGCCGGATTTACTGGAACTACTCGTTCCCCACGCTCGAGCTTGTACAGGCAAACAAGCCCGACATAGTCCTTCTCGACCACCAACAGAAGACGATGTTCGTTATTGAGTTTTCGGCGCCTGCCGAAGTGAACATCGTCTCTAAGGAGGAGGAAAAGCGGACCAAATATCAGGAGTTGCTCGGACAACTTCGCAGGCTCTGGCCAGACTACACTGTAAGTCTGCTGGTTATGGTCATTGGATCCCTAGGTGGAATGAGGAATACGCTGCTCTCTGCACTGCGCAAAATACCGGTGTGTCGTGCGGCGGCGCACATCTTAGCCGCCAGAATGCAGAAGGCAGTCATCCTTGGGTCCCTTCGTCTACTTAGGGCGCACGATTCGCGGACCCAATGATTGCTCACCTCACGGTGTGAGGAGTAGTCATTGGGTAATGGAACAGCAGCTCGGTGTGTCGGAGCCCGGGCTGCACTTTTTGTTTTTTGAAAAAAAAAATAATAATAGCCGGTTTCGGAAGCCGGCGTTGGGCAAGGTGGCGGTGCTTCGATTTGCCCTGATGACGACCCCCGCAATGACATGGACCGTTTTAGGTGGACGACGGAGCTCAAGGATGACCTGCTGAGCTGCTACGAGAGCAGTAGCCCGCGCCGTAGGGGATACATGTCCCGCATGTATGAGAGGTGGTGTGAAATGCACCCAGAGCATAGCACGCTTACCTCTCAGAATTTGCGAGATTATGTATCGTACCTCCGGAGGCAGGGATATGTTCGTGCTCCAGCTCAGCCTGCCCCTTCGGCGGACGGAAGGCCTGTTAACCAGGCTGAAAGTTCGCCGGTAAGGCCCGCTGAGAGGGAAATCGACCAAGTCGTCTCACCTGGGGATTTCAGAGACCGAAGGGCCTTGCATAACAACGGAAGGTCCTTGAAGCTGGCAGATTTAAAGAGAGAGGATGAGGTTGTTGGTGAACGTCTATCGGAGGCCTCTGACATTTGGAGCATCAATTGCGAAATTTACGCTGCGGCTCTGAGGCTAGCTAGACAGGGGAGAGTGAGAGACTCTCCTGTTGAGAGAGCACAGAGACGGGTGCGCCAAATGGAAGCGAAAATCCAGTTGGCTCGCCAGGAAGCATCCCGTATCCAGTGTGTGATGGAATATAGAGCGGCTGGGAAGCCATTTACGCGCCGAGTGCGTCAGATAGCCTACGGGTTGAGGCGCGACCATCATACACTCAGTCAAGCGGTACTGGTTGTTGTCAAGCAACACTGTCTTGACAGGATACGGATGCTAATCGCTGCTAAGCGATCGTTGGTGGCGCGGGCGAGAGGTCTGGAACAGAACAGAATGTTCTACGAAAGACCTTCTCGCCTTTTCCAACAGCCGCCTCCAGCCATAGAGCAGCCGCCAACTGCTGATCGCGTGGAGGCCTTTTGGAGGGACATTTACGAACAGCCCAAACCTCTCTCAGCAGACACTCCGGCCTTGGCGCAGTTCGAGTCCGTTTGTAGGAGGACTCCTAACTTGAATGTACTGCGTCACCCGATAAACACGGAAGAAATTCTTGACGCCTTACGAGGCGCAAAGAATTTCGCAGCTCCTGGCCCGGATGGCATAAACACCTACTGGTGGAAAAAATTCCCCAGTTGCCACCGGCATTTAGCTAGAGTTTTTAACTCGTGGCTAAATCAGGAGCAGCCAATTCCGGCTTGGTTTGTCGAGGGTCGAACCGTGCTTCTCCCGAAGACCGGAGATTTGTCTGATCCCAAAAACTACAGGCCAATAACATGTCTGAACGCATGTTACAAGCTCTTCACCAGAATCTTGTACATGCGTCTCCTTCAAGCTGTGAATCCTGTATTTCTCGACGTGTATGAACAGAGAGGGTCAAAGAAAGGAGTAGCTGGCTGCAAGGAGAACTTGTTGATTGACCGATGTGTCACGCAGGACTCCGTGCAGTACAAGCGAAACCTTTCTATGGCCTGGATTGACTATCGCAAGGCATTCGACAGCACGTCTCATGAGCTCATTGTGCGGCTGTTGGAATGCCTTTCGGTGGATAATCAGATAGTGGGATGCATCAAACAACTGATGCCACTCTGGAAGACCCGGTTCACTATAACATCAGGTGAAACTCGGGTTCAGACAGAGTTGGTGTCATTGAAAAGAGGTGTCTTCCAAGGAGACTCCTTGAGTCCCTTGCTCTTTTGCATCTCACTTTTGCCTCTGTCCATAGCGCTGAGAAATACTAAAGGATACAGCTGTGGCACGCCCAATAACCGGAGGCACAAGGTCACCCATCTGTTTTATATGGATGACCTAAAACTTTATGCCTCCGGCCAACGCGAACTACAACAATCGCTGAGGGTGGTGCAGGAGTACAGTCATGCTATCGGAATGGAGTTCGGGACAGACAAATGTGCATTGGTTCATCTCAAGAAAGGACGAAGCGGAGATAGTGGAGATGAGGAACAGCTCGTTGATGGGAGCATCTTGCGACAACTGCATGCCGGAGATACTTATACCTACCTTGGAGTGGCGCAGCGTCATGTCCAAGAGGCAACATTGGTTAAAGAGTGTCTCCGCCGCAAGTATTTGCACCGACTCCGGCAGATCTGGTCGTCAGAACTGTCCGGCAAGAACAAAGTCGCTGCCACAAACATGCTTGCGGTCCCATTGTTATTATACACCTTTGGTGCTATACACTGGAAAGTGAACGAGCTGAAGGAAATCGACACGAAGACCCGCAAAAGGATGAATATGGAGAGAAGCCTGCATCCTAAGTCCTCTGTCCCGCGAATATACCTCCCGCGACACCTGGGAGGGCGTGGACTATTGAGTTTGGAGCGTCTGCACAACAGAGTAGTACTGGCCACTGCCTGCTATGTAACGAACAGCACCGATCCCCTGATCCGCTTCGTGCGAGAGCACGAGAATGCGGGAAAAGGAGCCTTTCTTTTTAGCGCAGCGAAACGAGCAGCCGAGGAGCTCAGCCTCACACTCGACTTCAAGCGGAGGTGTCAGCAGTCCATTACGGAACTTGCTCCCGCAGAATTAAAAGCCCACATTAAAACTGCCGAAGTCGACTTCCTCTTAAGACTTCATAAAGATAAGCCAATGCATGGAATCTTCTACAAACATCTAGAAGAGCATAGCTTGTCTGAGCAGTTGACCTTCTCTTTCCTAAGGTCTAGTGGGTTAAAGTCGGAGACTGAGGGCTTTATAATGGCTTGCCAAGACGGTGTCTTCAACACCTTGGCATACCGTAGAAGGGTTATGGGTGTAGATGTACCCGACACCCATTGTAGAGCTTGCCGACAGGCGCCAGAGACGCTTATGCATCTCTTGTCGGCGTGTAAGACGTACGCTGGGACGGCTTACGTCCATCGGCACAACGCGGCTCTACGAGTGCTCTACTATCATTTAAGGCACTCATACGGTATCGATGAGACACCGGTGCTGCCATACGCTCCAGGGGATATAGAGTCCGTTGTGGAGAACGAGAGATGCCGGATTTACTGGAACTACTCGTTCCCCACGCTCGAGCTTGTACAGGCAAACAAGCCCGACATAGTCCTTCTCGACCACCAACAGAAGACGATGTTCGTTATTGAGTTTTCGGCGCCTGCCGAAGTGAACATCGTCTCTAAGGAGGAGGAAAAGCGGACCAAATATCAGGAGTTGCTCGGACAACTTCGCAGGCTCTGGCCAGACTACACTGTAAGTCTGCTGGTTATGGTCATTGGATCCCTAGGTGGAATGAGGAATACGCTGCTCTCTGCACTGCGCAAAATACCGGTTTGCCGTGCGGCGGCGCACATCTTAGCCGCCAGAATGCAGAAGGCAGTCATCCTTGGGTCCCTTCGTCTACTTAGGGCGCACGATTCGCGGACCCAATGATTGCTCACCTCACGGTGTGAGGAGTAGTCATTGGGTAATGGAACAGCAGCTCGGTGTGTCGGAGCCCGGGCTGCACTTTTTTGTTTTAAACACATATAATAACCCAGTCCTTCGCCAGTTCCTTACAAGAACCATGGATATATGGCGAACCAACATGCATCTTAAAACTCAGGACGGCCATATCCAAACAGAGGAGCTACTCATACGACGCGGTATCTTCCAGGGTGATTCGCTTAGTTCACTGTGGTTCTGCCTTTGTTTAAATCCACTCTCTAACGCACTCAACAACACAAATTATGGTTTCAACATCAGACACCAGAAAGTCAATCAGCACAGAATAAATCATCTTCTCTACATGGATGATATAAAACTATATGCAGCCACTGAAGTGCAACTAAAAGAATTACTCAGAATAACAGAAGTGTGTACGTCAGACGTCCGGATGGAATTCGGTATGAACAAATGCAAGGTGCTCCACATCAATAAAGGCCAATGGAAGAACCAATCCGAACAGGAAATATTAACTGGCGAAACGCTGGATAACATGGACAAGGACGAAACGTACAAGTATTTGGGCTTCAATCAGAACATTAAGATCGACCACACACAAGCCAAGGCTCAACTAACACAAAAGTTCAGAAACCGCCTCCTTAAACTTCTAAAATCAAAATTGAATTCCAAAAATCTTACAAAAGCAATTAACACATTTGCTATACCGGTCCTCACATACTCCTTCGGCATCATCAAGTGGTCACACACTGATATAGAAAACATCCACATCCTCATACGGACAGAACTTACGAAACATCGAATGTCACATCCAAACGCGTGCAAAGAAAGGCTCACCATTGACAGAAAACAAGGAGGCAGGGGGATTATAGATATACAGTCACTTCACACAAGACAAATAAAAACGCTCAGAGACTTTTTCCAAAGCAAACAGACAAACTTGCATAGGTCGATAGTAAAGGCAGACAAAAACTATACTCCACTAAACCTATCCCGCTCAGATCACTCAGCAGACGGACACAATCACATAGAATTACAACAAGAAAAAATAAATACCTGGTCACAAAAAGCACTCCATGGCAAGCACAGATACCGCGTCACACAAGAGCACATTAATGAAAGACAATCATACACCTGGCTGCAGGATGGCCAACTCTTTCCAGAAACTGAGGGTTTTATGCTTGCTATACAGGACCAAGTGATTGCGACAAGGAACTACATGAAATACATAATTAAAGATACATCCGTAACCGACGACAATTGCAGAAAGTGCCACCAACAAAAGGAAACAATAGACCACATAACAAGCGGATGCAAAACTCTCGCTGGAACCGAGTACACAGCTAGACATAACTCTGCAGCCAAGGTCATTCACCAAGCACTAGCCACAACAAACAATCTAATAGAAAACACAGATCCATATTACAATTACACACCGACATCAGTACTCGAAAACAATGAATACAAACTGTACTGGGACGTTGAAATACATACAGATAAGACTATCCCGGCAAATCGGCCAGATATAGTTTTCCAGTCGCAGGCAGACAAAGTTACCTATTTGATAGATATCGCTATTCCCAACGATACGAATATCCAAAACGCCTACGCTGGGAAGATATCTAAATACACTGATTTTGCGATAGAGATAAAACGACTATGGAAGCAAAACAAAGTTACTATTGTCCCCCTAATTATGTCTGTCTCAGGCCTTACACCAAACACTTTTACACCACACCTACAACAGTTAGGCCTAGACGAAAAGTTACACAAAATATTTCAAAAATCTGTAATCCTGAAGACCTGCAATATTGTACGATCCTTCCTAAATTCCGATCTGTAATAGTTCAGGTGTTGACTTGGCATAGCCCGTCAACATTTGTTGCTACCGCAGTCATGCGAGAGAAACTTGAAAAATCAGGATAATAATAATACACTGTAAGTCTGCTGGTTATGGTCATTGGATCCCTAGGTGGAATGAGGAATACGCTGCTCTCTGCACTGCGCAAAATACCGGTGTGCCGTGCGGCGGCGCACATCTTAGCCGCCAGAATGAAGAAGGCAGTCATCCTTGGGTCCCTTCGTCTACTTAGGGCGCACGATTCGCGGACCCAGTGATTGCTCACCTCACGGTGTGAGGAGTAGTCATTGGGTAATGGAACAGCAGCTCGGTGTGTCGGAGCCGAGCTGCACTTTTTTGTTTTTAATATATATATAATAATACATACAGACAAGACGATCCCAGCCAATAGACCAGATATAGTTTTCCAGTCAAAGGCCGACAACATTACCTATTTGATAGATATAGCCATTCCCAATGATGTAAATATCCAAAACACCTACGCTGGGAAGGTCTCTAAATACACGGACCTTGCTATGGAAATAAAACGACTTTGGAAACAAAACAAAGTCACTATTGTCCCCCTCATTATGTCGGTCTCAGGCCTTACACCAGACACGTTCACACAACACCTTCAACAGTTAGACCTGGACGAAAAGTTACACAAAACATTCCAAAAGTCTGTAATCCTAAAGACCTGTAATATTGTGCGATCCTTCCTAAATTCCGATCAATAGTCTGGGTGTTGACTTGGCACAGCCCGTCAACACTTGTCGCTACCGCAATTATGCGAGAGAAACTTAGAAAGTCGTATAATAATAATAATAAGGGGATCTAGCAACCCCGCGAGGGGTTGCTAGATCCCCTCAGTGGCGCCTCCCCAAGGTGGCGGATAGGGGAACGCCTCCCAGATATGGGTGGTACCGGGGAAATCAAATACCCGGGGCGGACCAAAACTAGCTCAGTGGAATAGCGTCTGCATCCAGAGGATCGGCTATTCCACAATTAATAGGACACGACGGATCTCCATGTGAGGAGCGGTACTCCGACAGCGTCTGTTCTTCATGTTAGAAGCGGCTGTTTTCATAAACCCCCAGGAAGCCGCCAACATCAACAGGCTATTCGGTGCGTGGCGACACCGAGGGGTATACCGAAGCCAAAGGATGCAAGTCGGTCGGCAACCTTCACAGGTCCATCCTCTGGAGGCAATTTGGACGGCTGCCTCCGGAAATGTCGGCTGCGGGCCCTAAGGCTAACCACCTGACGGGCCCTATCTTCGGGTTCGACCACCTCGAAGGAAAAGCACCCACACCGAGCCGGTTTCGGAAGCCGGCGTTGGGCAAGGTGGCGGTGCTTCGATTTGCCCTGATGACGACCCCCGCAATGACATGGACCGTTTTAGGTGGACGACGGAGCTCAAGGATGACCTGCTGAGCTGCTACGGGAGCAGTAGCCCGCGCCGTAGGGGATACATGTCCCGCATGTATGAGAGGTGGTGTGAAATGCACCCAGAGCATAGCACGCTTACCTCTCAGAATTTGCGAGATTATGTATCGTACCTCCGGAGGCAGGGATATGTTCGTGCTCCAGCTCAGCCTGCCCCTTCGGCGGACGGAAGGCCTGTTAACCAGGCTGAAAGTTCGCCGGTAAGGCCGGCTGAGAGGGAAATCGACCAAGTCGTCTCACCTGGGGATTTCAGAGACCGAAGGGCCTTGCATAACAACGGAAGGTCCTTGAAGCTGGCAGATTTAAAGAGAGAGGATGAGGTTGTTGGTGAACGTCTATCGGAGGCCTCTGACATTTGGAGCATCAATTGCGAAATTTACGCTGCGGCTCTGAGGCTAGCTAGACAGGGGAGAGTGAGAGACTCTCCTGTTGAGAGAGCACAGAGACGGGTGCGCCAAATGGAAGCGAAAATCCAGTTGGCTCGCCAGGAAGCATCCCGTATCCAGTGTGTGATGGAATATAGAGCGGCTGGGAAGCCATTTACGCGCCGAGTGCGCCAGATAGCCTACGGGTTGAGGCGCGACCATCATACACTCAGTCAAGCGGTACTGGTTGTTGTCAAGCAACACTGTCTTGACAGGATACGGATGCTAATCGCTGCTAAGCGATCGTTGGTGGCGCGGGCGAGAGGTCTGGAACAGAACAGAATGTTCTACGAAAGACCTTCTCGCCTTTTCCAACAGCCGCCTCCAGCCATAGAGCAGCCGCCAACTGCTGATCGCGTGGAGGCCTTTTGGAGGGACGTTTACGAACAACCCAAACCTCTCTCAGCAGACACTCCGGCCTTGGCGCAGTTCGAGTCCGTTTGTAGGAGGACTCCTAACTTGAATGTACTGCGTCACCCGATAAACACGGAAGAAATTCTTGACGCCTTACGAGGCGCAAAGAATTTCGCAGCTCCTGGCCCGGATGGCATAAACACCTACTGGTGGAAAAAATTCCCCAGTTGCCACCGGCATTTAGCTAGAGTTTTTAACTCGTGGCTAAATCAGGAGCAGCCAATTCCGGCTTGGTTTGTCGAGGGTCGAACCGTGCTTCTCCCGAAGACCGGAGATTTGTCTGATCCCAAAAACTACAGGCCAATAACATGTCTGAATGCATGTTACAAGCTCTTCACCAGAATCTTGTACATGCGTCTCCTTCAAGCTGTGAATCCTGTATTTCTCGACGTGTATGAACAGAGAGGGTCAAAGAAAGGAGTAGCTGGCTGCAAGGAGAACTTGTTGATTGACCGATGTGTCACGCAGGACTCCGTGCAGTACAAGCGAAACCTTTCTATGGCCTGGATTGACTATCGCAAGGCATTCGACAGCACGTCTCATGAGCTCATTGTGCGGCTGTTGGAATGCCTTTCGGTGGATAATCAGATAGTGGGATGCATCAAACAACTGATGCCACTCTGGAAGACCCGGTTCACTATAACATCAGGTGAAACTCGGGTTCAGACAGAGTTGGTGTCATTGAAAAGAGGTGTCTTCCAAGGAGACTCCTTGAGTCCCTTGCTCTTTTGCATCTCACTTTTGCCTCTGTCCATAGCGCTGATAAATACTAAAGGATACAGCTGTGGCACGCCCAATAACCGGAGGCACAAGGTCACCCATCTGTTTTATATGGATGACCTAAAACTTTATGCCTCCGGCCAACGCGAACTACAACAATCGCTGAGGGTGGTGCAGGAGTACAGTCATGCTATCGGAATGGAGTTCGGGACAGACAAATGTGCATTGGTTCACCTCAAGAAAGGACGAAGCGGAGATAGTGGAGATGAGGAACAGCTCGTTGATGGGAGCATCTTGCGACAACTGCATGCCGGAGATACTTATACCTACCTTGGAGTGGCGCAGCGTCATGTCCAAGAGGCAACATTGGTTAAAGAGTGTCTCCGCCGCAAGTATTTGCACCGACTCCGGCAGATCTGGTCGTCAGAACTGTCCGGCAAGAACAAAGTCGCTGCCACAAACATGCTTGCGGTCCCATTGTTATTATACACCTTTGGTGCTATACACTGGAAAGTGAACGAGCTGAAGGAAATCGACACGAAGACCCGCAAAAGGATGAATATGGAGAGAAGCCTGCATCCTAAGTCCTCTGTCCCGCGAATATACCTCCCGCGACACCTGGGAGGGCGTGGACTTTTGAGTTTGGAGCGTCTGCACAACAGAGTAGTACTGGCCACTGCCTGCTATGTAACGAACAGCACCGATCCCCTGATCCGCTTCGTGCGAGAGCACGAGAATGCGGGAAAAGGAGCCTTTCTTTTTAGCGCAGCGAAACGAGCAGCCGAGGAGCTCAGCCTCACACTCGACTTCAAGCGGAGGTGTCAGCAGTCCATTACGGAACTTGCTCCCGCAGAATTAAAAGCCCACATTAAAACTGCCGAAGTCGACTTCCTCTTAGGACTTCATAAAGATAAGCCAATGCATGGAATCTTCTACAAACATCTAGAAGAGCATAGCTTGTCTGAGCAGTTGACCTTCTCTTTCCTAAGGTCTAGTGGGTTGAAGTCGGAGACTGAGGGCTTTATAATGGCTTGCCAAGACGGTGTCTTCAACACCTTGGTATACCGTAGAAGGGTTATGGGTGTAGATGTACCCGACACCCATTGTAGAGCTTGCCGACAGGCGCCAGAGACGCTTATGCATCTCTTGTCGGCGTGTAAGACGTACGCTGGGACGGCTTACGTCCATCGGCACAACGCGGCTCTACGAGTGCTCTACTATCATTTAAGGCACTCATACGGTATCGATGAGACACCGGTGCTGCCATACGCTCCAGGGGATATAGAGTCCGTTGTGGAGAACGAGAGATGCCGGATTTACTGGAACTACTCGTTCCCCACGCTCGAGCTTGTACAGGCAAACAAGCCCGACATAGTCCTTCTCGACCACCAACAGAAGACGATGTTCGTTATTGAGTTTTCGGCGCCTGCCGAAGTGAACATCGTCTCTAAGGAGGAGGAAAAGCGGACCAAATATCAGGAGTTGCTCGGACAACTTCGCAGGCTCTGGCCAGACTACACTGTAAGTCTGCTGGTTATGGTCATTGGATCCCTAGGTGGAATGAGGAATACGCTGCTCTCTGCACTGCGCAAAATACCGGTGTGTCGTGCGGCGGCGCACATCTTAGCCGCCAGAATGCAGAAGGCAGTCATCCTTGGGTCGCACGATTCGCGGACCCAATGATTGCTCACCTCACGGTGTGAGGAGTAGTCATTGGGTAATGGAACAGCAGCTCGGTGTGTCGGAGCCCGGGCTGCACTTTTTTGTTTTAAACACATAATAATAAGCCGCGAGGGGTTGCTAGATCCCCTCAGTGGCGCCTCCCCAAGGTGGCGGATAGGGGAACGCCTCCCAGATATGGGTGGTACCGGGGAAATCAAATACCCGGGGCGGACCAAAACTAGCACGGTGGAATAGCGTCTGCATCCAGAGGATCGGCTATTCCTCAACAATTAGGACACGACGGATCTCCATGTGAGGAGCGGTACTCCGACAGCGTCTGACTCCATGTTAGGGGCGGCTGATAATACACCCGCAGGAAGCCACCCAACATCAGTAGGCTATCCGGTGCGTGGCGACACCGCAGGGTATACCGAAGCCCAAGGATGTAATCCAGCCGGCAACCTTCGCAGGTGCATCCTCAGGAGGCAATTTGGACGGCTGCCTCCGGAAATGTCGTCTGGGGGCCCTAAGGCCAACCACCTGACGGGCCCTATCTTCGGGTTCGACCACCCCGGAAGAAAAGCACCCACACCGAGCCGGTTTCGGAAGCGGGCGTTGGGCAAGGTGGCGGTTCTTCGAATTGCCCTGTTGACGACCCCCGCAATGACATGGACCGTTTTAGGTGGACGACGGAGCTCAAGGATGACCTACTGAGCTGCTACGAGAGCAGTAGCCCGCGCCGTAGGGGATACATGTCCCGCATGTATGAGAGGTGGTGTGAAATGCACCCAGAGCATAGCACGCTTACCTCTCAGAATTTGCGAGATTATGTATCGTACCTCCGGTGGCAGCGATATGTTCGTGCTCCAGCTCAGCCTGCCCCTTCGGCGGACGGAAGGCCTGTTAACCAGGCTGAAAGTTCACCGGTAAGGCCCGCTGAGAGGGAAATCGACCAAGTCGTCTCACCTGGAGATTTCAGAGACCGAAGGGCCTTGCATAACAACGGAAGGTCCTTGAAGCTGGCAGATTTGAAGAGAGAGGATGAGGTTGTGGGTGAACGTCTATCGGAGGCCTCTGACATTTGGAGCATCAATTGCGAAATTTACGCTGCGGCTCTGAGGCTAGCTAGACAGGGGAGAGTGAGAGACTCTCCTGTTGAGAGAGCACAGAGACGGGTGCGCCAAATGGAAGCGAAAATCCAGTTGGCTCGCCAGGAAGCATCCCATGTCCAGTGTGTGATGGAATATAGAGCGGCTGGGAAGCGTTTTACGCGCCGAGTGCGCCAGATAGCCTACGGGTTGAGGCGCGACCATCACACACTCAGTCAAGCGGTACTGGTTGTTGTCAAGCAACACTGTCTTGACAGGATACGGATGCTAATCGCTGCTAAGCGATCGTTGGTGGCGCGGGCGAGAGGTCTGGAGCAGAACAGAATGTTCTACGAAAGACCTTCTCGCCTTTTCCAACAGCCGCCTCCAGCCATAGCGCAGCCGCCAACTGCTGATCGCGTGGAGGCCTTTTGGAGGGACGTTTACGAACAACCCAAACCTCTCTCAGCAGACACTCCGGCCTTGGCGCAGTTTGAGTCCGTTTGTAGGAGGACTCCTAACTTGAATGTACTGCGTCACCCGATAAACACGGAAGAAATTCTTGACGCCTTACGAGGCGCAAAGAATTTCGCAGCTCCTGGCCCGGATGGCATAAACACCTACTGGTGGAAAAAATGCCCCAGTTGCCACCGGCATTTAGCTAAAGTTTTTAACTCGTGGCTAAATCAGGAGCAGCCCATTCCGGCTTGGTTTGTCGAGGGTCGAACCGTGCTTCTCCCGAAGACCGGAGATTTGTCTGATCCCAAAAACTACAGGCCAATAACATGTCTGAACGCGTGTTACAAGCTCTTCACCAGAATCTTGTACATGCGTATCCTTCAAGCTGTGAATCCTGTATTTCTCGACGTGTATGAACAGAGAGGGTCAAAGAAAGGAGTAGCTGGCTGCAAGGAGAACCTGTTGATTGACCGATGTGTCACGCAGGACTCTGTGTAGTACAAGCGAAACCTTTCTATGGCCTGGATTGACTATCGCAAGGCATTCGACAGTACGTCTCATGACCTCATTGTGCGGCTGTTGGAATGTCTTTCGGTGGATAGTCAGATAGTGGGGTGCATCAAACAACTGATGCCACTCTGGAAGACCCGGTTCACCATAACATCAGGTGAAACTCGGGTTCAGACAGAGTTGGTGTCATTGAAAAGAGGTGTCTTCCAAGGAGACTCCTTGAGTCCCTTGCTCTTTTGCATCTCACTTTTGCCTCTGTCCATAGCGCTGAGAAATACTAAAGGATACAGCTGTGGCACGCCCAATAACCGGAGGCACAAGGTCACCCATCTGTTTTATATGGACGACCTAAAACTTTATGCCTCCGGCCAACGCGAACTACAACAATCGCTGAGGGTGGTGCAGGAGTACAGTCATGCTATCGGAATGGAGTTCGGGACAGACAAATGTGCATTGGTTCATCTCAAGAAAGGACGAAGCGGAGATAGTGGAGATGAGGAACAGCTCGTTGATGGGAGCATCTTGCGACAACTGCATGCCGGAGATACTTATACCTACCTTGGAGTGGCGCAGCGTCATGTCCAAGAGGCAACATTGGTTAAAGAGTGTCTCCGCCGCAAGTATTTGCACCGACTCCGGCAGATCTGGTCGTCAGAACTGTCCGGCAAGAACAAAGTCGCTGCCACAAACATGCTTGCGGTCCCATTGTTATTATACACCTTTGGTGCTATACACTGGAAAGTGAACGAGCTGAAGGAAATCGACACGAAGACCCGCAAAAGGATGAATATGGAGAGAAGCCTGCATCCTAAGTCCTCTGTCTCGCGAATATACCTCCCGCGACACCTGGGAGGGCGTGGACTATTGAGTTTGGAGCGTCTGCACAACAGAGTAGTACTGGCCACTGCCTGCTATGTAACGAACAGCACCGATCCCCTGATCCGCTTCGTGCGAGAGCACGAGAATGCGGGAAAAGGAGCCTTTCTTTTTAGCGCAGCGAAACGAGCAGCCGAGGAGCTCAGCCTCACACTCGACTTCAAGTGGAGGTGTCAGCAGTCCATTACGGAACTTGCTCCCGCAGAATTAAAAGCCCACATTAAAACTGCTGAAGTCGACTTCCTCTTAAGACTTCATAAAGATAAGCCAATGCATGGAATCTTCTACAAACATCTAGAAGAGCATGGCTTGTCTGAGCAGTTGACCTTCTCTTTCCTAAGGTCTAGTGGGTTGAAGTCGGAGACTGAGGGCTTTATAATGGCTTGCCAAGACGGTGTCTTCAACACCCTGGTGTACCGTAAAAGGGTTATGGGTGTAGATGCACCCGACACCCATTGTAGAGCTTGCCGACAGGCGCCAGAGACGCTTATGCATCTCTTGTCGGCGTGTAAGACGTACGCTGGGACGGCTTACGTCCATCGGCACAACGCGGCTCTACGAGTGCTCTACTATCATTTACGGCACTCATACGGTATCGATGAGACACCGGTGCTGCCATACGCTCCAGGGGATATAGAGTCCGTTGTGGAGAACGAGAGATGCCGGATTTACTGGAACTACTCGTTCCCCACGCTCGAGCTTGTACAGGCAAACAAGCCCGACATAGTCCTTCTCGACCACCAACAGAAGACGATGTTCGTTATAGAGTTTTCGGCGCCTGCCGAGGTGAACATCGTCTCTAAGGAGGAGGGAAAGCGGACCAAATATCAGGAGTTGCTCGGACAACTTCGCAGGCTCTGGCCAGACTACACTGTAAGTCTGCTGGTTATGGTCATTGGATCCCTAGGGGAATGAGGAATACGCTGCTCTCTGCACTGCGCAAAATACCGGTGTGCCGTGCGGCGGCGCACATCTTAGCCGCCAGAATGCAGAAGGCAGTCATCCTTGGGTCCCTTCGTCTACTTAGGGCGCACGATTCGCGGACCCAGTGATTGCTCACCTCACGGTGTGAGGAGTAGTCATTGGGTAATGGAACAGCAGCCCGGTGTGTCGGAGCCCGGGCTGCACTTTTTTGTTTTAAACTTAAATAATAATAATTGCTTTATTGCCCAACAGATTAGACCATTTACAGGACAATTATAATGTAAGTTACAGTTAGAAATGTTTGCCGAAGAGAAAAACAGAATTATAAAAGCTACATAAAACATTAATAAAACATAATAATATATACTAATAATACAATTATCAAAGAAAGTTAAACAAAAAGATGTATATAAATACCTTCAGTTAAGATGCACCGATGCTGTATTGATGAAATTTTTAACAGAGGAAGCAAATATGTCAACATGCTTAGATATTTTGTTGTAGTTGCTGCACATAGCATATACCGGTGATTTAACAAGTATGTTTGTGTTTGCTCTATCACAACTGAAATACAAACTACCTCTAGAATTTAGTCGTGGTACATTGAAATTAATTTGACTCAAAATGTCTATGCAATCTATAAAGTTGTGTAACAATTTATATAAAAATGCAAGAGAAGCCAGTTTACGTCTTAATTCTAAACTATCATAGCTAAATCGACTGCAAAGTATGGCATAATTACAACCACGCTGGGGATATGTACCATCAGTTTTAAATGCAAAAAGTTTTAACGCTCTCCTTTGAACTTTTTCAATCTGATTGACATGACTATTATAAATAGGGGACCAAACTAAACTACCGTACTCTAATTTAGACCGTACTAACGAATTATATAAAACCTTTAACACATCCACATTTGTAAATGCCCTACAATTTCTAACTATGAAGCCATACATCCTCATAGCTTCTGATATCTTAGAATGAATATGATCCACAAATGTTAGCTTTGAATCAAGAAGTACACCTAGATCCATAATACTATTACACCTATTTAAGACGGTACCATTAACTGCATAGCTTAAACTCAACATCGATTTTTTTCTAGAGTAGGTAACAACATTGCATTTTTTCACATTCAAACACAGCTTGTTCTCATCACACCAGGCTGCAATTAAATTAAGGTTTGTTTGTAGCTTATTACAATCGTCCATACTGTAGATGTGACTATAAATCTTAATGTCGTCAGCAAAACCAAGTACTCTACACGATAACTTCTCAAACAGATCATTAATAAACAACAAAAATAAAAGTGGTCCAAGATTGGAACCTTGTGGAACGCCAGATGTAACTGTTATGGTTTGCGATTTAAAGCCATTGTACGTTACATATTGATTCCTATCAGATAAGTATGAACAGAAAAGTTTTAGCAGACCATTCGAGAAACCAAAACTTGCTAGTTTCTGCAGCAAAATTTGGTGATTAACTTTATCAAGAGCCTTTGAAATATCACTATATATTACATCCACTTGACCCTGGCTATCTAGACTTTCTGAGACATATTGAGTTAAAACGACTAAATTAGTAACTGTTGAACGTCTATCAACAAATCCATGTTGGTATTCTGAAATATAGCGTCTCACAACTGGATAGATTTTATTATACAAACAAATTTCAAAGACTTTAGAAAAGTTGCATAAAACAGATACAGGTCTATAATTCTCAATATTGGATTTCATTCCACTTTTAAAGATAGGACAAATCTTTGCTTGTTTCCAAATCCTGGGGTATATACCAGTCTTGATTGAAGCATTAAATATTTTTGTAAGAGGTTTTGCAAAAAGTACAGAACAGTCCTTGACTAGGAAGGATGGAATGTTGTCTGGACCGGAGGTCATTTTATTTTTCAGCTTTTTTATGGCATCAATTATTTCTTCCATTTCTAGTTGAACAACACAAATTAAGGGTAAAAGACTATGAACGCTTTCAATGTCCGACATTAGTATGGGTTGACAAGGCATATATACCCTTTCAAAATAAGTCTTGAATGAGTCAACAATGCTTTGAGGATCGCTGAAGTTATTGCCATCTAGATGCATCTCTCCGGGAATACGCGATGCTTTATTTTTAGTGTGCGCATACGACCAAAACTGATTTGTATTACACGATATGCTGATCTGAATGTCTTCCAAATAATTATTGTATGCAATTTTAACTTCACTTTTTATCAGTGCCCGTAATCTTTTAAACTCATCTAGATGTGACGGTAAACCTGTTCTTTTATACTTTTTGTGATATTTTACTTTCTGTTTAATATTTTTGATTATCTCAGAATTGAACTAGGAAGGATACTTATGACTAAAATTTTTGTAAGCTGGTACATGTTTATCAATACATTGGTATATAACCTTATAGAACTTTTCTAAAGCTAAATTTACGTCTTGATAGCTGTCTATGAAATTCCAATCAGTTTGACATAAGTCGTTGTAGAGCTCATTATAATTTCCTTTTCGAAAATTATATACCTTAATACTAGTATTGGATGGAAAACTCTCAGTTTTGATTTTGAAGTTCTCGATACTTATAGACAAAGCAGGATGATGATTATCTTCTTCCAATACAGGCAAGTCTTCATGTACAACTTGGCAATTAAATGATGATATAACTACATCAAGCATACGGCCTAAAGAGTTTGTAGTTTTATTATACTGTTGAAGATCATTTAATTCTAGGAGATTGATAACAGCTGCAGTTTTACGATCTGCCCTGTTCATATTTATAAGTTTAGGCACATTAAAATCTCCGAGAATCAAAACAGAATTTCTAGAAATAAAATCCAGCTGTTCCAAACTTTCTATAAAGTGTTCAAATACATCCAATCCTACTTTGTCGGGTATATATAACACAACAACAAACATTGTTTGGAACTCACTGCTACATTTAACTGTCAACATATCAATAGATGGGAACTGTATGTCAAATATTGATGTATCTATAACTGTAGACCGAATTGATTTTCTTAAAGCTAAAAGCACACCACCTCCACATGTTTTATTCACTTGATCGAATTTCCTGTCCTTACGATAAACGTCGTAACCACTAGGAAATAGTTCACAACTAGGGACGTCATCACTCAGCCATGTTTCACTAAGTGCTATCAAGTCGAATTCAGCTTCACTTATGCTTGAATAAAAATCTGCTACCTTGGAGTTTAGTCCTCGAACGTTTTGATAATAACACTGAAGATGATCGTTGATGTTACTATGACTGTTGGGCTCTATTGGTTTAAAGAAATAATTTTAGGGATACCATCGAAGTACTTAATCCGGAACTTCTCTGGACCCTCACTATTTTTTAAGTCAAGCTCCGCTTTAATCTCCTTATAATAGCGAATTTGTCTCGGTGTGCGATCAAAGGATATCGAGACTTTATTGTGCGGCCCATTTTTTAGGTTTTTGGCCTTCTTTATCAACGTGAATACGTCTTTTTCATCCTTCAGCGTAATTTTTAATGGACGATTTTTACCAGCACCGAACTGACCGAGCCTTATAGGGGTTATGGAGCTAGTGTCCACAGTTTGATCGATGACACCGATCACCTGTCGAACGATGTCCCTTTCAGCATTAATACGCTGATCAGGAGGTAGATGTTGATTCTGCTCCCCAACTCCAAACAAGACTAAGTTGCGCTTGCGCTTCTGTCTCTCATTCAATTCGTGAATAACTTCCTCAAAATTGCAACCATTTGAAGTAGACTTGAGTGTCTGGTTTTCTTCTTTTAGAGCAAGAATATCACTTTGAAGAGTCAGTATAAGTGATTTGAGATCCTTGATTTCAGATCCAATTTTTCTGCAATTTACACAGGTCCAGTCAAATCCTTTTTCTCCATTGAAAAGCAGAAGTTCACCTGCTGTTACGTTAACACACAAATGCCTGAAGAGTTTAGTGCATACTGAACATTTTAGCATAAGATTGGACTTATAAGATTTGCTGCAGCAAGTACAGATATTATTAACCGGCATTTTTCTATGATGCGCCACTGGGATTCCAAGAAATATGTAGAATATCTGATAAGGATGTGGGCGGATTTTCAGCAATTACCCAGTTAATTATATGGCAGAAAAGCAGATCTAGGAGACAGAGATGTTTGAAACTGCTTACCAGGCTGCTTGATCAACTTATTACACTATTAACAACACTTGAACGAATTATTATTTATTAAACTATGAGAAAATATGAATATATTGAAGAACAAAACAAACAACGACTATCACTCTTCGGCACCATAGGCGCAGAGATACAGTAAGGGCCAAACGCGATGAACATTGTCAAACTTTATTTAAAAGCTTCGGAATTTTGACAGTATTTGCGATGATTATAAAAGAAAATCTTGTGTTCGCAAGAAATGGTATTGATAAATTTAGAACTTTTTCTAGAGGGAAGAGTAAGCTGGTCAACATCTGCCTGTACGTGACTTTGAAAGGAAGATTAAAGGCATACTTAAAACTCGTGCTCCTTATAATATAGAGGAATTTAAAAGTTATTGCTTCTCTTTACAGTCTGTGTTAGGCCTAAGTTCATGGTTGGTTGGTTGGTTAACATGCTTTATTGCCAAAGATATATAAAAAATCTTATTGACAAAGCAAATAACTATGTAAAAGTACATAATGAAAGTACATATACATAAAAATTAAAATACAAATACATAAAAATAAATAAAATACTTAAAAGTCAGACATTCACAAATTAAAAATTTTACTGACACCCCATAGATGAAGGTTATTTTTATGTTCATCAAACACTTGGGGCAATAGTTGACTAACTCATTGAGTGAAGGAAAATTCAAAATATTGGTCCAGCGAGTAGAATGCTTGTGTTATTAGTATTTTTTTAACGCTTTACGGAACTT
Source organism: Callosobruchus maculatus (assembly GCA_951848785.1). Lineage (NCBI taxonomy): Eukaryota > Metazoa > Arthropoda > Insecta > Coleoptera > Chrysomelidae > Callosobruchus > Callosobruchus maculatus. The sequence continues at coordinate 10,175,960 of CATOUR010000026.1, read as the reverse complement.
CATAATATTTGGGATTGCTTTAATATCCAATGGCAAGTAGTTATATATTTTCACACTATTATATATTATGGAATTTCGCACGAGGGTAAAATGAGGTATTGGTAGCGGAATGTCATGTCTTCGGCGAGTTGCATAAGCTTGTTGATGGTCGGAGAATGAAGAACGATGTTTATGTATTAGGCTCGTAGTCTCTAATATGAAAAGAGATGGCAGTGTAAGGATCTTGAGACGAATAAAAAGCGGTCTGCAAGGATCTCTACAAGAAGCACCTACAACATATCGTATTGCACGTTTTTGCAACTTAAAGACAGATTGGAAAAGGAACTGGCTACAACAGCCCCAAAATGGTAGACCGTAGGACAGATGGGATTGCACCACCGCGAAAAAAACTGTCCTAGCAATCGAGATGCCCAAGTTTGTTGCTGCAGCTCGTACGCAATAACAGCCTGATGCAAGCTTTTTGTTCAAAATGATAATATGTTTTTGGAATTTAAGGTCAACGTCAAGCTGCAGTCCAAGAAACCTAGTACATTCAGAGCTTTTGATGGAAAATTGTTCACAAACGATGTCATTGATATCAACACGAAATCCAAGAACTTGTGTTTTTTTAAAGTTAAATAAAAGCCCATTTGAATCACACCAGGTTTTGATAACAACGATCTCACGTGCAATTGTTTGGACCAGATCTTCTGGCTCGTCTTTGTGCCATATCACAGTAACATCATCAGCAAAGGCAGTGAACTTTCCAGATATATCAAGATGAAATAAGTCGTTGATATATAAAAGAAATAAAATTGGGCCCAGCACAGAGCCTTGAGGGACCCCATGCTTAATAAAATGATCAGAAGAGTTTCTGCCATTCGCTAAGACACACTGGAGTCTTGAGGAAAGATAAGACTTGAACCACTCCAGTGCCACACCCCGAAAACCATAGACTTCAAGCTTCCGCAGCAGCGTTCTGTGATTAACGCAGTCAAAAGCCTTCGAAAAATCACAGAACACCGCTGCTGTTGCCTGGCCGCTGTTGTAGTGTGTGAAAAGCTGCTCCAGAACGTAAAACATAGCATCATGAGTATTTTTGGCGGGAAGAAAACCAAACTGAGAAGAGCTAAAAACAGCGTGCTGAGATAGGAAGTCCATCATTCGTCTTTTAACTAGTTTTTCAACGACTTTGGAAATAGTTGAAAGCAAAGAAATAGGGCGGTAATTTGATGGATCCTTTATATCCCCGCTTTTGTGAAGTGGAACTACAAGAGCTTTTTTAAAGCTAGGAGGAAATGTGCCTTCTGAAAACGATCTGTTTATTGTTTCTGATAAAACACTCAAAGGGCGATCTGGAAGTTCCATAAGAAGTTTAGCGGAGATTCCATCACATCCAGATGCATTTTGATTTTTGATAGATTTAATGACAGCTTTAATTTCTCGGATATCAGTCGGCTGAAAGAAAAATGAATTTGTAACATGCATACTGTTATGTACGTGAATTGCTATGTTCGTTATTTACTTCTTTCATGTTTAATTTATTCGGTTATATACTGTATCATTTATTATGTACATTATGATACGCTAATAACGTTTTCTAACATTTACTAGCTCAAATAAATAAATAAATAAATAAAATAAATATGAGTTGAGAATCCCACTTTTCATAGATCTTGTGACCAACCGATATCTCCTTTCAGAAAAATAACTATATAGTCGTATGTGTGTCGAGTTGAACTACATTTTAAATATAATGACTTTTATACAGGGTGTTTAATAAAAGAGTGACATATAAGTTGTTTTTTTTAAATGGAACATACTATATATTATTGCATATTCAGATTCATTGGTCAATTCTAGTGTGACCTGATCCGACACATATGGGACTTTAAGCGAACCGTTTGGGTGCATTTTTGTATAAGTAGATATCAGAGAAAACTGAACTATTCTTATTATAAACTGAAAAGGCTATGACTTTGCCGTATGACTAAGCATGAAATGCGTCAGCCTATGTTTTCCAAGTTTCAATTGTTTTTGTACTTGGAGATATCGGTAGATTAATTAAAAAACTTCAACCAGAGGTAGCTTGATTTTCTGAAATGGGAATGCCTAATTTTTTCATACAATCAAATCCAAAATTTGATATTTCTAATAATATAAAGTATCAAAAGACTCCTGATAAAAAACCTATCAAAATATTCTCAGATAGCCAGGCTACCCTAAAAGCACTGATCTCCAAACGGGTTGAATAAAGACTCGCATACATCTTCTCAACGAACTTGGAACAAGGAACAAAGTAACAGACTGACAGATAAACAGACAGACAGGCCGACAGACAGACAGGCAGACCGACGTAAATGAGTGATGTGGATTTTCGTTATGTAGATATCATAAAACGTTCAAAAAGCGTATTATCTCAAAATTGAAAATTTTCGCGATCAAAATCCCTTCAGCTATCGGTGCGGGAAGTATAAGTATGTACTAATATTTTAGGAAAACGACGCCAACATAGACATTGGGTTCGATCGTCGTTCTCTAGACGAATAACTACTTGCACAACTAATGGATGATTTCCAAAATGATGACATGGGACTGCATGGAGAGCTACGTTTCTCATTTTATAATTTTTTGAATATGTCTATCTCTGAATTTGAAGAGATAATAATATTAATTGACAAAAAAGTTTCAAAAGATACAAACATTACAGATTCAATTTAGGTGAAAGGTCGGAGTCATCTTCAACTCCTAATAGTGATAGATACCGTTGAGCCTACAAAATACCCACGAGGTTTCCGATTTCCCATCGCCCTTGGTTCCGTAGCCATCCTTGGCTTGCTTGCATCCCTCACTTTGCCTCCACTGTTTATCTATGACATGATTTAATCACTTTTTGAGGGTGGACGTTAACCTACTGCTTCTTTAATCCTATAGCGGGCTCCGGGCCAACAAACGGTCCCCCGGTGCCGAGTCTGGTCAGCCTATCGGCTTCCCCATTACCAAGAATAACCATGTGACCCCGAACCTACATCAGCCTCGACAGTTCTTCTAGGCTCTATGCCCTTTCGCCCCTCCTCATTGCATGCAGCAGAATAGTTCTGCACCGAAAATTGTGGTGTTTGTGTCTAGAGAGTAACTCCCCCGTACTCCTCGATTTTACACATATAGCCCGGCTCCTGAGGCATGTCCACTATCTAGACGGCAGCCGTCCGTGTAGCATACCGGTGATTCTTTGGGAAACTGAATCTGCCCTATTTTCTACTCGTCGACACTGGTAATGGTCGTAGTGAAAGATTTACCCAACGTTGATAGACAGTTAGCTGTAAGAAGCTAACAAGGTTTTCTTAACACTTTGTCAACTACGCCTTTTTAATTGAACGATTTACAGAAACTGACTCAGTATTCATTATCATCTAGCGATGGCGGCAAGATTAGTTGAATTGAACACCCATCTCTGAGTCTGTAGTCAAACTATTAAGCGAAGTTTTTTTTATAAACCTTAGAGCAATTCCAGGATGACGCGGCGTGGCGTTCCGATCAGCTGATGTTGGACAAACAATCGAATCTCTGTCATTTGCTTGCTTACTCTTACCACATTTTTTTATAGTATCATCTCATCATTTTCTGAAAATTGATAGCATAGTATCATAAATTTAGAAGTCACAGTAGGTATGTAACAATGATAAAATTTGATAATAGAAGTACTTGTTTGCAGTGACCAACCTTTGGTGAATTTTACGTGCGCTCATTCCGGATCCGGTTGTACAGTATAGTGGCTATAAACATCAGAGTGATAAAATTTATATTCATACTGTTTATAGTGAGTAAAAATATACAGAAAATTGAATATAACCAAAAGTGCAGAGGTCAACTAAACATACCTTGGTTATACCTTTAATCCATGTTAAACTAGCAAAAACTCCCATATGTAGGTAATAATTGTTAATCTTTTCACATACTTAACCTTAAAGGCTGAGTGTCTGAACAAGGATGCAACAATTTATCATGACTATTCAATTCTCTGTTAATACAGATCTGTTGTAGTTATATACACTACTTAAAAATGCTAGCTTTTTGTCATTATAGGTGTGGAGAAAAAATTCTTCAGCTTTCCAAGTATTCGAGATAGAAGAGGCAGACCAATACCAACAGGCGAACAGAACGGAAAGGTGTGGGTTCAAAGCCTTATGACTTTCTGGAAAGTGATACTGACAAGTTCCACATGCTGTGTATAAGTACTAATAGCACCAATAAATCCTTATGTTATCTATTTATATTTGTCAATAAAAGGTGGGAAAAGTCATTTATTGTTACACACTTCTCACATAATGGAATAGAAAATGTTTCAGAAAATCAACAGCTTATACCTGTTGTACCCAATAACCGAATTCGGCGACTGCCCGAACTGTATACCCAGAACGCGTTGTGGATTTCGCTAATTTCTCACACCGCGTTACGGGTAATCTTTGTATGCGCGTAAATTACAAAGACCCACAATGCGAAACTCCGAATACCATCGGGAGCACACGACCATTTTCGCATTATGGACAATACAAATATAGCCACAAAGCGAAATTTTATAATAAAAAAATGTATCTGAAATATGTAAAAATGTATCCTGAAATAAACAATACTTTCAACCAAAATAGAAGAAAGTCAACTGATGAGTGATGGAAATGCAGTAAAATGCAGAGGACAATCATCTTCAATAATCATTAATTTTGTGACAGCTATATACATGCATATTATGCATCTCGTTAAATACAAAATAATTCAAAGAGCTCGATTTATGTTCATTATCTGGTAAATATTGGGTGACAAAGATGCAGTGTGACTACTGTAGTTTGCGAATAAACGTTGTGTTTTCAACATGCACCCAACTTTCATTATGCATTATCATCTCATAAATTACAGCATTTTAACTGACAGATCTGCTTACCTGCTAAAAAAGGCTCCTTGAATAACACATTACAGCACCAAAAAAAAAAAACAAATAATACTGCTAAATTTTATTTACATGATGGTATACGGACAACTACCATTGCTTGTCCAACATCAGCTGATCGTTCGATTGAGGTTGTGGTTGTGGAATTGCTCTATATGAAATATGCATTTGTTTCCATAGCTTGACCACCAAGGTTACACAACCTGTAGTTTTAATTCTTATTCATACGGGGCTACTCCACCATGACGAAATGCAACAAGCTGGTACCTACCCCATGTTTATGTATATTTTTAGACATGTCAGAAACATGGTGAACAGTGCAAGCTTGCAAGTAACATTTCTGGAAACAATAAATACATGGTGGGCATAGCTGCAAAACCGTTAATGTTGCAAAAAACGTTATTTAATGTAAGTTGTTTAATTTGGGCGAGGGGTGACATAACGTTGCTATTTCAAATGGCACACCTTGTATATTATTGCATTTTTACGCCTCATTTAAGGATAAATATATTAAATACATGTATAAGTTCTAAAGTTAAGAGTTTTTGAGTTTTTAGCTTGTTATATGTATTTCTCTCATCTCCAGCCATTTCAAAAGATTTGGTATTTATTTGTTTTCAACTAAAATTGAGAGAGCCAGTTACTGAAAAACGATTGAAAAAAATTTAGCTCAAAATATTAATTCACGTCAGTTATGAGCATTTGAAAATCAACGATAAGTAGTAAGTCATATAAATTGCTTCTAGAAGTTGTAGTATTTTCTCCCCGTGAGTTGGCCATGAAAAAAATTATGACCAATAAGGTAATCATTATCTGAGCTACAATAATGGAAATTATGTCGGTTAACAAACCCATTTTTGTGGAACGTGGCTTCGTCTGTAAACAAGACGTACTTAAAGAAGTATTGATTTTCCCCAATTTTGAGCAAAGCCCACTGACAGAACTGTCTTCTAATTTTAAAATCACTTGCAAGTAATTCTTGGTGTAATTGAATGTTGAAGTGGTGATACCTATACTTTTTCAAAATCCTCCGGACGGATGTTCTGCTGATATCTTGCTCGACTCACGTCCCTTGTGCTAGTATGAGGATCTTCAGCTACAGATCCCAGAACCTTTTCTTCTGTAATGTTCATACTGGTGCGGTTTCTAGTGTTGTAGTTAACCAATTATGTTCTGATAAATCTGTCCTAAAGTCTCTTAAAAATATTCGCCAAGAACAAATACCATGTCTATCACTTCTTCAGGTCTAAGACATATGTTAATGCGTAAAAAAGTCAATGAATTCTGATTTTTTCCACGACCAATAGTGACAGATCCAAGAAGTGCTATATCAAGTAAAGGAAATTCAAATTTACATTAAATGCTACTCAGAAGAGGGGGTAGTGCTATTAAAAAAAATAGTAATGCGTGTTTGAATATCTCAAAAGTTGGCAGCTGGGAGCTATGATTTAGGGGGAAGAAACTAAATTTATTCATAACGCTTAAAATATCGCTTTGTAAGCTAAGAACAAGGTTCAAAACAGAACTGTTAAAAATTATCTATTTTCGGAAGTACTTGAATTTTTTGAAAGAGACAAAAATGAGAGAAACACATAAAACAAGCTAAAAACCCAAAAGCCGTTGAACCTACATGTATTTTATAAACTTATTCTTAAATGACGTAGAATTCAAAAATGCAATAATAAACAGGGTGTGCCATTTGAAATAACAACCACATGTCACGCCTCGCCTAAATGAACTACCCTGTATAAGCGGACATAATATTACGTGGTAGAGATTTCGATTTTGAACTATTCTTGTGAAAAAATGTTTTTTGTAACCTTAACGGTTTAGCCGCGATCCTCCGCATACGCTCAGATAGCCCACTCTGTATATTCTGAATATTTCATTCGCGAAAATGCGAATTGAAATTATGATAACTGCTACTTATTCCTGTTCCAGTACAACCCATCATTTGCATCGAAATACTCTATTGTCCATTGTTTATATTCTGATTCTAATGCTCTGCGTACATGCTCTCGTACAGTTATAAGATCGTAAATTTTGGAAAATCGCAGGTGCTCATTGTCTTTGACTATCGAACGTCCATACTAAATAGAAAATAATAGATACAGATACCCGCCAATAATGAATAATGGCTTGTGGGGGAACCCACGCATCCGAACCGAACCACTATACTATTCCTATTCATGCGGCAGTGTGATAAATATATTTTATTCTAGACGCACTGTCTGCCATAAGGCATTTTATTTTTATATATGGACGCAAGAAAACGTGTGGAATTTCAGAAATTTGCAATTACGATGATGAACAATCTCAGGAGTATCGCTGGTGATAGTCCAGGAGCTGATGGTTACACCAGCGCTCATAGTCCATCCATTGTAGTAGCTGCTCCAGTGGTTTTTTCTCTAATTCAAAAATTAGGTTCTCAAATAAAAGCAATCAAGTGAAATAAATTAATTCACTGCGCACTACGATCTATTTTCTTTTTTGAAACTCAGGTACATTTATATAAAAACCAGCTTATGAATTCACAAAAGAGTTATTCCTACAGTTGAGAAATATCCAAAAATAAAAACCAACCATCGGCCACTTTCAAGAAAAAAGCGTTTTTATCTGTTTAATCTAAATAGCAGCATTTATTTTTTTCAAGATCAGTGGCGTACCTACATTTTTTGCTAATATTTGGAAAGGATAATTGTCTTCTAGTCAGTAGTGACTTAGATTCATAATGCAGTGAAAAACAGTGACAAAAAAAACAGCTCAATAATGTTTAAGACATTGATTAAGAATCAATTTTACTTCCAATCTTTGACACCCTGTATCTTGAAATCCAAAATCTTCAAGATACATGTTTATTCAGAGTGTCGGGATATTCGACCGACGGCGCTTGACAAGTGATAGACCTCATATTACTATGAACATTGAGATAGGAACATGAAGCCTTAATATGCCTTATTTTTAAGATACAGGATGTCAAAGTTTCACTTTTATTTTGTTTTTTTTTCAATTATTCCGTAATAAAATGGCACAACGATCTAAAATTACGTATAGAGGGCTTTTAAGGCGAGAAATCAAAATTTAACCATGGTTATGCCAGGCCAGGATGAATAGAAGGCGCCACCTACGGCACATCGAACTCTTTTAAATTAACAAAACTTTTTCCCTGTTTGGTGCATCAACGTGAATAAAAATCGTTTCCTCATGGTATGTAAAAGTATGAGCATAAGCCTAATATTCGTTCGTGCGGCAATACCAATAATAATTCTTTCGATCGCAATTTACAATTCAGTCGCATTGGAAACTTCAATGAGGGTTCTTTTGAAAACGGTTACCTCCAATAGGAACTCAAACAAATTATATATTTTTCACGTAAAACATATTGAGGAAACGTTTTTTTGATAATCACATTCATGCATTAAACCGGAAAAAAGTTTCGATAATTTAAATGAGTTCAATGTGCCGATGTGACAGCAAAAATGTGGTTCAATTCAGACTTCTCACCATAAAAAACTCCCCGATATGTAATTTCAGATGTTGTGCCATTTTATTGCGAAATAATTGAGAAGCAACGAAAATAAAAGTAAAACTTTGACACCCTCTATCTTGAAAATTAAGCATTTTAAGACTTCATGTTCCTACCCCAAAGCCGTTCTCACGTGATGCCGTGACCAAGGGAAAAGGGATTCATTTTTATACTGGGTGTCCCATGACGATTAAGACAGGCAATATATCGGAACTGGGCAGTAGTAGAGAATTATAACTTTGGGGATGTAAATTAGAGCAAATATTGCATCTTTTCTTGTTATTGCGTTATCCAATGAGGTATTTGTTTTTGGTCACGTGACGTCCGATTCAAAATTTTTAATGGGACACCCAGTATATTAATGCCTTTCTGTGTTTCTGTAATCCCAACAAACTGTACACTTGGGGTCTAAACTGATTAATTTAAGAGCTGCGGGTACCTAAAGGACTGTACTATTATCATTAAGACCAAAAATGAAACGAACACTAGCATAGGGGGTATATGTGATAATCAATGGTAGTGGTACCTGTAGCTCTTCAACTAATCACTTCAGAAACCAAGTGTGCTACTTTGTTGGAATTGTTTCATCGGGAGGAACATAAAAAGGCATTAATATACAGGGCGTCCCATTAGTAATTTTGAATCAGACGACACGTGACCAAAAACAAATACCCCGTTGGGTAACACAATAATAAGAAAAGACACAACATTTGCTCTAATTTACATCCCCAAAATTATAATTCTCTACTACTGCCCAGTTCCGATATATTGCATGTCCTAATCGTCATGGGACACCCGGTATATAGAGATTATGGATAATGAGTTCATTCATAATTGTCTTCAGTTCTGCTGCATTTCATGAACCGCATTCTCTTTTTTTTTAAAACCGTTGCTTTGGCGGCGAGTAGGTATCTAAAACTAAAAATGTAAAGTTGTGGATGCTGCTAAGGCACTTGATGCCATTTTTTTGTCCCATCTGTAATACTTTTATAAGCGAAAAAAGCTTTAAATAGACACTTTATTGTACTGAGCAGAATACATTAAACGATCATGCGATGGCAAATCCAATAAGAAACTTCGGAACTACATCTTTCAGGAGTTAATGGCGGGAGAGAGAGCAACCCTTGTAAAATATGCATAAGCCGCTTTATCAAGTATGCGGGCCTGCGAGACAATCTCGGCACTTACTAATTGCCGCGCTCTAAACCGATTAACGAAATTAAAACTAGAGACAATACCCCCCTGTCTTTTCACTTGGCGAGAATCGCCGCAGTAGAGGACTCTCACGTTCTACAGGGTGAATCAAGCACTTTTTTTTATAACTGAGCAGACCGCGTAGGCAGAGCCTAAATACTAGAGTACCGCGGCTGCTGTGGAAGGGTTACGTTAGGATAAGTTTGTTAACGCGGGATTTGAATGGGCCAACACCCGCAGGCCCAATAAATACATCTCCTGGCAGTCCATTCCAAGCCTTGGATACCCTGGGAATGAATGTGCGGTTGTACAGCTCGGTTCTTGATGTATTAATAACGACCGCCTTAGGATGAGATGCAGCGGTCGCGCGGGTGCATCTGATAGGAGTGGCGAGTGGTGGAACGATAAAGGATAGCTCAGAGGAGCAGATACCGTTTGGATATCGGTAGAAGATCGAGAGGTCACGAACAACAAGCCGGTGAGAGTGGCTGGTGGTGGCGCGTTAAGGCCGGGTCGCCAATTAGTCGAATTGACCTTCCCTGTGCGGCATCAAGTATAGACAGGGTAGTAGGGCAGCAGCTTTCCAGACATGAGAGCAATACTCCAGGGCAGGTCTTATCTGGGCTTTATATAGCGTGAGGGGGTTACATGGTGAGAAGTACTTTCTAACTCTAAATAGATACCCAAGATTTTTAACAGTAGCTGTTGCAATTGACGCAACGTGTTCGTGTCAGATCAGGTTTTCTGTAATGTTAACTCCTAACAGCTTGAATGAGTGACTCCTTGGCAGAGCCCGATTGTTCATTAGGACCCGGTGTTGGCTTGGGTACTTCTTGTTTGATAGCGTACAATACTGGGTCTTGGCAGCATTAAATTTTACCATATTCTTGACCCCCAGGCGGTAATGGTATCACGATCATTTGAAAGTGAAGCTGCCACTGCCAGTCTTCTGCATTCCAGTTCGACCACAGAGATCGGTCGATTGCTCTTTGTATTCAGTTCTTCCGAGTTTGGGTTTTCCCCGCAAGAAACACCCATGACGCTGTGTTTTACGTTTTGGAGCAACTTTTCATTCACTACAACAGCGACAAGGCAACTGCAGCGATGATCTGTGGTTTTTCGAAGACTTTTAACTGTGTTAATCCATTAGTGCCTAGCATTCCAGTTATGTAACACTGAAGTGATGCCATTGGAAGACAGCCCCTCTCACGTGGTGTGTATTTTGGATTTTTAGTAGTTAGGTTCTAGACGTAAAGCATTAGGCTAAGTTTCCACTAGAGATGTGCGAGGTTGGGTTACGAGGAATGTGTTTTCAACGAACCAATAGAGTCGCTTCAATTACCTCGCCTCGCTCAGCACAGCTCTGGTGGAAACGGCTTAGCGAAGCGGGGCAAGGCATATTGGCAAGGAATGTGTGCTAGGAATGTGTTTCGAGAGATGTGTCCTAGAAATGCGTTACGAGGGATGTGTGCTGTGGGTCATCTTTCTAGTACATCTCTGGTGAAACACCCACTTCGTTTCACAGCTATGCTACACATCCTCGCTGCGCTCATTTTCCTAGCACATCTCTAGTGGGAACGCCGTCTTTAACGTTGATGTTTATCCAGTTGTGGGGGTCCTATATTATACGGTTTGCTGAAATTGTGCTGCATCAAAATCCGACAAAATAAAAAATGGAGTCAAGTTGATTGACTCAGTACTTCCCACACATAATGATGATACCATTCGACTATTTTAACATTGATTAAAGCTATAGTCCCTTTGCAACTAAATCATCGCCCACCCGCTCGCAAAGACAACATCCAACACAAAAACCCTCGTAAATAGTTTCTTGCGTCTCCCTCCTTAGGAACTAGGACGCCACAGTTTTTTTCTGCATGCTTCAACTGGACGATGCGAAAAGATCAAGAGCCACCAACCCATCTAAAAACGAAGTACGAGCTGCTTTTATATTTTTGTTTTTTTGATTATTGCTGCGCCGCCACTGACACGGTTTTTCAAAGGCAGAGTCGTTTTCCATTCTCGCCGCGGTAATAAATTCTGTGACAAAATTTTATTAAAATCAATTCAATAGTTTTCGCTTTACGCAATATACATAGAACGAACTAAAGCAAAACACGTATGTACAGATCACAAAATTGGTTTCTGTAATAGGCAAGTCAATGTTCGGATGGACCTAAAAAAGTGTAATATGCCGCTAGGTATTTCTTCTACAGGTGAATGGACAGACTACTACGAATACAACAAATTTTTCAGTTTTACAACCCCTCACCCCCCAACCGCCCCGATTTCACCCCACCCAAAAAAAATTGAAAATTGATCAGGAACCCGTAAAACGCCTAAAAAGAAAGTTTCAGGTGTTTTTATATTTTTAGTTTTTTTATTATTGCTGCGCCGCCACTGACACTATTTCTCCAAAACATACGCGTTTTCCATCGTCCGGTAGTAATATTGTGTCAAAGTTTCATTTAAATCAATTCAATAATTTTCGGGTTACGCAATATGGAATGATCTAAAACAATACTCGTGTGTATACGTCACAAATTCTAAGTCCCTTGGCTTTTATAATAAGCAAGGCAATGTTCGTATGTACGTAAACAATGTATTATGCCGCTACGTTTTTCACTCAAAGATCAATGGACAACCCATTATGAATACAACAAATTTTTCAGTTTTACAACCACCCCAAACTCACCCTCACCCAAAAAAACCTAGAAAATGATCAGAAACCCCTAAAACGCCTAAAAACAAAGTTTGAGGCATATTTGAAATGTTTCGTTTCTTGCTAATTGCTCCGCCTCCCGTATAACGTTTTTCAAAATTATAGGAACATTCCTGCTACCACCCCACAGCATAACGCTGCCCAAATTTTATCACAATCTGAGACTACGAGGGTAGAAAAACGTGACAGACAGACAGATCGACAGACAGACAGACCGACAGACAGACAGACCGACAGACAGACAGACCGACAGACAGACAGACAGACCGACGGAAATGAGTGACGTGGATTTTCGTTATGTACACATCATAAAACGCCCAAAAAGCGTATTATCTCAAAATCGAAAATTTTCGCGAACACAATACTCCCCTCACCTATCGGTGTGGGGAGTAAAAAGGTGAAGAAACATGGACTCCATCGATAAAGAGTCGTATAACCTACTACATTTTATACAATAATTTAGATGCGTGTACAGCAACAGTATTACTAAATTTAAATGATTATCTCTGCTCGAAGCAAACCTCAATATATGAGTACTGGGACAGAAAACTTTGGTGCTACACATATTTAACGCTAGGTACTAACGTGAGCATATGACGCACTACTTATTGCATAAGTATATTCTGTGTTCGCTGAAGTCTCTTTGATTCTGAAGACTCTGATTGAAAATTAGTAGACAAAATAACTTGCACTTTCATTGTATGTTTTTCTTATATTAGAGAGCAATTTGTTAAAAACGGCACTGTGCAAGAAGCACTTGATAGAGCGCTTGGGGGAAATAATGATGAATGTGTATAGGGGCAGTTTATATTGCTCTACCAGATTCGGCTACACTGGCTGATAAAGATTCCGGAGGTGACACAAGGTTATCAATCAATGGTCGAACGGCTTATGGCTAATGAAGCTGAAGAGAAATGATGTTAGACAAGTTGTTGCTCTTATTACTGGACCTGGTCACTTCAGACAACATCTATAGACTCTTGAAATCACCAACAGAGAACAGAGTGTAGACTTTGCCATCAGTCTCAAGAGACTGCTCGACATATCACTTTGGACTGCAAGAAACTCGTAGCGAGGAGGAGGGCTCTGCCTACTGTGACGCAGCCAGATGACGAAACTAACTACTGTTTTGAGAACAAGCTTCCGGACTTGGCCAAGGGCTCAGGAATTGGCTTATCCAGCTGATAAGTGTGGGGAATACAATAAGCGGTCGACGTGTGAGGAATCTAATTTAATCTAAGCACCTAAATCATCTAAAGGAAGTGGACGCATTCCATAGCCATCCTCTATTGCGTAAAAAGCAGCCGATGGAGTTGGATATTGGACTGATTGTCTAGTAGAAAAAACTTTAAACAACAAAAGAAGACGTGCGCCGGTGGTGGTGCTTTTAAGTTGGTGTATTTTTTGTAGCCAGTAGTGCTTAGGTTACATACAGGGTGAGTTTTTAGTACGGGATCGGTCGATAACTCCACTACTATAAAAGATAACAAAAAAAGTTGTATGTAAAAGTTGTAGCTAAGGATATGCTCCTTGCTCAGAAAATATTTTTAATCATACAGGGTGATCCATAACTACGTGATGATGTAAACATACATTTTCTTAAACAAGACACCCTATATATTATTCCATATTTAGATGCTACTAATAATATCCCCTCTTAAAATATAAGGTATTGTAACATTATACAGGGTATTTCATAAGTTATGACTATTTTTATATGCGAATCGCTGTCAAAAAGTAATGAATCAAAAATTTTTTTTTTCACATAGAAAGGTCAAAAATATCCCATAGTTTTAAAATCGGCTATAAGAAAGCCGATAGATTTTCTCTTCTTTTAAATATAACCTCCAATATTTTATTATACCAAAGTATTGCTTTCAATATGCTCTTTCATCTTTGTATAGCACTTATTATACCTACATCCATCAGTTTCCGAGATATTTCGATCTTTCTGCAAATTTCAAATATACCTCCTATTTGTGTACCGAAAGTTATTTATTTTGAGAGAATACTACCGAATTTGTTTTTCATTCAACGAACAACCAAGTGATAAGACCATTATAGTATTTGGTGAAGTTAAAACCCTTAATTATCGAGATAATAAGAGTCAAGTAAGCTGAGGAAACAATTTTGTAAACGTGATGCATAATTATCAAAGCAGAGTTATCAGGTAGGCTTTGAAATACTAGAAGTCTTCATAACCTGCTCAATAATTTCATACTGTGTCAACTGTGTGAACAACGAGCTTTAAAAATGAATTTTTCCATTGAAGAACAAATAGAGGATATTTAGGAGCATCATGATAAATTGCCTACTTGCCTCTAGAATATATCAACTAATAACAGCAATATCCAGAACGCAGACAGCCTATGTTTGCATCACCACGGGATCACCCTGTATAACTAAAAATATTTTCTGAGCAAGGAACACATCCTTAGCTACAACTTTTATATACAACTTTTCTGCTATTTTTTACAGTAGTGGAGTTATCGACCGATCCGGTCCTGAAAACTCACCCTGTATATACATAATGAGTGGTCTATAACCGCGAGAGCAGAAATTGATGCATTTAGTGGGCTTTTATGATATATCAAGGGAATAAATAAGTTTTTGTCAATAAAATTATAAAAAATATTTTCTGGGCACTAATGGGCTATTCACGGAACACTGCTACTGATGCTTGAAGTCTATGATTTTCGGGATGTGGCACTAGAGTGGTTCGAGTCCTATTTTTCCTCAAGAGCCAAGTGTGTCTGAGCGAATGGCATAAACGCTTCTGATCATTCTATTGAGCATGGAGTCCCTCAAGGTTCTGTGTTCGACCCAATTTTATTTCTCCTACATAATAATATTTCGTCTTGACATATTTGAAAAGTTTGCTGCCTTTACCGACATGACAAGAAGATGAGCATAAAGCTCTGGTTCAGACAACTGCACGTGAGACCGTTGTTATCAAAACCTGATGTGATTCTAATGGGTTTTAATTTAATTTTTAAAATACAAGTTCTTGGATTCCGTGTTGATATTAATGACATGCGAGAAATTCAATAATATATAATAGCGTAAAAATTTACAACTACTAGCTAGTGAATATGATATCCATACCAGATATTTCGAAGTTTCGTAAAACGTTAAAAGATTTACTAGAAGTATAAGCATTCTACTCGGTTGATGAATATTTTGACTTCTCTTTTTCTGAATGAGTAAGCTGGTTATTGTCCAAAGTGTTTGTTGAATCTAAATATCGCTTTTGTTTATGGAATGTTAGTGAACTTTTAAATATGAGACTATCTGACTTTTATTACCTATTTGTTTTTATGTATTTGTATTTTTATTTTTACGTATTTGTATTTTTATTATGTGTTTGTTAGGTTTAGTTTGCTTTGTCTATAAGATTTTTTATATATTTTGCATAATAGAGCATGTTATCATCTTCATCTTCATCATCATCAATCTTCAAAGTCGAAGTTCTTACCTAGCTTACGTCTCTCATTTACAGACTGGTCATTTGGAGACACTTACGCTGTTGCTTTCGACACACTCTAGGAGACGGTTTTCTTACCTTCCAGCAACATCGAGGTAAGTGTCTATAGACACCAACTACAGAGTCCAACCCGTCTCGAGATCGATTTCTCCAACCCCGAAATGAGTACACAAAGTGCCGCTTTATAAGGTTAGGATTGAGAGCGGTGCTTTTCTATACTGCTGGCACTCTATACGATTGAATAAAGAAGACTATTTCTTATAAGCTATGGTTAGACACAGTTTTAAAGGTGTCGAATTCTATGAACATTAGCGCTTTTTTAGGTGAATTGATGAGTAAGGCATTTAATAAATATAAAAAATAAGGGATAATCAAAAATAGCGGACCTTTGACAAATAATTACTGTGGAACTTAAAAGCTCAATATTCACTAAATAAATCTATCTATCTAATAAATTTTTGCATTTTAATAAATCTGTTGCTTATGCAATCTTTATTGAAAAAATGAAGTCAAGTTGATTGAGTCAGTACCTTTCACACATTACGGTGATACCAGTTTATTATTTTCCAACAGCATGAAGCTATAATCCGAGGTCCCCTTGCAACCACATCACCGAGAGCGACCCCCCTCTCCCAAATGGTCTCATGCCGCCTATTACCGATACAACAAATTGTTCAGTTTTCCAACCCTCACCCCCAACCACCCCAAAAAAGTGTGTTGATGCCGCTAGGTCTTTCTTGGACAGATCAATGAATACAAAAATTCTCTGAGTTTTATGATCCCTCACCCACCAACTACCCCAGTTTCACCTCCCAGCCCAGAAAAAGTAAAAAATGATCAGGAACTCCTAACGCCTAAAACGAACTTTGAGCTATTTTTATATTTTTTGTTTTTTTTTTATTTTACTGCGCCGCTACTGACACGGTTTCTAATAACCATAAACTTTTTCCATCCTCACCATGGTAGTAATACTGTGTAAGAATTTCATTAAAATCAATCTAATAGCTTCCACAGTACAGAACGATCTGAAGCAATATTTGAATGTATCCAATTCATTCATTCAATTTATTTGTACCTATTAATGAGTTACAAATATTGCCACCTCGAAAGCAATGCTTGTATGAGGTATAGGCATAGATCAGAAAATTCTAAGCCTCTTGGTTTCTGTAATAGGCAAGACAATGTTCGGATGTAAACAAAGTGGCTTACCGACTGTGGAAATGGAGGATCACCCAGTAGTCGAGTCACCTTCTGTCAAGCTTTTAGAGTTCAACATCAACAATACGTCCTGGCACAACCACGTCGTCAGTATTGCTAAAACGGTATCCCAGAAACTTTTCCGCTGTAGGAAGCTGTATATACCATAGCAGCTACTGCTGCTCTATAAGGCACAGATCCGACCATCGTTGGAGTATTGCTCCCATGTGTGGGGATCCGCTACGAAACACTCTCTAAAGCATCCGAACACTATCTAATTGATACGCCTAACCTCACAAAGGAGCGCCACAGCCTGAAACATCGAAGAAAGGTGGCCTACCTGTCCTTGTTTTGCAGAGTCTATCACGGAAAATATTTAAGTGAGCTTTCCCAAATAATATCTCCTTGTTTTGGAGAACTTCGACACTGTGGAATGAGCTGCCGGGGAATTTGTTTCCCGACGCCTAGAACTTACAACGATTCAAATCTAACGTCTTTCCTTCACAGGTCAATGGATAGCCTATTATAAATACAAAAAGTTTTTGAGCTTTAAGGCCCCCTATCCCCAACTACCCCAATTTCATCCCTACACAAAAAAGTAGAAAATGATCAAAGACTTCTAAGACGCCTAAAAACGAAGTTTGAGTTGTTTTTATATTTTCAGTTTTTTATTATTGCTGCGCCGCCACTGACACGATTTTTAAAAATCCTAAACGTTTTCTATCCTCGCCACGGCAGTAATACTGTGTAAAAATTTCATCAAAACCAATCCAATGGTTTCCACGATACGTAAAACAGAACAATCAGGAGCAATACTCGCTAGTATACATCAGAAAATTTTAAGTCCCTTGGTTTCTGTAATAGGCAAGTCAATGTCCGGATGGACCTAAAAAGTGACAGTAAGCCTTGCTTTCTCAGGTGAGTGGACAAATTTTTCAGCTTTACAACCAACCATCCCCACAATCACATCAATTTCATCCCCACCCAAAAAAGTAGAAAGCAATAAGGAACCTCCAAAATGCCTAAAATCGAACGGTGAATTTTTTGCTTCCTCCGACATTACATTACGTTTACATTTCGCGCTCACTAGCTCCTAGCGGGGACCTCAACATTGATCCCGAACTGTTCTGCTGTTCCATACTGGCACGAATCGTTACTGCATGGATTCGTCAACTGAATTTAACCTGTACAAACACATATACCTCTTTGCTCAATTGAGGAAGAAGGATGAGAACCTAACCTGTGAATGGAGGAGCATTATTGATGACGGTATGTACCTGTAGAATTTTTCACATCAAGCACCAATCTCTTTCTCCAGCACGGCGTAGGAGTACGCGCCAGAAGTTTATTTCACGTTCGGAAGTCGCTATAGCTTTTTTATGACATTCGAATGTTGGGCGAAAGTTTACTTTTCTTTTGTTTCAGTATCCAATCTACATAGAATAAACTAGGTGTTGATGAAATCCACTTTAGAAGAGCCAATGTTGGTGGCTCTTTTATTTTATATTTTTGTTTTGTTTGTTACATATTTCAAGTTGAAGAATAAATGGTTTTTGTTTGAACAAATGTAAATTTTATTTTCCTTTTTCCAAGAAAAGTGAACCTTCTAATGAGAAAGGGACCTAATTTTTAGCTAACAGGTTTTTTCGCATTGAATGTAATTACTAGTCAAGGAAAAGGGGCTTGTCACTTACTACGATTAACCTCCCACAAATTTTAGATAATGTGCATATAGTTATACGTCATTTAAGGTAATTGCTATAGTTACTTGAAGCTATGCATAAAATCCAATTAGCTAACATTTTACTTGGTAGGAGAGGGATGCTGGTGTTGAGTAGCACGTCCCTTGCGCCTCCCCTATATAATTCAGTTAAAAATTTAAGTTGTCTCAGTAACACCGTTTTCTTGATACAGAAAGTAAAGTACGTTAAGACCATAAACATCAGTAATTGAATTGAAAAATGCATTTGCTATATCAGACGGTGATTACTGATACCATAACATACAGGCTGCCCAGCTGAAATTTGCCACCCACGTTATCTCTGAAATTATCAGACGAACTGAAAATCGCCATGACACGTCGCGTCGCTTTGTATTTCGAGAGGGAACTTTTCCCCCGAATACGTCATCATTGTGCTATCAACCCCCTCACCCCCAGCAGCCTCTACTTCAAAATCTGTAATGAGACTATGATACTTATGATACATCATTTTGAAGGGAATTCAAATTGATGTATCACAAGTATGGTAGTCTCATTTAAGATTTTGAAGTAGGGGCTTCTGGGTGTGAGGGAGTTGATAGCACAGTGTTTACGTATGCGATGGAAAAAGTCCGGTCTGAACAATAATCACTAAACCCATAACATATATTTATTATATGAATAAACTTACTTTGTGTAATTCACAAACGGTGTTTATAATATTCAGAAACTATTATTTGTGAATACAAATACTGAGACACATCTCTCAACAATTCATAAATACTGGTTTATTGGATACATAAAAGCGTTGGTTGGCACGAATTTCATAAACAAGTTTGTTGTTAACACAAACTTTTTTATTATAATTACGTACCTTTTTGATTGAGTGTAGTGCATTTAGAAGAATCATTTTACTAATAAGATTCTGAACGATATTCATCAAAGATACGGTTTGAAGCCATCAAACATGAAATCAACAGCGCTGACACGTAATGGGTGAGTTGCTGAATATAACAAGAGAAAATTCAAACATCTGGCAAGGAAGCGACAGCTAGTTCTATAAATAGTAGGCAGAGTTCCGCTGCTAAAACTTACTAAGACTCCTGAAGGCAAGGGTAGACAGGCTTTATTTGTAAGTATGGGTGTCCCTGAATTTCCTTGACACGTGATATTTTCGTAACAAAAAAATGTTCAAACGAAAACTGAGTGGGATGTTTGAAGGTACTACAGAGTCTATCACACCATGCTTTCAAAACATTTTTTTTGTACTTCAACCCTTAAAACTCACCCTCAACATTGCTCTTCAAATAGCACCTAATAGTTTTTCCTACACAAATTAAGTCCTTATTTTATTTAAAATCTTCTAGTATCCTTGATTTTATACTAAAACATAACTTTGATATGTCACGCTTTTATTAGACACCCTTTATAAAATTAAAAAGTTTTATAATATAGTCTAACTCAACATTCATACACTCAAATAGTCATTTCTGTAAAGATATAATCGTTTAGTCACAAGACTCGAGGCGTTGACCTTGAGGCACCCTGTATACTCTGCGAGGAAAACCATATGATCTGAAGCTTAAGGGTCTAGAGTATAGCACGCGAAATTAAGAATTCCAGAAAAGACTTATTCCCGTGTTAGCGAGGAAGCGTGGCCGCCTGTTGCCTTTCTCCAGTGTGTGTGTCTAAGATGAAGGGAGATAAGTCCAAAAATCCAATGGTAAGGTCAAAAGGTCCAAGGGTAATGTCCAAAGGTCACTATAAAAATCAATATCGCATTTCCAAGCTCCTGACGTTACCTTTAAACTTACAGTAACGATTCAAAAAGCAAATTGAAGAAAAAAGCTTGCGCAAATAGTTGTCATTCATTAAGGTATTAACTACCAACTTCTGAAATACAGTGTATGTAGTTTGAAAAACAGGTGAGTTCTGTTCGAAATGGGAATCCGCGTTTTAACATGGCAAATGCATATGTATAACTGTGTATACCCAGGCCCCTTAAGGGTCTAGAGTTTTTCCAGTATGCGTCTCTAAGATGAGGGGAGGGGTCAGTCCAAAAGTCCGAAGTTAAGATCAAAAGTTTCAAAGGTAAGGTCCAAAGGTCGCCATAAAAATGAACTTCGCATTTCGAAGCTCCTGACGTAACCTTTAAACTTAGAGTAATGATTCAAAGAGCAGATTGAAGAGGAAGGCCTGCGCTATGTCACTTCAGTGGCTTTGTTTTGGTATCGTGTTTGGTTGTTACATTACAGATGTATGAAAAATGTATGATTTCGAATCGCGAGTTTGTTTGCACACTAAAAACTTTTTTGAAAAAATTGCTCTGAGGTGTCATTCACTGAGGTCTTAACTATCACCTTCTGAAATACTGTGTATGTAGTTTGAAAAACAAGTGAGTTCTGTTCGAAATGGAAATCTGTGCTTTACTTGGCAAATACACATATGTATAAATGTGTGTGCCCAGGCCCCTTAAGCCATATGCGCTGCATAGTAGGTAAGTAAGTAAGTAAGTAAGTAAAAAAATAGGGTAAACAATGATAATTCAGAAGAACATAATTACAGAATTTAGAAAAAGATTAAAACAGCTCAAACAGGTTTCACAATTTTTAGATTTACATATCATTTGCACTCATACCTAACACAAATCTAACGTATACATTTTAAAATATCAAGATACCATGCACATTAGACAGTTCTTAGTTTCCAAAAACTCATTTACTGTATAGTAAGCACGGTTTGCTAGGAAAGACTTCACTTGGTACTTAAAACTGTTATAATGAGTAGTGTTATATAACAAGCTTCCGCGTAGCTCGTGCGGAAGCTTGTTATATAACACAACACAGTTGTAGTAGGGTGAACGTTTAAAACAGGCGGAGCCATGTCACTGGATAGCCGATAGATCAGCGTTTCTGGTATTATAGCTGTGATTAAAGCCCAAAGTGTTAAAACTATTTTGATTTTGTTTCACAAACGTAACACATTTTAAGATGTAAATGCAAATAACAGTAACATAACCCAAATTAAATACTAGCCTCAGTATTCTTTTTTGAGAAATAAATACCCTTTCAGTTCCTTTAGATGTTCCCCAGGTCATTATGCTATATGATATATGCAAATGTGCAAGACTATAGTAGAGGTTAATAAGCTCATTTTGGTTTGAAGTGAGTTTAAGTTGTAGGATGGCGAAAAAAGTTTTATTTAAATTCTTGCAGACGTGCTCTACATGTTCGCTGAACGTTATTTTAGAATCAAAATAAGTACCCAGTAGTTTGGCAGTAGATGAAAGTTCCAGACTACTTAGCAATACGAAATCACTTGGGAGTGAATGATGCATAGTAACATTTATTATGATTGTTTTCTTTTGATTTAAAATTAATTGGTTGCGCTGGCACCACGCACTAACCTGATCTATTGCTCTTTCAACATTTAGCTGTAGTTCATCTAGGGTGAAGCCAGAAACAGTTGTTACAGTAGTATCATCTGCAAACATGGTCACGTTCCCTACGGTAATGTAGTTTGGAAGATCATTAACATACAATAGGAAAACTAATGGTCCCAATACTGACCCCTGCGGTACACCAAGCTGCAGATTTGATATAGTTGATTTAGTTGCAGCAAGTTTGACTTGAATTTTCCTATTTCTCATGTGAGACGTAATCCACTCTAAAGCTACTCCTCTGATACCAACTGCTTCAAGTTTATCTTTGAGAATATGTGCATCAACCATAAACAATAATCTAATCCTTGTTTGCGTATTTAATCCGCGAAATAAGATTGCGGTACATACGGGCAGCATTATAGAGTTATCGGTGACATGGAGCCAGAGAACCCACAAGAGGGAGAGAGAGCAATCCCGGTAAAGTATGCATAAGCCGCGTTATCGAGCGCAAGCGGCTGCGACATAGTCTGCTGAGCACTTGCTAATTGCTGCGCTGCAAGTCGATTAACGAAATTAAAATGACAATGCCGCCGCCGCGCCGCCGGCGTTTTTACTTGCCGGCAATGGCCGCAGCTTGCTAATATGCTATAAACAGTCTGAAAACAATCCGCCACTCAAACAATGACGCTGCTGGGGGTAACGCTCTAATAGAGTTACGAGTTTTGGTCAGATTTAAGCAACCCATAACTTCGGTGGACTTTATGTTAGAAATTCGTGTATCGATCATGGTTAAGATAAAATAGCCAGGTTTTGCCATATGTTTTCGGTGTCATACGTCATAACAACTTTCTTTCTACGCAAACATCTGGATGAAGTTCTTGCATCGCGAAAAAAGGTTGAACTCAAAACAAAAATGTTTTTGGGGCCCTTTATGTCATCCACATAACAATTAATTTCCGCCTGTTAGGTAGTACTTCCTAAAGTTTGAAAAACGTAAATTACAACGAAATTTTGACAACAAGGTTAAATCAACACATAACATAAAATGAAGTCAAGTTGATTGACTTAGTACTTCCCACACATTACGGTGATACCAGATTATTATTTTCCCATAGTATGGCAGCCTATTACCAATACAACACATTTTTCAGTTCTACAACCCCCCACCCCATAACCACCCCAATTTCACCCCCACCCAAACAGGTAAAAAATGACCAGGAATCGCTTAGAAACGAAGTTTGAGCTGTTTTTACTTTTTTAGTTTAGTGATTATTTCTGCGCCGCCACTGGCACGATTTATAGAAACGCACTTTCTATCCTCACCACGGTAGTAATACTGTGTTAAAATTTTCATTACAATCAATTTAATAGCTTCCACATTACAAAACACAAAACGATCTAAAGCAATAAATACTCGTATGTACCTACACAGAAAATTCCCTCAGTTTCGGTAATAGACAAGGCAATGTTCGGATTGACCTAAAAACGTGATTTATGTCGCCAGGTCTTCCTTCACATACAACAAATTTTTCAGTTTTTCATTCCCCCCCCCCCCCCCAACCACTCCAATTTCACCCCCACCCAAAAAACGTAGGGAATTATCTGCAACCTCTAAAATGCTCAAAACGAAGTTTGGGCTGTTTTTATACTTTTGGCTTTTTTAGTATTATGCGCCTCCAGTGGCACGATTTTTTTTTTTTTTTTATGGTCGGCCTCCCGCAAAGGCTTAAAGCCTATGGCGCTGTAGAAGCGCTGCGAGAGGATAAGTATCGGTTCACGTTAGATTTGAAACGCTGCAGGTTGTAGCCGTCGGGAAACAAATTCCCCGGCAGCTGATTCCACAGCGTCGAAGTTCTCCAAAAGAAGGAATGCTGGAGGAGACTAGTTCGGGGAGTAAGGACCTCGACCTGGTAAGGATGAGCTCGCAGAGCTTCTCTAGTTTTCCTGGTTCGAACGGCCTGTGGTGTTATTGTCTGAGAGAGCTCACTCGAACATCTTCCGTGATAGAATCTGTAAAACAGGGATAGGTCAGCCACCCTCCTACGATGTTCCAGGCTGTGGAGGTCCTTTGTGAGGTTTGGCGTATCGATTAGTCTAATAGCTCTTTTCTGGATAGTGTCCAGAAGCTTTAGAGAGTGCTTCGGAGCGCATCCCCAGACATGGGAGCAATACTCCAGCGATGGTCGGATCTGTGCCTTGTACAGCAGCAGCAGTTGCTCTGGTGTATACAACTTCCTACAGCGGAACAAAACTCCAAGCTTCTGGGATGCCGTTTTAGCAATACTGACGACGTGGTCGTGCCAGGACATGTTATTGTTGATGTTGATTCCTAAAAGCTTGACAGAAGGTGATTCGACTATGGGGTGACCCTCCATTTCCACGGTTGGTAAGCCATCGTGAGACTTCTTTGTAAGTGTTGTTGCCTGAGTTTTTTGTACGTTGAACTGTACTTTATTTGCTAATCCCCACTCGACAATTGTTTTGATATCAGCATTGATCTGTGAGGCATGCTGCTGTCGCTGACGTACCGTCTCCTGGGATGATAGTGGCTTGCCTGGTTCCATGCACGACACTAATGTACTGTCATCTGCGAAGCTGTAGATTGGATTGGATGTGATTTCCAGCAGCTCGTTGATGTACAGCAGAAACAATGTAGGGGATAGGACAGATCCCTGAGGAACACCGGCGTTTATTGAAAATACGTCCGATGAACAGCCCTCGACTACAACAAACAGAGATCGGTCGTTCAAAAAGCTATTCAGCCACTGGCGCAGGCCAGGTGGTAGTCCATAAGCAGCAAGCTTGGCCAGAAGTCCGTCATGCCATACTCTGTCGAAAGCTTTCGATATATCAAGTGCAACAACACGGGATTCGCCATGATTGTCTATTGCTCTGTTCCACAAGTGAGTGACGTAGGCAAGGAGGTCACCTGTAGACCTGTGCTTGCGGAAGCCATACTGGCGATCATTTATGATGTTATTGTTGTCCAGATATTTCAGGAGCTGTGTGTTAATGACAGTCTCCATAACCTTAGACATGATGCTGAGAAGAGCCACAGGTCTATAATTGGTGGGATCAGTTTTTTTGCCTTTCTTAGGGATGGGTTGTACGCAGCCAATCTTCCACGAAGCGGGAAACACGCCCCGTTGATACGAAAATTTGAAGAGCTTGCAAAGAATAGGTGCAAGCTCAGCGGCACAACGTTTAAGGACAATGGCTGGAATTTGGTCAGGACCAGTAGCTTTATTGGTGTTCAGTTTTTGGAGGATGCTTTTTACATCTCGATGTTGAAATTTGACCTCTGCCATTCTGGAGTTCACGCTTATGGTGGTGGTCGGAGTACTTCCTTGAAAGTCTACAGACAGTAGAATTGGCTGCGAAGAGCTTCCCCAAGATGTCTGCTTTTTCTTTAGGAGCAGAAGCGATGGATTTGTCCTCTCTGGTCAAGGGTGGTATTGACGAATAGGAAAAGTTCTGACTAACAGCCTTAGCTACAGACCAGAATGTTCTGGACGAACTAGGACATGAGAGGAGCTTGTTCTTAATTTTTTGGTTGTGTTCCTCCTTGCTGCTGTCAATCACGCGCTTACAGTGATTTCTGGCGTCGATAAAACTGCGGTGGCTCTCAGTATTTGGATTTTTCCTCCATTCTCTGTAATGTTGGTTTTTAGAGGTAACTGCATCTCTGCAACGCTGATTGAACCATGGCTTGTTTTTGGAGGGATGCTTGACGACATGAGGAATATAGGCTTCCATGCCGGATATTAATACCTCTGTTATTTCTTGGGCGCAAGCTGACGGGTCTCGTGACTTGAAGCAGACGTCGTTCCAGGGAAAGGACTGGTAGTATTCCCTTAGGTCGTCCCACTTTGCTGATCCGTAATGCCAGATCCGACGAGGCTTTGCATGGTAGAGATCTGGAGAATGCATTCTGCATAGCGTCGAGACGGTGTTGTGGTCAGACGATCCCAGTGGGGCGGTTACCTTCACTGTGTAGACCGTTGGAGTAGTTGTGAGATATAGGTCCAACAGACTAGCAAAATCTCCGTGGCGGCTGGGAATCCTTGTTGGTTCTTTGACTATCTGCTCCAAGCCGCAGCTGATAGCGAAGGCTTCAGCTTCACGTCCCTCGTCGTCCGTTTTGTTTGAGTGTTTCAGCCAGTATGAGTTGTGGACGTTGAAGTCACCCAGAAAGACTATCTCTGAATGAGGGTGATCTGATTGCAGCGAGTCCACAGTGGCTGAAAGCTTCTCGAAGAGCTCTTTGCAGTTTTTACTGCTTGGTGGCCTATAAATGCAGCAAATAAATTTGGAATGATTTTGGAAGGATATTTTGAGCCATATGATGTCAAATCCTTCCAGTTCGAACTCTTCTTCTCGATGACAAGAAAGCCCAGATTTAACGTACACGCATACGCCAAACCTACGTCTAAATCGGGTGTATAAGTCATATCCGGGATATCTGAAGCAGTTATCCATTGTTGAAGAGCCGACTTGAGTTTCCGTAAGAGCCAGAATGTGTGGCTTCTCTGCCTGAAGGTGTTGATGGACAGAGTTTATGTTGGAGGCAAGGCCTCGTATATTTGTAAAGTCGGCTCTGAAAACGTTTCTCTGGCCTTCGGGCCTGTCGTCAGTGCGAAGTTGCTGCGAAGGACGGCTTGTGTTGTTAGCCTGACGAGGAGTGGCAGCACAATTTTTCAAACAAACTTCGCTTAATGTTCCCCCCGGACCACCTGGCACCCGGAGATCCGAACGGCCAGGTATTTTACCTCCGGAATCTTTTGATCCTGGAAGAGCCATTGAGCATTTTTTTTACTTTTAATTAATCCAATTTGTCACTTATGAGAAACCGAGAACATCAGCCCAGCGACGGAACATGAACCGTGAGGCCATTTGGCGCCGCCTATTTCCGGGAACCTATTTCTAGTTTCCCGGAAATATTCCGATGTGGGGGTGATTGCACCGCGGGCGAAGCTAAGTGACTGAACTTCTCCCCCCTGTGGCTGCTTGCAGAGATAATAGTACATGATGCACCGTCGTCGGTGCAAGGTGTACCATCACCTCTGGGCGATGAGGTCGCCACATCCCTACGCCGATTTATAAAAAGCATACGCATCTTCCATCCTAGCCACGCTAGTAATTTCATTTGAATGAATTTAGTAGTTTCTACATCACAAAATACAAAACGATCTAAAGCAATAAATACTCGTATGAACACAAAAAATTATAAGTCCTTTAGTTTCGGTAATAGGCAAGGCAATGTTCGGATTGACTTAAAACGCTAGACCTTCCTTCACAGGTCAGTGGACAGCATATTACGAATACAACATAATTTTCAGTTTTTCAACCCCCACCCCTTAACCACCCCAATTTCACCCCCACCCAAAAAAACGCAGAAAATGATCAGGAACCTCTAAACGCTTAAAAACGATGTTTGAGCCGTTTTTGTATGTTTAGTTTTTTTGTTATTTCTATGCCGCCAATGGCACGATTTATAAAAGCCATACGAATTTTCCATCCTCCCCACGGTAGTAATACTGTGTCAAAATTTCATTAAAATCAATTTAATAGTTTCCTCGGTACGATCTAAAGCAATACTCGTATGTTTACACCAGAAAAAATTCTAAGTCCTTTGGTTTATGTAATAGGCAAGGCAATGTTCGGATGGACCTAAAAAAGTTATTTATGTCACTAGGTCTTCCATCACAGGTCACTAGATAGTCTATTATGAATGAAACAAATTTTTCCATTTCCGAAGGTATCTATGCTTAAAAATTATTTATTCTGCTATTGGCAAACATGTACAATAAAGAGGAGCTACAAAAAAAACTTGGAATCCGCAGACACAAAGATATAGACGTTAACAAAGAACTCAATCTGGACTGAACATGAATTAGTTTTCATGTATTGTAATATCAATAAAACATTTTTAAAAAAAGGCTGTAAGACACAGATAATATAGGAAAACGTGATTTCAGGATTTTGTCAAAACTTTCAAATTCTATTTCCTCTAAATTAAGTCAGTGTGGCTTATGTCACTTATTGCCCCAAGCTCTTCAATTATCAGGGAGCTCTGAAACATCTAACAACGAACTTTGAGCGATTTTGAAATATTTTTTTGTTGATTTCTCCTCTGCCACTGCAAGAGTTGTTAGCTAATTAATTTTCTGTTAGCGCCTGAATACTGCTGTTTTAAAATACAAAATAAGTAAATCATAAATTAATTATAATGTATCGGAATTGGTGCGGGTACATGCATGCATGTGCGCACCACTACATATAGTAATGGCTGATGGACATTATATACAATGTGCCAAATCAGCCAAACAAAAGTTAGTAGATTCCAAGTTAGACATTAGGATTATAATATCAAGATATAAAATTGAAAACCAATAATCTGGTGGGTCTAAAAGCACAAGATATGACCAATTTTTTTCAGCAAAATGTGCAGTATTTTATCAACATAACAAATGTTTGACTACTCAAACCCCCATTCGCCCAACTACCCCAGTTTTTCATGCTCTAAAAAGTATAGGCAAAGATCAGGAATCCTCGAACGCCTAGAAACGAAGTTCGGAGTGAAGTGGGTTAAGGCTGCGCCAAAGACACAAACGCTATACTGTTTTTGAGAATTAAACTAGTCACGATGAAGATAAGACTGAAAAACGGAAAAATAGAAACTGGTTCGGTTTTAGACGATTTTGAAGATTCTGCTTATTTTAGAAGGTGACTGGGTTTGAGGAATTCCAAATACTTTTATTCTCAAAAATGTCTGATAACAATTTGATGCATACAACAAATTTTCCACTTTTACAACCCCCCACTCTCCAACTACCACACTATCACCCCCACTCAAAAACTAGAAACTGATCAGGTACCCCTAAAGAGCCTAGAGCTTGAGCTCTTTTATAGGTTTTGTTTTTTGATTATTGCTGTGCCGCCAGTGACATGACTTCTAAAAACCGCTAGATCTTTTCTCACAGGTCAATGGACAGCTTATTGTGATTACAACAAATTTTCTAGTCACGCCCACCGAAAAAAAGGTAGAAAGCAACACCTAAAACGCCTAAAAACGAAGTTTGATGAATGTTTGATTTTTTTTTTATTTTGCTGATGACTCCGCTGCCCGTACAACGATTTTCAAAATTATAGCAGTATTACCTACTACGACCCCACAGCATATCGCATCCCAACTTTGATCACAACCCATGAAGCGGTTACTGAGACTACGAGGCTAGACAAACGCCAACAGACAGACAGACCGATGGAAATCAGTGCTGTGGATTTTCGTTATGTAGACATCATAAAACGCCCAGAAAGAGTATTATCTCAAAATTGAAAATTTTCGCGATCACAATACTCCCCTCACTCCCCTATCAATTATAGGTAAAGTGACCATTTTTTTCTGACTCCATTGCGGGACGGCGCGTAGAAATGGTGGATTACCCGATACATGTAGGTACATAGCCTCGACACCAGTACAACACAGCCTGGTCAAAACCGAAAAGAAGAATAGACAAGCAAAGCAGTGATCAGTGCGTAAAAACAGAATTTTCCAAAAAGTCGCTACAAATCGGTTTATTTTGTAAAACCGCCGCTACGTCTCAACGTAATCAAAATGTCGCTATTTTCGCGACAAGTCGCTACGAATGGCATCACTGCCCGGACACTGCTTGTGTGTGTGACCTCACAGCTAAAGATAGGAACACCGCCACCAACGCGTTATTGTGACGTCACATGTCAAAATTTATATGTCACTTTGGGTTATGTGACGTCAAAGTCAAAATGACGCATCGGCGGTGGTGTTTCCATCTTCCACTGTCAGCCGTGGAGTGGGGATGAAATTGTTTTTTAAATTAAAAAAAATATATACAAAAAGGAAATGTACAAAATCCGGGACATTTTCCGGGACGGTGTAAATGCGGGATGGCTCGTCTGAAAATGGGACAATCCCGCAAAATCCGGGACGAATGGTCACCTTAATTATAGGTGTGTAACAAATATTAAGTTCGAATACCGATGTTTACCTCGTGGCGACCATAAGCTCATTAATAGCGTTTTTCACCGGTTGCACCCGGGCTACACTGGATTTCTATTTTGCATTTCACTGGCAGTTCCAGTGCAAAATTTTTTAAGTGCACTCATTTCACTGACATTTCTGCACTCGGAGCGGTCGAGGTGAGTGCAATAATTTCTCACCGATTTCAAAGTGAATGTGGTGGAAGTGAACCACAAAAAGACAGTAGGTTTGAGCAGGAAACTTCAAATCATAGAATTGTGTTTCACCTGTTTAAACTTTCGAACTTTGAGTAGTGTAATACCTAGTAGATTTTCATGACTTTCAGCCAGAATGATTAGAGTGAACGAAAAACTTTAAATTTCCTTGTTTGAATTGGCAAAATCCAGCTCATATCCTGAGGATGAACAAATAATGTGTTCAGGAAAAAATTCGGGAGAAAACAGTTTTCAGACAAACGATTAAGTAGTATATAACTATATATGCAAACATTGCTGTCAAAACAAGTTGTTGTTTCTTGATGTGTATTCCACTTAAAGAACCCAGTGCAAAAGTGTTCCTCTAGGTGAACTTTTATAGTATTCTGCACTCGCATGGAGTGCATTAAAATGTGCCCACTGAAAAAAGCTATAAATGTAGTAGAGCACATAGCCTGGCGCCGCCCTGTGGTTTCGCAGCAAGTTGCAGTTTCACAAAATAAAAAATATCAACATGTTTTACAAGTTTTATAACACGGACATTTTTTTTTGATGGGGGATCACGAAAACTTGCTGTAACACACCAAAATTGTTTTAAAATACGTCAGTGCTAAAACATGTTTGATTAGGATTTACAATGTGTTTCACTTCACTTTTTTGAAACATGTTGTTTTACAAGTTGTTGTGTGTCTTTGTGCATCTGTTTCCTAGACAGCACCTACGATACGAAGGGAAAACATTTGGCGACTCTGTCATATTTTATAAGTCAATTGGTTATACTCATGCCTACGAATTTTGACGTTTTTAGGGCTTTACGGAAACAGTGATCTGGATCCGGATAGATCAGTTATACGTCAAACAGCTGTCAAGTGGGATTTATTATTCAATGGATTTATCGGGTATATAATAACGAGAAACTTGGTTTGAAAATAAAATACAGATGTTAAAGGAAAACTGCTAACTGATCCGAGTTATCCGATCATAATCACTTACTGTACAAGACTGAACTGACCCTATTTCTGATCCCAAATCAATTTCCGAACGTCAGGATCAGTGATCCATAGTTTCCGTAAAGGCCTTTTGTTTTGGGGCAGTATTTCGTGTTTTTGCTAGACATTTTTCTGTAGGTGACAGAAACTGACAACATCAAATTAACCTATGAAATCGCCTTGACTGCAATGGAATGTCATGTTGACATTTCGGTACTGTAGTATCGAATGACTGTGAAACACAAAACAGTACTTGAGGGCTACTTTAAGGGTCTAGGGTATAGTGCGCGAAATTGAGATTCAAGAAAAGACGTATCCCCGTGTTAGCGAGGAAGCGTGGCCGCCTGTTCCCTTTCTCCATTGTGTGTGTTTAAGATGAGGGGAGGTAAGTCCAAAAATCCAAAGATAAGGTCAAAAGGTGCAAAGGTAAAGTCAAAAGGTGACTATAAAAATTAATTTCGCATTTCCAAGCTTCTGACGTTACGTTTGTACGTACAGTAACGATTCAAAAAGCAGGTTGAAGAAGAACGCTTGCGCTTTGTAACCTATTTGGCCTTTTTTGATATTGTGTTTGGTTGTTAAATTACAGACATTTGAAAAATGTATGATTTTGCATTGCGAGTTTTTTGCACACAGAAAACTTTTTTGAGAAAATCTGAAATACTGGGTATGTCGTTTGAAAAACAAGTGAGTTCTGTTCGAAATGGGAATCCGTGTTTTAACATGGCAAATACATATGTATAACTGTGTATTCTCTGGCCCCTTAAGTAACACTCGTGAGTAGCGACTATGAATACGACCCCAAAATGTGGTTTAGGATGCTGATACTTTACTAGTCCAGAGGGAGTATTAATCAACAGTACAAATGCAACACTGTTTTCTGTAAGATTTCAGAATCGGGAAGCTAATTCTAAAAATATTAGGACTTTTCCAGGAACAGCTATCAAGCAATGTCTTATTCCAAATCAATTTTTTATCAAGCTTTTTGTACTTTAATAAACGCCGCAGAGCTGACCGAAATGTCAAGCAAAGTTTATCATTCAACATACATATTATATGGTGTTATTGATGGTCGATGGATTCTGGGATATGTCTCCATCAATTCATCTCACCCAGCGAAGACTGAAATATAGTTTCGCTCGACAGTGCACACCAACTACACCCATACCCGTACAGAATTTTTAATTGTCATTGGATGAACGAAAATGCAAAATACCATATAACGGAGGTGGGGTGTCAAAGTGGGGGGTACGTCAGAAGACGCAAGCGATGCAGGTATAAAAACAATAACTTCCACCGCGTCTTGCGCTTTGTCACACCTCTTAAAAATGTATTATCTGTGTTTACTCAGTTGCCTAGTGGTTGGAGCTGTGAGCTATCCGTCATATGGTATGTTTTTCAACATCGCTGACAGCATCATTGCCATCAACATATTTATCATTATCATGTCTCTTTGATCATTCATTTTACGATAGACTAGGTTGATTTTTGAAGTATATAAATTGTAGCTTCTGTTTCATTTGTAATTACGCGATGGTGAATTGATAAGTTGTTATAAAATAGCAAATAAATGAAATTTCAGCAATTTTCAGAAAATAAAAAGACACAATGCACGTTTCACAGAACAAACTGAGAAGTATACCTGATGCTGATTTGGCCTTTTGGCTTTTTCACCACAAAACCAGCTCTGTTTGAAATGTTCAAATAACGTTGGAGTTCAAATAACGTTGGAGTAACGTTGGAATTTGTGCACTAAACCTAATAAGGTCTTTTTATTTAACTTGAATATGAATTTGGAATTTGAAAGATGCTAAGTCAGCTATGTCCTACTTTTAACTTTCCGATAGGGGAGGGAAGTATAGTGATTGCGAAAAATTTCGATTTTGAGGCGTTTTATCATGTCTACATAATGAAAATCTACGTCTACATTTCCATCGGTCTATCTGTTTGCGTTCTTTTAGCCTCGTAAGCTCAGTAAACGCTGTATGGATTGTGATGAAATTTGGACAGCTCTGTGCTGTAGGGTCGTAGCAGATAATGCTTCTTTAACTTTAAAAAACGTTACATAGGTGACGGAGTGATTAGCAAAAAACGAAAATTTCAAATATTACTCAAACTGGGATGGCTGGGGGAGGGGGTCTTGTAAAACTGAAAAATTTAGTAAATACATAATAGGCTCAGTGACCTTTAAAAAAAAGACCTAGTGGACTTTTTTTAGGTCCATCTGAACATTACCATGCCTATTACAGAAACCAAGGGACTTTTTTGATGTATACCTACATACGAGTATTGCTAGAGTATTGCTATAGATCATTCTGTATTGTGTAACCTGGTAATTATCGAATACATTTTAATAAATTTCTGACACAATATTATTACAGTGGAGAAGATGGAAAGCGCATATGGGTTTTAAAAATCGTGTCAGGTGCGGCGCAACAATTATCAAAAAAACAGAAAATATAAAAACACCTCAAACCTCGTTTTTAGGCCATTTGGCGGATACTGATCTTGGGGTAGGGGATTGTGAAACTGAAAAATGTGTTGCATTCGTAGTGGGCTCTTCGTTTTCGTGTAAAGGAACGACATAATATACTTTCCAGCTTTATCCGAATGCTGACCTACCTTAGACAAATAATAATTGTTGTAGAAAATTCTGTAATGCGTGTAGCTGATCACGTACCATGGACCGTAGCAGAGATTGATAAAATCTATGAAAATTGTGTTAGTGGCGGTAAAACAAAATTAGAAGAGAAACATACAACTTAAAAGTCCTCAAACTCTGTTTTTAGGTACTCTAGGGATCGCTGATCATCTTTCACTTTTTTTTGGAGTGGTTAAAATAAGCAAAGTTGGGATGGATAGGGTGTTTGGGGAAAGCCAGGAAGCAGGTTTTTATTGCTCTTTAAAGATTGATACTGGTGATATAATCTGTTTTTAAATATCGGAAATGTCATGTGATTGAGATAGCAGTTGAGGATTAGAGAATAAAAACAGTTTTGCGATATGGAAAGGTGCAGGAAACTATTTACGAGATTTTTTATGATTCATGCTTTTTTGCGGGCTGGCAGGCGATGATTTGGTTGCCGAAGGGATCTTAGGCTGTAGCTTTATGCCACGGATAAATATTCAAACGGTATCACCGTAATGTGTGGGAAGTACTGAGTCAATCAACTTGACTCCATTTATTCAAAGACAAATTAACTCGCTTATGCGCGAAACCTCTCCAGCTGTTTTCAAATTACCTACTGTTGGGACACCGTGAAAAAAATTAAGTCCCATTGAACTACGGGCTGTTAATGGACCCAATTGTAAAATGCGGTCGCACAATAAAAGTAATTAGCACCCGAAATTTTATTTAAAGAGCTAATTCACAAGCATTAAGGTATATCTTTTGAATCTGAACGGACTATAAAATAATCTCAAATTCCATTTGAGTTTTAGAATTTGCATGCTTTGCTTTGGCTAAGTTTATTCCACAATACAAATTTAATTTAAATTGTTCACCTCTTAGGCACTGCAAAAAATGCGTTTGACAAGCTACGCTTATTTTGTTAATGTACAAAAATTGCAAGGGTACAAACCAACCACCAACCAATCAAAAGTGATTTTTATGCCAGATGTAGATAGGATGTGACTATTTTAATTTGAATTGAGCGTAGATTCAAAGTTGTCACGTTGCTAATATTTTGCATAGTTTTTCTATAAAGGATGTAAACTTTATTTTATGTTTATTTAGTTTCCCTCTTTTTGTAGACTATAAATGTTATATTGCACAGCTATTCCATTTTTTGCATTGTTATGTAATTAGCAGTTTACTCTGAGAATGTTTCATAGGTAGTTACTTTTCACAATTTACTCGCCATTCGGCAACACTCTTCTTTAACAGCCTGTCACTAGTGTCATGCATACATAACCTCCCCTCGTGTCACGACTGTCACGGTATCTCATTTAACCACATGGTAGTGTTCAACGGGACTTAGCGGAAGTAAGCGCTTGAGGGCGCTTTGCGCTAATTAACCGATGAACGACAAGCTGTCAAAAAGCGCCAGTCAGCTTGGTTAGCGCTTTTAAAAAGCGCTGTTTGGTTAGCGAAGTGGCAAAAAACTGGAAAAAAATTATCTGTAGTTCTGAAAGAAGCAGTTACCTTTGTAGAGTGTCAATTTAATATCAGGTTTTGTGATTATATAACCTAGATTTTTGACAATACAAATGATAAATATTAAAATATGGAGATGGATATGACAGTTTTATCACGCCAAAGAGAAGGTCGTTCAACGGTCACACTTAGCGCCTGCAAGCGCTTCTACGCTAGCGCTTTTGCGCTAGGTCCCGTTGAACACGCCCAATCTAAGGATAGCTCCACGACAGACTTATTACATCACGCTTAGATTTATTACGTCACAGCTTTGGCGCGAAATTTTGTCAGAACCTTGCAGGTGCTTTTAAGCCACTTCGCGTTCACAGTAAAAAGTAAAAATGTTAGTCACATGGTTTTTGGGGACGTAACATCAGTATTCCGTCATAAAATTTTGTTCGGAAAATACCCCATTACATGGCAAACAAAACCTAACCTAAAAACTGACTTGAGGCATGAAAATTTCGCACTGAATCCATCGGGTTTGGATACAAGGACTATAGTGTGCTACGTGACGCAAAAACTTGCCATGCCTTGCCCATTTTGGAGTGGTTAAGATAAGTCGAGTAGGATGAGGTCTCGGATAGGGCTGCTGGGAAACACCGGAACACTTTTCACTGCGCTTTAAAGATTTATACTGATAAAATAATTTGTTTTAAGGGCCGTATTCATAGTCGTCCATTGAATAGTACTTGAGGTTCCCTTAAGCAATACTTAAGGGTCCCTTAAGTGTCGACTATGAATACGACACTAAATGTCAAAAAATCAACATGCCATGTGATTAAGATATCAGCTGAAGGTTGCAGAATAAACACTGTGTCGTCCTAGTTCCTACGGAAAGAGACGCAAGAAACTGTTTACGAGAGTTTTTGTATTGAATATTTCTAGGCGCTTCTAGGGTTCCTCATCATTTTCTACTTTTTTTGGATGACGGTGAAACTGAGGTAGTTGGGAGTTGGGGAGTTGTAAAACTGAAAAATTTGTAGATTCATAATAGCTTGTCCATTGACCTGTCGAAGAAAGATCTAGCGGTTGCATTTGCTTTGCGGGCGGGCGGTAATTTGGTTGCAAGGGGATCTCAGACTATACTCAGTCAATCAAGTTGCCTCCATTTTTTCGCTGAAGTATCGAAAGTAAATCGACCGACGCGACGTGTAGACCAATTTATCCAGGAATAACCGACATATAAAATTAATTCAGTTCACGCAATATTTCCCAGATATCCGTTAAGATGTTTTAATCTCCATTCAGGGAGCCGTTCATTCATTTCTACTAAGTATTCATGTCGGCTATCTTTTCCGCATTTGAAATTTTATGCCTGAACGAACTGGCGGGCGGTCTTGAAAATTCGTGAATCTCGGAAGGAGAGATGGTAACCTCTGCGTCTATATAAATACGGCTTAGACTTTGAAATTCGAATGAGCAAAACAGTTTTACCGGCAAGATGTTTCGCTTTGTGTTGGTGGTGAGTTTCGTCGTTTCGGGGGCAGTAGGAATTCCAGCATCTCGCGGTAGGTCGCCTCACTGTTAGTATTATTTTTTCAACTGTATTTATTTATTTACGGATAAACCATTTAACAAATAAATCAAAATATTAGATGATACATAAATATAAAACAGAATGAAAACAAAACCAAAAAATCAGAAGAGCGTCAAAATATGGTAGATCATTTTTGTTAGCCAGATGGATCATCCCTATTCAGGGGTCATTCCTACCATAATTAGTAGTATGATCTGGCTCAAAAAAAGTCTCCAATATTCTAGTTCTCCTATTCATATTAAAATTAATGAGCTTTAGTAGATCTGGAGAGTCGATAATGCGATTCACTAACCAATTACGCTTACGAACATTTTAAAATACTAGAATATTCTTAGAAAGCAATTCGAATCTCTGATTTATGTGCAAAAATCCTTAAAAACCCATACTGAACTATTTTCAGCAGTATTTCCTGATGATATTTATGCACACTAAATAACTGAATTGTACTCCAATACTAATCCCACTAGAGTACAGAAAATTGATTTTCGGGACCTTACTCTGAAATTCCAAACTGAGCTTTGGATAAATCGCAAAATTGCATAGGATTTCGCGATAACATCATTTATATACCGTTTAAAATTCAAACTTTTGTCAAAAGTTATCCCGCGTAATTTCTTTTTTTACAAATTTGTGTATTTGACGTGATATGCATATTATATAGACAAATTAGATGAATCCATTTGTAAAAATAATGCATCTTTTTATCTTTAACTATTCCAAACAACTTTGGGTCATCTGCAAACATTAAAAAATTCCTTCTTAACAAAAAGTGAGCAATATCTTTCACAAATAAACTGAAAAGGTACAGGTCCTATATGATATCCCTGGGGAACACCCAAAGTAGCAGTAATACTATTTGAAATAGCTCCCGAACACTTTACAAACTGAATTATGTCTGATAAATAGCTCTGCAGCCACTTTAACATTACGTTATTAATACCTAAGGATTTGAGCATGCCCATTGCATGATCGAAGGCCTCGAAGAAGTCGCTGTAAATCCCGGTGTAAATGTATTTGTTGTATATGTATCTGGTGTTTGTCTTTTGGTTCCACTAAGATAAACTTTTATTACTGACAGTTCGGTCGTCTCTCTGACTTTAATTAGAGTGAAAGTGGGTCATATTCTATAGAACTATTGTATGAGGAAAGTAACGTATCCAATCTAAAGCAAATTTTCATTCAAAGCAGTTCAGTTGAAATGTTCTATAGTGTCACCAATAGAGTTACTTTAGTAGACATTTCAGTAGATCTAGCCCCAATAGGTATATTATAGTTTCCTTATTGAAAAAAAAAACTTAACACAAAGAATATCTTCATACTTTGGGCCAAAGTTCTATAATTGTCTCCCACCACACATGAAACAAATAAAAACTTTGAAAAAGTACCGAGAGAAGTACAAAATCGAAATATGTCGCTTTGTTATGACAAACTACGATAATAATAAATCTGTGAAATCTGCGAAAAGAAACTAACTAACGGTAATTCTCAAATGTCAAATAATTCAGAGTGCACTAGTAATGTTGATGAATCCAAAATGGTAACCACTAATACATAAGCTATTCTTATAGAATTTGGTGTGCAGTAAGGGGTATAAAGCTTAATTAAATCACAGTTTCACAGATTTGACTCACCAGCCGATACATCTACCTATATCAGCACACCTTATTCACCATACAAAAAACAATTAATATTCGAAAGACTGAAAGAAGTTTGTATAAGAAATAATACCAGAATCTCTGTCACAAAAAACCAGCAATTCAAAATGATAATTCGAAATATTCGATATAGAAAATAGATTGTATGTGTGGCTTATGCCATACTGGTGAGCCTTCAACATTATTCACTCATAGGTCAGGTCGGACAGTATCGCGATTTTGTTTTTCACGTTATAGTTATCAGCAATGCTAAGGCAAAAATTCTGTGAAATTTTGAAAAAGTCACAGCTGTGGCCGAAACGTCAGTGAAGTTTATATTCTAGTATGTGTGGCTCTTTATTCATCGGTCAATGTACTTGTGGCATCGACTTTTATATAACAGAGTGGTCAGTTCATTACTGAAATGTTCCTCAAACTTTATCGACTATACAATCTCAACTAATAAACGGAACCGCAGAGTTTTCATAAAAAATGTTCACTGGTGCCTCTGATGCCTTGGTGTATGCGTAGTTATTGGAATAGTTATCAAACTTATGGATTTTTTAGTTCTTCAACACAGGTATTGCAGTCATCAATGCCAAATTCGTTCTTCATGAAACTATAGATACTATATGCTAATAAAATCACATTTAAATTACCTATTT
This sequence comes from Callosobruchus maculatus, assembly GCA_951848785.1. Lineage (NCBI taxonomy): Eukaryota > Metazoa > Arthropoda > Insecta > Coleoptera > Chrysomelidae > Callosobruchus > Callosobruchus maculatus. The sequence goes on along the minus strand of CATOUR010000026.1, from coordinate 10,136,655 downwards.
TAATTTTTAGTGGCGCTGTATGGACTGTCCTCAGCATACTTATACTGTTTTATATACAAATTTAGTGCCGCATAAAAACCTGTACCTGTACGCGCATGTACTTTTCCGGTGCCTCTATTTTTTATTGCTTAGTTTGTTTCAGACTGTATTCCGTAATCTACTCCAAAGTATTGTCCAACAACATTTAATTATTTTTAGTACAACATTTTCCTCATAACTAAGGATCTGTTGATAGTATTGAGTCTAGCAGATTGAGGGCACGTTTTCTTTTTAATGTAAAGGCTGCTTTTGACTACCTTATTATGTGTAAGGTTTGGTGTCATTCCTTGGAATAGAATTAGAACGCAACATTTCTTTATCACCTGTACCACACTACACTAAATTTGGTTCAACAATTCGTACCCAATTCTGTAAATTACATCATGTTTATAGATATTTTCTGTCAACTGTTTCAATAGAGATGTCAACTTTAGTCAAAGTTGTCAGATCTTACAGATCGTACTACGGAATTAAACGTTTTGTGGTTGTATGAGCATAATGTCAAAAATCAAAACAACCTAGTTTCTTAAGCTCTAAGGTTTGGATGTTCTTATAGTTAAACAAGTACTTTTTATTAAAACTCTCGTTTACTAATTATTGCCTTTAAAATGCACGATAAGAAATTTCAAATAAGTGGTGCCACACAGCTCACAGAAATTCCTGTAAACGTAAACTCTCTCCCACTACTATACAGAAAATGAAAGAACTTATCTTGAGGCTAGGGTCTCCAAATTCCAACAAAAACTTAATAAACACTTAAGCCTTTGGGATTTCCGGTCCGGAGGAGATTACCATTAAACAGGAATGTATGGTTCACTGACAAACCATTTTGTGCCTATCTCTATGTATTCTGCGACGCAATAACATCTATACAAGGTGTAACTAAATAAGCGTAAAACATTTAAGGGGGTGACTCCTCATCGAAAAAAAAAGATAGGATCTTTCATATAAAGAAACTTCATTGGAGCATCCCTTATTAAGATACAGCCCCGTAAAGGAGGTACATAAAGTTTGTTCAACAAATTTTTTCACAAGCACTAAAAAAGTTTCAATATTGAAATTAACCTGACGTTGTTTACTACCAAAAAGACACTTAGCCAGTAATTTATTTGGCTTACCCCATGGTTGTCAGAGGTGGGGAAAAAACTTTTGGTCTTATTATTTGTCTACCATTTAAACATTTATTTCCAATAACCTGTAGATTTGCCCAAAATAAACCACTTCGCAGCAGAAAGTTATTTTACGAATATGCGTTACGTATCTTGTTCGTAAAATATTTCTATATGCTGCGAACTGGTTTATTTTGGACAAAAAATTCAAGAGATATTTTTAGTTAAGAATAAAACAGGCTATCGGAAATAAATTTTTAAATGGTAAACAAATAATAAAACAAAAAGCTGCATTGGAAATAAATTTTAGGGGTTGCGTATTCCACACCTTACAACTATGGGGTAAACCAAGTAAATTACTGACTAAGTGTCTTTTTAGTAGTAAAAAATGTCAGGTTAATTTCAATATTTTAACTTTATTAGTGCTTCTGAAAAAAATTGTTAAACAAATATTATTCAGCTCCTTTATGTTGTGATGTATCTAGAAAGAACTACCATCCTTATTATGTTGCGATCTACTTCTACTATATAGGTACTGTGATGCCAGGTGCGTCACATTGTTATCACTGTCCATTGCTCAGCAAGGTTCATATTAATATACTTGAGGATCAGACTTTCAAATTTCATTTCATCTATTATTACAGATTTTTACGAGATGGAAAAAACGAGTACATCATGATAGTCACAATGTTTTAACAGACATGTGAATTCGCAAAATGCATTTAGTCGGAGCTAGAGTATTGCCGACACAAATATTATCAATAGGTTTGAAAATTGCAGCTCGCTATCGTTCGCGATTTTCCATCAGTTCAGCGGCGCTATTGATACTCATATCCAGCAACTGTTTCGTCGTATGCACCCAGCGTATACTCGAACGACCACCACGGCACCGCCCACTCGGGGCCTGACCCTGAACTACAAGTTTCTCCATATTATCGCTTCTGTGAAGATGTCCGAATAATGTAAGGATTCTCGTCGTTACAATGGGGGATAGTCTCTTTGGATTACCGAGTTCATCCAGTATGAAAACGTTAGGTCCACGGGCGGTATAAGGGACTCTCAGCATTCTTCTCCACGTCCACATTTCAAAAGCATCTATGCGAGCTTGGCCTTCCTTTTTAACAATCCCAGCTTCCGAGGCATACAAAAATATGGACTACACAAGAGACTGAATCAGCGACATTTTGGTAGCTTTAGTGAAAACCAGTACAGAGAAATCAATTTACAGAAAAAAAAGATTTGGGATACTATAGTACTATGGGGTCTGTGGAACTCAATCGCAAAATTCGGTACAAGAAAGCTGAAAGACAACCTGGAAAAATAAAAACAAAACTACTGGATATAATGCAGTTTGTGTGTCTTTAGTAGATATAATGCAATTAGTAGTCATCACTGGACTACTGGACGAGATGTAATTTGAGCTTCATTGTTAAGTAGCAAAAACAAAAATTTGTAAAATATTTGCAGCATATTAGAATGAAACCATAACTAGTAGTTTAATAGTATGTGTAGACGACTGTATTTTTTTTAAATGAAATCATTTTGATCATTCTCTGCATTCATCATTAGTTTGCCACAGTCTCCTCACGTATTTGCAGCTATCATTTCGGCTCCCAAACTGTGTGGTACTATATATGAAAACAAAATTCCAATCAAAATGCATTTCGTCTATGGACTTAAATCAGTTTGTTCGCCCAGGTATGATTTGCTACCAAATAGCACGGAGACTAAATAACATTTGTCATCCTTATTGTTCACAAAGAGTGAGTACTTGATCATAAGAATACAGCTCCATCTCCATCTTCAATATGATAACTTTGGACAAACTGCATTTTGAAGGTCTGCTCCTTATTTGTGATATTCCTGTCAAGGGTATTTCAAGTTTTTATTCAGTTACTTCTGGGACATCTATAAGATCAGAGTTTTAACACGTTAATTGCCATGAGCATCACCGGTGGTTCACGAAAAATTTTTTATCGGATGCCATGAGCATCACCGGTGGTTTTATGGTTTTCTCTACTACAGATTAAATTTCATACTTTGTTAGTAATGGGGGCTTGTGCGATAGTTACTAGTTTAGCCTTATGGAATGCATAAAACTAGCAACCGGCCAGAAAAATATATATTTGTGTTTTACTTATCTATTAGTGGTGAGACCACTGGTGATGCTCACGGCATTACGGGTATCTTATCATTACTGAGGTGCCATGGGCATCACCGGGGATCCCAATTTTTTTTGAAAAAATTGCATTGAACACCGTCTATTTATCGTGTAATATATCGCGAAAACAAGCTTAAATGGCTTAAACTATGAGTTTTCCACTATGGCCTCTGAAGAATAACTTTAAGGTCCTTAAGGCGGCAGTCAACGTGTTAAAAAGCTCTTGCAGCGACATCTTCCTTTAGTTTAAATAGGTGATGGATTGTGTCGTGATCATCACAAAATTTTAATTCAACTCATTCCCTAATTGCGTTAAATATGATTATAGATTATTGCTCGGTAATAATTTATTAGTTGTTGTATGACCGTCATAAATCAGATATTATTAGGCCTATTCAAAGTTAAGCAAATACCGGATTTATCGAATAATTTGTAGCGCAATTAGGCTCTTTTTGTGGAATTCTAAACTGGGAAAAGTTAGCCCAGTACATATATGCAACACCCAGAAATCGTTCAACAGACCAAAAACGAAATCGTGCCCTAGTGGAACTCCAATTAATTATGTGTCTGTACTGTCTCAATGCAATAGGTTGAGTTAATAAGTTAGAGCAATCACTTTGTTGTTTTTAAAGTCTATTATTGATATACCAAGCAGTTAAAGAAAAATGTAAAACTATAGATTTGACTACTTCTAATCATAACAATACCGAAGAAGTATCGCCTTATTGAAATCTAATATACCATTAGGTAAATTGAGCGAAGTGAGTTTTTTTTGGATAAACTGTAGAAATCCTTTCGATCATGAACACAGATATCCATTAAAGAAGTAGGAATAAAGACCTTAGTTAATATGATACCGGTTCATGAAGTACTGACAGCCACGCCAATTTTTTATATTACCATTACATGCAACGGAAATAGTTTCTCAAATCAATCAATTTGAATAAATATGATGATCATTCCAGTTATTATAAGTACACGTTAGAGCTTTACAGCTTTTTTTCATAATTCTAAAATGAATTTTGGCCTGAATTTTATCTGTATACATATGTTTCAGTTCCGTGTTCTTCAGTGATTTTCCATGATTCTAGACTAAAGGCCGTTCTAAAGTAGTTCAAAGTTTTGTATACCTCGATTCTTTGATCGACAATTCGGGTAGCTGTGAAAATGAAATTCGACAGCGCATTCAACAGGCACGTGTGGCCATGACAAAGCTTACTAAAATATGGCGTGATCATAACATCACTAAAGCTACAAAAATGTCGCTGGTCGTGTTCTCCATATTTTTGTATGCCTCGGAAACTTGGACTGTTAAAAAGGCAGATCGAGCTCGCATAGATGCTTTTGAAATGTGGACGTAGAGGAGAATGCTGAGAGTTCCTTATACCGCCCATCGAACTAACGCTTCCATACTGGATGAGCTCGGTACCTAATCCAAAGAGACTATCCTCCATTGTGTCGACGAGAATGCTTACATTCTTCGGACATATACACAGAAGCGATAATATGGAGAAACTTGTAGTTCAGGGTCATGCCCCGAGTGGGCGGCGCCGTGGTCGTCCTTCTACACGCTGGATGGGTACGACGAAACAGTTGCTGGATATGAGTATCAAGAGCGCCACTGAACTGATAGCAAATCGTGAACGATGGCGAGCTACAGTTCTCAAAACTATTGATGATATTTGTGTCGGCAATACTCTAGCTCCGACAACTTAATGCATTTTACGAGTTCACAACGTGTCTGTTAAAACATTGCGACTATGATGATGATGCTAAATAATGACCTGCGCAACAGTGTTAAATGATCGGCGTTCAATTGCTGAAGAAAAAACGTAGTTTTACCTATAGGAGGATGAAAGTCACAAAAAAGCGACATACTTTTCCGTCTAAATACTGAAATTTTTCAGGGACTCCTTGATGCGATAATTCTGACAAATCCTATATTTCCTATATTTGAGAGAGTCACCCATCTGACGTCGTATCGTATCATATCCAGCTAGATGTAATATTCCTCAGATTTTACATGTTTTATGTGTTTTCGGGTACGCTATAACATTTTATGGTTTCGAGTCTTCCTTTGAAGGGCTTATGATACTCCATCACCGTAGGGTATTTTGAAGTAGCCCACTTTACGATCCTTTTTATAATAATTCGGTAATTTAACCTTTTTCTTCAACTTAAAGAGATAAAATGTGGAACAAAATTATGCACGCAGTAGCAATAGTGTGTATACATATCGCAAAGAACTATCGTAACCATATCTGAAAAATTTAGTTAACTAAGGGCTCGATGTACTACGCAATTTTTGATTACGAGGAATTTTGCCAGAAAGCTCAGTGTTGTAATGTTATGGAGTGCAGGATATTAGCATGGCTAAGAAATTATTTAAGCTCTTTATGCATATGTATCATTAGTCTATTTTGATGTATCTTTATCCTTGATACGTGAGTGACGTTTTGGTACACATAGATCTATGCCTCTACTTTTTGAGTCCTCTACAATCTTTTAGAGTAGTTACGTTCTGAGTAGAGGGGAGGGAGGTGGGTTTAGCGTCTATGTATAGTGGAAACCAAGATTTTACTAAAAGCTGCAGAATCATTGTTTGGAATAAGAACTGATCTTTTCAAACAAAGGTACCTTCAGTAATCTATGAAGTCATAAGTTATGGTTGTTTTTCATGGGTTTCGGTCAACGATTGAAACTATAACTTTCCTTCACTACGTTTCGGTTTATTTTAATCTAAATAATCAGGTGTCTATAAATGAATAGGAAATGATCTGTATATAATAAAAATAAGAATAAAAATACAAAAAAACAATTAAATAAAATAATTATAAATTGTATGTGTAAAGTAGATTTATAGCTAACTATAAATGTATATATAAAACTTTCAAACATAAACTTAGTGGTTTTATTTTCGTTTATTGAAAATGAATATAACAGAATTAAATTTACTGAGACAAGGAAAATAATACTAACAAACCTACTTACGTTAATTTCAGATGTCTCTGTATAATTGTTTTGCTTGTGAAACAGCCTCTACGGGTTGAGAGAGCTGAATGACCAGTACGGCGTTCTTGGGATATTGTAAAATACACAGATGGGAAAAGATTGATGGAACAATAGGGGTGAAAGCTTTTGTATCTATCTATGTATACATAAATATGGTTTGTTAGTTTATTCTAAGATGCAGAAACCCTACTTTATTAAATTTTTATATATGTCGCCTAATTGACTTATATCTGTTCTGAAATTTATTATATTGTTGGATTATATGGTAAGCTAATATATTTCCTTTCTTCTTTATTTGAACTATTTTGACGATTATTATTATTATTATTATCGATACTTTGTATAATAATAATCGTCAAAATATGTTAGCTTATCATATAATCCAACAATAAATAAATAAATTCAAAATTGTCTTAAGCCATACAAGATCAAAATAGCTGACAGACCTTCAAACTCAACATACAGATACTTACTAATCATAAGTACGATACGTTGAATGGCAAGGAGTCTAAGGCTCTAGCAAAACATAGCTTAGATACGGGACATAAATTTAATTTTGACAATCCAAAAATATTAACTCGTGAATGTAACCAACACAAAAGAAATATAAAGGAAATAATTCATATTAAGAATCACCCAAATTCAATGAATTTCAGAACAGATATAAATCAATTAGGCGATATATATAATAATGTAATAAAGTATGGTTTCTGCATCTTGGAATAATCTAACAAAGCATATTTATGTATTTACATATAAAAGCTTTCACTCCTATTGTTCCATAAATCTTTTCCCACCACTTTAAGAACATCTGTGTATTTTACAATATCCTAAAGTTATAGTTTCAATCGTTGACCGAAACCCATGAAAAACAATCATAATCTATAGTCGCGGTCACTAGAAACATAGGCATAAAGTCATAAGGGTATCAGTGATTAGGATGTGCGTAGTTCCTCAAAAAATCATGATAGCATTAACTACTTTACCAAATTAGTACTGCACTACATATAGGTGTAGCATAGCCGATTAGTACTTGTATCTATTCCTGTACCTCATTAAGTTCTATAAAACTTTTGTTTCAACTTCTTTCCTAACTTGCACCTTTTATCATTAGCTTCTAAGTTCTATCAATACGGTTCATTTGTCATCCTAGAAACTCGGCAACTTGAAAACAGCTGAATTTCGGACCGTTACGCTTCACATAGGTTTTGCCCAAAATTTGAGGGAGATTAGAAGTATAAAATTATATACATGTTATTTTATCAATAAAATGCATCCTTGCCAACTCTTACTCAAAAGAGCAGGCGACAGAAGAGATCTGCCTGTGCGCTATCTGGCACCCGAAGGTAACGGCAAACCAAAGAAAATCGCTGCTAAACAGCAGCAGACATTTTGGTGGAACGCCACGGCGCGTTCGCTTGGCCATCAGAAGAGCGCGGTTCTATATGCTGCTGCATATGAGAGCCGATATACGAGGGTTGCTCTATTCCTCCGTATTACTTAAAAACTTCGTTGATACCTTTAATATTTTATCCAACAGTCGACTGCTCCAATCATCTGTAGAATCCTGAATACATGATGCTTGTTATGCACCCATAAACGGCTCTTAAATGCCTTAGTCGGTCATTTGCTTTTCACTTTCACACTGAAGGTATTCCTGTTTACAGGCCATCACACTCTGAATCATCAATGTCTGCTGAGCAAAACAAACCTTTTCTTTGTTAACGGTAGATAACATCAAAGCCATGCCCCGGTGCTGCTTAGCAATGTGAAGAGTGTCCTCTTTGATTTTGTCTCGATCGCAAAGTATGCAAAATCCTGCAATTCCTTCAGACAATTGTTGTTTATACAGTGGTTTCTGCGTATACGAGGAAATCACGTACAGACTACAAAGACACAGATTTAAGGTTGAATATTATCGTTTCTATAAAATTAAGTGATATAGTGGAATCCGACGGGTATATAAGACACTTACTAGTATTGGAAGCAGAGGAGCGCACTTTGAACAAAATTTATAACTTTGTGATTACAATAAATTAATTTAGACAAATTACTTGAGCTTGGTGATACACGTAGCATATCATTGTAAACAGTAATAAGTGGAGGGGTTTTCAAAAATATTTTAAATACTTAAAACTTTAACGCCGACAAAGGAGACTAGAGTCGGCTCGTTTTCGCAAATTTCACAGAAATCAACGTATTATTAGCGCGAGGTATTATTTCCAAGGTAAAATCACCACCTGACTCATTTTCTGAAAAGAAAATGCTATGTTATATTATTATTTTTCCGAGTACCCCTCACCAGCCCTCGCTATTAAATCATAAAGTGGACCAAAAGATATAGAACGAAAACCTCTTTACGACATTGAATTTTGAAATTATTTGGATTATTTTAGTGACAATTACTGCCATTTCAAAGTTCGAAAATTTGCTACTCGTTGTGAATTTTTATTCCCCCATTTTGAAAATTTTGCGGCATGCGCCGTAGCGGCTTCCACATAAGAATACATGCTCTTTATTGTGGTAGCATTAGAATTTTATGTTATGACATTGTTTTTTGAGTTACCTCCACCCCACCCTTTTTTATCATCGCAGCGAGACCGAAAACTTTCTGTTTCCAATGATAACCTTTTTATAGTGACCAAGTTTGAAGAGAATCGGAAAATTTTGGTCTCCAGATGTCTGTACGTCCGGGGTTCCATTCTCCAATTATTACCCAAAAACGCCTCAAGCGATTGCTCCAAAATTTGACAGCCTTGAATTAGTAAAGGTCCTTTTGAGTCGAAAGTGTTTTGGTGCCAGAAAATGGGGGGTGGAAAAGTGCACAAAAAAGTTGAAATAGAATGTGTCTTTATGTCTAAAATGACATATCTGTAATGAAGGCTGCAAAAATTAAACAAATTGAAACACCTAAATGTATGAACAACAACCTCTTGAGTCGTGGAAGTGCCTAGAATGAGGTCTACCTCTTTCAACGTCTACATTTCTTACATCAAGTTGAAATTAACCGCACTAATATTTTTAAAATATTCGAAAGCAAGGTCAGCCCAAAACTACTTATTTCTGAATACTTGTGACTAATTATTACTTCATTTAAAAAAGGATACTCTACAGATCAAAAATACACAAAGAATAAGTTTAAGAAACATTTGAAAAACATCCAGAAGTGAAATTTTCTCCATATTTATAAACTCTTGAAAATATTACAAAAGCTCTAATATAAAAAACAGGGACGTTTAGGTCACAAGTCTCTTATTAAATATCGATGAAATGGGCATATCTATATGCCCACAACGTTTAGATAACCCTCTGCCAAACACCCTGTATAGACGTTGACCAATGTATTTAATATATTTCTAAAATTATATAATACGAAGGGAGCTTATGGCCAAAAAAACTTAATTTAGATGAGAAAATCTTGGGGTTGTGGCCAAAATTTTGAAAAAAGAGACTGGGTCACATCATAGAGGAGACTCTGGTGCTAACAGTCAAGCTTTCGGTAATGCTTATTGCCATCTTCAGGGCTTTAACGTTGAAGTTTGCCAATTTAAAAACAGCAATTGCATTGAGTGCAAACGACTTCTTAATGCAGCTAATAATCGTAACCAATCTTTCCATAAAATTAAAAAAGAACTATACTATCACGGCGTCTTCCACTAACAGGTCAGGGAATAAACAACATACAATTGTAAATTACTAACACACAGAAACGACCTTTACATGTTGAAATTTTAAACCCGTAGGTATTATTAAATCCGTGGTTTAAAAACACACATTTTATGATCTAGATTTTCTTAAGTAAAGACCTTCTTGGTCTAACAGGTGATAAAATGGCCGTTACTTTGTGAAATGTGGGGACAGAAAGCAGCAAGGGAAAACGATTGAAACGGGTTTAAAATTTCAACATGTAAAGGTCGTTTCTGTGTGTTTGTTATATACAATTATATGCTGTTTGTTCCCTATTAAGGTATCAACGTCTGTACATTTCAGATTTCCAAGAAACATTCTTTGTTCAATAACTGATTATTTGTTTTAATTTCTGGTGAAATTGTGATAGTTTGCTTTGTAAAAAGTTATATAATCTTACCTTCTCTAAACGAAGGTATTTTTTCCAATAATTTGGAATTTCTATTTATCTATTTTTCTATTATTTCTATTTCGTAAAGCACTAACTACATGCGCAGCTTTCCAGGTTAATCATGATAATTTTTCACCTGAATCCAAGATAGTCCGTGTTAAGAGAATGACATTCCGTACAGGCCGACAACAGTACAAGTAAACACGTAAACATTTAGATAATTCGAGTAAATAATAATAAGGATAAACTTATTATAAGTTTTACTACTAATATAATAGTATATTATTCAACGATCCGGTAATGACGGTAATAACTCACGCGTTGAAGTTTGCAGCACGAGCCGGAGGCGAGTGCTGTGAGTCAACAGGTGGGTTATTACCATTACCGCGAGTTGAATACTTTACTTTATTTACGACCGAATATATGAATAGTACGATTTAAAAAAAGGATCTCCAACAAATCCAGATAACTATCGCCTACTTTCTTTAATCTCTCATGCAAGCAAAGTTCTACTATATATTTTACAGTCTCGTTTGGAGGGTTTTATTGGCTGGCAAATTTTTCAGGCGCAGGCAGGTTTCATGAAAGGACGCGGTACGCGTGAACAGATCTTAAACTTAAGACAGATTATTGAAAAAGCCAGAGAGCATTATCTTCCCGTTTTTATCTGCTTTGTGGGCTATTCTAAGGCGTTTGATAACGTAAAGTGGCCTAAACTGTGGGAAATCTTTATCTCTATGGGAGTCCCTTACCACCTAGTATTTCTCATACAACCTGTCTGGTCAAACAGCAACCAGAAAAGGAGGTCGTCAGGGATGTGTATTATCTCCGATTGTATTTAACATTTATTCTGAATTTGTGATGAGACAGGTATTGGATAACTGGAATGGCGGTATAACTATTGGCGGAACCAAAATATCTAACTTAAGATTTGCTGACGATACAACCCTTATTTCTGCTCCTCAGAACTAGTAGCTCTACTGAACGTTTTAGAACAACACAGTGGAGCATATGGTCTTGGTATTAACTACAATAAGACCAAGGTTATGATCGTAGACAGAGAGCATGACAACCATCGAGAAATAAAGTCAATAGGCCGTTGTTAGGCAGTTCAAAGTTTTGTGTACCTCGGTACTTCGATCGACAATTCAGGTAGCTGTGAGAATGAGATTCAACGGCGCATTCAACAGGCACGGGTGGCCATGACAAAGCTTACTAAAATATGGTATGACCATAACATCACTAAAGCTAGCAAAATGTCAGTGGCTCAGTCTGTTGTGTTCTTCATATTTTTGTATGCTTCGGAAACTTGGACTGTTAAAAAGACAGATCGAGCTCGCATAGATGCTTTTGAAATGTGGACGTGGAGGAGAATGCTGATAATTCCTTATACCGCCCATCGAACTAATGTTTCCATACTGGATGAGCTCGGTAATCCAAAGAGACTATCCTCCGTTGTGTCGACAAGAATGCTTACATTCTTCGGACATATTAACAGAAGCGATAATATGGAGAAACTTGTAGTTCAGGGTCACGCTCCTAGTGGGCGGCGCCGTGGCCGTTCCCCTATACGCTGGGTGGATACGACGAAACAGTTGCTGATATGAGTATCAAGAGCGTCACTGAAGTGACAGTAAATTGTGAACGATGGCGAGCTACAGTTCTCAAAACTATTGATAATATTCGTGTCGGCAATACTCTAGCTCCGACTTGGTGCATTTTACGAGTTCACAACATGTCTGTTAAGACATTGTGACTATGATGATGACGATTTAAATACATAATAATTACACAATATTGACAACTTAACCTCACTTCTCTGTCACTTAAATAAATACTGTCACCGTTCGATTAAGGACCGGTTTCTCAATGTCCAGTTAAATAGTTATCTGCAAGGTAACAGAAACTGTTAGATAAATTGTTTAAACAATTGAAGGCTAAACTTACGAAGTCACTTAAATCTTATCGGACAGTTGTATCCATAGCAACGCTATCTGGCAGATGCCTATATGACACTTTAACTGGACGTTGAGAAACCGGCCCTTAGTGTTTGACATTTCATACCGATATTTGCAGTTGTTACAGCGTCGATTTAATCCTATGCACTTCCAAGAGATCAGTACTGGTATCCAGTAGGCGGTGTTCATAGCCCACGGCTGGACCGTGAGTTATGGAATATAACACAGGCTGTTTGTTTTTAGGTAGCATAACCTGTTCAGAAGTAGTTTGCTAAAGGCTGACTAACGTAGTGGGAGTAGATACAATTTATTTCAGTACTACGCTGGCCGGATAATAGTCTGCAATAGGGGTTGTTTAATGTACAACCACATATGTATAACTGATTTTGGGAGATTAATTGTTGAGACATTCAAGTGCCACAAACTTTACTGGCTTGTATCTGATCCGACGTACTGGCCTTTGTTAAAAGGTCGAGAAGGTTTGGCAAGGCGGGGGAGGTGATATTCGGAGATAGCAAAAAGGGCCTACTAGGGCTTACTTGTCAGGCACGGCTGTCCCACAGCTACTACTACTTTTTTCTTGTTGGGGACATAGCCGGTGCATGCACCAAAACCGGTGGCCCCTAGAGAACCGCCCTCAACCTGGAACCATCGTTGAGACATAACTTCAGCTAGGGCTGTCTTTTCTTCTCTCTTCCGTCTCAGTTCTTCATCTCTTCGTGCTCTACGTCTCCCCTTCTCTACTAGAGATTAGGAGTTCGAGCTTCTAATAGCGTCTTCTGATGTTCTCTCTTCTTTTTCTTTGGCTGTCATCACCTCCCTCACGAACTTATGAACTATTCCCCATGATCTTCTGTCTGACATCATTGTGGTTGTCACGTTGTTCTCTGTTAGGTCGTGACCCAGGCTTATCTTGAGCTGATGCTTCTGGTGTTTCCACCTGTTGCACTATTAGAAGCGTGTGTGCGGCTGTGTCCTCTTTTCGGCAGTATAGACAATCGGAGTCAGACGATTTCCCTATTCTTTTGTTATACACTCGAAAAGAACCATGTCCCGTCATAGCCTGTGTTAGGTGGTAGTCCAGACATCTGTGTTTGCAGGAGATCCATTTTCCAATATCCGGTATAAGCTTCTTGGTCCACTGTGCGACATCTTTCGTGTTTTCCCACTCGTCCTGCCAGAAACTAATTGTGATGTCGCGCTTTTTAGTTTTAGCCTTTGGTGTTTGTCCATCATTTCTTTGATAGACCCTTTCTCTCTCTTCCGCCAGCAGTTCGATGGGCGCAACTCCTGTAATGACATGTAGAGCCTTGTAGGATACCGTTTTGTATGCGCTGGCTATCCTTAGCAGCATTTTCCTTTGGATCTTCGCGAACATGCTTTTGTACCTTTTTGTTTTTATGATGTTATCCCAGATCGGCGCGCCATACAGGAGAGATGAGAGCACGATAGCTACTACTACTACCACTACTGCCGTGCATATCTCGAACGTTGTTACATTTCAGACTTCTAAAAAACTCTCTTTGTTCACTCTTCTGTCTGGAGAAGCTTTCGAAAAAAATCGCATAAATACTTTTTTGCATATTATACCTGTTCCTTTCTTGGAGTAAAGACGTCTAAACGAAATCGGGTGCAAAGACCGAAATAACGGGGCAATCGATCGCATTGGCAGTATCAGAAAAGTTTTTCGAACAGCGGCAGCAGAGCCGAAATTATACCGGGACAGGGTTAGGGGGTTTAATTTATGCTCCCCCGACCGGGCGTCAAAGGCGCCGGAGTCGGCTTCATAGCTGTGTGTTGAGGATTTTTTGCTCATTTGCAACTGTTACACCGACCGACCGGGAGTCGGCGGAGGCACAGCCGAAAAACCTCCGTCAACGCGAATATTTGCTCGCAGACTGTCAACCGCTGACGCAGAATTGGGAAGAAAGACGACTAGAAGACAAGCACTATCCATTATCCTTTTTTCAATAATTCAGCTCATTCCGGATAAGAAATTCTAACGCTAATTCTTCCAGTAAGAGTACAGTGACAACGACCTCTTCTTACGGCACAAATTATTGATGAAAGACCTTAATTTAATTATTATTGTTATACGCAGCTTCTACCATTTTCCAAGGGCGTATATGATTACACCCCCCCCCCCCAGGAACAAAATAAAACCAAAAAACCTGAACCTCAACCATTGGGCACTAGGCTGTTATACCACGAAATCGCCACTACAATAGAAAATAAAAAAATATTTTGTTCGTTTTTATGCTAGGCCACCCAGGAAAATGAATTCTATAAAAAACGCAAATTTTAATACACCTAGCAGGTCTGCCTGGTCTGCCAAATTCGCTTTCTAAAAAATTTCCTTACTTGTGTGATCCTAATGTATACCCAAAAATACAGGGTGTCCCACGACTCTTAAGACAAGCAATATACCGGAACTGGGCAGTGGTAGAGAATTATAAATTTGGAGGTCTAAATTAGAGCACATGTTGTATCTTTTCTTATTATTGTGTTACTCAATGAGGTATATTTTTTAGGTCACGTGATGTCCGATTCAAAATTATTAATGGGACACCCTGTATATTTATGACTTTCTGTGTACCTCCCAATAAAATAATTTCAACAAACTAGTTCACTTGGGGTTTAGAGCGATTCATTCAAAAGCTACCTGTAGCTAATAATAATCATAATATGCTCCTACTGTTTCAACTTGTATTACGTAAAATTGGAGCGTTTGTCGTAAGCTGCTAAATTGCGTCAATACTGCGATTTGAAAGTTGACGAGGCGACAACGCACTGCTGATGTATGGCGCGCATCGCACCGATTGGCTAAATTTAAATTCCTTTCTTTAAGCTTTAAAATGGAATTACTGGTAAACAAAACGATTCAGAGTGTAACGAAAAGCAACAGTACATCCATTTTTGTATACGGGTCGGTTGTACAAATGCGGGTTTAACACAAGCTTCGTTAAATCTAAGCTTAGCTAAGCTCAAACTTAAAGTCGACGTCCGTTATACGATCGTCGGCTTAGTTAATCCTGGTCGATTATGAAATTCATACGGTTGGCACCAATGAAGCAATTCGTATTGTCATAATTATCTGAAAGATTATCTTTTTTCGTTAGTCACTGGTGCAGTTTGTACCAAATTCGGGCATCGGCCATTTCTGTCTGTTCTTAAAGGATTGTACCATTACCATTACAACAAAAAATGAAACGAACAAAATAGTTTAACTGTAGGGGTACATGTTATAATCAGTCGTAGTGGTACAATCCTTTAAGTACCTGTAGCTCTTGAATGAATCACTTTAGATCCCAAGTGTGTTATCAGGAGATTATATCGCTCACATCCATTCTTAGTTAGTGACCCTGTATACGCCAGCCTTGTTGTTAGAAGAAGTTCTTCAAAAAACGTTCGGTTCTAAAATGTCAATGTCATTGATCGCGATCAATATGGCGCTCCGTTGTCTGGTGCAAATTTTGCGATAGATTTTTACTCATTTGATGATGATGAATTGGATGTCAATGTTATATTATTACGCATTTATTTCTGGCTTTTTATTTGTCTTTTATAGAGCTGTACTTTTTAATATTACAATTGTGGTGAAAGAGTATACTTTTATTAGCACTTAATAGAGTACGCATTCACCATTTTTGAACTCCTGTTTCCTACGACGCGAACAAATCTGTATGGAATCAAAAATAAATATTTAGAGTATGCCAAAAAGGGGCCGCAAATGTACAGGTTAGGTTAGATTGAAAGTGAGCGGGGCGATTATGCCTCCTCATACCTACTTAGAGCTCAACGTACAATCAACACCTCTTATTGACGAAGGCGATGGTCGTGATGAGTAAAGCTTTCTCGGTATCAGTAGGTCCGAAAGTCAGAAACCTAGCTCCTTCCAGTACTGGACAGGAGCACAATATGTGCTCCGCTGTTTCATCCTCCCGAGCAGAAACGACAGTCCGATGTTTGTTCGAAACCTAACTTCCGCAAGTGGTTCCTCAGACGACAATGTCCCGTCAACAGACAAACCAGAATGCGGAGATCATTGCTGCTCCATTCTTTGATCCTTTGGGGGGGGGGGCTAACTAGAGGGGTATGGTATGAACACCTTCGAGTGTAGTAGCCGTGGTGTATCTCGCTTATGCAGAAGTGCTTTTACTCTTTGCCCAATCTGTTCGGTTTTTCCTCTTGCAACTGTGTCGGCCTTCCACTCCGCTATGACCTGGAACCCAAACCAAAGTTACTTTCTTCCTTGTTCCAAATTTCGTTGAGGAGATGTATTCAGTTCCATACGAGTCTTGAGTCAATCCGTTTGTAGCTCAGTGCTTTCAGGACAGCCTGGCTATATTTTTATAAATTTGTTTGCCGGGGGGTCTTTTGATCAACTCCCTGACTTGCTGTAGCTATCATTTCGGTTTTGGAAGATTGTGGTATACCTTCTAAGGTTTACTGAGATTCAAACTCGTGGGTTGGTACCAGCTACACCAGCTCCTGTCCCCAGTTCTGACTTGGAGCCATCTCTGAATAGCGCAAGATCGGAAAGTGTTATGAACCTGTCACACATGTATGGTACAATGAAAAAATATGAAAAAAAAAATAGATATAAAAAATATCGTGAAAGGAGATGTGGAAACTTTAAAAAAGCAAAGAGTTGATGGAAGATAAACACTCATATAGGCGTTATTGGTCCAGATTATAACTTAGGAAATGAGCAAACTGAAAGAAAATTGGCAGGCGAATGAAGCAAATGATATCACACGAAATCATCTCTGACTTCCTGTTGACTTATATAAGATCCTCCTGAACCCTTCATTACCACCGTATTTTGTAGAACTGACTCATTTGTATTACCTTTCAATAACATCAGAGTACCAAATGGCATACAAAATAAAAAAATTCGTTCCAGCGTTATTGCTAGTATGAAAGCTCATCTAAAAGGCTTATTTTAGCCCACTTTTTTTCTGCCTACGATTGTCTTTAGGAATTACTTTTCGAATGTACAATTATGGTGAAAGCGCATTCTTTCAGTCAAGCTTTTTTGAGTACACAACCACCACTTTTCATGTTTCTTACATAACAGCAAACATAATATTACATTCATAATACATTGTAATAGTTGAGAATTTGTGAGTATTCAGAGAAATGTCTTGAGTGTGTTAGAAAACAATAAAAAAATACAACATAATGGAAAACTGTTAAGAAAATAAATATAAAAAATAATCTCAAAGCTTGTGCGAGGACGAGGTGCAAAAGAATATAAATAAACAAACATTAACGTGCTCCAGTGTTGAACCGGACTAAAAAGTACAAATTAAGCAAAATTATCGAAAATTTGAGAGAAAACGCAACGGTTAGTATTAGTAGCTCTCGTATATAAAATTTTCTTGCATCCGAATATGACCACCCCCATCGCATTCGTATGTCTTTCCATCACTTTGCCGATACCTCGTGTTTATTACTTTTCGATAACTTAGCATACTAAATGGCATACGAAACCAAAAAGTTCTTTTCTGGATTTAGTTTACTGTCCGTGTTATATATTTCAATCCGCTGGATCTAAATCCTTAATCTATTGATCTGTATCACCAGCCAATTTTGTAATGGCCAGAACACATTCTTTTTAAATACTTTTTGATCTTCTACTTATAAGAATTAATTTATTATAATATCAAAGGTATTTGCTTATGATCTGTCAGAAGTATCGTGTAGTTATGGAATATGCAATTCTGAAAGCTCAAAGAACTTGTTTTGCCGCTTTACCTTGGTAATAATACCGCAGCCTTAATAATTCCTGTACTTTATGATGAGCTAGATACTGAGAACTAGAACACAACTCAACACTGAATGATTGTGTTGTCTTATAGAAACATACAAAATACATTTACAGCTCGACAAATATAGGAAGAGACTTGAGCATTACGCCTGTTGCGCACACGAAAGAGTGAGAACGCCTTCGGTGCAAAAGAAATAGAAACACAGTGTACGCGTACACTCTAAGTACAAAGTTACACTTATGAAAAGATTTTCTTTGTTAAGAAAGGACCTCAATGTTGATGACATAATAAACAATTATTAGGTGGCATTAAAATGTCTACAGTTCTGAAAGTTCACTTTCACTCTGAATCACATCCCGAATCTGAAATTAGATTTTCTATAAGTTCTGCATCATCACTGTCACTGTCTTCCTGCACGTTCTAATTATTAGATTTTCCACAACTACATCCAGAAATTGTTCTTTTTCAGTAAAATAGTGCTCGTAGGAAATTGCATGTTCAGACCTTTTTTACACGCTTCTTGCGAAAATGTGGGAAAAACTCATCAAAATGTTTTTCTAAGCGTTTAAAATTGAAATGCACGTTGCTTTCTGCCACATTTTGCTTTAGGGATGCCCATACTAATTCAAATGGATTTAAAAGTCGGAGTGATACGGTGGAAGTCGTAAAACAGAATGACCTGGTTCAGTCACAATTTTATCTATTTCATAGATTTTGTAACTGGGTTGATGCATTCTTATTAAACCGCATAATTCAGGTTTCATTATGTCTTCTGAAAATGAAATATTGCGCTGTCTTAACCACTCTTTCGTATTATTTTTCCTGGTTGCCATAGCAGGTCATTTGTTCACTTCAACATTATGATAAGGCGCGTTATCTATAACTGTTTGCTGGTATATTTGGAAGAAGTTTTTCTTGAAGCCATTTTTTATAATTGTTATAATTCATTTCGTCGTGATAATCCCCTGACTTAGCGCCAGACTTAAATATCAATCATGCATTTACTATAAAAACCTATATCACCCATTCTCCATACGTGATTTTGCCCAGAGTGTACCGATTCGTATGCTACGAAATATGCAAATGGCAAATTTGTTCGCTGTCCACTGCGCATCGAGGGGCGTTTCTTATTTCATATTTCTCACGTCTCTAGCTATTCTTGTCGAGTTGTACATGATCTATTTACATTTATGGTGGAAGCGCATTCTTTCAGACGCACTCACTCGACTACACAATCACCATTTTTGATATTTCCTACTACTGCGCGTTCGTTGTTCGTTGAAATTTTCACGTTCGACGAACATCTTGTGAACCGCGTACAAAACGAACGGCGCAGCGCGCATACCTGTAGGGACCTTAACGCGCAACGAACGTTCGGTGGATACATGGCGCGTGTTCGTGGCGCGCAGCTTTGTACACACCTTTATAGTAACGAATTTCTAAAGTATTTAAAAAAGATATTGAGCATGCCGAAAAAAATATCCACAGCTGTATAACGTAATGGAAAAATATGCAGAAGAATATAAAGAATATCAGAATAACGTCAATGATAGCAGCATCAACTAAAATTAAAGTATCCGAATAAACAAACATTAATATGCTACGCTGTTGAACCGGACTAAAATGTAGGTAATGAACAAAATTTCAGAAAAATTGAACAGACTGCAACCCATACATATACAGGGTGTCCCATGACGATTAAGACAAGCAATATATCGGAACCGGGCACGAGTAGCGAATTATAATTTTGGGGATGTAAATTAGACCGAATATAGTATATCTTCTTATTATTGTGTCAACCATTGAGGTATTTGTTTTTAGTCACGTGACGTCCTATTTAAAATTCTTAATGGGACACCCTGTATATTTGTGACTTCTTGTATTCCTTCCGATAAAACAATTTCAACAAACCAGCACAGTTGGGGTCTAAAGTGATTAATTCGAGAGCTACAGGTACTTAAAGGACTGTACCAATGCCATTATGAAATACTACCAAAATAATTTAACTGTAGGAGTACATGTTATAATCAATGGTAGTCATATGATCATATTCGATTCTCACGTGTTATGGCGTAATTAAAAACGTTCATCTAACCTTCCACTTGTATCTAAATTTTGTCATAATCAAGGTATGCCAGGCTCGAGGCTCAAAGACATTTGATAACTCTGATGTTTTGATGAAGTGTCAGTATACAGTGACAGTAATTGAACGTTTATTTGAATCCCCACACAAGGGTTGAAAGCAATTTTCAATATAGGTTTTCTGTTAACATGTGGTGTGGTATGCTCGGCAGTTATTTAATTGGCGCTTTCATTTTGGAGAATCGCCTTACAGGAGACAACTACTACAATTTTTTCCAAAATGAATCACAAGGCCTCCTAGCGGATGTTTTGGCTTGCAAGATCTTCAGATCTCACACCACTAGTTTATTGTTTATGGGACTAGATCAAAAGTGAAGTATATAAAATACAACACATAAAAAAAAGGAAATGAATCAATTGGGAGATCAACAGGCGGTTTTCGTAGACGAAGCAGAAAATGTTTAGAGGTCAGCGGCGCTATTTTTGAACATTTATTAAAAGAATGCTATAATTAAGAAAATTTTGATGCATAAAATTTGTTTATTTGTTACTATGCTATAACTTGAAAACACATGAAAATTGGATTAGAATATACGAGTTTTTATCATTAACCTCACGTGTGTGTATTATCGAGAATTAGCTCGGATACAAACATTCATGTCATACCGAAACTGATTTTGTGTGCCCACCCACTTTTGGGGCTACCCCATGTTTATTTTTATTGGATAACTTCAGCATGCCGAATGGCATATAAAACGCAAATGTCCTGTCTGCCGTTAATCTGTGTCCATGATATATGACCTACATGTCCTATTGAAGTTGCCATGAATATGAAAGGCCTAAGCCACATATATTAAATCGATTCGAACTGTTGATCCTGGTATTTCGTTATTACGAAACTACCTGTTCCATTAATCAGATAATTTGACTATATGCATCTATGGGCATCTAGTTATACAAAGCTTACATCTGTGGACTGCTTTCTACTCTCCCTCTTGACCGTTTTTCGCCGTTGTGCATTTCTGCAACACCTGTGATTTATAATCTGCAGACGCAGACCTGCGGTTACTTTCCAGCCTGCCGCCTTTCTACTCCCATACCCGCCCTTGCTCTGTCTAGGGATGGGCAGGGAAACACAGCATTAGCGTCTCGATTAGCCGGTTATTAACTAGTTAATTTTTACTACGACACTCGACATTTTGGCGCAACTAGAATAAACTCTATAGAGTCCAACCTCTCCACTAACCGATTCTTTCAATCTTGACACGTACTCCGCGTTGTCAGCTTCTTCTGGGGAAGATAAGGGGCCTGGGTACAATTTAATACATATGTATTTGCCATGTGACCATAACATCACTAAAGCTACCAAAATGTCACTGGTTCAGTCTCTTGTGTTCTCCATATTTTTGTATGCCTCGGAAACTTGGACTGTTAAAAAGGCAGATCGAGCTCGCATAGATGCTTTTGAAATGTGGACGTGGAGGAGAATGCTGAGAATTCCTTACCGCCCATCGAACTAATGTTTCCATACTGGATGAGCTCGGTAATCCAAAGACACTATCCTCCATTGTGTCGATGAGAATGCTTACATTCTTCGGACATATTCACAGAAGCGATAACATGGAGAAACTTGTAGTTCAGGGTCACGCCCCGAGTGGGCGGCGCCGTGGCCGTTCCCCTACACGCTGGGTGGATACGACGAAACAGTTGCTAGATATGAGTATCAACAGCGCTACTGAACTGACAGTAAATCGCGAACGATGGCGAGCTACAGTTCTCAAAGCTATTGATAATATTCGTGTCGGCAATACTCCAGCTCCGACTTAATGCATTTTACGAGTTCACAGCATGTCCGTTAAGACATGGTGACTATGATGATGGTTTGCCATGTAATATACAGATTCGCAAATTCCTGCACAACTCACTTGGTTTTCAAACTAATTCACGACGATTAAGGCAGGCAATATATCGGAACTGGGCAGTAGTAGAGAATTATAATTTTGGGGGTGTAAATTAGAGCAAATATAGTAACTTTTCTTATTATTGTGTCACCCAATGAAGTATTTATTTTTGGTCACGTGACGTCCGATTCAAAATTTTTAATGGGACACACTGTATATTTGTGACTTTTTGTATTCCTCTCGATAAGAAAATTCCAACAAACTGCACACTTGTTATCTAAAGTGTAATAATGGTAGTGGTTCAGTCCTTTAAGTACGTGTAGCTCTTGAATTAATGACTTTAGACCCCAACTGTGCTAGTTTGTTGGAATTGCTTCATCCGAAGGAATACAAAAAGTCACAAATATACAGGGTATCCCATTAAAAATTTTGAATCGGACTTCACGTATTTGCTCTAATTTACACCCCCAAGATTATAATTCGCTACTACTGCCCAGTTTCGATATATTGCCTGTCTTAGTCGTCGTGGGACCACTGTATATAAAATTTCAGAAGGTGATAGTTAAGACCTTAGTAAATAACAACTTGCAGCGAATTTTTCAAAACTCAAAAAAACTCGCAATGCAAGATCACACGTGCTTCAAATGTCTGTAATTAAACAACCAAACACGACGTCAAAACATGGCCCACGAAGTAACATAGCGCAAGCTTTCTTCTTCAATTTGCTGTTTGAATAATTAATGTAAGTTTAAAGGTAGAACACCAGGAGGTTCGAAATGCGAAATTCATTTTTACGGCGTCGTTTGGACCTTACCTTTGGAGCTTTTGATCTTACCTTTGGACTTTTGGACTAACCTCCCCTCACCTTAAACACTCGTACTGTGTGGGTGCATAAAATATTGTTTATGACGCTTCTTGATGGAAAAATTCCTTACTCGCTATAATGACGTCTTATGTTGTTCCCAGTAGACCCCCAACTTAGATTCAATATGCTGATCAGTTTATCTCGATTTTATAACTTCGCTACTATAGACTAAACATCTTAGGTAATTTCGTCATCTGGTCGGAAACGCCGCACTGAGATACTACTCAAAATTTATATGCCACTATTTCAATTATTATTTTTTTTGATTTCTTCATTAGTTTGATATGGAGGCACCTTCATATATCTTATTTTTTGCTGCTGCCTTGCCAGTGAATTTACAAATTATCTCTAAAGCTGCTAACTCAGAGGTCACTGGTAATACCTAAGAACGCTACTTTCTTGTATTATGTGGTTACAGAAGGCACGCTGTTAAATACCTACACATGTATGTGTTTTACAAATCTCGTACCGACATAAGCAGCAGCATGGTAACGTTCTTTCTGAACCTACCAACAGATACAACAAAATGCAAAACGCAGGAAATGGAGGAATACCAATAAATATATTGATTGATTGAATTGGCTAGATCAAGCTGAGTTATCAGACCTCGAGGTGCTAGAGGCGTCATCGTCAGATATGGGGGGCTAAGTCTTGTAATTTATATCATAATTCTTTAGAGAAGAGGTTCTTATGTTTCCCTCTAAGCACTCCATGTCTATGTTCCCTCAGGATACATTGCTCAAATTAGGGTTTTTCGAAGTGTAAAAGGACAACCAGGTGACCTGCGTGTTCAGAACCGCCCCATTATTTACACGAATTGTAATGGAATTTGTGAGGATTCGATTTCCATTGCAAGTCAGCAACGGATATGTCGTCTTCCAGCAAACTCATAATAATAATGTCGACGAAAACAATGGAGATACTGAAGAGTTCTCAATTTGAGTTGTTTTTTAAGTCTGCATTCATAGTAGATAACGCTGCTACAATTTGTAAAGTTGTTACAATGGCGGTGGAATAATTAGCAAAAAAACAAAAGTCCACATAACCGCTCCAAACTGCGTGTATAGGCGCTTTAAAGATCCTTGGTCATTTTTTTTTGGAAGAGGTGGTTAGTATACGATATATCCAATACATTTGTTTTCTGTCTTGCCTTAAAAATAAATACGTTGGTGATATTCCTGAACTCCGGAAAAAGTTCTTAGCCTTAAGACACTTTCAAGACACATCAAGACCACGTATGCTGATTGGTTCAATAGCATCTGATTATCTTTTTCATCTTCTTCTGTATTTTCCCTCAAGAGTTCACCATAGCTCCTCGTCCTCCATAGCTCTCTCTCATTTCAATACCATACTCTCAGGTCTCTATCTATCATATCAGGTCCATGCACGTCTCCTCCTTGGAGGCTTCCATTCCAATATTCGTTTTGGCTACCCTCTTCTGGAATTCTTTAGATGTGATCATACCATTGCAGCACTCTTTTTTCTAGTATTCTTGCTATTGAGCATTTTATTCCTATTCGTTGTCATATTTCTGCAGTTATTGTTTTGTCAGCTTTGTGACTTGCAGACATTTTCTCATATAGTCTAACTCATTTGACTCTGGACACGTATTAAATTTCTGAGAGTCAAATTAAGGTAGTGGGGAGGATGCAGGATTTAGTAACTCAAAACTGGACTTAGTACCGAAAATGTGTGGAAACGTCTGCGATTTGGTACCATTTGCCTTTTCAAAAATAACCGCTCAAAGCATAACCGATTACTTCTAAGAAACTGGCCATCCTTAAGGCACCTGGAGACCCGGACGCCTATCTACCGCCAGTACGGCGCAGCATCGCAAAACTTGGACGGTATTTCTTTCTTATATTCCGGGAATTGCTTTGGCCAGTCTGGGCAGTCAGCGCAGCGCGTGTTGTTGCAGTCTGCGCCGTTCAACTGCAGGGCTGGACTGACCAGGTCAGGCGTTCGCCGAGTGCCCCCAGGCCCCAAATGAATTGAAAAATTTGAAAATACAAAACATAGCCAAAACTAAAAGTGCTAGAGAAAAACTAAATACAGGAATAAACATGAAAAACTAGTCCAGGAAAAATCCGGTTTTGTCAATATCGCTGCCGTTTTAAAAAAACGTTGAATGAAATTGCGACAGGTAATTGACGACGTATTATGTACGGTGTATTGATATTCCTGAAGCACAAGCAACAAGCAGCATGACTGAGTGGTTAAGATGCTAGACACCAGTCCGAAAGGGCGTGGGTTCGAATCTCACCGCGGTCAACAAATTTTTTTCTTTTTCTTAAGATTAAATGTTAAATTTGTTGATTACTAGACCCGGAAAAATCCAGTTTTGTCAATATAATAAAAAAATTAAATTTTTATACCAACAAATTCCACAGTGAGAGCGCCGTTTGAATTTACTCAAGTAAACTCTTTCCTACTTTTTATTTTGCATATTGCATGTCAGAAGTTATCATTGGAATCAGCAAAACTTGACGACTAATCTTCGAGTCGGATGAAACCCAGTACGTCACTGGACCTTAATGTATTTTTTCGTTGGTCTATAAAATAAACGTAACAAGAAAATAAAATGCTATTATGCTGCGTAAATAGTTACTTGCGTCAATAGACCTCACCACGTCACTCAGGAAATAGACAAACAGCTTGCAAGTAGGTGGTATGTGACACTAATTAAAAAAAAGTTGCCGTAATGCTTTTGTCACTTGTCTTGAGCTAAACACAGAAAAAATACAGTTGTGTATTGTGTATCACGAAACGCAGACAACGGAATTTTTATTGTTGACGTAACGACGCGACGTTGCGACACGAGGGGGGGGGGTGGAAAATGTTGGAAAAGATGGTAGATAAGAGGAGGGAGGGCGTGATGGCATGCGAATTAAAAAAATAAGTGCTTTAACCTATGTTTCTGTAAAGAAGTACACCGATACAAGCATTGTATTACTTCCCATACCGATAGGTGATGGGAGTATTTAATCGCGAAAATTTTCGATTTCGAGATAATACGTTTTTTAGGCCTTTAATAATCCCTACATAACAAAAATCCACGTTACGCATTTCTGTCGGTCTGTCTGCCTGTCTGTCTGTTGGCGTTTTTCTAGCCTCGTAATCTCAGTAACCGCTGCATGGATTGCGATAAAATTTGGGTAGCGATACGCTGTGGAGTAGTAATAGCTAATGCTGCTATAATTTTAAAAATCGGTATACGGTCAGTGGAGTAATTAGCAAAAAACAAAAAAAAAATACTTCACCAAACTTCGTTTTTAGGCGCGTTAGGGGTTCCTGATGATTTTCTACTTTTTTTGGGTGGGGTGAAATTGAGGTGGCTGGGGAGTGGGGAGTTGTAAAACTAAGAAGGTTGTTGTATTCATACTAGGCTGTCCGTTGTCCTGTGAAAGAAAGACCGAATATTGCGTTGTCTATTACAGAAACCAAGGGACTGTATACATATGAGTACTGCTTTAGATCGTTCTGTAAATTGTGTCACTGGCGACGCAGCGATGATAAAAAAATAAAACTATGAAACAGCCAAAACTTCATTTTTTGGCAACTTAGGGGTTTCTGATTATTTTTTACTTTTTTTGGGGTGGTTGCGAGGTGGAAGGTTGTAAAACTGAAAAATTTGTTGTATTCCTAAAAGACTGTCTACTAACATGTGAAAGAAAGACCTACCAACATAACATTCTTTTTTTGCGGGCGGGCGATGATTTGGTTGCAAGGTGATCTCAGACAATAGATTCATGCTATGGAAGAATAATAAACTGATATCACTATAATGTGTGGGAAGTACTGAGTCCTAGTCTACTTCTTTTTTGGCATGACAAATTTTGTCCAGTGTGTCTCTAATTGTTTTTTATTTTATTCCTTCTAAATAATGTTTTTAATGAACTAGAAATAGCCATATTCAACCCAAATCATTTACCAGCTCTCAATGTCTTTTGGTATAAAAATAAAAAAGCGTTGGAGGGACTTTTTCCCCTGGAAGTCGGCAGGACTGCAGTGGAATTCTGTAATCCTCAACTCCCAGAGAGAGAGAACGATGTACGGACAGTATCGTTGGAATGGTGCGACCTCCTTGAACCGTGTGAGGGGGGTTCACCACCCCATCCACCTTTGGTGCCCATCCAAGTGCTTACCGTGCATGTAACTGCTGCGCTTGATGTAAAATGCCGGCGCTGTTTGCCGCTTAGCCATGTGAATTGTGTCCCCCCACACATATTCAAGCCGCGTGTTTGTGTTCTGTGCTTTGAGTAGGCTTTGTTAGTGTGTCCCGGCGCCACTATAGAAACAGCACTGATAACATGAACCCAACAGTAAATGTTAAGGCGGGAATCTCACTGAGGATTATGGAAATCTACTTCTGACTGAAAAACCCAGAAATAAATTTCTACCACTGGCGAGTTTCGGACCCGGGACCCTTTCAGTCACAAGCCCTAAAAACTACCCACTGAGCCACCCACCGATTGAAAATTTCCCTAGTTATTTTAACGATGCCTAACGATGCACTTCTCTCTTTGTTCTTCCTTCCTTTCTCTGCCTTCTCATTCCTCTGTAACATTGTCTGGTTTAGGAGTAACCAGAATGACAAACTGACTGACGAACTATGATATAAAGGCAAAGATCCTCCGGATCACCTTGACAGCTACGGGAATGCATGCATTATTGTGGGTTGGTTCAATTGTTCAAAAATCCGTAAAATGATGAGTTTTCTCTTTGGTGAATACACACGTATACTAACCTGCATTGTCCTGATGAAAAACCCATCTTGTCTTTGCGCAATACGGTCGTTTCGGCTCCAGAAGAGTCCCAACTGAGTAGCTATTAGCAATATTCGCCGATGATACCATTCAAAACCCAGAAAAGTGTGCCCATGACTTTGTTAATTCGGTCACACGGTTCCACTTATGGTCGATTGTGAGCAATCGCAGCGCGGATTGTGCACACAGCTTTTTCATATCTAAATATTCATGCAAAATGTGATGCACTCTGTTAGTAGAGTTAAGCAGTTTATCAGAAGTCGCCGGACAGGTAACAGATTCTGAGGATGCCTGCTACCCTTGACAGTTAACTGAAGCAGGCACTGACTTGTTTACGATGTGTGTGGATTTATAATGGCTGGTGCTTCTGAGAGGAAAATTGTTATCACTTCTTAACATCATTTTAGTAGTAATCATAGAAAGAATTTATCCGAAATTAAAATCAGTTTTAAATTCGTTTTTGGGATTCATCAAGAACACCTTTTTCTCGAAAATGGCAGGGATTGAGGTAGAAGGGGAATAATCCAAATAATCTAAAACAAACTTTTTATATCTCCTGGGTTCGGCATCCTAAAAAAAGTTTTTTATTCGAAACAGAATGTTTTAAACACGTCAAGTTTGATGATTACGGATTTCTAAAGTCCCTGTTAGTATCACGTTATAGTTAATTTAATCTTTGAACGACTAATGCATTATTTAAAAGTTGTTGTATATTTTATCTTTAAGAGTCCAAATATTATCTTGTGGGCACACACATTAAAATATATTCTTGCGAAAAGAAGATATACTTTCATTCAAGTATACCATGTCTTCCTATGCGAGCAAAGCTGTAATTATCTTTAACCAAGAATTTTATATTTTTGATCATACATCGTTATATTAAGTAAATATTTTTAATTCAAAACTCGGAAAATTGAGAGTGATATCATCTCTATGTATAAAAATGAGTCCCTTTTTCCCTTGGTCACGGCATCACGTGAGAACGGCTTTACCAATTTCATCCATATTTTTTTTATAAGTTTGCTATTACTTCGTAGAAGGTTCTTACGGGAAGAAATCTAAGAAAAATTATGCAGAACATTAGAAAATTTGAAAAAAATTGAGAATACTTGACAACTACG
Organism: Callosobruchus maculatus; assembly: GCA_951848785.1. NCBI lineage: Eukaryota > Metazoa > Arthropoda > Insecta > Coleoptera > Chrysomelidae > Callosobruchus > Callosobruchus maculatus. Next base: position 10,107,789 of record CATOUR010000026.1, on the reverse strand, counting down.
AAGGGTGTGTAGTGTTAGTGATTTGTTTGGTATTGTTGTCATGTATGACGTTGCTGTCAAAAATACCGGTTAGGTGTTAGATGTTTAAACGTCGATTAATCATCTGGATATTTCGAGCCTGTCAAGTCTGCGTCGTAGAAATAATGACAAATGCGTATACAGAGTGTTAATTATTGATAGACCGTAATTTCAAGGGCATATTTATGACTAAAATTCAAATAAAAAAGCTCATACAGGGTGTCCGTATAATCGACCGACAACGCTTGACAGGTGATAGACCCCATACATTTCTATGAACGTTGACATAGGAACATGAACGGATTTAAATTATCAAAACTTTTTTCCGGTTTGCTGCATCAATGTATCAAAAAAATCCTCAACATGTTTTACATGAAAAAGGTATGATTTGTTTGAGTCTCTAGAGGTAACTGTTTTCGAGATAATCTGCATCGAAATTTCCAATGCGACTGAATTGTAAATTGCGATCGGAAGAACTACACATCTGTATTTCCGCACGAATGAATATTAGGCTTAGGCTCATACTTTTAAATACCATTTACGAAGTATTCTCAAATTTTAATACCACCTATTTTAAAAATTAGATATATTTGAAACATGTTTCTTTATCTGCCTAATATTAATTCTTGCCAGAAAACCGATAATTCTTTTGATCACATTTTGCAAGTAACTGGGTTGCCTTGGGTATTTCAATAAAGGTTATCTCGAACACGGTTACCTCTAGGGACTTAAATAAAGTATACCTTTTTTTCGTAACCCATATTGAGGAAACGATGTTTTTAATATTCAGGTTGATGCTCCACAACGGAAAAAAGTTTTGTTAATTTAAAAGGGTTCGATATGCCGTAGGTGGCGCCCTCTATTCGTGCTAGCAAAACCGTGGTTGAATTCCCGATACATAATTTTAGATACGTTGTGCCATTTTATTGCGAGATAATTGAGAAAAAATCAAAATAAAAGGAAACTTCGACACCCTGTATCTTTAAAATTAAGCATAATATTAAGGCTTCATGTTCCTATCTGAATGTCCATAATAGTGTGAGGTCATGTGTGTGGATTTATAATGGCTGGTGCTTCTGAGAGGAAAATTGTTATCACTTCTTAGCATCATTTTAGTAGTAATCATAGAAAGAATTTATCCGAAATTAAAATCAGTTTTAAATCCGTTTTTGGGATTCATCAAGAACACCTTTTTCTCGAAAATGGCAGAGATTGAGGTAGAAGGGGAATAATCCAAATAATCTAAAACAAACTTTTTATATCTCCTGGGTTCGGCATCCTAAAAAAAGTTTTTTATTCGAAACAGAATGTTTTAAACACGTCAAGTTTGATGATTACGGATTTCTAAAGTCCCTGTTAGTATCACGTTATAGTTAATTTAATCTTTGAACGACTAATGCATTATTTAAAAGTTGTTGTATATTTTATCTTTAAGAGTCCAAATATTATCTTATGGGCACACACATTAAAATATATTCTTGCGAAAAGAAGATATACTTTCATTCAAGTATACCATGTCTTCCTATGCGAGCAAAGCTGTAATTATCTTTAACCAAGAATTTTATATTTTTGATCATACATCGTTATATTAAGTAAATATTTTTAATTCAAAACTCGGAAAATTGAGAGTGATATCATCTCTATGTATAAAAATGAGTCCCTTTTTCTCTTGGTCACGGCATCACGTGAGAACGGCTTTACCAATTTCATCCATCTTTTTTTTATAAGTTTGCTATTACTTCGTAGAAGGTTCTTACGGGAAGAAATCTTAAGAAATAAAAATGAGTCCCTTTTTCCCTTGGTCACGGCATCACGTGAGAACGGCTTTACCAATTTCATCCATATTTTTTTTATAAGTTTGCTATTACTTCGTAGAAGGTTCTTACGGGAAGAAATCTAAGAAAAATTATGCAGAACATTAGAAAATTTGAAAAAAATTGAGAAAACTTGACAACTACGAAGGGTGTGTAGTGTTAGTGATTTGTTTGGTATTGTTGTCATGTATGACGTTGCTGTCAAAAATACCGGTTATGTGTTAGATGTTTAAACGTCGATTAATCATCTGGATATTTCGAGCCTGTCAAGTCTGCGTCGTAGAAATAATGACAAATGCGTATACAGAGTGTTAATTATTGATAGACCGTAATTTCAAGGGCATATTTATGACTAAAATTCAAATAAAAAAGCTCATACAGGGTGTCCGTATAATCGACCGACAACGCTTGACAGGTGATAGACCCCATACATTTCTATGAACGTTGACATAGGAACATGAACGGATTTAAATTATCAAAACTTTTTTCCGGTTTGCTGCATCAATGTATCAAAAAAATCCTCAATATGTTTTACATGAAAAAGGTATGATTTGTTTGAGTCTCTAGAGGTAACTGTTTTCAAGATAATCCGCATCGAAATTTCCAATGCGACTGAATTGTAAATTGCGATCGGAAGAACTACACATCTGTATTTCCGCACGAATGAATATTAGGCTTAGGCTCATACTTTTAAATACCATTTACGAAGTATTCTCAAATTTTAATACCACCTACCTTTAAAAACCTTGAAATGGAAGCTATACTATCAACGGGTGTTGCTGGTAGTCCAATATCTTTAGAACGTAATCTCATATTTGGTGTCATAAAAATAGTAGTTTCCATCAAAGTCAAAAGAAACGATACTTCTGACTAGAGTCCTTCAGATTTTTCAGTATCTATTAGTAAAATCGCAAAAAAAAGAACACTGGCACCAAATTTTGATTTTCGGCCAGGTCGATGATGTTTTATAATTTGAATAGATTTTAATTCATTCTCCATTTCCTGCGACCTCTCTAATATGTACTGAAGAATTTGCAAAACTCCCGTCAGAAGTATCGTTAGGTACTTTTGATTGATGGAAGTTCATACTTTTTTCATATCATTAAATGTGGAATTTTATTGTGGAGGTATCAAGCTGCACCAACATACTCTGGTAGCTGACGCTTTTCATAGTTAGTCACGTAGCGAAAACATAACCTTTTAAGTTTTATAATCGCTGCGTTATTAATTCTTTTCCAATATCTACTTATACCAAAAATTGGTGTTTTGCACCAAAACAGTTAATGTTATAACATGTAATGTATAAAGTCACACTATAATTGATTGAGGAATTGAAATATACAGGGTGTTCCGTTCAAAAATCATAACTTTGATATGTCACGCTCAAATAGTTATTTTCCTGGAAAGAGATATAGTTTGGTCGCAGTAGTCCGAGGCGTTGAGCTGTACATACAGGGTGAGATTTTAGTAACGGCTCGGTAGATAACTCCACTACTGTAGAAGATAGCGAAAAAAGTTGTATATTAAAGTTGTAGCCACGGATATGCTACTTGCTCAGAAAATATTTAGATTTATACAGGGTGATCCATAACTACGTTGTGATGCAAACATGCATTTTTTTAAATGAGATACCCTATATATTATTCCATATTCAAGTTCTACTAATGATTTCCGTTATTTCAATATAGGGTATTGTTACATTGTACAGGGTATTTCAAAAGTTATGACCATTTTTATATCCAAATCACGGTAAAATGAACGTACTGTATATCAAAAAGTAATGAATCAAAAATTATTTTTTTACACGAGAAGATTAGAAATACCCTTAGTTTTGAAATCCGCTATAAAAAAAACATGTGACGTATATTTGTATACAGGGTGATGTAGAATGCAAAATCTAGATTTTCTCTCTTTTTTTAAATGTAACCCTCAATATTTTATTGTACCAAAGAATTGCTTTTAATATGCTCTTTCATCATTGTATAACACTTGTTATGGCCGCATTGATTAGTTTCTGAGATATTTCGATTTTTCTACAAATTTTAAATATACCTCCTATTTGTTTACTAAAATTGATTTATTTTGAGAAAATACTATCAAATTTTATTTTTGCTTAACAAACAACCCCGCAAACAACTTAAGTATAAGGCCTTAATAATACTTAATCAAGTCAAAACACTGAATTAACGATATAATATAGATCAAGTGTGCTGAGGAAACAATTTTATAGACGTCATTCATAATTATCAAGCAGATGTATCAGGTAGGCTATGAAATATCAAACGACACAGTCCAAATAAAACGATTCTTCAATCTTTCAAACGCATAAGTTTTAGACTGCCTCCGTTCTGGATATTGCTGTTCATAGTTGATACATTCTAGAGGCAAGTAGACAATTTCTCAAAGATTCTCCTAAATACCATCAAAGAAAAAATTAATTTTTAAAGCTGGTTTTTCACACAGTACGGAATTATTGAGCAGGTTATGAAAACTGTCAATTTTTCAAAGCACACCTGATAAATCTGCTTGATAATTATGCATGACGCCTACAAAATTGTTTCCTCAGCATACTTGACTTTATGATCTCGATGATTTAGGGTTTTGACTTCATCAAATAGTATCATGACCTTATAATTTAGTTGTTCGTTAAACAAAAAACAAACTAGATAGTATTTTCCCAAAATAAATAAATTTCAGTACACAAATAGAAGCTATATTTTAAATTTGCCGAAAATTCGAAATATCCCGGAAACTGATAAACGTAGGTACAACAAGTACCATACAAAGATGAAAGAGCATATTAAAAGCAATTCTTTGAGATAATAAAATATTGAGGGTTGCATTTAAAAAAAAAAGAGAACTTGGATTTTGCGTTCTACATCACCCTGTATACGAAAATGCGTCACGGGCTTTTTTTAGAGCGGATTTTAAAACTAGAGGATATTTATAATCTTTTCATGTAAAAAAAATAACTTTTGATTTATTACTTTTTGATATACAGTACGTTCATTTGACCCCGATTTGAATATAAAAATGGTCATAACTTTTGAAATACCCTGTATAATATAACAAAACCCTATATTGGAAGAACGGCAACCATTAGTAGAATTTGAATATGGAATAATAAATAGGGTGTCTCATTTAAAAAAAATGCATGTTTGCATCACCACGTAGTTATGGATCACCCTGTATAAATCTAAATATTTTCTGAGCAAGGAGCATATCCGTGGCTACAACTCATATATACAACTTTTTTCGCTATCTTCTATAGTAGTGGAGTTATCGACCGAGCCGGTACTAAAAACTCACCCTGTATATGGATCATATTTTACAATACTTTTTCTACCTATTGGCGTAGGAATGGTAAAGACAATATTCGCAATATACCTTTTAGTACTTATAACTAATGTATAAATTTCAAAAGAAAATATGTATAAAATGTATTATTATCACTGTTAAAGCTAATCCCGATAGTGATCTACATTTTACACGTTGCTAAAAATCTATTAATCAAGCCTTCATTTGTTTATTTTTTCATTCAAATTACAGCACATGCACGTAACGTTTAATTCCAGGAAATTTTTCTTTACTTAATTAAGAACCGAACTCATATCGAGTGTATTATATGCGCTGCTTTATAGTTTACAAATTCAATGTAAGTGCTGCGAGAGCAATCCGTAGTCCAAATAATTCTAATAGAGCCAGTTTGTGCGGATTCTCCATCCGGATATATTAACCGGAAATTAATTAGACAATGTAAATACCAAAATGTTCCACCATGCAAATAGCAAGTGGCGTAGATCGAATTGCCCACAGGGCTAATGTGTAGAAACGGAACGTATACTTCGTATTCGAATCATATTGATTGATAAAGCTGCTTTTAGATAACGTGAGCAATTCCCGGAGCGATACTGCGTACCCTAAAGCTTTGTGGCCACTAGCAAATAAAATTGCTAGAGTTGCTCTCACAAGTCACTTGGGTAGTGTGTGCACGACGTCATTAGAGAAATATTGCAGCAAAATTACTTGCACTTAAAGAACTTGCGACTTGCTGAGAGCTTGTAGTGTACACGGTTACTCTCAGGAAATTAGTTTGCCGCAAAAATTTCGAGCCTGTTCCGAAAGTCTTGCAGCAAGTAGTGTTGTAAATCGAGCAAATATGGAGAAGTTCAACTGGACGAGAGAAGACACGTACCATTTGATACATACTCCAGAATTTAAGGACAGAATCAAAAAGCAGAATGCATTACAAAAATTGGCCGACTTAATTAATACTTCTACAGCAGAAATTCAAAGGAAGCTACATAATTTCAGAACGCAAATTAACCAAGAGTGGAGAAAAATTCAAAAAAAGAAAAGTGGGCAAGGGACTGATGAAATACATATAAGAGTACTTGGGAGTTCTTTGACTCATTAATGTTTATAATTGACTCAAATATACAGAATACTACAGAAGATAATCTGGAGAGTTGAAAGTCGTTTTTTAGAAAAAAAGAATGTTATGTTGTATTTCTAGCAGTAATTGTAGCAATAGTCGGAAAGTAATTAATTAGGCTAGGTCTGGTTCAACACTGTTCTTTACTGACTCTCGTTCGTACAACTCTCCGTAGGCAGGCAATCCGTCATACATACACCTTCGCAAAAACTGTTTAAGCCCCATCGGATCTTCATTTCTCAATTCAGTAAGCAACTTTTCGTGTATCCCTAGAGTAGTTCTACGTTGAATCCACTTTCTCACCCAGCATTTTATCCGCCTTTTACTATCTTTCTCTTGTTTTCTTTTTTTTTTTGGTCAAATATACCACAACTACCGCCGTAGCTGCATATTTTGTGTACGACATCTTATCACCTATAGTGTACACGAAATCAGAACAATCAAGCCCAAGTGAACTTGCGAGAGCAACTTCCTAGATTAAATTTGCGAACAACTAAAAGATAGTGTAGACAGACAAACAAGTACTTGCTGCAAAAACTATCGCAAGTTACTTGCAAGTGGACACGAGCCTTAAGGATAGGTAGCCATACACCAGCAATCATTCCTGCCATTCTTTAATTTGACATTCTTTCTTCTTAGAAATTTGTGTGTTAGTGAAATAGGAAATGCTGCCCCGTTCAATAATTCATTTTCTCAGTTGTTCGCAGACTATTATTTAACGAATTTGAGAGAGCTTTCTTTCCTGTTGTTCAACGTAACAGACCTAGTAGTTGCTACTAAAGCGGGTGTTCGTGTGTGCCATAGACTTATTAGCCTTTATGGATAGTCTATTATGAATAAAACAAATTTTTGAGTTCTACGACCCCCCACCCCACAATTACCCTAATTTTACCCCCACCAAAAAAAGTAAAATATGATCAGGAACCCCTAAGACGCCTAAAAAAGAAGTATGAGCTGTTTTTATATTTTTAGTTTTTTTATTACAGTTACACGAATCCCAAAAATCATGAACGCTTTCCATCCTCGACGCGGTAGTAATACTGTGTAAAAATTTCATTAAAATCAATCCAATAGTTTCGTAGTTACAAGTCCCTTGGTTTCTGTAATAGGCAAGGTAATGTTCGGATGGACATAAAAAAGTGTATTACGGCACTAGGCCTTTCTTTCACACGTTAATGGACAGCATATTATGAATACAATAAATTTTTCAGTTTTTCAGTTTTACAACCTCCCACCCCTCAACCACCCCAATTTTACCCCCCCCCTCAAAATAGTAGAAAATGATCAGGAATCCCTAAAACACCTAAAAACAAAGTTTGGAGAATATTTAAAATTTTTTTTTTCTAATTACTCCGCCGCCCATGCACCGATTTTCAAAATTATAGGAACATTACCAGCTACGACCCCACAGCATGTCGCTGCCCAAATTTCATCACAGTCTATGCAGCGATTACTGAGATTACGTGGCTAGAAAAACGCGTTCAGATCGACAGACCGACGGAAATGAGTGACGTGGATTTTTGTTACGTAGACAACATAAAGCGCCGAAAAATTGTATTAAATAAAAATTGAAAATTTTTGCGATTACAATACTCACCTATCGGTGTGGTAAGTAAAATTAGTTTTTGCAAATATAAAATCATAAAATTAAACTATTAATGCCATTTAGCAAAAAAATATCACATATATCACCAGCATGGAGCCTAAGCATTTGGGGTGGTATTATTGGAAACCGCATATTAATGCTAATGTTTTCTAAAATTTTCTAAATGAAAATTTGGAGAACCTGTTAAAAAATTTACCACTGGAGTTTTTAAGAATATAATGTGGTTACAGGTAGATGGAGCGAAAGCTTATTTTAGTATTAGAGACCGAAACACTTTGGATGAAAGGTTTGCTGCCAATTGTTTCGTCTGCGCGCCACGCCACCTACGATTTTTTCCGATTCCTACGCCATAATTACTAAACCGTAAATATCTTGAAAACCATCAAAGATAGAACCACATGTGCCTAGATAGAACTGAAACAGAATTTAATTTTGCATCGACCGATGTGAAACTTATTATACCATTCCATTTGAAAAAAATGTTTTTTACGTTTTTAACTTTTCAGATTCGAAAATTGCTAGTCTATTGATTTAATGGTCTTTTGAAACAGCGATCTTACTGAAACACAAATACGTTCCTTGCTTGTTCCAAAACCGAAAACCACTTCTTTCTGTCGCGTTTAGCTTCCGAGATATATTAATATTTCTTGTAAAGTACTACAAACGTCAAATTTTGTAAAAATTGCCGAACTCCAAAAATCGGCTTCGTAGACATAAACAATGGTTAACAAACTGGACCTAAAAATCGATGCCGAATTCAAAAACGTAATAATATACGGTATATTAGGAAGTCCGCCATCTTTGAAATTATTTTCTGAATGTAGAGCATTTGAAAAGAAACATTTTTTATTCGAAACATTTTCGCCTAATTTAAACGGTACGGCCGCTAGGGAGCACCGCGCGCTTATTGGACCAACCTGTATAGGATGATCCATTTGAAACCACAACGTTTTTGTATTGAGTCATCAAATAATTGCAGTCAAATCTCATACTTGTAGAACTATTTTTTTTGATACATTTCTGTCTCACCTAATGACTGTGGGTAGTGTTGTATGATGCGTCCTGTTTATGTTAGTTACTGACTTATTATCGTTCATCATTAACAGTTAAGATACCCTATGAAGTCGTGCAATGTGAATCTTATGCACGACTACCAAATCATTTTCTTTGTCTGTCATTTTACTGATCCTTGATGAATCTGCTGCTATACATAATAGATTTCCAAAAAAGCTTGACATTTACAGAAGTGATCAAAAATGACCGAGCGGAAACGACTAAAATGAGCGATATGATTTTATTATGAATCATGAATAGAGTTAAAAACTTAAACGGTTGTTTTCAATTGTATATATACATTAATTTATACTTATAGAAAATATAATAAATCAGTATTTTATATAGTATAGTGTGCACATTATTAGCTTGTGAAAATTGACACGAGTCATTAAGGATAAAAAAGTTGCGTACGCTACTGATACGAGATAAAACCGAACAACAAACTAATCAGTTGTCAGCCCACAATTTGTGTAATTCCATTCAAAACTAGTTCTGCAGTCTGCTCAAATGCAGGGTAGTTTCAATACAGAATTGATAAATTACTAATTGTATGATTTGTCCATAGAAAAATTTGATTGTGGTTTGATACACGGTTGTTTTGATTATATAGAAAATCAAATCACACTGGATAATGCACTATCCGTTAAAATTATCTGTTGTGTGCGATTCAATTGGGACTAAAACAATTTATAGTAGTTAGGGCTATTAATTTTATCACAATATGAAAAAATACACACATCCAGTAGGTTAATCTTGTGTTGCTGCTGTCAAGTTAACCTTTTTAGACCAGAACGGCTTATTTGATGTGTTAGATACTCTACAATATGATTTTTTAGACGCTTCTGAATAGTACAATGTGTCCATTATATGTATATGTAAAATAGCATATATCTCACTAAACAATGATTATATGAAACTTATTTTATAAAAAAGTTTGTTTAAGATTGCTTTTTCCACAATATGGCAGTATTCAGTTGTTTTTGTTTTAGAAGGCGAATGAGCAACGAAAAACAATTGATTTTTTTTAAATAGCAATGCACCCTCTCATTAGTAGTTTAAAACTGTCGGGCGTAATTTACATCTATACACATAGTTTGGATTTACAATTGATCCTATCGAAACTATTGCTGGATATGGCATAGAGTAAAAAGACAATATAAAAATTGCTTATAACAAATCCCTTTCTAATAAGAAACAACGGCGGTAACATATCTAAGATCTAACTATTGAAACGTGGGAAATGACCATATTCAAACACTTTAGGTGAAACCCCAGATATAACTGAATTATTAGGAAATATAATATATGTAATCAGTTCTACTTACTTATGTTGTCTGAAGTCTAAACATGTGCAATATTACGGACCCTTTGCACGGCTGGTTCCAAATTGTCAGTAGTGAAACGTTAACGGTTATATACGTCATCTAACGATTCTAACGTTACGCTAATTTTTACTTTTTGCATACACCTTTGCTTATCGTAGCGTAGAATTGAAGTTCGCTTTCGGACTTCTGTGTTTTTTATCGATGTTATAGTCTTTATTTTGCAAACGCTCAAAATGGAACAAGCTTTGGACATCGTTATGAGGCATGAGCGCATATTGGACGAGATCATAAACAAATAAATACCTAACAATATAGGTTTCGCAGGACCTCTGCAGCGTGACATTTCACTCTCATGGTTCAGTTCCGTGATGCTAACACGCTGTTGCCGGAGACACCTAATTTTGTAGCTTGTATTGGAAAATGACAAACCACAAAATAAGTGTTGTTGCTATCAAAATCATCACGGCTCTGTCTTCATTGCGGCATAGTGTTTTAGACCTGGCAATAGCGCACGTAATCATATCGTACCGTAATCTTCCGTAAACAACGTACAACTTTATCGGTTATCCCTATTAAAGAAGAAAAACCATCAAGCCAATCAACTGAATAATAACTCTTCTATTCTGTATTGATCCTAAAGAAAAAAAACGACCTAATTTTAGCTTTACCTATTCTTTTTACGGAAAGGAATGTATTTTCTATTTAACCTAAGTCGAAATTAAAATAACAGAAAACAAAAAAAAAATAGTGAAATATTAGAAGTTTAGCTATTCAGATTTTTGAACTTGTGGTTTCCTCCCCCCAAAAGTTGTATGTGAATCTGTTATTCAAGTAGTTCAATTTTTGTCTCTGATTGCTGGTTTTTTCTGACACAATTTGCCTCATCTAAACAATGTTTTATTACTTTTCATCCAATACACAACAGATCGGTTATGAAATAGCAAACCCCATGCAACTAAACAAATCAACCAATCGTATTCCATTCCACCTAAAAGCAATTCATCTAAAACTCAATCAGTGACAAATTCAATGTTTTAGGTTCAGAAAATTGCTATACAATTGCTAACATAATTTCCAACATACTTTCAAATAGTCAGATATCAGATTACCTTTTTAGTTGATTAACCTGATAACAATACGATAATACTCCCATATTTTTCTGAGTGCATTTGTTTGCATACTCACAGACATAATCACAAATGAAGCATCTAGAGTTTTAAGCAGTGCTAATATAATATCATTGGCTTATAGTTTTAGTGCTCTTCATATAAATCATATTCCTTCACATCACTACACAAAATCAGCATCAGATCACTCCATAGAAGTCAAATCATTATTCAAAAATGTGTAGCCAAAATAAAATTACAGGATTGGGCCACCTTGCAATCCACAATAGCCACAGACATCCCAGATGGGCATATCAAAGCGCCTGTGTAGATCCCAGTAAGTCAATAACAACAATAATCTAGGTACTATGCATAAAAAACAGTTTCTAAGGATTTTCCTTTAAGATATACAAATGGATGAGTACTGCAGCTAGTACGATTGCGTATTAGGTAGTGGAAAGAAGGCGAAAAAATTGGACAACTGGACATAAGTTTAAATGTTTTTTGAGGGTTTTGATATATCATTGCTGTATAGCTAACCATAAGTAAAAATATATTGAAAAAATATAATCACATGTTGTGCATCTTTCATAGTCACTAGTTACTACCAAAATATTAAGTCTGTTTTTGCAGAGAATCACAAACCAGTCAGAGCCAATCAGTATTCCCCATTGCAGCTGTCAAACTATTTCTGACTAGTACTGGCCAATCAAATTGACGCTGACTAGTTTGTGATTGCTGTAGAAACAGACCTGGTATATATATACTACTTGCAAGTGAAATTCGAACACTGAGAAAAAAAGGGATGCGGTTCATGAACTATGGCAGGATTAAAGACAATAATAAACAAACCTATTTGCTATAATTAGCCTAAGCGGCATGCCCCTAATTTAGTTGTTAATAAATTCTAGACGCACAGCTTTCCAAGCTGCCCTCACAGCATGTTCCAGTTCGTCCCGCGTTGTCGAAGGACTGGATAACTCGCGAAAATAATGAGCCATCCAATCTCATACTTTTTCAATTGGTGATAAATCGGTTGATCGTAGAATCCAGGGGAGCAGCCTGTCCTCAGCTTGCTGTGGGAACCTGATCGACACCCTTGCAATATATGGACGCGCGTTATCTTACTGCAAAAACATTTTTCTAGCCCTTGGACACATGGAACGGCAATTGGTTGTGACATCTCATTCACATAACGTTGATCGGCGACACCGTCATTGTACTACGAATCACAAATAAAGGTGACTTGCTGTTAAATGCAATGGCACCACCCCAGACCATTAAACCACTAGGACTGTGTACATGGCGCTCAACAGCAAAAAGGAGATCACGTCGTTCGCCTCGTTATCATCCAAGACGTTGGCGTCCGTCGTGTGCCCCAGACAAAACGTGAACTCGTCGGAGAAGTCCATTTGATGCCAGTCAACATGCCATTTTGGTATTCTTGGTACGAGTCTCATCGTTGGCGACGACTATTTTTAGTGAGTATAAGCGCTAGGTCGGGACGATATGACCTCAGGGCCCTTTCATGACCTGTGGTACACCGAGCGGGTTCCAAGAGGCCTTATAGCTGCATACCAAGCGTCAGCATCAGCACGAGTGAATCGATCACATACATTCTATCTCGGAGGGCCATCAGCGGTAGATGACGACCTTTAGGATCTGCAGTTCTCCTAAGTGATCCAGAACCTCTAGTTCGCTGCATTCGATCGAAGCGCGTTATGATGCTACAACTGTAGCCATGCTTGTCTTCATGGTTACAGCAATTCCTCTGAAAGAAGCACCATGTTCTCATTGGCCTACAATCCGACCCCGTTCAAAGGAGGTTATGTGCGTAGCAATCTTTTCTCAACCAACTACTCTCTCACCACATTTGCAACAGATATCATAGCTTTTGGATCGATGCCATGTAGCTAAATAGCGTCTGAATGAACAACAAATGTTAGACGTGAACTGGAATGGGTACTGCCAAGTATGCACACATTTCTAACGCCAATATACCTTTTTTTCTAAGTGTAATGTACTTCCGGGTGGTATAATTATAGGCTTCTGGGCAGCTTTAGTAGCTTCTATGAAAGTAAATAATATCTGAAAACATATGAATTTATAACGTAAGTAACTTTATAGCCGGTTTTTCTTAAATATTAAGATGAGAGCCAGTAATATATGATTGTTTCATAATCTCGATAATGTTTATCTAATAAGCTAGTCAACACAACAGTACAACTCCAAAATGAGGCTAAACTGCCCCACCTTTGGTTATGAGAACATTAGATTTTTACCTAAAGCATAAATGCTGGATGGACGAAATGTAGTAAAAACTTTTATTCTAAGATCCGAATATAAGACGACCTTCACCGAACTGGTTAATGGATGAAAAGCATTTTATATTAAATTTAATATGTTAAAAAACATATCGCGAGTGGGTTGGCTGAAAAATTTCAGTCCAGGATATGATTAATCAAATATTGAAAAATTAATTTTTTTTAAACATTTCACTGGTTTGGTTAATAGACAAATCACATACCAATCGAAGGTATGAAGCCCATGAATACGCAAACGTTAGGTTGGCTACGTTTTTCCTGTCCCAACTATAAGGTAGGCAGATATAAACAGGTAAATCAATAATAGTAATTTGCACCGGCATCCATTAACCAGTTCGGTGAAGATCGGCTTATATTCGGATTTCCTACTATTTATATTTCTACTATTTATATTTCTACAAATGTGGCTTCAGAAAAGGCCACTAAATAGAATTACAGACAATAAGTTCAAGAAACCACATTACTAGTAGAAGTAGATCAGTTAAAATCATGAAATAATGTTTTATTGAATATGGGAAAAATCTAACTTTTAAAACTTTTATCACTTCAGTCTGATTTACTTTCTGTTGCGTCTATGGCTTCGATGAACTGTTGGTTCTTGGGCTGTTCGGCCGGCGTCGACACGTCTATCACTTCGGTTGAGGATGCGGCTTCGGCAGAAAGTCGTACTTCGGTCATACAATATTTCCAAGCCAAAATTAAAAATAACATTTTTTTATTGTAGGGTAGGAGCTTCGAATGATCGGCGGTATAGTTCATCAGAATTATAAAAATATCTATAGCCTCAACTTTCCTTTGTGCAATTATTTAATTTGTTCTATTTTGAAATTAGGTGCTCCACAGCCACAAAGCACAAGTGTGGCCATGTTCGGAGGTATGATGCGAGGTCCTGGTGTAGTAGGCGCTGGTGTAGGCAATGGAGGAGACGTTCCTGGGAATCCACTGTTCGACAGACACAACGACATTATGCCTCAGGGTGCCATGTCTGCAGTTATCACCAGGTAGCCAAAAAAAGAAAACGATGGATCTTAGATATTTAATCACATGAATCGCTTTTATACATTCAGAGAAATAGCGACTGTAATTACTCATTCGAAGAAACATTTACCCTATTTGCATCGTACATTTTGATCTGCTCTCGAGTCGATCATATACAGGGTGTCCCACGACGACTAAGACAAGTAATATATCGGAATTGGGCAGCAGTAGAGAATTATAATTTTGGGGGTTTAAATTAGAGCAAGTATAGTATCTTTTCTTGACATTTCGTCACCCAGTGAGGTATTTGTTTTTGACCACGTGACGTCCGATTCAAAATTTTTAATGGGATACCCTGTATATTTGTGACTTTTTGTGTTCCTCATAATAAAGCAATTCCAACAAACTAGCACACTTGGGGTCTAAAGTTCAAGAGGTACATGTACCTAAAGGATGGTACCACTACCATTGATTTTAACATGTAGGTACCCCTACAGTTATTACTTTGGTAGTGTTTCATAATGGTAGTGGTACAGTTCTTTAAGCACCTATAGCTCGTGAATTAATCACTGGAATTGGTTAATCGGGAAAAACACAGAAAGTCACAAATATACAAGGTGTCCCATTAAAAATTTTGAATCTGATGTCACGTGACCAAAAACAGATACCTCATTGGCTGACACGATAATACAAAAATATACTATATTTGCTCTAATTTACATCCCCAAAATTATAATTCGCTACTACAGCCCAGTTCCGATATATTGCCTGTCTTAATCGTCGTGGGACACCCTGTAGAACTGGATCGAACTTTTATCTTCTGCGGCTTGTTATTGTGTGACGTTGCATGCCTAAAACCGACATTTGTAAGGTTTTGGAAAACAATCAGTTTCAAAAGCTTTTCTGAGACTATACAACCTTGCCTTTTTAAAAGCTTTCATTTAACTTGCAATGTATGTATGTATGTATCTATGTTTGTTGCTACTCAATTTTGAAGCGGATATCTTCAACCGATTCAGCTGAAATTTTGTATACACACGTTTAGTTTGGATGACAATGCACTATGTGGCGTTGTTCTAAATCGAATATGGCGGACCATCCAAGATGGCGGAGTAGCCATTTTTATGCACTGGGTATCAAATGAACGGGCTTTTCGAGAGTAACTCGAAAACAAATGTGACGTCATTCTAAATTCAATTAGGCGATGCCATCCAATATGGCGGAACAGTTATTTTTTATGCACTTCTGCAATATGGGTATCAAATAGAAGGGCTTGCCGAGGATAATTAAGGAAAATTTTTTCATATCACCCATAGTTTTTATGCTTTCGTATAGTATGGAGAATAACAATGCAAGTTAATGATTAAAAAGTAAAACAATGAATTTAAACAAAAAAAACTTTTCCAAAAAAAACTTTTGTTTTCCTTTAAAATGTTAACGACCAACTTATAGCCTCATTATACACAATAATCTATATGGTCATAAAAGATTGTCGCGCGATTTATTTGTGTGAATGAACTAGTACCTATTTAATCGACTAACTTAATAATCTGCCAAGTTTAATTGTGTTAAAATTTTAGTTTAATTAAATACTTGTACTCATATAAATTGTGTACGATGCGGCTATAAAGTGACAGTCAACATTTTAAAGGAACATTTTATTTACTTCCTTCCAGAAAATTTAATTTAAAACTTATTTAGACCATTGATTAAGGTTAATACCTTAATCAATGTTTAGACTTTATTTGGTTTAATTCATTATACTAGTTATTTACTTATGACGTACTGGTTGTAGACACGTTTAACTATTTTAAGGCCCTAGCACAAATGCGTTCCTTTTCTACTAAACTAACTCGAGTGGATTGAATTTTGCGAATGGGATTATTGACCGTTCCCTGAATTATGTAATTTTTTTGTAAAATAAAAACGTGGCCTCAAAAATTGGCTACATTTGCTCAGCGATGTGTTCAGTAGTACATATTTCAGGCTTAGTAAGATCAATGATTAAAGTCATACATAACTTCTGAAAAAAAAAAAACGGAGGTCCGTGGAACAAGCTTTAAAAAAGTATGTATGTAATTCAAATTGATGGAAGATATTGTAAACACTTTTTCACGTAATTGAAAAAAATGTTTTTATAACTGATTCGGAAACGTACTATGTATAGTATTACAGTATCTTGCAGGTACCCGAATTCACTTGTATCGTTTCATCTCTGTCACTAGGGACACCGTCACCAGTAACGCTTTTGCCAATGGGGATGGAGGAATCGGCGGTTTGGCTGCTGGACCTGGGGGCCAGATTGGAGGAGAAGGCGAACCTGGGCTAGACGCCATCAATGGAGGGGAAGGTCTTGCAGGTCTAGGTGGTTCTGGAGGAAGTGGGGTACCTGGTGATTTTGGTTTACCTGGAGGTGAGTTGAAACATTACAGCTATAGCGTCAGCTTTATCATTTTATAGATAAAAATGAGTGAACTTTTACTCAATTTAATATTTATATCTGGAAAGTAGTATGGTAGCTTCTAAGCTATTACGATTCTTCAAACCTTCTCGATATACAATGACTACTGATATTTTCTTGGTACCCAATTCAAATTCTGCTGTCCGAAAAGGAAAACTAATACCAGACTACCACTATTATTACAAACAAACAAGCAATAATAACAATTTCACTAAAACTGAATAAGTTATATATTGTCATTGAAGTCTGATGATTCAAACAGATAACCTTTCGACCTTATGAAAATTTCAGATCATACGTTGTTTTTAAGCAATAAATGCTTTGATTCATGTTATAAAATTTCTCGGCTAAACATTTTATCATAAACTCCACATGGCTAATATTTGGGATACTGCGAATGGAAGGATATTGACATGATTATTCACATGTTTTTATTCAAATATTGCACATACTTTGAGAAACAACGAAATGGGTATGTCCGAAAATTTTTACATATGAATGTGTGCCCCTTTTTCTTCGTTATCTCAGTTTAGTAATATCTTTTTACCAGTCTATGCTATCACCCCTTAGACTAATAGAACTATTATAAGCATGAACCAAACAATCGACGCCTCTGTCTCTGCCTCCTTTTGCGTGGTGGTTCATTTACATTCGTTGTTTACCGGTCGATAAGTGTTCGATGCGTTCACGTCATAGGAAAGCTGATACAGTGGCGAACCGTTTTGATTGCGAAATTTTTATTAAAGACGTATCCAGTATACTGTCTGCTCATATCATGGTACTTTGAACGTTCGTTTGTATTGAGGTAACACTCGCTGAATGACAAATATTGGCAAAATTTTTGGATGGTGTAGTATGCCACTGGTCGACCACTAGGTTAGACAGAGACTAACTTAAGATCGGGACATGATCTCTTGACAAATAATACAGGGTGCTATATTATGTGTATCTCAGTAAATAAGGACTGTATAATTTTTTTTCATACAAAAGCTGTTTAGTATTGTATTTTTCATAATACGGCAGTATTCAGTTGTTTTTGTTTCAGAAAACAAATGGGCAACGAAACACAATTGATTTTTTTATATACCAATATACCCTTTCGTTTGGCTCATTTATAGAGATTTTTTCCTCTTCAATGACATAAAATGTCCGTACTCAAATATAAGAAAATGTTTCAAAAAAATTAAGACCTTTATAAGGTTTGTTTTCATTAAAAACATGAATGCACTGTAGATATCTGAGATCTGTAAAATGTGACAGCAACTTATTGTCATATATCAGTACTTATACGTTGTTAATAATAAGTTAGTCATCTAAAATTAGAAATGGTTCATTTATGAATATATGAACGCTTAGAAATTTTGATTATAGTCGGATATGGGTTATGGGAAAACTAGTAGATACACTTTCATATTACTGATGTTTCACTTTCATATTACTGATGTAGTAGACTTAATGAAGTTTTTAATTTTTTTGAAAAGAAGTCCTTGTATTTGGGTAGTACCGTTTTACGTCGTTGAATAGAGAAAAAATCTCTATCAATTGAGCGTAATGAAAGGGTATATTGCCCTTTAAAAAAACAATGTTTTTCGTTATCCATTTGTTTTGTGAGACAAAAACAACTGAATACAGTCGTGTTATCGTGTTATGGGAAACACAATATTTAACAGCTTTTATATAGAAAAAATTATAAAAATATTATTTACTGAGATATACCTATATATCTGCTGCTGAATGCTGAATATCCAATTTGGATACTCACAGCTTACCAGTGTAATGAAATCCAATTCTTGTGTAACGAATATTCAAGGTACTCAACTTATTCTATAAGAAAATCTAAAGGTCATTTATTATTTTAACAGACGTAGGAGGAAATAATAAGGAGGTAGCATCATTTGCGGAAGATCCCATCGAGCCTGAAGTACCAAGTCGAGTACCTGCTGGGTTAGATCGCGTACCAAAGAAGAAGAAGCCGTCATCCTCTAACCATCACGCATCTTCAGAAAGTGAAGAAGATGATGATGGTGGAAACGATTCATTCCCATTCAACCTCAGCGGAAGGAAAGGTATAGGCGTACTTCTTATATTAGACTTAGATATTATTTTATTGAATGGCAGCCTATGTGCTGTTAATGGCATTTGATCTCGACAAGTATATTTCTTCGGGTCCGATTATTAGAGTAGGAACGAAGGTGTTTTTTAAGGGAAATTCCATCTTTCTGAATACCTCGTTTTATTCTGCTACATAAAATCCTTTTAATTCAATGCGTCTTCTAATGCTTTCGTTCCTTCTAAATTACAAGATTTTTTATCGCCCTTAAAATAAGCATTTGTTTCAACGAGGACTTCTCCATTCGACCCATATGTCTTATCATCTAGCCATTTATTCGAATTTCGAAATAGTAAACAGAGGGAGCTAAGGCTGAAGAGTATGGTAGATAAGCAGCCAATTCATATTTGTTTTACCATAATGGCTACACATGTACATTGTTCTGACGAAACAGATAATATTTTAATACAACTTCTCTGTAGCGTAAATAGTGTTATGACATGGCAAGAGCTGATGATACAGTATTTTAGGTGACACTGGAATGCCCGTAATATGTCTCTGTTAATGTTGGTTGACTAGAGATGAAAGATTGATTTTGATTTCTAATCTCAGACAATTTTTTTGATATTCCCTTGATATGCTGCTCCCAAGTCAGGGTAAAATCCTAGTGAACTCCCAGATATTTGATAGATGTAGGGTGTAGTATACTCATGTTTGATATTGAAATTCAACGGTTTTAATTCTGACTGTTGTGCGTTGGTTTGCTGGCTTAGTTCGTCAATGGTATTAAATTAGTTCAATTTTGTGATATAATCAGCAAACACTAGAACCTTAGAATCCATATCGCAGCTCTGTAAGTCGTTAGTTAATATCAATCAGAAATGGAGTTGGGCCGGGTACTGAGCCTTGAGGCAGTCTATACGTTATACATTCTGTATTAAAAGTGAAGCCGTTGAATGACACATATTTACATCTAACACAGACATAACTTGTCATAAATGTCCTTCTTTTAGTACCGCCTCCTCAGCGGAGGTCGGCGACCATCATCTGGAATTATCTTTTCTCTTGTACTAAACAGCAACTTGTTATGTAAAAATTCGCGACAGTCGTCACGGAGCAGATACCGAGCATCAGCGACGCGACAGCAAACCGACCGTCAAAAAATTCCATATTACCCAAGGCTGACGCTGCTGGTCGTCTGCTGTCACAAAAATGCAACTTTCGCGTTGAGATTAGCGCAACCAGAGATTGGGTAGCAGATGACAGAACTATCAAGCGTTAGTTCTGTCTGTTTCATTCGCTGACAGTTCTGGCAAATTAAAGGTTATGATGTTGTCAGTTATTTTCCATCGTAATTTTGACAACGATTTCCGCCTGTCGCTTGCCATCCACAAGATACGTAATAAGGCTGCGGATGATTGTGCAGACCTTACTTATATTAAATCAATGACGTAAGTTCCGATGTCAGGGAAACTTCTTACGTCTGATCCCTCGTCGTCCTTCGATTTTTCCTGCAACGATCGTTTTCGTACTGTTTCTAAAAATATGGCCAAAATATGCTGCTTTTGAAAATTTGAAAAGTTGTCCACACATGTGTGGCTTTAAGAAAATAAAATAAACTGATAACGCAAAACAAATATCTCAACTTTGTTGAATATTTTGAGCAGCATAAATTATGTTTATATTGGTAAACAAGAGAAAAAAAGCAATATTAAGATGAAGTTGCAAATGGTCCATTTTAAGCAACCAAGTGCTCAAATTGAACTCATGGTCTGTCTCTTAAATTGAACTTGCCCCCAGATGATGATAAAGTACGTATAAGTCTACAGAAAAACCAATTGAACTGAAATGAACTAATTTCTATTTAAGAAATATATAAGAAAATTAGTCATAATGTCTGTACAGCAGAGATGAACACTTGAGTGTTTTCTTAATTGACCCAACACCAACACACTTGCAATGAAACCAGGTGTGGCAGTGCAAGCACTAAACAATTTCCTACCTTGGTCTTCAGTCTTGCGTTCAATACAGAACCAAGGAACTTCAGACTCAGGAGCGTTAGAAATTTAGAATGGCTTTAACTGAACGAGCAAGATCTTAAAATTGAACCGAGATTCAATTGGAGGTTTCTGAGTGGTTCAATATGAGCACCCAGCTCCTCCAATATCAAGACTAATCCCATAATATTTAAATGAGTTTTTGACAAATGTTATGGTTAGGTAGCGCTATAAAATACTGCTATCTAATAGATATGTTATAAAATTGAAAGAACAAACCTACACTATTTTAGTTAGATTTGAAGTGTTCGCCAAGGTCATAAAACAACACCTCACAGATCTGTGTTACGTTGTCCTAATCTATATATCAACTGGGCCACGAGAAGGTTCAATGGTGTGGTGTCGAATATCCTATGGCAACATTGTCCAGTTTTACGAGAAGTAACAAAAACGGTAAAGCTTTAATTTGGGAGACAGTTGAATATGGGCAACCACATCCAATTTACCATTCACCCTATTCCTACTTCCACATCTTTCAAAGCCTCTTGGAATGGGGATTCAAAGCATAAATTAAACAGTAATGTCGACAGTATGCATCCGTGTTTGACGCCTTTGAGAATTTGTATATCCGATGTTGACATACAAAATTGGTAAATCTGACATGTTAGCGTTTTTGAATTATGTATGTTCAAAAACCCCCAAGTATTGAAATTCACCTCTCCAGCTGTGGCAGTTTTGGAAATATTTAAGCGTTCCTGTACCGTTTCCTGAAAAAGTGGTGTTGCCGTATCTCAGTAATTAATAAAAACAAAATTTTGAAATTGCGAGATCTTACTTTATTCGGCATGCGCAATTTTTTGCAATAAAAACAAGTAGAGGATTCTATTTTAAATAAATTAAAATCGAGGATATTTGTTTAAAGATCTGGAAAAATAATTTATCACTTGGCAACATCGCAAACGCGAGCGAAAAGAAATATTACAAGGCGAGATAGGGTGTTAGTAGATATTTCGATTTAAAATAAAAAATACAGGGGGTGTTACATTTAAAAAAACAAAGTAAAAAGACTTTCAAATTGCCGTAATTTAAAATTCTGCCAAAAACACCCTGTAGATACAAATTGCTGGTAACATCCAAAATAGTATCCACTTGATATTCAGGTAACTCGCTGTTTAATATTATTGAGAAGAGTTAAAGGAATATATCAATTTGAACGTATTACTTGCGACCTTGCAAATGCGGAAATTAATAGAAAATAAATTATAACTTGCCAACATCGCAACCGATCCCAAAAATATTTTAGGGTTATATAGAGATCAATGATGGAAATTAGAAGAATTTTAAAAAAAGGTATAGTTCCATATAAAAAAATCAAGTTGAACACTATCCTACTTTCCCGCAACACCTTGTATATTTCACCATATTTTTAGAATATGCGTCTTAAGTAACCAAATAACTTTTGTATTTGATATTTTCTTCTATCAGGTATACCGTGCGAGATATCGAAGAATTACGCACTAACTGGACATACCCTGTATGACCTGATTACAAAAAAAATTTTTTAATCCTTATGTTCTTGCCATATAAACCGGATCGTTTGACTTACAGATGTTGTACTATACTTTCCCTGTTTCGCAGGTACCCCGACATACAACGCTTTCTTCCCAATTCACATCAGCAGCGGCTCCTCGACAAGGTCCCGCCACCGTAGCGGTAGCTCAACAGCCGGCGCCCCAGATGAAGATGACGCTGGCGTGGGTGGGTCTGGATCAGCGACTGCAATCGCAAACTCTTTCTCTACGGGCCGAGGTGGAATCGCTACCAGTCATGCTACGTCATTCGGTGACCCCTACCTAGCTGCCATGCTTGCGAAGAACGGACTGATCAACTTCAGATCGAAACCAGGGAAATCAGAAGCTTAGACGCATAATATATTAGAGCACTAATTTATTGATTATAGTAATAATAAACGAATTGACGACCGTTTCAACAGTGTTTTTTTAGACTCCAATGTATCCTGGCAGCTAGGTTTTTTTTACCAAGGACCGTCGCCGGCGCCGGGCCGCAGCCCGGAGCGAGTGGGTCATTCGAAATGCGCCTCACTGTGGTACCGTTGATCACGACATATTGTCAGAGTTAAAGGCTATTTATTTTGTTCTTCGCGTGTCTGATTCTTGCATTTTGAAGAAACCCTACACTCCCTCCCTCTATCCAAGTAGGGATTAGCGGTTCGGGTCTATTGATCTCGTTTTTTTATGGCCTGTCTCCCACAAAGACCGAAAGCCCATTTCGCTGTAGAGGCGCTGCGAGAGGATAAGTGTCGGTGCTCGTTAGATTTGAAACGCTGCAGGCTGTAGCCGTCGGGAAACAAATTCCCCGGAAGTTCATTTCACAGGGTTAAAGCTCTCCAAAAGGAGGAATGCTGGAGGAGACTGGTTCAGGGAGTAAGGACCTCGACCTGGTAAGGATGCGCTCGCAGAGCCTCTCTAGTGTTCCCCGGTCGGACGGCTTTTGGTGTTACCATCTGGGAGAGCTCACTCTAACACATTCCCTGATCGAATCTGTAAAAGAAGGATAGGTCAGCCACCCTTCTTCCATGTTCCAGGCTGTGAAGGTCCTTTGTGAGGTTAGGCGTATCGATTTGTCCGATTGCTCTTTCAGAAGCTTCTGAGAGCCCTCCGGAGTGCCGTTTTAGCTACACTGATAAATGGTCGTGCCAGGACATGTTATTGTTGCTGTTGATTCCCAAAAGATGGCGGAAGGTGACTCGACTGTTGGGTGACCCTCCATTTTCATAGTTGGTAAGCCAACGTGAGACTTCTTTCTCACTGTTGTTGCCTAGGCTTTCTGTACATTAATCTGTACTTTATTTAGTAATCCATAATTGACAACTATTTGATATCTACTTTGATCTGTTAGGTCTGTTGCTGTCACCGACGTACCGTCTCCTGGGATGTTAGTGGCTTGCCTGATACCATGCACGACATTAATGTACTGTCGTTTGCGAAGCTGTAGATTGGATTGGATGTTATTTCCAGCAGCTGGTTGATGTACAGCAGAAATAGTGTAGGGGATAAGACAGATCCCTGAGGAACGCCAGCGTTTATTAAAAATACACCTAACGAACAGCCTTCGACTACAACAGACAGAGATCGGTCGTTTAAGAAGCTATTCAGCGACTGGCGCAGGCCAGCGCCGGTACTCTGTAATTTAGAGGTAGAAACTTGTTTCTATCACCATGACAACCATGACGATCGGGCAGTTTCGGATGCCTACCACAACGTGCCTAATACGAAGCCACTCGATCCCATAGTACATAGTGCATAGAAACACGTTTCTAAGTTACAGAGTACCGGCAGTCCATAAGCAGCAAGCTGGACCGCAAGTCACTCATGCCACACTTTATCGAAGGCTTTCGTCAAGTACAATAACACGGGATTCGCCATGATTTTTCAATTGCTCTGTTCCACAAGTGGGTGACGTAGGCCAGGAGGTCACCCGTAGGCCTGTGCTCACGGGAGCCATACTGCCGGTCAAATGATGTTACTGTTGTCCAGTATCATAGGAGCTGTGTGCCAATGACAGTCTCCATAACTTCAGACATGATGCTGAGAAGAGCCACATGTCTGTAGTTGGTTAGATCAGTTTTTTGCCTTTCCTAGGAATGGGTTGTACGCAGCCATGCAGCATGAAGCACGCCTCGCTGATATAATAGTATGAAGAACCTTCAAAAAACAGGTGCAAGTTCAGCGGCACAGAGCTTAAGGACAATGGCTGGAATTTGGTTAGGACCAGTTGTTTTTTTAGTATTTAGTTTTTGGAGGATGCTTTTCACATCTCGATATTGAAATTTGACCTTCAGGTCCTAGGTCTTTAGAATGGTCCTAATAAAATCGGTCATGGATTTTCATTGGTGACTGCTTGCAAGAATTTTTGTAACTATATTCTCCACAGTTAGCTGGATCCCGAGTTTCGTGTAACTTAAACCACTTAAATAACCTAAAAAAAGCAGGAAATTAGATCTCTAGAGCCTTGAATATCCAAAAACATAGTTTTAACGGTTTTTCTATCGTACTCTTCCTTTAATAATTTAGTTTCAAGGCAACTAACGGATTTTCAAAAACCATAGGCATTATTGATCTCTACCACGGCTCATGGTACGGTTTAGAAACTTCATTGTAGTGATAAGCTACACACATTACAGAATTCTCTACAACAATATAATTTCAAAATTCATTTTTTGTCTAAGGTAGACTAGCATTAGGATAAAGCTGAAAAGTACACGATGCCGTTCCTCAACAGTGCAACTACGATAACAAAAAAAAAAATCACTCCCACAACATCCACCAACAAATTGCGAAAATCTCACACCCTCTAAAGAAGTTTGGGAAATAAACAGCAACGCCCAAATCGCTTGGAGATGAAGTTTGACCTGTTTCAATACCCCTAGTTTTTATTATTGCTGCGCCGCCAATGGCATGATTTCTAAAAACCCTAAACGTTTTTCATCATCGCCACGGTAGTAGTATTCTGTCAAAATTTCTTCAAAATCAATTTAATAATTACAGAATAAAAAGATAACCCTCAAACTGCAAATGATTATAGGCATATCAGCGTCCTTCCTATTTTTTCAAAAATCTTAGAGATATTCCTTTACAAGCAGATCATTTCACACACATATACAATGATCAAGTGATCCTGATAATCAATCTGGCTACCGCAGGTATTGCAGTACTGTTACACAGCTGCAAGCAGTATATGTCATTTTTTTTCGATCTAACTAAGGCATTCGATTGTTTAGACCACCGAATGTTGCTAGCTAACGATGCTCTAGAAATTTTCAGAAGTTACCTTTTGGACAGAAAGCATCAAGTTCATGTATTTTCGAACAATAGCTACGAATTATGAGATAAACTTCCTGTCACCGCTGGAGTACTGCATATTGGGTCATGTCTTTTTGAGTTATACTTGCCAGATATCTTAGATGTGGTAAACTATTGTAACGTGCGCTCATGCGCAGATGATACATAATTATATCTACTATCATATAAGCCAACGGAACTAGCCACATGCGTTATAAATGATGACTTGCAAAATATAGTAAACTAGCACAACATGCGTTAGTATTGAATAGAAATAGAACAATGCAGAACAAGGTCCATCCGAACATTTGCTTGCCTATTACGGAAACTAAGGGACTTAGGATTTTCAGATGTATACATTCCAATACTGCTTTAAGTCGTTCTGTATTGTTGATTTTTTCTAGTGGTATTGCGGTCAAAGTAATGAAACACATTTCCTTCCCACGACGTTTCGGTTTATTATACTTAAACCATCGTCAGGTGTATTTTGCTTCAAAGTTTGTTTCATATTGTGGGTGTAGGGTGGTAATTTAACGTACATATTTGTAATATGAATTTATTGATTTTGATAAGATGCAGAAACCTCATTCGTTCTCTGAACCCTCAGAGGACGGTTTCGCTTTATACAGGGTTATTCACGTTATTCGACACGGAGCATTATGGCTAAAGTACCTATTTGATAAAAAAGAAAATAATAATTTTGCATAGATAGAGACTTATAAAGGCTATATTTTAAAAATATTTTCATGTTATACAGGGTGTCCCAAAAACACGAAATGTGTCAAAGTTGTGTTTTTTACAGAGTCACAGCCTTCCAAATTTTATAATCTCTGCGATATTCAATTTTTTCCTGATATCTACTTATACCGAAAATGGTGATTTACACCTAAACGGTTCGCTTTAAGTCCCATATAATATGATACATAAAGTCACACTAGAATTCACCAAGGAATCTGAATATGTAATAATATACGGGGTGTTCCATTTAAAAAACACAACTTTGATACACTTCGTGCTTTTGAGACACCCTGTATAACATGAAAATATTTTTATAATGTAGCCTTTATGAGTCTCTATCCATCCGAAATTATTATTTTCTTTTTCATCAAATACTTTAGCCATGATGCTCCATGTCGAATAACGCGAATAACCCTGTATAATGTTTGAAAAATATATAACAAACTTTGAAGCAAAACACACCTGACGATGGTTTATGTATAACAAACCGAAACGTTGTGGGAAGGAAGTATGTTTCATTACTTTGACCGCAATACCACTAGAAAAAATCAACAATACAGAACGACTTAAGGCAGTATTGGAATGTATACATCTGAAAATCCTAAGTCCCTCGGTTTCCGTAATAGCAAGATAATAGGCAAGCAAATGTTCGGATGGACCTAAAAAAGTGTATTATGCCGCTAGGTCTTTCCGTCACAGGTCAGTGGACAGGTTATTATGAATACAACAAATAAGCGTATTATCTCAAGATCGAAAATTTTCGCGATCACAATACTGCCCTCACCTGTCGGTGTGGGAAGTAAAGTAAAAATTTTGTCATTTACAGATTCAGTAGGTATTAACGTAGAGATAGGTGGGTACCTCAGAATGCACCGTAGACGGATAAAGTAAGGGTAGGGGGTTAAATATTTAAATATGCAATCTTTTTTTCGCATAATAAATTTAATGATGAAGTACAGCTTTGAAAACTTGCAGTAGAAACGAAAATATTATAGGGAAGTAGGAAAAAAATTGTCAGAAGTGTAGGCGAAAGGTAAAGAGCCATCAGAGGGCGCTGAGGTTGCAAAAAAATTTGCAACAATTGAGTCTGTCGGTACAGTTCTGACAATTTCCATACTCATTCCTTGAGTCAAAATGAACCTAATTACAAACCGTTAGAAGGCGAGGTGGACAAATATCGGAGATATTATCCATGGTAAGAACATCAGTGCTCCACTCGAGTTATTATTATATCTACCAGGTTATTCACGTTAATCGACACGGAGCATTATGGCTAAACTATCTCATGAAAAAGAAAATAATAAATTCGGATGAACAGGTGCCCAATAAGCTTCATTTTAAAGATATTTTCATGTTATATAGGGTGTCCCCAAAACAGGAAACGTGTCAAATTTGTCTTTTTAACAGAACATCCTATAATATTGAATATTCAGAGTATTTAGTGAATTCCAGTGCGACTTTATGCATCACGGAACTCACATGGAACTTAAAGCAAACCGTTTAGGTATAAATCACCATTTTCGGTATAAGTAGAAGAAAAATGAATATCTCAGAGATTATAAAATCTAGAAGGCTGTGACATTGGCATATTACTAAGCATGGAATGCGTCAGCTTAGGTTGGACGGTCAGATAACAGATAAGAACAGTTGTCAAAATTTGAAGATGATTCTGCCGAAAGTATTTAATTATTTTTGGTGACGGTATGTCATGCTGGGAGCTCCAAAATGCTGCTGAAATTCCCATCCAGTTGAGCTATTGAAGATAGGAAGAATTAACGACGATATGGAGCATAAGATGATCGAGCTTCGGAGCCAAGGAAGGTTATGAAATATTTTAGTCTGTAACTACTAGTCGGTATTCGCGCACAAAGCCTAGCTTTCTGCGAACTGTGACTGTGTAATAATATCAATATCTGGTAGTTTTCATTTGATATCAAATTTTCAGTCAAACCGGCGTTTTTCAATTTTCTTACCTATACGCAGACCGTGAAATATAGCAGATAAAAGAAAACAACTGATTTAGCGGAAAAATACATAAGAATTAGACTAAAAAGACTACAAAAATTACTTACAACAAATCACCTCTAAATAAAAACAACGGCGTTAACATGTCTAAGATCAAAGAGAAGCTGATGTACGACAGAAATGGTTGGGGTATTTCACGGCCTACTAGTTACGGCAATGTATAGAGATTGCCAATTTCCAAAATTAAAAAGAATGAAATGAAAAGAAAACTACTAGCGATTGTTGTATGCAGTTTATTATCTTCAGAATAAAATTTCACATTTAATGATATAAAAAAAGTATTCAATCCTGTCAAGTCAAAAGTAACAATACCTCTGACTGGAGTTTTGGAAATTCTCAGTACCTATTAGCAAGATCGCAGAAAATGAAGAATGAATTAAAATGTGTTCAAATTATAAAGCATAATGTAAACCTGATTTTTAAATATTCCTTTTTTGTGATCTTACTAATTGAAAAAATAGAAGGGCTCCGGTCAGAGGTATCGTTACTTTGACGCAATTTACAAATATTTTATATCTTTACATGTGATTGATAATTGCGTGCTGGGGCAACAATCGCTGGTAGTCTTTCTTTCATTTCAATGTTTTTTTTCGGAAATTTTTAATCTCTAGTACAGTGCAGTAACTAGGTAGCTAGTAGGCTGTGATAAATATCTATTTCTGCCATACTCCAATCTTAGATATGCTGTTTCTGGTTACAGTTGATTTGTTGTAAGGAATTTTTATAATCTTGTCGCTTTACTCTAGTTGGTCTGTATCCTTTACTCTCAGTTACTTGTCTTCTTCCATCTGAACGCTTTTGGTTATATTTCATGGCCTACTAGGTTGCGTATAGGTAGGTTGATTGAAAATTTGAAATTAAACGAAAACTACCAGAGATTGATATTGACAGCCTTGTAGCATTAGAAAAGCTATCAAATTTTACGTTTTTAATGGTATCAAAAAACTAGGCATTCCCATTTCAAAAAAATGAAGTCAAGTTGATTGACTTAGTACCTCCCACACATTACGGTGATACCAGTATATTATTTTCCCATAGCATGAAGCTTTAGTCTGAGATCCCTTGCAACCAAATCATCGCCAGCTCCCCCCCTTCCTGAAACTGTCTTATGTCGCTAGGTCTTTCCTTCACAAGTCAATGGACAGCCTATTATCAATACTACAAACTTTTCAGTTTTACAACCCCCCACCCCCCCGCCACCCCAGTTCCACCCCCACCCAAAAAAAGGTAGGAAATGATCAGGAACCCCTAAAACATCTAAAAACGAAGTTTGAGTTGTTTTCATACTTTTAGTTTTTTGATTATTGCTACGCTGCCACTGACACGATTTTTTACAAACATACGCGTTTTCTATCCCCACTATGGTAACAATACTGTGTCACAATTTCATTAGAATCAATTTAATAGTGTCCACGTTACAAAACACAAAACGATCTGATAAATACTCGTTTGTATTCAGAATATTCCCTTAGTTTCCGTAATAGGCTAGGCATTGTTCGGATGGACCTAAAAAGGTGATTTACGTCGCTAGGTCTTCCTTTACTGGTTAGTGGACATCCTATTATGAATACAAGAAAATTTTGAGTTTTTCAACCCACCAACTACCCCAATTTCACCACCACCCAAAAAAAAAACGCAGAAAATGATCAGGAACCTCTAAAACGCTTAAAAACGAAGTTTGAGCTGTTTTTATATTTTTAGTTTTTTTATGATTTCTGCGCCGCCACTGACACGATTTATAAAAACCATACGCGTCTTTCATCCTCGCCACGGTAGTAATACCTCGTCAAAATTTCATTAAAATCAATTCAACAGTATCCTCGTTACACAATATAGAACGGTCTAAAGCAATAATCTCGTACGTTTACACCAGAAAAAATTCTAAGTCCTTTTGTTTTTGTAATAGGCAAGACAATATTCGGATGGACCTAAAAAAGTTATTTATGTCGCTAGGTCTTCCTTCACAGGTCAGTGGACAGTCTATTATGAAAGCAACAAATTTTTCAATTTTACAACCGCGATCACAATACTCCCCTCACCTATCGGTGTGGGAAGTAAAAAATGAATTTACCTATCAAAACAAACATAATTTAAATTTAACCGCCTAACCTAAGGTGACGCATTTCATGCTTAGTGATACGGCAAACTCACAGCCTTCTAAATTTTATAATCTCTGTGATATTCAATTTTTTTCTACTTATACCCCCGCTTATACCGAAGATGTTGATTTATACCTAGACGATAACATCAATCAATTACCTATATGTTGATAAACAAACTCGTGCAGTTTAATAGTTTAAAGGATCTTAGTGGGCTGCTGTCATAGGTGAAATTGGATTGGTTCCAAGTGTTAAGTTAGTGTGTAATACCTACTTATTAATTTGAGCAGTACACTTTTTTCTGCGACAAATGTAAAGCAACTCTCTGATTTAGGATAAAGGAAGCATTTACGGGAAGGTAATGACATTTTGTATAATAAAGTTTAATACGTCCTATTTTCAAAAATAAATATGCCAAAAGGAAAGCGTATTTATATAGACATACAAGAAATGATCATTTCTGAAAGGAAAAATCCGCTTTACAATCAGTTTAACTTGCCCAAATATAATGCATCAAAAATTATTTCACTTTATAATGAACGAGGGCAAACTCAAAAGAGCTTTTCAAAGTGACAGACAAACAGTTTTTTGGCTCTGATTAAAAAATCAGGTTCGCCGAACGTATTTATCAAAGTCATTAATAAATAAATCTGAAATATCTCATCCACCAACCCAATTATTTTAACCCCATCTATTTATTGCAAATAAAGTATAGCGACAAATAAGAAACCCTGGCGAAATACTTATGGCCGAATATTTGGTCTGAACAACGCTGATCTTATATGTTTTATTATGGTTTGATGCTCAATGCAGTTTTCTCGGGTCTTGAAGTTACAATCACTATGTCACCTTACTCACTCATAACACAGACGTTATCGTCATCCTAATACACTGGCATATTACTGATTAATCTTGTTGATTTATCAACAATGGACATAAATGATACATAAAGTCACAGTAGAATTCACCAAGGACTCTGAATATGCAATAATATATAGGATGTTCTATTTAAAGAAAAACATAACTTTGACTCGTTTCGTGTTTTGGGGACACCCTGTATAACATGAACATATTTTTAGAATGTAGCCTTAATGGGTACATATCCATCTAAAATTATTATTTTCTTTTTCATCAGATACATTAGCCATAATGCTCCGTGTTGGATAACGTGAATAATAACCCAATAGATATAATGACAAAGGGAGTCGAGGACAGACGTTCTTACTATAGATAATACGTCCGACATTCTTCCATACATCCTCCTGACGATTTGTAATTAGATTCATTTTAACTCACGGAATGAGTATGGAAATTGTCAGAAGTGTACCGAGTGACATAATAATTGTTGCAACATTTTTCGCAACTTCGGCGCCCTCTGACGGCTCTTTACCTTTCGCTTACACTTCTGACAATTTTCCCTACTTCTCTATAATATTTCCGTTTGTATTGCAAATTTTCGTAGCTGTACTTCATCATTTATTATGCGAAAAAAAATTGCATATTTAAATATTTAAACTCCCACCCTTACTTTATACGTCCACAGCGCATTCTAACGACCCGCCTATGCCTATGTTAATACCAGAGTGATCTTTTTTTTACGTAGCGAACTCTTAAACTATACCTCTTATACTCTGTCTACACCAAAATCCTCTTCCAGTCAGCCTTTTCATTTATGGCGCCAAATTTGTACAATACCCTTCTACCGCCAAAGTTTAGAAATTTGTCTCGTTTTAATTCTAAAATAAAAATGAAAGTTATTTTCTCAGAGAATGAATGAATAACTTCTACTATTACCACATTACTAGTTACTTTCTTTGTAACTCTAGTAATTTATAGTTGTACTTAGTCACTTAATTTATTGTTTGTTTTTTTTTGTTTTTGATCAATGCAATTTAGGTAATTGATTTAACTGCATACCATAATTTTATCTGTGTCCACATTCTTTGATGTTCTACATTTTTAATGCCCTGGTTGGTATTAATATCAGCTTTTGCTGCTACCGGCCATGTAAAATAACGTCCTGTTTTTTAATTTATTTAAATAAAACAAAAGTTTAGGGGTACTTCAATAAATCTTATTAATACCTGTAACATCTTTTGAAATACTACATTTCTTAAATCCCTTTATTACCTTTTTTATACTTACAGAAAGTCTCTGTGTTCATGCGTACCGATCAATCAACTCTAATTACTCCAGAAGCTCCATTCTCCCAAAAGTCACCTTACAGCAACAGAACAAAGGTCATATATGACGTCCTACCTTGAAATGATTGATGTCACACCTACATACATACGTTACTTTTTAACTGCGTTGCGCGGATATTGGAATCGATAACTGTTTTTTATCACCCGCATATTGGTGGAATCGAACGTTATAACTCAAACTGGGATTCAACCTTCGACAGAAGGTAACATAGTCCAATCACTTTAGATCTTTGCGTTCTTTCATACCCAATTTTAAACAGTTGCCGAATATAAGCGTGTCTAGCATAAATTTATACCGGGAGTTTTTAGTAACGGATCGGTCGATAACTCTACTACTGCAGAAGATAGGGAAAAAAGTCAAACTGAGATTCAACCTTCGACAGAAGATCACATAGTCCAATAGCTTTAGATCTTTGCGTTCTTTCATACTCAATTTATAACAGTTGCCGAATACAAGCGTGTCTAACAAATTTATACAGGGTGAGTTTTTAGTAACGGATCGGTCGATGACTCCACCACTGCAGAAGATAGGGAAAAAAGTTGTAGCCAAGGATATGCTCCTTGTTCAGAAAATATTTTGATTTATACAGGGTGATCCTTGATCCATAACTACGTGGTGATGCAAACATACATTTTTTTTTTAAACGAGATGCTCATATCTTATTCCATATTTAGATTCTACTACTAATTTTCGCTTTTGAAATACATATAAAGTGTTGTAATATTATTCAGGGTATTTCAAAAGTTATGACCATATTTATGTCCAAATCGCTGCCAAATGAACGTACTGTATAAAAATTAAATTTTTTACATGGAAAGATAAAAAATATCCTCTAGTTTTAGAACAGACTGTAAAAAAAGTCGCCGACGCATATTCATATACAGGGTAAGGTATAATGCAATATTTTCTCTTTTCTTTAAATGTAACCCCCCATACTTTATTATGCTATAAAAGTGCTTTCAATATGCTCTTTCATATTTGTATAGCAGTTCATATACTTACATTTATCAGTTTCTGAGATATGTCGATTTTTCTGCAAATTTTAAGTATAGATTTTTGTGTACTGAAATTGTCGAGTGCTATCGAATTTTATTTCTATTTAACGAACAACTAAAGTATAAAGCTGTAATAGTATTTGATGAAGTCGAAACCCCAAGGAAATATAAGTCAAGTGTGCTGAGTAAACCATTTTATAGACGTGATGCATAATTATCAAGTACCTAGATTTATCAGGTAGGCTATGAAATATTAACTGACCCAGTCCGAATAAAACGATTCTTCAATTTATCAAATGCATCAGTTTTAGATTGCATTTTGGATATCGCTGTTGATAGTTGATATCGTGGGGTGAACACATATCAAAAAAAGTGTACACCTACATCCCCCTTTTTAAGCAAATCCCCTACATCCTTATTAAATCCTTGGAAATCCTTGGTGCCTCCTGATAAATCCCTCTACATCCCTGTAAATCCCTGGACATCCGGATAATTCCTCAGTAAATCCCCCTGGATTTCAAGAAATCCTTTGTAATTCCTTGTACATCCTGCCCTGTTGGCAAGGGAGAATAACAAAACAATCATAGCAAACCTATATTTCCTATTCTATACAGTGATAGTAACACCGAACAAGAAGTGAAGTAAAGAGTACAGCAAATAAATTGAATAGAAAACTTATAATTAGTCAGTCATGGAAAGGTTATTTTATTTTATATAACAATAAAACTGAAAAAAATAAGGAAAATAAACTTCAAAAGCACTGACAGAAGTCAGTCATGTAGTATGCGACAAGGGATGAAACGCGCTTGTTTTTCTTGCTTTGATTATAGATTTTATCGCCCCTTTTCCTTCTGTTGTGTTTTGACAACGATAGTTTTTCTACCCTGTTTTCCATAACGTTGGAATTGTTCAGGGTAAAGCGCCTCAGGTGATCTACACTGACTCTATTTTTTTATCTTATCGAGTAGCCAACACAGAGGCTATTTTCTTCTCGTTTTCGTTTATTGTAACACGAACCATGGATCCGATTTACTTCGAGTACTTCCGAAGATATATGGAAAAATCGAATTTTCCCGATTTCGTTTTTATTTTTTTCTCAATTTATGCAACTTTTCCTGCTCTATAAGCTGATGTTATTAGAATAATTTCAATCTGACGTTTCTTTTCTTAGCAACCATCATCATCTTTGGCGAGCTTTGGTTTCTAAAATACTTGACAACTTTTTTTATATCCCTCAAAAACTCTAATTTTAATTCTAAATACAACGATGTATCGCATTTACCAGGCGTTTCAGATTCAAAAAGACATATTTAATGTTACTTGATGAGGATTATGAAGAACCAAAACGTCGGATCACAAATCGAATTATGCCATCATGTAGAGATACGAAAAAAAAAATAAGTAAGCAATATGTTTATCATCAAAATACAAGATATTTATTATATACACAACAACACAACAAAAAAATCATTGTAACTATACATACCGTCACCGGCGCCGCCAGAAAATTGTACTACAGGGGGGGACTTCGGTTTTTGGTTATACAAGTTTTCTATCTTCGCTGCTCCAGGGGGGCGGCCCACTGCCCCCCTCTGCTGGCGTCCATGCATATTGTTTAATCTTATGTTCAAAAAGTCCTCCTTCATCTTTTTGGGCAAACGTAGCAACGATAAACGGTTTCGTCCATTCCATTATCTGACATCCTTGGAGTTATTCTCCCAATGGCGGCTTGAACCTCGGCTCTAAGTTGTTCTACATTTTCGTACGTGTTCCAGTACACTTCGTTGTCGAGGAAACCCCATAGGATAAAATCCAACGGCGTGATGTCGGGAGATCGTGCAGGCCATCTTATGGGGCCATTAGTGGCAATTAATTTATTTTGGAAATGCTCAGTTAGACATTACATATTGATCCGAGAATTATGAGAAGGTGCCCCATCCTGCTGGAACAATATACGGTTATTTACCGCCAGAGGAATATTGTCCAGAATATCTTCAATATCGTTATTCAAGAACTGGTAATACCTTTCTGCATTTAAAGCACCTTCATAAATCATTGGTCCGATAATCCTTGTTCCCGAAATCCCACACCACACATTGAAATCAAACCAATATTGGCGCCGTATACGATGTTCATTTTGCGTTGCCCAATAGTGTCGATTATTTCGGTTAAATATGCCATTGTTGCAAAAATAACTTTCATTTGACCAAAGAATAGTGTTTTCATCACAAATCTTTGTCAGCCACTAGCAAAAATTATTCTGCGCTGTCCATCACCAGGTACACTGAGAGAAAACTTTAATCGCTACGATTAAAATTTTAATCACAGCAATTAAATTTTGCATCAAAATACGTGACAATTAAACTGTTTAATTGCTGCAATTGAATAGTGAATTCTGTTTAGAATTAATTGTGGTAGTGAGCTACATCAAATCAGTGGTTGTTAGAAAAATGTCACTGTGACTAAAGCTTAGTTTAATAGTTACAATTAAACCACGTCTCCAAGGTTATTCACTTGTTTAGTACCCTCAATTAAACTGGATTATTTATTACGGTCATTTGTTTGTAACATTCTTTTCTTTTTCTACAGATGATGAATTATATACATATTATAATGAAAAGCATTATAATGAAAAACTCTAATACCAATACTGATTTTTTTCTTAATTTACAACGGATAATTCCTATATTCAATTAGAGGGATTAAAAAAAGCAAATATATTCAAAATAATCTTTATTCCTGGTAAAATAATCAATTAAAAATCATTATAACAAAAATTAAAATCTTTATCTCCATCTTTCATTACAAAATAGTTACTATTGCACATAAAACGTCTACTATACCTACGAACACATAATGTCATTGGAAAATTGTTACATATTTTGATCTTACAGCAATGTTACCGGAAATGTACGACTCGTGTACTCCAAAGCCATATTTGACCATTCAGGTACCTATTCTGTTCCACACACAAAGACACAAGCACGCATAAAACTTATAGGAACACAAAATAGTATGTGATAGTAAAACCGAACA
The DNA here is from genome assembly GCA_951848785.1 of Callosobruchus maculatus. Taxonomy (NCBI): domain Eukaryota; kingdom Metazoa; phylum Arthropoda; class Insecta; order Coleoptera; family Chrysomelidae; genus Callosobruchus; species Callosobruchus maculatus. Next base: position 10,070,659 of record CATOUR010000026.1, on the reverse strand, counting down.
GCGAATGCACCTCACACCTGTCACCGTGCTGTAACCACTAACGACTAACTGAAGTGTAAAACAACAGTGAAGAGCATCTATCTCTATCGCACTCGCTCACTTGCCCTCTACAAAGAAGGAAAGAGATGGAGCATGGTAAACATCCCCCCCCCCTCGGGAATCGGCGTTATGCGTATTTCGTGACTTATCACAGCTGTAAAACCCTATAACTTTGGCAGTTAAGATGTTTAATTGGAAATTGCAGTACTTCAACCAGTTTAATTGTCATTGTAACCTGAAGTGTCTACGATAGGAATACTCATAACGACAGTTACTGATTTATTTTTATAGTAACTCTCGTTAATCGTTACTACTAAAATGTTTAATTGAAAGTAGTAGTACTTAAACCAGTTTAATTGTTACAATAATATGCGTTTTCTGTGACAAAATCGAAGTATTAGAATTGAGCTTTTATGACTCACTATGAAGCTACATTTCAGAAACAGCACGCAACTTTAATATAGGCTATTAAAAATGTACCAGTTAAACACTTTAACAGGGCTGGTTTTCTCAGTGTACTAAACTATGACAAATTCGGAATCTAAATCACAAGACAAAGAAACTAAGCAATTTGTGATTTTCGAAATAATTCTACTTCAAAATTACGCTGTATCGAACAAAACTGACAGATCGTAACGATTTATTTGAACAACTGCATTTCAAAGCCTACTTGTTCAAGTAAAAAATGAATATTTTGTAGCCGAGGTTCAAGCGGCCATTTCAAGAATAACTCCAGGGATGCTAGATACCGTAATGGACGAAATTGCTAAGTTTGCCTAGAAAATGAAGGAGGACTTTTTGAACATAAGATATAATAATAGATATAGTTATGATTTTTTTGTTAGTGTTGAAAATAAATATTTTGTAATTTGGTGATAACGTATTGCTTACTTATTTTTTCCGTATTTTAATAGAAAAGATAAATCAAAATAAAATGCAAAATGCTATGGCATTTTTTCTCCTCTACATGATAACGTAATCGATTCTTGACCCGACGTTTTGTTTTTTCGTGATCCTCATCAAATTACACTGAAGATGTCTTTTTGAATACGAGATGTCGGTTAAATGAAAATAGCGATCGATCGTTGTATTTAGAATTAAAATTAGAGTTGTCGCGTATTTTAGAAACTGAATTTGATGATGGTTGCTAAGAAACGAAACATCAGATTGAAAATCTAATAACATCAGTATCAGTTAATATAGCAGAAAAAGTTGCAACTGGAATGTGAAATTTGCATTGTCATATCTTTCCAAATAAAGTGAAAAAAAAAATAAATTACGAAATCGGGAACATTCGATTTCTCCCAAATATTCGAAAGTACTCAGAATTCTAAAACGTTACGCCATATTGCAGGGTTGAGCAAGGCGCAACTTTTCTCTGGTTTAATCATCATTCTAAATCTTCTGGTTTACGAGATCCCTGTAGTGCGCATTCTTATGGAGACACCGTGTATGTTGCACTTGCTTTTTCACTTTGAAAGCACAGAACTGAAGGCCACGTGAAAGAATACGTGTAATCTAAAATGTGAGGTTATGAAATTAGTAAGATTACGCATGCGCATTCGCTACTACATCCTTGGTACATCCCCAGGAAATCCTGTAATTCCTCGGCAAATCCCGTACATTCTTGGTACATCCCTGTACATCCTAACAATTCTGATGAAATTCCTGTACATCCTTAGGAAATCCTGGTAATTCCTTCTGGGTGTACACTATAAATCCCCATGTGTTCACCCCTCGGTTGATATATTTTAGAGTACACAAGTAGGCAATATCTCAAAGATCCTCCTAAATACCCTCTATTTGTTCTTTAATGGGAAAATCCATTTTTAAAGCTCATTTTTCACCTAGTAGGAAATTACTGAGCAAGTTACGACAACTGCTAATATTTCAAAGCCTACCTGATGAATCTGCTTGATAATTATGGATCACGTCTTTAAAATTATTTCCTCAGCATACTTGACTCATATTATCTCGACAATTCAGGGTTTTGACTCCATCAAAGACTATTATGGCCTTATAATTTAGTTGTTCGTTAAATAAAAATGAAATTCGATAGTACTTTCTCAAAATAAATAAATTTCAGTATACAAATAGATAGTATATTTAAAATTTGCAGGGAAATATCTCGGAAACTCATAAATGTAGGTATACGAAATGCTACATACATATGAACGAGCATATTGAAAGCAACTTTTTGGTATTATGAAATATAGGGGGTTACATTTAAAAAACTAGTCCTTGCATCCTATCTCACCCTGTATATTAACATGCCTCGGCGACTTTTTTACAACCTGTTTTATAAGTAGAGGATATTTGTTATCCTTCCATGTAAAAAAATAATTTTTGATCTGATAATTTTTTCAATAGGTATCAATCATTTTACAGCGATTTGGATATATAAATGGTCATAACTTTTGAAATACCCTGTATAATGTTATAATACCTCATATTATTAGTAGAAGCTAAATGTGGAATGATGTATAGGGTGACTCGTTTAAAAAAATGTTTGCATCACCACGTAGTTATATGTATAACCACCAGGTGCCGTAGTAAGTGCCAAGTGTTGTATTAAATTCAACATATTGTTTCATTATTTCAAGTCTGAAGGACCTTGAAAAGCCAAGAACTAGAAATATTGATAGAATGAAAGGGAAGACAAAGAAGCAAGAGGAAGAGCAAAGGAGAGACAGAGTATCAGTTCTATACATAGAAAAATCCTTTGACATTGTCAATGAGAGATTTCAAAAGATGGTGATCTATTCTGAAATTAATTTTAATGTAGGATTTGTGAAAATATAGTTTTGAGTGTTCGTGATCTGTAGTATTTCTGAACTTGCTTGATCATGTAACTGAATCGCGCAACATACATATTACATGAGGCGAAAAACTGTTGAAAAATAAGTTGTACAACACTATTACCTACTTTTTTGTAAAAATTTCTGCAACTTTGACATATAGGTATCCCATATTTTAATTAAGTGGTTTGTGTCAACATGCCTTCAGTACGTATATTTCTAGAATGTACACTAAATTCCAACTAAATACAGGTCAGCGATGTCAAAGGTAGTGTTCGATTAATCAGCTGGTCGGCTGCCGTCCAAATTCTCGTCAGTAGCGTCGGTTAGATTGATTCGCTGAAAACGTTTGGGTGATCGTTTGTGTGTGAGTTACCTTGTGCGGTTTTTTATTTTGTGTAGTTTCACGATCTACCTAATTACAATGTCTCCGAAAAGAGCAGTTGTGAAGTAAATCACATTGTTTTGCTGTATAGTATTAATCAAATTCAAATTGAAAAAACAATTGTTACGCCTCTGTAAGGAAAGTCATCCACCGTCTTGTCTGAGCCATCGACATATGCCAGATTGTATAGTCGGTCGTCCAGTGTGGTGTAAAACCCCGAAAAGGAAAAGGTATTAGAAGATCTTAGACAACTTACACAGAAAGTCTCTGCTAAGAGTGGATACTGCTTATCGCACGGTATCTCAAAAGCCCTGCAAGTTATAACGGCAAAACCATCATTATACTTGTTGGCGCCAGAGAGGTTACTGATCCGTTATGGTCAAGCAGACAATGCGATATGCTGCCCCGAAACTGAAAGACAGACACAGCAAGTACGTGGCAAAGTTTATGGAACGAGACCACTGATGTCGCACAGTGGACGAAGCGACTAATACCTGCGATAAAAGAATGGACGGAATGCCGTCATCGGCAGACGTCCCATTTCCTAACGCAAGCACTATCTGGGCATGGGCCTTTTCGAGAATATAGGGAGGGTGATGGACGTGAGATGCGTGCACTGCAAGGCGGAAGACATGGTCGAGCATGCTCTGTTTCTGTGCGTCAGATGGGGGCCATACAGACAAGATGCAAGACAAAAACTGGAGGGTGAGCTAACCCCAGAGACTACGGTTCCGCTGATGTTATCCAGCGTAGAGGCATGGAACATTATACATGAGATGTACAACAACGCACTCTGTGCAAAAGAGAAGGAGAAACGATGCAAAAGATTAGATGAAGCTAATAAGATATTCCTAAATGGTACAATTATTACGTCATCTCGCACTGCGAAGAATATCGGTCACGATGATACCCGGTGCAGATGGAGATAGAGCAGAGGTAAGCAAGAGGGAACAGGTCTTAGCAACGACGTCCTACTGATAGACTACGCATCTAAGGCAAATTGTTTGTCGGCATTCCATTGGGAATATTTTCAATGGTCCTCCGCAGCGATGCCAACTTGACAATCATTTGGAATTAATATTCAGAAAAACGTATGGAACAGTATCGTCAATTATTATTATGGCTTGCTTATCTGTAACAGAAAAAGTACTCTGAAAATACTCTTTTGTAAAACATGTGTAATATTGCAATTCTGTCAAGAATTAACCCCATTTTTATATTTTACAAACATTGCTGCATGCCCTAATGCACAACGGGCAACGTCGGGACTGTCTACGTCGAGTGCCGACCACGTGTCTACTCAGGCGCGTACACAGGATTTTCGTTCAAGGGCGGTTTCAAAAAAAAAGAGATATCTGTATCAGTGCTACACCAGTCAGTCGATAGTGGTCCACATCCAGCCAACAATACAACAACACAACAGAGCTTCAAGTTTTCGAAAACAAAAACAGATTGGCAAATGCTGTCAACTTCGAGGCCACCGATAGAAAACGCGGCCTGCTCAAAATTGCGAATTGGATTTTCTTATTATTTACAAAAAAAAACGATTTTTTTTGGTTAGATCCAGCCTAAGAAGAACCGACACAAAAGCTATATTGAGGAATTATTGGAAGATTTACGAAAAGGTTATGTCTTGCTAATTCCGGTATTAGTAGGAAAATGGGATCTAGCTTCTAGCAAGAACGATTCTGCAATCACATATGGCCACCATAGGTACTGTTTTCCAAAGTGCTATCCACAATTTTTACTTCATGGGGACATACCTGTTTCTTTTCCTGTATTATGAACTAAGTGTGAAAGTATTTCATATTGCTTTGCCATTGACATATCTCGCGAAAAGGGGTTTCAATGTGATTTACAATCATATACAGAAAAGAAGTTGTAAATATTATTTATTGATTGACGAGGTTTAAGGTTGAGGCTGACTAGTTTTAAGTTGGTTATGATAAATTTGCTATAGATTCAGGTTCAATGCTCTCATTAAAAATCAGCGATTTTTTGTGTACCTACTTAATTTATGTAAGAATGTTACTAACCTCAGATTAGGTACTGCTGTAAATAAGACATGAATAAAATCCTTCCTTCCAAAGAATTTGTCATTTTTACAGACCCTGTCAGAGTAGCTACCTAGTTAAAAGACAATTTTGCGTATCATTGATACAAATCATTGCCAGATAATGTTTTGATTTCACTGTGACAAAACTCGCGTATCCATTTAGGCATTTTTGTCCAATGCAATGTTAACAATTCTGAATACTTATTATAATAACACATAGTAATTAGCTGAATATACATACATTTTCTTTGCAGACTTTAGAATTAACATATTTGTGATCAATGAACCAGTATCAATGAGAAAAGTTTTATTCATATCTTATTTTTCAAGAATACCACTTTAGAAGCTCATGCAGCAGTTATATTCTTATTTGAGCACACAAACAAGTGGTGTGAAAGGGAAAGGAGAAACGGATAAATAAAATTTTATTATTTTATTATGTGTATGTGTGTATATGTTCAATAACTCTACGTTTTTTAACTGCTCCAAATGAACAACAGTCTGACAATTACTTAACACATCTATTATTTCATATTCCTAATCTGTTTGTGTCCATGATGAATATGACTAATAGAGCTGAAGCATGGTTTAACCAAAATAACCTGAAACTAAACCAAAATAAAACCCAAACTCTAGTTGTTTCCAGTAATAATAATGTAAGAAGTGCAGAATCAATAAAGTTGCTTGGGGTGTATATTGACTCATCTTTGAATTGGTGTTGCCACGTAGATAAACTTTGTTCTAAAATATCTTCACAAATATTCCTTCTAAGACAGTTGAAGCATTTCCTAAATACAGAACTACTGATAAATCTTTATTTTTCACTAATTCACAGTAATCTAAATTACGGCATAATCTTATGGGGAAACTGCAGTGCAGCAGAACAAGCCTTTAAGCTACAGAAGCGCGCAGTGAGAATCATTGCTGGGGTAGGAAGTAAGGAACACTGCAAGCCTTTATTCATCAAATTTAGTATTATGTCACTACCAAATATTTACATGTATCAGAGTTTACTCGAAATTCACAGACATCCTGATAAGTACATCTGTAACTCTGATTATCACAGCTATCACACTAGACATGCTAATCTATTGAGGGAGCCAAGGCACAGGCTGAAAATGACTGAAAAAAATTCACTTTCTGTTACTCTCTACAACAAACTGCCCGATGCTTTAAAGAGGTTGGACATGAACCGCTACAAATATATGTTGAAGGATTTTTTTAAGAAGAACTGTTTCTACAACACTAAGGATTTTCTCAATTTTAACTGGATTGAGTAAAATGCTTTTTTATGTGTTTTTTGCATCAAATTATAATTATTTTGTACTCTTTACTGTTCTGTATTATATAGTCTATTTGTCTGTTTATTCAATTTAGTTCTTTGTGTGATATACATCTTTTGTGATATACATTTCATGACCTGTGTAATTACCGTGTTGTATTTTACACCAAATATATCTATCTATCTATCTATCTATCTATCTATCTATCTATCTATCTATCTATCTATCTATCTATCTATCTATCTATCTATCTATCTATCTATCTATCTATTGTTTGAATGTTTATTTGTAAACTTCTGCCATTGTAAAAATTACATGTCTACGCCACTGACTCGGAGTACGCTACTAAATACAGCTGACGTTCCCCCCTTCCGTCGCAACACCAGAAACGCTTACAAACAATTGTTATACAAAGCGTAGTCTATCAGTATGACGTCGTTGGGTTTTAGCCGGTCGGGCCCTGGTGGCATGTCGGATTGACGTGGTTGCGTCCGTGGGACGTGTGATCAGAGGATTCAAGCTGGTTCAACGACGGGCGAGCAAACTCTCTCTCACACCTTTGCGTATGCGAGTGCCTCTGTCCTTGCGATCAGGCCAGTTTCCTAAACCCTCTATAATAATAAAAAAGTCACCAATTTTGTGAGGTCACTATCATGTTCTTACACGTAGTAAAATGTATTTTTCTGCTAAGGCGTGTTATCTGAAATTCTTGAAATGAAAGAAGTATTTTAGCCCAGATACACTAAAAACCATTTTTGTTGTCGCGTCAGGGCTAACAAACATATGCATGAGTTTCAACCAACGCAACGGCTTCAACAGGATGGTGCGTGGCATATAAATATGGATTAGCAATTTGCTGGGCAAGTAATATCCCACAACATCCACCCGTATGCGAGCGTACACATTTTCTGGCCTTTTGGCGTCATGCAAATAAACCTCAAATTATACCGTAATTGAAAAAATACCGATTGACGCATTACTGATGAAATTCGACTACAATCATGACAGACCGATATCGACAGTTTTTTTAAAACAGTGAAACATTTTATCAGCAGATATATGCATTGCAGTTGCTTGATACATTTTTTCAAAACCATACAAATATTATGTAGACCTAATTGATATTTCAAAGTACGGTTACACCAAAATTCTAAAGTGAGGTACAATTCATCATAATATATTCGAGGAGCACAATTAAACCAAAACTTTCTACAATAGGGCTTTCAACTGATCTGTAATAACAAAAATGTGGACGTTGAAGGAGGTAGACTTCGTTCTAGGAACTTCTCCGGCTCAAGTGGTTGTTTGACGTTTGTGCATTTCACCCTATCTAATATTTTTAGCTGCTATTTTGAGAAAAAAGCGGCATGTGATTGTCGTTTCTAGCATAAAAACACGTCGTCTTTTGACTGGTGGGATCAGATGTACCAGTGACATTTTTTTATGCAACCCGGCCCTTCAAACCTTAAGAGCTCAATCGAATAGTAATATTATTTTCAGGTAGACATCTATTTACTAGTGCCCAATATCAAACAATCCAGTGCACAAATACAGTAGTTGATGACATTTGGATATTTCGATTTATTTAATTTTTTAGTCGCCATTTCAGAAAACATATATAATGTGATATATCGTTTCAGACATAAAGACCCATTTCAACTAGTGCTATCAAATTTATTCGTTGTATTAAATTTATTTTGTGCACCCCCTTCCTTTTCCCCGATTGTCCGTTCTGCACCAAAACCTTTTCAACTCGAAACGACCTTTATTAATTCAAGTTGGCCAAATTTGGGAGCAATCACTTGAGGCGTTTTTGAGTAATCGTTGGAGAACGAAATCGCGAACTTACAGACAAGACACTCGGACATCAAAAAATCAAGTTTTCCGATTTTCTTCAAACTTGGTCACTATAAAAATGTTACCACTAGAAACAAAAATCTAGTTTCTGGTTCCGTTGCAATAATAAAAAAGGGAGTGGGGGTGAGGATAGTTATCCTAAAAAATAATGTCATAACGTGAAGTTCTAAGGCTACCACAATAAAGAGCACGTTTTCTTATGTTGAAAACGCTACCGCGCATGCCGCAAAATATTCAAAATGGCGAAATAAAAATTCATAAAGTATAGCAAACTTTAAAATGGGAGTAACTATCACAAAAATGACCCAAATGATTTCAAAATTTTCAGTCGTAAAGCGGTCTTGTTCTCTATCTTTTGGTCCACCTTTGGTGCAAATCTGTGGTTTAATGGTGGGGAGTGGTGCGGGTTACTCGGAAAAATAATAATATAGCATTTTATTTTCAGAAAATGACTCACGAGGTGGTTTTGCTTTGAAAATGATACCTCGCGCTCTGATTTTCGTAAAATTTACCAAAATGGGCCGATTCTATTAACTTACCCCTCCTTTATCGGGGCAGCTAAGAAACATGCTAAAGTAGAATTAGGCTGTTTTAAAAGCTCTTGAGTTACTTAAAAATATTTTTAACTTGATTCAGTCAACAATTTGTTCGTTTTTACTTCCTAGCCCTGATTCAGGATACTATTCATATCCCTTCAAACGAGTTGTCACTGTCCCGCCTGTCTCACCAGCAAAAACTTTCCTAGAAGACTATACTTTTGGTCAGCACCTTCTGAAGCTAGGGGATGCTGGGTAATATTGAAGTAATTTTGGAAAATTGAATAAAAACATTAATTTATTGAGTCTATCCATTTGGGCGTTTTATGATATCTAACATTTGCAATTATACTGCTGTAGGTAATGAAACGGCACAATGACAAAACCGTTCAATGTCTGTTTTTGGTTACTCTAGGGCTCTATGATCGTTTTTTACTTTTTTGGAGTAGACAAAATTGGCCGAGGTGAAACCAGAACAGTTTTCATTGCCCTTTAAAGATTGAAACTGATAATATAATCTGCTATTAAATGTCGGAAAATTGGCGTGCTATGCGACTAGCATATCAGTTGAAGACTGTAGAATGAAAACTGTTTCATTCTAGTTCCTTCAAGTGAAGATGCTGACACATCAGGTTTGAAAGACTCACTCCAAGGAGTAATTGTGGAATGCTATTTTACAATTTTTTAAGAACTCTAAAATCTGTACATAGGCAACATTTATATAATAAAGGAGTACAACATTTATCAAACTGTCCAAATATAACTAGGAATAAGATAATGAAGAACAAACAAAATTTAGAGATTGGTAACTTGTTTCTCACCAATTACGCTGCCGCCAACGCAAAAGTGGGTAGAAATAGAGCATTAACCCTGCTACGCATCCAGACCATATCCCGCTCAAATTCCATTAAAATTTAATCAAGCGAATGTCCACCAGCCGCCAATTAATTACGGTACTTTTCTATCTATACCGAAGAAACCAAATTCGCCAGTGTAATGAAATATCTAATTCATCAATGGTCTTTTATAAAAGAAACCTTAGCGGAAATATTATTAGTTTTTCATACAGGGTGTTCAGTTGAAAACTCCCGACCACGGATTTATCAACATACTCAAATAGCTCAATTTAAATTTCCATTAGCAAACAACGACCCAATCATTTTGTTTCTTAAAATGCCTGGCCATACAATAACTTTTTGGGGGTACTGGGTATGTCCTTCTACAAAAGTATGAGAATTCTTATTGCTCCAATACCTGCAGTTATCCTTATTAACAAAGCCAGCTAGATAAAATCTGCATTCAGTGACGCATTTTTCAAATCAATGGTATTTATTACGATTAATCGCTGTAGTAATTTATCCAGAAAACTCAACTCGCCGATCGAAATCACCTTCGATTAACTCTTGAACTATTTTCATTTTGAACGTCGGATCTACAATTCTGCGTAATAAACAGTATTAGAATTTATGCCAAAATGACCCAAAACTTCAACTTGAGCGGCTTCATCCAAAATTCTCCGTTTTTTTGCAACAGATCTAGTTTGAGGAAATTTCATAACAAAATTCAAAATATGCCTATGTGAATTTATTTTCCCCGGATGTCTGGCGTTAAACGAAAGAGCAGTTTGCACAGCACATTAATTTTGGGTACCATAAATAAGAATCATTTCCACTGTTTTTGCAACTATCTGTCAGAAATTTGAACATCAATCATGATTGGCCAATAACGGGCAACATTTTGAACACTTATCGCAATAAAAAGCGGTATTTTTATGTGTTTTTGTTTCCTATCTGAACAAATTATCATAAATAAAGATTTTTGTGATTTCCTAGAAAACGAATCAACTGATTTAAAATAATCAAACAACGTAAAAGTAAATGACTTCGACATACTTCTGAAACAAGCTATTACTCGATACCCATTTAAAATTTTCAAGGAAATGAGCCTGGGGGGCAGATGATACAAGGGGAAAAAGTACTTTTTGATTAAAAAGTAGTTCCCCTTGAAAAATCTTTTGACGTGTCTCGGCGTTTTTTCTTCCAATCTGTGGTGGCAATTTTCCAAATAAACAGCCTGTATATTAATCAGGTGTGCCCTCCAGCATTGGATATATAATAATGCTACTTACTTCCAGCTACGCGAAATGATTTTGAGACGATTACATGCAATAATAGATGCAAAAATATGTACTTTTTTAGTGGTGCTTATTGGAGTATTATTTGACAGTAAGTATTTGACGTTGACGCCTTTGTTCAGGTTTCGAGATTTATATTTAGACCTAGGTTACCGAAACTGGCGCGCTAAAAAGAGAATATGTGCAAACGTTTAGTAATGCGAAAATTGAGCTTGAGTAAGGAGTTGCAGTAGTGCTAGCAGTCATAGTGCTGAGGCGAAACCGGCCCAACTGCACCACTACTAAGACCTTGATGAGCCCCGCGAATTTCTTTTGTCGAACCAGCATTAACTCCTAAACAAGGACCAATTTACTGAGTACATTTCTTCTTCTTCAAGCACAGTCGGGACAAATATCGGAATCCTGAAGTTGCTACGTACTGTTACAGTACAGTACAGTACTCTTGCTATAAGAGTGAAATGAAGGTTAATTCTCTCTCTTAATCTCTTCTCTTCAATGTCCTGTGAGAAATTCACTAGAAGCTTGAGCGACTCTCTACCTTTTACTTCTCACACCGATAGGTGAGGGGAGTATTGTGATCGCGAAAATTTTCGATTTTGAGATAACACGCTTTTTGGAGGTTTTATGATGTCTACATAACGAAAATCCACGTCACTCATTTCCGTCGGTCGGTCTGTCTGTCTGTCTGTCTGTCTGTCTGTCTGTAACCGCTGCATGGATTGTGATGAAATTTGGGCAGCGATATGCCGTGGGGTCATAGTAGGTAATGTTCTTATAATTTTGAAAATCGGCGCAGGGGCAGCGGAGTAATTAGCAAAAAACAAAAAAAAATTCCCCAAATTTCGTTTTTAGGTGTTTTAGGGGTTCCTGACCATTTTCTACTTTTTTTTGGATGGGGGTGAAATTGGGGTGGTTGGGGGGTGCGGGGTTGTAAATCTCAAAAATGTGTTGTACTCATAATAGGCTATCCATTAAACCTGTAAAAGAAAGACCTAGCGGCATAATACCTTTTTTAGGCCCATCCGAACATTGCCTTGCCTATTCCAGAAACCAAGGGACTTTTTTTTCTGATAAATACACAGGAATATTGCTTTAGATAGTTCTCTATTGAGCAACGTAAAAGTTATGGAATGGATTTTAATGAAACTTTGTCACAGTATTACTACCGCGGCGAGGATGGAAGACGCGTATGTTTTGGAAAAATCGTGTCAGTGGCGGCGCAACAAAAATAAAAAAATTAAAAAAAATAAAAACGCGTCAAACTTTGTTTTTAGGCGTTTTAGGGGTTCCTGACCGTTTTCTACTTTTTTTGGGTAGGGGTGAATTTGGGGTGGTTCGGGGGTGGGGGGTTGTAAAACGGCAAAATTTGTTGTATTCATAATGGGCTGTCCATTGACCTGTGAATGAAAAACCTAGCGGCATAATACACTTTTTTAAGTCCATTTGAACATTGCCTTGCTCATTATAGAAACCGAGGAACTTAGAATTTGTGATGTATACAGACGTGATACAGACATACGAGTATTGTTTTAGATCTTTCTATATTGCGTAAAGCGAAAATTATTCAATTGATTCTTACGAAATTTTGACACAGTACTACTACCGCGGCGAGGATGGAAAACGTGTATGTTGTATTCATAATGGGCTGTCCATTGCCCTGTGAATGAAAAACCTAGCGGCATAATACACTTTTTTAAGTCCATTTGAACATTGCCTTGCTCATTATAGAAATCGAGGAACTTAGAATTTGTGATGTATACAGACGTGATACAGACATACGAGTATTGTTTTAGATCTTTCTATATTGCGTAACGCGAAAATTATTCAATTGATTCTTACGAAATTTTGACACAGTATTACTACCGCGGCGAGGATGGAAAACGTGTACCTATGTTTTGGAAAAATCGTGTCCGTGGCGGCGCAACAATAATAATAATAAAATAAAAAAACGCCTCAAACTTTGTTTTTAGGCGTTTTTGGTGTTCCTGATCATTTTGTACTTTTTTTTGGGTAGGGGTGAATTTGGGGTGGTTGGGGGAGTGGGGGGTTGGAAAACCGAAAAATGTTTTGTATTCATAATGGGCTGTCCATTGACCTGTGAGTGAAAAACCTAGCGGCATAATACCCTTTTTAGGCCCATCCGAACATTTCCTTGCCTATTACAGAAACCAAGGGACAGACACAGTTTTGTGATGTATACATATACGAGTATTATTAAAATTATTAAATTGATTTTAATGAAATATCGACAAAGGGTTGACTATCGCGGCGAGAGTGAAAAACGCGCCAGTGTCTGAAAAATCGTGTCAGTGGCGGCGCAGCAATAATTAAAAAACTAAAAATCTGAAAACAGCTCATACTTCGCTTTTAGATGGTTTAGAGGCTCCTGATCGTTTTGCATCGTTCAGTTGAAGCATGCAGAATGAAAACTGTGGCGTACTAGTTTCTAAGGAGGGAGACGCAAGAAACTATTTACGAAAGTTTTGTGTTGTACAATACGTTTTTTGCGGGAGGGTGGGCGATGATTTGGTTGTAAGGGGATTTCAGACTATAGCTTCATGTAATGGGAAAAAAATAAAATGAAATCAACTGGACTCCATTTTTTTTTCATAAGCCATAGCATTGGGCATTTCTTTGGACCCACTATTAGCCTTTTAGCCTGCCTGCACTCATCTTCCTCTAAACAAGCTTCCGCCAGTTGTAAGAAGTGTCTAGGGGCATCTGCTGTATAAGCATTCGGCAATTTTATGTAACATTTGTGTTAAAAAATACCGATTACCACATAATTTAAAAAATATGTATCTGCACTTGTATCGGTTCTCCCGTTTTCAAAATTATTTTCATATTATTTACTTGGCTATCATACACAAATAGCCTATAACTTCCATTTTTAGCAAATATTTTCTCATTATACTAGTAACGTTTTCATAACTGTTGGAATGTACCACTTTTTACATCTTCCTTTTCCCATCTCTATTCCTTTCAGCCGGAAATGTCATTATATTATATAATTTGCGCATACCTGATGAGTGGGGAGTATGCTATCTCTCTCTCTCTATCTCTCTCTCTCTCTCTACCGATGCTAGGTTCTAAATGAAGATGTATGGTTGTTCCTTTTCGATTTTTGAAACTTGAGCAGTAAACACCTAGAACAGCTATGTCTCTCTAAGACAATCTTTAGTCTGTGTTCAATTATGTTATAGACGAGGAAACCACCTTTCTTTGGGTTTCTACACTACTTCTTTGAAGACTTCTTCGGAAGATCACCATTACTTCTTTGGGTTACTACACTACTTCAGTGGGGCACCATCATCACAACTTCTTTGGGGTATCACCATGTTTCTGTAGATGTGACAACTTATTGTTATAATTACTTACATAACTATATTGCATATCACATACTTAGTACCCCGCGAAGTACTTACATACGAACATCTGTATCAGGTCCTCACAACATCAAGTGCGCAACATGAGAGTATAACATTATAACACTCAGACGCATATAAAATTATGAATTATGAACAAGGCTGTTTGTATCGTTTTTTGAAGTAATACGAGCTCAGTTGGAAAATATGGTATCCTTTCTAACTTTATGAAATACTTGGTTGAAGAGTTTTGGAATTTTAGTTGTGACGAAACTTATACTTAGAGCATATTTCTTTAGGGTGGGTATTGAAATCAAAAATATATTTTAATTTTTTAATTCCTGAAATGAAAATGTATTTTCAGGCGTTTGAAGCCTTTTGTGCATTAAACTCTTAACTTACTGTACTATTCATCCTTAGAAAAATCAGACAACATCTTGATATACATGTATATGTACATGCTTTAAGAACTGTTTATTATGCTCTTTTCCGCTATAAAATGCAATATGGGATTACTGTTTCAATTTGTATTTGAATTATAATGGGCTTAAGCTTCAGCGAGTCCTGTACGTCTTCCTCTCCTGATTGCAAGTTATGCCACTGGCATCTGTTTACCTGTATATGCGTCTGGAAATACATAAAAATTTAGCTGATTTTACGGTATAGTCACACTTGCACACTTTCGGTACCAAAAATTGTCATCACCTGAGATTACCGCGTTTGAGCAAATCTCAACAAAACAGCCTTAACCTAGAGCTTTTTAATGTTCTGTCAGATAGATTTATGGATAAGGAGGCCACAAAATTTAAAGTGTCGATGAAACAGTTATTTTTAATAAACAGCTTCTACAGTTGCGAAGAATATTTTAGCAATTTTGGTTGAAGATTTGGCATACCCGCTTTGTATCTGTTTCGAATTTTAACTGTCTGTCTTTTACTGTTTATGAATTTTATCTATATCTAGTTTGTTGTGTTTCTTTTGACTTACTGTAAGTACTCTTGTGCGTGAAACAGTCAAATGAATTGCCTTACCTTACCTTGTTCCATACATACTGGGCCTCCTGAATGAACATGTAAGGTTAAGGGTACTTTATACATGCACCGATTTAGTGGCTACAGTCCTAATGCCAGTAAACGATTAGTCGTATCTTTTATTTTATGTGCCTGTCACGCGAATTTTAATTTCATTAGGGTTACAAAACCCAAAAAAAAAACAAACGTGAAGTGTTTTTCGCCTACATGCACAAAATTTGTTCAAATTTGTAATTTTTGCTTTCAAGTGAATAATTATTAGCACAAAAAGTGTCGGAATGTCATTTTTATTTTTCATCCTTACATGTACGAAGAAAATTCGCCTTCTACATGCGAATTTTGAATTAGGATGCCAGTAGATCACTGCATGTCTAACTTCTTGCAATCTGCGATCTTTACCGCTCTTATCTTTTGCCCATTCATTGGTCTAAATTGACCGGACTATACAACTGATCTAGATAAATTAAAAATCGTGGTGCGTACGTTTGAATTATTCCAGCGGACCCGCAAAATTTATTCAATCCAATAAGATATTCAGATCCCCTTTGTTATTTTTTAAGGTTTGAGGAAGTAGAATAACTTTTGCGGGTGGATAAGTATAAATACAAAAGGTGAAGTTCTGTTGGCACCAGTCTTCCGCTTTATTTAGTCGGTTGAAATTAAGCAATCATGTTAGCCCTTGTTTTGTTCGCATTGTTTACTGTTGAAGCTTTAGGGATTCCCTCAGAACATGGTAAGAATATCAAAGGGTAGCAGTGAAGTTTTTGCTGTATCTTTGAACATTTATGTGAATTCTAAAATTTCATTTTTTCATGGAAAAGCTTTTGCAGCGCTTGTGCGTTTTTTATGAAACGCTCTTCTAGTGCATGTTAAGGAAGAACGAGTTCCCGGTCAAAGATCAAAAGAAAACGGTGCGAAGGCATAATACATATAGATAATGAGTAACATCCGGAAGTTCACTTTTCAGCCGATATGGATAACATTTTAATTAGTAATGGCACAAGACCATTGATAATAGTTATTAAAAAACATTATAATAGCTGCTTGAAAACAGAGATGAGGTGTGCAGGTTAGGTTAGGTTGAAAGTGACAGGCGCGAATATGACTCGCAAATCATTCCCGCTGCATTTTATGATCCTCGGGAGGCTTGACTAGAGGGGTATAAATGTCTCTGAATGTAGTAGGGTGACGGGTCTAGGAGGCAGATTACTATCTGCTCTGACAGTCAGGCAGCCATCAAAGCACTGAGTGCTTGGAAAATAACGTCGGGACCTGTTCTCAAGTACAGGAGGGCTCTTGACGACATCTCAGCTAAACACAAGGTATCACTGATGTGGGTACCTGGGCACGCTTGGGTAAAGGGTAACGAAATGGTGGATCATCTGGCTAGGATGGGATCCGGCAACAGTTTTGTGGGCCTGGAACCAGCCTTAGGACTATCAGCAAACTTGATTAGGAAAACAACTGGAGAGTGGATCCAGAATCAACACTCTCTGAGATGGAACAACATCTCTGGTCATCTCCGTC
Organism: Callosobruchus maculatus; assembly: GCA_951848785.1. Classification (NCBI taxonomy): domain Eukaryota; kingdom Metazoa; phylum Arthropoda; class Insecta; order Coleoptera; family Chrysomelidae; genus Callosobruchus; species Callosobruchus maculatus. The sequence continues at coordinate 10,053,648 of CATOUR010000026.1, read as the reverse complement.
AGGCTTGGGAACTATTAGCGGGGCCTGCAGAGAGAATACGACGATTTTGCCTCTCTCTGGATAAGAGTAACTTGAGATTGCTAGTAGGCCTATTAACGGGTCACAACACCTTCAAGCGTCACTTGTTCGTGATGAGGATGGTCAACGACCCAACGTGCACGTGGTGTGGTGAAGAGGAAGAATCCTCGGCACACATCTTGTGTCGCTGTGAAACCCTGGGTTATCACAGGCAGACTATGCTGGGCTCAAGAACCTTGGAACCAATAGAGATAAAACGGATAGGACCTAAGAATGTACTTGCCTTTTCCAAAAGGGCAGGTCTTAGGAACTAGCACGGATAGAGGCGCAAAAGGGCCCATCGTGTGGCCTATGCACCAGGCCACATTCCGTGCTGGATAGCCTCTGGTCCTTATTCAGCCCTGGTGTACATCACCAGTGCAATGCTACTCCCGCTCCTATCCCCAGTTCTGACTTGAAGCCATCCATGGATAGCCCAAGATCGGAGGGTGATATGAAACCGTCGCTCCTCCTCTATTCATCTCTCCTGGGAAAAGGACCTTATAGGATCTTTCCGTATGCGCTTGGGGAACCGTAGAGTCAGAGACTATTCCTAGTATATACGGTAGTTTATAATTTCACTCATAATACCCGTTCTGTACAGTAGTAGTTTCTTTTTGTCCTGTTTGCCTGTTGATAGCAGTCTTTAGGCGACCATTCTGGCACCTCTCTCTATCTCAATATGTAGAGGGGTTGAGTAGAGGTCTGTTGCCTACTGTATCAGCAAAATTCTTGAAGAAGTTATTACAAAACTTTTGAGTATTTACTAATTTTCGGGTATTTTTGAATAAAAAATGTTTTTAAAATCATTTCTCTCAGATTTTTTGCCATAGTTAAATCACTAATTGCATTAATCCTCTAGAGTGGATAGCTACCGAATTTGAAATAATTTAATTTCAATATTGATATATAATAAATGGTCAAAGCTTAGCAAATTTGTCCTACCAGATTCATTTTTCCAAACTGTGGGACCTTCCGGAAACAGGCATATCGCTCCATAGTAATACTTGTTGCATTTTGTTGCTTTGACTTGTGTCGTATTTCAATAGATATTCGTCTTTTCCAGTTACATCCCTTCATACATACTATTATTATCAATTTATCTGATATGTCATTGTGTGGCAATAATCTTCGATAAACTACCACAATTACCCGTTGCTTGCTTCTAGCTGTAAAATTTATGTTTATATAATTATATCAAAGCGTCGAGATTTAAATTTAACGACTAGAAGAAAAGCGTCGCCCACACATTTTCTTTAATTAAAATTAATCCCCGAAACTCTCTATAATGAAAAAGCTACTACGTTCTATCTCTAGCACAATATTTTTCATATAACGTCACAATTTTACATTGAAGTATCCGTGTAAGCATCGCTTTTCTACAAGACATTCAATTGAAGTGTCTGTGCAACCAGTGATGCAAAAAAGGGTCTGAACTTAAGCGATTGCAAATAAAATGATAAATAAGCATAATGTTATGCTCACGCAGATGCTTCGACTTAACGGCATGTAGAAAAACTTGTGCGAAAGATAGACCGTGGAAGTCTTTTTATTAGACAGGATATTGGTTGGTAAAGTAGAGCCCAGAGATATACCATTTGTGTACGTTTTGCGCTATATAAAAACTGCATACCATCTATTAGTACAGTTCATCATTTGGAATAGATACAGTTTTGGTAATATTCAATGGTTACCATTATTTTACTTTCGTACTCGTAACCAATTCATGGAATGTGCTTTTAACCAATTTTCTAACAAAACGTAACCTTTTAGAATGGTGAAAATGAAACACTAAGTTGTATTTGAACGTAAGTCTGTCGGATGACGTTCATGATGTATATTTTGACTGAACTATGATAAGACCGACACATCCCAGGATTATAAGCGACTCGATCGATGAAGAGGGCCGGACTTAGTCAAATTGTTTAGGCAGGTATTGCTACCGTTATTGATAGCAACGCCAATCTGCTTTTACTTTTGTGCGTTACTTTTCTGTCTGAATCGGACGTTTTTTTCGGAACTGTGACAGCTAGAGTATGTTTCGGCCTTGGGAAGGTAATGGGATTTCACAGCGATGTGAATTACCCTGCAGCAGTGAAGCTACGTCGGCGGTTTGTCATTACGGTGGTGAAAGTAGTGACTATAGTACGGACACTGATAATGAATTTGAACAGAGGGAGGTGGAGCTAGACCAATTAAAACCTCACAAAAGGTCACATCTTAACGCAGATGTAAAACAAATAGTACTAAATGATAATGAACTAACGAAGGATCCGGAGAATGAAAATAAGGGGAGTATGATCAAAAAGACGTCCATTCTAACACACGCTCCATATCCAACAGTATGTGAAATTTTGAGAAAGGGGCCACAAAAGAGGAAGCGTAGGTTTGATGCTGGTGTTTCAAAAGAACTAGATCCCATGATCACAAAATTATTGAGGAATATTGTGTACGAAAAGTAAAAAATTAATGAACTACCCACAATCGAATCCGTTCAAATACAATTGGCTAGAATGGGGTAACAGTATCCAAGCAGTACATTGCAGCAATGGATTAGGAAGATTGGGTTTAGGTACAGAACTGTAAACAAACGAATGGCTATAATGGAAAGTGCAAGGATTGTGGTATGGCGGCACGATTACTTGCATAAGATAGAGCAATACCGGAACGAGGGGAGGTCAGTGTACTACCTTGACGAGACCTGGTATGATATCCATGATACCGCTAAAAAGGGATGGACCGACGGTACAAAGAAGTGTTAGCTAAAAGGCGTTCCACCAAATAAAGGATCCCGTATACTTATCTTACACTGCGGATCATCTGACGGCTAGGTCGAAAACGCACTCAAATTATGCGGAAAGAAAATTGAAGACTGCAATATAGACTACCACAAAAACATGGACTCGAGAATATTTGAGCAATGGTTTGAGTATACCCTTATTCCCAATTTAAAGCCATTTAGCGTCATCGTAATGGACAACGCAAGCTATCACTCCAGACAAAGGTACAAAATTCCGAATTCAACGTTATCGAAGGCGGAAATACAAGATTTTCTCATAAAACAAGATTTGTACTTTGAAGAAACTTACAAAAAAAACTGAATTATTGGAAGTCCTCCACACTAAACAGTCTGAGAAACAATGTGTCACAGAAAGCATAGCTAAAAAGTATGGTCATGATGTCTTAAGGTTGCCTCCTTATTTTTGCATTTTCAGTCCTATAGAATTAATTTGGGGACAACTAAAACAACGAATCGAACGTTAAAATTGAGTGTAAAAAGGAATAATTTACCATATGGTTTATACGGTTATATAACCCATTTCAATATTGAAATGACACTACCATATATTTATCAACAGATAATAAAGTTTCAAACATCTTGTTCAACCAACTGATATGAATACTTTATTGGATGGAATGAACATTTTCGTTGTTGCCCACTCCAACGAATTCGAATGCCCAGTCCGACCCCGTTCCCTTTCTCTGTCGGCACTTTTTGCGGAGATCCTCACTTTGTAAACAAATGGTATATCTCTGGGCTTTACTATAACCAATGGGTCAAGACAAAAATGGAGTCAAGCTGATTAACTACTTCCCACACATAACGGCGGTATAATTTTTATTATTTTCCCATTGCATGAAGCTATAGACTGAGATCCCCTTGCAGCCAAATAATCGCCCGCCTGCCCTAAAAAATCGTCCAATACAAAATCTCTAGTAAATAGTTTCTTGCATGTCTCTCCGTAGGACCTACAAAGACCGACACAGTTTCTATTCTACGAGCTTCAACTAGATGAAACGAAACGATCAGCGATCATCAACAGACTAAAAACGAAATTTGAGCTATTTTTATATTTTTAGTTTTTTTATTATTCCTGTGCCGCCACTGACACGATTTCTATGTATGTAAGATACATCAGAAAAAAATCGAAATCCCTTGGTTTCTGTAATAGGCAAGGCAATGTTCCGATGGAACTAAAAAAGTGTATTGCCTCACTAGGTCCTTCTTTCGCAGATCAATGGAGAGACCATTATGCATACAAAAACCTTTTCAGTTTTGTAGCTCTCCACCCCACAACTACCCCAATTGTACCCCCACCGAAGAGAAAAACAGAAAATGATCAGGAACCCCTAAAACGCCTAAAAACGAAGTTTGAGGTGTTCTTATTTTTTAGTATCTTTATTGTTGCTGCGCCATCACTGACAGGATTTCTAAAAACCATACCCGCTTTCCATCCTTGGCACCGCAATAATACTGTGGCAAAGTTCCATTAAAATCAATTCCATAATTTCCACATTAATCGTTACAGAACGATCTAAAGCAATATTCTTGGTCACTTGGTTTCTGTAGTAGGCAAGGCAATGTTCGGATGAAGCTCAAAAAGCGTGTTACCCAAATAAAGTAGAAAATTTTCAATTTCAATTTTATTTCTCCAACCAATTACATTAGATATAACACATTTTTTCTGGCGTACAAGGCATTCTGAAGGAGTCCAGACCTGGGCACGTGTGCCTGTTTTGTCCATTTTTCTCCTTCAGAAACCTTGTACCTACAATTGTCAAATACCAAGAACAAATACAAACAGTGGGAGAGGGTAGAAGTAAAACAGTCAAGAGAATGGTCTAGATAGATAAATAAATAAAAAGTTGTATCCTGCTAGTAAAATTGAAACCTTATTAATCTGAAGTTTTTTTCAGCACATGATCATTTTGTAAATATACTTTTTTATTTGTATTCACGAAATGCTCAGGAAATCCTAAAACACCTAAGAACGAAGCTTGAGGAATATTTAATTTTTTTTGTTTTTGATAATTACTCCGCCGCCGAGTCCGCTGTCAGTGCACCGATCTTCAAAAATCATAGCAGTATTACCTGCTAGGACTCCATAGCATACCGGTACCTAAATTTTATCACACTCCATGCACCTGTTACTGAGATTACGAGACTAGAAGAACGCGCACAGACAGACAGACCGACGGAAATGAGTAAAGTGGATTTTCGTAGTGTAGACATCATAATACGCCCAAAAAGCGTATTATCTCAAAATCACAAATTTTCGCGATCACAATAACTCCCTCACCTATTGGTGTGAGAAGTAAAAGTAAGGTAGTCTAGTACAGTCTCTATTTAAATTATTTTGGTCATTTCTGTATCGATTTGGTTGTATTATCGCGTACATTCGTTCTCTCAAAACTAGTTCAGAACACCAATTATAGCAGCACTATCTACTATGACCCCACAGCATATTGCTGCCCAAATTTCATCACAATCCATGCAGCGGTTACTGAGATTAGGAGGGTAGAAAAACGCGTACAGACAGACAGACAGGCAGACAGACAGACCGACGGAAATGAGTGACGTGGATTTTCGTTATGTAGATAGACAACATTAAACGCCCAAAGAACGTATTATCTCAAAATTGAAAATTTTCGTGATCACAATACTCCCCTCACCTATCCTCATGGTGTGGGAAGTACAAGGTCTAACATTTTTAAAAACAAGTTTTAGTGAAGCTCACTCATTTTTTATAGTAGATTTCTTTATTTCCTGAGCAGCATCTATTACTAGGCCTTATTAATGTTGTTTTTTCAAGGAACTGCACGCAATGCTTCAAAAATGACGATAATTTCAAATAAAAAGGACAAATAAAAATTTAACATGAAATTTTTTTTTAAATAAAGATTAACGTAGGGATAATTTTTAGAAATTAACCCGAGGTTTTGCTTAGGCCAACAAAATTTAGTACACTAAAGTATGAGTATAAGGCAAACAGAGCAAATGAAAATCATGGCGAATCCCGTGTTGTTGCACTTGACATATCGAAAGCCTTGGAAAGAGTGTGGATTGAGGGACTTTTGGACAAGCTTGCTGCTTATGGACTACCACCTGGCCTGCGCCGATGGCTGAATAGCTTCTTGAATGACCGATCTCTGATTGTTGTAGTCGAAGGCTGTTCATCAGATGTATTTTCAATTAACACCAGTGTACCTCAGGCATCTGTCCCTACAATGTTTGTGCTATACAGCAAAGAGCTTCTAGAAATAACATCCAGTCTAATCTACAGCTTCACAGATAACAGTACATTAATATCGTGAACGGAATCAGGCAAGCCATTATCATCCCAGGAGGCGGTACGTCGGCGACAGCAACATACCTCACAGATCAACGTAGATATCAAAACAATTGTTGAGTGGGGATTAGTAAATAACGTACAGTTTAATGTACATAAAATGCAGGAAACAGCACTGAAAAAGACGTTGGCTTACCAACAGTGGAGATGGAGGGTCATCCAATAGTTAAGTCACTTTCCGTCAAGCTTTTGGGAATCAACATCAACATGTCAGTACGTCGTCAGTATCGCTAAAACGGCATCCCAGAAGCTTTGAGTTTTGTCATGCTGTAGGAAGCTGCATACACCAGAGGAGCTACTGCTGCTCTACAAGGCACAGATCTGACTATCGTTGAAGTATTGCTCCCATGTGTGGCGATGTGCTCCGAAGCACTTTCTAAGGCTTTTGGACACTATCCAGAAGAGAGTAACTATGGACTTATCGATACGCTTTACCTCACAAAGTACCTTCACAGCCTGGAACATCGAAGAAGGGTGGCCGACCTATCCCTGTTTTACATATTCTGTCACAGAAGGTGTTCGAGTGCGCCTTAACAGATAGTAGCACCGCAGGCTATCTGAACGAGAAACACCAGAAAGGCTCGCGAGCTCACTTTACTAGGTAGATGTCCCTACTGTCTGAACCAGCCTCTTCCAGCATTCCTTCCTTTGTAGAACTTCGACCCTGCCGGGGAATTTGATTCCTGGCGGCTACAACGTGCAGCGTTTCAAATCTAACGTGTGTCAATATTTATCCTTTCGCAGTGCTTCTACAGCGCCATAGGTTTTCAGCCTTTGCGAGAGACAGACCATAAAAAAGAAGCCTTTTGAGATTTTTTTAAAATCTTTTACTTTGTTGATAAATTTAGATCTAGTTTCACATTAATTCGTGTGTACACACCGTGTATTCAGTTTGTGGGTTCAATCCACAGTATAACAAATACCTCTCGTGATCGTGTAATCATGACATTGAGTTATCGCCATACCATACAGAAATATATATGTTAGTGTATCTGACGCAGTTTATTTTTGTATTAATGGATGAAAGATCTAAATAGAGCGGATGTTTTCCGAGACGCAGAAATTCAATTTACCATAAATAATCAAGCTGAGTGTGCCATCCATCAATTTCCCCACAAAAAGATGAACACTTCCTGTCAGAAGCGTTATAGATAAACTTATTTCTGACCGAACTGCCACCAATGCATCGTATTACCATTGATTGAGGTATTAACCCTTAATCAATGGTACTACGCTTTATCTCTAATAATCCTATTTATATTAATATGAGCTTACGTTATAATATTATAGATCGATCCCTTCACAGAGTCCATGGTTTTTGCAGCATGTATGCTTGGGAATTGATTTTACTCGGTTTTACCTGAAATTTGTAAAACTAGGCTAGCTAACTCTAAGGACTTGATGTAAGGGTGAAATATATCTTTTAGACTGGCATTTATTGCCTTGATTGTGTTTTAGCCCAAGTCGGAAAATTTTAATTCCCACACCGATAGGTCAGGGGTATTGTGGTCGTGATAGATTATCAATTTTGAGGTGATATCCTTTTGAGCGTTTAATACGCGTCACTCATTCCGTAGGTCAGCCTGTTTGTTCTCGTTTCTATAGTCTCGTAATCTCAGTAATCGCTGAACGAATTGAGATGTAGTTTATGCAACGATATGGTGTGAGATCGTGGTAGGTAATGCTGATATAATTTTTGAATGTCGGTGCATGGGAGATGGAGTAATTAGCAAAAAACGAAAAAACATCAAATATTCGTTTTTAAACATTTTAGGGGTTTCTGATAATTTTCTACTTTTTTTTGGATGGAAGTGAAATTGGAGTGGTTGATGGTAGGGGGTTGATTTATGTATTCTATATCGTGTAACTTAGAAATTATTGAACTGATTTTAATGAAATTTTGAAACAGTGTTACTACCGTGGCAAGGATGGAAAAAGTCTATAGTTTTGTCAGTGGTGATGCAGCAATAACTAAAAAAAATTATTTTGGGCCATTTGGAGGATAGGGGATAGGGGAGTATTGTGATCAACAAATTTTCGATTTTGAGGTAATACGCGTTTTGGGCGTTTTATGATATCTACATCACGAAAATCTACCCCGCTCATTTCTATCGGCCTGCCTGTCTATTGACGTCCTTCTAGCCACGTACTCTCAGTAACCGCTGCTTGGATTGTGATGAAATTTGGGCTGCGCTGTGCTGTGGGGTCTTAGTGGGTAATGCTAAAAAAATTATCAAAACCCCTCCAAACTTCATTTTTAGGCATTTCATGAGTTCCCGATCATTTATTTTCCATTTATTATTGAGAGGGGGGTAAAATTGGGATGGTGGGAGGTTTAAAAACTCAATAGATTAGAATTTGAAATTGTGACACTATATTACTACCATAGAGAAAATGGTAACAGTGTATCGTTGTTGGAACTCTTGCCAGTGGCGAACGAGGAATCAAGAAAAAAAGTAGGAAAGGATTTACCTGGGTAAATCCAAACGGCGCTCTCACTTTGGAATAGGAAGCGATATTGACAAAACCGGATTCTTCCCGGACTAGGTTTTTCATGCTGATTCCGAATCTGTATTCGGTTTTTCTCTAGCACCTGTAGTTTTGGCTACCTTTTGTATACGGAGAGATGGACGGACGGACAGACAGAGGCTCTGCATCTTAAATTAACAACAATAATTGTCCTAAACATTATAGAGCTTAAACAAAATGCGTCCAAATGATATCACCAATATAATAAGACACCGTCTGACTTAAGGTGACGCATTTCATGCTTAGTTGTAGGTTTTATAATCCCTGCGATATTCAATTTTTTTCTCATACACAGCATTTCCTAATACTTGAAATGAGGCGTCGGTCCATAAAAGCCTCGTTGAGCCCCTAGTATAATGAGAATTTAATTTTGGACACGTTTAAAGACTAAGGTGGAGAAGAAGAGTTGGAAAGTAGGAGTATAAAAGGATGCCCAAGCAGCATTTATTTGTAAATCTACTCAATTGAGCGAAAACTCAAAATAATGTTTCTAAGTTCTCTTCAAAAATAAACTATATAAGGTGGGCCAATAGTGCGTAGACGGAAGATTGTGGGCTTACCAAAAAATATTTCAAAAATTTGTTACTTGATCATGGTAAGGACCTCTGAGGGCTATAACGTAAAAATATTTTCACTTACGAGGGTTGCTCGCATTTTTACTTAAATTTTAACGTTTATACAGGATGATTCATATCAAAATTACATTTTTTTAATGGAACCTCCTATGCATTGAACTTTAAACGAACCGTTTAGGCGCAAATCACCATTTTTGGTATCAGAAAAAAAATTGAATATCGCAGGGATTATAAAACCTAGAAGGCCGCGGCTTTGCAGTACAACTAAGCATGAAATGCGTCACCTTAATCAGACGGCTAAATTTGAATTCGTTTTGTACAGGGAGAAACCAGTAGATTAATTAAGGAAGCTTCAATGACAGATAACTTGATTTTGTCAAATGGGAATGCCTACTTTGGTTTGAAGAATCAAATGTAAAATTTGATTACCCTTCTAACGGTTTTCATTTTATTTAAAATTTTCAGTCAAATCGGTGCTTTTCAATTTTCCTTCTTGCAAGCAACCTAGCAGGCCATGAAAGTAAACAAAAGCCCGTTAATATCGAAGAAACCAAATAACTTAGTATAAAGATGCAAACTAACCTAGAGTAACGAGGCAAGATTATGAAAATTCCTTACAACATATTAGCTCTAACCAGTAACAATAGCGATAACGAGAATACCCATTTTTCACAGCCTACTAGCTATTAGCTAATTTCCATAGTCAGTAAAAAAATACATAAAAGAAAAACTACTAGTGACTGTTGCTAGCGGTAGAATATCTATGTCTTCTGAATAAATTTTCATGTTTAATGCCATAAAAAAGTATCCATTTCCGTAAGTCAAGGGTAATAATACCTCTGACTGGAACCCTTTAAATTCCTCAGTAGGTGCTTCTACTTATTAGCAAAATCGCGGAACATGAAACTTGTATTGCAGTCTATTTGAATTGTAAAACATAATTTAGTTTGTAGAAAAACTACATGAAATAAACACAATTACAACATAGTGTAATTAAAAAACTCTAGCAATCATTTCAATAGATGTTTAGTATGCTTCAGTTAGAGATATCTTCACTTTTAGGCATAAGTATGATGTTTATTTGGCAAAGATACAATGTTTGACAGAATAAGTTTTACAACTAGAAATAAAAAAGAAAAAAAATACCTTTGCTATCAAAAAAACGAAGGAGATCCACTGAGTGTAACAGACACTGTATGGGGATGTGAGAAATGACTTGACTAATCGGAAATGACTAATTTTTTTAAACTGTAAGCAAAAATTGCTGGTAGTTTTCCGTTTGTTTCAAAATTTTTAATCGTTTTGGAAAGACGTCAAGCTCTAGTAGACCTGAATAGCTAGTAGGCTGTGAAAAATAAACACTTCTGTCATACCCCAGCTTCTCATTGAGATTAGATATCTTGCCGCTGTTGTATTCGGTTAGAGATGATGTGCTGTAAGGCATTTTCATGATCTTGCCTCGCTACTCTAGTTCGTTTACATCTTGCTACTAAGTTAGTTGGTTTCTTCCATATTAACGGGCTTTTGTTTATTTTTCATGGCCTGCTAGGTTGCTTGCACGGAGGAAAATTGAAAAACACCGATTCGACTGAAAATTTGAAATAAAATGAAAACCGAACAACATTGATATTGAGAGTCCTATATCGTTATAAAGGTAATCAAATTTTACACTTGATTCTATAAACCAAGATAGGTATTTCGATTTGAAAAATTAAGTTATGTGCGATTGAAGTTTCCTTAATTAACCTACTAATTTCTCAAACTATAAAAAGATTTCAAGTTTATCCGTCTAACCTAAGATGACGCGTTTCATGTTTGATCACACCGCACAGTCACGGCCTTCTATAATGAGTTTTATAATCCTTGCAATATTCAATTTTTTTCTGATACCTAGTTATACCAAAAATGGTGACTTGCGCCTAAACGGCTCATTTAAAGTTCCATGTATGATACATAAGGTCACACTAGAATTGACCAAGGAATCCAAACAGTCAATAATATATAGGGGGTTCCATTCAAAAAACCTTCCGTCCACGCACTATTTGCCCACCCTGTATATTCAACGATCAAAGTTCATATTCGTACTCTAAAACATTGCGAAAGCACATTATTACCTAAGATTTTTTCTACTCCTATGTTTCACTTAGGCATTGACAAAATTTGGACAGTTCCAGGAGTGCGACTGTCTTACCAATAAGAACCAACGTAGCAACAATACCAAATAACAGTTTTGGATCTCATCTCATCAATTGCCGAGAAAGCTTATATTGCATTACCGACAAACGGCGAACTAATTGTGTTTGTCTATAAAACAAGAACCTACACAACTATGTTTTGAAATGTACGCACCAATCAAATGAGTACAAATAACATAGGAGGCTGGAAACATTTTCCCAATTGTTTTGATTATCCAGTGGTTACTAGCAAATAAAAGCAATTACTGCTCCAGTCTGTATTCATTTGAGCTAACCGTTCAGTTTAATAAATACGAAAAAATTCCGTAGGATATAAACAAGCTTTGCAACTAGCCAGCGTTATTGACAAAAATGTACAACAGCAAATGTGTCTCTGGCGAATACAAAATAAATTTATCACTTTTTTGATAAGGATTTAGTCAACCAGGTGAATTAGTAAATTGTGTATTTAAAAATAGGAACAAATTTAATTTAAATGTAGAAACTGAGCTCGAAACATACTCATTTGGAGACTCTTAATGTCCTAAGAGTTTGTATCGCCGTAGAGATCCTTATGCGTAAAATACCACTGAGGAGGTTTTTAAATTAAATGCGAAAAAATGTCGTCAAGTGTCTTGAGTCAGCACTACCTACACACTATTAGTACTGACAAAAAATTTGAAGTTCCTCTATCCCTACACCTAATCTAAAAAGACAATCATCAGGGACCTCTGAAACATCTAAAAATGAAGTTTGAGCGATATTTTAATTTTTCGTTTTTTATTGATTTCTCCTCCGCTACTGGGAAAAGCTGCAGAAATAATACGCTGTAACCATTTCCTCCATGGTAGCAATACGGTATTAAAAATTCAGCACAATTAAGTTAGCAGTTTCCAAGTGACACGTTAGGATTATAATATGTTAGTATCAAATTATTCCACAGATATAAAATTCAAACACAATAATCGCAAAAGTACAAGATATCACCAAATTCAGTTTTTTTCAGCGCAATGTATAGTTTTCAAACTTCCTACCCATCCAACTACCCCGACTTCACCCTCTGAACAAAAGGAAAGGATCAGGAACCCCTGAAACGCCTAAAAACCGAGTTTGGAGGGGTTCCCATGATTCTTTGTTTTTTACCAATTTCTCCGCCGCCAATACATACTACGACCCATCATCATAACGCTACCTAAATTTCATCACAATCCAGGCAGCAGTTACTGACATTAAGCGGCTAGAAGAACGCCGAAAGCGTACTACCTCAAAATCGTTATTCGTAAATTTTGTCGATCACTATACTCCCTTACCTCCTGTTGGTGTGGGAAGTAAAATGTGGAAAACGACCACGGTATTAATACTGTGTCAAAATTTCACTAAAATCAATTCAATAGTTTTCAGGTTACACAATAAAGAGCGGTCTAGAGCAACATTATACTGCGTATACATTTGAAAATCTCAAGTCCCATGGTTTCTGTAATAATGTTTGCATGGACCTGAATGTATTATGCCCAAAGACTACTGCCGCTAGGTACTCGTATTACTTTAACATGACAATGGACAGCCTATTATGAATACAACAAATTTTCCAGTTTCACAACCCCCTACTCCCTCATTACCTCATTACCTCAATTTCACCCCCCACCCAGAAAAGTAGAAAATCTATCAGGAACTCATAAAAAGCCTAAAAACTAAGTTTGAGGAATACTTGAAATTCTCCGTTTTTACTTCCCACACCGATAGGTGAGGGGAGTATTGTGATCGCGAAAATGTTCGATTTTGAGATAATATGATTTTTGTTGGTCTGTCGGTCTGTAGGTCTGTCGGTCTGTCGGCAACCTCTGCATGGATTGTGATGAAATTTGGGTACCGATCTGCCGATATGCCGTAAGGTCCTAGTAGGTAATGCTGCTGTAATGAAAATCGGAGCAGGGGCGGCGGAATGATTAGCAAAAAACAAAAAAAAATAAATATTCATGAAACTTCATTTTTAGGCATTTTAGGGGTTTCTGATCACTTTCTACTTTTTACTTCCCACACCGACAGGTGACGGGAGTATTGTGATCGCGAAAATTTTCGGTTTTGAGGCAATACGCTTTTTGGGCGTTTTATGATGTGTACATAACTAAAATCCACGTCACTCATTTCAGTCGGTCTGTCTGTCGGTCTGTCGGTCTGTCTGTCTGTCGCGTTTTTCTACCCTCGTAATCTCAGTAACCGGCAATAATACAAAAACTAAAAATATAAAAACAGCTCAAACTTTGTTATTATCATTGTGTGTGGGAAGTACTGAGTCAGTCAACTTGACTCCATTTTTTTTTGATGGGGGTGAAATTGTGGTGGTTGGCGGGGGGTAGGGGGGGGTTGGAAAACTCAAAAATGTCCATTGACCTGTGAACGAAAGACCTAGCGACATAATACTCTTTCTTAGGTCCATCCGATTATTATTGCCTTGCCTACTACAGAAACCAAGCGACAGAATTTTTTGGCATAAATACATCGAATATTACTTCAGATCGTTCTGTATCGAGTGACATGGAAGTCATGCAATCAATTTTAATGAAACTTTGCCACAGTATTATTACCGTGGTGGGGATAAGAAATGCGTATGGTTTTTAAAAATCGTGTCAGTGGCAGTGCAGCAACAAGAAAAAAACGAATAATATGAAAACAGCTCAAACCTTGTTTTAAGGCGTTTTGGGGGTTCCTGATCATTTTCTGTTTTTCTTGGGTGGGGGTGAAATTGGGGTAGTTGGGGGTGGAGGGTTGCAAAACTGAAAAAGGTTTTTGTATGCATAACAGGCTCTCCATTGACCTGCGAAAAAAGCATCTAGCGACATAGTATTCTTTAGGTCCATTGGAACATTGCCTTGGTTATTACAGAAACTATACTGTATTCACAGCCAAGCTAGACCAAATGAAAACAGGCCCGCGTGCGTGATAGGTTCATGTCGGTAGGGTCCCTAAATGTCCAGTACACTATGTGTGAATTGTATGTTACAATCCGGCAAGTAAAAACCCCCAACACTGACTAGAAATCAGATCCAAATGTGCGACGTCAAGTGTTCATTGCCTAAATGATCATTTCAAACTGAGAACTGGCTACTTTTAAGTTGCAATGGGTTAATAGGGCAACTCTTTTAAATAGTAATATAAAATTCCATAATTGCACTGGACTATAGCTGACGCGTTCGCAGATGACAGCGGACAGTAACCACGCTAATGCTGCATGCCACTGTTTATGTCTAGTCTATCTTGGGATTGAATATACTATAAGATGCTTTTTTCCGTTGTATGTTACATACGAGTATTGCTGTTCTGTATTGTGTAACCTGGAATTGATTTTAATGAAATTTGGACACAGTATTATTACCGTAGCGAGGATTAAAAATGCGTATAGTTCTTAAAACTCCTGGTAGTGGCGGCGCAGCAATATTAAAAAACTAAAAATCTAAAAACAGCTCAAACTTCATTTTTAGGCAATTTGGGGGTTTCTGATCATTTCGTTTCATCCATTTAAAGCTTGCAGAATAAAAATTGTGTCGTTCTAGATCCTACGAAAGATTTAACAGACTATTTACCAGAATTTTTGTGTTGGATGTTTTTTGAGGGCAGGCGGGCGATGATTAATTGCAAGGGAATCCGGGACTTCATGCAAAGGGAAAATAATAAAATGATGTCACCGTTATGCGTGGGAAGTACTGAGTCAATCAACTTAACTCCATTTTTTACTACGACCCCACTGCATATATGTACTCAAATTTCATCACAATCCACGCATCAATTACTGAGATTATGGTATTAGAAGAACGAAATCAGACAGACAGCCCGACGGAAATGAGTGACGTGGATTTTCGTTATGTAGATGTCATAAAACGCCAAAAAAGCGTATTACCCCAAAATCGAAAATTTTCGCCATCACAATACTTTTCTCACCTATCCGTGTGGGAGGTAAAAGTGGTATAAAGTAGATTGAATTTGTACGTCCCGACGAATAATAACTCAGAATTCATTAGGATTTTTATTACACGTCAGAGTTGGCATGAAAGGAAACGTGTGTGTTTAAGTAACCGTCGTAGAATTTCACACAACCAAAACTCTAAAAAAGTATGACAATAAGCTTGTTTGGGCTTTGAAAGTTCCATCAGGATGACCGCTAGTGCTTTAGCTGTACTTAATAGCTTCTTATATTAAGTATTCGAAAATATCTTGTTAACTACCCTCGTAACATCAACGTCAACTAAGCGAAGTTCTCTATTTAAAATTGAGTCTATAAGCTTCACGGAATACTTCGGTGTACAAATATTTTCACAGACATCCAATGTTCGTCAAACTTGAGCCTTATACGGTAAAAGTTATTCTGGTGAAAACAAGTTTCTGCATTTGTAGAAAACACTCAGCGTCTATCTGAATTTTGCAATGTCAGAAATACAATTATGTTCTAGAATGGTAATTTTGATGGTAATCTCCATATGTTTGTTGAAATACCATCCAATCATGATTGCTAGAAGGAAGTTGAAAGAGTTAGTAACTTACTAGATATCTTCTAGTGTTTTATATACAGGGTGAGTCAAGCTCAACGCCTCGGACTCTTGTGACCAAACGATACCACTTTTCAAAAAATCGACTTTGCGAGTGTATGTAGGTCGAATTGGACTACATTTTAAAAATAATGGCTTTTATACAGGGTGTCTAGTAAAAGCGTGACATATCAAAGTTGTGTTTTTTTAAATGGAATACCCTATATATTATTGCATATTTAGATTCCCGGGTGCATTTTAGTGTCACTTTATGTATCACACATGGGACTTTAAGCGAACCGTTTAGGTGCAAATCACAATTTTGGGTATAGGTAGATGTCAGAAAAAAATTGAATATCGCAGCTATTATAAATCTTAGAGCGCTGTGACTTTGCCGTGTTACTAAGCATGAAATGTGTCAATTTACTATAGACGGCCGAGTTTGAATTACATTTGTACTTGGAGAAACCGGTAGATCAATTAAGGAAACTTCAATCAACGGTAACTTGATTTTTTCAAATGGGAATGCATAATTTTTTTTATACGATCAAATGTGCAATTTGATAAGCTTTCTAATGATATGCAGTTGTAAATATCAATCTCTCGTAGTTTTGATTTAATTTCAAATTTTCAGTAAAACCGGTGTTTTTCAATTTTCCTACCTATAAGCAACTTAGCAGGCCATGAAATATAAACAAAAGACTGTTTAGATGGAGCAAAACAACTAAATTAGCAGATAGTTACGGACGAACTAGAGTAAAGGGACAAAGTTATGAAAATGACTTACAACAAGTCAATTCTAACCAGAAATAGCAGACATTACACATCTAAGGTCAAAAAGCAGCTGGAGTACGACAGAAATGGATATTTTTCACAGCATACCGGCTACTACAATATTTTAAAGATTGAAGATTCACAAAACCATTGTGAATTTTGAAATGAAAGGAAATCTGCCACTAATGTTGCTGGCAGTTTATTAGCTTCGGAATAAAATTTCACATTTCATGATTTAAAAAAATAGTAACCGATACCTCTGGCTGGAGTTCTGCAAATTCTTCAGTACTCATAAGCAAGATCGCTGAAAATGAAGAATAAAGTAAAAATCTGCTCAAATTATTAAACATAATTTACCTGGCAGAAGATTAAAGTATTATTTTCCTTCCTCCTTCCTCCAGTATTACTTTTTTTGCGACTTTGCTAATAGATGCTGAAAAATTTAAAGGACAACAGTGAGAGGTATCATGTCTTTTGACTTTGACGGAAATGACTACCGTTTTATACCATTAAATATGAAATTGCGTTCTGAAGATATTAGACTGACGGCAACGATCGCTGAAAGATTTGCTTTCATTTCAAAGTGTTTAGTGATTTTGGAAATTTTTAATCTCTAGTACATTGCAGTCGCTAGTAGGCTGTGAAAATTATCCATTTCTGTCGTACTCCAGCTTCTCTTTAATATTAGACATGTTACCGCCGTTGCTTCTGGTTAGAGTTGATTTGTTGTAGAGAATTTTTATAATCTTGTTCTTTTACTCTAGTTCTGCTGGATCTTTTTGCTAAGTTAGTTGTTTTCTTCTATCTGAATTCGATTTTGTTTATATTTCATGGCCTGCTAATTTGTTTATAGGTAGGGAAATAGAAAAACACTGATTTGATTGAAATCTCGAAATTTAATAAAAACTACCATAGATTGATATTCACTACCTGATATAATTAGAAAGCCTATCAAATTGCACATTCGATCGTATAAAAGAATTATGCATTCCCATTTGAAAAAATCAAGTTACCTTTGATCGAAGCTTCCTTAATTGATCTACCGATTTCTCCAAGTACAAATGTAATTCGAACTCGGCCGTCTAATGCAAGGTGACACATTTCATGCTTAGTAACACGGCAAAGTCACAGCCCTGTAAGATTCACAACAGCTGCGATATTCAATTTTTTTCTGACATCTGCCTATACCCAAAATTGTGATTTGCACCTAAACGGTTCGCTTAAAGTCCCATGTGTGATACATAAAGTCACACTAAAATGCACCCGGGAATCCAAATATGCAATAATATACAGGGTGTTCCTTTAAAAAATCATAACTTTGATATGTCACGCTTTTATTAGACACCCTGTATAAAAGTCACTATTTTTAAAATGTAGTCCAATTCGACCTACATACACTTGCAAAGTCGATTTTTCGAAGAGTGGTATCGTTTAGTCACAAGAGTCCGAGGCGTTGAGCTTGACTCACCCTGTATATCGTGTCCTGTCAACTATCCCTTAACCTCGGACCTACCGTAAATGACACGTATACTCGGACGTGTCGCCTCAAAGACGATCCACATTGTCAGCATCATATTGTTGTAAAATGGTGGTTTAGTACATTCGTAATATTCTGCGTGCATTGCTGTATGATAATGTTAACTAGATACGCATTTAAAAATCTTAGAGCTAGCCACATAGCTTACACAATTACTGTGTTTATAGACGGAGGCATATTTCTGGTGAAAAACGGGTTAAATTCTTTTTTGACTTAATAAAGCTAATTTTCAGACTATAACTATTTATTTGCCACTATATCATTGTATACATATGCATTTGCGAGAAAAATAAGAAAATCCTGGCTCTGCATGGTATAAAAGAGTAAAAGAGTAAGCTTGGACGCGTCGTCTCATCGATACTTGCAGTGATGATCTCTCGATAACTATAATGCCACTCTGAACAAACGCCGGTGTTGTTATGTTGACTGTATGCCATCCAGTCATACTTAGATTAGATGAAGTGGCAAAGTTGTGCATGAAGCGGTATTCCATTTATGGCAGTATTTTAGTATCGCCTCGTCTGATAGACGACGGGCCCGAGGTTAAGGGTTAAAGAGGATAACCAAACAAATACCAAAGACAGTGATGCCTATATCTTGCAACGAAGTGCATACTTTTTTAGATATTTTGATACCCATCGCACAAACAGTAAACAAATTCATCTGTTAATTTCATCAAACTGGCATTGGAAATTAAATCGTAGAAATTATATACCGATCTGTTGTTACACACCACCCAATACCTCAAGGCACGTCAGTAATTTACACTGAACTTTCTATATTGTAAAACGCTCAAGGCTTCATCAGTGGAGGGCTTTTTTAGTAATAGCTGTTAGGTGTTTTGTCAGTTATACACTCGTCCGTTTTCCACTTAAAATATACCGCATAGTCTGGAAGCTGCGGTGTATAAAAGTCGTTCTACGACATCTGATATAAAGCTGAATCCTGATTCTGTTTTTAATTTTTTAGTGCGTTATGTTTCATACCGGTTAGGTATGATTAAAACAAGAATGTAATCAATATCCTTAAAACTAAAAAGCTTCTTTTCAGGTTTCGTTTTGACCATTTTGAGGTAACACTTTGAGCTACATCATTCTTTCAAATCATAAATTGCGTATTTCTGATATCAATACAGACTTATCAATGCAGATGCATTGTGCATCCAAGAACTTACAATCGTTAATCAGAATAAATAATCTAAACGCTAGTAAAACTTCTAATTCGTATAATTGCGGATTGATCTATTAGTAATAAAAAAATGCATCCAAGTTGATTGACTCGATACTTCCAACACATTACGGTAATTCCATTTTATTATTAGCATGGAGCATGAGATACCTTTGCAACCAAATCATAGCCCTCTTTCCGTAGGAACAACAACGACACAGTTTTTATTCTGCAATCTTCAACTCATATCCTAATCACATGGCATGCCGATTTCACGAATATTGAAAAAAATATTATATTACTAGTATCAATTTTAAAGCTCAGTGAAAAGGGTTCTTCTATAAATACAAAAAAATCGGGGTTTCCCAACACCCCTATCCGAGACTCCGTCCTGCTTCGGCTCATATTGATCACTCCAAAAAAAAAAAAAGTAGAAAATGAACAGAGATGCCTAGTGTACTCAAAAATAAAAGTTTGAACTTTTTTTTCATTGTACTGTATTGTAGTGTCTCTTTTTTAAACTTAATTTCACCGCAATTTTGAAAAAGCGTAGGCTTCATCGACCTGTACCACAGCCCACGGTACGGTTTACGCATTTCGTTTCTATCATTTTAAGTATGAGCTGTACACATTACAGCAATAGAATTTCAAAAATTATTGTTTAAAACTAAGGTAGGGCAGCATTCGGATGAACCTGAGAATCGTATTATGTTGTTCGTTTACAGGGCAGTGAAGGGTCGCCTACAAATGCAACAAATTTTCCAGATTTACAAATTTCTACTCCTAAACTACCCCAATCTACCCCCTCTAAAAATTTTGGAAAACTATCAGGAATCTCCGTGGTCGCTCTAAAATGAAGTTTGAGCTGTTTTTATATTCCTAGTTTTTTATTATTCCTGTGTGTTTGCCATCCTCGTTACGGAAATAATACTGTGTCAATATTTCCTTAAAATCAATTGAATAATTTCTGGGTTACACAATATAGGACGACTAGAAGCAATACTCGCATATATACATCAGAAAATTCTAAGTCCCTTGGTATAGTCCCTGTTACAGGCAAGGCAATGTTTGTATGCACCTGAAATAGTATCGCTAGGTCTCTCATTCTGTCTTATGAGTCCCTTGGTATAGTCCCTGTTACAGGCAAGGCAATGTTTGTATGCACCTGAAATAGTATCGCTAGGTCTCTCATTCTGTCTTATGAGTACAAAAAAGTTGTTTTCAGTTTTACAGCCCCCGACCTCCAAACACCCTATTTCACTCCCACCCAAAAAAGGGTAGATGGTGACCAGTAACCCCTTTTGTTTTTTGCTAATTACGCCGCCGCCCATGCACCGGTTCTCAAAATTATAGCGAATATCACCAACAGACAGACGGACAGACAAACAGATAGGCCGACAGGCAAATAGACGGAAATGACTGTACGTAGATTTTTGTCTCGGTTTGAATGTAGATATCATATAACGCCCAAAATGCGTATTATCTCAAAATAGAAAATTTTTGCGATCCCCTCATGTATTGGTGTGGGAAGTAAAATACAACGGATTCGGAAAGTACGGGTAGGATAGTTATATGAATATTCCCTCTGTTTAATGGTTCACGCCTTCATACCTCCAACATCTGTTACTCCTTATCATCTGTCTACCGACTTCACTTTGTAACCTCAGACGCATAATGAAGACTGACTAGTTTGTTTAGCGATGGCAGTATATTTAAAATATTTTAGGGATGATGATGTGGATTGAAGATGGTCAAGTGCGTCATTCCAGATGGGCAAGCGGATGTAATGGAAAGCCATGTAAGTGTCAATGGTAAAGTGGACATCCAAGCCATTTTGCCGCTTAAGAGGCAAAAATTAATGAACAATGGTAATTCTGCAAATATCTAAAATATCGGTTTTGCAGCCGAACCTGGGAACCCCTTATTTGATGGAAATAGTGACACAATACCGGAAGGAGAACAGTCCGCAGTGATTCCTAGCGATCCTGTCTCAGCACTGCCACAAGATGGAGGTGCTCCTCAAGGTACAGGAGGAACTGGAAATGAGCAACCTGGACTGCCTAGCGGAGGATTTGGGTCGTCGCCCTCCTTTCCAGAAGCAGGACAAGGTGACGTAGGAGCAGGTAAACAATACTTGTTTATATTAGGGTCCATACAAATATGCGCGCTGCGCCACTCGTGTGCCGCGCGCGCGCAGCCTGTTCGCTAGATTTGTACGGAGTTTACAAGAGGCGCGTGCGCTACAGATCCGAATATAAGACGATCTTCACCGAACCGGTTAATGGATGAAAACCATTTTATATTAAATTTAATATGTTAAAAAACATATCGCGAGTGGGTTGGCTGAAAAATTTCAGTCCAGGATATGATTGATTAAATATTGAAAAATTATTTTTTTTTAAACATTTCACTGGTTTGGTTAATAGACAAATCACATACCAATCGAAAGTAGAATAGAAAATAGAATATGCAAACGTTAGGTTGGCTACGTTTTTCCCGTCCCAACTATAGGGTAGGCAGGTATAAACAGGTACATCAATAATAGTAATTATTACCGGTGTGGTTAATGCATGAAACTTATATCAAAATAAAGATAATTTTATTGCAAACACGTCGATATAGGGTTGTCTGCAAAAAATCAGTCTGGAATTCCGGTTGTCGAATTTTAAAGATCAAAATATTGCTGCCAGTGAATACGTGCGCCAGTGAGGTTCGAGCGAGCTATCCCGTGTATTAATAAAGGACGCAACATAGCAGCTGCGTGTAGCTCGGCCATTGAATGAAAGAGAGTGCGCATGCCATGTGTCCGTGAAATTGAAAACGATAGCGATACACTCGTAAAAGCTGTGCAATATTTTGGAGCACTAATAGGTCTGTTTTTACAGAGAATCACAAACCAGTCAGAGCCAATCAGTATTCACCACTGCAGTTGTCAAACTATTTCTGACTAGTACTGGCCAATCAAATTGACGCTGACTAGTTTGTGATTGCTGTAAAAACACCTATTAATTTATTAATATTTTTGAAGGTGAAGTTATTAAATTATTATGCACTTACCGTATTCTCACCGAGAAAGTTATTAAACTCTTCATTATATTTTTTACCCAAAGCAGTCACTTTTTTGTAGCACGTGGTATAATAAAATACAAAATCGAGTGATGCATTGGTTAACCCAACAACACTGTATTTAAAATTTTTCTTTTTACGAAAATTTAATTTCAACGAACAGCTTTTATGCGTTTCATCGTTAAAATCAAGAACATCGTCGTCCGAATTGCATAGAGAACACTTTTTAGCCATTTTTATCACAATTTATAAATAACAACAATCAGTATAGTGGTAGTAGCATGCTTTTTCAATTCAGAAGAATGAGGCAAACTGTTCCAATACAATGATGCACAGCTACGCACAGCATTTACTAGTGTATCGCTATCCTTTTCAATTTCACGGACACATGACATGCGCACTCCCTTTCATTCAATGGTTGAGCTACGCGCAGCTGCTGTGCTGCGTCCTTTGTTAATACACGGGATACTTCGCTCGGACCTCTCTAGCGCACGTATTCACTGGCAGCAATATTTTGATCTTTAAAATTCGGCAACCGGAATTCCAGACCGATTTTTTGCAGACAACCCTATATCGACGTGTTTGCAATAAAATTATCTTTATTTTGATATAAGTTTCACACATTAACCACACCGCTGCAAATTACTATTATTGATGTACCTGTTTATACCTGCCTACCCTATAGTTGGGATGGGAAAAACGTAGCCAACCTAACGTTTGCATATTTTATGGCTTTCATACTTTCGATTGGTATGTGATTTGTCTATTAACCAAACCAGTGAAATGTTAAAAAAAAATTAATTTTTTAATATTCAATTAATCATATCCTGGACTGTAATTTTTCAGCCAACCCACTCGCGATATGTTTTTTAACATATTAAGTTTAATATAAAATGGTTTTCATCCATTAACCAGTTCGGTGAACGTCGTCTTATATTCGGATCCCAGACTAATATTGAAAATTAATGAATTAGAAATTATTTTCACACGGAAGGATAAAAAATATCGTCTACCTTTAACATCGGCTGTAAAAAAGTCAACGACGGATATTCGTATACAGGGTATTTTATTTTACCAAAAATTTGCTTTCAATATGCTCTTTCATATTTGTATCACTTTACATACCTACATCCATCAGTTTCATTGTGAAATATACTTTCTACTTGTGTACTGAAATTTATTCATTTTGAGACAGTACTATCGAAAAAATACGAATTACTTACAAAATGCATGAACCAAGATTATCATATTCTCAATTCTACAGTTCTCAAGCTGTCTGCATCCTTGATCGATCTTATGGGAGCTCAGTTCGAATATATTGAATTATTATTAAAATTCATGAAATACTTGGTCAAACAGTACTGAAATTTTCATTTGTGAAAAAAATAATATTTTAGGTCAGAGCCTATTTATTTAGAATGGGTATTGAAATTAAAAGTACATTTTCCTTGATTCAAATTAACCATAATTTCCAGATGTCCTTGTTGCAATGACCAGGTTATCAGAATTCTTGAATTGAGCATTTCTTTTTCTGTGTACATATGATTTTTTGTTATAAAAGCAAACTAAAACAAATGTTCTTTGAAGGTCTTCCACAATCTCCAGCGGCACCAGGACTACCGGGCACAAACCCTTCATATCACGGCAATGATGATGATGATGATGATGACAATGGAAATGACTCAACGCCATTCAATTTATCGCCCAAAAAAGGTAATGATCTAAACAGCGATTTTGTCTCTACATTTTTTGAAATTACAACATTCAGTTCACGCATTTAGAATTTAGGGGTGGTTATGTGATTATTTTTTTACAATAAAATTCAATAAAATCCGATCCGCTTGTGCGAGAGCATGAGAATGCAGGTCAAACAGCCTTCATTTTTAGAGCAGCAACGCGAGCAGCCTTGTAGTCTTAGATAAGGAAAGAGAGGGGATACCGCGCGCCAGTCAGATGCTATACGAATTAGCTGTGACCGAAAACAATTAGTTGTCAAAATATTGTGGTAAACATAATGGTAGGTTGTGCAGCTTACGGTTGTAAAATCCACAGCAGCAGGAAAGAGCCAGGAATCGCTTATCACATGCAAATTTATGTTCATATTTTTTGGTGTATCCGAAATGTTTGCAAATATCTCGATATCTAGTTCAGGGATATACAGGGTGGGCCAATAGTGAGTGGACGGAGGATTGTGGGCTTACTAAAAAATATTTCAAAAATCTGCCACTTGATCATAATAGGGACCCTGAGAGCTATAACGTAAACATATTTTCACTAGAATTTTGACGTTTATACAGGGTGATTCATATCAAACTTACATTTTTTTGAATGGAACTCCCTATGTATTATTGCATATTTGGATTCCTTGGTCAATTCTAGTGTGACTTTATGTATCACACATGGAACTTCAAACGAACCGTTTAGGCGCAAATCACCATTTTTGGTATAAGTAGGTATATCAAAAAAAATTGAATATCGCAGCGATTATAAAACTTAGAGGGCCGTGACTTTGCGGTACAACTAAGCATGAAATGCTTGTCGGCGTGTAAGACGTACGCTGAGACGGCTTATGTTTATCTGCACAACGCGGCTCTACGAGTACTCATACGGTATCGATGAGACTCCGGTGTTGCTTTACGCTCCAGGGGATATAGAGTCCACTGTGGAGAACGACAGATGCCGGATTTACTGGAACTTCTCGTTCCCCAGTCCTTCTCGACCACCAACATAAGACGATGTTCGTTATCGAGTTTTTGGCACCTGGCGGTGTGAGCATCCTCTTTAAGGAAGAGGAAAAGCGGACCAAATATCAGAAGTTGCTCGGAAAACGTTGCAGTATCTGGCCACACTACACCGGAGGTCTGCTGGCTATGGTTATTAGATCCCTAGGTGGAATAAGGAATGCGGTGTTCTTTGTACTGTGCGAAGTGTAGATAGCGCTACTCTTACATTTAACCAATAAGGCAACCAAAAAGATTTATGAAGTGTTTTATTTTTATGAAGTGGTTAGGGATGGTCACGAAATTTAAAACTCAGTAGTGTCTGGTCATTTTAACACGCGGTAAAAATAATTTAATTT
Source organism: Callosobruchus maculatus (assembly GCA_951848785.1). Lineage (NCBI taxonomy): Eukaryota > Metazoa > Arthropoda > Insecta > Coleoptera > Chrysomelidae > Callosobruchus > Callosobruchus maculatus. The sequence continues at coordinate 10,028,039 of CATOUR010000026.1, read as the reverse complement.
CACTGAGCCAAACATTTAGGAGGTAAAATCTTGAATATTAGAAATCATATGGCATGGCTATAAAGGGTTTTTCATTAAGGACGGGTCGATGTTGACAAAACAAGCAATGTGTGAGGTATCAAAGATCTTTTGTTGTTATTCGAAAGGCCCATGTATCCCACTACGTGTGGAATATTACATCGATCATTTGTATCCACCGCGGTTTCTCACAAGGGCACGGATCCTGGTGGTCCCACTATGAATAACTGTGCCACATAAATCTGCCTGAATTTTAGCAATGACACGGATTATATTGACTAAGACCATCGGTAGTTTTCGGCTTACTGCCATAGAATTGTGACTTCAAACAAAGAACCCTACAAAAAAAAAATCTAGTGGGGTAAATCGCACGATCTTACGGGCCAATAATGCCGCCATCCTAGAATCCGCAGCAAACAGTAACTTTTTGTGGATGCATTTTTACGTGGTGAATCTCACGAGGTTTAGCGTTGTCCCATATATGAGAATTCTGTTTATTCACATTGCCATTTATAAAAAATGCGCCTCGTCACTAAATATGATTTTTCAGCCGAAATTGGAGTTCTCTCTCAAATGCTGCAAAGCTCAGTCAGCAAACAAACGGCGTAGCCTAAGGTCTTCTTCTTTGAGTTTTGAGTGATTTTGTATGGATGTAGGCCTAAATGTGTGAAGAAGTCTGCAAAATACCAAGTTCTTGTGCACGGCGAGAAATTGACTGTCTTCGGTTTTCCTCGACACCTTCAGGGATAACGGCGATGCTTTCGGCCTATAGGGAACTCCTTTGACGTACGGGTGTTGGCTGATTGACTCAACCAATTGGCTCAAATTTCGCAACCAAACGTTGCAGAGTCGACTTTGTAGGACCACCGCGTCTTCCGTTTGAACTAGTGAACACTCATTTTTATAATGGATTTTTATCATTTGTATAGGCTGCTCAATTGTGCAACTTGTCATGGTGATTTAGTATCAGTGCCTAGTAATAAACAATTAGATTTGACAGACACTGTCAAAGCAACGTGGCCACCACAGCCTGCTAAGGTCAACCCGTCCTAATTGAAACACTCTTTATATTTCTAGCGTTTATGTACTTTGGGAAATAGATTATTAGCAAGTTTATGTCAAAAACATCAAAGAAAATCTACTTTACTATTACATATTTTGACTTCTAGGTGGCTCATCCTACAACGTCTTCTTTCCAATCCAGTTCAGCCATAGGGCTCGGGCTCGCAGTGCCGGTAGGTCATCTAGTAATTACAATGCTATTGCTAATTCTTTTGCAACAGGAAGGAAGGGTATCGCAAACAGCCATTCTTTAACCCATGGGAATACAGCTCCTTCTCAAGCTCCGCCACAAGGACAACCTGAGCAAAATCCAGAAGCTTAGAAGCTTGATCTTTGTACAGTATTTTATATATTTGTGTATATGTATAGTTTGTTCGTAATATAGATGGTTGATAAAAATTACAATAGCGTTGTTTTGTTTATTGTGAACTGACATTCGATAAAACATAATGCCTTTGTTATCGACAGAGTAAAAGCTGTACTTATCAGTTAGTGCCCTCTGCCACACTGTTAATTCCAATTTAAAGCTGGGTATTTTCTCTAATCGAAAGCAGTAATATAGTACTACCGTACTTCAAATACTTTTTTGGCATATATAGTGGATGTAGTACGGCCATCCTATTAAGGTGAAACAAACGCGCTATTATCGTATTTTAGCGAGTTTTCTGCTTTTTCAAGAAAGTACACTATTTTCAAGGCAAAGTATGCTAATTGGAAGTTCTTGGGTAGTTAAATTGTCAGTGAGAGGAAAGTGTGAAAAATGTTATGTTGCAGTTCATGGGATACATAACGGACTCCATAAACAAGTTATTTGGATGCTGTGATGACCCACCAGATGAATGAACACCGTCCTTGAAGATATGTTATGAAATTATATGGATTGGGCGAGTGTGTAAGAGAACCGCTGGTGGACCTGTCAAGCAATAGGAGGTGTCAAAATTTATTGTATTATTTATCAGCCAATACCCTATACAAGGTGCACCTTCCAGGGTGGCATTTATTTGTACTAGCTTGTGCCAATAAATGGTAATAATAGTTGGGATAGCACATGGTTTCCAGATCGTCCAAGAAATTTTCATTTCTCCAGCTATAGGGTAAACAAGAATTCATCTACACTCATAGACAATATCTCTACAAAGTACTATGTGAATGACGAATGTGAAATTCTGAATCTGGGAGTGCCTGATCATTATGGTCAACTAATTAACTACCAGCGGTGTTGAAATAATTGAAGAGGAAAATTACAATGAAATATAGTAATAAATTCTGATTGACTATTGGCATAAAAAGAAAGAAATAATAAATAAGTAGGTACGTATTAATGTCGACAGATCCGTATTACTACTGTCAAAGAAATCAGGTTATTTTTTTGCTATAAATTTCTGTCATAAAAAGCTCAGTTTGATATTTGGGCATATCGGTTATGCCAGTCTTTTCAGGATTTGTTCTTCTTTGCTTATAGAAGTTCCTGCGGAATAGAAAACAACACAATCTGTACTAAATTTCACTTGACATATCCTGAAAACATGTTTAGGAGCTATTCATTACTATTTGAGAACCTAAGTTTTTTTTTTAATGGCACTAGGATCGTGTCCCATTAGCCAGATCCAATTTAAATTAAAAAAGGGTTACAGCACATCCAAGGATGGCCCAAAGCAGGCCAGTTAATTAATATAAAACAATCCCTAAGTTGTTACATGGAGTTTAATTTATCAGATTTCCATCTGCGCTTATTGATTATAGTGGGGCGAAATGCTATATATACAAATAAATAACTAGAGCTCGCAGCTGTTTGACGTCTATGACTAATTTGTTTATACTTTGAGGCCTCCCACACATGTTACGTTAGTACACTTATTTCCTCCGCTCAATTTAACTGCTTACGTCTGGCGCAAAATAACTTGTTTTCTAGATATTATTGTCCCTCTGGTATCAATTTAGCCAGAGTGTCCACGACTTTGCAACGGGAGCTTCAGTATCTCCAATATTTGCAGTTAGTTGTTGGAAAGTTCACAGCAGTTAAATTGTAGTATAAAAGTTTATTTTCTCCAGTGACACAGCTTGAGTCCGTTTGTCCTGCAACATGCAACTCTATAACTAAGTGTGGCTATCTCAGCAGGAGGGCCAATTTATAGTAATCTACGTCGCCGTTTTAGAACAAAAGTTTTATGGATAAATTGGGTCTTTTCAGACTTGCAAGCTGACCTGTGATTCTGTTCCACGTTACAAGAAGAGAAATAGGAATAGCAGTCAATTTTTATGAGAGTTGCATGTCGTAAAAAGATGGAGTTAAATGACTTTATTCGTAACAACTGAAGTTATAACACGTAAAACTGAAAGGAGCGAAAAACTTATAAAGTAATTGCTAAAGCACAACCCGGAGTTATCCTTCTGATTCATTGGCGCATAATTAAAATCCCATTACATCACATAGACTGTTAACATTTAATCCACCTCCTAGTATTTAACAAGATACAACGTTTGGCAAAAAATATTTTTGTTATATGTAGTATTAATTTATTGATTGTCTGGATGACCCAGGTAGCTTTTTTTAAAACTTATTTCTTAGATATGTCGAAGATTGTGAGGTGTGGTGTTAAAATTAGATGGAATAGACGGCGTGGCGTAGTGACATACAGGAGTTTTTAGTACCGGATCGGTCGATAACACCGCTCCTGTAAAAGATAGGGAAGGAAGGTGTATATAAAAGTTGTAACCAAATAACTGCTCCTTGCTCAGAAAACAATTTGATCTATACAGGATGATTCATAGCTGGGTGGTGATGCAAACATACTTTTTTTTAAAATAAGAATCCCCATATATGTATTGTCTCATGTTTAGATTCTACTAAAGATTTTCGTTTTTATAGTATCCGGTCCAGAACGGAAACCTGTCTGTGTAGATGGCAATATCTTATTGTCGTCTAAGTATTTGATAAATTGACGAGCAAGTACTTTTTCAGTATGTTTTGATAATCCACATAAGATACTTATGGGACTGAAATTGGTGAGATTTTTAGGATTCTTGAGCTTAGGTATGGGTATAGTCGAAGCATTTTTTCATGATGTAGAAAATTTTGAAGTGACAATAATACTATTTATTATATTTATAAGAAAGGTATATATGGGCGGCACATTTTTATGAATGATATATTCATGCCATCAGGGCCTGGGGACGTACTTTTTATGGAATTTAAGGTATATGCAATTAACGATTCATTCACTAGAATGAATGAAAACTTTTTTTCACAAATAGCATTTTTCTCGTAAAACTCAATTAGATTCGTATTATGAGGGCTATCGTGGATACTATCTACAAAGAAGTCATTGACGATATTTGGGTCATGGATTAAGATGTCAACATTATTTTTCATTTTACTTTTAATGTTTAACGTTCGTAACTCTTTCCATAACTCCTTGCTGCTGCTATTTGATATTTTATCAAAATATTGTATTGTGTAATAACAAATTCAATTTTCTATAAACTCACTTCTATACATTACTTTTGCATTTTTGACTGTTTTCTCAGTATATCAAGAAAATGCTCGTAGCGCATTTAGTTATCTATTAATCCCTGTAGATACGTGCGGCGCTCCGTGTGACGTCATATGCAGCATCGTCAGGCCCGATAGCTTGCTCTCGACGGTCCCGTACAGGGATACGTTGGAGCGCGGAACTGCCACTACATATAAGGGCCGGCTTCTCAATGTCAAGTGTCAGATAGGTATCTGCCAGATAGCGCTGCTATGGATACAACTGTCAGATAAGATTTACGTGACTTCGTAAGTTTAGCCTTCAATGGTTTAAACAATTTATCTAACAGTTGCTGTTATCTTGCAGATAAATATTTAACTGGAGATTGAGAAACCGGTCCTAAGTGCAGTATACTATTGTTCTCTGTGTTGCGAGGACTTGTTCTTGCCATGGCAGATTTTGACATCTAGTTATTAATTAGTCGTGTCGAAAAAAGACCCTATTTGTGGGATGCTGCCCACAAGCACTACAGGGATCTGGGCATCCAGAAGCAGTGAAATATTTTTTTATCATTTTCAGGGAGTGTTTAATACAATGTAACAAATTTCCCGTTTAAAGCTCGTTGCTCATTAATATGATGCACCCCAAACTTCGCGATTGCGTCGAAGTTTCTGCTTTTACTTTCCACACCGATAAGAGGGGACTATTGTGATCGCGAAAATTTTCGATTTTGAGATAATACGCTTTTTGGGCGTGTTACGATGTCTACATAACGAAAATCCACGTACTCATGTCCGTCGGTCTGTCTGTCTGTCTGTCGGCGTTTTTCCAACGTCGTAAGCTTAGTAACCGCTGCATGGATTGTGATAAAATTTGGGCAGCGATATGTTGTGGTGTCGTAGTAGGTAACGTTCCAATAATTTTGGAAATCGTTATACGGGGGGTGGAGTAATCAGCAAAAAACGAAAAATGTCAAATATTCCTCAAACTTTCGTTTTGGGCGTTTTCGGGGTTCCTGATCGTTTTCTACTTTTTTTGGGTGGGGGTGAATTTGAGGTGGTTGGAGGGTGGGGGGTTGTAAAACTGTAAACATTTGTTGTATTCATAATGGGCTATCCAATGACCTGTGAATGGATGACCTGGCGGCGTAATACACTTTTTTAGGTCCATCCGAACATTGCCTTGCTTATAATAGAAACCAAGGGATTTAGAATTTGTGATGTATACATCCGAGTGTTGTTTTAGATCGTTCTATATTGCGTAACGCGAAAACTATTGAATGGATTTCATTGAAATTTTGACACAGTATTACTGCCGCGGCGATTATGGAAAACGCGTATGTTTTGAAAAAATCGTGTCAGTGGCGGCACAGCAATAACAAAAAAACTAAAAATATAAAAATAGCTCAAACTTTGTTTTTAGGTATTTTAGGGGTTTCTGATCATTTTTTACTTTTTTTTGGGTGGGTGAAATTGGGGTGGTAAGGGGGTGGGGGGTTGTAAAACTCGAAAATGTATTCCATTTATAATAGGCTCTCCATTGACCTGTGAAGGAAAGACCAAGCGGAATAATTGACGTTTATTAGGTCCATCCGAGCATTGCCTTGGCTATTACAGAAATCAAGGGACTTGCCTTCGTCGTTCTGAATTTAGTAACATGAAAATTATCGAATTGATATTAATGAAATTTAGACACAGTGTTATACCGCGGCAAGGATGAAAAATGCATATGGTTTTTAAAAATCGTGTCAGTGGCGGCGCAGCAATAATAAAAAAACTAAAAATATGATGATTTGGTTGGAACTGTTATGTGTGGGAAGTACTGAGTCAATCAACTTGACTCCATTTCTTGATAGCGTAGTAAGCTGCAACAGCTTTCAAAAATTGAAAACTCTTTTTCTCTGTTTCGCTTCTCGATCAAAACTGAGCGGAGCACCGCGTAGCTGTGTATACGAATCCGTCGCTGACACCAGAGAGCAAAATCTGCGTGCGGATCGCGGAGCAGTCTCCGCGTCGCTGTGTAGCGGCGCTTAGGTATTGATCGAATGGTAAGGGAATATTCTTAATTTCGTGTTTCACGGATATAAATATACAGGGTATTTTCAAAGCTTCCTTTTCAGAAACAATTGCCTTCGAAATGACAAAGCTAATTAATGTACGTTGAACCAGCAGCAGACGAATAAAACACATTTGACTTAATACTTACTATTCGTTAGCTGCAAAGCTTTAAGTGCGGTCCTGTCACATAAGTCTTATTGATATAGTTCGAAGTTCGCGACCCGAGACTGAAAAGTTCAGTAGGTATTTCTTCTTTAATTTGGACCATTCCAGGTTGGCTAGGTCATTCAATATCCTGTGTCTCTAGTTATTTGCACGAGTTGGACAAATGGACGGGGGAAGGGTGAATATGGTCAGAGAAACGATCGCGAAGTTTCAGGAGCATTTTGACCACATTGATTGGCAAGCGAAAGGAATGCGGGGTAAGGTACATCACGTACTTTCATAACATGTACTGCTGCATAATACACGTACTGTAATATTTTCAATTAAGATATAAGTTATTAAAGAACCACAGTATAAATATGTCGGACAAGGAAAGGGTTGAAAAGTATCTGAGATAATCTGCTACTTCCGGCAACGCCGTAGGCTGTCGTGCGCTCAATCGCTTGTCCGCCTCGTCCGTCTCTCGCATTCTCTGCCCGGTCAAACAAGAGGAAAAGTCATCTCAACTTAGGAAACACCCTGTATATAATAATACTGTTATTTATTGATACTTAAGTCAAAATGCCCAGGCTACCGGAGTCTTTAATGATTATGATCACTTTTGTTTGTGCTTACGCCTATGTTTATGCTGATGCGTGCTATATTTTTATTTCGAATATCATCAAATGAAAAAAATGCCAAAGACTGCAATTTCACTGGCTGCTCATCTTATCGTTTCTTATTATAATACTATTCACATATTTCTTTCTGATGTCCCAACAGCTTTGTAGTAGATATTACAGAAAATGGTGATAGCATCAATACAGAAACCTCGATATTTGCTACCGACTGATACTTGGATACGGCTTTGCGAATTGTGTAGAACGATTAATATTTTGTATGTACGTAGAACGTAGAATGTAAAAATAATAGAATGGAATAATAAAAGATACAATAAAATTCCAACGTAACACTCTGTACCATAACATTTGTTTTACAAGGGTGATACGAAAAGAATTCTGATACACTCGAATAGTCAGGAATTGAAGAGACCACTTACTTGACGAAAAGACGACAGGAAAGATCTGCTGGACAAAAGGTGACGGAAATGGGCCTGTATTTTGAAAACGCTCATGAGTAACTTCCACATTCAACCGCTACATTACATGCACAAAATTACTGTTATGTTAGTCTGCTCGGAGACTGATATTATCTCCCAATCAATGCTGAGAGGCCCAGGATGCTTTCGAATTACATCAGAGGCTTCGAACATTGCTTGAGGATGATCTAGATATAAGGCGCAATCCCTCAGTACCGCCACTTTGGTACTCGTCCATTAAATGTGCATACCAGAGGAGAGCGCAAACCCAAAGGTGCCACACGGACGGCAAAAGTGTGTCTTAGCTTCACAACTGACCACACCCGCCACATCGATTTACGGCGCCTTACCTACGAATGCGAATGTGACTCGCAACTCATATCTGCTTAGCGATAGATCTATCTAGGTACGCACGTCTGTAAATAAGTGAAGACTTTGACCTGAGAACATGCCCTACAACTGACACAGGTAGAATTAGTGGGATCCACCTCCTCACGAATTGTCTTATATATCTTGTTCCCAGGCCGGACAAGGATGCTAGTGATTACTGCGGACAAGATGAGGTGTTTATATTACTATCCACCTTAACCGTGATCCTCAGGAATCCTCTGATTGTACCCAACTGTTTCAACTTTATCCCAGGTCCCATTAGGGAGTTGAGACAGTACCCCAGTTTCTATTAGGAGGTCCTTAATTCATTGATTGAGCTGGTGCCAGACAGGTATGCTAATGCCAATGATTACTGCAGAGACGATGAGGTGTGTTTCATCGTGCTCCCCAGCAATCCCATGATCATACCTAACTGTTAATAAACCCCAGGTCATATTAGGGACTTAAGCAGTACCCCAGGTCCCATTAGGGGGTCCTCCAAGTCAATTAAAGTAGTGGGCTGGAGTTAGACAGGTACGCTACTGCCACTGATTACTTCGGAGAGGGTGAGGTACCCTGCTCCCAGTAATCTCATAATCATATCTGTTTCAACTTTATCCCAGGTTCCATTAGGGAGTTGAGGCAGTACCCTGTTCCTATTAGGGGGTCCTCCGCAGAGATTCTCGTTAGCTACCTTGTATCTCAATATTTTAATCAGTTATGGCTTCAAAGTAATGGTTAGAACATGCATGCAATGATATACGGACAAATGCAGAAATATACTCAGTGAACAACTCACCAAATTGCAACCACAAGCAAAACTCACTGAACCACGCGTCACGAGGATTAGACGGACCCTGTGTTTACTTTTTTTTCATATTTTTCTCACAGGCAACAGACATAGGGCTCTTAAATCAAGACCTTCCACAAACTCTCGGTCCTATCTTTTATCGGGTGTCATAACAATAAACACATGGCCGAACTCTCGTAAACATAGGCGGGTACTTACAGGGTGAGTGTTATGCAAAAACGATGGTTAAAATAAAGTATGCTTACATTTGGTGGTTCTTTTCTAGTTCCCTAATACTTGAACGTTGTTGACCCAATACCGTAGTTAGTAATTTCCCATGTACATTTGAACTCACGAGTATATTCCATGTCTTCCAGTCTAGGATGGGCCGACTGTCACTGTCAAAACAATCTTGCGAACACTACCTTGCCGTATCTCCAATCTGGATTAGTTGATCTATTGACAAATGCATGGCTAGATGCTAAAGATTAGCAAACCGTGATTAGGGAACTAGGATTACAATCGCCAAATGGTGCATCAACGGGTGTGGTGAATAATTTTAGCGAAAAACCGTCACAGTGTAGGCTATGCGTTTCTAAAAATAGAGGGAAAGGTAAGAGATAAAGTAAAATAAGTGTCTTCTTCAACATAATATATTAAAATATCTACACGGTAAATAAATAACTGCTATCATAGGACAACCTTACATCATGCTATGCTTTGTTAATATCGGGGCTTGTTACAACGAAAACCACTACTTCCTAGCCTCCGCTTGCTGGTCTGGTCTCTGCTGGAAGTTGTGGAATCTTCCAGCGGCATCCGAGCTTCCTCCTAGAGCAGTCGCATGGCTCGTGGCAATTCCCTTGCGGCCGGTGGCAAATGAGTTGGCAATCGCGTTGTAAGATCCCGAACCAGTTCCATCATCGTTCGCAGTGCGGTGATGGGCCCTGCTTGTTTTGAACTCAATTGGGAAGAAGACATTGTAGGATGCACCCCCTAGAACAGAAAAGTAACGAATTTAAATTAATTATTTAAGTTACCGTCATACGTCGATATCGGGATAAACAATTATGCAATTATTTCATGGGGGTTAGCTGGTTATTTTTGTCAAAAGGGTTAAAAAAGTTAATTTTATTTATTCATAAAAAATCACTCGCAACCCGTTTCGCCTTTATAAAAGTTCGTCAGTAGTACTTAGGTTAGGTTAGGTTAGGTTGAAAGTGAGTAGGGCGTAGTTCAGGGGCCTAGAAGGTGGATCATTATCTGCTTTGACAACCAGGCAGCATTAAAAAGATTGAGTGCTTGTAGGCTTCATCAAAGGTGTTATAACCTTTCAGCAGGCTTTTTATAAAAAGCAAGCCAAAAACGCTGGAATAAAAGTGTTCTGACACAAATTAATGTAATAGTTAATAAAAAATATAAAGCAATTGCAAATACCTCCATTTCCCACTATCTATTGCTTAGAATTCCACTGTAAGATGGAGCAGTAGACATGTATGCTTTTTCTCATTAAAATCTAAAAAAAAACTAACAAAGTGAGTTTACTTACCGCGTTTGCCACCTAGGTTAAAAGGCGGAGCATCATCCCCTTTGTCATCATCATCATTTCCAGCTCGGCGTTGAGGAAATCCTGTAAAATTAATAATGTATACGCCTCTAAAAATATAGAGGAATTGTGTTTCCGGGTTAAGTCCTGGACTAATTCGCATGCTTCTTGTCAGAAATTAGGGTTAGCGCTTAAGAACATCCTGAACGTTTACTAAAAAATTACGTACCACCTTTGAATTTAACATTTTTTTAGTACTGAGGCGATTAGGGTTCAGTTTATCTTAATGGTTGCCACTTAAAGCTTATTGTAAGCCCTTCGTCAAAGCGATCAGACAAAGTCCGATCCTAAGCTGTTTGCAAACCTTGAGATGCCCTCCTGTTTTCACTCCTACATTCAGATTAGGTGTGCACTAAACGTCCATTGGCCAGTTATAAATCCAACCATCTTTCGTAGCTCCTTCCTGCTCAATCTGAGAGTGTCTGTGGTATTAGAACACAAGCGTCCCCTCAGCATCCCCTTACACTGAACGTTCCCCGCCACTCTGTTCCAACGCTGCTGGTGCTCCCATACCCAACTGGCAGCAGCCATCCGACGAAAAGACATTGTATGATATACCCTCAGGGTAACAACTGAATATAGAGGTAGTAAACAACCAATACCACCAGACTACGGCGATCATAAATATTTACCTACTGCGCTAAAAAAGACGGCATTTTTTTGGTCCAGGAATGATTACAGCAAAATCAATAGATATGTTGACCTCTACTGTGTTACTGCATATTTCTTCATCATAAACGCAAATTCTGAAGTGTTACATAAATTTTGAGGAGCTGGCAACGCCGACATAATTTTCATGCGACTTATATACGGTAGAAGCTCGACTGTCAAACATTTGTTTTGTCTGTGCGTCTTTTATGCCTGGTCAGTAAAATCGAATTTGCTATTTGTTGGTAACTGTAGCGAAGCTTTACGGACTTGCTGTGCTATATTCGAGTGTTGTTAACAGTTTTTCGAGCTGGAATTCAAAAAGTGCAGTGTTTGTAACATGGGTTGCATTGGAAGGATGTCCAGGTTAGCTGGTGTTACACAGCATTGTTTACAATTTGAACTGTCACTGCGAGGTCACAGCTGATGAATGTTTGGAGGCTGAAGTGTCAACGATGATGGCTTTGAGCACGCCATGCTGAAGTGGTTTGTTTACTACCTCTATGTTCTGGACCGATGAAAGGGAGCTCTGCGCCTTTTCTTGGCACGCCTGTTGACCCTCTCATTCCCACCTATTCCAATGTCACAAGGAACCCAATATAATGTTATATTCTTGGTCTTTGCCAGTGTCTTTAGGGTATTACGGTAGTCCCAGACTATTTTTGAAGTACAGTGGTTATTTGGCATCACCATCAGAGCTACCCATCTGTCTGTGCTTACATAGATAGTCTTTTTACTGTATCCTTTATATATGCATCTTATGCATACTTATGTTTCGCCAGCGCATATGCCTCCTCCTTCACCTGATGCCTGATGACCATACCATTCGACATATGCTAGGTACTTCTAGATCCCATTTAAATCTGTCTGACTGATGTTTAGTGATGAACAACTAGCTCGACTTAGAGACAAAAGACCAGAAACATTTAAATAAACCCGCTATGGCAGTCATTTATGATGGAGCCTTTGGAATGAAAATGAGGAGGTGCAGAAAATTAATTTTAGGAAGCTAGCATAAGACGCTACTCTCCCAATCATTTTTGTTCTTCATATACAGAGTGTCCATTTCCTTGACACGTGATATCTTTGTAACATAAAAATATTTAAACGAAAACTGAGTGGAAGGTTTGAAAATACTATAGGGTCTATCATACCATGCTTTCAAAACTTTTTTTTTGTACTTCAACCCTTAAAATTAACCCCAACTTTGTTCTTTCCTACAAAAATTAAGTCTTTACTTCATTAAAAATCTTGTAGTACTTTTGATTTTATACAAAAACCTATTATTCATAAAGTCACAAGCATAAAATAAATGAAATGAATAAAATAAGGATTTGTTAGAGGCGTAATATTTTCGTAAGAAAAAAAAAATAAAAAAGTAAACTAAGTGAGCCTTTCAAGGGTACCGAATGACTTATCATACATACCATGCTTACCTCCTACTATTTTTCAAAATAGCACACCGTAGCTTTTCCTACACTAGTGAGGTCATTATTTTATTTAATATTTTGTAGTGCCTTTGACTTCATACAAAAACTAATTTTTTTCGTAGGTCATTAACATAAGCTAAATGAAATGAGCATTTGTTTGAGGCGTGATATTTTCGTAATAAAAACCATAAAAAAGACATTTGTTTTTGAAGCGCGTAGGATAGGTCATTCAATACCCTTAAAAACCCAAGTAGTTTTATTTTTATCCGTCATGACATGACACGAGGTAGTAATTCAAAATTTATTTGTGAAGTTATTCTGAACAAAGCTTAGGAAAATTAATATGGTTGACTGCACAAGAGATGGGAGTTTCACTGATCGAAATGGTAGAAACAGCAGGATTAGAGGAGGAACCAAAAGATGACTAATGATGGAAAGGTCTACAAGTTAGTGAGTGCACGAGAAGTAGGAGCATATGAACTTAAATTCTAGTTTTTCTATACCGGAGGTTGTTCACACACAAGGCAGTGCCTTCTGTGAATGACCTTCATTTATTCATGTAGCCTTTAAAATGAATAAATAAATAATAATAAACAAGTTCTAATTTTATTTATGCTATGCTTATGGTTCTACGATAGAAAAAAATAAGTTTGCATATAAAATCAAAGGTACTGCAAGATTTTTAATAATATAAGGACTTAATTTTAAGAAGAAACTTTTTGATGCTACTTGAAAAGCAAAAGTTGAGGGTGAGTTTTGAAGGGTTGAAATACAAAAGCAAATGTTTCGAAAGCACAATATAGCCCTAGAGTGCTTTAAAAAATACCACTTAGTTCATTTCAACTTTTTTTTTGTTACGAAAATATCACGTGTCAAGGAAATTTAGGAACACCCCCTTAAGCCTCACAGTATGGCCTAGGGTAGTTAGGTCTAAAGACTATAAAATTCCCGTGTACTTTTTGCTAAATTGTTATAGTAACGAAATTGATCTAACCTGATCCTGCATCAGCTTGAGCTCCTCCTGGGAGCGAGGCTTCATCCAAAGCGCCTTCTCCAGGGCCCTCTCCAAATTCTTGAGGTGGAGCTGATCCATTTGGTACTAAGGCTGATTGTTCGCCTTCCGGTGCTACATCACTGTTGCCATCGAAGAGCGGATTACTGCCTTCATCTGAAATATTGACAAAATTAATGGACCTGCTATGAGAAATTATGCGTAATATATGGAAGCTTATAACCTCCACTGTTTAGGTATTTGTAGTTTTCTAAGAGTCATGTGATAGATATCTTAGTTTAAATTCTTTCCATCTGGATTTGAAAAGTCCGTCGCATATACTATTATAAGCTCTTATGTAATGCGCTTGTGAGTTATATGTACATTGGTGTATAAGCATTGGTTCAATTTTTTTAATAAGTTTAAAAGACCATAAATTTAAGGCTATTATCTAAACACCTTCTCTAGCTAGCAACTGTCACATTTTTGACATGACAGAGCGCACTCTGGTTGGTGGAGTCTTGAACAAGAAAAATAGCTGTGATCTTAGACACGGCCCAAGATTTCAAACTATACAAAATATAGGAAATGTTACAATTACTGAAAGAGATTGAAGTTTGCACAATGTATCTATTTCTAAATTGATACTACGATTTTTCATACTTGTCTCTCGGTCCTTATACAAATTCTTGCCACCGCTAGCAATATGCCTGCAATATTTAGGTGAAAGTTTTGAAGAGATATTGCAGTGGTCTGAGTACAGACGTTGGCCAAATTTCTTGAACATAACAAGGGTAAATGGCAAATAGGTCAGTCGATTTGTTTAAAGAGCAAGTCGTTTGCATATTTATCGAGTTTTGTATACTTTAAGCCAAACATTTCTGTGGAATCTAAAATTCCTGCATATTTTTAACTTTCTCATCATGCCTTTGAGGTCCTGGTTACGTTTGGCCCTAATGACAAAAATGTGTTGCAATCTAAAGGCCATAAAAAAATAAATACAATATCAATAATGTATACATGGTGTTTGGCGAAAATTAAGCCAAACTTCGTGGCAGTTTCGTTCATGTCGAAGATATTGAATTGGAAGGTTGGTTCCCAGCGCATGGCCTCCACGATCGCCCGACTTGACCCCACTCATTTGTGATGTATGGGAACGTGTGAAAGAACTTATGTACGAAGTAGAAATTAACGACACGGTCGAAATCCGACAACGATGTAGGGCATGTAAGCAGAGGTGCGCACTATCAACAAAATTTATAAGTTTTTAATTATAAAAATAAGAAAATAAATTCTTGTCTTCACGGCATTTACACCTAATATCCATAGTTTTGCCAAGCTGCTTGAGGTCGCTGATACACGTCTCATATCCTTGTTAATAGTAATAGGTAAGTAGAGAAGTCTTAAAAAGCACTTGAACAACTTTGTCGCATTTATTTATCTTTTTACATCACAAGTTGAAATTAACCTTCATAGATTTTTTAGTGCATCTGATAGCAATATCAGCTAAAAACTAGTTATTTCGGTAGCATTTGTGACTAATTCTTACCAAAAACCAAAACCAAAAACACAAAGAAATGAAATTAAGAGATATTTAAAAAACACAAGTGACAATTTCCATTTTTGTAAATTCATGAAAGTATAAAAAAGCAATGTTTTAACATAAACAGAAATGTTTAGGGCAAATGTTTGTTAATGGAATATCTTTTAAACGGGCTTATCTGCCCATGAAGTATGGCTAACTATGTATTTCAAGCTTGTAATTTATTAATAATGAATACTTTGCATTTTTAACTTTCTTATCAATTCGTGAATTATTGTAATTATATATATTTCAAGGTACGTCTTGAATGAGAACATTTACAAGGCCTTTGACCTGGATATTTCGAGTAATATTAAAACTATTTTTACGCCCTTACCTTGTTGCCAGGGCTTTCCATAGGCACCAACTAGAAGGAAGCAGAGCAGATATAGAGCGTACATTGTGCTTGTTGATGACTGGATTAAGTGATGAACTAACAGAAATCTCCTCGATTTATATCGCCAGAAACAACCCCCACTGCTAACAAGCGTTTGATTATCACTTACATCTAAGATCTATTACATTTACCATGTGAATATTTATCTGCACCCGTATACGTCTCTACCTACTAACTTCCTTAAGTTTATAATTTCGATCACAAATATATCTAAATATTTTAATGAAAGTGAGTGAAGCAACGCGATAGGATTTTTAATTTTACCAACATTAAATGACTCTAGCTGAGAGGAATATGTATACAACCTTCCTCCGAAGGATTTTAGTTATGCAGATTGCAATATTCGTATTTTAGTATGCTCGCATTTCAATTATGTTCATGTTGGACTACTCCTGGTGTGAGCTATGAGGTAGGAGATATGTACTATGTATTTTTTTAATTGCAGTTCCTAGTACGGATATTAAATATACCAAATTGTAACATCAAATAACAGTAGTAGAAGCATTTTGACGGCCTGTCTACCATTGCTGGCTGCTGTGAATATTAGAAAGGGTATTCGTCTGTGAACTAAATCATTTAAGATAGACTGTGTATTTTTGCTTGACATTTCTGAAACAGATATTTTCCACACCAAATTGTGATAGATTATTTATTATTATTTAGCACATGGTTATAGTACACATGAAAAAAGTCATAAACAGTTTTTTTGTTTTTCTTTGTTTTTTATTTTTATTCTTTTTTGTTTTTCTTTTGTTTTTGTCTTTATTTTGTTCTTTTACGATCTAAATAATAATTACGCTATAGATTAATATCGACCTTAGAAATCCATTCTGATGGTTTGGCTTGGTAGTCCTTGTTGTTGCCTACATATGCTCTAAGGCCACATTCTTGGACAATTTGGCCTTCCGATCCACAGTCGCATCATGGGGATTGGCGCTTGTTCCATTTGAATAACGAATCAGCGCACACTCCGTGCGACGTGCGATTTCTATTCAGGGTTGACCATTCCTTTTGTTGGAGCTCAAAACCAGGAGGTTCTTGACCAACAACTAGATTACTGTTCGCTTCATCTGTTGTTTGGGTCGCTCAAATTTCTGCCCATTTAACTGCTGGGTTAAAACCATGAGACTCAAGTCGGAAAGCTGTTGTAATTGGTGGTTTTCTGGACCGTAATCTGCGCAAGCAGCGATCAGGTATATCTGGGTGGATTGGCAGTGAGGGATTTGCTTTGATTTTGTTATATTCTTTCAGAAGGGCATTTTCTCGAGAGATGGGTGGTGGAGCTATTTGGCTGAATGTTGGTAGCCAATAAATTGGGGTTGATAATAGTTCTCATAAAAGTGTTTAACAGAGCATCTGTCAATCTAGTATGTGAGCTGTTTAGCTACACTGGTGAGGAAAATTCAGTTGTAGAGGAACAGAGGCTGAGGGCCTAAGTACGGAGCCTAGAAGTGGAGGCGAGCCAAGACGTTCGACATAATTTTATGAATATGATTTTAAAATGATAGTGTCCCATCCAGTGTGATACCTAGGTACATGGGTGTGGGATTATAGGGTAGCAAGGTGCCGTTAAAGTAAATCTTTAGCTCTCTTTTTGCCATTTTATTGTTAAGGTGAAAGCACGATGTTATTGTTTTGCTCATACTTGGCTTTAGCTTCCACATGCTGAAGTATGATCCTAGGATTAAAAGATCGGTAGTTAGTGTGATTTCTAGAATGTCAAAGTTGGTATTTCTGTGCGCCAGAGACAGGTCATCTCCATGTGGTACAGAAAGCCAGATTAGTAGCAATATTTTTGAAACAAACCTCAGTCAGGACGCTCAGAAGACTATTGAGGCGAAGACGAAGCTTTAAAAGGTTGCAATGCTTTAAAAACTATCTAACTTCCCACGCCGATAGGTGAGGTAGTATTGTCATAAAAAATTTAGATTTTGCGATAATACTCTTTTTTGGGGGTTTTATGATATCTACGTAATGAAAATCCACGTCACTCTAGCCTCGTAATCTCAGTAACTGCTGCATGAATTGTGATGAAATGTGCGTAGCGATAAGCTGTGGGGTCGTAATAGTTAATGCTGCTATAACTTTGAAAACTGTTGCATAGGAGGCAGAGTAATTCGCAAAAAAAAGTTTTCATATACTCCCTAGAATCCGTTTTTAGGTATTTGGGGGTTCCTGAAGCTGAACAATTTGTTGTATTCATAATAGACTGTCCATTGACCTGCGGAAGAACGACCTAGCGGTTCTTTTAAGTTCTTTATGTCCACTAAACCTTGCTTTGCCTATTACAGAAACCAAAGGACTAATCTATACATACAGGGTTATTCACGTTATTTGACACGGAGCATTATGGCTAAAGTATTTGATAAAAAAGAAAATAATAATTTCGGATGGATAGGGACACATAAAGGCTACATTTTGAAAATATCTTCATGTTATACAGGGTGTCCCAAAAACACGAAATGTAGGTATCAAAGTTATGTTTTTTAAATGGAACACCCCGTATATCATTGCATGTTCAGATTCCTTGGTGAATTCTGGTGTGACTATATGTATCATACATGGGACTTACAGCGAACCGTTTAGGTGTAAATCACCATTTTCGATATAAGTAGATATCAGGAAAAAGTTGAATATCGTAGAGATTATAAAATTTAGAAGAGAGGCTGTGACTTTGCCGTATTACCAAGCATAAAATGTGTCAGCTTGATGAGACTGTCAAATTTAAATTACGTTTATGCTTGGAGAAATCGGTCGATTAATTAAGGAAACTTCGATCAGCGATAACTTGATTTTTTCAAATAGGAATGCCTAATTTTTTTTTCACGATTAAATGTAGAATTTTATAACGTTTCTAATGATATAAGGCTGTGAATCTCAATCTCTGATAGTTTTTATTGAATTTCAAATTTTCAACCAAATCGGTGTTTTTTGATTTTCCAACCTATAAGCAATCTAGCAGACCATAAAATATAAACGAAAACCTGTTCAGCTAGAAGAAAACTAATAAATTAGCAGAAAAATACACACGAACTAGACTAAAGAGACAAGATTATCAAAATTATTGACAACAAAGTCTAACCAGAAACAACGGCGGTAACATATCTTTGGTCAAAGAGGAGCTGCAGTATGGCAGAAATGGATTTTTTCACGGCCTATTAGCTACTGCAATGTACTAGAGATTGGCAATTTTCAAAACGATTAAACATTTTGAAATGAAACGAAAACTACTAGACGATGTTGTAGGCAGTTTATTATTTTCATAATAAAATTTCACATGTAATGATATAAAAAAGTATACAATTCTGTCAAAACTAAAGTCAAAAGTACCTATGACTGGAGCTCTGAAAATTCTTCGGTACCTATTAGCAAGATCGCAGAAAATGTAGAATGAATTAAAATTTGTTCAAATTATAGAACATAACCTAAGTGGCAGAAAACTTAAATCCGATTTGTCAGTATTCCTTTTTTGCAATATTGCTAATAGATATTGAAAAATAGAAGGGCTTCAGTCAGAGGTATCGACTTCGACGCAAATTACTACTTTTTACACCATTACATATGATTGATAATTGCGTGCTGGAGCAACAGTCGCTGGTTGTTTTTGTTTCATATCAGGGTTTTTAGTTGTCTTGGAAATTTTTAACCTCTAGTAAATTTCGGTAGCCAGTAGACTGTAAAAAATATCTATTACTGCCATACTCCAGCTTCTCTTTGACCTTAGAGATGTTATCGCAGTTGTTTCTGGGAGAGTTGATTTGTTGTAAGGAATTTTTATCATCTTGTCTCTTTATTCTATTTCATCTGTATCTTCTTTCTATGTTACTTGTTTTCTTCCATTTGAATTAACATGTTTTTGTTATATTTCATGGCCTGCTACGTTGCTATAGGTAGGAGAATTGAAAAACGCCGATTTCTTTGAAAATTCAAAATTAAATGAAAACTACCAGAGATTGATATTCATAACCTTACATCATTAGAAAGGTTATCAAATTCTATGCTTAACTGTATAAGAAAAATTAGGCATTCCCATTTGAAAAAACCATGTTACCGCTGAGCAAAGCTTTCTTAATTAATCGACCGATTTCTCCAAGCATAAACGTAATTTAAATTTGACAGTCTCATCAAACCTGACGCATGTTATGCTTAGTAATAAGGCAAAGTCACAGCCTTCCAAATTTTATAATCTCTGCGATATTTAATTTTTTCCTGATATTTACTTATACCGAGAATGGTGATTGACACGTGAACGGTCCGCTTTAATTCACCTCAGAAACAAAGTCTTGAACGACAATCGGCGTTTTATTTGAGAAGCATGGGCGGCGGGACAGATATTTTGTTTTCGTTAGGAGAATAATATTTATGTAGATAGGTACATCGTACATAGAAAATATTTATTGGAATTTCACACTTACTCTATCCAGTACGCTTGCTCACTTTGCGCTTCTAAAAGGTTTTTAATATGTTTATATTTCCATCGGTTAACAAATTCTATGATCAGTATATACGCCACTTATTTACAAGAGTTTTCAACTATTTCATGATCTAGGATATGTAGAGTTCTACCTACTTAATGCAAATCACAGAAATGCAAACAGGACGACAATTTACGATGCCACAATATAACATTTACGATAAACTGTCAAAATCACAAACAAAACAACATATGCCTGCTTTCTCGAATTTTTGCAGCAAATGACTGTTAAAAATAACATGAAAATTCCCAACTCCCTCAAACAAGCGACCTTATGTCCTGCTAGTTATCACATTGACATTCCATCAATTTGAAGAATTTAGGTTATACCGTGTTGTAGTACTAATAACACTATAGATAAGTCTGCATGACATTATTTGATCTGATATTGAACTATCTTCTGATTCATATTACAACAATAAATTATTGATAACACTAGTCATCAGCGACATTTCACATACTGTGATTCTATCATGGATATTTATATATCACATATTATATATCACCACTGTTCCTGTACTTCCAAACAAAGCGTGTTTTGACACGTGACTTTAAGCACCTCATTCACCTCAGTATTGTTATATTGTGCAATCGCTATGGTTAGAAATTGAACAAATATATATTTATGATAACTTGTTAAGGAATTGCCTATAACAAAGCAAGAAATTATGCTACCTATATTGTATATTTACGATTGAATTCGACATATCTAGCTACAAGTTAATATAGTTATATAGTTACGCTAACAACTGTTACATATTCGAGACAGTGCGTTTGCAAAGCACACGTAAATCTTTGTTTTTGAACCCTGCAAAATCACGTTCAACAATGTTTGCATCTCACTTATCGCTTTCTTGAAAAAGCCATTTTGATACCTAATACTTTTGTTTCAAGAAATTCCCTAATTTGGCGTAGAGATGTGGCGACCCCATCGCCCAGAGGTGATGGTACACTTTGCACCAACGACAGTGCATCGTGTATGTACTATTAGCTCTGCAATCAGCCATAGGGGGAGAAGTGCAGTCACTTACGCTTCGCCCGCGGTGCAATCACCCCCATTGGAATGTTTCCAGGAAGCTAGACAAAGGTTCCCAGAAATAGGCGGCGCCAAATGGCCTTACGTCTTATGTTCCGTCGCTGGGCCGATGTCCCCGGTTACTCATAAGTGACAAATTAAACTAATTTGAAGTATAAAATGCTCAATAACTCTTTCAGGATCAAAAGATTCCGGAGGTAAAATACCTGGCCGTTCGGATCTCCGAGGTCCAGGTGGTCCGGGGGAACATTAAGCGAAGTTTGTTTAAAGAATTGTGCTGCCACTCCTCGTCAGGCTAACAGCAGAAGCCGTCCTTCGCAGCAACTTCGCATTGACTACAGGCCCGAAGGCCAGAAAAACGTATTCAGAGCCGATTTTACAAATATACGAGGTCTTGCCTCCAACATAAACTCTGTCCATCAACACCTTCAGGCAGAGAAGCCACACATTCTAGCTCTTACGGAAACTCAAGTCGGCTCTTTAACAATTGGTAATTGCTTTAGATATCCCCCTGGATATCCCAGGTATGATTTATACACCCGATTTAGACGTAGGTTTGGCGCATGCGTGTACGTTAAATCTGGGCTTATTTGTCATCGAGAAGAAGAGCTCGAACTAGAAGGATTTGGCTCATATGGCTTGAAATATCCTTCCAAAACCATTCCAAATTCATATGCTGCATTTATGGAACACCAAGTAGTAACAACTGCAAAGAGCTCTTTGAGCAGCTTTAAGCCACTGTGGACGTACTGCAATCAGGTCACCTCAATTTAGAGATAGTCTTCTTGGGTGCCTTCAAGTTAGTGTTAATATTAATATTATAAAACAAATAGGAAGATAAAGTCCTCAATAATATAAAGGACGCACATAAACATATACATGTAAGGTACTATAGTACTGATTTTAAGAAAAGTATGAATTTAATATTATCATTTTACGGTTTTCCAGAAATCTAGAAAAAGGCATACCTTTTGCTTCGCGTGGGACATGATTATAAAATTCATAGATCGAGTATAAGAAGTGTTTTTAGTTTTATTATGAATGGGGGGCGATCTGAATGTTTTATTAATCTTACGATCATAATATGACTCCTGTGTTATATTTTGCATAATTTGGTAATATAAAACTAGACAATGCAATATCCTCCTTTAGGACATATTCATTCAATGGAGTGCAACACACTTACGAGATATACGTATATGCTGCTTTCTTGGTATCCCATAAATCAGTCTAACACATGAATTTTGAAGTATTTGGATTCTGCTGGAGTCACGTTGTTTATACAAGTTATACCCTACATCGCAGTAACTGAATTATGAAAGTACAAGGGCATCGAATGGTAGCTGTATAAATATTTATGTAGTAAAATATATGTCTAATTCATTACTCAAATTATTTATTCATTCCAGTACCGGTAACGGCTCAATATTACTCAAGTACCCTTTAAATTATACAGAGGCCAATAATTACCGGATATACGTTAGACTGAAAGGTGAACGGAAGTAACTGGGTGACAGTTTTCCCAGATGTGCATAGAACCTCAAAGAGAATGTTATCTCAAATTTAACATTTTTTGCAAATATTTCCTCTCCCTGTTCGCACGGTGTCTGAAAATTATGCTGTTTTACTTCCCACACCGATAAGTGAAGGGAACAATTGATGATCGTGTAAAATCTCGATTTTGAGATAATACACTTTTTGAGCGTTTTATGATTTCTACATAACGAAAATCAACGTCACTCATTTCCGTCGTTCTGCCTGTCGGTCTGTCGGTGTGTCGGTCTGTCTGTTGGCGTCCTTCTAGCCTCGTAATCTCAGTAACCTCTGTATGGATTCTGATGAAATTTGGGTACCGCTATGCTGTGGGGTCGTAGTGAGTAGTGCTGCTACGAGTATAGTTTTTAAAATCGGTGCATGGGCGGCGGAGTAATTAGCAAAAAACAAAGAAATTAAAATATGACTCAAACGTCGTTTTCAGGCGTTTTAGGGGTCCCCGAGGGGGTGACTGATCATTTTGTACTTTTTTGGTTGAGATTGAAATTTGGGGTGGTTGGGGGGTGGGGGTAGCAAAACCGAAAAACTTATGGTATTCATAACAGTCTATCCATGGACCTCTCAAAGAAAGACCTAGCGCCATAACAAACTTTTTTAGACCCATCTGAACATTGCCTTACTTATTGCAGAAACCAAGGGAATTTTCTGATGTAAACATACGAGTATTACTTCAGGTCGTTCTATATTGTTAAGTTCGAAATCATTGAATTGATTTCATAAAATTTTGACACCGTATTATTACCGTGATGAAGATAGGAAACTCGAATGGGTTTTAGAAATCGTGCCAGTGGCGGCGCAGCAATAATAAAAAAACTAAAAAAAATGGAGTCAAGTTGATTGACTCAGTACTTCCCACACATTACGCTGATACTAGTTTATTATTTTATTTTCCCATAGCATGAAGCTTTAGTCTGAGATCTCTTGTAACATAGGCTGTCCATACTACTAACTTTTCAGTTTTACAGCCCCCCCACCCCACAAACAGCCACCCTAATTTCACCCCCACCCAAAAAAAGGTAGGAAATGATAAGAAAGCCCTAAAACATCTAAAACGAAGTTTGAGTTGTTTTCATACTTTTAGTTTTTTGATTATTGCTACGCTGCCACTGACACGATTTTTAACAAACATACGCGCTTTCCATCCTCACCACGGTAATAATACTGTTTCAAAATTTCATTAGAATCAATTCAATAGTACGTTACAAAATACGAAACAATTTAAAGCAATAAATACTTGTATGTATACCGAAAATTCTAAGTCCCTTATAGTTTCTGTAATAGGCTAGGCGATAGACCTAAAAAGGTGATTTATGTAACTAGGTCTTCCTTCACAGGTTAGTAGACAGCCTATTATGAATACCAGAAATTTTTCAGTTTTTCAACACCCCACCACCCCAATTTCACCCCTACCCAAAAAATGCAGAAAATGACGAACCTCTAAAACGCTTAAAAATGAAATTCGAGCTGTTTTTATATTTTTAGTTTTTTTTATTATTTCTTCGCCGCGACTGGCACAATTTATAAAAACCATACGCATTTTCCATCCTCGCCACTGAAGTAATACTGTGTCAAAATTTCATTGAAATCAATTCTCTCTCCTTGTTACACAATATAGAACGATCTAAAGCAATACTCTCGTATGCTTACACCAGAAAAAATTCGAAGTCATTTGATTTCTGTTGTAGGCAAGGCAATGTTCGGATGGTCTAAAAAAATTATTTATATCGCTAGGTCTTCTTTCATGGGTCAGTGGAGAGTCTATTATGAAGACGACATATTTTTAAATTTTACAACCCCCCCCTACAACCATCCCAATTTCTTCCCCACCCAAAAAAAGTAGAAAATGAGCAGGAACCCCCAAAACGCCTAAAAACGAAGTTTGAGCAATATTTTTTTTTGTTTTTTGTTAATTACACCGCCGCCCATGCACCGATTTTCAAAATTATAGGAACATTACCTACTACGACCCCACAGCATATCGCTGCCCAAATTTCATCACAATCCATGCAGCGGTTGCTGAGATTACGAGGCTAGAAGAAAGCGACAGACGGACAGACAGACCCACAGACCGACAGACAGACCGACAGACAGACCGACAGACAGACCGACAGACAGACCGACAGACAGACCGACAGACAGACCGACAGACAGACCGACAGACAGACCGACAGACAGACCGACAGACAGACCGACAGACAGACCGACAGACAGACCGACAGACAGACCGACAGACAGACCGACAGACAGACCGACAGACAGACCGACAGACAGACCGACAGACAGACCGACAGACAGACCGACAGACAGACCGACAGACAGACCGACAGACAGACCGACAGACAGACCGACAGACAGACCGACAGACAGACCGACAGACAGACCGACAGACAGACCGACAGACAGACCGACAGACAGACCGACAGACAGACCGACAGACAGACCGACAGACAGACCGACAGACAGACCGACAGACAGACCGACAGACAGACCGACAGACAGACCGACAGACAGACCGACAGACAGACCGACAGACAGACCGACAGACAGACCGACAGACAGACCGACAGACAGACCGACAGACAGACCGACAGACAGACCGACAGACAGACCGACAGACAGACCGACAGACAGACCGACAGACAGACCGACAGACAGACCGACAGACAGACCGACAGACAGACCGACAGACAGACCGACAGACAGACCGACAGACAGACCGACAGACAGACCGACAGACAGACCGACAGACAGACCGACAGACAGACCGACAGACAGACCGACAGACAGACCGACAGACAGACCGACAGACAGACCGACAGACAGACCGACAGACAGACCGACAGACAGACCGACAGACAGACCGACAGACAGACCGACAGACCGACAGACAGACCGACAGACAGACCGACAGACAGACCGACAGACAGACCGACAGACAGACCGACAGACAGACCGACAGACAGACCGACAGACAGACCGACAGACAGACCGACAGACAGACCGACAGACAGACCGACAGACAGACCGACAGACAGACCGACAGACAGACCGACAGACAGACCGACAGACAGACCGACAGACAGACCGACAGACAGACCGACAGACAGACCGACAGACAGACCGACAGACAGACCGACAGACAGACCGACAGACAGACCGACAGACAGACCGACAGACAGACCGACAGACAGACCGACAGACAGACCGACAGACAGACCGACAGACAGACCGACAGACAGACCGACAGACAGACCGACAGACAGACCGACAGACAGACCGACAGACAGACCGACAGACAGACCGACAGACAGACCGACAGACAGACCGACAGACAGACCGACAGACAGACCGACAGACAGACCGACAGACAGACCGACAGACAGACCGACAGACAGACCGACAGACAGACCGACAGACAGACCGACAGACAGACCGACAGACAGACCGACAGACAGACCGACAGACAGACCGACAGACAGACCGACAGACAGACCGACAGACAGACCGACAGACAGACCGACAGACAGACCGACAGACCAGACCGACAGACAGACCGACAGACAGACCGACAGACTAGACAGACCGCACAGACGAGCCGTGACAGACAGTCCGACAGACAGCCCGACAGTCCGACCGAGACACAGACCGACCGACAGACAGACTCGACAACAGAGACCGACAGAACAACCTGACAGACAGACCTGACAGACAACCGGACAGACAGACCGAACAGACAGCACCGACAGAACAGACAGACCGACAGACAGACCGACAGACAGACCGACAGACAGACCGACAGACAGACCGACAGACAGACCGACAGACAGACCGACAGACAGACCGACCGACAGACCGACAGACAGACCGACAGACAGACCGACAGACAGACCGACAGACAGACCGACAGACAGACCGACAGACAGACCGACAGACAGACCGACAGACAGACCGACAGACAGACCGACAGACAGACCGACAGACAGACCGACAGACAGACCGACAGACAGACCGACAGACAGACCGACAGACAGACCGACAGACAGACCGACAGACAGACCGACAGACAGACCGACAGACAGACCGACAGACAGACCGACAGACAGACCGACAGACAGACCGACAGACAGACCGACAGACAGACCGACAGACAGACCGACAGACAGACCGACAGACAGACCGACAGACAGACCGACAGACAGACCGACAGACAGACCGACAGACAGACCGACAGACAGACCGACAGACAGACCGACAGACAGACCGACAGACAGACCGACAGACAGACCGACAGACAGACCGACAGACAGACCGACAGACAGACCGACAGACAGACCGACAGACAGACCGACAGACAGACCGACAGACAGACCGACAGACAGACCGACCTACAGACCGACCTACAGACCGACAGACAGACCGACAGACAGACCGACAGACAGACCGACAGACAGACCGACAGACAGACCGACAGACAGACCGACAGACAGACCGACAGACAGACCGACAGACAGACCGACAGACAGACCGACAGACAGACCGACAGACAGACCGACAGACAGACCGACAGACAGACCGACAGACAGACCGACAGACAGACAGACCGATAGACAGACCGACAGACAGACCGACCGACAGACAGACCGACCGACAGACAGACCGACAGACAGACCGACAGACAGACAGACCGACAGACAGACCGACAGACAGACCGACAGACAGACCGACAGACAGACCGACAGACAGACCGACAGACAGACCGACAGACAGACAGACCGACAGACAGACCGACAGACAGACCGACAGACAGACCGACAGACAGACCGACAGACAGACCGACAGACAGACCGACAGACAGACCGACAGACAGACCGACAGACAGACCGACAGACAGACCGACAGACAGACCGACAGACAGACCGACAGACAGACCGACAGACAGACAGACCGACAGACAGACCGACAGACAGACCGACAGACAGACCGACAGACAGACCGACAGACAGACCGACAGACAGACCGACAGACAGACCGACAGACAGACCGACAGACAGACCGACAGACAGACCGACAGACAGACCGACAGACAGACCGACAGACAGACAGACAGACAGACCGACAGACAGACCGACAGACAGACCGACAGACAGACCGACAGACAGACCGACAGACAGACCGACAGACAGACCGACAGACAGACCGACAGACAGACAGACCGACAGACAGACCGACCGACAGACACACCGACAGACAGACCGACAGACAGACAGACAGACCGACGGAAATGAGTGACGTAGATTTTCGTTATGTACACATCATAAAACGCCCAAAAGGCGTATTATATCAAAATCGAAAATTTTCGCGATCACAATACTCTCCTCACCTACCGGTGTGGGAAGTAATATAAAAACAGCTCAAAATTCGGTTTTAGTCGCTTTAGGTGTTCCTGATTATTTTCTACGTTTTATTTCAGAGGGCGTGAAATTGGAGTGATTGGGGGGTGTGGGGTTCATGAAACTCAAATATGATTTGTATTCATAATAGACTATCTATTGACCTATGAAAGAAAGACCTAGCGGCATAACACACGTTTTTTGGTCGGGCGGGCGATGATTTGGTTGCAAGGGGATTTCAGACTATAGCTTCATGCTATGGGAAAATAATAAACTAGTATGGCCGTAATGTGTGGGAAGTACTAGGTCAGTCCACTTGACTACTTTTTTTATATTATGTAAGGCTTTAACGGCCATAGTTCGATGATGTGCTGGTTATTTATAATTTATTAGCGTAAAGTTATAGTACACATGAAAAGAATGCATGAAAAAGTAAAACAGTGTTTTTGTTTTTTTTTGTTTTTTGTGTTTTTTGCGATCTAAGTAATCACTAGGCTATATCGAGCCTGGAAATCCATTCGACGGCTGATGGTTTGGCTTGTGGAAGTCCTTGTTGTTGCCTTGATATGCTAAGGCGACATTCTTGAACTATATGCCTGACAGATTGGCATTCGGCTCCACAGTCGCATCGTGGGGATTCGCGCTTGTTCCATTTGAATAACGAATCAGCGCACACTCCATGCCACGTGCGAATTCTGTTTAGGGTTGACCGTTCCTTTTGGTGGAGTTCAAAACCAGTAAGCTTGCATTTGTAAGGTAGAAGGGGAAGTAAGAGATACTTGACATGAATGGCTTCTCCAACATTATATATTAAAATACATATCTACACGGTAAATAAATAACTGCTATCATAGGATAACCTCACATGACATAATCTGTTACTACAATGGGCGCTATTACATTGACAACTTTTATTTTTTAGCCTCTGCTTGTTGATCAGGCCTCTGCTGGAAGTTGTTGAATCTGGCTGGAATATCCGAGCTTCCTCCTAGAGCAGTCGCATGGCTGGTGGCAATTCCCTTGCGGCCGGTGGCAAATGAGTTGGCAATCGCGTTGTACGATCCTGAATCGGTACCATCATCGTCCGCACTGCGGTGATGGCCCCTGCTTGTTTTGAACTGAATCGGGAAGAAGACGTTGTAGGATGCGCCCCCTATAACAGAAAAGTATCGAGATCAAAAATGTGGGTCTGATAAGCAGGCACGTGCAGAAACTATTATTTTGGGCTTTATATAACTACCACCGCATGCTCAGTAAAACTCCTTAACGTATCGCTATTGCTAAGCATTGCAATACTGACTAGATAGGGATAGAACTGCCTACGTATAAGGAGTAAGTTGTATAAGGAGTAAGTTGTTAGCGTATTTTGGTCCACATTACGTAATGAGTAATAATATACCAAATAACAGTATCTAGAGGGGGGTAGGTTGGCTCACTGGTTACAGTCGAGGGCTCGTGACCAAAAGGTCCCGAGTTCGATTCTCGTTAGAGACGGAAATTTGTTTCAAGTTTTTTCAATAAAAAATAAATATCCATAAGAAAAGCTCAGCGAGAATCCCCACCTGAGCCTTAACTGTTGGCTTCTAATTAACAGTACTGTTCCTTTAGTGGTGCCGGGAAACATAACAAAGCCTGCACAAAACACGAGGCTAATGACCAGAGCAGTCGATTCCGATGACACAGAAGTAACAGTATCTAGATTTATAAAACTGTACCATGTATTCCAATTCTAATGCTCTACAATACAAGCTAATTTTTTGTGGAATGGAAAGATCATATACAGGGTGTCCCACAACGATTAAGACAAGCAATATATCGGAACTGGGCAGTAGTAGCGAATTATAATTTTGGGGTTGTAAATTAGAGCAAATATAGTCGTCTTATTATTGTGTCACCCAATATTTGTTTTTGGTCACGTGACGTCCAATTCAAAATGTTTATTTTAATTTAACCTTTTAACTGACCTTTTGGGAGGAGGTCCAGATTATAAGCGGGAGAGGAGGGTGCAAATTTCTGAATTACATTTTTTAGGCGGCGTTATATAATATTTCGGAGGAGGGATCTAAATACGTGGCTGTTGATAAGTAAGCATCACCAAACATTAATCATTAGAGGCACATAACCACTTTCTGTCAGTTTTTAGGTCGAACGTAATTATTGGGTAATTCTTACCAAAATACGAAAATGTACGTCACTGCTTGTTATATAGGCAGAAGAAAAACTGAAAAATAAGTATTATTGATAGTTATTCGTGGAGTTTTTAGCCTTTCTGAATGTTTCCGATACAGCATTAAATTACACTGAGGAAAAAAAATGAAAAAAAAAATCAATGAAGGGAGTAAAATCCCCTCTTCTGTTGTTGTTTATTTTTGAACTAGCTCCGTGTTACACCATTAGTGTTGGTAAAATTTAAAATTTTCTTCTCATCAAAATCTATTTTCCGTTTGATAAAATTTGCTTATAATCGCAGCGTCATCTGTTGTAAGAATACTAGCGTTTAGCCGCCATGCCATGCGTCATGCTAATGAATTCTTGTGATTTTATTCCGTTTGGAAGTCAATGATTGCCAATTCACGTAGAAATATACCTAAATAAAACCACTATATCTGTAAAGCACACTGCTCTGCTCCCCTTTAACATGTTTAAATGCTCAAATCAAAATAACAACGAAAAACCATAATCTGTAATTTATACAGGATAATAGGACCTCTTTAACAACGTTCTTGAAGTTAGGATAAATGTTGTGTTTTAGTCAGAATTACCCTCAAATGAACAAATCTCCCCTCCGTTATGCTATCCTCCGTTCATTTTTAAGGTTACGGAGAGGGGGACTGCTTAACGGAGTGGATACTTAATACAGAAGTTTTTACTAACGCGATCATAGAAGAAACTATTTCTTGCAGATACGATTGGCAAGTCATAGACTGAAGCAGACAATGATAAATACAAACAAAGAAAAACTGAAATATGACTCTCTCTATGACCTTTTATGCGTATACTTCATAGACATTTTCTCTTAAAGTGTCAGTATTCTCTAAAAAGCCATTTTAGAGCTCGACAACTTTTGAAGTCCTATAAATTACATCAAGTCAAATCAGCTGACCGAAAAGAATACATATTTTCATAATTTGCTTACCTTAATATTCTGAATTTGGTGAGAATGACCCAATTACTTTTTGTGGGCTAGCTTATATTTGTCCAAATTCAAAAGGCTTTTGCGATTTGATAAGAACGTCAAGCTAGCCCTGCAAAAATAACTTCCTAATCGCGACACAAGATACATATGGAAAGACTGGTTTGTCACAGGGATTTAAGATCATTGTTCTCATGGAAAGACTGGTTTGTCACAGGGATTTAAGATCATTGTTCTCATGTGTCTCTATAATAATTTTATCGTAGGGCCAAAGAGCAATCACCTTAGCACCGAAGGACCAAACCGATCGAATTAATTTTTATTTATTATTTATTTTTAGTTTTTTGGTTAATTCCTATGAGAATTATGAGCACAAAAACGCTTAATTGGACGTTTCATCTCGGTTTCTAGGCTTTGTCAGCTGCGTATTTTGTGAAACATTTTTTTAGATCCATCCCACTTAATTTCCGTTTTTTCTTGACTAGTAATTATTTTGTCCATATTTTTTCTAAGTACAAGGAATATATATAAAGTTTCAATAACAGTACATATATTGAATTAGTTAGATTTTTCGAGGATGATTTTTTAGACAATAGGACGAGAGAAGCAGTACTCCCCAATCGCTTCCCCTCGCGCACAGAGAGCTTCTTTTAAGTTGCTATCGAAGCACAATATCCTAAAGGTGCTTTGCTCTTTTGAAATCCAAACTTCAGAAAATCATTCGCAATTCTCTTGGAGCAGAAAGCATATTCAGAATACTTGGGATGCCTCAAAAGAGCACCTAGCACATCAAAAGTTTTCTAATTTTAGCTCTTACTGAAGAGAGCTTATGCAGAGCCTCTGACTGTCTGTCCGTCTGTTCGTATACAAAAGATAGCCGAAACTACAAGTGCTAGAGAAAAACTGAATACAGAATCGGAATCAGCATGAAAAAACTAGTCCCCGAAAAACCTGGTTTTGTCAATATCGCTTGCGGTTTAAAAAAATTTCACAGTGAGAGCGCCGTTCGAATTTACTAAACTAAATTCTTTCCTACTCTTTTTCTAATTGAACTTCATTGAATGAAATTGATTTTTTATGTAAATTTTAACTAAAAGTGCTTTATTGCACCTGACCAAAATATTCACTAAAGTCACTATCAATACAAGTTCCAATTACAATTACATAAAAGGGCTTATAGGCATAGGTCTCTGAAGCACTGTTACAAGTACAAGAAAGGTCCTACTTCGTCTATATTATTAAGATTAACGCAATTAAAATGGGAAACATAAAAATTGGCTCAACGCCACTTAAAGTGTGGTTGTTAATTTTTAATTGCTATTGATCTAACCTGAACCTGCGTCTCCTTGAGGAACTCCTGGGAATGCGGCATCATCCAAACCACCTTCTCCAGGGCCTGCGCCAAATTCTTCAGCTGGAGCTGGTCCACTTGGTACTAAAGCTGATTGTTCTCCTTCTGGTACTGCATCACTGTTGCCATCGAATAGTGGATTACTACCTTCATCTGAAATATTGGTAGAATTAGTAGATCGACTATAGGGAATTTTATGGAACAGTTTATATGTAAATCTAAAAAGTCGAGTACCTGATCTGTCTGATTAAATTTATTCTATCCGAATTTCACCATTAAGCAACGTAAGAAGTACTGTTTAATCTCCCTACTTTACCTGCTTGTATTTTGAAAAAATTTTGAATGCGTAAGAACTATTAAGTTAATCCTCTTGCCTCTATTTTTCTCAAAAGTAGGAAAATAGCAAATTTTTGAAATAAGAATTAAAAATTATATTTTATAGTCAGTTTAATAAACAGTATTTTTTCAAATTAAAGCTTGACCACACTTATTTGGATTGTCCGTACCGTTTGAACCACAATTAGATATATAGGTATGTCACTGATTTTCTTCTGGCTGCATATCTGTATTTATATCCTGTAAGTTCCTGTCACCGTTTACAACAGCTGAATTGATTTTCATGAATATTTTGAACAGATATGGCTGTGCACACATTTTGGTTTAATTTCTTGAATATCAGAAGACGAACAGTTAGGATATGATTAAGACCATTTTTGGTTAAGCAGGCGGGGCGGATTTATGAATTTTAAGTCACTGTAGGACAGCTAATTTTTTTAAATACCCGTATGCACCACACTAGGTTTATCAAGAGCATAATACGAGTATATATCTCAAGAGTTTTTAATACTCCAGGGTCTAGCCAATCATTTTTATGGGATCCGGAATATGTTATTCCTTTTCATAATAGTGAAAAAAATCTAGACATTGGAATTCGATGCGATTTATTATTATTACTATCATTGAGGTAGGTCCTCTGTCTTGAATGAGATGAATGATCTCAAGGCGTCTGGGCTTAGCTAAAGACAGAAAGGTTATTCATTCTTGAACCTCTGGATATCTGACTAGAATTGTATAAAACAATTTTCACGTGCTTACCTTGTTGCCAGGGCTTTCCGTATGTACCGACGAGAAGGAAGCAGAGCAGATATAGAGCGTACATTGCGATTGTTGCTTGTTGGATTAAGTGATGAATTAACAGAGCTCTCCTTCATTTATACCATGCCAGTTTCAGAGACAACCCCCTCTACTAACAGCAGCTTGATTACTACCCACATCTAAGAACATTGGTTATAACATTTACTATTTGAATATTTATCAATACCCGTATGTGTCTTCACCTACTAGCTTCCTTAAGTTTATAATTTCGATCACAGGTATATCTAAATATTTTAATGAAAGTGAGTGAAGCTACGCGACAGGATTTTTAATTTTGCCCACATTAATTGGTACTAGCTGAGAGGAATATGTATGCAGCCGTCCTCCGAAGGAGTTTAGGTATGCAAATTTCAGTATATACGTATTTTAGTATGCTCGCATTTCCATTATGTTTATGATGGAATATCTTAACGGCAGAGACTTTGTCTGAAACTGAGTATAATGAACCTGTTGTGAGCTATTAGGAACAGCTTTGATATTATGCAATAAGTCATATTATAAACAGTTTATTTTTGCCTGCATTTCCTAGGACAGATACCTACCGTATTAATTTGACGTATGTATTATACACATATACGCATATAGACAGCTCTCGAGCGAGATTCAAAGACTATGCCGAAAAGATAAGAACTCTTTATCTATAGCAATTGTGCAGGGAAATAGAGATGCATGCCAATACTAACCATCTAGATGATGTTTTTAAAGGTCAAATACGTCGGTTGGGATTTTAAACCCAAATATTGAGCTGTTAAAAATCTCGAGGGAGAGCTAATCACCAACTTGGATGAGTTTACTAAGGTGTGGCGGAATTATTGCGGAAATCTATACCATGAGGAGGGCTATCAGGCCCTCTCATTGAATTATGAACATGAACCAGATATTATTTTTTTGGAAGTGGAACATGCCCTCAACAAATTAAAAACTAGTAAAGCTACAGGCATTGATGCTCTTTCTGCCGAAACGTTAAAATGTTTGGGTGATGACGTAATTTATCTTTTATATAATATTTGTAAGAGGGTCTGGTCCTCCGGTATTTGGCAATGAAGGGTGCACATCGATTTTTGTTCCACTTCATAAAAAGGCATCTCAAAAAATCCAGACAAGTATCGCCTACTTAATGTCTCATGCAAGCAAGGCTCTACTGTATATTTTACGATCTCATTTGGAAGGCTTTATCAGCTAGCAAATTTCTCAAACACAGGCAAGTTTCGTGAAAGGATGCGGTACGCGTGAACAGATCTTAAACCTAAGATAAATTATTGAAGAAACCAGAGAGCATTATTTGCCAGTTTTTATCCGCTTTATGGGCTATTCTAAAGCGTTTTTTAACGTAGAGTGGCCTAAGTTGGGAAATACTTATCTATATGGGAGTTCCTTATCGCCTAGTGTTTCTCATACAGCAACTCTATGAGTCTAGCTCGGCTCGTGTAAGAATTAATGGTAACCTGTCTAGTCAAACTACAGCCTGAAAAGGAGTTCGTCAGAGATATTATCTCCGATGTTATTTAACATTTACTCTGAATTTGTGATGAGACAGGTATTGGACCCGGGGCTCCCCCGCAAGAAATTTTCCGTGGCTTTCCTTTTCATAATATATTGTGTATATATACAGGGTGAGCCCTAAGTTAAAATAAACATCTTTCTCGAATAACTTTTTTTCCTCGAAAACTGAAACATAAGTGAGATACAGAATCAAATCATCTCTAGCCTGTTCATGTTTAGTTTTTATGTCTGTTTATGTTTAGTTTTTCGCTCAAATTTTTGTCTTATCATCTGACAATTAATGCACTAGTCACATTCAGTTTATCGCATAGTTAATTCTAAATTGGTAGATCCTAAAAGTTGCGCTCATAATAATGTGCCGCTTTTAGTATTTACCAGTTTAAAATCTACAAAGATGAACAGAAAGTGACTACTGCACTATCGAGAGGTGCAATGCGATAAGACAAATATCGGAGCAAAAAACTAAATATACACTAGGTTCCTTGATACGCAAGCCCAGATTTACATTTTTTATTTTGTATCTCGTTTATTTTTCAGTTTTCCGAAAAGTTTGGAAAAGTAGTTTACTTCAACGACTTCTATGAACAGTTAAAAAAGTTATCAACTCACCCTGTATATATTAAAGAGAAAATATTGGGGTTGTGGCCAAAATTTTGAAAATAAACACGGGTCACTGCATAAAGGAGACTATGGCGTTAACTGTCAAGCTTTCGGCAATTTTTATTGCCAGCTTCAGGACTTAACGTTGAGGTTTGCTCACAAAAACAGCTATGTGCTTTGAGTCGCAGGCTTTGAAATGCAATTCTAGAAACAAAAAGCGTCAAAAATATTTTGGCTAATTTAACGCGGTGTCTTCCAAAGCACATCAGGTCGCACAAACAACCAACACATATTATGTAGGTGTAAAATACAAACTAAACAACGACCTTATATGTTTTAATCACCAGAGAAATTACAAAATTCGTGGTGTGAAAACACAGATTTTTTGATTTCATTTTTTTAGAAGGTCGTTGTTTAGTTTGTATTTTACACGTACGGATTAGTTGTTAATGTGACCTGTGTTGTGGAAGAATTAAATTAGCCAAAAATTTTTTGACGCATACTGTCTTCCCGTATTTTTCCATTTACTGCGGATTCTCGGCCGATTTTGGGGTTCAGTTTAAAATTCAATACTGTCCCACTTTTTCACTGATGGGTATGCATCTCGGAGTTCATAGGTTGAAGTATTATTTGTAAAACATACTAACATACAAGAAAATAATTTAGTACTCTTTTGTTGCACAAACGATGGTGGTTGAGGAGCCTGGGCCTCGAGGACTACGGGGCCCCCAAGACCTCCCCCCCCCGCAGCTGCGGGCCCTCAGTTACGCCACTGAATCATTATTTGTTTTAAGATAATTTGGTAGCCTATTATATATTACTGCACAGTTGTAATATGGCCATTTTTAAAATGGTTTGTATTATACCGCTGTTTTTTTTATAACTGAGCAGACCGTGTAGGCAGAACCTAATCAGTCACCCCCGCATTCCGTTCAATCCATCATGTCGTTCTCACCGCACGGGTAAGATATTATCTTTTTCAACTTATTTAAGGACGAATTCAGAAAAAAGTACTCACACTAAGGTTTCGGAATGTGAAGTCGATATCAAGAGGAATTGTTTTTTAATTCGGATTTGTTACCGAGAAATCAGCTTTTGACGTTTTAATAATGATGAAGATAATTGGAACGTCCCGCCTGTGGCTTGCCTTACTAAATCTGAATTTATTGACACGCTTTTGTTAGTTTCACGTGTATGTTTGCGAGTTTGTAACTCTCCTTTGGATTAAGAGGTCAGACCGAGCATTGAGTAAAGCGGCTGCTGTGAAAGGGTTATGTTAGGGGAAGTTTGTTAACGCGGGATTTGAATAGGCCAACACTCGCAGGCCCAATAAATACACCTTCTGGCAGTCCATTCCTAGCCTTGATTACCATGGGAATAAATGTGTGATTGTACCGCTCGGCTCTTGATGTATGAAGAACTACCGCCTTGAGATGAGATGCAGCGGTCGCGCAGGTGCATCTGATAGGAGCGGTGAGCGGCGGAGCGATAGTGGATAGCTCATAGGAGCAGCTGATTCCGCTTGAATATCAG
The DNA here is from genome assembly GCA_951848785.1 of Callosobruchus maculatus. Classification (NCBI taxonomy): domain Eukaryota; kingdom Metazoa; phylum Arthropoda; class Insecta; order Coleoptera; family Chrysomelidae; genus Callosobruchus; species Callosobruchus maculatus. Next base: position 9,990,644 of record CATOUR010000026.1, on the reverse strand, counting down.
TAGAAGAGTGAGAGGTCACCAACAACACGCTAATGAGAAAGTGGCTGGATGTGGCGCGTTAAAGCGTAGTCACCAATTACTCAAATTGCCCTTCTCTGGACGGCATCTAGTATAGACAGGGTAGTTGGCGCAGCAGCTCCCCAGACAAGAAAACAGTACTCCAGGCCAGGTCTTATATGGGCGTTATCTAGCGTGAGGAGGTTACATGGTACCTTTTGGCTCTAAATATGTAGTCAAACTTTTTACCAGCAGCTGTTGCAATTGACGCAACGTGTTCGTGCCAGATCAGATTTTCTGTAATGTTGACTCCTAACAGCTTGAATGAATAACTTCTTGGTAGAGCCTGGTTGTTTAATTGAACTGGGTGTTGGCTTGAGCGCTTCTTGTTTGATAGCTGTACGTAAAGGATTTGAGTACTACCGGTACGGGAAGTAAAAGTACTTCATCCATTATTTCATATTACAGTATGTATAAATTTTAGGAAAAACCTAACTTGTCTTAGACCAAATTCTGTTAGTGTTGGGATTCAATGCCACAATTTTTAGATGTAGAACTGTTACTTAGAGTATTTTCAGTGTAATGTCACTTGTAACAGTAATACAGTGTTTTATCATGTTCCAGTGGTCTTCTAATGAAAATCACACATACTTGAGATTTACTTTACCTACATTTGGGCTACCTCTGTGGCATTTATTAAAGTAAGAAATTTGACGAACGATCTTTCATTTTCTAACACTGAACTGCAGAAAAATCTTGCCTCTACCTACTAAATGTACAGTTTCACATGTATGCTCTAGCAACTGCGAAGCAAGCTGCATATCATAATAGACGTAATGGCTATAACCTTCAACATCTCTTAAGAGCAAATCGACTTGTACAGCTTTCAACCTCAGCAACTGTCCGTGCCGAGCATATAAATATTTTGCTGTCTGCGACGGAAACATGCTTTTCGTTTTAGCGTCTGTAGGATAAAATTCAAGAATTTAACATCGATCATATCCAACTCATGCTCTTTGTGACTAGAATAGAAATTGTAGCAAAACAACACAGTATTGGCGAAATATTTATTACAACGTTATAGGTTTCCATTTTTTTAACTCAAATATATTCCCTACTTTAATCAGACAATATCAAGAATAGGGTCTTCGACTGCCAGAAGCACAGTTCACGGTTAAAGCTTCAAGACTGAATAATATAATCTTGAAAACTGCTATATAGGGTTTAAGGTAGTTTGACGTATTATTACGTCACTGTCACTGTTATCTGAACAATAAAAAAGCTACGTTAAAGATCAATAACATGTTCACTTATTCTAGTTTAATGCACTTACACTAATTCAATACTGTCATAAATAGGTCAAAGGTACGATACTTTGAAAACAAACAGATATTGAGCAAGAACTGAAATCCTGGCTATGCTGAATGTAGGTTTTCTATAATTTGACAATATTATTATACCTTTTTTGAGAAGCTGACATGGACAAGTTTTTTCATTGGTTTGTATGCGCAGTGACTTTGCAATATTTTTAGCTAGATATTATTCTGTTAAAACGAGAACGAGAATTATTTTATTTTTTAATACCTATTTATGATGGTATTGAATCCGTGTGAGTGTATTGAACTAAAATGCGTGAGCATGTTTCTGATTTTTAACGGAGATTTTTCATTATTTAGACAAAAAAGGCAGACTTGGGCAACTATTAGATTTCCCTCAAAATTGAAAAATCTCAAGTACTTTTTATTTTCGTCCATACATCTGTTAAGCTAAATTTGTTTCATTTTAGCTCTTCTGTCATGCCCCGACAGGAATACGGCGAATTAAACCGAGCCCTTTATGTAATATTAAATCGTGGTTCAAAAGAAGTCTGTAATTTTTATTACGATTTCACTAGCAAGTATCGCAGAAAATATAAACAAAGCCGTTTACATTCGTTCATTTCTTAGTTTGCAAATACCTGACATACAAATTCTAGTAATTCGACAAAAGGGAGAAGTCAAACTAAATCTCTATTATATCTTTTCCACCATTAAGTACAATAATTATTACTTTGTTTTGGTCGATACTTTTTCGATAAAATTAGAATCTTTATGTATCTTAACTTCTTCAAATAGAATACAGAAACACATGGATATGTCACTTTTTATTGCAACAAGTGTTCAAAATTTGATCGTTTTTGGCCAAACGATAATATAGACGATTTTCAAATTCCTGACGGGCAGTTGCAGAAACGTGTTGTGGGATATCATGGCAAACTACACGTCAGGAATTTGAAAATTGCCCTTAATGGGCAACATTTGAACACTTATTGCAATTCAAGACACACAAAGATTCTAATTTTCTCGAAAACGGATCGACCGCTTATAATAATAATAATAATAATAATAAACGCCTTTATTAATAAATCAGAATAACATCTGTTGAGGATGGCAGCAAAAACATGGCGAAGTTTAGCTATAAGCTACTCTTACACTTAACCATGTGCTGCGTACATAGAACGATGGTAAATAAAGTACACAGGGGTAAAAAAAAACCTAAATAGTAATAATCATCCTAATACTAACATAATTAGACGATATGAAGAATAAACACAAAAAAAAAGATGAACGTAGAACCAGATCATTGCGAGTCAAGTAGTGTGGTTTTAATATGTTGCTTGAAACTGTACAGTGACATGCTCGGTGACAAATTGGCAAGGTCACAAATGAAGGTGTTGTAGAGAGTAACGGACTTATACGTGAAACATCTTGAAAACAAGGTGGTACAATGGAGAGGCATCGTTAATTTGCAAGTATTGCGTATAGACCTGTCATGAATGCTATATCTAAAAATTAATTTATCACGCAGGTAAACAGAAATACCAGTTAAAAGTAATCTATATACAAAAACTAAATAATAAAACATAACTAAGCTTGGAAGCTTCAGCCATCTAATGGTACGAAAACAGTCCGAAACGTGGTCATATTTTCTGATCCTAAAAATAAATCTAACACAGCTGTTTTGTACAACACAAAGTCTCCTACAAGTTGTTTGACCCAGACAGGGGTAGTAAACAATAGAACTGTACATAAAAGCCGAGAGAACTAATGCCTCACATAGTTTTTTCCTCATCTTAAAATTTAACAAAGATTTATTGGCATATAAAATCCTTAAACGTGCATATGATTTTTGTATGAGAACAGATATGTGTTTGTGGAATCTGAGCTTCTTATCAATTAATAAACCTAGACATTTGACATGGTCCGAAAATGGTATTGAAAGATTATTAATTTTAACAATAAAACGGCTTTCTATATCAGCTCTTCTGTTATCAGAGCAAAACACTACAACAGATGACTTTGAGCTGTTGATGCTTAGGCCGTGGCTGACAGAATACTGACAAATAGAAGAAATATCCTCGTTAACTTCTGAACTTGCTACATCCATGCTGGAATGGTCAAAAAAGTATAGCAGTTGAGTGTCATCGGCATATGACTGAATTTGCGAATGTTTGATTGATTTAGCTATATCTGCAGTGTACAACAAAAATAGCAGAGGACCCAAAACGGACCCCTGAAGAACCCCAGATGTGATAAGACGACTTGCAGATACAGAACCATTCAGACAAACCTTTCGCTGAGATAAGCAACAAAAAAAGTAGCACAAATCTCGTCAAAGCCGTAATATTTAAGCTTAGCAACCAACAGCCTATGGTTTATTTTGTCAAAGGCCTTAGAAAAATCTAACGAGACCATTGCGACATACATTTTTTTGTCCAAAGCCCTGATAATATCATCAACCAAATTTAGAAGAGCAGTAGTAGTGCTGTGTGATTTTCTGAAACCTGATTGATTGACTGGCAAAATTTTGTTACTATCTAAATATGCCGATATCTGCATATAAACAATTTTTTCCAAAATTTTTGATAAAACACAAAGTATGCTTATTGGCCTGAAGTCAGTAAACTCTTTTGGATTGTTAACTTTAGGTATGGGATTGATTATAGCATGACGCCATAGCTTGGGAAGGTACCCTTTTTCCAAACAAAAATTAAAGACATGGGTGAGAAAAGGTAGCGTTACAGGTAAGCTCAGCTTAAGCATGGATAAAGAGATCTTATCAACTCCTTTGGCGTTCGATTTTAATCCTGTAATAATCGATTTAACCACAGAGGGATCTACAAGAACAAACGAAAAATTAGCATCATTAAACTTATTATTAAGATAATAATCGAAAGTACCGTCATCAGGATCGATAACTTGAAATACTGATGCAAAGTAATCATTTAAGCCAGAAGGATCATTCAGATTCTCTGGAATTTGACTACTATTATTTTTGTAAGCTATGTTCATGTCTTTTAGCCCACGCCACAATTCTTTAGACAAATGGGGTTGTTGCAAAAAATTAATGTATGCCGCTTTTTCTCTCCTAACAGAAGCTAAGGCAAAGTTCCGTTTCACCTTACAATCACTCCAGGCAGCTTGTGTTTTATTAGCCTTATATATTGACAAAGCTCTATCTCTTTCCTTGAAGATCAATTTCAAGGTAGGAGTTAGCCAGGGTACGCGAGGTTTAGTGACCCTCACAGTTTTCACAGGGGCATGCCGATCAAAAACATCAATAATTTTGGTGTTGGGAAATTCTACTTTCATGTCAATATTATTTGAGAGCAACATTTCAGACCAGTCAATTGAACGTAGATCTTCATAGAACATATCTTCATCAAAAGAGCGAAAATCTCTAAAAGTGACAAGTTTGAAATGCTTGGCTGTATACAGCTTTAGATGACAAGAAACTAACTTGTGATCAGAGATACCATTAGAATCGATGACTGAAGTATCAAGAAAGAAATGCCCAACATTGGTATAGACAACATCAATCAAAGTTGAACTAGTATCTGTAATGCGCGTGGGTGCGCCAACCATTTGGGTAAAGCCATAACATTCGAAACAATTGGATAAAACATTATCGGTTAAAAGTACATCAACATTCATGTCACCTAAAATAATAACATTATCAAAATTACTTAAACAATAAGGCAGCATGGTATCTAATAATGATATAAGCTCGCCAACATTTTGAGATGGGGGACGATAAACCACCCCTACACAAAAAACAGTTTTCAGAATAGAAATCTTTAGCCACAAACTCTCAATACCAACTGGAACATAATCCATATTAAGGATATCTACAACATAGCAAGATTTAACAAATATTCCAACACCCCCTCCTCGACCGCAACGATCTTTACGATAAAGACTATAATTATCGATTTTAACAGCATTGTCAGGAATATCACTAGAAAGCCAGGTTTCGGTAATCGCTAATAGGTCATAGCCGTCTTGAGATAAAACATCAATAAACTCAGGAAAACTTGATAGAAGTGAACGTACATTGAGGTGACCAATCTTAACATTATTGGAGGTATCATACTTTACCATAATCGATTCGAGATTTAAGTTGTTCAATTGTATTTATGTAATAAGGACAACTATGGCTCCAAGCAGAGTGATCTACCAAAAGGCTGGCTTTGTGCGTTTTGTTGTAATTAGTACAGTTTGTACATTTACGGTTATTAGATGTACAATTTTTTATCGCATGCCCTTCAGAGCATTTAGGACAGGCAACACTATCACTTTTACATTTACTCTCAGAGTGGCCGAAACCAGAACACCTATAGCACTGCAAAACTCTAACGTAGTCTTCAACCGAGCACCTTTTCCAGCCTAAGCAGACATAGCCCTTAAGAGTAAGTAATCTCCTGACAGAAGCTGATACTTCTAAAACTATGCTATGATTGCCTTTTGAGGTCAATCTTGTAACAACCCTAATATCTGAGCGGTTTACATCTTTTAACTTATTTAGGGTACATATATTATCAATTAATTGATCGTCACTGATTGAATCAACACCCTTAGTATTGTTTATTATTAGGCGCGCATTCAGCTTCTTGCCTTCATTAAGTATATACTTATCACCAAAATGAGAGGAGACTGCATCTTTTAGTTTTTTAAGATCATTGTCACCATCACAAAAAACTGCAACGCCGTCCCTGATTTTGCGCGTCCCATTAATACAAACATTTATGCTAGCAGGATTAATAGTCTGTGACAAATTCTTAAAAATGTCCTCAGTGGAGTTTTTGTCCGTTGGTTTTATTAATAATACCTGGGATTCCTTGTTGACATTATTTGTTTTGACCACGTTGCTGTAGGTATTTCGGCCGTTAGTTTTTGTATCGACGGTAGACTTTTTATACGTGGATAGATCCTTCTCGAGGCACTCGATTTTGAATTTTTGTAACTCTGATGAGTTTTCAAATTCGGCCACTAGTTTACTTAAAAGTTCTTCTCACGTGTAGCAGCGCTTAACTCTACCTCCAGTTTGGCAAGACCAACCTCATCAACTCTTACTGATTTAAGCTGCAAATTGATGGTCTCGTTGCACTGATGACAGAACCAGTATGCGTTAGCGCTTTCACTGAGAAACTTGCAAAAATTGTCTTTTACGTTAACACAACTAGGATGAAAATGTTTATGGCACCTATCACAGTCAATACATTTACTCGAAACAATAAAATTATCGGAACATTTGGAGCACACGTCCGCGTCGTTCGACATCTCAATGTGTGTGTATGTTATGAAAAATCAAACGTCAAAATAAAGGACTTCGACATACCTTTAAAACAATATCGATACCCCCTGTCACTTAAAATTTTTAAGAGTATGAAGGCAGAAAGTATATGGGGTTGAAGTAGTTTTTGGTTAAAAAGTTGTCACCCTTGACAAAACTTTTGACGTATCTCGGCGATTTTTCTTTTAATCAGCGATTCTCGAGAAATCCGGGGTGGGAAGTTTTCAAATGAACACCTTGTATGTTATGCTATTAGTTGACCATATAAGGTATTATATACACTTTGTCAACAGAAATAGTACAATTTTTTTCCAATAAAATGAGCCTTCAGAAGTAAACCCTTGAAAAAAATGCCTGATTTTCAACAAGCTTTCATACTGGCTTCACCTATATGTTTGTTTGTATTTTTGTAACACAACCCTCTGGACTCGATGTTTATTTAATTTAATATTATCAAGAATCAGCAACAATACAACAGTTTAATAGGTTTTCTCATTATCCTAAACTAAAAAATGTAGTCAAGCTGATTGACTCAGTACTTCCCACACATTACGGTGATATCAGTTTATTATTTTTCCATAGCATGAAGATAAAGTCTCAGATCCCCTTGCAACCAAAGCATCGCCTGCCCGATCAAAAAAAGTGTGTTATGCCGCTAGGTCCTCCCTTCACAGGTCAACGGATAGCCTATTATGAATACAAAAAATTGAGTTTTATGACCCCCTACCCCTCAACTACCCCAAGTTCACCCCCACCAAAAAAAAAAAAATAAATAACCGAAAATGATCACAGAACCCCTAACACTTCTAAAAATGAAGGTTAAGCTGTTTCTATATTTTTAGTTTTTTTATTACTGCTGCGCAGCCACTGGCACGGTTCCAGAAATATATAAACCTTTTCCATCTTCCACGCGGTAGTGATACTGTCTAAAAATTTCATTAACATCAATCCAATAGTTTCCCATTTATACAATACAGAACCATCAGAAGCAATACTCGCATGTATACATCAGAAAAGTCCCTTGGCTCCGTAATAGGCAAGGTAAAGTTCGAATGGACCTAAACAATTGTATTATGACGCTAGGTCTTTCTTTCACATGTTAGTTGTCAGCCTATTATGAATACAACACATTTTTCAGTTTTTAACCCCCCACCCCCCAACCACCCCAATTTCACCCCATCCAAGAAAAAGTATAAAATAACCAGGAACCCCTAAAACACCCAAAAACAAAGTTTGAGGAATATTTAAAAATTTTTGTTTTTTTGACAATTACGCCGCTGCCCATGCACCGATTTTCAAAATTGTAGGAACATTACCTACTACGACTCCACAGCATGTCGCCGCCCAAATTTTATTACAACCTATGTAGCGGTTACTGAGATTAGGTGGCTAGAAAAAACGCGTACAGAGAGACCGACAGACAGACCGACGGAAATGAGTGACGCAGATTTCCGTTATGTAGACATCATAAAACACCCAAAAAGCGTATTATCTTAAAATCGAAAATTTTCGCGATCACAATACTCCCCTCACCTATCGGTATGGGAAGTAAAAGAATCCTTGTTTTACACTATTTTTATTTTGCGAGACTTTCCTCAAATATGGCTGCCTACTGCTGAATTTTTCCTGGTTATGGCATAAAGCCTGATTTATTTCTAAGTATGTGTTGCTTTTCATACATATACATGAGTTTTTTAACCTTAGAATAAGGAGCTGCGTGAGCACATTAATCATTCACCAGTGCGTCATCATTATTCGCATCACTTTTCCACCATGGGTACTCCACATAGCAATAAAGAAGATTTACGTGGAACAGTTTAAATTTTACTATAGCTGTATCGAACATGTCTTCAGCAGAAGGTTGAGGTCTAACGTATAATGTTTGGGAGCTTGATACTAAGTCTGATATACTGCTTTTCAAAGAAAAAAGCCTGTTTTGATTGTGAAACAACAGTTCAAATTGTGCAACCCTTATCATAGGGAGTATCTACGCATCAAATTAGAAGTAAAAAATAACAAGTTTATTGGCTGCTACTGCTACCCAAATACTTTCTGGTTTAAGGCAAATGCAAAAACATATTTTGTACATAAAAGTCGATGACCCGTTATTGAAAATCTTCTACGGATCGGTGATTCTTAATTTTTGGATAGTATAGACTAATGATTAAAAATATGAAGAATTAGCGGTCTTCTCAATCAATATAATGCATATAATATAACATGCATTTAGGCAACGATTAATGTTTTATTAAACACTGTTGTTCCTCTGTATTTACAACAATTAGGAGAACTCCTCCTCGACAAAGCGTGTGTATACCTTGAGTGGCTTGCCATCCCCATCACATGCAAATGACGCGTGAAGATGTTATAGCCAGACAGCAGGCCCACAAGTAACCTTAGCCGGCTTCTGTCCAGTGAGAGACAGAGCTGTCCCATCTTTTTCAGAGGTTCTAAAATAAGTCCAGAGATTCCTCTCCTTCACATAAGATATTGATTTTGCAACCACACTTCTGTTTTCCTTCTAATTTCTCGACCCTCGCCTAGGGAGCGCGTCCGCCGTTTCATTACCGCAACATCCAGCATAACTCGGTACCTACTTACCTAAGTGACACCTGACGTCTTGCCGAAATGTCCTCCAAGACCTTACTACATTGCAGAACGAGCCTAGATGGAAACCTACCATATACAGGGTGTCCCATGACGATTAAGAGAAGCAATATATAGGAACTGGGCAGTAGTAGAGAATCATAATTTTGGAGATGTAAATAAGAGCAAATGCTGCATGTCTTCTTATTATTGCCTTATTCAATGAGGTATTTGTTTTTTGTCCCGTGACGTCCAATTCAAAATTTTTGATGGCACACCCTGTATATTAATGCCTTTCTGTGTACCTCCTGTACTTACCATTACCATTATGACAAAAAATGAAACGAACACTAGCTTAGGGGATATGTTATAATCAATGGTAGTGGTACAATCCTTCAAGTACCTGTATCTCTTGAATTAGACCCCAAGTGTGCTAGTGTGTTTCATAGGGAGTAACATGAAAAGGCATTAATATACAGGGTGCCCCATTAATAATTTTGAGTCGGACGTCACGTGATCAGAAACAAATACCTCATTGGGTAACACAATAACAAGAAAAGACACAACATTTGCTCTAATTTACATCCCCAAAATTATACCACTATTAGTCGAAACGTCGCATAGATAAAGAATAAGGAGTTTTTGTTTTATGGTGACCTAATCTTAAAAAATAACAACTAAATTCGTTTCATTTTCGTTTAGAGGAAGTTCGACCATGTATCAGATCATTATCCTATCATCAGTTGATTAAAAATGCATTATTTATTAACATAATCCCTGTGCTTGTAAAGAGGCTGAAAGGAGACCGAGAAAAATATTTTCAGATTATTTAAAGTGTTTTTTCAGCGAAATCCACCCAGTAAATGTTGCCAAAAGTCATGTGCTAGGATTCACTAGAGTAATTTTTGTTTAACACTTTTTGACGTATCTATCAAGAGAAAGTAAGGGGGGGTGATCCAATATTTTTTTGATTCCATGTGTCACCGCTAGAGCGGGTTAATTGATATAATAACAGAAAAAAATGACAAATTCTCTACAATATCAGATGCAATGATGTGTCTTTTTTCATAAAAGCCTAGCCCAATGGTACCTAAATAGGCTAGCGAGCTAGCTAGCGTATGCCGATTTACTATTCCTAACCTGGAATATCGACGAAAAAACTGGATAGCTATTACATTACATAATGAGATTTTATCGATAAATCTGAAAAAATATCAATAAACAGCCTATTACCAGTGTAATAGCATCTTTTTGAATTATATGATAACTACATCTTCTTTCTTCGATATTTCACGTTACGAATAAGAGACTCGCACACGGGTTTCACTAGCCTATTTAGTTATCATTTCTCTAGATTCTTATGAAGAAAAAGCACACCATAGTACTTGATTTTTTTGGAAATTTTGTTTTCGGTTATTATATCAAAAGACACGCCCTAGCGGTATCACCAGAAATTAGACCATATCATAGGTAAGATGAGTTTGATGGAACTATAAATATTTTTTCCAAAAAGATCAAGTTTGTTAAAATTCGTTTAGTCCTTCAGGAGCTATAGCTGTTAGTTGAAAAAATATTGAATTACTTCCCACCAATTTACCTTAACAGATATGTCAAAAGGTGTTAAACAAAAATTACTCTAGTAAACCTTAGCTTTGAAGGGCATATATTTTTTGTTAATATTTACTAGGTGGCTACAGTAAAAAACCACTTTAACTGTTTGAGACGGCGGTTACGCCATCTGGTGACCATCTTGAAATTCTGAAAATATTTTTCAGCGTCTTCTTATAACCACTTCAAGATACTTTTTGTCTACAGTAAGTCTCCATGGCGAATAGTTTCCAAGATACAGCACTTTGCATTCTTATCTAACCACCCGGTACATTGTTACAAGAGGCTAGGTCATTACTATTATTATTCTGTATTTTCACTTTCTGGTATTCAGATATTTCCGTAATCCCACATAATATATTCAAAAACATGGCAAAGCCTTTATCCATTTCATACGCAGATTCTAAACCTCGAAATAATATTCACTTATTTCTTTGTTAACCAGTATACATTGGCAGAATAGCGTGCGAAAAGTCGGGCTGAAATTAAAAATCTCTTCGCGTATACCGTTATACCGACTTTATTCATAAAATTCATTCAAACCTCTTAACGTATTCAAACCCCCCATTTTTGCATTTTAAGGCACTAGGAAGTGTAAAACTAAAGAAGATAGTCTATACCATGGTAGAGGGGAATTCGGGTGTTCCTCATTCGTATAAATACCGAATTCTTGAGTTGATTTGTCAGTTATCACTCAAACATCTCCCACAAAGCATAAAAAATGATTGCCCTGTGCCTGTTCAGTTTTTTGTTGGTGGGAGCTTTGGGATATCCAGCACCTGCAGGTAAGTTCAAATATTCTATATATTTCTGAAGACATATAGACTTTTTCTCAAATTTATATCAATTTCTAAAATATTTGCAACCCGTAGTAATACCAGTTGGCTAGCTTAATAAATATGTGACAAAAATGGCACAGCATCATTCAAATTTCTGAGTTATAATACGATTTCCTCATTGCAACCCTGATATGTGAAAAAATATCTCTAGTTTTATAAAAAAACTTATTTACTTCATACTCAATAGAGCAAGTTGAAATAAATACATTGATTAACAAATCGATTTCAAGCTCAATTCTCAACATTATATTAGGGACTTGTAATACTTCAATACTGTTGTTAAAAATACCTCATCATTGAATACATTTATTCGAAGGTATTTCCTATTATAAAGTGATAAAAATGTATGATACACATGGGCAGTTGCGACAAATTGAAACCAGTGAGTAGAAGCCTTCTAAGTGTTTAATCAAAGCTTCTGTCAATTCATTGCGATAGACTTTTCAACATTTTTCATCATTCAAGTATTTTTAGATAATCTTGGTACCTGTAAGAACTCTATCATAGATATCGTTCAACTCTCGTCTAAACATGTAAAATTTCACATAAAAATTGGCAATAGTATTTTTTCCAGTTTTTTATGAAAAATAAACAATCCATGAGGAACATAAAATTATATAAAATAATTAATCATAGAAAGAGGGTATCAATACTTGGATTAATCAATTCAATTATAATTTGGTTATCTGAAAGCTCAAACAAGAGTGATTTATTAAAGTCAATAAAATAGGTTCTATGCATATTTTAGTTTTTAATGATAAACGGTCTGAACCCTATTAGGACAACAATTATAATATTTATTATGATTGTACGTGGTTTCATCTATTATTAGTTTTGTTTGTCTGACCTGTTAAACCAAAATAGCCCTAATTAGAGAAATTGGCTGGGGTAAGCATAGTAGTAGTAGTACTTCAGAGGGTAGTGGAGGGACTTGCCTACCTATTCTCTCTAGTTTCGCCAAATATCTAAACAAAAATAGTAGCGTTGAATACCGATATTGCTATTTTTAGCCATTTAAAATAAATCTGCTCTTTCCGCTGTGAACTAAATTTAAAGCAGGATGTGCAGGATGATAAAACTATTAAATCTTTATAAAAGATTCTAGCCGGATCTTAACACCATGGAACGAGCTTATTCTATTCATTTTTTCAAACACATGGTGAATTATCAAGTTACATTATCTTTACAAAAAAATAATAATATTTACTCCGAGAATAATGACTCATTATTTGTCTAAGTTGCCTTGGCAGCAATACAATAAACAATTTAGAATAAATAATAAGAACAAATTAAGGAAAAAATTACAAATTTAAGAATAATTTGGAGCAAATATAATTTCCAAACCAAAAGGCCAGCTCCTAATGGCAGCATTCCTCAATTCCATATCGCAATTAGCATGTTTTGGCCCGCATATGACGAAGCTGAATGAATATAGTTGCCACTCTGTATCTAGAAACCTACATAATTATAGTAAATAAATTTTAGATACACTGAAATATAGAGCCTCGCAGAAACTTACTTGGAAGTAAAATATCAACATCTTATACAGTATGAGTTGAAGCTCCTCTATCCCTATACCATCCTCACCAAAAAAGTGGACAATGATCAGGGACCTTTGAAACATCTAAAAAAGAAATTTGTTACCTCTCAGATATAAAATTCAAAGGCAACATTTGGGTAGGTCTAAAAACCACACGGTATCACCAAAAATTCTTGGATTTTACAATCCCCAGTCATCTCAATTTGACCACCACACAAAAAAACAGGAAATGATCAAGGGCTCCTAGAATGTATAAAAACGAGGGTTGAGCTGTTTTTATATTTTTAGTTTTTTGTTTATTGCTGCGTCACCACTGACACGATTTTTCAAAACCATACGTGTTTTCCATCTTCTCCATGGTAATACGACTTTGTTAAAATTTCATTGAAATAAATCCAATAATTTCCAGGTTATATAATACAGAACGATCTAATGCAATACTCACAAGTTTCTTGGCTTCTGTAAAAGGCAAGGCAATGTTGGAATGAACCTAAAAAGGTGTATTATGGCGCTAAGACTTTCTTCCGCAGGTCAATGGAGAGCTGGACAGCCGATTATGAATACAAGGTTTTTTTATTAGTTTCACAATCTCCCACCCTCAGTCGCTCAATTCCATCCCAACCAAAAGAAATTAGAAAGACATCAGTATCCCTAAAATGCCTAAAAACTAAGTTTGAGGAATATTTTAAATTTTTTGTTTTTCGCTATTTACTCCGCCATACATCGATTTTCAAAATTATAGCAGCACTACTTACTACGTCCCCACAGTATATCGCTATCCAAATTTCATCACAATTCATGCAGCAGGTACTGAGATTACGAGGCTATAAAAATGCCAGCAGACAGACAGATCGACGAAAACGAGTAACGTGGATTTTCGTTATGTATATATAATAAAACGCCCAAAAAGCGTACTAGCTCAAAATCGAAAATTTTCATGATCACAATACTCCCCTCACCTATCGGTGTGAGAAGCAAAAATTACAACTGGAACAACATAATACACATTGGACTAAACGCGATATCCATAGAGGTATATCTCCGTATTATTTTATTTGACATTAATATTTGGGATATTCTGTATTTTTGTATCTACACCAAAATGGTTTTAATTGCAGATGACTCACTATTGGATAGCAGCAATGACGTCATTCCTCAAGCGGATGCCGCTTCTTTAATACCGGAGGGTGAAGCTGAAGGAGCCGATTTAGCTGCAGAACAACCAGAACCGGAAGCGGAAGTAGCACTAGAATCAGCACCTGAACCAGGTTCGCAAGAAAATCTATTTGGCCAGCGAATATCGTGAAAAGCCGAACAAACATTTCAAAAAATTAATAAGAGAATGGCTATACAGGGTGCCACATCTCAGAATTTTGTTTACGTTCATTTTACTTAAGCTTTTTTGAAGACAAAAAATCTATATCGGGCTCCTCAAAAGAAATTTGTTTAGAATATCTGTATTATCTGTGCTAAATCAAACATACTCTACAAAATATTGAATTGAATTGGTCCAAAGTTTTAACGTTTTTCATTAATTTAGACAAATTTTGAAGAGCTTGTTGTCGTGGAGTCAATGCATGCAATGCTTTGTTATGAAAATATTATCCACGAAGCTCATGAGGTCTTGAACATATAGCTGTTTGCACATTACTGCAATTTGATGCTCAATATTAAATTGAAAACCCTTGCATGCTGGATCATTTCTGAGTTAACATCAATGTGGCTTTATTTCCTGTATAGTAAAATGCGATGAATAAAACTATAATCGCATGTTAGGTTTTAGAAATCACCTTAGAAATACAGTGCGGTTTCTATAGCTTTTATTTTACAACACAAATCCTTATACACTATTATAGTACATTAAAGTAAGACAGGAAATAAGATAAAACCTTCCTTTACCGAATACCATACATAAATAAACAAAATTTTCAAGCCGCCCATCTTTTCAGAGCTAGCTGCAAGTAAGGAAGAGCCTTCTAGTATTGCTGCTTCGCCAAGAGGAAGACCCGTAAAAGGTGACGATGATGATGACAGTGCAAGTGATGCGTTTCCCTTTGGAATATCAGGAACAGCTGGAAGAGGTAGGCAATGTCATACACATTTTCCTAATTTAAGGATCTCGCTCTACATGATGAGGCCTATCTAGCTAGTCATTTCCTTCTCGTTTAACTTAAATATATGTTAACTGCTTTCTCATTTTTCCATGTCTGTACCATTTTGTGATGTGGTATGTAGTTCTGTTATGTAATTGCTTTATTATTACGTGTCTATTATGCTGATGCAGTAACATTTCTTCCTTTTTTGTTTCTGAAGTTTGTTGAAGCTGAATAAGAGTGCAGCAGTAGGAAGCTGATTACCATTTACATAAAAGACTTTTCAAAGCATTTGTCAATATTCCTATAGGATTCATAGAGGATTTGAAAAACCTTCAGTATGACAGAACTTTTCATTTTGTTTCCTTCTTAACAAACCTCTAATAATGTAAGTGTCGCCAGTAGGACATTTATAAAAAGAAGAGCATCATTTGGTTGGACCAAGGTTGTTCTACTTTGCCCAGAGCATAGCTGCATCTCAATTATTTTATCGCTGCGGTCACAAAGCCAACATGTTTATTAAAAAATTATAGCACAAATGCGTTTAAGTTTGTAAACTGTCTAAAGGTTAGGTTAGGTTGAAAGCGAGCGGGGTGATTATGCCTCCTTCCACTGCAACCCTATTGTATCGGTTGAGGTTCACACTTATTTGGAGTTCACCCTCTTCCACACCTCTTGACGAAGGCAATGGTCGTGTTGGTGAAACTACCGTGAAGTCAGTAAGTTTCAGATGGGTGAATCCCAAAGTCTGAAGCCTAGCTCTTTCCAATACTGGACAAGAGCACAGTATGTGTTCCGCTGTTTCGAATGTCCTGTCAACAGATCGACCAGAATACGCAGATCATTCCTGCTCCACTCTATGATCCTCGGGGGGGGGGGGTCACTGGAGGGGTATGATATGAACCCCTTTGAGTGTAGTAGCCCTGGTGTATCTGCAGGTGTGCTTTCCTCTCTGCCCAATCTGAGATAGTTTTCTTTGGCAGTGCTTTTCGCAATGCCCGCAAATGGCTCGAGTCCTATGAATATAGATTTGATTCCTCCTCTTGCGAGTGCGTCGGCCAATTCATTGCCTTCCACTCCGATATGACCTGGAACCCAAACCAAGGTTACCTTGTTCATTATTCCTAGTTTATTGATGAGTTCTATATGAGTTTTGAGTCAACCTGTTTTGAGGTCATCGCTTTCAGTGCAGCCTGGCTATCTGAAAAGATTTTTATAGATTTGTTTGTAAAGGGTTGTTTGCTCAGATCCCTGATCCTAATTTTATGGACAACTTTTCTGCTTGGAAGACTGTGGTATACCTCCCAAAGTTTACTTTAATGAAATTTCAACTGTTGGATCACTACCAACTACTACCACTCATGTCCCCTGGCTATAATACGTGGATAGCGCAAGACCGGGGGTGGTATGAAACTGTAACTGCTCTTACAGGACTTTCTAGGATCTTAATGATCGTCATTGTTATTCAATTGAGTTTACAAATATTGATACCCCCGTTAATATAGCAGATACGAAAAAACTTTTGAAAAAAAATATAGATAAAGCTATGGTCTACATTTCAAAATTATTTTATAATGTACTAATAATATATTGATAAAGTCACGGCATATAATAATAATAATAATAATAAATGCTTTATTTTCCCACTTGACAATAATTATAACAACAGAAGAGACATAAGAATTATTACAGTAAAAGGAAAACCGCAAGGGCGAGTTCACATTAAGTGCTCTACCACTCAACCCTTGATAATAACAGCATACCTGGTACAGCATCATAAAAACCACTAGTCTAAATTTAACATCTAAGACACACATAAACGAAAACGAGCACATGTATGGGGGGTCACCTAAAAACCTAAAACTAAGTTAACATGATAGTTACAAGATCAGACAACTACAGTTTTAAAGAAATGTTCAATAATCAAAACTTTGAATTTCCTAAGACTTTCGTTCTTAAAAGATAATGGTACAGAATTGTATAATTTATAGATTGAAAACCTGAAACTTCTCTGAAATAGGGTAGTTTTATGAGATTCAACAATAATTAAATTTTTATTTCTAGTATTTAGATCGTGAATGTTTGTGTGAAAAGAAATTTTTTGATACAAGTATGAAGGAGTTTTGGTTGTTATTATTTTATGAAAAAGACATATAGCATGAACATTGAATCTATCTTCCATAGGAAGCCACCTCAGATCTTTTAGCCTATGTGATACATGGTCAAATTTTCTTATGCCATAAATGAACCTTATGCATGAATTCTGAACACGCTGTACGCGATTCAAAGTGTCTCGATCTAAGCATGGAGCAAATACTGCTGAACAAAAATTGAACTGTGAGAGCACTAAAGTATCACACAACCTTTTTTTTGTCTCTATTGGCAGATACGTTTTATGGGGATATAGTAGCTTCAAAGATGCATAACTCCTCTGTATGTTCCACGAAATATGATCTCTAAACCGCAGATCTCGATCAATTATCAATCCAAGATTTTTCGCCTTGTCTAGAATATTTATATTGTTATTATTGATACTGATGTTAACTTTAGACTCTAGATAAGTTCGAACCGTTTTCTTTGCAAATACTAACGCTACTGATTTGGAAGGATTTAGAAGAAGAGAATGATCAGCTGCTACGTCTGCCAGACAATTCAGATCAATGTTCAGATTATTGTTCATAGTATCTACATCAGCAATTGGAAAAGATAAATAAATTTGAGTATCATCCGCATATGTATGTATAGAACAGTGTTGAATGCATTTATGAAATTGGCTTGTGTAGAGCGTGAAAAGTAATGGGCCCAGAATAGATCCCTGTGGAACACCCGATTTAACTATTCGGGGTTGTGAAATTTTATCTTCGAATTTTACAGACTGGGTACGATTTTGTAGATATGATTTAAAAAGCAATAATGACTCATCTGTAAGGCCACATGACTTCAAAATAGCTAATAGCGTTGAATGGTTGACAGTATCAAATGCTTTGCTAAAGTCTAACATGACCAATATTGTGCAGTAATCGCTGTCCAAGGCTTGAATAATATCATCAGTTATATGAAGTAAAGCTGTTGTGCAACTATACCCAGAACGGAAACCTGACTGTGTAGACGGCAATATCTTATTTTCATCTAAATGTTTGATAAATTGACGAGCCAGTACTTTTTCAGTAAGTTTTGATAATCCACATAAGATACTTATGGGCCTGAGGTCAGAGAGACTTTTAGGATTGCTGAGCTTAGGTATGGGTATAATCGAAGCATTTTTCCATGAAGTAGGAAATTTTGAAGTGACAATAATACTATTTATTATATTTACAAGAAAGGTGAGTATATATGGGCAGCACATTTTTATGAATGATATATTCATGCCATCAGAGCCTGGGGCCGTATTTTTTATGGAACTTAAGGTATATGCAATTAAAGATTCATTCACCAGGCTGAAGGAAAACTGTTTTTCACAAATAGGATTTTTCTCGTAAAACTCAATTAGATTAGTATTATGAGGGCTATCGGGGATACTATCTACAAAGAAGTCATTGACGACATTTGGGTCATGGATTAAGGTGTCCACATTATTTTTCGTTTTGCTTTTAATGTTTAACGTTCGTAACTCTTTCCATAACTCTTTGCTGCTGCTATTTGATATTTGATCAAAATATTTGCGTTTTTCTAGAGCAATTTTATGATTTACCTGATTTTTGAGATTTTTATATTCATTGAAATTTGACGGTGTATGGTTTCTCCTCAGTTTCAGTTTAGCTTTATCTCTGTTTCTCATTATCTGTTTTATCTCCTCGTTTACCCAAGGAACCTTTTTCCTTGTAATCTTTATAGTTTTAAGGGGGACATGCTTATTGTATAGGTAAAGTAAAATTGCGTTGAACCTGTCTACTTTTCCATCAATATCATGTATATGAAATATCTGGTCAAGACCTGCGTTGAAAAGATCATTAAGAAAGCAATCCTCATCAAAACCACTAAAATCCCTATAAGTATACATCTTGGCCTGAGTAACTGGTTTGTTGATTTCAAACAAGCAACTGACACAGTCATGCATAGAAAATTCGGAGCTACAAACAAGAGTTGATTCAATAAGAGATTCGTTATTGCACAGTATCACATCTATTAACGAACTAGAATTTGGTGTTATATGAGTAGCTTCTGAGATTAGTTGTCTCATTTCTATGGAAGCTAGCATGTTATTAAAATATTTGGTTGCTCCAGAATGTTGATCTAAAAAGTTAACATTGACATCGCCAACACAAATGACATTGTCAGAATAAGACATGCCGGTGGTTAGTGATGTCTCTAAGGTATCTATGAAGTGTTTATAATTCACGTTTGGAGGCTTATATACTACACCAATAACAGTGTTAAACTTATTATAAGTTATTCTTACAAATAATTGTTCAATATCGCCAGGAACATCCACAATAACATATTTAAACATATTACGCAAATACAGCAAAACACCACCACCTCTACCAAAGCTACGATCTTTTCTTATTAGATTATATCCTGGTATTTTAAGATTATCACAACTGTATGTATTTGATAACCAGGTCTCAGAAATAGCCAGTATATCAAAGTTCTTATCTTCTAAATAGTATTTCAAGTCGTTAAACTTAGGAACTAAAGACTGTATGTTTAGGTGACCCAACGAAATTTTTTTATTCATAACTAAAAACTAAACTAAAAACACAAAGTAATTAAAGTAGATAATCGAGAAACAAAATGCAAGTACACATCCGACAAAACAGTTAGGCAGAATAGTTCAATGTTATTTTTTTTACACCATCTTCAGTCTTAGCGAAAATGTTACCGTTAAAAGTCCACACATTTTTAAATCCATATTTTTCTGACACTTCTTTCACAGTTTTCAAACGGCCAATGGTTATCAAAGTTGTATTTTTTCAAATGGAACACCCTATACATTATCCTAAATTTGAATTATGCTCCCTGTTCCTATTCCAGAAATATAGGGTTTCATCAGATTATACAGGGTAATTTCAGAGATATAGCCACTTTTATGTGAAAATCTTAATGAGTTTATCAGCCTGTATATTAAGAAATCAATAACTGGAAGCTTGATTCTCAATGCCAAAATAATTTCGTGTTTATCTAGTTTTGTCTAAAGTTATCAAGTTTTTGCTATCTCTGATTTTGTGTACAGGTTCAACCAAAACTCGCGACCATAATTTTCATTGTTATTTTAAATAGGAATACTCTGAATTTTACAGCAGGGTCAGAAACTTCTTACAAAATATTTACACCTTCATTAATCATTTCCCATGCCTAAAGGTAACAGTTATGGAGCTATTTCGATTTGAAGTAGTAAAACGATTCCTAATACTACATTTTTGCCAA
Source organism: Callosobruchus maculatus (assembly GCA_951848785.1). Classification (NCBI taxonomy): domain Eukaryota; kingdom Metazoa; phylum Arthropoda; class Insecta; order Coleoptera; family Chrysomelidae; genus Callosobruchus; species Callosobruchus maculatus. The sequence continues at coordinate 9,970,002 of CATOUR010000026.1, read as the reverse complement.
ATACTTAAAGTTTCTCAGAGTCGGTGATGGCTTCCGTGTTTGTTATACTATTTGACCTTTCTTAGACAAGAACTGAGCCAAGGATGGAAGGACTTAAAGGACAAGAGTGAAAGAACTAGAAGGAAGTCTTATAAGGAAATCAATTAAACATTTGTAGCCTCCGCTAGAAAAATCTTCGGTTTATAAGACAAGAGTCAATCATTTTTGCATGCTTAGTCAAAATCTATTTTCTCGTTTTTGATACGTTCACACGTAAACCTTCTTGTAATAACTGATATATTCTTGTTAAATACTCTGTAGGTTTTATCTTCAGATAATTTTTGTCATTGATATGTGCTTCTCAATTAATTAATTGCCAAATGCATGCAATAGCCAATTGAAACCGAATCAAAACTAAAATATTAATTTCAATTATTCAACAAATATAACAAGCATAGCATCCATGGCGAACTCTAACAGAAACCAGAATTTGACAGAAATATTGTTTTACTACTTCAAATCAAAATAATTCCATAACTGTTACATTTAGATATAGGGAATGCTTTTAAATATGGAAGCACATTGTAAGAACTTTCTGATGATGCTATAAAATACGGGGTGCTCTATTTAAAATAACAAAGAAAATTATGGTCGTGGTTTTGGTTCACCCTGTATACAAAATCAAAGATAGAGAAAGTTAATGATTTCAGACAAAACTAGACGACTAGGCAGGGTGATGATTTTCACACAAAAGTGACCATATTTCTGAAAATATCCTGTATAATCCAATAAAACCCTATATTTGCGGAATAGAGAAAATGAGCGAAATTCAAATTCGGGACAACATAATAGGGTATTCCATTTGGAAAAACACAACTTTGGTATGGCGTGATTTTATCAATAACCTTGTATATTGAAAAATAATTTCAAAATGTAGATCTTGGTTTTACCAATAACTTCTATCCGAAACTTTTTTGTAACTCTCATAATAACGGAGGTATCAAACTTCGAAGTATATGTTGATCACCTTGTATCATAACTGCCACTCAAGATCAATATCATTTTCAGGTGCCTCTGCATACAACATTTTCTTCCCGATCCAGTTTAGTGGAGCAAGGGGTCGCAGCGGTGCTGGAGGTAGTGCCTACAGTGCCATCGCCAACTCTTTTTCTACGGGACGTAAGGGAATAGCTACCAGCCACGCTACTTCAATCGGGGACCCTGCCCTTGCCGCGGAGTTCTTTAACTTCAGGAAGTCGGCAAAACCTAATGCCTGAGCCTTGCTTATCTGTAGTTGTAGTTTGTTGAATGTGATGTAGATATTTATAAATTTAAATATATAGTGATGAAGAAACCTGGTATTTTATTTGCGAATGCATATTAAATGAAATCATACTGACGACGGTGACGATTTGTATTTATTGTGATAGTTGTTTACGAGTAAATAAAACTTTATTCGTATTCGTGTGCAAAGACACACTTAACAAGGTGATTCCTAAGTTCATAGTTTTTTAAATATGTATAGAAGTTGTTAAAATAGACAAGTTTTTTAAATAACATTTTTCCGAATATAGAAAGATAAGCGAGATACAGAATCAAAAAAGTAAATCTGGGCTAGTGTAACAAGACATACCTAGTCTGTTTATGTTTACTTTTTGCTCGCACTTTTGCCTTATCAATCGAGGATTGTAGCTGTCAATTTCAGTTCATCTTAGTTAATTTTAAATTGGTAAACCCTGGAAGTTAAAGACATAATAAAGTCTTATTAAAGATATATCTTTATAGCTGTGTATTATGGATCCAAAAGTTCTCGCAGCCTTGCGGACGGCAAGGGACAGGCGAAAATCGCTGTCAAAATCACGACGGACAACAACTGAAAACAACATAATCTATAACATGCAACACTGGCTGGTGGCGCTAATCTTATTGCGAATAATGCATTTTTGTGATAACAGATGACCAGCAAGCGACAGCGTTGGAATTTTTTGACGATTGGGTTGCTGTCGCGTCGCTGAGTGCTCAGTGAACATCCAGATAGCGCTAGGCAAAATTTAGCATCCTCACTGGTCAACGGTTTCGAAAACGCTGGCTTTGGTAGCGATATCAGAGTAACAACTGAACATAGAGGTAGTAATCAACTAATTCTAATAGGCCGACATCTTTTCTTATGTTATCATATTGACCACCAGATACGGCAATCATAATTATTTACAATCGTCTTAACTGTATGGTATCCAGAAATATTCCACTCTACGTTAAAATAGAAGGTATTTAGATGGTTCAGGAATGATTACAGCAAAATTAATAGATATGTTGACCTCTACTGCGTTACTGCATATTTATTTATCATAAACGCAAATGTTGAAGTCTTATATACATTTTGAGGAGCTACCAACGCTGATATAATTTTTATGCGACTTATTTACGGTAGAACTTCGACTGTCAAACGTTTGTTTTGTTTGTGCATCTTTTACACTTGGTCAGTAAAACCGAATTCCCTATTTGTTGGTAACAGTCGTGAGGCTTTACGGACTTGCTGTGGTATATTCGACTGTAGTTCAACAGTTTTTCGAGATGGGACTCAAAAAGTCCAGTGTTTGTAATATAGGATGCATTGGAAGAATTATCAGGTTAGTTGGCAATGTTTGGAGGCTGAAGTGCTAAAAATCTGTTTATTTACTTAAGGGCTTTGAGCACGCCATGCTGAACTGGTTTGTTTACTACCTCTATACGTAGCGATAAATTGCTTACCGTGGATGGTGGCAATAAGAGGATATACAGAAATAAGGTTATTCTTTTTCACTAAAAAACAAAACTTCTCTTGGCATATTCGTGTATTTGTCTGTTTTGCCAAAAAAACGCCGACGTATGAAGGACATATTTGGATTATTTGCCTTATTTGCACAAATATTAGGATTAATAATGCAACGAGGCAAATACGCGTTTCCGTCCACTGGTCGATTTTTAACCACACATTAAAGGACTCATAAGAGATGGATGTTCATGTCGGTGATAACAATTGACAATGAGGGAAGACATATTATTGATGATATTTGCGAATACATCAAATATTAGAGCTAATACAGCTAATGCTGGCACTTCGCTTGGCATAGCGTATACGTGCATCTGTTTGGTTTTCCAAAAAATGACAATGTGTGAAAAATACATTTGAGAAATTTACTTTATTTGCGCAAATAAGGTTAATAACACAAATAGCCAAATACGCGTTTACGTGCACTTGTGAGTTTTTAATTACACATCAAAGGACCCAAATAAGAGGAATATTTTGGCCGACAATGCCCACGGATAATGAAGAAAGGCGTATCTGTGATACCTGCGCGAATACAGCAAATATTTGAGCAAATACAACAATGCCACTTACCACACGAATACGCTACGCCAAGTGAAGTGCCGACAGTAGATAGAGATTGTGTCTACGATGTTAACGCAATAAATATTTTGATTGATCTCATGTTAACGAGGATAAATAAATAAATAGATGAACGGGACTTTATTTTACCTAGCGGGTAGCAGCAAAGGCTGATATTAATACCAACTAGGGCATATAAAATCTGGAACATCAAAGAATGTGGAGACAGATAAAATCATCGTATGCAATTAACTAAATTATGTAAATTACATTGATGGAAAATTGAAAAAAAATCAAAGAAAAAATGAAGTGAGTAAGCACAATTTATTATAAATGACCAGAGTTACAAAGAAAGAAACTAGTAATGTGGCAATAATAGAGGTTATTTATTCACCGAGAAAATAACTTCTTTTATTTTCACGTTAGAATTGAAACAAGACAAATTTATAAATGTTGGCGTGGTACAAATTTGGCTTAATAAATGAAAAATCTGACTTGAAGGGCGCCACAGAGTGCTTTGGTACAGACAGAGTGTAAAAGATATGTCGAAGGTTTGCGTCAGCTTTCTGAGACCTAAATATCAGCTTTTCAGCTAAGTACTTTGACTTCCTACTGATGGTTACCATAAAATATGAACTTACCATCTCTGATAGATGGTAACCATACCAAGGTCCTTCAGCTAAGATTATATGTGTTCACGCCTTGAAGCCTTGGCAATCAATCGTACAAAAGCGTGTTGTGTCTTTTGCAATCTGTATGATTCATGTGCAGTAATTGTGGGGCCATATACTTTATCCCCATATTCAATCCTTGCTAATATTAATGAACTGACGAGCTTATGTTTCATTTTCCAAGTTAATACATCCCTAAAACTGTATAAGGATTTAAGTTTTGGATATGAAGCCTGAACTAGCTGATCCACATGACCAGCGAAAGTTGAGAGTTCCATCAAAGCTACCAAGATTCTTCGTAGAATTTTCAGTCAAGCATTTTTCTAGATTTTTTGAAATAACGGGAAGCAATGAAGTTGGCCTATAGTTGTCCACAGTTGTAAACAGGTTACTTGATGCAAAATATATTGAAATTTTCATTGTGATGCATTTTTATAGAATTTATGAATTAACTGGAAGCAATGAAACTGGTCTGAGTAATTGCATCAAGACAATAAGGATAAACCAGCTTAATCATTGAAAGTTAGATATTATCACATCCAGCGGCACTTGATCTAAATCTGTTGAATGAGTCGGTTATATTATCACTAGTTGAAAGTTCACGAGACATTATATGAAAATACTTTTGAAGAAGTATGGCTTTCATAATAAAAAAGTTAATGTACATCAATTCTTACAGAGGGGATTAAGTTGATAAAACGTTCGTTTAGCTCATTATTAGAACTACACAAAACTGTACTCTACAACTTTTTTTCCACTATAAGATGTAAAAAATGATTCATGATGGGAGAATTTATTATCCTTTGCGATGAAATTTTAAAAGCTGCTAAAATACGAGATATAAGTTCGTAATTCGACATAAGAGGGAAACTCATTGCACCCAATTTTCATAAAAAAAAGAATTCATGGTATGGTGTTTAAATATTTATAATACATCCGTTAACGGTCGGGGATTTGGTACGCAATGCATAGAATTTGAGATTATTCATTTATATGGAAAATTAAACAAATCATAGTATGACTTCGAATAAGAAAAATGCGTACAACTATAAACGATTGAAAACTGCGTGGTACGCTTTCATTCCATGAATATTAAAAAAAATAATGAATTGAATTATAAAATAGGTACTGTATTTTCTATTCATTTACTATATTTATTAAACTATACATGCTATGCAGTTGTAGATTGTATAATAATTCGTCACAATTAACGTTATACAAGACAGAGATCATACAAATGACGTCTAAGCTTAAATCTTCGGTGTGTCACATACAATAAATGGTTCAAACATATGATGTTGATGATAATGATCTTGAAATAGTGTATTTGAATAAGTTGTTGCAGTAATTCACAAAAAAATAATAATATACAGAAGAAAAAGAGGAAAAGTGGGAGGCAGCTAGGTTTTAGTCCAGAAAGTCCTTTTACTTCCCACACTGATAGGTGAGAGCAGTTTTATGATCGCGATTTATTTTGTGATAATACGCTTTCTGGGCGTTTTATGATATCTACATAACAAAAATTTACGCCACTCTTTTCCGTCGGTCCTTCTGTCTGTCGGTTGGCGCGCAGTATTTACTGCGTGGATTATGATGAGTAGTGATATGATATGGGGTTGTAATAGTAATGCTGCTATAATTTTGAGAATAGGTGCATGGCCGGTGAAGTATTTAGCAAAAAACAAAAAAAATCAAATATTCCTCAAACTTAGATTTTAGTAAAATTGGTGTGGGTGGGGGGATAGGGGGTTGTACAACGGAAATTTTTTTTTGTATTCATAATAGGCTGTCCATTGGCCTATGAAAGAAAGGCTATTGGTCTGGTGGTTGTTCGCACTACATCCATATTGACAATATTTCTTAATAAGCAGTGTCGACTCAGAGAAGCTGAGCAATGCTGTTTAAGCTTGGACGAAGAAAGCTTTCACGCTTAACTAGGATGGTGGCAACTTTTCGACTTCTCGAAATCTTACTTATGTTGTTGGATATACTCAGAAATGAAGTGTGTTTTGAATAATGATTGTCATAGTCATACCCCGTATTTATTTATTTATTTATTTCCAACAGGTATAACCCAATTACAGGAAATTTACAAAGTAAACATTGATCGTATATAAGGCTTAACTGTGAGGAGATTCTGCTTTATAATGGTCTATAACCATGTAAACGAGGTCACCGAATATAATAAAATTATCACATTTGTCAGAAACTGTGTTAACGACTGCACATTTTGTTAACAGGCGAATTTTGTGATAAGTTGATTCGACCTGATTTACAATAAAAGGTGACACGATGCCGATTTCCTAATCTAGGTCCATTTGGCTAATAATACAATCTATTTTGGAACTAACAAGTTTGTGTAAATAGGACAAAGCAAGAAGGTTGGGTTTTAATGGCAGCGAATCCATACAGAATAATGCTAGCAGTATTTTGTTATCAATTCCACGTTAAGGATGAGTAACGACTATCATTAAAAAAAAAATTCATTACTCCGCATATTCCAGTTTGCTTCTAATAAAAGTAAACTATAACATTTTTAAACTTTCGATATTAGCAAAGCTGGACCAAAACCTAACCAAATATCCATGACTTTTTTTCAAATTATATATTCTTAGAATCTTCTGTCCGTTTATATTAATCGTAATAAATTGGATGCTGTTTTCTAGCGAAAGTTTAAACCTCGGGTTAACCTTACTGTCAGGTATAAGGAGTTAGCTTATTTCTGGTGCAACATGACTGAACCATATTCAGGTTAGCCAGAAAGGCATAAGATACAAGTATAAACGATTGCAAAAATTCGAAAATTCTTGTCCGGCTAGTAAACTACAAAGGAGTGTGCAATCAACCATTGAAAGAACATTCTTGGGCTATTTTTGTTATCTTAAAGTTGATGAGAGTGCTCTCTTGCTAGCATTTTTTTTGGAGGTCATTCCGATTTACAACAGCGAAATAAATAACTTAGCTTGCAGCATATCCCAAATTTTATTACTCTGGGTACGAAAACAACCGTTAATGTCTAACAAGTGATTGATAGATGTAGTAACAGGATAACTGACGTACTATTTTTGTTTATTCCATATTGTGACTGTTAACGGAATGATCCTCATTTTTTACTCAGAAGGTAAATACGATAAGACAGTGAATTAATTTTTGTTTACTTTAACCAAAGTTTACGGATATCTTAAACTACCACAACCTATACAGAGTGTCCCAGTATAAAGTGCACAAACTGGGTGGAACTAGACCTCAATTTATCGACGGAAAGAAATTTTTAAAAAATCTCAAGAGTGTATAGCTAAAAAGATTTCTTTTAAAATTTGTAATATGAGAATTTAAATGTTTCATCATAGGCAATTGTTGTTAAAGTTAATCCTTGAAGCGTTTGATTAGAGTTATTTTCTAAATTTTTAATTGGAATCATCAAAGCTTTTGAATCACTACGTGCAATTCTTTGAAATAAAAAAAATAATCCCTAATAGTAGATGGTGCTCAGCAAATAAAAACAGATTGCCAAAAAATAGGTTGCGCTTAAAAAATGATTTTTAAGAAATATCACACCTTTTAACTAAATTTAATTCCTTAAGGAAACACCCTGCTCCCCCACACAACCATACTTGTTTCGTCTCGTTACATTGATCCCCATCCAACATTGTCTGATAAAAAATTGTAACGTTCCATCTTTATCACTAGCTTTTTTACATGACGTTAAGTCGAAGCATGTGCGTAAGCGTAGCTTTTCTCATCGATTATTATTTTTGTCGTCGCTCAAGTACAGACCGTTTTTTGTTTGCGCAGATATTTAAATTTAATGTCTTGTAGAAAAGCGTGGCTTACATCGATACTTCAATTTAACGTCCTGTAGAAAAGTAACGCTTTCAACGACGCTGTAATGTAACACTGTAATGTCATTGGAGGGGAGTCAATGGCGTGATACAAAAAATGGGAGAATTTCCTCAAAAATCGAAATTTATTTCAAAAAATATTGTAACCGACGCTTTTCCACAAGACGTCAAGTTCGAGTGTCTGCGCAAACAGTGATGATGCAAAGAGAGTCTGTACTTGAGCGCTCATAAAAATGATCAATGAATGACGCTATGCTCAGGCAGGTAGATCGACTCAGCGTCATGTAGAAAAGCTTACTGTGCTAGAATAATTGTAGTTTTTTTATTAGACAGGATATTGGATGGAGATCAAAAAGTGGGGCAAAAAGTATGTTTATGAGGGTATTTTCCAGAATATCGGAGTTTAGTTTAAGCAAAGGCCTGATATTTCTACAAACATGTCTTTTGAAGCTCAATTTTCTTCGCGGATTTTTTTTATTCGATAACCATCATCTATTATCCCGCATTATTAATGTTATTATTTCGATGAACTTTTCATTTTTTTTCATAATTTTTTATTTGCAAGAAAACTACAAATAATGCCACACCAAGAAGGCTGAGCATTGTGGCGGGGTATAGGCATACATAGTAAGATAATTATAATACGTCGCAAAATATTTTACGGTATCATTTTCTGAAGCCAGTGATTATCCAACAGCATTAACATCTCACTGCTTCATACCAGAACGGGATCGTGATGTCTAATAGCTTGTGCTAGCTGTCTTTCCGTATGCTTCATTGGACTTTCTGCGAACTAGTTTACTTGAGGCAACCAGAGGTTGGTAGCAGATAATAACAATAATGTTTTCATAAGTACTAGTGCTGTTTAAAAATAAAAATTTCGGAAATTTGCACGCTATGTTTCAAAAGTTACGATGATTTCAAATAAAAAGCACAAAAAGATTCAACTGTCAATATATAAGTCAAACAAATTTTATATTTCTTTTAATTTTTTGTCGATGAATTATTATTATTGTTATCATGTTTTTTCAAGCTTCCCTCGCATGACTGCGGTGACGACAAATGTCGACGGGCTAGGCCAAGTCAACACCTGAACTATTACTGACCGGAATTTAGGAAAGATCGTACTATATTACAGCTCTTAAGGATTACAGACTCTTGGAATATTTTGTGTAACCTTTCGTCCAGGCCTATTGTAGGTGTTGTGTAAATGTGTTCGGTGTGAGACGTGAGACCGACATAATGAGGGGGACAATAATAACTTTTCCTGTTTCCAGAGTCGCTTCACTTCTATGGCAAGGTCAATGTATTTAGATATTTTCCCAGCGTAGGTGTTTTGAACATTCACATCATTGGGAACAGCAATATCTATTAAGTAGGTAACTTTGTCTGCCTTTGTCTGAAATACTATATCTGGTCTGGTCCTAGCATAGTTTGTAGTGATCGTTATCGGGTACTGATGTTGGTGTATATTTGTAATATGGATCTGTGTTGTCGATTAGTTTGTTTTTTGTAGCTAATGATTGATGTATGATTTTGGCTACCGAGTTATGTCTAGCCGTGTACGCAGTTCCAGCGAGAGTCTTGCATGCGCTTGTTATGTGGTCTATTGTCTCCTTCTGTTGGTGACATTTTCTGCAATTATCGTTGGTTATGGCTGGATCTTTAATTATGTATTTCTTGTAGTTTCTCGTCGCAATAACTTGGTGTTGGATAGCAAGCATAAATCCCTCAGTTTCTGGAAAGAGTTGGCCACCCTGCAGCCACGGATATGACTGTTTTCCATTTATCTGATCTTGCGTAATACGGTATCTATGTGTGCCATGGAGTGGTTTCTGCTAACAACAGTTAAGGGATAACATTATAAAAATTCCCTAAAAGAGCAACTCTAAAAGTTTTTGCATCTATAAAAGACTATTACCTGAACAAAAATTATTTTGATGATAACCTGTACTTCCCAGACCTTCTTTTTTTCAAGTCTCTTAGATGTCCCTGATAAATCTCTATTTCTTGAGAAATATAAGGTCTAATCGCAGAGAGAATCACAAACCAGTCAGAGCCAATCAGTATTCGCCATTGCAGTTGCCAAACTATTTCTGTCTAGTGCTGGCCAATCAAACTGACCTAGTTTGTGATTGCTCTGCGAACAGCCCTAAAAATCTCCGGTTGGAGAAGTGTTTAACAAAACGCAATATACTATAATTAATTATTACTCTTAATTATCACATTGAATCTGTAGATACCTGTACATGTTGTATTCTCAAAAGTCTTAACCTTTACAATTTTCAGAGCTTCAGATACTTCTGGTCTGACGTAAATATACTGGAAGCTAGCGACGTTGGTGGTTTATTTATAGAGTGCCACCATATACAAATTTTGTTCTGGCTGAACTCCCAACCCCTCAAACCTGGTTAAATATGTACAAAACACTAATATTTTCTTTTGCTTCCCACACCGATAGGTGTAGATAATACGCTTTTTGGTGCTCCTATAATTTTGAAAATCGTTATAGGGGGGGCGGAGTAATTAGCCAAAAACGAAAAATTTCAAATATGCCTCAAACTTCGTTTTTAGGCGTTTTAGGGGTTTCTGATCATTTTCTACTTTTTCTGGGGGGGCGGGGTGAATTTGGGGTGGTTGGGGGGTGGGGGGTTGTAATACTGAAAAATTTGCTGTATTCGTAATGGGCTGTCTATTGATATGTGAATGAAAAACCTAGCGGCATGATACACTTTCCTAGGTCCATCCGAACGTTGCATGCTTATTACGGAAACCACAGGATTTGGAATTTGTGATGTATACATAGTGAGTATTGTTTTAGATCGGTCGATACCGCGTAACGCGAAAATTTATCAATTGGTTTTAATGAAATTTTGACTCAGTATTACTCCCGCGACGAGGATGGAAAACGCGTATGTTTTGGAAAAATCGGGTCAGTGACGGCGCGGCAAAAACAAAAAAACTAAAAATATAAAAACAAAACTTTGTTTTTAGGCGTTTTAGGGGTTTCTGATCATTTTCTACGTTGTTTTGGGTGAAGGTCAATTTGGGGTGGTTGGAGGGTGGGGGGTTGTAAAACTGAAAAATTTGTTGTACTCATAATGGGTTGCCCACTGATCTTTGAATGAAAAACCTAGCAGCATAATACACTTTTTACGTACATCCGAACATTGCCTTGCTTATTATAAAAACCAAGTGACTTGGAATGTGTGATGTATACATACGAGTATTTGTCTTAGAACGGTCTATATTGTGTAACGCGAAAATTATTGAATTGATTTTAATGAAATTTTGACACAGTATTACTACCGCAGCGAGATGGGAAATGCTCATATTTTGGAAAAATAGTATCAGCTCAAACTGCCCCGGTTCCTGATCATTTTCAATTTTTTTTTTTGGGTGGGGTGAAATATGGGGCGGCGGGGGGGGGGGTGGGGGGTTGTAAAACTGAAAAATTTGTTGTATTCATAATGGTCTGTCCATTGGCCAGTAGAAATACCTAGCGGCATATTACACTTTTTTAGGTCCATCCGAACACTGGCTTGCCTATTACAGAAACCAATTTTGTGATTTGTACATACGAGCTTTGCTTTATTTCGTTTTATGTATATTACGTAAAGCAAAAATTATTGAATTGATTTTTGATAAAATTTTGAGACAGAATTTATTACCGCCGCGAGAATGGAAAACGACTCTGTTTTTGAAAAATCGTGTCAGTGGCGGCGCAGTAATAAGAAAAAAACCAGAAACATAAAATAAGTTCAAACTTCGTTTTTAGACGGGTTGGAGACTCTTGATCATTTCGCATCGTCCAGTTCAGGCATGTAGAAAAAACTGTGGCGTCCTAGTTCCAAAGGAGGGAGACGCAAGAAACTATTTACGAGTTGTTGGATATTATTTTTGCGGGCAGATGGGCGATAATTTAGTTGCAAGGGACTACAGCTTCATGCAATGGGAAATAATAAGATGGTATCACCATTATGTGGGGGAAGTAATTAGTCAATCAACTTGACTCCATTTTTTTTCTTCTTTCAACGAAAACGTGGTGGACCTTTTAGAGCGAGTGCTGTAACCATTGGACGTAGGCGTGGCTACAGTTATAGTAGCATGGCGCGCCTCGATCTAAACACACACTTAGACTATGCAACAAGTTGCATAATTTTTTTTTTTCAAAACAACTTTATTGAAACATATTGTCTTGAAACATGCATTGAGAATGCAATTCACTTGAGTTATTGCTGTCGCTTGGTATTAAGCTATAGGAGACTCTTCGAATTCGCATGGTGTACCACAGATTACGTGAGAAAGGCTTTAGATAAGATGGTCCGCATTTTAATTTAATGCTTACTTAACACCTGTATGGTAAAATAAGGTTTTCTGATTATATACATATATATTTAATCCCTCCACTCACTGCAAAACATCATCGCCAATGGTTAGGTTGGTAGCAAGGAACACCGACGTGGCACGATGAGTGGTCCAAGTTCTGTCGCCATGTGCACCATATTGGTTTGATGGTTTGAGGTGCCATTAAATTTAGCAGCAAGTCACCTCTAAATTATGTAAATAAGGTGTTGCCATTCTATAGATCCGAGAGCTTGAAGAAGGTTTGTTCCAGCAAGATGATCCTCTTCCTATTGCAAGGGTCGATGAGGTTCCTACAGGTAGCTGAGGTCGCGGTGCTCCCCGGGCCTCCACGATCACCCGATTCATCGCCGACTGAAAACGTATGCGATTGAATGGGTTATTACATTCGCAATTTGCCAATCCTCCTCTACGCTGGACAAACTAGAACATACAGCTTGGAAGGCTCTCTAGAGGGAATGTAAACAACAAAATGCACAGGTTGCTGAGCAGCCAACATGTAACGGAAATTTTGACACATTAGTAAACAGCTTGAGCGTATTACAAACAAAAACCAGTGGCGTACGGCTTTAGATTAAAATTGGATGTTCATTAATAGATTCAGTTATTACTGTGATGATACAAACTGATACAACAATTTGTATTAGTATTTAGCTATACTTAGGGCGTTGCTCTTATTATAATTTGACTGTAACAGTTGATAAGTTTATTACCATGAAGTGTTTTTCAAAACGTATCTAACAGAGTTCTGAAAGGTAGCCTGTTGGAATGGCTGCATCGTGCTCTTACTCCAGCAATAAAATATAATAATTGATTGAGGTAATATCCAGTTCTATAAAATTCGGCTAGATAGATTTTATGTAAATAAATGTGGCATACATTTTTGCATTTCATGTCTTCAAATAGTTTAAAAAATGGGATTAGGAAAATTAATGTTGATTGACATGAATGTAATGTATGTATTTACCACCTGGTAAAGAAGCTGTATAAGGGCGATAGGTAAAAACAATAAATAATATGGAATAGCTCAATAATACAAAAAACATAACCCGTAATATGCTAATGGACAACAATTGATTTGAAGTAAACTGTACTGTAACAGGTACAATAATATTTGGAAGTCATTGTAAACTAAACAGTTTACTTTTATTACATTTTTTGAAACTACAGCGGCATAGCCGCAGTATCAGATGCATAGGTATTCAAAAGAGTGAAAGATTCTTAAGTAAAATATTTAACAAACAAGGTAGTATAGTGAAGCGACATCGTTAACCTGAAGGTATTAATTATACGTCTATCATGAATGTTATAACGCAAAATTAATTTCTTGGTTTTCCTGTGGTAAGCAGTCGGTGTACAGAAACTAAGTCATAAAAATTGGTCAACTTCAAGCACAGAATGACACGAAAATGATTTGAAATATGATCGTATTTCTAGAGCAAAAAATAATAATCGTATAAATATCTATGATCCTCAAACATCGCTTCTGGGTTTAAAGTCACTGGTGGCTAAACAAAATTGTTTTTCTTTAATTTTGGCCTGATTCTTGCCTGCATGTCACTTTTTCTAGATAGCTCGTGATGTATTCTTAAAGTGACATATTTTCCAAAATTAACCTTGTTAGGATTAAAAAATGGTTATATAGAGGGTGGTCGTCATACATATGATCAGCAAATACCATAGAAATATTTTGTGGAAGACACTGCATGGTCCGATTTATGATTATATACTGGGCTTTACTGATATCACTTGTAAAAATATTCCTGAAACTGGAGTGAGGTTACTGTTGTTCCCACTTATCCCCATACTTTACGCTACCTACTGAAAAGCAAACAAAACCCATACTACCCTATGATGAGTGATGTTCACCGATTGGTCGCTATTACAGCAAACTATGCACGTTTTGTTCCATCCTATGATACAATTATGACAATATTGCTCACAAATAATTTAACTAACACCACAAATAGTCACAGAGTCACTCAAATATACATTAAAACAACAGAAAACTGGAAGCACGCAATAAACACAACTACAATGACACCTTGAGCGGAATCTAAACAGACGCCAATTGTAGGTTGCCAGATTTACGGCATATTAGGAGTTATTAACGACATTCCGCTATGGCGTTTACCATTTTTAAGTTTTGGTTAAATCAATACAAATTATCTTCACGTAAATCAGTTACATCGCAAGTATATTGGAATGTAGGTATATTTAAATACTTTAAAGAACATTTTGCGGAAACTACCAGATTTTGAAGAAACCGGAAGGTCCTTCAGAGGACAAAGAAGAGATTGGCAATAGCACTATAGATGCTGGCTGGCCAATATTCAAATTAGACTGCCTCTAGGGATGTTTACTCTGAGGCTGTACCTCTTGAGTTTATCAACAGCCATCAGATTACGAGCATGCCACGTAGTCTGGAGACGTGTTTTATTTACCTATAAACTAATCACAGCAAACGGGTTTTGTTTATTATTGTCCTTAGTCTTGTCGCATTTCATGACCCGCGTTCTTTTTTTTCAGTGCTCAGATTTCACCTGCTTGTAGTATATTTACAATTTCAGAATAATTTTCAGTGGCATTCCTTGAATTAGCTATTGTTTGCGAAGTATGCAAAAACTTTGTTCGTATGAGTGAAGTCTTGAGTCAATCTACTTGGACCCAATTTTTACATATCGAGCTATCCAAACGTAGGTATCCCTTGGGGCACTACCGGTACTTCTCGATAATTCAAAGGTCCCGATTGATGCGTGTCTTGGAAAGCCATTCGTGTTTTCTGGTTTGTCGACACTGTCAAACTTTAATTATCGTAACCTTCAAGCGATAATTAAAAAACATTGATAGCATGTATCTTTTGATCTAATGTTCGAACTAGATCACATTAAAAATTCCACGGCGTCTCCATCTTTATTCATAATATTTAAATTTTTCTCTTTTACGAATTAATCGTGGTTTAGGAAGCGATGCAATCGAGTGGGGATATACTTGTTGCTATAAAAATGTAAGCTTACACTTGAACTGTACAGTTGATTACAACATCTAACAATCATGTATTCATTGTGCCTATTCGCTCTGCTTGCAGCTTCAGGAGTATTTGCCGCACCTCAGGATGGTATGAATAATTCATTTTGTTCTTTCTAGACGGGGGAAATCATTTTTACCCTTTAGCAGGCAAAAATCATCTGTAGAGCAAACTGTCGCATTGGCCTTTACTACTCTAGAATGAGTATACTCATAAAACTAATTTCCGCTGTGTTTTACACAAAGATAACACATTTCATCATCATGAGTAGTGTGATATTGGAAACAAATCCAGCAGTATTTGTTACTTGCTCTTAGCTTCTCTCTTAGGTATCGATTTCATTGATTTATCTATGTTCTAATCTTTGTACTAATAGCTTTTTTGACATATCTCTTACTTAGCGCCATGTGCCACAAAACTGCTTGAGGTTCACGTACCTTTGTCGTAGTTAAGAGATCACGTTCCTTGTTAATTTGCCTCAAAACTTCGATATTTGTAACGTCCAAGGCGGTTCACTCACATCTCAGAAGCCTCCATTCTTTTGATTGTATTATTGATCTTCATCGCCTATGCTTCGACTCCATACAGAAGCACCGGGCCAACATATCATTTGGTGAAACTATATCTTACTTGGGAATTCAAATATTTGTTGCTTATTTTCAAAGATGTTATTCTGACCATCCCAATTCTTGTTCGTATTTCCACATTTGGATTCAGGTCCTCTGTAATCCAGCTACCGAAATATTTAGATTTCTGAATACTTGATATGAACGTCCTGTAAACTTTTATATCTACTAGCTGATTTGGATTTCTGTTTGTCACATATGGTCTTTGTATTTTGTTTATTTATTTGTAGTCAACGACTAAAAATTTCCGTTGCTGATTTATTTTAGACCAAAATACTAGAAATGATATGACTTATGAACGAGTCTTGAACTTTGTAACCATTATCTTTGTTAAAAGCTAGTTCTTTTCAAAAACACTTTCTAATGAAATCCTTTTTAGAAATCCAGTACCCTTAAATATTAACTGGTCGCATTTCGTAAATAACTAAACAACACCACACATCGAAGGTCATAACAGTTTATTGACATTTCGGCTTCAAGTGCAGCGTTCTCAGAGGACAAAATGCTTTACAAAAGAGTATCACTTTCCATAACATTGATACCAGTTGACAGATAAATTGATCAACGATGGCAACAATTCTTTTCACATCATTTTGTAACAAATTTTAATTCGCAAAGGGATGGAAGTATTCGTTTTTACTTCCCACACCGGCAGGTCCATCCGAACATTGCCTTGCTTATAATAGACACCAAGGGACTTGGAATTTGTGGTGTATATATACGAATGTTGTTTTAGATTGTTCTATATTGCGCAACGCAAAAATTATCGAATTGATTTTAATGAAATTTTGACACAGTATTACTGCCGCGGCGAGAATGGAAAACGCGTATGTTTTGGAAAAATCGTGTCAGTGGCGGCGCAGCAATAGTAAAACTAAAAATATAAAAATAGCTCAAACTTTGTTGTTAGGCGTTTTAGGGGTTCCTGATCATTTTATACTTTTTTGGGTGGGGGTAAAATTGTTGTGGTCAGGGGGTAGGGGGCTGTAAAGCTCAAAAATTTGTGCTATTCATAATAGGCTGCCCATTGACCTGTGAAAGAAAGACCTAGCGGCACAGTAGACGTTTGTTAGGTCCATCAGAACATTGCCTTGGCTATTACAGAAATCAAGGGACTTACGGGTATTGCTTTAGATCGTTCTGAATTTAGTAACATCGAAATTATGGAGTCAATTTTAATTAAATTTAGGTACAGTATTATTACCATGGCGAGGATGAAAAATGTGTATGGTTTTCAAAAAACGTGTCAGTGGCGGCGCAGCAATAATAAAAAACTAAAAATATAAAAATAGCTCAAACTTCGTTTTTAAGCAAGTTGGGGGTTCCTGATTGTTTCGCTTCGTCCACTTTAATCTGGCAGAATAAAAATTGTGTCGCTTTAGTTACTACGGAGAGACTGGGGAAACTATTCACTAGTTTTTGTATTTGATGTTTTTTGAGGACATGCGAACGATTACTTGGTTGCAAGAAATCTCAGACTATAGCTTCATGCGAAGGGAATATAATAAAATGATATCACTGTTATGTGTGGGAAGTACAGTCAATCAACTCGACTCCATTTTTTTTAAAATAACGTTGCCAGAAGTGATTGATTCTTAATTTTGTGTTGCAAAAATTCAAACCTAGACTGGATGATCAAACATCAGATATGAAGTTCACGACGACACAAAACACTTCTGAGATCAAACCTGAGATAATTTCACGGTTTACCCTCTGTTTTGGAGGTAATCAACTTTAACTCTGGGACTCCTCTATGTATGTTTTAGTCTTCGATAATACAGGCAGGACTGAATTTCCGATGTGTGGAACCATTATTGTGTGTGGTATTGGACTTATCACGAGCATAATTATGTAGACATAATAGGTGTCCCTTTGACCAGCCGATTAATAATTTCCAGTCCTACTGTCGACATGCCATGTGAAAGCTCTCTTTCTTAGCCAATAAATTGACAAGCTAAATGCAGTTTCAGATGGTTGAGCAAAAAAAATAGGAAAGAATTTACTTGAGTAAATTCAAACGGCGCTCTCGCTGTGGAATTTTTTGGAATCAAAATTTAAAGTTTTTTTAAACCGGAAGCGATAATGACAAAACTGAATTTATCCCGGACTAGTTTTTCCATGTTGATTCCGAATCTGTATTTAGTTTTTCTCTGGCATCTGTAGTTTTGGCTATCTTTTGTATACGAAGAGATGGACGGACAGACAGAGGCTCTGCATAGGCTCTTTTCAGTGACAGTGAGAGCTAAAATTGTTCGGTAGTAATTCCAGTCACTACTATTAATGCCGTTAAGGTATTGTCAGCTTTTCATGACATATCTGCATTTATGATGTTCTTTTTCCAGATCTCGCAAACGAAGTGGTTCCTCAAGGCGAGCAAGCTGCCTTCAATGAAGACTTTGGCAATGCAGAGTCTGCGGATAATTTGGATGCAGCAGTAGCAGCACCTGAAGCACCTCTCGCTCCAGCAGGTATAACCTCTCTATGAAAATAGAGTTGCTTAACTTTTTTGAGATGATTACAAAATTATTTGTTTGAAAAAAAGACTTGAAAGGTATAAAAAATGAAGTCAAGTTGATTGACTCAGTACTTCCCACACATTACGGTGATACCAGTTTATTATTTTCCCATAGCATGAAGCTTTAGTCTGAGATCCCTTGCAACCAAATAATCGCCACCCCCCCCCCCTCCCCCCACCTTTTCCTTAATTGCCTTATGCTCCTCCACAGCCTATTATCAATACTACAAACACTACAAACTTTTCAGTTTTACAGCGCCCCATCCTCCAACCACCCCAATTTAACCCCCCCCCCAAAAAAAAGGTAGGAAATGATTAGGAACCTCTAAAACATCTAAAAACGAAGTTTAAGTTGTTTTCATACTTTTAGTTTTTTGATTACTGCTACGCTGCCACTGACACGATTTTTAACAAACATACGCGTTTTCCACCCTCACCACGGCAATAGTACTTTGTCAAAATTTCATTAGAATCAATTTAATGGTGTCCACGTTACAAAATACAAAACGATCTAAAGCAATAAAACTCATATGTGTACAGAAAATTCTAAGTCTCTTAGTTTCCGTAATAGGCTAGGCAATGTTCGGATGGACCTAAAAAGGTAATTTATGTCGCTAGATCTTCCTTCACAGGTCAGTGGACAGCCTGTTATGAATACAAGAAATTGTTCAGTTTTTCAACCTCCCACCCCCCAACCACCCCAATTTCACCCCCATCCAAAAAAAAAGCAGAAAAGGAAAAGGATCAGGAACCTCTAAAACGCTTAAAAATGGAGTTTGGGCTATTTTTTTATATTTTTATTTTATTATTATATCTGCGCCGCCACTGGCACGATCTATAAAAACCATACGCGTTTTCCATCCTCGCCACGGTAGTGATACTGTGTCAAAATGTCATTAAAATCAATTCAACAACAATTTCCTCGTTACACAATATAGAACGATCTAAAGCAATACTCTCGTATGTTTACACCTAAAAAAAGTCCTTTGGTTCCTGTAGTGGGCAAAGCATTGTTCAGATGGACCTAAAAAAGTTATTTATGTCGCTAGGTCTTCATTCATAGGTCAGTGGACAGTCTCTTATGGAAGCAACAAGTTTTTCAATTTTACAAAATTGTGTTAAAATAATTGTTTTATATTCTAGCCCCAGTTGCAGATGAAGACGATGACGATGATGACGATGATGACAGCGACAGCTTCTCACCATTTGGGTTTGCAGGAAAGAAAGGTATGTCGTTTTATGCTCATATTTTTTTCTAGGAAGGCATATGACTATGTTACTAAAAATTGAATCGTATCATATTTGACATTTGACGCTAATACCAATTGATATCTTGACAGTGAAACGTAAAGATATCGTAATAACAGATCAAGACACGTTAATGTAACAGGAGCCATGAGTACAACACTGACTGATGCCATGGAAGTGATAGTTGGCATTACCCCTTTTGATATTTACAACAAAGATGTTGCGTTACTGTCAATGCTACGACTTCGCACGCTTGGTATTAATCCCGATCTGAGCTGAAGCATTTCATGCCTAGTTGCACCGCAAAGTCTCGGCTTTCTAAGTTCTATAATCGCGGCGATATTCAATTTTCTTCTGATACCTACTTATACCAAAAATGGTTTCATATGTGGTATATGAAGTCACACTAGAATTTACCAAGGAATTTAAACATACAACAATATATAGAGTTCTATTAAAAAAATGTATGTTTGATATGAATCACGCTGTATAAATGTCAAATTTTAAATAAAAATGTTTTAAAGTTACAGCCCTCAATGCTCCCTACCATGATCAAGTGACAGATTTTTGAAATATGCCCACAATTTTCCGTCAACTCACTACTGGCCCACTCTGTATTATGCGACTTGTTTTTGCTTTTGTATAGTCCAACGTCTCCAAAGACATATTATGTTATGAAGTAAAAAACTTTTTGCATTATACACTACCAAGTCGATTTTAGAAAACAATATCATCCACCATCTTATCCACGCCGGTACGTCATCAATTGTATGACGTCACTGTTATCTTTTTACCTCATTCCAGGTGCTGCATCGTACAACGTGTTCTTCCCCATCCACTTCAGTAGCAGCAGAGCTCGCAGTTTCGACGGCTTCAGTTCTTACCATGCCGTAGCCAACTCTCTTGCAACTGGAAGAAAAGGCATCGCCACTAGTCATGCTACATCACTGCCATCGGCGGCGGCTTTCCAAAGATCCAAGCCTGAAGAGAAATCCGCTGAAGCTTAATAGCTACTGAGATATGTTGTTACTGTAGAGATATGTTTATAATTTATTAAAGGATGTTGATAGTTTAGATGATGACAATATAATTTGTTTGTGGAAGTTTGTGTCTTCTTTATCTATTATCGACTATTAGACAGAAATAGGAATTAATGCTGAAATACATGCAATACCGTCAGTATAGTGAAGTGGGCTCGTCGAGGAGGAAATAATGACTTCCAATGACACCACAAGTTTAGTTCGGAGATACTTCTCTTTGAGAACATTTTCTCATCTATCAGAAAAATTATGTTCTGATTGCAGACTCAACTACAGCCTTTTTCAGCTTTCATTCTTCAGTCAATTTGACTGTTCATGTCTCTACTTCTTCCACTGACGTCGTCACTTCTGGAAGCAGCTGCAATAGTTAAGGACAAAGTAGGAATATTTGCAGATCTTTGCAGCAAAATCCACAATAAATGTTGTAGCGGTTCACTCGTTTTGAAAATTATTTCTATATTATTTACTTGGCTGTCATACAGTTTAAATCTTCCATTTTTAGCAACTATTTCTTCATTATACTAGTAATGTTTCCCAGAATACCGTTCTTTTTTTTGAGCTTGTCTGATAAATAAATGAGGAGTGTGCTATCTCTCTCTACAAATTTTATCTGCTGATCAAGAACCTAGAACTCATTCCTCTCCATATTAAGAACTTGAGCTGTAAATAACTACGTCTCTGTAACATAATTTTTGTTTGGGCAATAATGTCGTAATAATAAGAAAAGAAATTCTGCTTCTCAGTGCAGTCTTAATGAACTGATTGCTATAGATTCGCATATTTTTATTGCTAAGGTGCTAAATTTTAATCTCTGAATATCAAGTTAATCATGCACTGCATATTTGTTAATTGTCTAAAAAAGTAGTCGCTGAAAATCACACACAATTACACTTACCTTACCAGGAGCCGGTGATAACAGAACCCTGATCAGGATAGCCAAAATTGAAGTTCTGAGACCTTGTGAATATGATTGATCTCTGTCTTTTATTTTTGGAAAGGGCTTAACAAATGAAACCTTAATCATGATGTAAATATTGAGACATAAATATTGAGTATTATAATATTGTCTTCTCCAGAATCTTCCATTGACTTAGGATTTAACACTCTTAAAGGTATCAGCCACTATAATTTCATTTCAGCTTTTAGTGTCAATATTACATCTCCTGATTTTCAACATGTTTTCATATTAGCTTCACCTGTATATTTGCTTGTATTTTTATAACACGATCTTCTGGACTGGATGTTGATTTAATTTAAAATTATCAAGAATCAGCAACAATACAATAGTTTAATAGGTTTGTCTCTTTATCCTGAACTAAAAACTGACAAATGTATTTTAAAAAAACAAAAAACACGCTTCTGTAGCACTAAAAAGTGAACACACATTCGTAGTATGAGGTCAAAATCATAACGAACGAAAAGTGGTAGTATTATTGTGAAAAAAGCTTGGGTTTTCACAGTAAAACTAGTATATTTTATTCATTATTATTTTGAGCTTATATTAAGAATGTATTTTAATTTTTTAGTGCTACAAAGGTGTTTCTTTTAGTTTTTTAAACTATATTTATTTGAAAATATCTTACGCTTAGATTATCCCATCCCATCCCATCATCAAAAATGATGTACTAAATTTTACTGGCCAAAACAAAACCTCTGGATAGTTTAGAAGATTATTAGGAAGCTAAAGCGTTCTAATTGATGAACACTAGTTCATTCAAAGCCCAACTTCACCCAACGCCAACGGCAAGAGCTAAAAATAGAAAAATCTGCGATTTCTGAGAGTTTCCAATTTATACCTAAACTTATTCGAGCACGAAACAGAGAAGTGGAAAATTCCGAATTTTACGAAAGATACGAAGTAACATTAATTTCGCCAGAACTAAAGAAAACCATCACTGTAACAGCTACGTGTACAGTGGCAAAATTTCTCGTTCTCAACTCAACACAAACCGTGCTTAGGGAATACACATAAATTCCAGTTCCTTAATAACGTACGCAGCGCAAAGTTACAACAACATCTATTTCAGACTTACTCTTCCTATTAAGACTAATGCACGAAACCTCCAGCCAACTTGCTTGACGGAACTTCGTGACGGTTGAAATAATTATCGCTTGCAGTAGGAAATCGCTAGCGACGAAGGGATGCTTTCCAATTTAAACTTTATTTTCCAAGAGCTGTATCCATTTCAACGCTGACTTTGTTCACTATCTGTTACAATATCGAACAGTGTTGTAAAATATAGTATCTCGAACAGGGACGTATTAAACGACAGTTTCAACCTCGTAACGATAGAGCAATTCACCATTTTTAAGTAGTTTCTTATTTTTATTATTATCATTCCTAATTTTATCATTTTATCATATCGCTACCCAAACCTCATTGCAATTCATGTAGCGGTTACTGAAATTACGAGGGTAGAAGAACGCCAGCAGACAGACCGACGGACGGACAGACAGATAGACCGACGGAAATGAGTGACGTGGATTTTCGTTATGTAGACATCATAAAACCCCCAAAAAGCGTATTATCTCAAAATTGAAAATGTTTGCGATCATAATACTCCCCTCACCTACCGGTGTGGGAAGTAAAAAGTTGTAAAGAAAGAGAGGTAAAATTAGTAAGATTAGAAAAAAAATATTTTTCAATTTTTAGGACTGCCACAATGGCATTAAATTTTTTATTTCCAAAAATTCAAATTTTTCCCATTATGCAGGAAATGCGGTGTGGTAGAGGAAACAGCTAAGCCCGTTATCTTCGACTGTCCTGTCTTGAGTCAAAGCAGGAACTCCTATCTGAACGTAGGCCACAAGAGAAGACAGAAGAGCATACTATATTCCAATGCACTTCAAAGTTCGCAAAAAACTTAAGATGGGACTCCGTTTGATTCGCTTGTATATGCATGTAACTAAAAGGTCAGTTACTTGAAAACATACAAATTTGCTTTAGTAACTATTTTTCTGTATTTGCAATTTGAACTGCCACAACGACATCTTCTTAAATTTTTATTTACACTTATTTTTCCATCACATAGAAGTATTGAAAAAATATTATCCAAAAAAGACTAAGTTCATTTTAATAAATTAAATCCATAAGTTTCACAAAATGCAAAATGAAAATATCTTAATATCTAAAATAACATTATTTGTCCATTGTAACAGCCGAAAACAATGGTTTCTGTTATTTTCCTGTTATTTCCTGTTGTATTCGGTTGTTTTCGGTTTTTTCTACAGCTTTCTATTGTTTTCAGTTGCTTTCTGTTGTTTTCTATTATTTTCTTAGTTTTCTGTTATTTTCTGTTGTACTCTATTGTTGTCTGTTATTTTTTGTTGCTTTTTGTTGTTTGGTGTTGTTTTTTATTGTTTTTTGTTGTCTTATGTTGTGTTCTGTTATCTCCTGTCATTTTGTCTTATTTCCGATTGTTTTCTGCTATGTTCTCTTGTTTTCTATTGTTATCTGTTGTTTTCGGCTGTTTTCTGTTACTTTCGGTTATTGTCTCTTGTTTTCTGTGTTTATTGTTGTTTTCTGTAGCTTGGTATAAAAAGAAGGGAGTCAAGTTGATTGACTCAGTACCTACTTCCTACATATTGGAGTAATACCAGTTTATTATTTTCCCATAGCAAGAAGCTATAGTCTGAGATCCCCTTGCAACCAAATCATCGCCCGCCCGACCAGAAAAAATGTATTATACCGCTAGGTCTTCCTTTCACAGGTCAATGGATATCCTATTATGAATACAAAAAAATTAGTTGAGCCCTCACCCACCAACTACCCCAATTTCACCCCCACCCAAAAAATTAGAAAATGATCACGAAACCCCTAAAATGCCTAAAAACGAAGTTTGAGCTGTTTCTATATTTTTAGTCTTTTTATTATTGCTACGCCGCCACTGACACGATTTCTAAAATCCATAAACGTTTTCCATCCTTGCCACGGTAATACTACCACAGTACTATCTCATTTCATTTAAATCAATCCAATAGTTTCCACGTTACAAAATACAGAACGAGCTAAAGCAATATTCGTACGTATACGTTCTTTGGTTTCTGTAATAGGCAAGACAATGTTCAGATGAACCTAAAGTGTATTATGAGGCTAAGTCTTTCGTCCACGGGTCAGTGGATAGCCTATTATGAATACAACAAAATTTTGAGTTTCAGTACCCCCCACCCCCCAACCACCCCAATTTCACCCCCACCCAAAGAAAAAGCAAAAAATGATTAGGAACCCCTAAAATGCCTAAACACCAAGTTTGTGCTGTTTTATTATTTTTAGTTTTTTTATTATATCTGCGCTGCCACTGACACGATTTTTAAAAATCATAAAAATCATAAACGTTTTCCATCCTCGCCACGGTAGTAATACTGTGTGACTGGATCATCCTCGGGATAATCACCAGACGAGCGTTCATTGATTGGCCACCGCGATCGTGTGATTTGACACCTCTCGATTATTTTCTTTGGGGGTATGCCAAATCGTTGGTCTACTCCAACAAACCAGCCACTTTGGATGCCCTCGAAAACAATATTCGAGTAGCCATCAACGCCATAACGCCGCAAATGCTCGAAAATTTCATCCGAAATGGGACCAGCCGCTTGAAGCACTGGCAGCGAACCCAAAGTGGACATTTGAATGATGTTCTATTCCGTACATAATGTCATGGGTGTAGCTTCAAAATAAAGCCAAAACCAATTTGATATCTCAAACGGTTGTTGTTTTATTTACTTTTTATTTCCTATCGTTCTTATTGGGGCACCCTATATATGGCCAATACAAATATACGGTGCTGAAACTTGGCCCCTCAAAACTAAGTCAGTGAATAGAACCGAAGCCTTCGAAATGTGGACGTTACGTCGGCTTTTGAGAATTCCATGATCATGTTACGAACCAGGATGTATTGAGCCTACACCGAAAGACAGTTACTGGAAATCATAGAAAAATGCAAAGTAGCTCACTTAGGTCACATGCTTAGAGGCCCTAAATATAGGTACTTAAAGAAATTTTAATGGTTAAAATTGAAGGAAGGAGAGGCCCAGGTCGCAAACAGCACTCATGGCTCCGAGATACCAGAAACTGGTGTTACGTCAACGACATCTCAACAATAGTGAGGAGAGCAGAGGACGGCACTCTACACATCGTCGGCCACGAGAACAGATAACCGCCTACACGCTGCAAAGCGTATGGCACCCAATCAAGAAGAAGCAATTCTCGTAATAATTATTCTGAGTAGTTGCGAATGCCACGATAATCATAGCTATCCGACAGACCAAGGGGCAGGCAGATATAAAGGCAAGAGTGACGTTTATTTTCTTGATTTAGAGACCGTCCATTGTGTAGCCGAGTTTATTTATGGGAAACAAAATAGAGTAGTCTGCAATAATATCCAGAATATAGATGCAGCGGAATAGCGGATGCAGTGCGAAGATCGGACAGTTGATAAGATTAGAGTACAGTAGAGGACTGGCCCGAACACAGCACACATCTATTCTGGCAGTTGTATGTGGATACTGTTTAAAGCACTAGGGTTAGATTTGCCTGTAACAGTAACATACGTGAGTGACTTGAATGACGTTTTT
Organism: Callosobruchus maculatus; assembly: GCA_951848785.1. NCBI lineage: Eukaryota > Metazoa > Arthropoda > Insecta > Coleoptera > Chrysomelidae > Callosobruchus > Callosobruchus maculatus. Next base: position 9,943,744 of record CATOUR010000026.1, on the reverse strand, counting down.
TCATATGCTGGGATACTGTTCGCCATTTCAATCTTTAATCGGTACTACATCATATACTTATCCATAAAACTTAAGATCAAAGTATAAAACGAACTATTTGCTTGTTGTAGATAAAATAAAAATAAAAAAAATAGAAGATATCATCCATTTAGGGTAACACAAATGTTACGCGACTTTTTGATAAAGTTCTTTTTCTAAATCCGCGATTAAATTCTAATTTTAGTGAAAATCACAAACCAACTACTAACTTTGGCGCACTGTAGGACGGAAACTATAGGTCGTACACGAAATACCAAAATTATGCATATTTTTGTTCTCTCTATAAATCATTTGAAGCTTTTTTCGATATGGCTTACCAGAACGGCGTTATTTTTGAAAATCGTCGAGTTTTCATCCCCCACCCCTGGTGCGGCAAGCCCCCGAGGTCGCAAACGTAGGTGTAGGTTCAGGAGACCAATATACACCATTCCACCAAATTTCATTTCTTTCAGACATTTTGCTGTCAAACAACCCCTACCGTCTGGACTATTAGCAATCTACATCAATTAATGTATATCTATTGTTCAGCGTTATTTCATAAAGTTGTTCTCAACTAGAATATCTCCAAAACACTACAGTTAGGAAAGCTTTATTGAGGTTAGAACCATATACCTATATTGCTTGGTCAACTTGATAATGGCATAACTTCAGGAAATCATAATTAATATTGAAATTATGACAATTTGCCCATGCACCGAGCCATGCACTTATATCCGGGACAGCTTCGTTTTCATGATATAGAGTGTTCAAATAAAAAAATCTATATTATTTTGAATTGAGGTTTTGAATCAATTTTTTTTTGTCATAAATCGAGAGATCATATATAAGTTTTCTAACAAAACCGTTTTTGTTTTCTTTTTTTTCGCAATAATTCAAAAGTTATATCAAAATAAAAATGGGTTTTTGAATCGAGTACCGAAAACGCGCCGACGGCTCCCGAACCCGTGTGACGTAATGATGGCGGTTAAGATGCTCCTTTGACCAACGACATCCTACATCGATACTAGATTCTAGATTCCCAGCCAAACGTGAAAATACTTGCTAGTAACTAGTGTATATTTGTTGCAATATAGCCGAGGAATGAAGTTTGCAGCTCAGGACGACCTCTACGATCGAAATAAATATCTTTTTGAATGTTTGAAATCAGATTACAGATTCCAGTAAGTAAGTACCTAATCAAATATGTCTTATTGAAACTATCTGGTGCATGTTCGGCTGGCCTAGTGGTTAGAGTGTTGGCTAATGGATCCGTTGGTCTGGGTTCAAAGCTCAGCCTGTCCAATTTTTTTTTAATTTTTTTTTTATCAAATAATTCATTAATGTGCTTTTTGCACTTGTTATGTACATTTTTTTCTACGATCAACATAAATATGTTTTTGAAACAAATTCTATCAGACATATTACTTGCACTGCATAGTGCAAAAACTAAGTACAGGACGCGGTGGACAATTCAAAAAATCAGTTCAAATGGTGTTTGTCCGTCAATATTAACCGCCAATACTTTTTTTAAATATAATAGTTGGTTAATAAAACAAAATCCATTCATTTTTTAAGTTTTTAATATAAACATAAAGTAAGTCAAACTCGTAATCACAACAGTCTTCTGTTTATCACTTGGTATCTTTATTTATTTAACTTTGAGCAATGAAGCTTAATAATTAAATTTTCATAAAAATTTAACAAATAAAAATATAAAAATGCAATGCAAACAAACAAAACTTATTTTTCTATGAGTTTCAATGTTATAATTATCTTCTTGACCAAAACTTAAAATAATTATTTTATTATTTAATATTATTATTGATAATAAATACTTATACGATAAATAAACTATAAGTATAATTATTTTACATAAGAGCTAGCACTTCAAGTAAACAAAAATAAAACTATATTTTTTAGTCTCGAACATAGAAAAAAGTATAAAGTATCTAGGAATATATTTAGACTCACACTTACGTTGGGATGTACATATTAATAATTTATTAAAAAAAATTGGATTCATTTCATATAAGATGAAATTACTAACAAATATTTTAACAGAAAAGCATCTACGTACAGTAAAGATAATTATAACATTGAAACTCATAGAAGAATAAGTTTTGTTTGTTTGCATTGCGTTTATATATTTTTGTTTGTTAAATTTTTATGAAAATTCAATTATTAAGCTTCGTTGCTCAAAGTTAAATAAATAAAAATACCAAGTGATAAACAGAAGACTGTTGTGATTACGAGTTTTATTTTATGTTTATATTAAAAACTTAAAAAATGAATGGATTTTGTTTTATTAACCAACTATTACATTAAAAAAAATATTGGCGGTTGATATTGACGGACAAACACCATTTGAACTGATTTTTTGAATTGTCCACCGCGTCCTGTACTTAGTTTTTGCACTATGCAGTGCAAGTAATATGTCTGATAGAATTTGTTTCAAAAACATATTTATGTTGATCGTAGAAAAAAATGTACATAACAAGTGCAAAAAGCACATGAATGAATTATTTGATAAAAAAAAATAAAAAAAAAATTGGACAGGCTGAGCTTTGAACCCAGACCAACGGATCCATTAGCTTTAAGCTTTAAGCTTTAACACATTTATTGATTAATTATTATTACAATATTTGTCGTGGTATTTATAATACATGAGATTGGCCCTAGGGCTCACATTTTAACCAAGGGAACTGAGCCCATAACTCAGTTGTGCTCCCTCGGGTGCCTGGTGGTAGGCTGTATTTACAACAAATAATACCTATTTGACATGCTAATGTAAGTTTTATCACCTCCTGGCATGTGATAAGTCTGATATACCCCATATGATTAGTTAACCAAAGCAACTCATCCTTCAGCACAATTTTTTCTGGTAAAAAAAGTTATATTCTTTTGCGGGAAAATGGTAAAAACCCACTTAAAAAAATTATTTGCTGTTATATCCTAAATCTAGTTATTTATACTATTTACATTACTTACAGAACATATAATACATATTTACACTGAGGGTTCTATAAGAATAAGGTCGTAGATTAGACCGTGTTTCCGGGTTTTCCCATCCAGATGGGATCCATTAGCCAATACTCTAACCACTAGGCCAGCCGAACATGCACCAGATAGTTTCAATAAGACGTATTTGATTAGGTACTTACTTACTTACTGGAATCTGTAATCTGATTTCAGACATTCAAAAAGATATTTATTTCGATCGTAGAGGTCGTCCTGAGCTGCAAACTTCATTCATCGGCTATATTGCAACAAATATACACTAGTTACTAGAAAGTATTTTTACGTTTGGCTGGGAATCTAGAATCTAGTATCGATGTAGGATGTCGTTGGTCAAAGGAGCATCTTAACCGCCATCATTACGTCACACGGGTTCGGGAGCCGTCGGCGTGTTTTCGGTACTCGATTCAAAAACCCATTTTTATTTTGATATAACTTTTGAATTATTGCGAAAAAAAAAGAAAACAAAAACGGTTCTGTTATAAAACTTATATATGATCTTTCGATTTATCACAAAGAAAATATATTTTTTTCTTTATTCAAAACCTCAAATTTCCCCATCCAGTCAGATATCCACAATTATAATACCAGAGAATCTGAAGCATTAAGGTCACCAAGATACCGACCAACTACTTCTGAGCAAAACTCTTTAGACATCAGGTTTTATAACAAACTGCCTCATGACTACCATCAAAGCAATTTACACACATTCAAGAAAAAAGTCAAGCAGATGTTACTGGACCACTGTTTCTATTCTACACAGGAATATCTGAGCACCAATATTAACAGTTCTCACTGAGGTATACATATAATATATATTTTTTTTCTTTTTCTGAATTACTATCACAAGTCTCTGTACGTACATATTACATACATATTAAGTTAGTCTTAATTTTTTTTTTTTTTCCTCTGGGAGCCGTCAGCACTTAAGCCTTTAAGGCCTATTGTGCTATGACTTCCCAGAGGGGGGACGGTGGACGGCCAGCACCGTTGGAATCATCCCGGATGGTCCAGGCCCCGGACGGTCCGACGGGGGTCCCCCGTCCGGGCCATCCAGTCGATCATCCAAAGTGCCGGCCGCGTAGGATGCTCCGATCAGCGCTCGTGTGGGCGACACCGACAGCCAGTCCCAACTGTTCAGTCGCCCTGGTGCAATTCAGTCACCCAACCAAGCGCTAATCGCGCACAATTAGTCTTAATTACTTATAAGTTTGTTTTTTGCGCTTTCTAGGCTTTCTCCATTTTCACTTACCATAAATGCATTCATTTGTATAAAATGGTCAAATAAATAAACATCTAAATATCTCCTAAACCGGTGCTTAAAAACTTTTGAAATTTGGCAGAATATAAGATGGACAGGTCCTAAGGCCACACGCACCTTTGGGATGAGGGCTGCACTTGCGAATTAAGGTTAGGAGAGATGCATAGGTCTCACTTGTAGGCCTATAAACTGGTGGTTCTGGTTACCAGAAAGCCTCGCCCCTTCATTCATTCAACAGCGTCACATTCGAGCTTTAGTACATGGCAAACAGTTTGTGTTAAGCATCTTCAAACAATCAAAAGATACTAGCAAACAAAGACTGCTAAGGAAGCCATTGGATATAGCGAATATTTTTTTCCATGTTTACGCAAAGTTGCTGTGAAATTGAGAAAGTTCCATAATCACATTTTTCCGGGGAGAGAGGGAGAAGGAGGTAGCGGGAGAGATTCCGAAAACCCTTGCTAGTATCAGCATGAAGCGCCTTGGCTATAACTTTAAGGACTTGTTTTTCAAAAGAACTTTGTGAATGCAGTTACAACTTTGGAAGAGTCCGGATGGTAGGGGCGGCCGTTATTCAGAGTGAGGGAGTATATGTACGTATTCGTATGTAAAGTTTACGAGCGAGCGGGAGAAAAACGAGTAGGGTAATTCGCTAATGTATATGGACGCCCGTCTGACGAAATCTTAGTGAAAAGTTTTTGCAACATACTCCAAGAAAGTAAAATACCAAGATACAGAAATACGTATGCCTCCGAATTGCTATGGACATCCCTTTCAATTATGATAAGATAGTCAAAGTCAATGATGAGTGACATATTTCCAGAGCAACTCAAGTTTGGTAAAATAGGGTACTTGCAGAGGTCGTGAAATCGCCTCGGGAGTATACAAAGCGTAAAGAAAACAATATCAAGAAGAGCAGTAGGAAACAAAAAACATGATTTTACTGACGGCCAAAAAAAGATATTTGCAAAATAAAATAAGGATATATTCAAATTTTTCCACGTGACTTAAAACAAAGGCTGACGTCACAGGTATCTTATCGATATCGACAATCGATACTGCTACAGCGCAGCTCAGTGAGATTCAACTGCAAACTAGTAATGATCTGAATTCTTTAACAATGCGACTCAATTTATTGATACTTAAACATATTTGAAACAGGCAATTAACCCACTAGCATTTTCGTTCCAATACATTTTTATATCTGATAGGTATCACAGTTCATCTTGTTTGTGATCGAGATTCGCAACTAATCGAAGCCATCATTTTATTTCGGCGCATCCCATTATGAATGAATCCAAAGATAGAATCTAATTCAAGCCCATCCCTACAAAGTGAGTTAGTAATCTAGCCTAACTTTTATACTTTTGACTTTTGTACTTTTGTGTGTGTCTGTGTTTTGTGGTTATAATGTTCATTGTCAAAATGTTAGGTTAGCACTGGCTATCGATATCGAATATCAATACTTTACATCCCATCACTATAGGATATCACTGACGTCAGATGTTGTTTGCGCGGCATTTTCCGACATATGAAATAATTTTTGGAATATCTCTCACAGACAATTCCAAAAAACCAAAGAAGTGATTTTGTCATGTTTACTAGGCTCTAAGGAACGCGTAAACGACATAATATTTTTTTCTGCAAGTACCCCATTGCTTCCGTTCACAAAAATGGCAACAAAGGCTCAACGAATAACTGTAGACCAATTTCAGTTGTTAGCGCAGTATCAAAAGTAACGGAAAAAGAAATAAACAATAGAATGTTAGGGTTTTTAACAAATATATCAGCATGGACAAATTTCAGTACGAGTTTGCAAAACGTGCAGTGTGAGCGACGGTAACCAGACGTTTTTTTTAAATGAACAGTACTCACGTGCTATTTTATGAAAAGGCCATGCCATTTGAAATGTATATTATGAGTAGAATATAACGTCAGGCAAGAGGTGTCTACTCGCATAAATGTACATTTCCAACCAGTGATGCGTGCAGTCCAACATCTCACGATCTCTTGCTGTCACATCCTGCTCGATTGCCTCCTTCAGATTGGGTAAGGTGAGAGCGTTGGAGCGTAAGCGGATGACTCAAGGGTCTAGGGTATAGCACGCGAAATTGAGAATCCAAGAAAAGACATATTCCCGTGTTAGCGAGGAGGCGTGGTCGCCTGTTACCTTTCTCCAGTGTGTGTCTAAGATGAGGGAAGATAAGTCCAAAAATCCAAAGGTAAGGTCAAAAGGTCCAAAGGTCGCCATAAAAATGAATTTCGCATTTCCAAGCTCCTGACGTTACCTTTAAACCTACAGTAATGTCTCAAAGAGCAAATTGAAGAAGAAAGCTTGCGCTTGTGCAACTATTTAGCCTTTTTTTGATATCGTGTTTGGTTATTGAATTACAGGCATTTATAGAATATATGATTTTGCATTGCGAGTTTTTTGCACATTAAAAAACTTTCTTGAGTCATTCGAAAATAGTTGTCATTCACTAAGGTCTTACCTGTCGCCTTCTGAAATATTATATATGTAGTTTGAAAATAGACTGAGTTATGCGAGAAATTGTGAGTCCGTATTTTACATGGCAAATACGTATGTATAAATGTGTGTATCCAGGCCCTTTAAGATATCCCATCAAAAAAGTCACAACTGCTTAAATGATGATGACCTTGGAGGCCCCGGGATGTCGCCGAAATATGACGAACCACGGCCATTAGAACACGTGCAGTGTGCGGGGTGGCACCATCTTGCTGCAAATAAAAATGTTCCACTTTGTGCAAACGTCGCCTTCTCAGATGTAGACGCAAGTGTTAGTGCCGAATGATGGCGAAGCTTTCAGTCGCGCACCACACTGTTAAGGCGCGTCCACATTATGCCGAATCAGGCCGGTCGGCCTATGCCAGGCGGCACGTTTGGTTCAGCACATTCGGGTCGGCAGGACGTCCACATTGATTGTGCAGTGTAAAACTCCCGAATTTGCAAAGTCATTCCTTTCTCTTAAGAAGTGGCTTTGCAAATTTTTTAATTTGTGTTCAATTCCCGCTTTTCAACACCAAATGAAACGGCGATTTTGATGAGACGATCATGTCTCTGGTTTTTATTTTTGTAGTTGGCATTTGAACTGTCCCACAAGGAGTTGCGGGCACGGTACATTTCGATGAGACTCAAGGTTTAATCGTCTGTCCTATCTCTGGCATTAAAAAAAAAATCAATTTTGATTGAGGATAAACCACTATCTAGAATTGAAAACCACGAGACTACTTTATTTTTTGTTTAACAGAAGCCGATCATCTCGTCTACACTGCATAACTTGTACTGATTCGGTTCGGCTTTCTTTCATCCGTATACCGACATGGTTCGGTACTGACTCGGCACATTCAAGTCGGCTTTCGGCACGTCGGGCAGGCCGAAAGAGTCGTCCACACTAGTACGGCTTTTTCATTCGGTCTAAAGCCCGCTACTCACTATTCGGTACTGCGCCAATTCGTCGCAGTAATTCACGAAGTATTGCTTAGTCAGTATGATGCGCTGCGCCGATGCGTTTCGTTGTGCGGCGCTTCGCCAGACTTTGCCTTGATGTCGGTATTTGGACGAAACATCAAAGGGAAAATGAACGATGCGACGAAGTCAACGAAGCGACGGAGTTGACGCTGCAGTCTCAGATCTCATTTGCAAATCGTTCGTTGGAGAAAACGTTCGTCCTGTGCGTTTAGTGATTATTTAAAAATAGAACGGAATGAAGAGAATATTTTTAAATTTATACAAAAAAAAAACAAGTGTATCCATGTTTATGGAATCCAAGTGACAAAAACAAAAAAAATCGGAATAAAGTGCATGATGCTTTCTTCTTTTCACATGAATTCGAAATAACCACATAACAAGCCTGAGCTGCAGCGAGAAGAAGCAGGTCTTCTTCTTCAGAATTCATCTTTACTACTATAAAAGCTTTTTTGGTCGCACTTCGTACAATGGACGAATTTCCATGCATCATCGAAGCGAAGTGAAATAACGCATAATGAGTAGGTTGTAATGCGTTGGATGTTCGAAGCGCGAATTAACGAAATGAACCGACGAATCGCATTAACGAATCGAATCAACGAATAGTGAGTAGCGGGCTTAAGCCGAACCACGTCGCTCGGCATAATGTGGACGCGCCTTAACACGCTCTGTATGGAGAGGTTTTTCGTGAATTAGGCTACCGTCGGAGTGCCTCCGTATTCGGCCGATTTTTTACACTGGCGTATACGCCGACAACGGTGGAAAAAACAAATCCGGCAAATATAGCGAAGACGGTCACACTTGCGCCGTCCAGCACTGACGCGCATGACTGTGACCGTCTGCATTAAGCCGGCGCCACATATGCGGTATTCGGCGAGCAACGAACCCCGTTTATTTGCTATTCGGCTAATAAAGCCGGCACCACATATGCGGTATTTGGCGAGCGACGAACCCCGATTAAATGCTATTCGGCTAAAGGGCGATATGTGCTCGCTATTCGGCGAGCAAGGTTGAAAAAACGGCGAATATTGATATTCGGCAAATACCCGCATATGTGGCGCCGGCTTTAGATTTGCCGGATTTGCTTTTCCAACGGTGTCATCCTTATACGCCAGTGTGAAAAATCGGTCGAATACCGATGCCTTAGACGAGGGTTTTTCATTATTGTACGCACTGATTCACGACTACACGGGTATGAATATCAAATAATCAACCCATAATTTAACCTGGAGAAAAAATTGCATAGTAGAAAGACAGCAGTATTTCTTTATTGGATATCCTGGATAGTATATTCAGTGCATAACAAGCAGATGAAAGTTTACTTGTTAAGGAGTCGATGAGAGCTCTCCAAATAAATGCACTATCTATGAAGATACCAAAAAACTTTACTTGAGCAATACCCTTATTTTTAATTTACGCCGTAATTCTAGGAGTTAAGTTAACAAAGGCTGTTTTTAACTTACTCAAAACCTACACTCAATGAAGGATGGTGTTTTGAGTAGGAACAGCTCGGTTCCGATGAGTGCTGAAGTGGCGACGAAACTGATGGTGTGCAGCTATGATATACTTACCATTTCGGACAAAACTATCGTACCTGAAAACGTGCTGCACAACCACTACTCCATTATGTCAACTGGTAACAAATAACAAAATGTTAGAAAATCACTAGTAATACCCCCCCCCACCTCTTTTGCCTTGATGGCGGAAGCGTAACAGCCATTTCGAAAAGAATTTGATGAAATGGAGAAACAAGAACGAACGATAAAAACAAAACATATTTCGCTATTTCTCAAACAGCTCCTAAAGTCAGCACAGAGGCCAGCTATAACCTGCTGGAAGCCTCGAAGACACAGCGATCAGTCTGAAAGGGGATGGTAAACCGAGCGAGGCATACGAGTAGACAGAGTGTTTTCAAAGCTAGCGTACGGTGAATCAGCAGTAGAAGAATGAAAAGGAAATGGTAAAAAATACTAACTAATCGTTCGCTGCGAAGTTTTAAATGCGGTTCTGTCATATGAGTCTTATACCCGTTTTACGTCAACAATGAAATCATGGTTTTAATTTGTGGATTCAGCTCGTGGTCAAAATTGATAAGTATAAAACAGGAATTTGACGTCGAATAAGTCAATGGATTTCTACACTGATTTAGAACCTGTTCTAATCTGTGTGAGGTTTGACGTGAAATTTGGTAGAGCCAACCTTAAAAATGGAGTCAAGTTGATTGACCCAGTACTTCCCACACATTACGATGATACCAGTTCATTATTTTTCCATAGCATGAAGCTTTAATCTGAGATCCCTTGCAACCAAATCATCGCCCATTTGCCCGCAAAAAAACACCCAACACAAAAACTCTGGTAAATAGTTTCTTGCGTCTCCCTCTTCCGGAACTAGGACGCCACAGTTTCGATTCTGCATGCGATGCGAAATGCTCAGGAGCCTACAAACCGTCTAAAAACAAAGTATGAGCTGTTTCTATATTTTTAGTTTTTTGATTATTGTTGCGCCGCCACTGACACGATTTTCTAGAAACTGACGTGTTTACCATTCTCTCCGCGATAGTAATCCCTGTGTAGAAATTTCATTAAAATCAATTCAGTCATTTTCGCTTTACGCAATATACATAGAACGAAATTAAGCAACACTTGTATATGTAAACATCACAAAATTCTAAGTCCCATGGTTTCTGTAATAGAGAAGCCAATGTTCAGATGAACTTAAAAAAAGAATATGCCGCTAGGTATTTTTTCCATAGGTCAATGGACACACTATCATGAATACAACAAATTTTTTAGTTTTACAACCCCCCACCCCCAACCACCCCAAATTCACCTCCACCCAAAAAAAAGTAGAAAATGATCAGGAACTGCTGAAACGTCTAAAAACGAAGTTTGAGGAATATCTATTTTTTTTGTTTTTTGCTAATTACTGCGCCGCCAATGCACTGATTTTCAAAATTTTAGCAGCATTACCTACTAGGAATCCACAGCATATCGCTGCCCAAATTTCATCAGAATCCATGCAGCGGTTACTGAGATTACGAGGGTAGAAAAACGCGACAGACAGACACCGACAGACCGACAGACCGACAGACCGACAGACCGACAGACCGACAGACCGACAGACCGACAGACCGACAGACCGACAGACCGACAGACCGACAGACCGACAGGCCGACAGGCCGACAGGCCGACAGGCCGACAGGCCGACAGGCCGACAGGCCGACAGGCCGACAGGCCGACAGCCGGACAGACCGACAGACCGACAGACCGACAGACCGACAGACCGACAGACCGACAGACCGACAGACCGACAGACCGACAGACCGACAGACCGACAGACCGACAGACCGACAGACCGACAGACCGACAGACCGACAGACCGACAGACCGACAGGCCGACAGGCCGACAGGCCGACAGCCGGACAGACCGACAGACCGACAGACCGACAGACCGACAGGCCGACAGACCGACAGACCGACAGACCGACAGACCGACAGACCGACAGACCGACAGACCGACAGACCGACAGACCGACAGACCGACAGGCCGACAGGCCGACAGGCCGACAGGCCGACAGGCCGACAGCCGGACAGACCGACAGACCGACAGACCGACAGACCGACAGACCGACAGACCGACAGACCGACAGACCGACAGACCGACAGACCGACAGACCGACAGACCGGCAGACCGACAGACCGACAGACCGACAGACCGACAGACCGACAGACCGACAGACCGACAGACCGACAGACCGACAGGCCGACAGGCCGACAGGCCGACAGGCCGACAGGCCGACAGGCCGACAGGCCGACAGCCGGACAGACCGACAGACCGACAGACCGACAGACCGACAGACCGACAGACCGACAGGCCGACAGACCGACAGACCGACAGACCGACAGACCGACAGACCGACAGACCGACAGACCGACAGACCGACAGACCGACAGACCGACAGACCGACAGACCGACAGACCGACAGACCGACAGACCGACAGACCGACAGACCGACAGACCGACAGACCGACAGACCGACAGACCGACAGACCGACAGACCGACAGACCGACAGACCGACAGACCGACAGACCGACAGACCGACAGACCGACAGACCGACAGACCGACAGACCGACAGACCGACAGACCGACAGACCGACAGACCGACAGACCGACAGACCGACAGACCGACAGACCGACAGACCGACAGACCGACAGACCGACAGACCGACAGACCGACAGACCGACAGACCGACAGACCGACAGACCGACAGACCGACAGACCGACAGACCGACAGACCGACAGACCGACAGACCGACAGACCGACAGACCGACAGACCGACAGACCGACAGACCGACAGACCGACAGACCGACAGACCGACAGACCGACAGACCGACAGACCGACAGACCGACAGACCGACAGACCGACAGACCGACAGACCGACAGACCGACAGACCGACAGACCGACAGACCGACAGACCGACAGACCGACAGACCGACAGACCGACAGACCGACAGACCGACAGACCGACAGACCGACAGACCGACAGACCGACAGACCGACAGACCGACAGACCGACAGACCGACAGACCGACAGACCGACAGACCGACAGACCGACAGACCGACAGACCGACAGACCGACAGACCGACAGACCGACAGACCGACAGACCGACAGACCGACAGACAGACCGACAACAGACAGACCGACGGAAATGAGTGACGTGGATTTTCGTTATGTAGACATCATGAAACGCCCTAAAAGTGGATTATCTCAAAATCGAAAATTTTCGCGATCACAATACTCCCCTCACCCAATACTCCCCTCACCTATCGGTGTGGGAAGTAAAATCATATGATGCATGCCATGCATGTTGCATACCCGTCTCTATATATTATTCAATATTTCTAAATAAAAATTTGCAATCAAATTGAGAGTTTCACTGCCAAAACGCACAAAAAGGTACGAATTAAATTTAAATAGTTCTTGCGAAAACTGCCACACCATATGACAGCAGCAGTGTTGGCAGCATGCAGTCTGTCACAAAATCCATGGTTTCATTCACAGATGTAAGACACAATCAGTTTGACCTTGAAGACGACCATGGATCAATCCATGCATAAATTCGCACGGAAATAGTTGATGTAAGACGGGTATTATAGATATGGCTCGAATTCGCGGAGACTGAGTATTTCTTCTTCAGTCTGGACCACTCGAGGTTGTCTAGGTCATCCAGCGTGTCCACTGTGAAGTTTTTTGCTAATTTGTCCGCCGCCGATTTTCAGAAATATAGCATTATACAGGGTGGTCCACTTTATAATGGCATAACTTCAGAGAATCATAGATATTGCTGAAATCACTATAATTTCTATATATACTTATATCCGGGAAAGATTCACTTTCGATATACAGAGTTCAAGTTTAAAAAAAATCTATATTATTTTGAACATTTTTTAAAAGGCTGCTTGGAAAAAATTTAAATTTGGCATACAGGATAACCTAAAGGTTCACCATCATTACCTGTTGAAGCATTGAGAGTCGAAGCACTAGAACCTCCATTACACCTTCGTCGAGAAATGTTGGCAAAAAAATTCCTCCTAAAACTTCTGCACACGAAGTCCAGCTTTGTTGACAGTATAATTCAACTAAACTCACAAGATCTGACCAACCCATTTTGGCAAAAGAAGAACTCTCCTCCGTTGTGTGCTGCCATTCAGAAGACTGAGGCTAACATCCTCCTCTCTAGAAGTGAGTCAAACCTTCCTCAATGTGAATTTCTTGAACTTATACGCCCAATTGAGATCATTATCCCCTCTTATTCTGAAATCCAGTTGATGAACGAAAAAATCTTAATTGATGTGAGTAACTCATCCTTAGCAATTTACACAGATGCTTCGAAAAATCAAATGGGCACTGGCTGTGCGTTTCTTGTTCCAGAAACCGACTATGCAGCGACGTTCCTGCTTCCTCAACGTACCTCAATTTTTTCTGCCGAAGCCTTTGCCATCATTAAAGCTCTAGAATATGTCTCTAATTCTGGTACGGTCAACGTAACAATTATTTTGGATGCTCTCTCAGTGATCTTGGCTCTAAAAACTTTTAAATGTAATAATATATACACAGACCTACACATTACATATCTAATGTACACCATACAACATTATGCGATCAAGAGGCATTTACATAAAGGTAGTGTGGGTGAAAGGTCATTGTGGTATTCATGCCAATGAAAAGAGAATATAGCAATAGATTACAAGAACCAGTGGTTTGTTTGTATGGGTATACAGTTACCCTTGAAAGATACTTTGTTGCAAATAACAATGATATTATTCATAGCTTGATACTTTCAAAAACAAAAAAAGTTGTTGATTTTTTTTCGTCCATTGAACCGTTTTATCATTTTCTAACTTTAAAATGCCTTTCCAATTTTTAAATGTAGAATATGCTGACATACATTTTGTTTATGGATTTTGTGATGGAAATTCGGGAGTAGTTTGAGAATACCACAGACGATTTGCTAATAGATGACAGCACGTAATGTCATAATCAGTTCGTTTATCAGAGTTTGAGGGCCATTTCCATAAATCCTAATCATTACAATATTAATATCTTAAGTAGAAGCAATCGTATACTGCGATTACTTCGTGAATTTGATTGAGATTCAAGGACAAGTCGAAGAAGAGTCAGTCGAACCGCTGAAGCTTCTAAAACAACTATTCTAAGGGTACAAAAAAACGATCACTGAAATCATTTTCATTTACAAAGCATCCACGGTTGCAACCAGACTCGAAGAACGGAAGATAGTATTTTGTAGGGTGAATACTGGATACGACAACGGTTTCTGAAAAAAATGTTTTGTGGACACACAAATCAGTTTTACTCGACGTAGTATTCTAAATTTCCATAATCAGACCACGAAAGTTTCAGCATGAATTTAGCATTAACATTTAGCTGAGAATCTACAATGGTATCCTCTTTGGCCCCTATCTACTTCCACAACGATTTAATTCCAGAAACCCAGATTAAAACTTATTTGATTAGAAGTTGTATGTTTTGTTACTCTGAACAATTATTACTAACAGTACTTAAGGGAATCGGTAAATATCTCGAAAACGCCGCATCGTAAGAAAAAAACGCAAGAACACACACAACAAAGTTAGTGGACAAGAGCTAAAAAAGTGTATTTGTATAGTCATAACGCCACCACTGGTTTTTGTAATGTACTATCATATCCCCTAGGTCATGGAAGATCCTTAGCTTATCCTGCGTACCGAATTCCAAATTTTTCTAATCAGTGGTTTAGGAAGCATTCAAAATAATATAGATTTAAAACAAATTAAACCCTTTATCTCAAGAAGGATGAAGCTGCCCCGGATATAGGTATATTGGGAAATTGTCTTTATTTTAACATTATCTATGATGTCCTGAAGTTATACCAATATAAAGTGGACCACTCTGTATAGTAAGGCCCAGCGGCAGATTATTATATAGATGAGCGAGTCTGAAGTATGGAATACCTAAATTATATCGGTAACGGTTTGCACAATTTGCATGAATTTTTTGATAGGGGGGTTTTGCAATACGGCCAATCTTGCCGTCGTATTTATAATATTGTTAGATCTACCGCTTTTATATAAATATAATAATCTTTATTACCTATTTCAGATAAATCACCCTATATTTATGAGGTTTAGGTATAGGAAACTTTATGCAAAAAATAATGAGTATTTTTTAAGGATTTCAAAAAGGTATAAATATACAGGGTGATGCATTTGATATAACAAAGCTTATTATATATCCGGAAAAATGGTAGATATGACAATATTGTAAATACCATCTTAAGGTCCACCGTATTGCAAAACTCCCATAACTCAAAATTCATAGAAATCGTGCAAACTGTTTCCGAGATAATTGAGGCGTTCTGTACTTTAGACTCACTCTGTATTCTCAATTCTATCAAAATCTCTAAAGCGTTTGCACAGATTTCGCTCTTAGAACAAAGGCAATAGGAAGTCAAGCAGATAGACAGGCGGAAATTAGTCATATAGATATTTGTTCTGTAAGCGAACTCGAAAATTTCGGGATTAAAATATTCCCCTTGCCTAAGATGTGGAATGTAAAAAATTAGCGTAACTATAGAATGATCAACTACGTAGTACATTTGTCGTACTTATTTGTAATTTTTTTGCTGAAGGCATCAAGCACAACGTCTGCAAAGAATTATATGCCAAAATGATGATTGTCAAGGCTGGAATATTGATTTCTGCGAATTTTTTATACGAATTCTTTTTTATAGTCGGGCGTATGCAGAATTCTAATGAGGCGGATTTAATTTAATTTTTAAATCAGAAGGGGGATATAACCGAATGCAAAATGAGAAAACTTTTTGATCGTTTTGGGTTGAATTATATTCATGGTTACTTTGTTAGACAGATTTATGAACGACCTCCAAGTGCAAGTTATTTTCGTAAATAAATAAGACCTAAAAATTGTTTGAAAAGTTCATTTCACAATGATATACCTGTTTTGGGATACGCCGTAAATTGGCTATACTGTAGCGAAAAAATAGGCATGCCCGCAATAAAGCAAAAGGTAGAGCAGAAAAACATACAAGGATGGTAACCCGAGTTATGTAGGCCATATCCCTTTAGCAAAATAGGGTCACATCATCGCTATGATACATCGCATTACTAGAATTCATCTGATTCACCGGACTCTAGCTGATAATGCAGAACATACTTGGAAGGAAGAAGTGCAGCGGACAATCAGATTTGACATAGACTCTGTACTGTACTCATCCTAATTAGCATTGTTATTAGTCCTATTAACTAGTAATTTTTGTAAATTGAAAAAATAAATGTTTTTAAAAAGACAAATTTCGAAACCCGAAATTTAAGTGGCGCAGTCATCGCGGATTCGAACCCTACTTCCCCCAACGAGGCCATCCATCGAGGAAATCCCCTGGGCAGAAGAGGAAAATCCGAAGAGGAGACCGCTAGAGAGAAAGTACAGGCAGGATACGGCCTTTACAGAGCGAAAGGGTCCACTGTACCCGCTGCATCTCTCGGTCCAACGATCCAAGAAATGAAGATCACCATTAGTGTGTGGGTGTAAGTTGCTTTTCCATTTTTCCACTCCTTTATTGCACTAGTTTTGTTGTTGTGTCTATGTCAGTCTCCTCGACCACTAATTCCACAGCGGAAAATAGTGAGGACGAGTTCAATTTTGAAAATTCAAACCAAGAATTCCAGGAAGTTTTGGAAACTACCCTGAGATTTTCACAATTATCTATAAGTAATAGAAATAACTATATTATGGCTCATCCACAAGTTCCACATTTCGAATCAAAATTATTAGATATAGTTCCCAAATATGACGGAAACCCCTTAGAGTTAGCCGCATATTTGGATACAGCCAATACATTAATCAATACCTATTGGGATACTAACCCCAATAATGCCAATTGTGTTCAAAATACCACAATTATTTATGGTATCTATTCTAAATTAATTGGTAATGCTAGAGAAGTATATACTACATGTATTTCCGAAGACTGGCAAAGTGTTAAAAGTGCTTTGATTGCTCATTTCGGTGATCAAAGAGACGAAAATGGCTTGCTTTTCGATTTAGACCAATTAAGCAGAATAATGAAAATGCTTTACAATTTTATACGAGAATAATGTCTAACTTAAGTGCTCTTCACAATTTTATTGATACCCATGAGAATGACGTTATGACTAAGTCCGTTAAGAAAAACTTTTATAACACTCATGCTCTCAGAATATTTTTAGCTGGTTTGCGTGAACATATGGGTTCTACTATTCGAGCTATGAGACCTCAAACGCTTGCTGAAGCTAGACAATTCATCATTACTGAAAATAATATATTACATTTGAGGAAACCTCACTTTGACAATCAGAAACCTCGTCAAAACTCACAGATTCAACACCCGAAACCATTTTCAAATCATCATTTTCAACTCCCTCAAAATTTTCAAAACGCCCCTTATCACAGTGGCCAAAATTTCGATAACTTTCAGAGGCCCAATTTTCAGAATTTCAATCAGAATCCCCCATTCCCTCGTGGCCCGATTCCGATACAACCTAGGCCAGCACCACCACAGAAATTTCCGATAAATAGACAAGTATTTGGACCTCCCAAAAATGTTTGGAAACCCAATCCATCCAAATTCCAGCAACAACCGCGACCTACTCCTATGAGCGGAGTTTCTCACGGTACTGTTTCTAGACAGAATCCTCCTCAGAACCTCCGACAAAACCAAAATTACTTCCGACAAACAAGCCCTTCGAATTTCATAAGTGAAGAATTGTACAATGTACAAGACCATTGTCCTCTTGACGAATATCCACCCTGCCATTGTGCTCATCCTGAATTCCCAAATTATTATTATTCAGATATGCCTTCTGATACTTCTGAGCATGACGCACAATATGAACAATACGGCATTCCTAAAAGTGACAGAACAACAAATCAACCCAATAGTTCTGACAGCACTATCGGAAATTTTCAGCGAGAAAGCCTCCAGGCCATACTTCCCTAGAGATCCATCATATTTACGAACAAAAAGACCTACCATACATTCAGATCACTAACCCTCCTTTGAAGCTTTTGATAGACACTGGAGCCACTAAATCCTTTTTAAACCCCGAAATAGCCGAAAATTTTTATCCTGAGCATATTCGAAAGGAACCATTTACAATTTCTTCCATTTTCCAAACTACGACTCGTGGTCTTTGTGCAGATATTCCCGCATTTCCAGAGCTTAATTCTTCCAAAAATATAAAATTCTACTTATTCAAATTCCACCACTTCTTTGACGGTCTTGTTGGTTATGAGACACTGAAAGACTTATGTGCTGAAATTAATCTAAAATCCTTCACACTCAAAACGCCATTTTCCGAATTGCCCTTATCTCATTATGAATCAAAGGGTAAGCTCTTATTTTTCGCAAGAATAGAACCTTTTACTATAGAATTCTGTTAAAATTCCAGTATCAGTATCCAACGGTCATATATTCATCCCTAATACTACCATTTCTGATTGCAAAATCCGAGAAGGTATCGGAGCTGCTAAGTCCGGTTATGCTCCAGTCGAAATTCATAACGAATCTGACCAAGTTAAAGATATTTATTTGTACGAACCCGTAAAAGTTGACAATTTTGACAAGAACCAATTTGAAATTTTTCACGTCACTACTATTCCAAATGATGATATTGACAATATAGACAAATCCGACATTACTAATCTTCTACGAACAGACCATTTGAACGAGGAAGAAAAATATCATATTGAAAAACTTTGTAAATCATTTTCTGATATTTTCCACACACCTGACTCTCAGCTCAGCTTCACCAATCAAATTAAACACAGAATAAAGACCACAGATGAAATTCCTGTTTACACGAAATCTTACAGATATCCTTTTGTTCACAAATCCGAGGTCGAAAGACAAATTAATGATATGCTTAACCAAAATATCATACGTGAAAGTGACTCACCTTGGTCATCCCCAATTTGGATCGTAGGCAAAAAGGCAGATGCCTCCGGTAAGAAAAAGTGGCGAATTGTGGTAGATTACAGGAAACTTAACGAAAAGACTATTGACGACCGCTACCCAATACCTAACATAACGGACATATTAGACAAACTGGGCAGATGTATGTACTTTTCCACCCTAGATTTAGCTAGTGGGTTTCATCAGATTGAAATGCATCCCGATGACATACAAAAAACCGCGTTCAGTGTCGAGCACGGAAAGTATGAATTCCTTAGAATGCCTTTCGGTTTGAAGAATGCACCTTCAACTTTTCAAAGGGTCATGGATAATGTCCTTAGAGACTTGCAAAATAAAATTTGCCTAGTGTACATGGATGATATTATCGTGTTCAGTGCAAGCTCACAAGATCAGATTATTAATCTCAAACAGGTTTTCCAAAAATTGAGAGAAAGTAATTTAAAAATTCAGCTAGATAAGTCCGAATTTTTGAAAAAGGAAGTTGCCTTCCTTGGTCACTTAATCACTCCAGACGGAATCAAACCCAATCCGGATAAAATCCATGCTATCATTAATTATCCTATTCCTAAAACGACTAGAGAGATCAAATCATTTTTAGGCCTGCTGGGTTATTATAGGAGATTTATCAAAAATTTTGCTCATATTACAAAACCATTTACATTTGACCTTTGAGGACTGCAAGGCTTTATTAATAAACGACCTCATCTTAGCTTATCCTGACTTTTCCAAAGAATTCATATTAACTACCGATGCTAGTAACGTAGCCCTTGGTGCTATTTTATCTCAAGGTCATGTGGGACAAGACAGACCTATTTCATTTGCTTCTAGAGCCTTGATCGTTTCCGAACAAAATTATTCCACCATAGAAAAAGAATGCCTCGCAATTGTGTGGGCGACAAAGGTATTTAGACCATACCTTTTTGGCAGAAAGTTTAAGATAATCTGTGACCATAAACCACTCCAGTACCTTTGGAACATCAAAGAACCAAATTCAAAATTGATCAGGTGGCGTCTGAAACTCGAAGATTTTGATTACGAGATTATTTACAAAAAAGGTAGACAAAATACCAACGCTGACGCCCTTTCTCGAATAGAGATTCACCCAAATGAAACCCAATCTGACGTTCCTCCCATCCTACAATATATGGACGAATTCAATAGGAATCCCATACTCGACGATAACGACCAACCTTCCACAAGTTAACTTGAATATCCGCCTTCCAGCATAGATAACCCTGAACTTGCCTCTATAGTAGGACAAGTCGATCCCGACGAACATGACGATGACGAAACCGTCCATACTAGTTCTGAAAACCCCATACAAACGATTAGTATAACTGAAAGAGCCGCGAATAATTTCAAAAATCAAATTTTAGTAATAAAAGTCCAAAATAATCCCCGACAAGAAATCAAAAAATTATTCGGAAATCCTGTAATTCGTACTCGCTGGATCATATACACTACAGATCAAACTTTTGAAAATCAAATTATCACATTTTTGAAAGAATATGGCGTTCCAAAAAGACAATACGTGTTCTATTTTCAAAATGATGACGATCAGAATTTATACAAAAGTATGTCAGTATTTATCCCCAGAATTTTCAAAAGCTCTGCTTTCAAATTACTAAAGTCTAATACCTTGCTCTACGATGTAGTCAATGAAAATCGACAGCAAGAACTCGTGAAAAAACAGCATGAAGGTATATATCACTAATCGTAGAGGAATTATGGAGACTATCAGCGCACTAAAACAAAAATTTTATTGGCCCAAATTAACAGATGATGTCAAAAATTTTGTCAACAGTTGTTCCGTTTGTCAGCAATCAAAATATGAACGTCATCCACCACTCGTCAAATTACAATTAACGCCTACTCCCAAACAACCATTTGAGACAATTTTTATAGATACCTTTAAATTCGAAAATACTATTGCTTTGACGATTTGCGATAGCTTTTCAAAATTTGCACAAGCCTATGTTCTACATAGCCTTTCAGCGTTGCATATCTATCAGAATCTCTTACAGTTCATATCTGCATACAAAATTCCAGAAAATATAGTGTCTGATAATGGGACAGAATTTACACAAAATCTCTTGAAAGATTTTGCTGACCTGTACAGTATTAATTGGCATTACATATTACCTCTTAATCCAAATAGCAATTCTATCGTAGAACGGTTTCATTCCACATTGATTGAACACCTTCGTGTTTTGAATCTAACTAAACCAAAATTAAGCCCTCACGAAAAATTATTATATGCTGTTATTGGTTATAACAACTCAATCCATTCTGCTACCAAATTCAAACCAATTGATCTTATATTAGGCCATCACGACTTGAAAGAGCCCGTCGAAATCAATGACGATGCTCAACCAATCAACTTCAAAGTTAGTGAACATAAACAGATTATGACTGATCTTTACAAATCCATTCACGGAAAACTAGCTACTGAAAAAGCAAAAGTCATAGATTAGGCAAATGAAAAACGGAATGATCCCCCAGACATACAACCCGGAACCAGTGGTTACAGGAAACAAACTGACAGACAATCCAAGACGAAACCACGTTATCGACCAGAACATATTTTGGCAACACATGACCTAACTGTCACTACGCCCCAAAATACGTATCATAAACAAATTTTTAAACCTCAACGAAAATTCACACGTGACTTTTTACAGGTTAGTGATGCTTCACACAGCACTGACTCAGAAAGTTCAAATCCTTATATTTCCACATCCCCAATTAAATCGCAGATTGACGGGATTACAAATCAATATATATGCAATTAGAAGACATAATCAATGTAACTTCTAATTTTTATAGATTTGCATTACGTAATTCTTATAAGCATTTAGAATATGAGTTATTTATGGTTAATCATAAGTTTAAGTCTATTTTTCTTTCAAAAAGATCGAAAAGAGGAATTATCAACCCTCTAGGATCTTTGATTAAGTTCGTAACTGGTAATATGGATAACGAAGATGCAAAAGAAATATACGCTAGTATCTCAGAGCTCGAATCAAGTCAAAACAAAGTTATTCAAAAAATAAACAAACATTATTCTCTTAGCACGAAACTTAACGAGACTCTCACTACGGTAACCAATAACCAAAATCTTGTAGCTAATAAGATCGAACAAATAAGGACAGCACTTAATAAGACCTCCTTTGCGTTTTCACATTACATAGAGACACAAGACATTTTGAATCAAATAAAATTCAATTTGGATTCTATGCTAGCATTTTTGACAGATATCGAAAATGCTATCAGCTTTGCAAGTATTGGAATTTTACATCACAGTGTAATTTCTCCGAAGCAACTCGAAGAAATAATCAATCAATTATCTCGATCACACAACCATCTCCAAATTCCGTATTCCAACCAGAATTTTCACAAATATTACGAATTAGCTAAAGCTAACGCGATTTTGGCCAAAGATAAAGTAATTTTCTCATTAGATTTTCCACTAGTGCATCCTGATACATTCGCCCACTATCACCTCTTCTCAGTCCCAAATTCCAATAACTCTATCATAATACCTCCTGCATCATTCCTCATCCTAAGCAACGAACACTATCAGTACGACAACGTAGAATGTTCGAGTCTACAAGACGAATACTTTTGCGAGAAAAATCTCTTGCTACCCAGACATGGAAACCCAGACTGTGTAACTTCCTTGTTATCCATGAACATGGAAGCTCAGACCTGTCAGCACGTTCCTGTCTCATCCGTGCGACCAATTATTGAAGAAATCAATGAAGCTCACTACATTGGCATACTCCCAGAGCCGCAGAAGATCCAGACGAAATGTGAAGAAGAAGAAGTAGCCATTCTCCGAGGTTCCTACTTAATCACCGTTCCTTCAAAGTGCTCTATCGCAACTTCCAAGTTCAACTACATCAACGAAAAAACCACGGTACCTGGAGATCCCATCGTGCTAGAAGAAATCAAGAAATCAATAGATATTCCAAGACTCGCAGTTAAGAAGCTCGTCTTAGAAAAAACGCCGCTAGACAAACTACATCAAATCCAACTTCAAGACTCCGATGAAGAAAACTTAGAAGAAATTAAGTTCCAGAAGTTCTACTCAAGATCATCCTTGGGCATAATATCACTCCTTGCCCTTTTCGTCATCAGCTACATTGTCTTCACCAGATGGCACCGAATAAGAAAACTATTCAAGAAAGAAGAACAAGAAAGAAGTACAATCAAGATCGACGAAACTCAAGTATCTCCACCCTTGAGTTCCTTCTAAGGGATGGAGGAGTTATGTAGGCCATATCCCTTTAGCATAGCCAAATATGGTCACATCATCGCTATGATACATCGCATTACTAGAATTCATCTGATTCACCGGACTCTAGCTGATAATGCAGAACTTACTTGGAAGGAAGAAGTGCAGCGGACAATCAGATTTGACATAGACTCTGTACTGTACTCATCCTAATTAGCATTGTTATTAGTCCTATTAACTTGTAATTTTTGTAAATTGAAAAAATAAATGTTTTTAAAAAGACAAATTTCGAAACCCGAAATTTAAGTCCCGAGCTATATATACCTAATGTGTCCCAACTAAAGTTTGCCACCCAGGTTATCTCTGAAATAATAAATAAAAATAAAAATCGCGGTGACTCGTCGACTTTTATTTCGAGAAGAACTCTTCCACCAGATACGTAATTATTGTGCCATCAACCCCCTCACCCCCAGCAACCCCTACTTCAAAACCTTAAATGAGACTACCATACTTCTGATACAACAGTGTAATCGGATTGAAGATTGATTCATTATAATGGAAGTTAATAAGAAATTTGGTGATTTTCAAAATATATTATTATTTTCATTACCTGATTTATTAGGTCTGTTTTTACAGCAATCACAAACTAGTCAGCGTCAATTTGATTGGCCAGTACTAGTCTGAAATAGTTTGACAACTGCAATGGGGAATACTGATTGGCTCTGACTGGTTTGTGATTCTCTGTAAAAACAGACCTATTATTATCGTAAGAAAGATTGCAAATTGGAGTCATTTTGTTCCATACAGATGTACAGGTGATATTCAGAATGTCCTCGACTGTTTTTATGAGGACATTTGAAATCCATAGTTGACCCCATATATCTTTGTTAGTTCTCTTGTCAGAAATCATCAAAAATCGAATGAATGAATTTCAGAGGGCCTTGATCATTGTCTATACTTTTGTGATGAGGATAATAACCATCGTGAATAAATATGTATGAGCAACATGGGTTCAGTATTTATATATTTAGTTATAGAGAGGCCAAGGAATTCCAAATGGATGCCAGACAGCTAAAGTGACGAAAATGATAGACGTGGCTTCTCAGATGTAGATGTCACAGAACGTGCTACAAACAAATGAAGGGTTCTCATCAAAAACAACCAATGTCATATTTTAATAAATTTTACATATTGGCGCCACTGTTAATAGAAACGTACATATGTATCACCCAAAAATATTACTAAGTCATAAACTACCAACATCCATGGATAAAGTGTTTCAGCAAAAACAGCCATTGTCACTGTCGCTTATATCCAGAACAGCCAAAATAATTAGATTGGTAGTTTATGCCAGTAAACTACTCAGCTTCGGTTCTGCTGCTATTATCAGTAGAACGTTGTTCTGATATTTGGACCGCAGTTGCAGCGATGGATGCGAGAGAAGTAAAACAGTAGAAAGTAATTCTTGTCCATTAATGTGTAAAACCAATGCCACACAGCTTATACATGTTTTTGTGCCTCCTGAAAATTCTTGTTTTTTGACATTGGTTGTTTATGAGAAAAACCCTTCAATAGTTTCAGGTTTGAAATCTTTCACCATGTTCCTCTATAATTTCCTGGAGTATAAAGAGTAGCTCCACGTGCCGTCCACGTCCGTATATCTGCGGTGCGGTAATATCGTTACACGGAACTGGTTAACGTATGCATACTTTTAATTATAATTCCAACCCAATCTCTCCGTAAATTAAGTTCGTTAATGTTCACGACAAAATAAATTTACCTTCTATCGTATTTCTACTTAAGGTAATCTAGTAAAAATAACAAGAGCTGCACCAGATTAGGCATGCTGATGTAAGAGTCAGTTCTTCATGACTAACTGCTAGTTGTAAGGCACTCTTTTAGAAATAAGAAATTAGTGTGAAAATCGACTGAAATTCTACTGGCCGGGCTACAAGGTGGAGGAAGCATTTTACGCGGAAAATGCCGAATCTGAGGTAATGTGTGCTTTTGAACATTCCATGACATCTACAGTACGAAAAATCATGTGACTTATTCTCGACGTTCTGTCCGTCGGTCTGTCGCCTGTCTCTCGGTTCCATCTTCAAGGTGGGCCAATAGTGAGTCGACGGAAGATTGTGGGCTTACTAAAACGAATTTCAAAAGTCTGTCATCTGATAATAGTGGGGGTCTTGAGTGCTATAAGCTTAAAATATATTCACTTAAATTTTGACATTTATACAGGGTGACTCATATCAAACTTACATTTTTTTGAGTAGAACCCCATATATATTATTGCATATTTGGATTCCTTGGTGACTGGTGGTGCGACTCTATCATGTGTGGAACTTTAAACGAACCATTTACGCGCAAATCACTACTTTTGATATAAGTAGGTATCAGAAAAAAATTCACTATCGCAGCGATTATAAAACTTAGAAGTCCGTGAAATGCTTCATACTAACCACACCGCAGCTATAACAATTGGGAATAAATAAAAAGTCACCTTAAAAAACTCTATTAGTCTATGAATCTGAAGACCTACAATACGTATCAGTAGTGCATAATGGTTAATAAAAGGTATAACATAGCGTTACGTTATACAGGGTGAGTTTTTAGTACCGGCTCGGTCGATAACTCCACTACTGCAAAGATGCCGAAAAAAGTTGTATATAAAAGTTGTAGCCACGGATATGCCCCTTGTTCAGAATATATTTTTATTTATACAGGGTGATCCATAACTACCTGGAGATGCAAACATGCATTTTTTTAATGAGACACCCTATACATATATTATTCCATATTCAAATTTTAATGATTTCCGTTCTTCCAATATAGGGTATTGTTACATTATACAGGGTATTTCAAAAGCTATAACCATTTCTATACCTAAATCACTGTCAAATGAACGTATTGTGTATCAAAAAGTGATGAATCAAAAGTCATTTTTTTACACGGATGGATAAAAAATATCATCTAGTTTTAAAATCGGCTGCAAAAAAGGCCTGCGACGCATATTCGTATACAGGGTGATGTAGAATGCAAAATCTAGAATTTCTCTCTTTTTTTAAATATAACTCCCAATATTTTATTATACCAAAGAATTACTTTTAATATGCTCTTTCAGCTTTGTATAGCACTTGTTATGGCTGCATTCATTAGTTTCTGAGATATTTCGATTTTTCTACAAATTTTAAATATACCTCCTATTTGTTTACTAAAATTCATTTATTTTGAGAAAATACTATCAAATTTCATTTTTGCTTATTAAACAATTAAAATATAAGGTCATAATAGTACTCGATCAGGTCAAAACACTGGACTAACGAGATGATGTAGGTCAAGTGTGCGGAGCAAACAATTTTATAGACGTCATGCATAACTATCAAGCAGATCCATCAGGTAGGCTATGAAATCTTAAACGACACGGTCCAAATAAAACGATTCTTCAATCTGTCAAACGAATTAGTTTTAGAGTGCCTTTGTTCTGGCTATTGCTGTTCATAGTTGATATGTTCTAGAGGCAAATAGCCAATTTCTCAAAGATTCTCCTGAATACCCTCACTGGAAAAATTAATTTTTAAAGCTCGTTTTTCACCCACTACAGAATTATTGAGCAGGTTATGAAAACTGTCAATTTTTCAAAGCATACCTGATAAATCTGCTTTATAATTATGCATCACGCCTACAGAATTGTTTCCACAGCATACTTGACTTTATTATCTCGATGATTAAGGGTTTTGACTGAATCAAATACTATTATGACCTTATAATTTAGTTGCTCGTTAAATAAAAAAAAAATTCCATAGCGCTTTCTCAAAATAAATAAATTTCAGTACACAAATAGAAGCTATACTTTAATCGCAATATCTCAGAAACTGATGAGCACAGGTACAACAAGCGCTATACAAGGATGAAAGAGCATATTGAAAGCAATTCTTTGGTATAATAAAATATTGGGAGCTACATTTAGAAAAAAAGAGAAAATGTGGACATTGCATTCTACATCACCCTGTATACGAACATGTGTTTCGGGCTTTTTTATTGCTGATTTTAAAACTAGAGAATATTTTTAATCTTTCCATGTAAAAAAAATATTTTTGATGCATTACTTTTTGATATACAGTACGTTCGTTTGACAGCGATTTGGATATAAAAATGGTAATAACTTTTGAAATACCTTGTATAATGTTATAATACCTTATATTGTGAAAATATAAATTATTAGTAGAATCCAAAAATGGGATAATATATAGGGCGCCTCATTTAAAAAAATACATGTTTGCATCACCACGTAGTTATGGATCACCCTGTATAAATCAAAATATTTTCTGAGCAAGGAGAATATCCGTGGCTACAACTTCTATGTACAACTTTTTTTCGCTATCTTCTACAGTAGTGGAGCTATCGACCGAGCCGGTACTAAAAACTCACCCTGTATATATGAGAAAGCTCGGAAAATGTATAGCCCTATACGTTAGTAGCTGCAATAAAAACAAAGGTGTGGACGTTGAACGAGGTAGACGTCGTGCTAAGAACTTACCTGATTCAAGTGGTTGTTGTTCATCCCCTGTCCTTGTTTTACTATAACCTTGTGATAATATTAACGTCTTTTGACTGGTGAGCAGACGTACCAATTTATTATATGACAATTTTTTTGTGCAACCTTCACTCCCCTTAACCCTTAAGAGTCCAATCGAATAGTCATATTATTTTGAGATAGACATATTCAAATTATTTACGACTGCCTAATATTCAACAATTGGGTGCACAAATTCAGCAGTTAATGACATTTCACTATTTCCATTTATTTAATGTCTTAGCCTCCGCTTAAGAAAAAATTAACATGCCGTTTTAGACATAAAGACATATTCTCTTCCAGCTGGTGCTATCAAATCTGTCTATTGTATTACATTTTTTGTGCACTCCCCACCCTTTTCCCTCCCCCATTGTTCGATCGACACCAAAAACTTTTCAACTCGGAACGACTTTTTGATTCAAGATGGCCAAATTTGGGACATCAAAAAACCAGTTTTCCGCTTTTCTTCAAACTTGGTCACTATAAAAAGGTTACCATTAGGAACAAAAATCTAGTTTTTGGTCCCGCTACGATGATAAAAAAGGGGTGGAGGTGGGGGTAGCTGAAAAAATAATGTCACAACGTGAAACTCTAATGTTACCGCAATAAAGATCATGTTTTCTTATTCGCGCATTTCACAAAATTTTCAAAATGGCAGAATAAAGGTTCATACAAGATAGCAAATTTTCGATCCTCAAAATGACAGTAACTGTCACAAAAATGATTTCAAGCCTTACTGTCTTAAAGAGGTTTTCGTTCTATTTTGGTCTAATACTCTTGGTGCAAATCTATGATTTAATGGTGGGGGGTGGTGGGGGCCTCGCGACAAAATAATAACATAATATAGCATTTTCTTTCCACAAAATGAGTCAGGAGGTGATTCTACCTTGGAAATGGCACCTCGCACGTTGATTTCGGTAAATTTTGCGAAAAGGGTCGATTTTATTATTAATTACTTCTCCTCCGGGGAAACTAAGAGACTTATTCAAATATGTGTAAAGGTGCCATATAAGTGGAGGTGTGCATAATTAAAAACACTTAATAACATAATGTAATAGTTATTTACGTAACAAGTCGCAAAAGTAATATTTTACGGGATGAGTAGGTAGTTTCCTGGGCGAGCCGTAGGCGAGTCCTGGAAGCCTGCGAGTCCCGTAAAATCACTTTCGGGTAGCGTTTATTAGATAACATTTTTATTTATTTATTTTTATCTATTTATTTGTACTATCCAGACAATACAATACTGCCACCTCTAAGGATACGCTTATGAAAAGTAATAGGATAGATAATATAAATATTACTTATGAACAGTACAGTCCTCCCGAAAATAGAACTCTCGGTATGATTTATTACTTTCTTTACGATTTGTATAAAGTTTCACTATCGATTTACTAAATCATACCGAAAGTTCTATTTCCGGGACGTCTGCAGAGAAAAACAGTTATAATGATCATAATATGTAAAAATATTCTCAACTCATCGGTGCTATTTCGCTCTAGCATCTAGCACGTGATATATCGGTACTCTGGTATTTAGGCTCTGCCTACGCGGTCTGCTCAGTTATAAAGAAATCTAGCTCTAGCCCTTATACTATACGCCTGGATGACGTGACTATCCTTCCGGGGCAACATCTGCTTTGCTTCACCTTCATCCTGAGCGTCAAGCTAATCTAGTGTGCGTGTAAGCAGCCAATGTTTTGCTTTCATTTACTTCCGTGAGCGGCCAAATAAAGGCTCTCCGCACTGATTTCTTATTTAATCTTTATTTAGCATTACTGTCCCTGGTTTGTCTTCTCCATCACGCTATCAGAATGATTAGGTAATTATATACCTACTAGAGTACTCTACACTAGCTCGGAAAACATGCACGTAACCTATAACATGAGCTGAGAGCGCTTTATTTATCTTTGATTGGAACTTAAAGTTGATTGGGACGGACTTACGCTTGATATTGGAAACTATTTATTTTGACGTCTTATAACGATATGATCATTGTACAGGTGTAGTACGAACATCTAGCCATTAGCCTTGTTTAATGTAGTTCCTGGAACTTATTGTGTAGTTTTCCGCACTTCACTGACCTATAACCAAAACCACATCTGATGAGGTATACATTTCTTACTGGCGATTTGGAGTCCTCTGTAGCCTTTAGTAAATCAAACAATTTGAACAACTAATTTGGAATAAACAAGCAGCTAATGTTTTTTGAGAAACCACCACCTAAGTCGGTGATTATGATAAACTAAAGAACGCAATCTTTTATTTGTGATCCTAAGTCGTAACAGAAGAACATCTCAATCAGGATCCAAGAACAAACCATAAAAATATAGTTGACCTGTATTGGAGAGGAGGATAATAAGTTATATGTTAAGAGTAATTTTCCTATCCACATTTAAATTACTATATATATGTTGGGTGCAAAGTGCAAAAACAGCCAATGGTAGAATCTTTTGCTCAAACCTAGGTTACATCTAGAATTTTTATCGAAACGTTTTGTCCAACGCTGGCTGGAGGAAATATTTTGCTCCGCCTCTGCAGAATTTCACTGGCTTATATTTTCTAGGAGGGCCACCATCCTTCACGTGCTTGTGTAGTATTTTCTTGGCGAATGCAAATATCACACTAATTCAGATGCACAGTTACATTATAACAACAAAATATACCTCTATTACACTCGGGTATATTTTACAGTGAAGGCTCTGAAGATAGCTTAAAAAAAACTTAAATTCGTCTCTTTATTTACGACAGACATCTACTACGCTACGCGGGAAATCATCTTGAAGGCAATGCTTTGCACGTGGCACCCGACAGTGTTATGCAGTCGCTACAGAAGCCCATCCCCTTGCCCAGTACATTCCAAGCTACATAACCGTTATCAGTGGCCATTATTTAGGGCTATGGTTGATCTGTAGTTGCACAAACCTAGGTTTGTCTCAAAATTATGTTTGAGCAAAAATTTCGGCCAGTGGACGTTTTCGTACTTTGCGCCCAACATATAAAGGGTGTCCCTGAATTCCCTTGACACGTGATAATCTCGTAACAAAAAAAAAAATTGAAACGAAAATTTAGTGGAATTTTTGAAAATACTATAGGGTTGATGATACCGTGTACAAGAATATTTTTTTTGTACTTCAACGTCAACTCACCCCCAGCTTTTTCTTTCAAATAGTACCCCATAGGCTTTCCTACATAAATGATATCCTTAGTTTATTTAAAATCTTGTGGTAGGGGTATCCTTCATTTTATACGCAAACTTATTTTTGCGTGAAATCATATGCATAATGTAAATAAAATAAGAATTTGTTTGGGTGGTGGTAAGTGGGTTTTAAAGGGTACTTGATGCATACTTTCGAAAACAAATGTCTTTTTTGTCCCTTACTTTCCACACCGATAGGTCAGGGGAGTATTGTGATCGCGAAAGTTTTTGATTTTGAGATAATAGGCTTTTTCGATGTTTTATGATACATACATAACGAAAATTCACGAACTAATTTCCGTCGGTCTGTCTGTCTGCCTGTCTGTTGTCATTTTTCTAGCCTCGTAATCTCAGTAACCGCTGCATGGATTGTGATGAAATTTGAAAAGTGATATGCTGCGGGGTCGTAGTACGTAATGTTTCTATAATTTTGAAAATCGGAGCATGGGAGGCAGAATAATTAGCGAAAAACAAAAAAATTCAAATTTGCCTCAAGCTTTGTTTTTAGGTGTTTTAGGCCCAGTTTCACAATCAGTGGTCACTCTGACGATTTACTAACCTCGACCTGCGAGTTAATGGAACGCCTCTTGTTTCACAATCGTAAAATAACGTAGGGTTAACTCACTGCGAGTTGTATTTTATTTTTTGCGGTTGGTGGTACTGTGTCCGCAACTTTTAAAATTCTTCTTCTTCTTTTTCCATCTTTAGGTGTTTCGTGCTGGTGTTTTGTGTTTTTCTGACAAGACTGTCAAAGAATGAGTTCGTTGAGTTGTCAGTTCCATGCGATTTCCAACCTCATTTTGATTTTTTTCCACTGACGCCTTTTCATTTCACTCGCAGTTATTTGGTGTTTGGCATAGATAAAAAGCTTTTGGGTTGGGTTGGCGTTTGTAGTTGCTTCTGGAGCCTTTTTCATATAATAGCCGTGCATATACCCGTGTGTTAGCATGAAAAAACCAAAAAGAGCAAACAACTTTTCAAAAGATGAAGAATGTCTGTTCATTTCGTTAGTAGAAAAGTACAGGAATGTAAAAGAATTCAAAACAAAAGGTCCAACAACATGACGCGAAAAGACAGCGCCTGGGAAAAGATAGGAGAAGAATTTAATCGCAAATGTGCAAATAATAGCCGCAGACCTGTAAAGGTGCTGAAAGAAAAGTACAAAAATTTTAAAAAAGACCAAGGAGCAATGGTCATCAAATTCCTCAAAATAATTGAGTCTAGATCGAAGTATTCTGGGTCACATTGCTTCTTCATCAGAACTATACGCATTTACATCATAAACGTCGCAGCAAGTAGCAAACCTGGGGTCAACTCAAGAATTTCTTTGGGTCAAGTTAACTCAGAGTTAACCTCAAGTAAAATCGAAAACTACAATTTGTGAAACATGACATCTAGGGTCAACCTTCGGTCAACACACAACCTTAAGTTAACCCATCATTGTGAAACCGGCCCTTAGGGGTTCCTGATTATTCTTTACTTTTTTTTGGTGGGGGTTAAATTGGGGTGGTTGTCGGGTAAGGGGTTGTAAAGCTGAACATTTTTTTGTACCTATTCATAGTAGGCTGTCCACCGACCTGTGAAAGAAACACATAGTATAGCGTCATGATACACTTTTTTAAGTCCATCCGAAAATTGCCTTGCCTATTACGAAACCAAGGGACTTAGATTTTTCTGATGTATACATACGTTTATTGCTTCTGATCGTTCTGTATCGTGTAACGTGGAAACTATTGTTTTGATTTTAATGAAATTTCGACAAAGTATTGTTCCTTTGGCGAGGATAAAAAGCGCTTATGGTTTTCAGAAGTCAATAATAAAAAAACTATAAATAAAAAAGCTCAAACTTCGTTTTTAGGCTTTTTAGGGGTACCTGATTAGTTTATACTACTTTTTTTGATGGGGGTGAAATTGGGGTGGGGGTTGCAAAAGCTGAAAATTTGTCGTATTTTTAATAGGCTGTTCATTCACCTGCGAAAGAAAGACCTAGCGGAATAGCATACTTTTTTTTGTGGGCAGGTGAGCGATGATTTGGTTGCAAGGGGATCTCAGACTTCTTGCTAAGGGAAATAATAAACTGGTATCACCGTAACGTGTGCGAAGTACTAATCTTCTTGACTTCATTGTTTTATTACGAAATTATTATACTTCAAAAAAGACCATGTTTTATTTATCTTATGCTTATGAAATTGGGAAAAATTTGGTTTGTGTATGAAATAAAGGCACCACAAGATTTTGAATGAAATAATGGCTTCATTCATGTAGGAAAAAGTATGGGGCGCTATTTGAAAAAAAATTGGGGGTGAATTTCAGAGGTTGAAGTACAAAAAGCATTCCGAAAACATAGTATGATAGTCCATACCCCTTGAGAAACCCACTCCTTTTTATCTGTTTTTCTTACGAAAATATTACGCCCCGAATAAATCCTTATTTTGTTTACCATACCATTATGACTTTACGAAAAAAAAAACAGGTAAGTGGATAAAGTCAAACATACTACAAGATTTTAAATGAAATAAGGACTTAATTTGTGTAGGAAAATCTATGGGTGCCATTTGAAAAAGAAAGTTGGGGATGAGTTATAAGTGTTGAAGTAAAAAAAAAGTTTTGTACGCAAGGTATGATAGACCCGACAGCACTTTCAAAAATTCCAGTTCTCGTTTGAATATATTTTTGTCACGAGAATATCACGTGTCAAGGAAATTCAGGGACACCCTGTATATAATTTATTGCTGAACTGTAGCTCGAGGCGCGGGCGGGTATGCTTCAGATGCCGACCGATATACGACTCCGTCTCCTTTACGAAAGTCTGGAATAATCATACCTGGGACAAGAAACACTGTAATCCTAAGAAACAAATTCGTTACTGGTTGTTATTTGTGCATATCGCAAAATAATATGCGCAACACCCCCAGTACTCTAATCAGGTCGCCTGTAAGTACGCTACAGTAGTAAGTACAGATATTATTATTTTGATGAAAAATCATATTTGAATTAAAATAGCTATGAATATTGGTTGATTTGTATACTGTCCAGCTAGCTTACAAACTATACGAGATATGCTGCTAAAGTTTAGACCACAAAGGTATCACAAA
Organism: Callosobruchus maculatus; assembly: GCA_951848785.1. NCBI lineage: Eukaryota > Metazoa > Arthropoda > Insecta > Coleoptera > Chrysomelidae > Callosobruchus > Callosobruchus maculatus. The sequence continues at coordinate 9,909,317 of CATOUR010000026.1, read as the reverse complement.
TACTAACCAGTGTTTCTGGTCGGCTTACAAACTACCTACATCATTTGGATAAGGTATGTGCCTAATATCTCTAGTAATACATAATAACCAACTTGTTGGTTATTACGTAAAGTAGCCAACTTCTTGGCTAGTATGTAAACTAACCAATTTTATTAGTTCAATTTAACAGAAACGTGAGTTTATGTTTATGGCAAGTGCAAGTGTGACGTGTTGGTATTGTTTACTGTCGTGTCTTGTAAAATTTGTTTAAGAACAGGTATCTAGTTACCAAAAATGGCCCAGTAACAACAACTTGCAAAGCTACTATTAGAATTTTATGAGAAAAAGTCCCAAAATTGAAAAATAATGAATGACAGTGATTATAATCTACTTGGGCAACATATTAAGAGAATACGCGACCAAGAACCGAACTTATGTTTCGAATCCAATCGAATAGCAATTGTATGTTTTATCTATGAATAAGCTTTACTTTTGACTAAAATTTGTTGTTCTAAACTAAAGCAACCAAAGAGGATTGGTTAGTTTACAAACTAACCAACGAGTTGGTTATTATGTAGTACTAGAGTTATTATGTGCACAATTTATCCAAACGATGTGGACAGTTTGTAAGCTGACCAGAAACACTGGTTAGTGTGTGTGATATCTTTGTGGTATATGCTTTAACGGCATATCTTGTATAGTTTGTAAGCTACCTGGATAGTATACAAACCAACCAATATTCGCAGCTATTTTAGAAATATGATTTTCCATCAGAATAACGAGACATTTGGATAGTTTGTATAATATCCACCTAGTGCATAAACTATCAAAGTAAACATTTTAACCGTAACATATACACAAATAATCATCGTCCAAAATAAAAACCTTCGATGCCCCAGTTACCTTAAATTAAATCCTTTCATCAACCTCGCAGGTCGTTTTAACATGCCACGCACATCGCCAGAGCAAACACATCAAATGAATATACTTGTCATTTATGATGGCGAGGCCGCTTTAACAAACATGCGGAGTTCCTTTGGTATACGTTTTAATAAACATGGAGGTAATTTGCATGTTTTACTATGTCGAGTGACAGTTTCCGAGGGTTTTATGCAGCCCCTAACTATCGTAAACGCTCCAGTCGAGAGTCATGTTACCCGATTTAGAATGGCTCTTACGGATGAGCAGTCACTTCTTATAACGGCCTGGCATAGATTAATTTTAGAACAGGCATCTCCACTTACTGGTATGCAGCAACAAGGGCGTGGATGAGAAAACCGTTTAAACTAGGTGCCTGAAGCAAGAACAAATCTGCCCTGATTTCTTCACACTTATGTGCTTTTGACTTTCTCAATCATTCGAACGAATGAGGTACAGGTAAGGACACTAACATTATTTGAAAACCTGCTACCACGGATTTATTTAGTAATTAAAAGAAAAAACGTCTCCCTTGTACCCTCAGAGTTATCCCCTTAGAAGTTTTATATAACTCTTGTGACTTGAAGCAGACGTCGTTCCAGGGAAAGGACTGGTAGTATTCTCTTAAGCCGTCCCACTTTGCTGATCCGTAATGCCAGACCCGGCGAGGCTTTGTATGGTGGGGATCTGGAGAGTGCATCCTGCATAGCGTTGAGATGGTGTTATGGTCAGACGATCTTAGTGGAGCGGTTTCTTTAACCGTGTAAATTGTTGGAGTAATAGTTGTGAGATATAGGTCAAGCAGACTAGCAAAATCTCCGTGGCGGCTGGGAATTCTTGTTGGCTCTTTAACTATCTGCGCCAAGCCGCAGGTAATAGCGAAGGCTTCAGCTTTACGTCCCTCGTCGTCTGTTTTGTTTGAGTGTTTGGGCCAGTATGAGTTGTGGACGTTGAAGTCACCAAGGAAGGTTATCTCTGAATTGGGGTGACCTGATTGCAGGGCGTCCACAGCGTCGAAAGCTTCTCAAAGAGCTCTTTGCAGTTGTTACTACTTGGTGGTCTATAAATGCAGCATATGAATTTGGAATGATTTTGGAAGAATATTTTAAGCCATATGATATCAAATCCTTCCAGTTCGAGCTCTTCTTCGCGATGACAAGAAAGCTCAGACTTAACGTACACGCATACGCCAAACCTACGTCTAAATCGGATGTATAAGTCATATCCGGGATATCTGAAGCAGTTATCCATTATTGAAGAGCCGACTTGAGTTTCCGTAAGAGCCAGGATGTGTGGCTTCTTTGCCTGAAGGTGTTGATGGATAGAGTTTATGTTGGAGATGAGACCTCGTATATTTGTAAAGTCTGCTCTGAACAAGTTGCTCTGGCCTTTGGGCCTGCCGTCAGTGTGAAGTCGCTGCGAAGGACGGCTTCTGTTATTAGCCTGACGAGAACTGGCAGCAAAATTCTTTAAACAAACTTCGCTTAATGTTCCCCCGGACCACCTGGCACCCGAAGATCCGAACGGCTAGGTATTTTACCTCCGGAATATTTTGATCCTGGAATAGCCATTGAGCATTTTTTACTTCAAATTAATTTAATTTGCCACTTATGAGTAACCGGGAACATTGGCTCAGCGACGGAACAGGTACCTTGAGGCCATTTGACGCCGCCTACTTCCGGGAACCTATTTCTAGTTTCTCGGAAATATTCCGATGTGGGGTTGATTGCACCGCGGGCGAAGCTAAGTGACTGCACTTCTTCCCCCTGTGGGGGAGGGGTACATTTTGCAAGGTTTATTCTCACTACCTTGTTCTTTGGAAGTATCCCTTTGCGGCTCCGCCATGACACCATAATTTTTTTGTTATTTTCCATGTGTTGCCAGCGATGTTTATTTTTTCTTGCAAACTTTTCCGGGCAAATTGCGAGAAACGTCATTAAGGGCATGTAATGCAGCTCCACCCTAAAATTTCCTCTATATTTATATACACATCATATATATTCTCCTTTCTCTCACTAATAACTCACAAGTGGTAGGTGCCCAACCTAGTAATCCTGAAATAACAATATATGCAAAATTGCCCTTTATCAAGGAACTAACTCCAGGACTGGTCAGGATTTTCAGGAATGTAAACTGTAAAATTGCCTCTAAACCAGTTTTAACAATCAACAATCTTTTTTCTAAACTAAAAGACAAAGTACCATTGCTTAGCTTAACCAATGTAGTTTATAGCATCTCTTGCAGTACTTGCAGTTCACAATATATTGGTCAAACATCCAGGTCTTTAAAAGGTAGACTTACATCTCATAAAAGTGATGCCAGACTTCACCCTAACAGGTGTGCTTTGGCAGCACATGCCAATGTTCCCAATCATAATATTGATTATAACTCAGTTAAAGTTTTGGCAAGTGAGTCTAACTTAAAAAAGAGATGTTTCCTTGAAATGGCACATATTTTTCAATGTGAGAATTGTATGAATAAAAAAACGGATATCAACAATTTAAGTATAATTTATTCATATTTATTGAACTGTGAAAAATATCACATTGACAATTCTTTGGACAACTCACTAATTTAAAACCAAATTCATAGCGTAATTATACAATATTTCTTAGATTTTCCCTTAATATAATACACTTATTGAATATTTTATATATAATACTATTCTCTCTTACTTACTATAACTATTACTAACTACACACATTAAAATTCCCCCTTTGTATAAGCTATTCAACGTTCCCATTGCTAACCACGCACATTGTCTCATTTTTGTAACATTATGAAAAAAAATTGTTTTGAGTACCAGATCATTCTGGCTCACATGGTATAACAGTAATTTGAATCACCCTATACAAAAATTATTCCTTTTGAATCACTGGCGCATGCGTCAATTAATGACGAATGACATAAATGACAAATGAATACATTCTCCCTCTCTTTTCCGCTGAGACACGTGTGCTTGGCCGTTTCGATAAAGACGTAATATGCCGGCTATGAAAAATTTCGAACGGACATTTTAAATGTTTTACCAAGTTTTTAATCTTTAACTGTAATTTTGTACCGTTTTGTAAAATTCCTGAGTGTTAGTCAACGTGATTCATACAAGATATGTGTCGATACTTGCTTTCCTGGCTTCATTTATATTAACATCATCGAGCAACATCCTCACAAACTGTTGTAAGTAAAAAATTGTTCAACCTTATTATTCGAATGTTGCTGATTGCTAAATTGTCTTTGTAGCCCTGAAGAAGGGATCAAATGATCCCGAAAGCTTGGAAATAGAGTTTTAAGAGTACACTTTGCTGTTTATTTGCCGCTACCCAGCCATCTAGCTCGTTTTGTTTCCTAACAAATCGGCAACGATTACCCGCTCGTAAAATATTCTCCTTTATATACCTACGACTTTCATATTTCTGGTATCATTCATCATTCCCGTGGCCATCTCTTTTTATGAGGAGCCTGCTTTAGAATATTAAAAACTCTTAACGATATTATAATAGGATACATAGCTTGCGTTTTAATTTTTCACTATGCACCTTTCTTGAAGCTTTAAAATTTTATCTAACATCGTTTAGAGCTTCACCTGTGAGGGCAAAGGTTTGTGTTGATCATTTGGTCGTTTCCTGGGCAGAAATTCGGATACTCGTTTTTGTTACATCAAGCTGTACAAGAGATCTGTGATCAATTGCGTTTGCGAAAATTTTAGATGTTACCATAATGGTAATAATAAATTGCCTCATTTAACCTGGCGACCTTACCTGATGTAATTAGAGCCGAACATCTCAAAATCATAGCACATGAAATAGCAGAACCATTTGCCCATATTGTTAATAGCTGTTTTCTGTTAGAAACATATCTTTCCCAATTTAAGAAAGCTGTACCTGTTTACAACGTAGGCGATAAAGCAAAGGTTAGCAATTATAGACCAATATCTGTGATATCAAGCTCATCAAAAGTAATTGAAAAGCTTCTCGCAGGAATATCTAACTATCTAACCAAATATAATTTATTACATACAAATCAATTTGGATTTACAAATAGTAAATTTACATCAGATGCAATTTTGACGGTAGTGAGTGAAATCTTAAAAAATACCGATGAGAAAACACCCTCCATTCGCATCTTTGTTGATTTACAAACAGCTTCTGATACAGTGAATCATAAATTAGTTCTAAACACATTAGAAAGACTTTGATTTCGTGGGACAATATATAATTTGCTTGAAAATTATCCAACAGGCCACATTCCGTGACGGAAATCGAAATCATTAAGTGAGGAAAAGTTTCCTAAGTCTGGTGCTCCTCAAGGGACAGTTTTGGGACCACTTCTAATGTATATTTAAATGATCTTTTCCAAACTGATTATGTTGGTAAAAGAATCAGCTTTGCAGACGATACGGCCATACTGTATAAGGAAAAAGAATAGAACAAACTAAGCCACACTTTTTACCGTTTACATACTGTTCTAGGTATTTACCTTCTTTCAACAATATTAGGTTAATCATAAATAGTAAAAAAATTAAATTGACAGATTTTACACTATAAAGTATCTAGGAATATATTTAGATTCACACACACTTTGGGATGTACATATTAAATCTATCAGAAAAAAAAATAGATTCATTTCATATAAGATAAAATTACTAACAAACATTTTAACAGAAAAGCACCTATACGTACAGTATACTGTGCATTAGTTGAAACCCATCTCATTCATGGTATCTTGGCATGGGTTGCTGAATGCACAACATATATCAATATATCCTCTAAAATCTATGTTTAGATAACCAAAACTGTATCCTAGTGACGATTTGTTCAGGGAAGCTCTGACACATGATGTCAGACAACTTTATTTCTTACATGCAAATGAACAAAATTTACATCAAACACGATCATAACACAAGATATATATTAGACGCAAAAGACATACCTAAAACCAGAAAATCAATTATGCTGAAATCATATATTTATTTGGTGCCAAAATTGTATCAAAAAGCACCTAATGGTATAAAGGAATTACAATCCAAAAAACGCTTTATAAAATAAGTACATAAGTAAGCATATTATAACTGGATCAATAAGTAATCCATTTTATTTAAATTATTCATAACCATATTCATCTTATACAGTATAGGTAATATTCGTACAGGGTTATTCACGTTATTCGACACGGAGCATTATGGCTAAAGTATTTGATGAAAAAGAAAATGATAATTTCGGATGGATAGAGACCCATAAAGGCTACATTTTAAAAATATTTTCATATTATACAGGGTATCCCAAAACACGAACTTTGTTACTTCCCACACCGATAGGTGAGGGGAGTATTGTAATTGCGAAAATTTTCGATTTTGAGATAATACACTTTTTGGCCGTTTTATGATGTCTACATAACGAAAATCCACGTCACTCATTTCCGTCGGTCTGTCTGTCTGTCTGTCTGTCTGTCTGTCTGTCTGTCTGTCTGTCTGTCTGTCTGTCTGTCTGTCTGTCTGTTGATCTGTCTGTCTGTCTGTCTGTCGGTCTGTCTGTCTGTCTGTCTGTCGGTCTGTCTGTCTGTCGGTCTGTCTGTCTGTCGGTCTGTCTGTATGCGTTTTTCTGTCCTCGTGATCTCAGTAACCACTGCATGGATTTTGATGAAATTTGGGCAGCAATATGCTGTGGGGTCGTAGTAGGTAACGCTGCTATCCGAACATTGCCTTATACCTATTACAGAAACTAAAAGACTTAGAATTTTTTTTCCGATGTATACACTATACATACATAGTATTGCTTTAGATCGTTCTATATTATGTAACGAAGAAACTGTTCAATTGATTTTAATGAAATTTTGACACAGTATTACTACCGTGTCGAGGATGGAAAATGCGTATGGTTTTTATAAATCGTGCCAGTAGCGGCGCAGAAATAATAAAAAAACTAAAAATATAAAAATAGCTCAAACTTCGTTTTTAAGTGTTTTAGAAGTTCCTGATCGTTTTCTGAGTTTTTTTTTTGGTGTGGGTGAAATTGGGGTGGGGGGGGGGGGGTGAAAAACTGAAAAATTTGCTGTATTCATAATAGGTTGTCCACTGACCTGTAAAGGAAGATCTAGCGACATATAAATCACCTTTTTAGATCCATCTGAACAGTGCCTTGTCTATTACAGAAACCAAAGGACTTAGAATTTTTTCTGGTGTAAACATACGAGTATAGCTTTACATCGTTCTATATTATGTAACGAAGAAAGTGTTGAATTGATTTTAATGAAATTTTGACATAGTATTACTTCCGTGGCGAGGATAGAAAATGCGTATGGTTTTTATAAATCGTGGCAGTGGCGGCGCACAAACAATAAAAAAACTAAAAATATAAAAACAGCTCAAACATCGTTTTTAAGTGTTTTAGAGGTTCCTGATCATGAGTTTCCTTGGGTGGGGGTGAAATTCGAGTGGTTGGGGGGTGGGGGGTTGAAAACCGAAAACTTTGCTGTATTAATAATAGGCTGTCCGCTGACCTGTGAAGGAAGACCTAGCGACATAAATCACCTTTTACTTCCCACACCGATAGGTGAGGGGAGTATTGTGATCGCGAAAATTTTCGATTTCGAGATAATACGCTTTTTGGGCATGTTATGATGTCTACATAACGAAAATCCACGTCACTCATTTCCGTCGGTCTGTCTGCCTGTCTGTCTGTCTGTCTGTCTGTCGGTCTGTCGGTCTGTCGGTCTGTCGGTCTGTCGGTCTGTCGGTCTGTCGGTCTGTCGGTCTGTCTGTCGCGTTTTTCTACCCTCGTAATCTCAGTAACCGCTGCATGGATTGTGATGAAATTTGGGCAGCGGTATGCTCTGGGGTCGTAGTAGGTAATGTTATAATTTTGAAAATCGGTCCATAGACGGCGGAGTGATTAGCAAAAAACAAAAAAATTAAATATTGCTGAAACTTCGTTTTTAGGCGTTTTAGGGGTCCCTGATCATTTTCTACTTTTTTTTTGGTGGGGGTGAAATTGGGGTGGTTGGGGGGTGGGGGGTTGTAAAATTGAAAAATTTGTTGTATTCATAATAGACTACCCACTGACCTGTGAAGGAAGACCTAGCGACATAAATAACTTTTTTAGGTCTATCCGAACATTGCCTTATGCCTATTACAGAAACTAAAGGACTTACAATTTTTTCCGATGTATACGAGTATTGCTTTAGATCGTTCTATATTATGTAACGACGAAACTGTTCAATTGATTTTAATGAAATTTTGACACAGTATTACTACCGTGGCAAGGATGGAAAATGCGTATGGTTTTTATAAATCGTGCCAGTGGCGGCGCAGAAACAATAAAAAAAACTAAAAATATAAAAACAGCTCAAACTTCGTTTTTAAGCGTTTTAGAGGTTCCTGATCATTTACTGAGTTTTTTTGAGTGGGGGTGAAATTCGGGGGGTTGGGGGGTGGGGGGTTGAAAAACTGAAAAGTTTGCTGTATAAATAATAGGTTGTCCGCTGACCTGTGAAGGAAGACCCAGCGACATAAATCACCTTTTTAGGCCCACCTGAACATTGCCTTGCCTATTACAGAAAGCAGAGGACTTAGAATTTTTTCTGATGTAAACATACGAGAGTATTGCGTGAGATCGTTGTAAGGAGGAAACTGTTGAATTGATTTTAATGAAATTTTGAATTATTACTATCATTACTGCATTACTACCATGGCGAAGATGGAAAACGCATATGGTTTTGATAAGTCATGTCAGTGGCGACGCAGAAATAATAAAAAATCTAAAAATATAAAAACAGCTCAAACTTCGTTTTTAAGCGTTTTAGAGGTTCTTGATCATTTTACGCGTCTTTTTGGGTGGGGGTGAAATTGGATTATTTGGTTGCAAGGGGATTTCAGACTATAGCTTCATGCAATGGAAAAACAATAAAACGAAATCATTGTTATGTGTGGGAAGTACTGACTCAATCAACTTGACTCCATTTTTTATGTCCATCTGAACATTGGCTTTCCTATTACCGAAACTAAGGGAATTTTCTGTACGAGTATTTATGGCTTTAGATCGTTTTGTATTTTGTAACGTGGAAACTGTTAAATTGATTCCAATGAAATTTGGACACACTATTACTACTGTGGTGAGGATGGAAAACGCGTATGCTTGTTAGAAATCGTGTCAGTGGCAGCGTAGCAATAATCAAAAAACTAAAAGTACGAAAACAGCTCAAACTTCGTTTTTAGATGTTTTGGGGGTTCCTCACCGTTTTGTACCTTTTTTGGGTGGGGGTGAAATAAGGGGGGGGGCGGCGGGTTGTAAAAATGAGAAGTTTGTATTATTGATAATAGGCTGTTCATTGACCTGTGCAGGAAAGACCTAGCGATATATGACAATTTGGGGGGGGGGGGGGGTACTGGCGATGATTTTGTTGCAAGGGGATCTCAGACTACAGCTTCATGCTATGGGTAAATAATAAACTGGTATCACCGTAATGTGTGGGAAGTACTGAGTCAATCAACTTGACTTCATTTTTTTCAATGGAACACACCGTATACTGTTGCATATTCAGATTCCTTGGTGAATCCTAGTGTAACTTTATGTGGGACTTAAAGCGAACCGTTTAGGTGTAAATCACCATTTTCGGTATAAGTAGATATCAGGAAAAAATTGAATATCGCAGAGATTATAAAATTTGGGAGGCTGTGACTTTGCCGTATTACTAAGCATAGAATCGATCAGCTTTGATAAGACTGTCAAATAACCTGTTCAGATAGAAGAAAATAACTAACTTAGCAAAAAATACCCACAAACTAGACTAAAGGGACAAGATTATAAAAATTACTCACAACAAACAAAGTCTAACCAGAAACATCGACGATAACGTATCTAAGGTCAAAGAGAAGCTAGAGTATGGCAGTACCAGATATTTCTACAGTCTAATGGCTACCGCAAAATTGCGGTAAATACTAGAGATTAAAAATTTCCAAGACAATTAAAAACCCTGATATGAAACAAAAACAACCAGGGACTGTTCCTCCAGCATGCTTATCAATCATATGTAATGGTGTAAAAAAGTAGTAATTTGCGTCGAAGTCGATACCTCTGACTGGAGCCCTTCTATTTTTCAATATCTATTAGCCATATTGCAAAGAAGAAATACTGACAAATCAGACTTAAACTTTCTGCCATTTAAGTTATGTTTTATAATTTGAACAAATCTTAATTCATTCTTCATTTTCTGCGATCTTGCTAATAGGTACTGAAGAATTTTCAGAACTCTAGGCAGAGGTACTTTTGACTTCAGTTTTGACAGAATTGTATACTTTTTACTTCCCACACCGACAGGTGAGGGGAGTATTGTGATCGCGAAAATTTTCGATTTTGAGATAATACGTTTTTTGGGCGTTTTATGATGTCTACATAACGAAAATCCACGTCACTCATTTCCGTCGGTCTGTCTGTCTGTCTGTCTGTCTGTCTGTCTGTCGGTCTGTCTGTCTGTCTGTCTGTCTGTCGCTTTTTTCTAGCCTCGTAATCTCAGCAACCGCTGAATGGATTGTGATGAAATTTGGGCAGCGATATGCTGTGGGGTCGTAGTAGGTAATGTTCCTATAATTTTGAAAATCGGTGCAGGGGCGGCGGAGTAATTAGCAAAAAACAAAAAGAATTAAATATTGCCTAAACTTCGTTTTTAGGCGTTTTAGGGGTTCCTGATCATTTTCTACTTTTTTTTGGGTGGGGGTGAAATTGGGGTGGTTGAGGGTGGGGGGTTGTAAAATTGAAAAATTTGTTGCTTTCATAATAGACTGTCCACTGACCCATGAAGGAAGACCTAGCAACATAAATAACTTGTTTATGTCTATCCGAACATTGCCTTGCCTATTACAGAAACCAAAGGAATTTTTTCTGGTGTAAATATACGAGAGTATTGCTTTAGATCCTTCTATACAGGGTGTCCCAAAAAATAGTGTCAAGCGGAAGTCCAGAGATAGAGCACGCCTAGAAGTATCTGAATCACCCCCATATATGTTATGCAATTTTTTGTAGTTTCCGAGTTATGAATTTTTTTCTGAATTTCAGAGAATCCTCTACATCGACAACTTAAAACTGTTCCAAAAGAAAAATTAAAAGACTTTTCCAAATTATCCTTTTTGGTTATTAATCTCCAAGAGTTTACTGTTCATACATAAAATAATCGGCTTCGTAACTTTGATGAACGTTATAAAAATTTTAGTGTAATGTGAAAAATTTTCGATCTGATAATTATGACTTAAATCTTCGACTCGCAATTAAAAATCCAAAGAGGTGATTTCATAATTTCTAATCAGGCCCAAAAACTTCTTCAGACCCTCAGCTATCACAATCATTGAAAAAAAACTAGTACTTAAAGGGGCTACTTTCGCTCCAATTGACCTTCAAAGACAAGAGGTGAAGATTTATTGAAATTAGCGATGTGTCTTTCAATTCATCAATAACTTATGTTAACGCGTTAATAGCACATTGATTGTCAGTACCGCAATAATAAACGTTAAAAACGTTGCATAAATTAAACATTTATTAAAAAAAAACCTATTTCTTGCTAAAAAACCACAAGGAGCGCATTCTTCAAAACCGGTTTTTACCAGGGCGCCAACAAAAAGGGCTAACGCTAACGCAGTAAACCAGTAAACGATGGCGATGTTAGAAAGAGATAGCTATGATATTGTTGTGACGTCTTTTCAAAATGTGTCATTGCATAAGCTGTTTCGTTGTCTTTATTCAGTCGTCTGTCTGTTTTTGCGGCTTTAAAACGATACGCTTTTGTTTGGATTAGTGTTGTTTCTGTTGTCTGACTACTTGGCTATTCCTACGGACCTTGAGTGCACGACAACTGAATTTAACGATGCTGTTTTCTGCAAGAGACTATGCAACAAATGGATAGGTCGTGGTGCACTCACTGAATGGCCGCCACGGTCACCTGACTTAAATCCGATGGAGTTTTTTGTTTGGGACTTCTACAGAAAACTAGTTTATGCTAGAGAGTGACGAAACATCAGCGAATTACGCAACAAATTAACACAGGCTGAAGAAGCAATAAAAAACAATCAAAGAGCATTTGTTAATTTAAAAAGCAATTTTTTCAGATGATGTAGATTATGCATCGAACAAAAAGGTAGACATTTTGAAAATTTCTTGTGAAATTTAATAAACTTAGTGAAGAAATTTGATAATTTCGTTTCATTTTACAATTTCCCACATACAAAAAAGAAGTCATACTTGTAAAACAATATTAGCAAAGCGACACAGGTGGTCATCTATCGATATTCTGTTCGCACTGAATGTGTTTTATTGCGGCACTGACAATCATTCGGCTATTAGCGCCCTAAACTTAGTTATTGTTTCATTTAAAATCCCATCGCTAATTTCAAGAAATCTCCACCTCTTGTCGTTGAAGGTCCATTGGAGACAAAGTAGCCCCATCAAGTACTCCTTTTTTTAATGATTATGATAGCTGATAGTCTGAAGAAGTTTTTAGACCTGCATAGAAATCATTAAATCACCTCTTTAGATTTTTAATTGCGAACCGAAAATCTAAGTCATAATTAACAGAACGTAAATTTTTCACTTTACACCATAATTTTCATGACTTTCATCAGATGTACTAAGCCGATTCCTTTATGTAATGGACAGCAAACTCTTAAAGATTAATTAGCAAACAAGATAATTTGGAAAAGTCTTTTAATTATTCTTTTGGAATAGTTTTAAGTTGTCAAGGTAGAGAATTCTCTAAAATTCAGAAAAAAATTCATAACTCGGAAACTACAAAAAATTGCATAACATATATGGAGATGATTCAGATACTTCTAGGTGTGCTCTATCTCTGGACTTCAGCTTGACACTATTTTTTGGGACACCCTGTATGTTGCAGGAAACTGCTGAATTGATGCTAATGAAATTTTGACACAGTATTACTACCGTGGCGAGGATGGAAAACGCGTATGGTTTTTATAAATCATGCCAGTGGCGGCGCAGAAATAATAAAAAAAGTAAAAATACAAAAACAGCTCAAACTTCGTTTTTAAGCGTTTTAGAGGTCCCTGATCAATTTCTGCGTTTTTTTTGGGTAGGGTGAAATTGGGGTGGTTAGGGGGTGGGGGGTTGAAAAACTGAAAAATTTCTTGTATTCATAATAGGCTGTCCACTAGCCTGTGAAGGAAGACCTAGCGACATAAATCAACTTTTTAGGTCCATCCCAACATTGTCCTAGTCTATTACGGAAGCTAAGGGACGTAGAATTTTCTGTATACATACGTGTATGTATTGCTTTAGATAATTTTGTATTTTGTAACGTGGACACTGCTAAATTGATTCTAATGAAATTTTGACACAGTATTACTGCCGTGGCGAGGATGGAAAACGCGTATGGTTTTTATAAATCGTGCCAGTGGCGGTGCAGAAATAATAAAAAAAACTAAAAATATAAAGACAGCTCAAACTTCGTTTTTAAGCGTTTTAGAGGTGCCTGATCAGTTTCTGCGTTTTTTTTGGGTGAGGGTGAAATTGGGGGGGTGGGGGGTGGAGGGTTGAAGAACTGAGAAATTTCTTGTATTCATAATAGGCTATACAATAACCTGTGAAGGAAGACCTAGCGACATAAATCAACTCTTTAGGTCCATTCGACGACATTGCCTAGCCTATTACGGAAACTGAGGGACCTGGAAAGACCTAGCGGCATAAGACAATTTTAGGGGGGGGGGGGCTGCCTATGATTTGGTTGCAAGGGGATCTCAGAGTAAAGCTTCATGCTATGGGAAAATAATAAACTGATATCGCAGTAATGTGTGGGAAGTACTGAGTCAATCAACTTGACTCCATTTTTTGATGCCATTTTACTTCCCACACCGATAGGTGAGGGGAGTAATGTAATCGCGAAAATTTTCGATTTTGAGATAATCCACTTCTTGGGCGTTTCATGATGCCTACATAACGAAAATCCACGTCACTCATTTCAGTCGGTCTGTCTGTCGGTCTGTCTGTCTGTCGGTCTGTCTGTCTGTCTGTCTGTCTGTTGGCGTTTTTCTAGCCTCCTAATCTAAATAACCGCTGCATAGATTTTGATGAAATTTGGGTAGTGATATGGTGTAGGGTCGCAGTGGGTAATGTTGCTACAATTTTGAAAATCGGTGTATGGGCGGCGGAGTAATTAGCAAAAAACGAAAAATTTCAAATATGCCTCAAACTTCGTTTTTGGGTGTTTCAGGGGTTCCTGATCATTTTCTACTTTTTTTTGGGTGGGGGTGAAATTGGGGTGGTTGGGGGGTGGGGGGTTGTAAAGCTGAAAAACTTGATGTCCTCATAATAGGCTGTCTACTGACCTGAGAGAGAAAGACCTAGCGGTATAAAACACTTTTTTTAGGTCTATCCGAACATTGCCTTGTGTATTACAGGAACCAAGGGACTTAGAGAATTTTCCGATGTATACGTACGAGTATTGCTTTAGATCGTTCTGTATTTTATAATGTTGAAATTACTGAATTGATGTTAATGAAATTTCAGCACATTATTACTACTTTGGCGAGGATGGAAAACGCGTCTGATTTTTAGAAATCGTCTCAGTGGCGGCGCAGCAATATTAAAAAAACTAAAAATATGAAAACAGCTCAAACTTCGTTTTTAGGCGTTTTAGGGGTTCCTGATCATTTTCTACTTTTTTTGGGGTGGGGGTGAAATTAGGGTGGTTGGGTGGGCTGGGGGTTGTAAAATTGAAAAATTTGTTGCTTTCATAATAGACTGTCCACTGACCTGTGAAGGAAGACCTGGCAACATAAATAACTTTTTTAGGTCCATCCGAACATTGCCTTGCCGATTACAGAAACCAAGAGACTTGAACTTTCTGATGCATACAAAATACATACGAGTATTACTTTGGATCGTTTCGTATTGTGTTACGTGGAAACTTCTGAATTGACTTTAATGACATTTTGACACAGATTTATTACCGCGACGAGTATCGAAAGCGCGTATGGTTTTTAGAAATCACTTCAGTGGCGGCGCGGCAATAATAAAAAAAACTAAAAATATAAAAAACACCTCAAACTTCGTTTTAGACGTTTTAGGGGTTCCTGATCATTAAATTTTTTTTAGTTGGGGGTGAAATTAGGGTGGTTCGGGGGTGGGGGTTTGTAAAACTCAAAAAATTGTTGTATTCATGATATATTGTCCATTGACCTGTGAAAGAAGCACTTAGTAGAATAAAACACTTTTTTTGCGGTCGGGCGAGCGATGATTTGATTGCAGGGGCATATAGACTATAGTTTCATGCTGTGGGAAAATAATAAAACTAGTGTCATCGGAATGTGTGGGAAGTACTGATTCAATCAACTTGACTACATTTTTTTATATCATTAAATGTGAAATTTTATTATGTAAATAATAAAGTGCCTACAACATTGTCTATTAGTTTTTGTTTCATTCCAAAATTTTTAACGGTTTTGGAAATTGCCAATCTCTAGTACATTGCAGTAGCTAGCAGGCTGAAAAGAATCCATTTCTGCCATATTCCAGCTTCTCTTTGACCAAAGATATGTTACCGCCGTTGTTTCTGGTTAGACTTTGTTTGTTATGAGTAATTTTTATAATCTTGTCCCTTTAGTCTAGTTCGTGTGTACTTTTCTTGTAATCTAGTTGTTTTCTTCTACCTGAAGAGGTTTTTGTTTATATTTCATGGCCCGCTACGTTGCTTATAGGTAGGAAAATTGAACAACGCGGATTTGTTTGAAAATTTAAACTTAAATGAAAACTACCAGAGATTGATATTCACAACCTTATATCTTTAGAAATGTTATCCAAATTCTACGTTTAACCGTATAAAAAAATTAGGCATTCCCATTTGAAAAAATCAAGTTATCGCTGATCGAAGTTTCCTTAATTCATCTACCGATTTCTCCAAGCATAAACGTAATTTAAATTTGACAGTCTCATCAAAGCTAACGGATTCTATGCTTAGTAATACGGCAAAGTCACAGCCTTCCAGATGTTATAATCTCTGCGATATTCAATTTTTTCCTGATATCTACTTATACCGAAAATGGTGATTTACACCTAAACGGTTCGCTTTAAGTCCCATGTATGATACATAAAGTCACAATAGAATTCATCAAGGAATCTGAATGTGCAATAATATATGGGGTATTCCATTTAAAAAAACATAACTTTGATACATTTCGTGTTTTTGGGACACCCTGTATAACATGAAAATATTTTAAAAATGTAGCCTTTATGGGTCTCTATCCATCCTGAATTATTATTTTCTTTTTTATCAAATACTTTAGCCATAATGCTCCGTGTCGAATAACGTCAATAACCCTGTATATGTACATCTACGGATGTTAACATATTTATTTACTCATTTTTTCACCAAAGAGTGAAAATATATTATTATTATATCAGCTACATATACAGGGTGTCCCTGAATTTCCGTGACACGTGATATTCTCGTAACAAAAAAATCTACAAACGGAAACTGAGTGGAATGTTTGGAAGTACCACAGGGTCTGTCATACCATGCTTTCAAAACATTTTTTTGTACTTCAACCCTTGAAACTCACCCCCAACTTGGTTTTTTCAAATAGCACCTAATAGTTTTTCCTACAGAAAATAAGACCATATTTTGTTTAAATATTAATGTTTTATACAAAAAGCTATTTTTTTCGTAAAGTCATAAGCATAAAATGAATAAATCTAGGATTCGTTTGAGGCGCAATATTTTCATAAGAACAAAGCATAGACAAGACATTTGTTTTCGAAAGCATCGGTACCCAGTCATTCAGTACCCTTGAAAACCAAATTAGTTTTATTTTTATCCGTTTTTTGCTCTCTTATTTTACTTATGTGATGCTAATGATTTTACGGAATAAGTTTGTGTATAAAATCAAAGGTACTGCAAGATTTTAAATAGTATAAGGATTTGAGTAGAAAAAACTATTTGGTGCTATTTGCAAAACAAGAGTTGAGGGTGAGTTTTATGGGTTGAAGTACAAAAAAAGTGTTTTGAAAGCATGGTCTGATAGATCTTATGGTACTTTCAAAAATTTATGTTTGTTACGAGAATATCATGTGTCAAGGAAATTCAGGGACTATACTTTCACGTTTCCTAAGCTGGGACTTCTCTTCATAAGGCATAAACGGAATGTTTAAGGATATCAAGATATTGACCGATAATTAAACCCTCATTTTTAATTCGGTCCCTGTACGACAAACAAGGCAGGTGGCTACGGAGCATACGTAGCAGCATGCTTTTTAGGTCTCGTATTGTTTGCGTGTGACAACAAAAATTGTGCAACCGTATAACTATAATGAGCAGCGCGCGAGGCTTCACCCGCAGGAGGACAGGAGGCAAGGCAAAACAGGAGCTCATGGATATTACAATCCTTGTTTGAAACATATCCTGAGTTGTGCCAGGTACCATGTCCCTAGTTTGCAACAGCGCTGTTTCGATCTTTCAGATCTCATCAAGTGGACCTGGGTAACGCCCGGTTTCAAGCTGATGTGAAAGCATCAAACAACTTTCTTTGGGGAAATATCAAGAAAGTTATTTTCACCTTCCACCAAGGATTGTAATATCATTGAGTTCACTTTAGGTAGGACGAAAATCACTTTCTTGATGTTTCTCCAAAGGGAGCACTCGAGCCAATAGTGTAATTGAATGATGGTAGGGGTATTATCCCTCTGAAGTAGTTGTTTCTATTGGTTCACTGCTTGCACATCAGCCTGATATTGGGCTTTAGGTCCACAAAGTCAGATCCGAATGATCGAATACATGTTCTGAACAAGAATGTAATACCCTTCAGCTAATAGTGGTGGTATCGCCCTTATAAGTTGCAAGGCTATCGCACAGTATCTGCAAGTATAATGGTGGTATCGCCGTTATAACTTGCAAGGCTCTTGTAGATACCGTGCGATAGCCTTGCAAGTTATAACGGCGATACCACCATTATACTTGCTGGCCCAAAGAAGGCACTGATCCGCCATGGTCAAGCAGGCAATGCGATATGCCGCCCTGAAGCTAAAAGACTGACAGGAATTAAGTGGCAAAGCCTATGGAACAACGAGACCACTGATGTCGCACAGTGGACAAAACGACTAATACCATCGATAAAAGAATGGGCGGAATGCAGTCATCGACAGACGTCCTATTTCTTAACGCAGACTCTGTCTGACGATGATCCCGCTGAGGTTATCCAGCATAGAGGCGTGGAATATTATACACGGGATGGCTAAGAGAATATTCTTTGCAAAAGAGAAGGAGGAACGACCACAAGATTAGGTGAAGATATATCCCTGAATGGCATAACCATTACCTCATCTCACACTGCGAAGAATATCCTTCACGATGATGCCCGGTGCAGATGAAGATAGAGCAAAGGTAAGAAAGAGGGAATGGGTTTTAGCCGGTCGGGCCGTAGTGGCATGTCGGATGGGTGCGTTTGCGTCCGAGGGACATGCGATCAGACGAATCAAGCTGGTTCAACGTCAGGCGGGCAGACTCTCTCTAACACCTTTCCGTGTGCGAGTGCCGTGCTTCTTTCCTTGCGATCAAGCCGATTTCTTAAGCAAGGGAGGAACCACTTTCTTGAGTCTTGAACCCTTATGAAATCGTTTATTCAATCGCCTTCACCCTTTCAATAAACGAAACCACCGTATCAACCACCACAACCCTTTTTTTGAGCCAGCTTGCCGGAAATTTTTCACTCATAATAATAATTATGGGCATTGTTTTTGGTATTATTATAAATTAGTGGCCAACTCTTAAAATGTATCATTACGACCACAATAAGACCCAATCCTATCTAAGTAGACATTACGGGTTCTTATTTTTAACCTATCGTCGATGCAGATGAAATATTCTGTAATTATTCAACTCGTCTACATATGCGGTTAGCTTCTAAAGATAAAGTCAGTCAAAAGCTGTCATTTTGGAACAAGTAGATAATTAATACACTTTCTCCAACTTTGTACGTTGAGAATGGCTGCAGGGATATCCAAAACGTTAGGAAGGACTTTTGTAATATATCAACCGTTTCATGTAAGCCCATCTCTATTTTTTGTTCTCTTCTCTGCGAAGTTATACCTCTTGTCGCTAACAAACTCGGTCTGGTTTCATGCTAGTTTCTACTACCAGATCTCTACCTTATGTACTGCGTCAGTGTCGTACTCTAACAACCACTCCTGTCGGCTAGGAGGCGCCTTTGTTGTTGTTTATTTATCATATGCAAGATTTGTGCATATAATTTGTTCAAATATACAGGGTGGGCCTATAGTGCGTGGACGGAAGATTGTGGGCTTACTAAAGAGTATTTCAAAAATCTGTCACTTGATCATGGTACCGACCCTTGAGGGCTATACCGTAGAAATATTTTCACTTAAATTTTGACGTTTATTCAGGATGATACATATCAAACTTACATTTTTTTGAATCGAACAGCCTATATATTATTACATATTTAGATTCCTTGGTGAATTCTAGTGTGACTTTATGTACCATACATGGAACTTTAAACGAACCGTTTAGGTGCAAATCACCATTTTTGGTGTAAGTAGGTATCAGAAAAAAATTGAATATCGCAGCGATTATAAAACTTAGAAGGCCGTGACTTTGCGCTGCGACTAAGCATGATGTGCGTCACTTTAGGTCAGACGGCTAAATTTTAATTCTTTTTGTACTTGGAGAAATCAGTAGATTAATTTAGGAAGCTTCAATCACAGATAACTTGATTTTTTCATATGGGAATGCCTATTTTGGTTTAAATAATCAAATGTAGAATTTGGTCATGTTTCTAGCGATATAGCATTTCCGATATCAATCTCTTTTGGTTTTCATTGTATTTCAAATTTTCTGTCAAATCGGTTTTTTTTCAATTTTCCAGCGTGCAAGCAAACTAGCGGGCCATGAAAAATAAACAAAATCCCGTTGATATGGAAGAAACCAACTCACTTAGGATCGGTTTCTCAATGTCCAGTTAAATATTTATCTGCAAGATAACAGCAACTGCTGGATGAATTGAAATAAACTTACGAAGTTACGTAAATCTTATCTGACAGTTATATCCATGGCAACGCTATCTGGCAGATACCTATCTGACACTTTGAGTGGACATTGAGAAACCGGCCCTTAGTGGAAAGATGCTAACTAACTAGAGTAACGAGGCAAGATTGTGAAAATTCCTTACAACATATTAGCTCTAACCAGAAACAATCGCTGTAACAAGAACGCTCATTTTTCACAGCCTACTAGCTATTAGCGAACTTCCAGTCAGTAAAAAATATTTAATTAAAGGAAGACTACTAGCAGTTGTTGCTGGCACTAGAATATGTATGTCTTCTGAATAAATTTTTACATTTAATGCAATAAAAAAGTAGCCATTTCTGTCAAAAGTCAAAAGTAATGATACCTCTGACTGGAACCCTTCAAATTATTCAGTATAGGTACTTCTACTTATTAGCAAAATCGCGGAAAATGCAACTTCAACTGCAGTCTGTTTGAATTGTAAAACATAATTTAGTTTTTAGAAAACTACATGAAATAAACACAATTAGAACGTAGCGTAATTAAAAAATTCTAGCAATTATTTCAATAGATGTTCAGAATGCTCCGGTTAGAGATATCTTCGCTTTTGACTTAACTAAACGGAAATGACTAATTTTTTTATCCCATTAAATGTAAAATTTCATTCTAAGGATATTAGACTGTAAGCAAAAATCGCTGGTAGTTTTCCTTTTGCTTCAAAATTTTTAATCGTTCTGGAAAAGCTCTAGTAGACCTCAATAGCTAGTATGCTGTGAAAAACACTTCTGTCATACCCCGGCTTCTCATTGACATAGATATCTTGCCGCTGTTGTATCCGGTTAGAGCTGATGTGTTGTAAGGAATTTTCATGATCTTGCCTCGCTACTCTAGTTCGTTTGCATCTTTCTACTAAGTTATTTGGTTTCTTCCATATTAACGGGCTTTTGTTTATTTTTCATGGCCTGATAGGTTGCTTGCACGCAGGAAAATTGAAAAACACAGATTTGACTTAAAATTTGAAATAAGAGTGCTATATCGTTACAAAGGTAATCAAAATAGGCATTCCTATTTGAAAAAATCAAGTTATCTGTGATTGAAGTTTCCTTAATTAATCTACTTACTTCCCCAACTATAAAAAGAATTCAAGCTTATCCGTCTAACCTAAGGTGACGCGTTTCATGCTTGATCTTACCGCAAACTCACAGCCTCCTAGGTTTTATAATCTTTACGATATTCATTCAATTTTTTTATGATACCTACTTATACAAAAAATAATGATTTCCGCCTAAACGGTTCGTTTAAAGTTCCATGTATGATACATAAGTCACACTAGAATTGACCAAGGAATCCAAATATGCAATAATATATAGGGGGTTCCATTCAAAAAATGTAAGTTTGATATGATTCACCCTGTAGAAACGTCAAAATTTAGGTGAAAGTATTTTTGTTACAGCCCTCAAGGTTCCCTACCATTATCAAGTGACAGGTTTCTAAAATACATTTTAGTAAGCCCACAATCTTCCACGCACTATTGGCCCACCCTGTATTTATAATTGTTGTAATGAGGCCCGTCGATAATTCGTCATGTCTAATTGGTGACAATTTCATCGTACCACTCGATTTCGCACATGCGCAATGGAGTACTTCCGCCTCACACTGAATGTGGTTATGGTTCCTCCGCTGTTGGTTTCTTGTTTCCTGAATTTCGGTGTCCTG
Organism: Callosobruchus maculatus; assembly: GCA_951848785.1. NCBI lineage: Eukaryota > Metazoa > Arthropoda > Insecta > Coleoptera > Chrysomelidae > Callosobruchus > Callosobruchus maculatus. The sequence goes on along the minus strand of CATOUR010000026.1, from coordinate 9,887,693 downwards.
AGGTCGTATGGTTCGGTTCCGGCCGTGGTCGAAGCCATTGCCAAGGCAACCACCATGCCCCGTTAAAGAAGGCTCCCACCCAAATTATGATCTTTACTAGTAAGTACCATCTTCGCCATTCTGTTATCATTATGGTAACGAATCAATTGGTGTAGACATCATTTCTTTTGTAATCATTTTTGTTTCCTTCATGCCATTTTGTGTAGGGCAGGTATTTAAAATATTTAATCGATCTGTTGATTTAGAAGAGAGAAGGACCTGCCTGTCGTTGGTTTTAGGTGATTGATGCCTACGCTAACGGCAGAATTTTTGGTTATTGAGGTTCCTCATTTTTCCAGGAAGCAAGATTTCTTTTTGGACCTGACTTTTGGTTGAATCTTCCCTCCCCCACCTTGAGGTTGAAGTTTTAAACCTCTGGCCGTGAGCGTCGAGGATCGACGTCGTGTGGACCCCTGGTGAACCCGAGAGTCATCGCAGATTGCTATTTGGGTAGTTGGATGTCCCCAGAAATGAATAGGACATCCTGGGGCACCACCATCTTTGTGCCCCATTGGATGTGGACAATCTCCAACTGCTAGTGACCTGGGAGACAATGCTTGGAGACCACACCTTTGAACATCTGGTAGGTAGTTTCTTTTCATTTCTGTTGCATCTCGTTGAAACAATTTCAGGTTCAACTTTGTTGAAATATTCACATTATTTTGTAGTAGTCATTAAGCAGCTTTAATTCTGTATCAAACAATCGATCATGTACAATTTTGTATAAGTTATTCAGTTTTTTTTCCTTAACGTATAGGTGCGCCCCATTTCACATCTTCCGCATTTTCCGTTTTAATTTTGATATACTATACTCCACATTGTTCATGAAATTGTTTTTCTTTCTAAACCTACCCTAGATGATAGATACATTTTTTATAGTATCCGCAGTTGCTAAGAGTATTCAGTTGGCTAGTGTCTGTTGATATTCCCAAACAAACTAGAATTGCTAAAGTCGTTCCGATGCACTAAACCAGACAAGTTTGATAACTCTGAGGTAACTCTTGTCCTCCGTCTGTGTTTAGCTGAATGGGAATGTTGTGACTTTGAAGTTACGCATATTACCACGATAGACCAGTAAAGTGCGATAAATCTGAAACTTAACACCATCCTTACGAGCAGTGGCGCAGTAGCATGGCTGTACCTTAATTTTCGACAATAACATATTTATCTATCTCTTAAACTTTTCTTATTCTATGTTAGTTTCCAACGACTTTTTCTGTTTTATATGAAATGGCACTAGCGGCTCAGCGCATAAATGCTTACACCAGGCAACACGTGGCATCGTCGCAACTCACATGATGAGAGCTGACGACGCGACGAAACTGCGAGATGGGAACTTGGCAACAGCCTACCGTGCTGTTTCTTACAAGGCACAAACAGAGTTAGAGAAGTCTTATGACAAACGCTTACGAATGACAGAGAGAACGCTATTTTGGACGTTTGGATATATTTTAAATACGGAAATCCGAAGTAGATCGTGCCAGGCACATGACTCATGTTTCCATTCATGGTTCACTATTTTTGTTTTGTTAAAGCAGTTTTGATTTGTTTATGTTTGATGCTTTTCTCGTTAAAGGTTTGAAATTTAGATCCTATTGGTTTGAGTGAGTTGCGCACTGTTTTCGGATCGGTATCTCTTTTGTAATTAATTAAAATATATCATTGGAGCGAAAATGAATAAAACTGGTGCATTAATAACTCATTTAGTATTCTTTCGCTGGAAGAAAAATTGAAAAACTTATTGGTAGTGGACAGAAATCGCGTTGTCGTAAATTTAATAAAGCTATTTATGATGAAAACAATTGGATAAGTGACTGTGAAGAAGTTAACAAACTGTTTTGTTTTGTGTGTGTTCTCTTGGGAGGCGAAAAAAGCCACGGATGATCTTATTCATATACGGGAGAAAATGAAAATCCATGAAAAATCTAAAGTGCATATGAATGATGTTTTCAGTTTATCGATGCTTGGTAGGTATCGACTATCGACTATCGACTATCGACTAGTTATACAGTATAGTTTTTTTTTTCAATTTTATTTCGGTCTGAAATGTTGGTTGTCGTTCTGGCACTACCTCCCTAAGTTGGCACGTGCCGCCACTGCTTACGAGTCATTTTAAAACTCTAGAATAAGATTCTTGTATAAATGTATCACCTAATTGTAGCTAAGTTCCTATAGATATATTACAAAGACATATCCTGTATTTATTCAACTCATATAGGTAGCTTGCTTCCAAAATAAAAGCTCTCATTCTGAACAGCTAATAAATTACTAAGCTTTTTTGCCAACAGTACGAGAAAGGCTGCAGAGGTACCAAAAATGTAAGGAGGTACTTTAGGTACCACGAATATTGTTTTATACAGAGTGCCCCTAATGAACGGTACAACGCAAAACTGCTGATTCTTTGGGTAAAAATATTGAGATTTTACCAAACTCGCCTTAGTGCAAAAGTTGACAATAAACAAAATACAATCGTTTCCTTTATGCTTAATAGGATAACGTAACGGCACTAAATTAGAAACTCGAGGGGCAACAAATTCTAATCCGTTTTTACTTCCCACACCGATAGGTGAGGGGAGTATTGTGATCGCGAAAATTTTCGATTTTGAGATAATACACTTTTTGGGCGTTTTATGATGTCTTCATAACGAAAATCCACGTCACTCATTTCCGTCGGTCGGTCTGTCTGCCTGTCTGTCGCTCTGTCTGTACGCGTTCTTCTAGCCACGTAATCTCAGCAACCGCTGCATGGATTGTGATGAAATTTGGGCAGCTGTGGGGTCATAGTAGGTAATGTTCCTACAATTTTGAAAATTGGTGTATGGGCGGCGGAGTTATTAGCAAAAAAAATTAAATGTTGCTCAAACTTCGTTTTTAGGTGTTTTGGGGTTCCTGATCATTTTCAATTTTTTTTGGGTGGGGGTAAAATTGGGGTGGTTGGGGGGTAAAGGGTTGTAAAACTGAAAAATATGTTGCTTTCATAATAGACCGTCCACTGACCTGTGAAGGAAGACCTAGTGATATAAATAACCTTTTTTAGGTCCATCCGAACATTGCCTATTACAGAAACCAAAGGTCTAAGAATTTTTTCTGGTGTGAACATACGAGTATTTCTTTAGATCGTTCTATATTATGTAATGAGGAAACTGTTGAATTGATTTTAATGCAGTTTGGACACAGCATTACGACCATGGCGAGGATGGAAAATGCGTATGGTTTTTATAAATCGTGGCGGTAGCGGCGCAAGAATAATAAAAAAAACAAAAATCCTAAAACAGCTCAAACTTCGTTTTTAAGCGTTCCTGATCATTTTCTGAATTTTTTTGGGTAGTGGTGCAATTGGGGTGGTGGGGGTGGTGGGTTGAAAAGCTGAAAAATTTGTTGTATTCATAATAGGCTGTCCACTAACCTGTGAAGGGAAACCCAGCGACTTAAATCACCTTTTTGGGTCCAGCCAAACATTGCCTAACCTATTACCGAAACTAAGGGACTTAGAATTTTCTGTAAACATACGAGTATTTATTGCTTTAGATGTTTTGTATTTTGTAACGTGGAAACTATTCAATTAGTTCTAATGAAATTTTGACACAGAATTACTACCATGGTGAGGTTGGAAAACGCGTATGGTTGTTATAAATCGTGTCAGTGGCAGCGCAGCAATAATCAAAAAGTTAAAGTATGAAAAAAGCTCAAACTTCGTTTTTAGATGTTTTAGGGGTTCATGATCATTTTCTACCTATTTTTTGGATGGGGATGAAATTAAGGTGGTTCGGGGGTGGGGGGGGAAGTGTAAAACTAAAAAGTCTGTAGCACTGATAATAGACTGTCCGTTGACCTGAGAAGGAAAGACATAAGGCATAAGGCAATTTTAAGGGGGCGGCTGCCGATGAATATTATTTGCAAGGGTATCTCATACTAAAGCTTCATGCTATGGGAAAATAATAAACTCTTATAACAGTAATGTGTGGGAAGTACTGGGTCAATCAACTTGACTTCATTTTTATTTCGAATCCCACTTGTAGAGAGCGCAACCTGATATACGCTAAACCTCTTTAAAGTGACGTAACTTCTTTATGTCACGGTCTATTAGTGTAAATGTTGAAGATTATTTATATTTTGCGTGTTAGTCATGGCTACATATTAAAGAATCTTTCAAGAACCAGGAGTAATACGCCAAATATTAAATAGCAAATTCTGACAGTAACTAAGTGTGTGTAACATTTGTTGTTGCAAACAATTTATTAACAGGCTACTTCGATACAAACATTAGATTTGGAAATTTGACCGTGTACTGACTAACTGATAAGCAGACATATGGAAAACGGTTATTCGGAGCGACATTTATATAAAGTATACCTTTTTATTAATATCATTTTAAAGAAATCTAACGTATAGTAAGTGGCACCCTCTACAACTGGCATCCAAACTAAGAACGGATTTCAATTACTTGCCTCAAAAAAAGCTCCCAAGTATCTAACTCTCTGCCGTTATGTCAACCTTTTGATTTTTTTATGGTCAGCCTCCCGCAGAGGCGGAAAGCCTATGGCGCTGCGAGAGTATAAGTGCCTATGAACGTTAGATTTGAAACGCTGCAGGTTGTAGCCGTCGTGAAACAAAGTCAACGGCAGCTCATTTCATAGCGTCGAAGTTCTCCAAAGGAAGGAATGCTGGAGGAGGCTGGTTTTGGGAGTAAGGAATTAAGCTCGCAGAATCTCTCTTCTGTTACTCGTTCGGAGGGCCTTCGGTGTTATTATCTGAGAGAACTCACCCAAACATCCGTGAGAGAATCTGTAAAACAGGGACAAGTCAGCCACCCTTTTTCGATGTTCCTGGCTGTGGGGTCCTATGTGAGGGTAGGCGTATCGGTTAGTCTAATTGCTGTCTTCTGGATAGTGCCCAAAAGCTTTAAAGAGCGCTTTGGAGCACACATGGGAGCCATACTCCAACGATGGTCGGATCTGTGCCTTGTAGAGCAGCAGTAGCTGCTCTTGTGTATACAGCTTCCTACAGCGGAACAAAACTCCAAGCTTTTGGGATGCCGTTTTAGCACTACTGACGACGTGGTCGTGCCAGGACATGTTATTGTTGATGTTGATCCCCAAAAACTTGACAGAAGGTGACTCGACAATTGGCTGACCCTCCATTTCCACAGTTGGTAAGCCAAGGTGAGACTTCTTTGTCAGTGTTAATGTCTGAGTTTTCCATACGTTAGACTGTACTTTACTTACAAATCCTCACTCGACAATTGTTGTGATATCTACGTTGATCTGTGAGGCATGTTGCTCTCGCCGACATACCGTCTTCTGGGATGATAATGACTTGCCTGGTTCCATGCACGATATTAACATGCTGTCATCTGCGGAGCTGTAGATGGGACTGAACGCTATTTGCAGTAGTTCGCTGATGTAAAGCAGAAATAATGTAGGGGATAGGACAGATCCCTGACGAATACCAGCGTTTATTAATTAATATTTTATACAACTATCTGTAAAGAAACACGTATACTCGTGCGGTTTCAAAAAAGTGCCTGTAACAGTGGTTTAGTTTCATCGATTAAAGGCAAATTTTCTGAAGACCACTGGAATTTAGACGAGTGATGACTACAACAACTTTGTATCCAGGTACTTATTTCCTATAATCGAATTTTCAACGATTGTATATTATCTCTCTGCGAGTAGAATAGAAACATTGGAATGTCAAGAATGTCTAACGCTGATACGAGATGAATACCTAGCAGCAAAATATTTTGGCAGAATTTTATACTCCAGGACACCTGGCTAAATACATTTATATACGTGATGTCTCATGCAGGTGACCAAATAAGCTATAATTCATGAAAGAAAACAAACTGGACAGAGCCGTACTCGAAGATAAATTTAATTTGAACTAAGCACAACATGTCCACGAAATTAAATATTGCATCAAAAAGGATGCACTATACTATGTCTGTGTATGCTGTTTTGGAGTATACCATCACAGTTGATGCGAAGAGGCTGAGAGGTATAATAAGGATAACTGATAATAAAATTTTCTGTAGCCCAAGTTGCGAAGAAAAAACTATTGATGGGCCAAATTTGAAATTCCTTGAGGAAATTAGTAGTTAGAAAGCCGAGGCACTCAAAAAAGAGAAACACATATGAAGGCTACAAAAAAAGCTAAGGCATTTGAGAACGATGCGATTGAAACCCAGCAGAAGTTTGTTGAAAAACGAAACCACTTCAAGGAACAGCTGAAAGTTCAAAATGGACAAATGTACACGATGCATGGTGAAATGTTAAACGTGGTAGATAAAAATAGGAACTTATCTTACAAGATTGCTGCACATCAAAAGCAAATAAAGGACTGCAAACTGAAATCAAAGAACTAAAATCAATAGAAAAAGAAATACTAACAAGTCTAAGTGTTTTAGAACTAAACGATATATTTGCGAAACAAATTGGCATGCTGCAGAAGCAAGTTGATGTTGCGACTCTGACAGAAAATCTCCGTCATAGACCAGAAAAGGCCATTATCGATCAAGATACTGAAGCGGCAGAAGATGAAGACCCTGTTGAAGTAGAGCAGAGTACTAGTGAACAGTCAGATGTTATGAAAAGTGGGAAAGAAGAGACATGTGACGAACAAGGTGTCAGAAAAATTCTAGTCGTAGGTGACGAGCTGGCACAGAATATAGCTAAGTGGTTATTTTCATCTGTAAGTAAAGCAGACCTCAGAACGTCAGGCATTGTGATACCCAAAGCAGAATTGTGTGACATTAGTCGTATAATATTCAATAACACCACCAATTGTGGACAATCAGATGCAATAATTGTAGTATTGTCAAAAAGCTATTCAGTCGCTGGCGCAGGCCAGGTGGTAGTCCAAAAGCAGCAAGCCTCACCAGAAGTCCCTCATGCCACACTCTGTCAAAGGCGATATGGCAAGTACAACAACACAAGATTCGCCATGATTTTCAGTTGCTCTGTTCCACAATTGAGTGACGTAGGCCAGAAGGTCACCCGTAGATCTGTGCTTACGGAAGTCATACTGATACTGGCGATCATTTATGATGTTATTGTTACGATAGTTTGAAGAGCGTGCAAATAATAGGTGCAAGCCATCAGCGACACAGCGTTTAAGGGCCTAGGGTATAGCGCGCGAAATTGCGAATACAAGAAAAGACGTATTCCTGTGTTAGCGAGGAGGCCTGTTCCCTTTCTCTAGTGTGTGTGTCTAAGATGAGGGGAGATAAGTCCAAAAATCCGAAGATAAGGGCAAAAAGTCCAAAAGTAAGGTCCAAAGTCACTATAAAAATGAATTTCGCATTTCCAAGCTCTTGAAGTTACCTTTAAGCTTACAATAGTTATGACTCAAAGAGCAAATTGAAGAAGAAAGCTTGCGCTTGTGCAACTATTTAGCCTTTTTTTGATATCGTGTTTGGTTGTTAAATTACAGAAATTTATAGAATGTATGATTTTGCATTGGGGATTAAAAAACTTTTTTGAGAAAATCGAAAATAGTTGTCATTCATTAAGGTCATAACTATCGCTTTTTGAAATATTATATATGTAGTTTAAAAATAGAGTGCGAGTTACGCCACTGCATCCACGAGAGGAAGCAGCCGAGACAGCAGATTCAGCATATTCCTTGTTTATTGTATTGCTTATCTGAAATGTATTATATACTCATTGTTTCAATTATAATTTTTCAGATTCACTTTGCACGGCTAATAATCAACATTGTACTTCTTAAAAATAAATTTTATTAGTTCGGTCAATCGAATTGTAGTTTTTTAAAAACTCCGGTTCGTAAGCTCCCGAGTTAATTGGCGCAGCAAGCAGTAGGATTCGGTCGAGAAGTTTCGCCGCCGCCGTGATAACTTCTCTGAGTGAAACTCTTAACGGCCAGACGATCCTGCAGAAGAAGAAGCTACGTGGAAGCAGACAGGGGTTGAAGAAGAAGCCTGGACCTCGTCAAGTGCATATTGGTGAGCCATCCTTTTATCCAAAATCCTTGTTTTCCGTGTTGGTGTTAGGGCAAAGTGGTCTCACTAGGATATCAGCGTATATGATATCCCTAGTTTAGTTTTAAGAGGGTCAGTGCATATGACCACGTCTGAAAATTAGTGAATATAATCTTTCAGACATAGAAAGTAAGTCAAACACAAAGAAAAGCAAAAAGCAAGCAAACAAAGCACCAAAATTGAGGATTTACTAGAAATTTTCAACAACTTAAGCTTAGATAGTGATAGTACTAGTAGTAATAATATTAGCACGATGAGTACCGAAACCCAAGTAAATTATCAGCTTTTACGATTGTATATTGATACTATTCCAAATTTTAACGGAGACAGCAATACTTTAGAAATTTTTATTGAACACTGTGATCATTTAATCAGAACTTATACAAATTCGAATAATCAAAATGATCCCCTTAACAGTTTTTTGATTAGAGCTGTAGCAGGTAAACTAACAGGAAATGCTTTAGCTTTAGTTGGTAGTAGACCAGAAAGTAGAAATTGGAATGATTTAAAAACACTTTTAAGACTTAGTTTTGGCGATCAAAGGAATTTAGATTGCTTAGTGCAAGAACTAATCGTAATGAAACCTCAGAAATCTGAATCATTTTTCAATTTTGGACAAAGAATTCAAAAAGCGAGAAGTGCAATAGCTTCAAAGTTAATTTCGATGAATTTATCAATAGCAGAGAGAACTTTTCAAACAAAAAATTATGATGAACTATGTTTAAAAACATTCATTCGTGGATTGACAGGTAGAATACAAGATATGGTTAGACTAAGAAATCCCGATAGTCTTGAACTAGCTATTTCGTATGTATTAGAAGAAGAAAATTTTATTCTTCACCAGAGACAATCAGGACAAAATCAAAATACTAATGTATCCCAGAATTTCCAAAATCGTGCACAGCCTCAGTTACCTCTTCAATTTTCTCATAATTCTAATAATTTCCCAAGATATTCAAATACGTTGCCACAACCTCGGAATACTTTTCCATTGCAACCTATTAATATTCAACCTAGACAAAATATGCCACCTCCTAGATATTTTACAAACCAACAAGTGTTTGGAAAACAAAATTTTCCTTCTAAAAATGTTAATGTATTTAAACCTACTGGGCAAGTTCCCCAAACAAAACCTGAACCCATGTCTACGAGTACAAGAAATGCGAATTTACCAAGAGGAAATCAAAATAGAAATTTCTTCCAAAATTCAGGCCCTAGAAATTTTACTAGTCAGGAATTGCATAATTTACAAGACAATTATGATTTTAATTACGAACAAAATGAAAATTATGAACAGTGTAGTGATAGTGCTTATTCCTATGACGAAAGTTTTGAACAAGCGCAAGAAAGCCTTGACCTAGATCAAGAAACTCAACAATATAATTCAGAACAAAATTTTACTCAAGCCCAGCCTCCGAAGAATCAACCTTGATAGAAATTAATTTTTCACAAAATAATTTACCTTGTATTTATATACCAGAGTTAGATGCAAAATTTTTAGTAGATACAGGGAGCACAAGAAGTTTAATTTCTCCGAATCTAGCATACACTTATTTTCAAAACTATATTCAAAATGAACGATTTAATATTCAAACTTCTCATGATGTAAGTTATCATAATGAAGTAGCAGTGATACCAATTTTCGAAATTTTTGAATGTGAACAATGGCATAAATTTTATATTTTTAAATTTAATCCAAAGTATGACGGACTTATTGGTATAGATTTATTACAAAAGTTACAAGCTACTATAAATATTCAAAATAAAATTTTGGTTACACCTTCTAGCCAAATTCCTTTAATATTGGATGAAGAAAACAAGTTAAAAAAGAACTTTGTATACAAAAAGGGAAAGTTAAATCCAAATGCAGACGCCTTGTCTCGTATAAAACTCAATATTCATGAAACAGAATCAACAGTAGCCAACCCTGGAGATGTAGACGAAGCTATTTTAAAATTCTTAGAAGATATCGCTAATAATACTGCAAATTATGATCAAAATCCGCAAAATGTCGAAAAAGAATCACCCCCGAAAATAAATATACTTCAAGATGTGCAGGTTAGACGTCCTGACCCATCCGATGATCAAACTCCCCGTTCGTTATCAAAAGAAGTAGAAAATAGTGGTATCACTATCCAAGATACTATAATCAATAATAAATTCAATCAAATTCATGTCTCTAAAAGCAGGCAAAACAAAATAATAGTACAAAAAGAAAATTATGGAAATCATAGATTTCTTAAAGTTAGCATACCTTTAGAAGAAAACGAAAAATTAATATTTGATTTCATGAGAGACTATTTAACAGACGCCACCTATTACATGTATTTTGAGAATGAAGAATTACTTACAAATTTTACGAAGGTTTATTCCGAATATTTTAGTAACAAAATGCTAAGACTAATTAGATGCACACGTCGTGTCAATACTATTTCCGATATAGAGGAACAGGTCATGTTAATGAAAAATCATCATGAAGGAAAAAAGAATCATCGTGGAATTGACGAAACACTCCAATCATTAAAGAAAAATTATTATTGGTTAAATATGAAACAAAGTATTACAAAATATATCAATTCATGCGATATTTGTCAAAGAGCTAAATATTCTAGACAAAATCCGTATGTTCCCTTAGTACTTACGGAAACGCCCACGAAACCCTTCGAAGTAATACATGTTGATACATTCTTTTATAATGGAAAACAGTATATTACAATAGTAGATGCATTTTCTAAATTTGGATAAGCATTTTTCATTACTGGCAAAACAGCTATTAATGTATGTAAAACACTTACAAAATATTTTGGTTCTTTTGGAACACCTGATAAAATTGTAGTAGACTCAGGTAAAGAATTCAATAATCAAACTGTTACAGAAATGTTAAAGTTACATAAAATTAAAATTCATGTCTGTACCCCTCAGAATCATGAATCAAATAGCATAGTTGAAAGATTTCATTCAACCCTTATTGAACACTTAAGGATTTTAAAAGAAGAATATCCCAATGAGGATGATCTTATTGATTACGCCATTATAGGTTATAACAGTTCAATTCACAGCGCAACTGGTTTTACTCCTTTTGAATTGGTATTTGGTCATACTAATTCAAGACATGCCGATGAAATTCTTACACCAAAAGAAATTTTTACAGTCTATGTTCAGAATCATAAACAAAAAATTAGTCAAGTATATGATACCGTTCAAAATAAACTAATTAAGGATAAAGAAAAGGTTTTAGAAAAAAGGAACGTAAAAGGTGATCAATGTGTAGAGTTTACAGTGAATCAAACAGTTTATAAAAAGAGTCCAAAAATCAGGAATAAAAAACATAATAAATTTATAGGACCTTATACTATCGTAAAGATCTTAGAACATAATAAAGCTGAAATAAGAAATAGTAAGGGAAAAATAGAAATTGTTCATATGAAGGAATTAAGGAAGCCTCATTTGTTACAGGACGAAAATGAAAGCCACGCAAATCTTCCTGGTCCTTCTCGTAGTAACCAAACTGATAGCGAGTGAAGTTAAGGTTACAGAGTTATCCAGTACCCCCGGTATTTTACCCTTTAATTAGGTAAAGCGAATATAATTGATAGAAAACATATATTTTTACATGATATTAATTCAAAGTACTTAGATAAGCATATATATAACTTAGTAAAAACGTATACAAAGCTGAACTCCTCTTTAGAGAAAATTACTCCTATGTATTATACAGTACTGAAGAATAAATACGATCAATTATTAACCATGATAACTGAAATGGAAAGTAAATTTCAAAATATGTTTTTCAAGAAAAACAAACAAAAGCGAGGATTAATAAACCTAGGTGGATCCATAAGCAAGTGGTTATTTGGAACTTTAGACGATTCAGATGGCCAACGTTATGATAATGCTATACAAAAACTGAATTCTAATCAGGAAAAAATTGTTAAGGAAGTAAATTGTCAAATCTCAATTGCAAAAAGCCTTGTTGAAAAATATTCAAAAACAATTGATTCAATTAGTGAAAACCAACAGAAGATTTCTAAATATATTGCTGATTATAAAAAATATATTGATAGTGTCACTGATCAAATGCATATTTATACCATTTATGTACATTAGACCAGATTTTTATCAGTGCTAATGTTATTATTTCATTTTTGGATAACCTAGAAAATGCAATTACATTTGCTCAGCTGAACATAGTACATCCAGACATTTTAACAAATAAAGATTTAATACAAATTTTGGCAGATATAAAAAGATATTATAAACCTAATGAGATTTTAAATATTAGTTTGCAATCTTGGTATTCGATAATTAGTGTTAAATGTTATTATCGTGAGGAGAGAATCCTTTTTGCCATCGAAATACCAATTGCCTATCCACAAACCTTGGAATATTTCCAATTATTCCCAGTTCCTACCAACCAAAGTACCATAATTATACCCCAAAAACCTTATCTGGCTCTTGAAGAAGAAGTTTACCAATATATGGAGCAACCCTGTATCCAAGCAGAAAATTCGTATATTTGCCGACAAGAAGAAATCAAGTTCCACCCTGAGGAAGATTGTGTATCAAGTCTAATCCTAAATAAGAAGCCACTGTGCCAGCCGATACCAGTTCAACCTCCAAACCTGATATTCAACCGAATCAATGAAGAGTATCTAATTATAGTTACAGAAGAAAGAATTAATTTGAAAGCCAGATGTCCAGACCTTGAATACCTCGCCATAAAGGGAGGTGCCCTAATCCAAGTCCCGATGAATTGCAGCTTAGAATACCAAGAATACCACTTTGGGAGTTCGAAACAAGAAGTATTTGGAAAGCCCTTAATACTACCTGGAGTAATCAATAACATATCAGTGGACTTAGCAGTCAAATTAAGACCACTGAAATTAGGGAAGATTCCGTTAAAAGAACTTCACAAAATTCAAGAAAACGTTGAAACTATGAATCAGTTGGTGATAGAAGAATCAAGCTCAAATCCAGTAAATTGGTTCCTATGGTCAATCATTATTTTAACAATGGTTGCCATTGCTACCTATATGTCAATCAAGTTTTTGAAAAAGAAATCAAGAAATCAAGAAAGGCCGAGAGAAGTCAAGGGAGTTCAAGAAAATTCGCCTTCAGTGCTTTTCCAGCCCGAAGTCTCTGTTTAAGAAGGGGAGAGTTACGCCACTGCATCCATGAGAGGAAGCAGCCGAGACAGCAGATTCAGCATATTCCTTGTTTGTTGTATTGCTTATCTGAAATGTATTATATACTCATTGTTTCAATTATAATTTTTCAGATTCACTTTGCACGGCTAACAATCAACATTGTACTTCTTAAAAATAAATTTTATTAGTTCGGTCAATCGAATTGTAGTTTTTTAAAAACTCCGGTTCGTAAGCTCCCGAGTTAATTTGCGTTATTCGCGAAATTTTGAGTCCGTGTTTTACATGGCAAATACGTATGTATCAATGTGTGTATCCAGGCCCCTTGAGGACAATGGCTGGAATTTGGTCAGGACCAGTAGCTTTCTTCGTGTTTAGCTTTTGCAGGATGCTTTTTACATCTCGATGTTGAACTTTGACCTCTGCCATTCTCGAGTTCACGTTTATGGTGGCAGTCGGATACTTCCTTGAAAGGCTACAATAGAATTGGCTGCGAAAAGCCTCCTTCAGATGTCTGTTTTTTCTTTAGGAGTAGGACTTATCAAGGGAGGTATTGACAAATGAGAAAAGTTTTGACCAACAGCCTTAGTTACAGACCAGAATCTTCTGGACGAACTAGGACATAAGAGGAGCTTGTTATTAATTTTTTGGTTGTGTTCCTTCTTGCCGCGTTTACAGCAATTTCTGGCGTCGATAAAACTGTGATGAATTATTAAAAAAAAAAGAAAATGATTACTACAAACTTGATACCCTGTATTTCGGCTATTATCACCTTTTGCACTGAGGTAGGTTCAGTTAATGGGAAAACAAACCTATTATCAGCTGCTGCAGCCTCGTTGTGCATGAAGAAAAATAAACACGAATGATGACCGGATCCAATGCCACAGGAAGAATGCCAAGTAGCTGGAATACTAGGTTATATTGTCTAAATTTAATGTGAATGTCATAATTATTATGCCAATACGCTCATACAAGGGATAGCCTTCGAGGGTGGCAATATTTGTAATACAGTTTTACAAATAAATGAAAAAAAAAATGAAAATGAAAATCTCAATATCTTTACGAGAAGAATCCCGTTTTATTGTGTGCCATCAATTAGGGAACACTCTGTATATAGGCCAGTAAGGCTCGATGAATGTAAAACCTATTTAACGCCATGCCTAAGCTTTACCTATGAACTGCGAAGTAAGATATTCGACCACAATTCATCACCGAATTGTAGGTAAATTCCTCCAGAGGCATCGTGAAGTTTGCCACCGCAGAGGCACAAAAGGATATTTATACGGTCGCGGTTCGACCATTATGGTACCTCGAAACGTCTTCACCAACGTGAAAAATTGGTCCCCATTAACCTGAAGCGCTGCTGGATGCCCTTTTTATAAATAATGTTTCTTTCCACTTTCCGCTGCTTCCTCCTCTTTTTCCTACCGTCAGTAATCGCGACTTCCGGAAAATAAATAGAAAGTTATTTGCCGCAAATATAGCCGCGGTATCAGAAAAAATGAGCCAACAGATATGCCTGCCTACACGAGTTTATACCGTGAGAAAAGTTCACAGCTAGATTAGAATTGGTTGTTTGGTCCTTACACGTCAACCGTACCTATTAGTCAGATAAGCCAATTTTTACTCACGTAAAAAAAATTCTCATTTCAAGAATTCTGGTAATCTGTTCTCGATCTAATAGAATTTACTTGATGGGAAAGTCCATGGTTATTTTGAACCAAGGAAAATACATTTTTGACTTCAGTACAATTCAGGTATCTGTGAGAATGAGATTCGATGGCGCATTCAACAGGCACGGGTGGCCATGACAAAGCTCACTAAAATATGGCGTGACCATAACCTCTCTAAAGCTACCAAAATGTCACTGGTTCAGTCTCTTGTGTTCTCGATATTTTTGTAAGCCTCGGAAACTTGGACTGTTAAAAAGGCAGATCGAGCTCGCATAGATGCTTTTGAAATGTGCACGTGGAGGAGAATGCTGATAATTCCTTATACCGCCCATCGAACTAATGTTTCCAAACTAGATGAGCTCCAAAGAGACTATCCTCCACTGTGTTGACGAGAATGCTTACATTCTTCGGACATATTCACAGAAGCGATAATATGGAGAAACTTGTAATTCAGGGTCACGCCCCGAGTGGGCGGCGCCGTGGCCGTTCCCCTACACGCTGGGTGAATACGACGAAACAGTTGCTAGATATGAGTATCAAGAGCGCCTGAACTGACAGTAAATCGTGAACGATGGCGAGCTACAGTTCGCATAACTATTGATAATATCCGTGTCGACAATACTCTAGCTCCGACTTAATGCATTTTACGAGTTCACAACATGTCCATTAAGACATTGTGACTATGATGATGATGACTCGTTCTGAAGATGTATGCTCTGACTAGGAACATAGCCTTCTGCACAACTAAAATTTCAATACTCTTCGGCCAAGCATGTCATACATTTTTAGAATAGGAGATCATACTTTCCGAATAAGCACCTATTACTCCTATCAAGAATACAAACAGTCTGAGAAAAGGATCTCAACCTCTCCACATTTTTAGTGTTCAGAATATCCTACGTTTTGCTTGTTGGCTTTTCTGGACTGGTTGGCAGGGAATAACAGCTCGCAAAGCTCACTGCAGACATTCAACTTCTTAGGGACGCGTGCGAGTGAATGACTAAAGTAATGAGAATAGAATCGAGAAAATGAAATATCCACTTCGAACTAGAGTTATCATAACATAATTTTTATCTTGCTAATAATAATAATAACAACAATACGAGAATGCGGTTAAAGGAGCCTTTCTTTTTAGCGCCGCAAAAAGAGCAGCCGAGGAGCTCAGCCTCACACTCTAGTTCACGCGGAGATGTCAGCAGTCCATTTCGAAACTTGCCCTCGCACAAATTAAAATCCCACAAAACTACCGGAGTCGACTTCCTTTTAAGACTTCATAAAAGTAAGCCAATGAATTGAATCTTCTGCAAACATCTAGAAGAACATGGCTTGTCTGAGGAGTTGACCTTCTCGTTCCTAAGGTCTAGTGGGTTGGAGTCAGAGACTGATGGCTTTATAATAGTTTGTCAAGACGATGTTTTCAACACTTTGGTATACCGTAATAGAATTATGGGTGTAGATGTACCCGACACTTGTTGTAGAGCTTGCCGACAGGCACCAGGGACGCTTATTCATCTCTTGTCGGCGAGTAAGACGTATGCTGGGACGGCTTACGTCCATCGGCATAACGCGGCTCTACGAGTTTTCTACTATCATTTAAGGCACTCGTACTGTATCGATGAGACACCGGTGCTACCATACGCCCTAGGGGATATAGAGTCTGTTGTGGAGAACGAGAGATGCCGGATTTACTGAAAATACTCGTTCCCCACGCTCGAGCTTGCATAGGTAAACAAGCCAGACATAGTCCTTCTCGACCACTAACAGAAGAAGATGTTTGTTATAGAGTTTTTGGCACCTGCCGAGATGAACATCGTGTCTAAGGAGTAGGGAGAGTGGACCAAATATCAGGAGTTGCTTGGACAACTTCGCAGGCTCTGGCCTGACTACGCTGTAAGTCTGCTGGTTATGGTCATTGGATCCCTGGGTGGAACGAGGAATACGCTGTTCTAAACACTGCGCGAAATACCGCTATGCCGTGTGGCGGCACACATCTTAGCCGCTAGTCATCCTTGGGTCCCTCCGTCTACTTAGGGCGCACGATTCGCGGACCTAGCGATTGTTCGCCTCACAGTGTGAGGACTAGTCACTGGGTAATGGAACAGCAGCTCAGTGTGTCGGAGCCCGGGCTGGAATTTTTTTAAGTAGGTATAATAATACCACACTACATACAAAGCATAAGTGGAGACATGAGGGGCGAGATTTAGCGAGGCGCTATTCTTACACCTAACCACTGATGTCAACATCACAATCGATTTCAGCAAACATAAATTTCATCAAGAAAATCAACACTAACGGATGACTCTCAAGAAAGAAGTATCTGTGACAGTTACAGGCGTATGGCTTGGTCCTTGCTTTTGGGTGGCGAGTACCGTGCGATATTCTTGGAGAGTGCATAACGCAAATTTTTAATTAGCGAAATATCTTGGTTGGGTATTTACCAACAACCCCCATTGAGCATATGATAATCTTCGTTCATGCGCATTGACAGATCGCCATAGGCCTCATAGTCATTTCTTAATAATTAGTTATTCTATCTATGTCTGTGAGTTATACTTTTATACTCTCATGAAATGATTGTTGCGTAGTTGGGTGTGTAAGGACATCACACAAGAGGTTCGTATATGTATAAGTACCAAGTATATGATGAGCAATATATTTATCTTAGTAGTTGTGAATGGATATTCCATTCACAAACAATGTAAGACCAGTGGGCATAAAATATTCTCAGAGTTGAAAAGTATAGCTGCATATTTCAGAGTGCGGCAAACAAACGCAAAGGTGGCCTCTTTTAACTTTATTCCAAGCTTTCGGAAAATTATGATTCCATCTTCAGGGCTACAATAGAATTTTGAGCATGAGTAACAATCTCAAAAAGGATGTTAGATACTTACAAAACTTAGTGAGATTGATGCGAAATGATGTTGAATGGGAGAGTCTTCACAATAATAGCATAATTTGTGTAAAACACAAAATCGTTGTCACATTGGAAAAGTAATACAAAGGACTTTAAACATTTTAAACACATTAAAATCAGATAATCTGTAGTAAAATCGGTTATTTCTTTCTTGAATAAACCACGTGGAAATGTCGTTTTAAAATGAATGACATTTAGAAACAATGACACATGTCACTTGTCTATCACTCTTGACACATGACACGTTCAACGTAACTTAGGGATAGAGCCAGTAGCTAAGATGAAGCATTGGATAAATACAAGAAAGAAATTAGCTAAGAAACTTAACAGACGTAGCTTTTTGTTAGCATGCAGAAAGAATGACATCTTGCTCACGTACATTAAAAATTAATGCTTGTCATAAACACCTTTCACTTTTAAAAGTCAGGTTGATTTCACTTAAAGATAATATAATTTCTCTTACTAATCATAATATTTTTTGTAATTTTGAATCAGCCCAATTAAGGCACTATAATAGAATCTTTCACCATACAAAAAACGTCAATATTCGTAAATTTAATAAACCTAAGGATGATGCTTTAAAAGATCTCCTGAATATTCAACCTAATTGGATTAAAAATCTAACAAATTTAGATATCCCTGAAGACATTTTAAAATTCCTTGCACTTGGCCCTTTCAACGTTTTCTTTATTAAAAAATATATTGATGACTTGATAGTTTGCTTACCGTCTGAAGGTGAGGATGAGATAGTACAAGTCTTTAACAGTTATGACCCACATATACAGTTCACCATGGAGACAGAGGATGTCAACCAATCTGTGCCCTTTTTGGACACTAGGTTCATCCGCACAAATGATAATGTCCTTTTGGTAGATTGGTTTAGAAAGCCTACCGCATCAGGTAGATTTCTGAACTTTAATTCTTACCATAAGTTGGGCATTAGGATTAATTTGGTGAAACAGATGAAAACAAAGGTTACGGAAAAATGATGTATCGAACAGTGCCAACAGTATATACATGTTGACTGAAGTGGCCAGTGTCCAGTAATAAGTGCAATAACTTGCCTTATGTCATTCCTCTTTAGCCTGACTAGCCTGCTACTGAGCCACTCATTTGGGTCTGCAAGAAGCTTTTTGCCCATTGTTTGTCCAGAGTAGATTCCCCATCGCTGGCGATGTTCCTCGTTAGATTATTGGTTAATTACAGCCCGGTTCTGAACCGAAGAATGATTTAACGCTACTGTTGACTTGCCTAAAAATAAGTTAGATATCAACTCGTCAGAACTCATCCGCTAGCGTCAGACCGTTAGCATGAGAGAAAGGTGTGAGTAAGGCCCTGTCGTATTTTCACAGTCAGGCATGGGTAAGGCTTTCCGTGTCTCAAGTATAATGAAGTATGAGTAAATTTTCACAACCCTAACTATATTTGAGTTCATCTAGCATAATGTAATATATCACTGTCCCTTCAAAAATCAAGAATAAATCATTCGCAAACACTTCATAGTATTAGAAATGCAATAGTTGTACCGTTTAGAGGACTAGGTGTAACGACTGCAAGAAGTGTTTACAATACAAAAAAAAAGTGACGAGAGGTAAAAAATTAATTTAACAGGTGACTTAAACTGCACAGGTAATTCTCCAAGAGAAATGAACCACAGGTGCGAAAGACAAAGATGATAAAACAAACTATGAAGGGAACAAATGAATTTCTGAATAAGTTCCCTTAAAAATAAGAAAATAGTTCAGCCCCAGCAGTAATAAAATATAACTGTCCACTGCCTCACCAAGACCTTTACTGTTGAGGCGTACGCTATGTGGGCGTTCACACACTGAGGGAGTCCAGGCAGACAGGTAAATCACATTGAATTGTTATCTTTAAACAAAGGCGCGTTGACAGGGAAAAAATAACTATGAGTAAGAAATCGTATTATACTGTTAGAAAAAGACCTGATGAACAGAAAAGAAGTTATTGAGATGTTTACACCATTACCTTATGCCTTATGGTAAAACTAAATTCAGAAATTAATATATTGGAAGTAACAGCGTAATACGAAAAGTATTGAGTGAACAGAAAATGGTATAACTAAACCTGAGCTATGGGGTCGAAAAGAAACAATTAGGGAATGTGCAATGATAGAAAAGATTCACGGATTATGTGCTCATCATGAGGATGATGTTCCATCCTAACCCACTACTCTATGGGTTCACTCAACAAATAATAACTTAAAATGTAAAGACGAACTAAAGTGGTCACCATGATGATCACCCGACCACGCCCATCCGGTTAAGAAGATGATCCAACCACCTTCTTATTGGTGGAAAAAGTTAACCTGTGATTGACTTAGTTAGAAAATTGTTAAAAAGTCACAAGTAATCGAGAAAGAGGGAAACTATCGATTTCTAATTTTAAAAATCGACATCAATTTTAGGCAGTCAGCTATCGGTCACCTGTTCAAAATAGCTATAGGCGTGATATCCATCAATAATTAAAGGATATACCCAAATATGAAATCGTACTAGTAACCGACCAAAGGTCTGTTACAATGTCATGCTTGTGCCACTTTTGCAATCCCATACCTGCTTTAATGTAATCTCCTTAGAATTCAGTGCCTTTAAAGCGGCCTGCGAGTGCGAGACGATAACAATATCTTGGAATAAAGGTGCTTGCTTACTCCGCAAGAGGGAGATAAATTCAATCATTTGGTTCACAGAAAAATCGGAAAAATGGAGGATACCCTCTAGATTCGATTCAGCGTCTCCGGAATTTTAGGCCGACGCGTTACGGTGCCCCGTAATATAGCCGATACACAGCGCCAACGACATGGTATCGAATCCGCCGACCCCCACCACTCCCCCATATCTCTCTGCGAACCATGTATTTCAGTCATCCAGAGAGATCTAGTCGGCTGTTAGGTGAGTGTGAATCTCCCACCGCTATTTGCACGACAGCTCTCTTTCTTACTGAACAACGACTCTCAGTCGGCCAGGATTTCATGGAATGAAGGTGCTTTTCCGATTTTTCTGCGAACTAATTGATTGAATTTATCTTCATCTTGCGAAGTAAGCAAGCACCTTCATTCCATGAAATCCTGGCCGACTAAGAGTCGTTGTTCAGTAAGAAAGAGAGCTGTCGTGCAAATAGCAGTGGGAGATTCACACTCACCCAACAGCCGACTAGATCTCTCTGGATGACTGAAATACATGGTTCGCCCATGTCGTTGGCGCTGTGTATAGGCTATATTACGGGGCACCGTAGTATAGTTGGTAACGCGTCGGCCTAGAATGCCGGAGACGCTGGTTCAAATCCAGCCGGTACCCTTCATTTTTCCGTTTTTTCTGTGAACTAAATGACACAATAGTCTTGTTGCGGTACTGTCTATCAAGGCCCTGCTTTGCAGAGTTTACAGCTAAGACACACCACTTTAATCAACTCCTGAAGGATCAATAATATTGTTCGAGTTCACAAAGTGAAATGCAGTGAATGCCTCCGACTGTGAATTATCTACTCAGCATATACACCTACCAGTAGAGCAACTCTCTACAATTATAGGATTTATTAGCTCATCGCATCCCACGCATTCTTTGTACGCTTGTCAGAGCGGTCCGCTGGAGCTTTGCTTTAAATTACGGTCGTGAGGTCGATCGGTCTGCCAGGTGTGGTTACCCAGAGATCAGCCAAAGTCACTCACGGAGAAGTAAGGAAGAAAATGTCTATAAAGGAAGGAGAAGAGCAAAAAGGAGGAAGTTCGTCGGTTGGAGGGAATAGCTTGACATTTGAGTTCGGTCATTTTTTGGTTTAGCCAAAAGGTTAACTTTGGGTTTGATATCTGAGAGAACAAAAATTTGGCTGTTTTCAAAATTGCCCGATTTGATTTTGATCACAGCGCTAGCTACGGCGTTGTGTGCTTGCGACCTTGCTCAACCGACTCGCGCAACAGAGGGTTGCTGTGCAATTCCGCTTGACTATAACGTCGTTTGACGGCGAAATAGTGCAAATAAAACTGGAAGTTAGCTAAACTCGAATAGTTAAGATCATTGCCGTTAACCAACAGTGAAGGAAGCAAGATATTCGGGGTTCATAAGACATTTACTGAAAATAACACCATTGTTGATAGGAGGTCCGAAGTCCGAAAAGTCGATTTGCTTTGATTTTCCTTGCGCAACAAATGCTGTACTAGGCAATATATTAAATTTATAATATCGACATAAAATCAGTAAATAATATAGGTGACCAGACTTGCACGGCAGGTCCGTAGTAGGAATTCATTTAGTGCCAAGCTAATAAGAGGATTCGATTCGCCCTCAGAAGAAGAGCTGAAACACTTCGAAAGAAGCAAGCTGGCTATAAGGAAACCAACAAAAGCCGCAAACAGAACATTGAGAAAATCAGAAATGGACTCAATTGCAGAAATGTTGCGAAACATGAAGGGAGAACTGAAATCCGAGATTTCGGCAATGGGTATGGAAACAGATGATAATGAGATATTGAAAGTTAAGATCAAACAGACAATAGAGCGTGAAATAGGTGTACAAGCATCCATCAGTAACGTTCGTAGAATCACCGAGAAAAAATACTCAATAGAGCTGCCTACATGGGACAAAAAATGCAAATTCTTAAGGCGAAAAAAAGTTGAAGGGTAAAGACATTTTCATGGACAGCGAACTCACAAAAAAAGAGAGACTTATAGAAAAGAAGATCAGAGATGCTGCGACGGAAGAAAAAGCTAGAGGAAAGGACGTCAAAGTCAGATTCCAAAAATGAATACTGAATGAAAGGAGCTTGGTACGGAACCAAGAAGAGAACAGACTTATGCCAAAAAACTAAACTCAGATTATAACGGAGGAGGTAGTAGGCTGACGATAAAGCTATCGAACAGGACAAATGAGACGCATCAAGGAGAAAATCACAACACGGACACACGGATGGAACAGAATTAAGGGGAAACTCCTCACCTTAAACCAACTCATCAAAGAAACCTTTACAAGCAGAAATAATGCCAGACGGACCAATTATACATAATTTCAAATATGGGACTAAGAGTAAACGTGAAAAAACTCGTCTTCTTTACAGCAAAGCGATTCAGAGTTGACTACTTTGAATAACTAGGCAGTATAGTTAATAACACAGGAGGGACAGATCAAGATATTCAACAGCGTCTACTCAAAGCAAGAAGGGCATTTGGCAATCTACCCCGTACTCAATCAGAAGCAAAACAAAAACTCCAGGTTTTCATTAATAGATGTCTACAGAGGGATTAAGGGATTTTTTGGCCAAGGACATTATGGAATGAAGAATTGTGGAAGAGGAGAGTAGAGACGGAGATCAGACAGAGAAAGTGGAATTCGATAGGTCACATCCTGCGAAGAGACAGACACATAGGAAGTGACCTGGAGAAGCCAGTTACAGACGAGGCAAGAAGAATGGGCAAGACTTGCGACATGCGCTTGCAAAGAATAGATCGGACTTGCGTCAGCCTGTAGAAGTCCTGTGTTCCTCAATGGAATGATGGGACTATGTATAGAGTCGTTGAACCTACTGCTTAAATGTAATCCCTCAAGTGAGCGACGTCAAAGCCTCTGTGAAGGGTATCGTTGGAAAAATATCATAGGGCGTTAGTAATTGTCCACTGTCCTGCTCTGCAGAACCTGCAGGTTTCGCATGAGCGTTTTGGCGAGGAAACACCAAGTCGCACACACGTAGGTAATTGCTTATCTAATAATCATCTTGCAAAGTCAAATTTTATTCACCAAACTCAATTTGGAAGTTGTACATAACACAGCGCAGTGTTGACGAAACGTAATTTACAATTTTGTTTTTAACGCTTCAATACCTTTCAGCCAAGTCATGACCCTATCGAAGCGTTTTGACATCCTTATACTGAGTAATCCCCATACACGTATGCATGGGTATGTTAACATGAATAATATGTGTATAGGTGGCAAATCCCTAGACAGTGACACGTATGTTCACACAGTAAATGCAACACACATGCATACGTCTGAGTACATGTGCGGGTGGAGTGCCACTTAAACGGTATATAGAGAAAAACGGGACGTCTGAAGGATGTACAATTTGCATTTATACATCGCCGTCGCACAGGCAGCCGGAATGATGAGGTACTTGTTTGCTTGCCAGGCATACGGTTAGAATCAGCCACTCCGACCCGAATATCTCTACATAGAAATTGTTCTGTGTCCTGGATAAAACGGATTTTGTATACACCCTACATAGGAAATGCTGATATTTCAGGTTTTAAATAAGGGTCCTCTTGTTTTGGCCCTGTGTACAGCGAGGCAGGACCGTATCCAGTGAATAAAAGGTTCGGTAACCTCTAAGGCTTGTTTATCTGCGTCAGCCTAAATAGCATGGCCTTATTAGGCAGGTAAAGTTAGATTCAATTAGAATTTGAGGTTACACACGTCTTGACCCACGAGGTTGCCATTTTGGCTTATCCCTCCATTCCTGTCTTTGGTCTACATTTCTCCCAACGTAAAAAAATGTATAATCATGAATGGGATGAGGCGTCTAACTAGTTTGTCGTCGATGGATCATACGAGAGAGTGAAGAGCGATCAAACAGAACAAAAACCATAAAGTAAGCTTAAAAGTGATCCCAAAAATGTAAGATTCTTAGATTCACTGTGAAGACTGATTACTAACTTCTTAGAAAAAGCTACCATCAACCCATATCTTCCACCTTTTACTCCCCATATGAATTATGCCAAAATCGAGTCAAAGTCAAGTCTATAAATAAAACTATTATACCCGTTTGACATCGACATTTTCTCCGCGAATTTATTCATTGATCAATCCATGGTCGTCTTCAACGTCAAACTGATTGTTTTACATCTGTGAATAAAACCATGGATTTTGTGACAGCATGCAGTGACGCCAACACTGTTGCTGTGATATGATTAGCGATTTTCGCAAGGTCTATTTAATTTGTATTTGTTTGTGGCCTTTTGACAGCAAAACTCTCAATTGGATTGCGAGTTTTTATTTGGAAAATATTTAATAGTATACAGAGACGGGTATGCAACATGCCTGACATGCGCCGTATGATTTGTAAGGTTGGCACTACTGAAATTTACGTCAAACTTGACCACAGATTAGAACAGGTTCTAAATCAGTGAAAACATCCAAGAAGAAATCCATTGACTTATTTGACGTCGAATTCCTGTTTCACACTTGTCCATTCTGACCACGAACTGAATCCACGAATTAAAACCATGGACTTATTGTTGATGAAAAACAGGTATTAAGGGGCTAGGGTATAGCGCGCGAATTTGGGAATCCAAGACAATACGTATAGTGTATAAGAGGCAGTGTTCGGCAGACTTACGATATTTCAGCAAACTTCATATTGCGCATACCATAGGCGAAATGGGGATTCACTATCCGTTAGTTTATGGCATATGAAAAATGGTATATGTTTATCACGTTTTAGGAGTTATTTTTGACGCTCTTACTTCCCACACCGATAGGTGAGGGGAGTATTGTGATCGCGAAAATTTTCGATTTCGAGACAATACGCTTTTTGGACGTTTAATGATGTCTACATAACGAAAATCCACGTCGGTCTGTCTGTCTGTCTGTCTGTCTGTCTGTCTGTCTGTCTGTCTGTTGGCGTTTTTATAACGTCATAATCTCAGTAACCGCTACATGGATTGTGATGAAGTTTGGGAAGCGATATGTTGTGGGGTCGTAGTAGGTAATGTTCCTATGATTTTGGAAATTGTTGTACGGGGGGCGGAGTAATTAGCAAAAAACAAACATTTTCAAGTAATCCTCAAACTTCGTTTTTAGGCGTTTTAGGGGTTCCTGATCATTTTCTACTTTTTTTGGGTGGGGGTGAATTTGGGGTGATTGGGGGTGGTTGAGGGATGGGGGGTTGTAAAACTGAAAAATTTGTTGTATTCATAATGGGCTGTCCATTGACGTGTGAATGAAAAACCTAGCGGCATAATATACTTTTTTAGGTTCATACGAACATTACCTTGCTTATAGAAACCAAGGGACTTAGAATTTGTGATGTATACATACGAGTATTGCTTTAGATCGTTCTATATTGCGTAACGCGAAACTTATTGAATTGATTTTAATGAAATTTTGACACAGTATTACTACCGCGGCGAGGATGGAAAACGCGTATGTTTTGGAAAAATCGTGTCAGTAGCGGCGCAGCAATAATTAAAACACCAAAAATATAAAAACAGCTCAAACTTTGTTTTTAGGCCTTTTAGTAGTTTCTGACCATTTTCTACTTTTTTTTTGGTGGGGGTGAGTTTGGGGTGGTTGGAGGATGGGGGGTTATAAAACTGAAAAATTTGTTGTATTTATAATGGGCTGTCCATTGACCTGTCCATGAAAAACCTAGCGACATAATACACTGTTTTAGGTCCATCCGAACATTGGCTTGCTTATTATAGAAACCAAGGGACTTAGAATTTGCGATGTAGGTGTACATATGAGTATTGTTTTAGATCGTTATAATATATTGCGTAACGCGAAAATGATTGAATTGATTTTAATGAAATTTCGACACAGTATTACTACCACGGCAAGGATGGAAAGCGCGTATGTTTTAGAAAAACAGTGGCGGTGGCGGTGCAGCATTAATCAAAAAACTAAAATAAAAACAGCTCAAACTTCGTTTTTAGACGTTTTGGATGCTCCTGATGATTTCGCATCGTCCAGTTGAAGCATGCAGAAAAAACTGTGGCGTCCTAATTTCTAAAGAGGGAGATGCAAGAAACTATTTACGAGAGTTTTTGCGTTGGATGTTTTGTTGCGGGTGGGTGGGCGATGATTTGGTTGCAAGGGAATTTCAAACTATAGTTTCATGCAATGGAGAAATAATAAAATGGTATCATCATTATGTGTGGGAAGTACTGAGTCAACCAACTTGACTTTTTTTTTAAATTAGCCGAGATAAAGACATTATAGCATCTGCTATCCATCCTTGCTAAAATACCGTAACTTTTTATAAAATTTTGTAATTTTTAAAACTCATCAGGAACCGGAATAAGCGTCTGCCATTGGGTTTTTGTATAAGAAAAGGTATATACTACAACATAATCAAAAGGCAGACTTGCCAAAATGACGTAATAGAACTTACTTTTTGGCGCTTTTGGACTCCCACTCACTCCTAAAGGAACCGTCGCTGAGGATAGTGAATCCCCATTTTGCCTGTGGCAGTATGAAGTTTACTAAAATACCCCAAGTTTGCCGATCACTGGATCTCAGCCTAGTATACTTGTGTTAGCGCCTATTCAAGTATTTGTGTCTAAAATAAAATGAAGGGAGTTAAGTCCGAAGGTCGCCTTGCGATATTTCTGACGGCCCACCCCCGCGAAGATAATTTTGACCGGTGGTCCGCTTATAGTGTGACGTTACCTTTAAACATACTATAATGATTGAAAAAGCAAATTGAAGAAGGAAGTTTGCACTATGTCAATTCGGTGGCCTTGTTTTAATACCGTGTTTGGTTGTTAAATTACAGACATTTTAATAATTTGTGACTTTGCATTGAGAGTTTTTTTACACACTAAAAACCTTTTTTGAAAAAATGACTGAATTGTTGTTCATCAAGGTCTTAACTATCACCTTTTGAAATGTTATGTATGTAGTTTGAAAAACAAGTGAGTTGTGCACGTACTTGCGAATCCATGCCTTGCATGACAAATTCATATTTATAAATATGTATATCCAGGCCCCTTTAGCACAAGAATTTCAATGTACAAAATGTTTGTGTCGAAAATGTTACACATAATGGCAGGAACATGGAAATAAGCCCTGCATAACTAAAGAAAGGACGTTAGATTTTCACTCGCTGAACACTAGACAAAGAGGACAATAATAACTATAAGTGGAAGATAAAGGTTTCTCGCTAAATAAAAACTTTTCCAAGCCAAAAAGTCCACTAAAGGAGTTTGTTCAACTTCGAGTATTTCGCGGTTTTGTTGTATTGTGATAACAGAATAAAAAATACGGCTAGCGTAATTTTGGATTACTGATATATAACTGTTTCTATTTTGACAACAACGTGCTGTTAACATCTTACAATCGACGAGAAACGTTAGTTTTTAAAATAAAAGATGGCTTGGGGGAACAGCTAATCAGTATTATTACATGTTCAGTTCTCTATCTATCAATTTGTACTTTGAACAATTTTGCGAAGGCAGCATTAGTAAGCTTTTTCGAGCTGCCAGAGTACTAGCCCCAATATGATCATGAAAAGAAGCTAGTAGAGCAATCGTTCTTTTTATTATAGAGGATTCAGGAGCACTCGCACACCCGGAAGTGTGAGAGATAATCTACCTGCCCGACATTGTACCAACTTGAATCTTCTGATGTCATGACCACCAACCATTAAA
Organism: Callosobruchus maculatus; assembly: GCA_951848785.1. Taxonomy (NCBI): domain Eukaryota; kingdom Metazoa; phylum Arthropoda; class Insecta; order Coleoptera; family Chrysomelidae; genus Callosobruchus; species Callosobruchus maculatus. The sequence continues at coordinate 9,859,549 of CATOUR010000026.1, read as the reverse complement.
TCAAATAGACATATCTATTTACATTTCAGCTCATTGCATACATATACAGATCCCCCCTCGTAGGTATTACGATGTTGATTTTGACAAGAAGGGGACCCAAGAACTAGGAAAAACAATCTTTTCGTACCCTAGAACTTTCCCCAAATTTTGGGATTACGCTAAGACATTTGGCAGCAGCGGCACGTGATAGTACTATAAGTTCATTCATACAAAAGTCAAGGCGCCAACGACGAGTGACAAGTGGCAATTGACACTTCTTATTGACACTGTTGACAGCTTGACCAAGCTTGATTTTGCATTTCAATTTTATCTGAAATCGAGTGTATTTAGTGGTGAGAAGTGCTGCAAAAATGATTAACCAGTGCTATATCTGCAAGATATATTCCTATAAACCAGAATATACTGGTTTTCTCTTTCACTGGTAAGTTGGAAAAATGTCTATTGAATGCATTATTTTTACTGTTCATTGGCGTGGCGAAAACCTTTCCTAAACTTTGTTTCTCTTGGTAAACCAAGCCCTCATTATTTTTGTATTTTGTGTGTATATTGTTAAGAAATGTGGTCAAATAGTATCAGAATAAAGTGAGAAATAGCCCTTAGTAAGCTACTTCCTAAGTTACTCCAACCACTGATGTTTTCAAATTCAAACATTCTTTGTTTTCGTCTGTTAATTGGTTTAGTATATGCTGCTACTTGTTTCCAGGCTATCCATTAACAGTAGCATCAGAAATATTTGGTTACAATGCTTATGTTTGGAGAACACTGCATTGCCCAAAGACACAGGATTGTGTTCCAGGCAGTTTGGACCCTGATGCATTCATCGTGGTCATGACCATCGGACGCAATTGCGTTCACCCGACACCCGACATGCCACCATGGCCTGACCGGTTAAAACGTTCGGTTTTTTCTCACCTCCATACCCTTCAACCAGTCATAGACTTTGTTGTGAGCAGAGTTTATAATAAACAACAGCGGGTTTTCGAAAGAGTCGTTGTAATTGAAAAACGTAAAAATCTTAGGAAAAACTTGTATATAACACAACGTGAAAAAAATGTTCATCTGTCAACTCACTGTCAACTACGTGCCAACTATGAAAATCGCATATGACCTAGAAAGCACATACAGGGGAACATATAAAATTGTTACAGTAGACCAGACAAAAATACGTGAACATTACAAAACATCTTAATATTAACACTCCCACCTTTTGTCATGTTTAAATAATTTCAACAACACTAAGCTTCTTACAAAGATCTTGGAATGTTTTTCTTGGTAATGCCTTCGTAAATATATCTGCCTGCTGCTCCTTAGTATTCACATAAGCGGGAACAATATCACCAGCTTCAAACTTCTCTCTAACAAAGTGATACTGAACATCGATGTGTTTCGTTCAATTGTGGAACTCTGGATTTATTATCAGCTTAATCGAACTCTGGTTGTCAATGTTCAAAACTGTTGGTTTTGTAACTTCTCCGTCGATGTCGAACAACAATTTCTGCAACCAAATAGCTTCTTTGGTAGCTTGTGAAGCTGCTACATATTCTGCTTCAGTCGTGGACAGACTTACTGTAGGCTGTCTTCGGCTTGCCCGTGTTACTGGCCCGTTGCATAATTTAAACACATAGCCACTAGTAGATCGCCTTGTCTCTGTGTCACTTGCATAGTCAAAATCGATATAACCACATAAGTTACCTTCTTTATTTTTGTCGAATTCTATGCCATATTCTTGGGTTCCGATAAGATATTTTATTATTCTTTTCACCGCGTTCCAGTGAACGATTTTGGGATTATTTAAGTATCTACTTGCTACTCCCACCGCATGTGAAATGTCAGGACGAGTAACTGTAGCTAGGAACATTAACGAACCAACTGCTTGTATGAAGGGAATTTGCTCACCAACTTCCTTCGAATCTTCTGTTAGGGCCAAATTTGTATGTTGGTCCTCTGGTGTTGATACCATGCTAGCATCTTCCATCCCAAAGCGTCGAATAATACTCTTAATGTAACTTGACTGCTTCAAATACGTTTTGCCTTGCTCAGGATCTCTCTTTATTTCAATTCCAACAAAGTAGTTAGCATTTTCAGTAATCTTAGTCTCGAAACAACTTTTTAATTCTTCTAAAACTGTATCTATTGCTGCCACTTGAGATGAAGAAGACCATCATCAACATAGATCACCAGCAATAATTTTACATCCTTTACATATCCAGTATAGACACACTTGTCAGCTGATGAAGGTTGAAAGCCAAAGTTTTGTAGAAAAGTGCTAAATTTCTTGTTCCAACATCTTGGACTTTGTTTCAGGCCATACAATGACTTTTCTAGTTTGCACACAAAACCTTCTTCGCAGTCTAGTCCAAGTGGTGGTTTCATATATATGTCCTCTTCAAGTTCGCCATACAAAAATGCAGTTTTTATGTCGAACTGTTTGAATTCATATCCTCGCATGTTTGCTATAGCTAATAATACTCTTATTGAGTCAAATCTTGTTGTTGGTGCAAAAATTTCAGTATAATCTATCCCTTGTTTCTGAGCATATCCTTTTGCACACAATCTAGCCTTGTATCTACTAATACTTCCATCTGGTTTTCTTTTAACTCCAAAAACCCATCTTGACACAATAGGCTTCTTTTCTTTTGGCATTTTTACCATATTCCAAGTTTCATTTCTTAACAAAGAATCAAACTCTTCATTAATAGCTTCCTTCCACTTTTCTTTTTCAGTGCTATTCATTGCATCATCATAAGTCTCCGGAATGTCTATTTCTATAAAATTTAACTGAAACTCTTCATATCTGGCAGGTATACGAATATTTCTCTGCGGTTTTAGGTCTGGAACCTCATTTTCTTCTGCAGACTCGTAGTGTTCTTCCGCTTTTTGCTCGTAGTTTCCAGTCTGCACTACTTCTTCTACTCCAAAGTCTGTGACATCATCACTATCAAGTTCTATGTTCACTTTATTTGGTTTTACACCACTCTGTAGCTTTTCATTGAATACCACATTCCTTGATATTGTCACCTGTCTTGTAGTAGGGTTGAAAAGTCTGTAGTTTGTCGAATTTTTGTCATAACCAACAAAAACTAGCTTTTGGCTTTTCGCATCTAACTTTCGGCGTTTTTCATCAGGTATGTGCATGTAGGCATCACAACCAAATACTTTCAGATGATCAAGTGTTGGTTTTTGCCCACACCACATTTCATAGGGTGCTTTTGGATCTTGTGACGTTGGCATTCTATTCAAAATATAGATGGCAGTACTTACTGCCTCGGCCCACAAGTACTTTGGAACACATGACTGCTGCAACATCGAACGTGCACACTCTACGATTGTTCGATTGTCTCTTTCAGCACGACCATTTTGCTGAGGTGTGTATGGTGCTGTTACCTCGTGTTCTATGCCTTCTCTCACCATAAAACTTTTAAACTCACTACTGAGATATTCAGCGCCCCCATCAGTATGTAGAACTTTCACTGAATGACCAAATTTATTTTTGATTCTCGCATTAAAACTTTTAGAGCACTCAAAAACGTCAGATTTATGTTTTATGAAATGAGCTACACGATAACCACTTTTTTCATCCTTAAAAGTCACAAAGTATCTATACCCTTTTAGGAGTGGAAATAGGACCGCACACATCACTATAAATTCTCTCTCCAAGCTCAAGTTTCACATGCTCTTCCCTCTTTTTCTTGAACGGCAACTTTAGCTGCTTACCCAATACACATGACTCACTCAGAAAAAGTTCTCAGTATTACTAAACCTTACTCCTTTAACCAAATCTTTATCAACCATCTGTTTCAGGTATCTACATTAACATGGCTACAGCGCTCATGCCACAGTTTCATGTTGTCAGTGACTGTCAAGTTTGGAGTGTAAATCATAGTTCTAAACAGCATTTTGTAAGTGTTAGTAGAGTCTTTCACGGCTACTCCTACAAGTTTTGAATCTTCAAAAACTCTAGCTTCATTCTCAAATTTCACTACTTTCATACCCTTATCAGTAAGTACACCTTCAGAAAATAAGTTTTTACATAGCTGTGGTACATTGTTTATAGTAGCATCATACCACTTACCATCTATAAGCCTCTGTATTTTTATTGTACCTTTGTCATCCACAGGTAGCTGCTGGTTATTGCCTAACTTGACTCTTGACTTAAAGCTGTTGTCAAATGTATGATAAAAGTCCCTTCGGTAGGTCATATGGGCAGAAGCCCCACTGTCCATTATCCACGTTTCTGATTCATAAATCACATTGTCTGGATCAACCTCTTCTACATTAAATGCTGTCTCGTTTCTATCTCTTTTCGGATTATCCTGTCTCCTGAAGTGATCATCTTGTTTCTTCTTCTTCCCTTTACAGTTTCTTGCTATGTGACCTCTTTTTCTGCAGTTAAAACATACAGGACCTCTTGAGTTTTCACTTTTCTCACCTTCTGGCTTCTTCTTACTTAGTGACACTGCCGCCAACGCTAGCTCAGCTTCTTCATAAGACTGGAGGTTGTTTTCTTCATGTAATAGTCGAGCCTTTAGGTTGTTTAGTGTTTGTTTTGCAGGATCTAACGACAACCATGCCTGCCTGACATTTCTATACTCTGCAGGTAGCGTGCTAAGTATCTTTGTCATTATAGACATGTCAGTGATGTCGTCACCGGTGTCTTTTATCTGTTTTGCAAGATTCTGTACCTTTGACACATGCTGTGCAATGCTATCACCAGTGTCCATCTTATACTGATGAAATATTTCATGAAGGATCATTTTATTAGCTTCAGATTTCTGTTCAAAAATTGCCTCTAATGTGGACATCATATCTTTAGCATTTTCACAAGTCTCTATCAGCGTAATCTGGTCCATGTTCATAGCTGAGGTCAGCACAAACATTGCCTGTGCATCCTTTTTGCACCATGATGTATACTCTTCAGTTTGTGATGGGTTGGGCTTGGTTAGGTACCCATCAATTACCCCATAAATACCTTTGGCCTTTAGTGCACATTTCATCTGAAACTTCCATTGTCTGAAGTTCGTACCATCAAATTTATTGACGCTGGAAACATCCACTTTGTCTCCCATTTTTCGCTGTAGTTGGACACACCAAAAAAACGACTCACGTTTTCGCAACTCTGGCACAAGTTCTTTGAGCAGCTTTTCGCGTGCAGGGACACACCCTACCGAACTTTTCAGTTTCCACGTTAGTTCTTCCTTCAAGGGACACACCCGTTACTTTTGGCGCGTTTTTACCGACACCTTTTTACGACTTTTCCACGCAACGGCTACACTTTTTCGAACGAACGATATCTGGGCCCATAACCTGTTGTGAGCAGAGTCTATAATAAACAACAGCGGGTTTTCGAAATAGTCGTTGTAATTGAAAAACGTAAAAATCTTAGGAAAAACTTGTATATAACACAACGTGAAAAAAATGTTCATCTGTCAACTCACTGTCAACTACGTGTCAACTATGAAAATCGCATATGACCTAGAAAGCACATACTGGGGAACATATAAAATTGTTACAGTAGACCAGACAAAAATACGTAAACATTACAAAACATCTTAATATTAACAGACTTTTCGTCGGACGAAACAACAACTATAGTTGGGCTGGTCCAAGCTCGTTGATCTTGTGGTTTTAATCACTGCTTCTGCGGTTTTTGCTGTGGATGGTCGTTCAATAAATTTTATGGAAGATCCTTTCACACTCGAACAGCGTAGGCTTTGCCGTATCTAGCTGTCCACAATTTCGGCACTGGTTATCGGTAGCTTTTCCTACCCTTTAAGATAGACGCCTAACGGGCCATGGACTGCTAGAGCCTCGGTCAGAAAATAGCAGGTGGTCATGTGCTCACAGTTCACCGAATCTGAAACTGCTGGTATCAGTCTCTTTGTCCACGGCGCAACCTCCGTTGTTTGAGACCATATCTGCTGCCACTTCTGTATGGTCCATTGTATGCAGTCTTTCCGCCTTGTTCCTGTGGCCCCTTATGAGACATAGGTCTCTCTTCAGCTAGAATAGCAGAGGCGGTATCACCACTTGCAAGGCTGTACCAGATACTGTGCGGTAGGCCCTGGCTACCCTCAGCAGTCACTTCATCTGCAGCCTGTGCAGCTCCCTAGATAGCATTTATATTCTGACATACTTCTAAATCTGCTATGAATATTCTGAATAGTTATAGATTATTCCAGGATTATTTTATTCCGTCAGAAACCTTTTAGAGTAATGTAATAATATATATTTTGTATTAATTTCTGGATATTCCCTTATAAGGTTATTAGTCGTAAAGAATTGTAATAGAATATATTATTCTGTGAATATCCAAAGCATTTTCTAGCTATCTCGTTCGAACTCGTGTAATGTCGGAATGTGATCGGAGCCGAGTGACGTGTGTGCGTGGTGCCGTGGTAACAGGTGGCAGTCTTGAGTCGTCGCGTCGTCGGCCATTTTATTTTTAATTGACTCTCTGATCGACTGGAATTAGTGCGATTTTCATCTCTCAAATGTTGTCATCTCTTCATTTTTGCTGTTTTCCATCGAGGCTATCAGGAATAAAAATCAAGGTAAACACATCAACATATCATTTGCTTGTGAAACTATATGGCAATGCTTCTGTATTTATTTTTATATGTTCATTATGATCAATGCATTGTAGTTATATCTAGTTGGGCCCTCAATAATGTAGTAACGACGTTGCAGATAAACATAAATTTTGATTATTCTATTTCAAATAATACTGACCTCAAATCTGTTCCCCTCCAGTTTGCTTTTGAAGAAAGAGCAATGGTATTGAAAATGGATTGTACCACTCAATAATAAACATATTAGTTTTGTTTGTTATACCTATGCAATATATGTTTTTTGCATTTATATATAATTTTTTTGCAGATGCAATCCTAGAATCCTGCTCTGGTATAAAAGTAAAGCAAATGGAAGATGTCTGAGCCTATTTTTGACAAAAGTCACTGAAAGGTTAGGAAAAAATAATTAGATTATATGTTTTAATTTAACTGCACTTACACCTCCTTTGACCTTTTCCTATCTAGTCAGTGTTAAAAATATAACTCTTCATTTACTGAAAGCAATATGGCTATTGTGCTACATATAGTATTTTGTGTTACACTTATAGGATATTGTAGACATTGTTATTTATCTCCTTCATCACCTATTGTAGAACGTTCATAGAACTTTCATGAACTATTTATATAAAATAATTTGGGAACAACCGTAGTTGATATAATAATAATAGATTATTTGTAGAATATAATAATAATAATTCATATAATATCCATAGAGTATTCTTTGAATTATGTATAGAATATTCGACAGAATATTGTTAGAACTGTTAGGTTTTTTTTTTCATTTAAAAGGTTGATAGAATATTCAACCTTCTACAAATACAGTGAGCATAATCATAGAATAATTCTTCTATGATGAATGATCATATATTATTCTCAGGATAGATAAAGCTATTTGGGTCCTGCTTTTCCCTTTTGAGTACCCTGTGCCATACTGGTGCTCCGTAAAGAACAAAATAGTATTCAGGGCTTACTTCTTAATGCGGTCTAAGAAGCACCTCGCGTTGTCTTCCAAGTACCTCACATATTTACTGGGTACTATCCCAGAATAGCCATCATAGAGAAGCGGCACAACCTGTCGGCACCTTTGATGTTCGGCGGATTATTATTTGGTGATCTTGAATCGGCTTGGGCTGGAACTGACACACATCCACAATATAGAGCAATTCCGCGACCATAACCTCAAACGTCTTGATCAGCTGATATTGAGCAGCCGCACGTGGAGTTTGACGGTTTGACATTTGTCCACAATAACCCCGCGAATGCGTTATGAAACTCGGTCCCTGCTGTGTCGCTTCTCTGTGATGGCTATTCTCGGGTGCTATACTCCTACCTCTAAGCTGGAAGATCTACCCTTGCCTTTTATCCTACATCCTCGTAGTATCACAGCTCAAGTCTTTTCTGAAGCCAAATCCAGGGGATGGTGCCTGATCCAGCCTTCAATGTTTTGCAAGCCTCGGTTTACCTTGTATGCACTAGAGTCTACAGCACCTAATAGCATAGCGTCGGTGTTATAAGTAAAATATACCTTTCCAAATCTTTCGTTAATTTTTACGGGAATTTCCTGCTCTTTAGTACATATGTATACACGGTTGCTCCAGTACGCCGAATTTTTGTGGAGCTTTACACTTCGGTTGAAAAAAATAAATGATAGAATAATTATGCCGAGTTTTTTTCACCGGATAGCAGCCATTACAGTTATCCTCTCTCAAAAAAATACGGCAATTATATTTGATATGGTGGATTACGCAAAATCCAGTTCAAAACGGATGAGAAGTTTTTATGCTTTTATATTCCATTTAGAATATGATGGTAAAAGACATATAATATGTCTAAGTGGGAGAGAAAGATAACTTCGCATGTTTTGGACCTTGTTCCTTAATTGACTCAAACTGGGTCGGTTGCAAATAAAAAACGGAGAGTTTTGGATGAAGCCGTCAACTTGAAGTTTTGATTTTGGCATAAATCCTAATACTTCATTACGCAAAATTGTGGATGCTAGTGCAAGAGTTAATCAAAGATGATTTCGATCGGCCAGTTGAGTTTTTTGAAGAAATGACTCGATTAATGATATTACCATTCAAGTACTTCAAAAAATTGAATGTATGGGAAGACACTGTAAGAAATAAAGTGATTGGGCTGTTGTTTATCAATATAAATTTATTTGTATATGTTGGAATCATCAATCCGTGAAACCATTGAAAATCAAATCGAAGAGGATGTAAACCCTTATACTTGGTGAGGCTGAAATTTATTTCCAACAATTAAGATGTTCTCCCGGTTCGGCAATTGTTAGACGATGCGTTTCCAGATAAATGGACAGGTGGCCTATTAGATTTCCTGATCTGACGCCGTTAGACTTTTTTCTATGGGACCCTTTAAAATCTATTGTGTTTACTCCCCAACCTGAAAATTTGGATGACCTTCGTCAACGCAATATAGAAAGCTGCCATTATATCCCACAACATGTTTTTGCAACTAAGTGTTCGTCAAGAATTTGAACATCACCATATCATCGTTTGGCTAATAATGGGCATAAGTTTTGAACACTTATTGCAGCAAAAAGTGATATTTCCGCGTGTTTTTGTTTTCTATTTGAAAAAATTAAGATACATAAAGATTTCTGTAACTTATTTCTATTTTTTTCGAAAACAAATTCTCCGATTTTAGAAAACAGAAGCCCAAAATAAAGGACTTCGACATATCTTTGAAACAAGATATTACCAGGTATCCTCTGTCATTTGAAATTATCAAGGGTAGAGGGCACAAAGGAGTAAAGTATTTTTAGGCTAAAAAGCTTTTCCCTTGAGAAATCTTTTAACGTGTCATGGCGTTTTTTCTTTTAGTCAATGGTTTTTGATGAATCCATGGTGGACAGTTTTCAAATGAACACCCTGTATATACATGAAAAATTGCTCGTATCTGTCGTGAAATTCATGCCTTTAGAACTCTATACGTATCATCTCTGAGATATTTCTCTTGTACGAAACTTTTTGTTAGCATAAAATTGTCAGAATCGATGGTATGTTTATTTTCTATAGCCTGTTCATGGAGAGGGGTAGAATTCAGGTTGTTATTCGTATTGTCATTGTTCCTTAAATCAGCTAAGGTCATCGAGTTTTTTCCGTTCTCCTTAATTTTATTTGAGTCCAGCCACGTCCGTTACATCACAAGCTTGATGTGGTTATTCTTGACTTTAAACTTTAATTTGCTGGACAGATATAGTATATTTGGAGAGTAACTAATTAACAGGTATCATATTCTATGACCACCAGTTACGGATCAAGATTCTAGAAGGAATAAATGCCAGTGAAATTCATGAGAATATTCACTTATACTTCGCATATCGATAATTGAGGGGAATATTGTGATTGCAAAAATTTTTGGTTTTGAGATAATACGTATTTTGGGCTTTTCGTGGAGTCCACATAACGAAAATCCACGCCACTCATTTCCATCCGTTTGTAGGTCTGTCTGTCGGACTGTGATGAAATTTGGTTAGCTATGCTGCTATAATTTTGAAAATCGGTTAATGGGCGGTGGAGTCATAAGCAAAAAAAAATTAATATCCCTCAAACGTCCTTTTTAGACGTTTCAGGGGATCCTGATCAATATATACTTCTTTTTTGGGTGTGGGTGCAATTGAGATGGTTCAAGGATGGGGGGTTGTAGAACTGAAAAATTTGTTGATTTGATAGACTGTCTATTTATCTATGAAAGAAAGTCCTCGCGGCATAATACACTTTTTTAGGTCATCCGAATATTTTCTAATGTATACATACGAGTATTGCTTCGGTCGTTCTGTATAGTGTAACGCGGAAACTATTGAATTAACTTTAAATGAAACTTCGACACACTATCACTACCATAGCGAGGATTGAAAACGAGTATGGTTTCTAGAAATCCTGTTAGCGTCGACACAGGGATAATCAAAAAACTAAAAAGATAAAAACAGCTCAAACTTCGTTTCAGGCCTTTTAGGGATTTCTGGTCATTTTCTATTTTTATTGAGGGGTTGTAAAACTGAAAATTTTGTTGTTGACATGTGAAAGAAAGAATTAGATGCTTAACACACTTCTTTGCGGGCGGGCGGGCGATGATTTGGTTGCAAGTGGATCTCAGCTTCTTGTTATGGGAAAATAATAAACTGGTATCGCTATAATGTATGGAAAGTACTGAGTCAATCTACTTGACTTCATTTTTTCAGTGAAATGAGAGTAAATTACAACTGACACTTTGAATTCACAATTGACGCTTTAGAAAGGTAACTTGATCCTTGTGAAGCTACTGATTGCAATGGTATACTATTACTACACCTTTTTGAGCTGTAGTTTCTAAAGTGTTAAGTGATAATTCAAGATGGTCAAGTTAATTTTCCAACTCGTCACTTCTAATTCCAAACTGCCACGTGTAATTTGTACCTGTCAGTTTGAATTTAAAATTGACGAGGTGGAAAGATAACTTGACCGTTTTGAATTATCACTTGACTCTTAGAAACTACAGCTGTAAAAGATGCAGCTGACCAATTGATAGCTAGGAATTCAAGTCTCTTTCCTCGAGACTTCTCGTTTCTTTCGATTCTTTTACAGAGGCCAAGGTAATTGCTAAAATCCCCTATGTGTGGAAGCTTCATATTTCATATGTTTTAATTCAACTAACTGCAACCAATTATACGAAAGTAAATCCTATTCAATCTGCGAAGTCATTCTGACAGCTGTCCAAGCAAGATGCGTAACACATACAAACTAATTAAATTGAGGACTATCATGACAGACTCAGAGGAGCTGCGTCTCACACAAAGGATAAGTACACTGGCACCGTAAACAAGTGATCTAAATTGTTTGCTCACGTACCGCAGGTGTACAATCTTGTGTAATCAAATTGTCTGCAGAGCTTACGTTCGTTCCTGGCGACGAACATTCCCGCAAAATATCAAGGTGGATAGGAAATCTCAACACGTAAACATTTCGAGTATATTTCCAGCGAAGGATAAACCAATACAATTTATACAGGATGTTTCAAATTTGGGTTGCTTGTACAGGGTTCAGCTGAAAGAACCGACGTTTTTGAAATGGCCAGTACTCTTCCCCCATAAGGGCTAGAGAGATGGTGGAGGTACCGTTAGACTCGAGAGCTTTTAGCATTTTGTAACCAGCTAACATTTTGGAGCCGTGGACAGTTGAGTACGGCGTTTTCACGTATGGTATTGTGAATTGAATCTGATTCTATTCAAGCTGTTACACGAGGGTGCATTTACTACATGCGAAATCACGTAATAAATAAACGCAAAACATGACTGAGTTCGTGGATAATAACAACCCTGTTGACGTTATCTACCTGAATTTTTCCGCCGCCTTCCATAAGGTACGAGTACCTCATACCCTGTTACTCAATAAACTGAAGCATCTGGGATTTCAGGGAAATCTCTTAAGACGGATCGAAGCTTTTTTGTCTAACAGTGATTTTGCTGTCTGGGTTGGTAGTAGCTTATCTTCTGGAAAACCTGTTGTTAGCAGTGTGCCACAGGGCTCCGTCCTCGGACGAATTTGGTTTATCCTTAACCCAGCCTCCTCAAGTTAAATTACTCCTCCTGTGCTGATGATACCAAAATATTTTATAACCCGCTAACTCGCGCGCATGAGTTACAACAGGACTTAGATAAAATTGGAAGCTGGTCAAGGAAATGGAATCTACCCATTAATACATCCAAGTGCTGTATTCTCCACATCGGTAAGAACAACCCGATGTTGGAGTATATACTTTCAGATGAGATAGTCCCTACTGTTAGCACCATTGCGGTCTTGGAGTAATGGTCAACAGCAGCTTTACCTAGTCTGAGCATGTCAAGGTTTTGTGCTCGAAAACCAAAAGGTTTATTTATCTACTGGAGAAGTCATCTAAGTGTTGTGATAGCTCGACATGCTGCCTTTTTTATAAAGCTTACGTGAGACACCTGATGGAGTTTGCTGGGCCGGTATGGTGTCCCATACTTGATCGCGACCAAGAAGCGTTGGAATCAATGCAATGTATAATTATTATAAATGCAAAATATCTGTGCCATCGCCTATGCTTCTCAAAGAAAACGCCAATTGTCGTTTAGGACACGTTTTTAAGGTCATTCGATTGACAATAAAATAGTTATACCACACTACAGTTTTCTCCGAAATAATGAGTTTACCATTGCTGTGAGTGAATCAATAAGATGACGGCTGTACAGCGTGAGTTTGGTTGCCATTCATCGGAATCGAGCTGTTCCCTCTCGAAACACCATCCTTTGTTGGGGTGAAGCACTCCGAATCAGTGGTGACTGATCAACAAAATACCACGAGGAGATCCACGAACGGTTCGAAACCTTGAAAATCTGGAATACGTTTGACAAGCCCTTCGTTGCAGCCCGACTAGATCTGCTGGTATCACGCTTCTGAAGTTCGCTTCAGTGAGCGTTCGGATTACGCACAACGAATGAACTTCGCACGTAACATCGAAGCAGTTGTCGTGCAAAATGAGAACCTCATTTCATTCATGAGTGATGAAGCTCATGGTCATCTTAATTTTTACCAAAAGAGGTGTAAGTATAAAATTTTATCTTAGACCTCCTTCAGGGCTATAATTCATATAAGGATGAAAAAGTATATAAGTAAGTTGAAAACGCTGAGCACTAACTTTAACAATTCTTTCTTACAAACTAATTTATTTTTTTATACAAATAATCACAATTAATATTTGAAAAATTTAAAATATTTTTTAAAAAATGCAGCCTTGGTAAAACAATCACAAATGCAAAAACGGTACATTGAAACAACTACTGAATAGTGGTATAAATATATAAAAAATTTGACACAATTTTTCATTACATATCATTAAAGTGTTACAGTAACAATAGCACGCAAAGCCAAACATCTTTACTTATCGAGCATGACCCTACATTAACAAGAGGTATAGTACGCGTTGGAAATATAAGAGCAGTTTACATTTTTTGTCCACCTACCGAGTTGCGACACTACAAAGGATCCCTCACACCTCCAAAGAAGGTCGACGAGTGGGGTGACCGTTTGCCTTTCGGCATGTTTTATTACACTGGCGATAAAACTGGCACGTTCATTAGTGTAGTCAAAATTGTATATGTCTGTGTATAATCAGATGTTAATATACAATAAATAGATCAATTTATTTTGTTTGCATCTATTTCAAATTGGTATTTTCGATTATTTTGATCTCCTGTCACTTTCTCAATTGTTATAGTATATATTTTGTATAGATAATTACGGTTTTATCGTTACTCAGGTCTACATCATATCGTAACTGCACTATAGAAGTGTCGACACTGATTGAGACCTGAAAGAAATGTAAACAGCTCATATAAATAAATAAATAAATAAATAAACGTCTTTATTGTATTAATGTAAAAAACAATTAACACAAGTTATCAAGGGGCGAGATTTAGCAACAGTGCTACTCTTACACCTAACCCCTATGTAGGTATCTGACTTCTACTTTAACATATCTCTTTGGGTCAAAAAACAAAAAACGTCCCAGAAGAGAGTTAAAATGCCGTTTGTCAACACACCTGATCTTAGCTGCTGCTGTACACTGAAGCCAGTGTGAGAAAGATATCAATATTTAATCTTACATCTTATTTAATAAATATGCAGGGTTCAGTCATAAAGGCAGACAAATATTAGATTATGCTGTTTTGTTATAGTTTTTAAGTTTAATGTAATTAGTTATCAATAAATTATAAATCTGAGTGGGAATAAGAGTCTCACTATGTTTTCCTTTACCGATGTATGTAGTATGCTGGCCATTATTACTTGCTGTTCTGGCATGATTAAAAGGAACAATAAACCTACTCCTTTCTGTCATGGCAGCAAAAAATATTGGCGTTCTTCCAACTGACTATCATCTCTCCATCCCATTATGATGTTCTAAGCAAGGTATACAAGTTTCCACGGACATACAAAACACCTAAAAGCAACATGGATGAATCCTCCGCCGCAATGATTCGACACATCCTACATCGCACCACTCTTCTGTTTTGTAGTGGCTACAAAGCGAATTCGGAAAAAATTTTTCGAACGCTAGTAAACAGACACGTACTTTAAGATATGGAAATATGTAGATATTACGCATGTAGAAAGATGGGGACAGAGAGACAGATAGACAAACTGTCATGCAAACCAACTGGCGGAAATGAGCGATATCGGTTTTCATGTGGTAGACGTCACAAAATGTCCAAAAAATATACCTCAAGATCTAAAATTTCTGAGATTACTGTCCCCCCTTCAATTATATTGTTGGAGGTAAAGGAATATCGGGGTAATCTAAAATAGCACTTCATGAACACTTTTTAACATTTAACATTACTCTGAATTTGTGATGAGACAGGTATTGGACAACTGGAATGGCGGTATAACTATTGGCGGAAGCAAAATATCTAACTTAAGATTTGCTGGCGATACAACCCTTATTGCTGCTTCTCAGGAAGAACTAGTAGCTCTATTGAACGTTTTAGAACAACACAGTGCAGCATATGGTCTTGGTAATAACTACAACAAGACCAAGGTTATTATCGTAGATAGAGAGCATGACAATCATCGAGAAATAAAGTTAATAGGCCGTTGTGAGGTAGTTCAAAGTTTTGTGTACCTCGGTTCTTTGATCGACAATTCAGGTAGCTGTGAGAATGAGATTCGACGGCGCATTCAACAAGCACGGGTGGCCATGACGAAGCTTACTAGAATATGGCGTGACCATAACGTCACTAAAGCTACCAAAATATCACTGGTTCAGTCTCTTGTGTTCTCCACATTTTTGTATGCCTCGGAAACTTGGACTGTTAAAAAGGCAGATCGAGCTCGCATAGATGATTTTGAAATGTGGACGTGGGGCAGAATGCTGAAAATTCCTTATCCTTATACCGCCCATCGAACTAATGTTTCCATATTGGATGAGCTCGGTAATCCAAAGAGACTATCCTCCATTATGTCGATGAGAATGCTTACATTCTTCGGACATATTCACAGAAGCGATAATATGGAGAAACTTGTAGTTCAGGGTCACGCCCCGAATGGGCGGCGTCGTGGTCGCTCCCCTACACGCTGGGTGGATACAACGAAACAGTAAAAGTGCGAACGATGGCGAGCTACAGTTCTCAAAACTATTGATAATATTCGTGTTGGCAATACTCGAGCTCCGACTTAATGCATTTTGCGAGTTCACAGCATGTCTGTTAAGACATTTTGATTATGATGATGATGATGAAGAGTTTTGAGAAAAGGGATTTAGGGACTAAAATGGATCAATGGTTTTTCCCCTGTGCAATGATTCGACGCACATCCACACAGATTGCGATATAGATAGGGTATATCGCATCAACCTTCTGTTTTGACGGAGTACCAATAAAAGACCTTTTCAGATAGCCAGGCTGCTCTAAAAGCATTGATCTCCTAGCGGGTTGACTCAAGACTCGTATGCACCGCATAAATCTCCTCAATGAACTTGGAATAAGGAAAAAAGTAACTTTAGTTTGGGCTCCAGGCCATAGCGGAGTAAAGGCACTGTACGTAGTTTCCGACACACTCGCAAGAGGAGGAACCATATCTGTGTTCATAGGATCACACCGATATGCGGGCATTGCAAAAAGCACTGCCAAGAAAACCATTTACGATTGGGCAGAGAGGAAAGCACTCCTACACTGGTGGAATACATCAGGGCTACTATACTCTAAAGCATTCATACATACTCCTCTAGTCAGGGAGCATAGAATGAAGCAGGAATGATCTGCGCATTCTGGTTGATCCATTGAAAGGATGGTGTCGTCTGAGAAACCACTCGCGGAAGATAGGTCTCGAACAAACAACGGCTTTGCTATGTGGAGGACAAAACAGCGCAGCACATGTTATGCTCCTGTCCAGTACTGAAAAGAAATAAGTTTCAAACCTTCAGATTCACCCATCTGAAACCTACTGACTTCAAGGAAATTTCACCCAACACGACCATCGCCTTCGTCAAGAGCTGTGAATTGTACGGTGATCTCCTCAGAGTAATAATTCTTCTCTCTAGAGGGAGTATTATTCAAATATTAAGGTACATGGATATATTACGGCGTTGACAATTTTCTGTTTATACTCATCTGGTTATATAAGTAAATTATAATTCCGTGAGGTTGGAGTACTCCTATTAGCATTTTAGTGTATACCGCTTGACGTGCTTATAGTTGCCGTGTAATTATATTTACTATTTTATTACTATGCTAGAATTTTGGAATCAGTAAGGTTCAATCGCAGTTACAACTCCACAGATATTCAGACTTTCGACGGAGACGTGGCAACGCGGCAGCCCATTGATTCTATAGCACTTGATGCCAGCCCTCTAATTTGTTTTTGTTCTGTTTAAAAAGATGCAGTAGAGTGTTGCATTTTACTGCAATTAAAAAGTGTGTTGGTGTTTATATAAACTATAAATTGATAAAACTGACTTTGTAGTGACAATGAGGTGTAGAAAGAAGTGTGCACTGTGCAGTGTGTGGTAATTCTGACCCAGGAAATATAACCTATCACAGGTTAGTACACATCTGTTTATTGAGCAGTGGTGTTGAAAACGGGGTAATGCCAAAATATCTATGAAAGAAATAACCATAACTGGCTAGATAACACGAAATATAAAATGATAAATGTGTTTTGTAGGTCCCCAAGTACGTTGCTGTTATAGTCCAAGAGCCCAGTCGAAAATCCTATTGTGAGGGGCCAGAACCTTCTTATTATCATCATTGGGTTCCTTTTTAAATGATGTATCCATTATCGTAACTGTGCCAGCGCAAATAATGCCGTAAAATATCGAAAAAAAATTAAATAGGTACTTTTTTTATACGAAAACATATACATTGTATCAGAAAATTGAAAAATACGTAGGAGCGTTCATTCGTGTGCGTACATGTAGAAAAAGTCACTGTGCCACGTCATATCCTGCCGCAACCTATGGCACAGCGTCTCTTTTCCAAGGGGTAAATTGGGGTAATCTATTGTTTTCTCCCACACGAAAAAGTCCTTGATAAAAATTGTAGAAAATGACTATGAAAACTCGAAAAACCAACTGTGCCGACTCTCAGATTGCCGAAAGTCCTCGGCACAGTGAATTTAATCCGAGCCCGTGCATAAAACTTGCTCTTGGGCAGGAAACCCAACATTCAAACATGTAGTTAATAGGTTGCATACCCTTAGAGGTAACAGTTGGTAACCAATTATGAAGATACAAATTCCCCAAATTTGTAATAAAATTTCGTACGAAAATTTCGGGAATACTCATGTGAATGGATACATTTTAGATTATACGATAGAATCAGTTCGTCGTATGTCGGATGTCGTTTGCATCTGAATTTAGCTATAGGTATACGGGGTGCATACGGTATGAGCCAGTGTGTGCCTTTTCAGTTTCCCGTTTTCTCGAGCCGGTCTATTAAGGACTGGTTTCTCAATGTCCAGTTAAATATTTATCTGCAAGATAACAGCAACTGTTAGATAAATTGTTTAAATAATTGAAGGCTAAACTTACAAAGTCACGTAAATCTTATCTGACAGTTGTATCCATAGCAATGCTATCTGGCAGATACCTATCTGACACTTCAACTGGACATTGAGAAACCGGCCCTTTTAAAGTGGCGTTACTTTTCTGTTTCTGGTGCTCTTTTGACGTGTGCTAAGTTAGAAGCAGCACAGTTTTGCTATCCTATCCGTAAAAGAATATAGAAAAAAATGATCTGCTTTTTGTGCAATGAAGGTGGCGGGAAGCTACTATCGTTTACAGCCGAGAAGTCGAAAAAAATGTCTCGAATGATTCAGTTTCGACAGAAAAAAAAATATAAATATGGTGACGTTATTTTACAAAAGGATAGTGCATACCATATGACTTGTTATCAAAAAGTGGCTGTTTTGAAGAAACAGTACAAGGATGAATTCTCGGCTATGCTCCCTGATGAGAATGTGAGTATAATATATTTTCAATTTTTTGGTGGTGCTTTCTACGTTATTTTAATTTTTTTGTAACTATATTATCAATTACTTTCAAACTATTTAGGTATTTAAAAAAAATTCCCATATGATCGTGTACGTAGAATTGTTTGGTTCTTCTTTACAATCGTTGCGGTGTCTAGGTGTTCTGTCATAAATTGACCAAAATTCTTCGAAATTTGTATCAAAATGCTTTGTATTAAAATTTATTACAGTCGTTATTAACATTATACAGTTTATTGCCTTGATATTAAGCAAATTCCGTTTGTTAAAATCGTTGAAGGTATTTTAAAGAAATAATAATCGGAAACTGAAGACATGGACTTACGTTGTTTTGTAAACACCATCGATCTTTAAAAATGTTGAATTGAAGGGTAAAAAGAGAGAAAACTGCCCTGTATTTTAGTTTCATAAATGGTGGTATAATCTCTTTTTCCCCTAAATTCAGTTACTGTGAAGACCGACGATTGTTAGTTGAAAACATAAGTCCATGTCTCGGATTTTCTTTTACACAATTTTTCTTTTCTGCAATTTTAATTCCTTTTGAAGGTAGAATTGATTGTAGGTGATTATCTTCAAATTTTTTAACATTTGTACTTAAAATATATTTATACTTTTCTCTCAATATTTTTGAAATTTGATATTTGAAAACGTTTCGTGGTTAAATTTACGATTTTTTTCCGATCCAATTTTCAATTAGTTTCTTACCTTTTGTTTGCCTCATAACTAATGAACGTTCATATTTTGAGACTTATAAAGTTTTGTTTTCTGATTACCTCTAAGGGTATGCAACCTATTAACTATATGTGTGTATGTTGGGTTGCCTGCCCAAGAGCAAGATTTATGCACGGGCTCGGATTAAATTCACTGTGCCGAGGACTTTCGGCAATCTGAGAGTCGGCACAGTTGGTTTTTCGAGTTTTCATAGTCATTTTCTACAATTTTTATCAAGGACTTTTTCGTGTGGGAGAAAACAATAGATTACCCCAATTTACCCCTTGGAAAAGAGACGCTGTGCCATAGGTTGCGGCAGGATATGACGTGGCACAGTGACTTTTTCTACATGTACGCACACGAATGAACGCTCCTACGTATTTTTCAATCTTCTGATACAATGTATATGTTTTCGTATAAAAAAAGTACTTATTTAATTTTTTTTCGATATTTTACGGCATTATTTGCGCTGGCACAGTTACGATAATGGATACATCATTTAAAAAGGAATCCAATGATGATAATAAGAAGGTTCTGGCCCCTCACAATAGGATTTTCGACTGGGCTCTTGGACTATTAGAAAAACTTGGATTAAGGCTTCACAATTGGGAATGGTCAAAATATCTGATTTTTCAGTAGTGTGCTCTAATCATTCTAATATGACAATGCAAACTGGCGTGAGAACTCGTTTGCCTCCAGGAGCAGTTCCCGAAATAACAGCCAAGTAGGACGGGTGCCATTCACACAGAAAGGGGCGTCATGTTGTCGTGAAAATGGAAATCCAAAGAAGACAATATTTTCCTTAATTTACATTGTGTACCGGGTGAGTCAACGATTAGGCAAAGTAAGATTTCTCTCATTTCAAGCGGTACACAAAAATCTTGAATATGTCATTTATAGGTTTCGTTAAGGTGTACAATTTTGAAATATTTTCCAGTATACAGGGTGCCTCAAAAAAGTGTGACGAGTATAACATATTTTTTTAGATGGAACACCCTGTTTTTCATTTATTTTTTCATTAAAAAAAATGGGGTGTTCCATCTAAAAGACATATGTTATACTCCTTACACTTTTCTGAGCCACCATGTACACTCAAAAATATCTTACAATTGTATACCTTAACGATACCAAAACTTTCATTTCATATGCAAGATTTTTCATATCTCTTAAAATAAGAGAGAAATCTTACTTTGCCCAATCGTTGACTCACCCTGTACAGGAGCCTTAGTAGCATTCAGTCACGCCTAAAACACTTAAACAATTAACCAGCAAACAAAATAGTGCTACATGAACTATGACAACCCAAAGCCTACTATTTTACACAGCTACTTTAAACTTTAGCTCACTATCGATGATTTGGTGAAGTGCATATAGTTTCCAGCGTTCACTTGAGATGCACTTTAAACGCATATATTATATACGTAAGAGATTTTTCCAGTAATAATAACAACATGACAATGACAAGGATTACGCAATGTTCAAGAATATACAGTCCACACTGATCAGTTAGCCGCCGCGCCGCTAGATCCATCATGCAGAAAATACGTGACGCCACTGGTATTTGTTTAGCGTCGCCCACTATCGCCTAGCAACCTCTAGATTGTTTATGTTTACATATACCTGTTTTAATTTACTCTAAGTCCAAAACAAATCTGTATAATTGTATGTTCATGTTCGCTCTAGAGAGAAGAATTATTACTCTGAGGTGAACTCTAAATGGGTGTAAGCCACAATAGACACAATAGTATAGCAGTAGGAGAAGGCATAATCCCCTCGCTTACTTTTAACCTGACCTAACTGATAAGCGAATTAATAACGTTTGCCGATCTTGCAGCGGCTATAAAGCGAATGCGGAAAAAATGATCTTTTACGAACGCTAGTAAGCCCTAAAACTCATAACCATCCCTGAGGATTACGACTAATGCATAATTGCAAGCACTTTACTGCATCAGAACGCGAAAGACTGACGCAATTCGTCATGCGAAAAAGCTAAGAACAATAAAGCACTTGCCGACGTGAAAATCTTAATTAATGAACGAGCCTGCCGAAAACAATGTAGCAAAAAAGGCGAGGCGAGGAAGGGAGATGGAAATATGCACGTACGGTACACATACAATGGCGGCGGCGGCGGCGGCGGCATCAGCTTTCACAATTTCAGCAAATAAAGTGCGCGGCTTTGTGTTGTCCGGCTTCCAGGGCGATAAAAAGTTGTAATCCGCGCGGCTGAAAAGTGCAAAGCCGGACGCGTTGCCGGCCACCGCGGCTCACAATACGTGCCACTGGAATTTATCCGAAAACGTGTTGAATTTCCGCTTCTGTTGCTATGTTTGCGGCTTTGATAGCGGTGCCAGCCAGAGATGGCTGTAAGATTACACCATTTCATTTCTCATGCTATCGGGAAATTTCATTGCCAAGACCTTCGGAACCTAATAGATCTGTAGCATTTTAGAGTTGATGCGGTAAAATGTTATATTAAGGGCCGATTTTATCAACAGGCGTATTTTAACAAAGGCTTTGGCCAATCAGAGCAGCCCGTTCAAGAACATGCATCTGTCAAAGTACTCTGAAAACTATTGATTTCTCTTGAAGTTTACCTCAAAAAGGTTAAAAATGACATGCTTTATATACAATCGACCATTATGAACCATCTAGTATCTTTTCCAGTCTGATTTTCCATCCTAAATGGGTGAAAAATTGCATTTTCTTGTTTAACAAAAAGTTTAACAATTTTAACCAATCAGATTCTGCAAAAATTGTACATTTGATCGCTGATTTTTTCTTCTACTAAATGATAATGATGACAAAAAATTAGGGTTTTGAATAATTTTTTTTGTGATGAATGGAGAGATCAAATATAAGTTTTACAACAAAACTGTTTTTGTTTTCTTTTCTTTTCGCAATAATTCAAAGGTTATATCAAGATAAAAATGGGTTTTTGAATCCAGAACCGAAAACACGCCGATGGCTCCCGAACCCGTGTGACGTACTTCGTGAAAATACTTGTAACAGTTGTAACTAAAATGTATATTTGTTGCAACATAGGCGATGAATGAAGTTTGCAGCTTGAGACGAAGTCAAAGATCGAAATAAATAGCTTTTTGGATGGTTGAAATTATATCACAAATCCCAGTAATAAAGTACCTAACCAAATATGTTCCGCTGAAGCGATCCGTTCTACAAAATCCTGGGTGGTCGAGCGGTATAGTGTTCGACAATGATTCCCTGTGTTCGTGGGTGGTGTTGGTGGATGTTGGTTCGAGACCCAGCGCGTGCAACTGCATTAAAAAAAAATATTCATTGATATGCTTTTTACTCATGTTGCACACATTTTTTTGTACCATCGACATAAATGTGTTTTCGAATCAAATTTAATTAGATGTTTTACTAGTTCAACAAAAATTGCGAATCATTTTACTTTTTTGGAATAATTAATAATTTCATTTTTATACCGCTATCAGAGCAATTGGCGATTGATATTGACGGATAAACTTCACTTCCACTGACTGAGTTCTCCACCACCTCCGGTACTTAACTTTTGCAATATGTCAAGTAAAATGTATAACAAAATCTGATTCAAAAACACATTTATGTCGATGGTACAAAAAAATGTGTGTAACATGAGTAAAAAGCATATCAATGAATATTTTGGTTAAAAAAAAGATAAAAAAAGTAGTTGCACGGGCTGGGTCTCGAACCAACGTCCACTAACACCACCCACGAACACAGGGAATCATTGTCGAACACTATACCGCTCGACCACCCACCATCTTGTAGAACGGATTGCCTTAACGGTACATATTTGCTCTGGGATTAGGTACTTTTTACTGGGATTTGTGATCTAATTTCAACCATTCAAAAAGATATTTATTTCAATCGTCGAATTTATCTCGAGCTGCAAACTTCATTCATCGCCTATGTTGCAACAAATATACAATTGTTACAACAATAGTTATATTATATTTTTGCGTACGCCACTGTTTAAATAAACACCGCAGTAAATTGCTCCGATATACGACTCAAATTTCTTGAACTATATCGAGCAGAAAATTGTTTAAGTAGTGACAAAAGTGCCATAAAACAACCAGTGACCGAGTACAAGTATTGGTAAGCTATATTTTATCCTAAAATCTCAAAAGACAATAATCCAATGATTTGGTAAGCTAACCTATCTCCGAGGGGTCGACCCGGTGGGTGATGCTTGGCGCCAATTTGGTAGCTAAGTGTGATAGGCAACATATTATACACATTTAAACGAGAAGTATCTGGCACGGTCGTACCGGTAGTATCACGCTTCGTATAGGAACCTGCGCTCGGCTTGCAGTACAAAGTACAACTGAATAGGTAGCGCGGCGCTCTGCTGCCAAATAAGACATAAGCGCACATAAGGGGTGGAATCTGTTAATGGCAGATAGAGGTACATGGCCTAGTGCATGGGACTCCGGGGACAGTTCGACAGACGATAGCAAGAGGAAAAGACAAGATAACACAGAAACATCACCATTTAGCAGGAGCAAAAAGACCAAACGTACACCAGTCAAACGAAGTGATAACAAAAAGGAAATGGAGGAGATACGGGATTTCATGAAAAATATCAACGAGAACCTGAAGGAAATTAGGAAAGAAAACCAGGATTTTAAAGATGAACTAATGGCACTAAGGCAAGAAAACAACCAACTAAGGGAAGAAATATATAAGCTGCAAAGTAGAGTTTCACAACTGGAAACCATCGAAGAAAGACTCGAACAGGAAGACCGAATGAAAAGGAAAAATAACGTGATTATTAGTGGTTTGAGAATTGAATCTTCGCAAAACGAAACTATGAGTGAAGTTGTAAAACGATTCTTAGAAGAGCAAATCAAGGTCAAAGTTAACATACCGAAAGTGATAAAAGTAAACAGCCAGATGCACGTTGCAGAGATCGAAAGCTTCGATAAAAAATTGGAAATCATGAGATTAAAAGGAAAAAGCGACACGCTCAAACAAAACAAAATATATATCAGTAGCGATCTGACAAAAAAGGAAAGGGCAATCCAAAAAACCATAAGAGACCGCGCTACCCGGGAAAGAAGCAATGGCAACACTGTTAAAGTTGGCTTCCAATATATGATCTTAAATGGAAAGAAGTATTCGTGGAACAGAAAAAATAGCACATTGGAGGAAAACGGCGAATCGAAGCCCAAAGGCCATGTTTTAAAAAACTAACACACCCGAAGCTCAAGGATAGTTTGGAAACGACAAGGCGAGAACAAGGTACACGAAACATAAATAAGCAGAAGGAGTGGAGGCTTGCTACATGGAACATCAGAGGAATAAATGGTAAAGAGGTGGAATTGAGTGAGGAGTTTGACAAAGCTAAACTTAACATACTAGGAATAGTAGAGACAAAAAAGAAAGGGAAAGGAGAAATTGTACTGCAAGGCGGTCATTTGATGATCTACTCAGGAGTTTCCATGGAAAAGAGGGCAGAGGCGGGGGTGGGTTGTATAGTAAATAAGGACTGGGTTAAATACGTGCAAAATACCCAGTATGTGAACGAGAGAATAATTAAAGTAGAGCTCAATGTAAACAGCGAGGTAACATCCATAATAACCGTCTACGGCCCAAGTGAAAGTGAAAAAATAGCAGTGAAGGAAGATTTCTGGAAAAATCTATCGGTTATCACTGAAAACAGTAAGGGAAATGTTTATATCATAGGGGACTTTAACGGAAGAGTAGGGAAAAATACCCAGACCGTGCAGGGAACCATTGGCGCAGAAGGAGAAGATACGAAGAACAACAACGGAGAAAGGCTTATCCAGTTCTGCATTGAAAATCAATATATAATAACAAATACATTTTTCAAGCACAAGGACGTACACAAATATACCAGAGAAGTTAAAAGCAGGGGAGAAAAATCTATCATAGACTATGTTTTGGTACCAAAGCATAATCGGAGCGCAGTCAAGGATGTTAGGGTTAAGAGAGGCTCTGAATTATTTAGCGATCATTATCTACTGGTAGCTAGGATAAAAAGTGGAGTAAACATAGAGAAGAGAAAAGAATTTGCAGAACGAAAAGTAAAATTTGTAACCATAAAAATGTACAAATTAAAGGAGCCGGATGTAGCTAAAAAATTTATGGATGTCGTCGAAGGAAAAATGAGTTATATGTATGACAACGCTGGGGACTGGGACGTCGAAAAGGCATGGCTGATTCTTAAAAAAAATCTAATAGATGCTGCTAAAGAAGTATGTGGGGTAATGAAGGTGAATAAAAACATCAAACAAACAGCTTGGTGGACAGCGGAAGTCAAAGAAGAAGTCAAAAAAAAAGAAAAAGAAGTGGAGGGAGTACTTACAAAAGAAATCAGTTGAAGCATACAAGGATTATAAGATACAGAGAAAGAAAGTAAAAGATTTGGTATTTAAGGCAAAGGCAAAATCATGGGAAAACTTTGGCAAACAGATGGAAGAAAACAGTCAAGGCAATCAGAAATTATTCTACAGTATATTGAACAAATCACGCGATAAAAAACCACCTAGATCAAGCACAGTCAAAGACAAACAAGGCAATACTCTAACTGATTTGAAAGACGTGGAAATGAGATGGAAAGAGTATTTTCTCGAGCTGCTCTCTACTGGAGGCCCTGAAGAACCAGCAAGACAACAAATAGGGAACATAAATAATGATCTAGAAACAATAGAGATGCATGAACTCTTAGAAGCAATACAGAAGATCAAAGTAGGAAAAGCTGCAGGACACGATAATATAAAACCGGAAATCATCAAAGCTTTGGGACCGAAAGGTAAAGCTATGCTATTGAGTCTGTATTTGAAGGTCTGGGAATCGGGAGTTGTGCCAAAAGACTGGGAGGTGGGAGTCATCATTCCGATTTTCAAAAAAGGCGACCCTAAAGACTGTGGAAACTACAGAGGCATTACCCTACTAAGTACCGTAGTAAAAACGTTCGAGAGAATCTTGGAAAGAAAACTGTATAGCAAAGTTGAACATGAATTACTGGACTCACAAAGTGGATTTAGGAAGGGTTTTAGCACGCAGGATCACACTTTTACCATAAAACAAATAATATCTAAAACTCTCGAACAAAACAGGGAGGCATATATAGCATATTTAGACCTCGAAAAGGCTTTCGACAGGGTAGAGAGAAACAAAGTATGGGAAATACTAACAAGAAGGAAAGTGGGCGGGAAACTTATCCGGGCTATCCAAGGTTTGTACCAGGTCAACAGAAACTATGTGAGGGTAAATGGAATTGAAACTGAAGAATTTACCACAGAGCAGGGTTTACGTCAAGGCAGCGTTCTCAGCCCGATTTTATTTATCATAGTCCTAGACGAAGTAATGAAAGAGACCCGACAGACCACCAGAAGATTACAGGTTGGTTATCGAAGTTTACAGCCCGTAGAGGTATATGAATGTGCGTTTGCTGATGACCTAGCTATATTTGCCAACACCGAAGCAGACTTACAGAGAAATCTGAATACTTGGAATAATATACTTGAACAGTTTAACATGAAAGTCAATGTAGATAAAAGTAAAATAATGACAGTAGCAAGATACCATGCAGCTACAAATATCAGCATTGATGGAAAGAAGCTAGAGAACGTCGATACATTCAAATATCTGGGGACGGTGATCGATTCTACGGGAAAAGAGGACCAAAATTTGAGTGAAAGGATCAGCGGTGCTGGGAAGCTATACTGGGCACTAAATAGATCATGCTTTAGTAAGAGGGAGCTTTCAATCAAAACTAAGTTAAAAGTGTACAAGGCTTTGGTGCTGCCGGTATTATTGTGGGGCTCTGAATCTTGGGTACTATCGAAAAGAATGAAGCAACAATTACAGGCGATGGAAATGAAATTTCTTCGGAGGATTAAAGGTGTGACAAGAGCAGATAGAATAAGAAATGAGGACATTAGGAAGGAACTTGGCATAGAATCAGTTACGGAGGTGCTTGAGAGAAACCAATTAAAATGGTTTGGCCACTTGTGTAGAATGGATAGTGACAGGCAAGTCAGAAAAGTTTGGGACAGCAAAACTTTACCTAGGAGAGGAAGAGGACGTCCAGCTACATCATGGAACCAAGTGGTGGAAGAAGTTATAGTCCGCAGAGGGCAAACGGTTAGAAATGCAAGGAAACTGGCTATGGACAGAAAACAGTGGCAGAGTTTAGTGTATGGTGCGAACTGACTGTACCCCTTACACCATATAATATGGTAGATAGGGTTAAGGACAATATATAATAATACAACAATAGTTTTGTTATAAAACTTATATACGATATGATGAAAACTGTCGTCCAGCTTTGACGTTTTGTTTTCAATATTGATAAAATACTATTGGATGATATTTATTAACCTAGCCCGCAATACCCAATAGAAAGCTTTTGCTAAATAACATCCAATAGAAAAGCTTTGTCAAATTCTTTGTTAAATATGCATGTTGATAAAATCGGGCCTTAGTAATCGATCATTATTTTCACTGTGTAAGGCATGTGGTGCAGCACCATTAGATAATACTTTAGGTTTTTCTTTTTTGTAAATGATAGTAAGAATTTTAGAATTTTCGTAATAATGCGTAATGATGTCAAATACCGCCATTTAGCTATTAAGCTAAGACCAACTTGGAGAATTTCTATGTACCAGATTATTAGGTAAGAACAGTTCTTTCGAACGAGACCTAGATAGAGCAAAAGACGATTAACAAAAAAAATCGAAAATTGTCCAGCCTACGTGATGGTGGAATTTGTTTTCACATTTTTTGAGAAAAATCCGTTTTTCTGATCTATCGATACAGTTATGCTCCCTAGCGGCTACGCGCGTAACTTAGATATAATTTCCAGCGAATTCTCTTAACTGAATAACCTAATAATGTTTTCTGTTTGAAGTTATATGATTGTCGATTACCGAGATATTGTCGGCGTCTATTCTTAGTGGACCACCCTATACATCGGACCTCTCTTCTGTTTTGAAGATGTACCAACTATACCTCTTCCAGCTCTAGTTTCCAAAGGAGTAAGTGATAATTCAAGATAGTTATGTTAATTTCATAATTCGTCACTTTTAGTTTCCAAAAATAATCAGTTAAATATCCCAAAGCCTCAAATGTAATAATTTCGAATAATCAATTCTAAATCCCAATGCATCAATTTTAGTTTCAAACAGTCAGTTAAATATTCACTATCAAATGAAATTTGCAAGTGTCAATGATTGTAAATTCCGAAGGGCCAATTTAAATTTCAAAAGCATCATTTGATTCTTCAAATGATTAAATTGTAGGTTAAAAGGTTTGTTAGAATTTCAGTTTTATCTATGTTACCGGCCACCGCGGATCACAATACGTGCCACTGGAATTTATCCGAAAACGTGTTGAATTTCCGCTTCTGTTGCTATGTTTGCGGCTTTGATAGCGGTGCCAGCCAGAGATGGCTGTAAGATTACACCATTTCATTTCCCATGCTATCGGGAAATTTCATTGCCAAGACCTTCGGAACGTAGATCTGCAGCATTTTGAAGTTATGTGAGTATGCTGAAAAGCATGTGGTGCAGCACCATTAGGGAATACTTTTTGTTTATGTTTGTTGTAAATGACAGTAGAAACTTTAGAATTTCCGTAATAATGCGTAATGATTTCAAATACCGCCCTTTAGCTACTAGGTCAAAACTAACTTGGACAATTCTTATGCAACAGGTTATTAGGCAAGAAACATTTTTGATGATTCCCCATCACTACATCCTACAATATAGAGCAAAAGACGATTAACAAAAAAAATCGAAGATTGCCCAGTCTGCGTGATGGTAGAACTTATAATATACCTTTATTTCCATATTCCGTTTTTCTGATCGATCCTAACAGTTATGCTCCCTAGTAGCTACGCGCGGAACCGCATCATCATCATTTATTTGTACGGATTGATACAAATAATCCCACCTCGAAGGTAACCTTTGCATGAAGTATTGGCATTGAATAGAAAAAGTCACACTAAAATTTATCAATTGCAACAGGTGCTGGTAAAAAGCTTCGGTACCTATTTAGAGCCAGAAAGTATTTCTCATCATGTAACGTCATCACGCTATACAAAGCCCAGATAAGACGTTGCCTGGAGCATTGCTCTCATGTCTGGGGAGCTGCTGCCCCTACTACCCTGTCTATACTAGATGCCGTCCAGAGAAGGGCAATTCGACTAATTGGCGACCCGGCCTTAACGCACCTTCAGTCACTTTCTCACCGGCGTGTTGTT
This sequence comes from Callosobruchus maculatus, assembly GCA_951848785.1. Taxonomy (NCBI): domain Eukaryota; kingdom Metazoa; phylum Arthropoda; class Insecta; order Coleoptera; family Chrysomelidae; genus Callosobruchus; species Callosobruchus maculatus. The sequence goes on along the minus strand of CATOUR010000026.1, from coordinate 9,830,024 downwards.
GGTGACCTCTCACTCTTCTACCAATATTCCAACGGAATCTGCTCCTCTGAGCAGATCTATCGTTCCGCCGCTCACTGCTCCTATCAGATGTACCCGTGCGACCGCTGTATCTCATCCTAAGACGGTCATTCTTCATACATCAAGAACTGAGCGGTACAACCGCACATTTATTTCCAGGGTGTCCAAGGCTTGGAATGGACTGCCAGAAGATGTATTTATTGGGCCTGCGGGTATTGGCCCATTCAAATCTCGCGTTAACAAACTTCCCCTAACATAACCCTTTCACAGCAGCCGCGGTACTCTGGTATTTAGGCTCTGCCTGCGCGGTCTGCTCAGTTATAAAAAAAATCTAACCCATCCTGCTCCTTCATCATTGATCTGTTTGTGTGGTGTCCAGCTTCCTTCCTTCTTATTGTTAACAGCAACCATCTTTCAAAAATTAAACTTCTGCTGTAGATCATAAGCCATTTCTTCTCATATTCTTTGATTATTTAAACATTTTAGGCTAGACTTCGTTTTAGCGGAAACCGAAATGGGGGTTAAAAGTAGTGTCAATCGACTCGGCTTGACGTCCTGAGAAAAACGAGACCATTCCCAGACCGAGGAAACGCTCCGGTGAAAAACTACGGCATTTTAAAGTTTCAGTACCTAACCTAACTTAACCCGACCGGTCAAATTGTTGAGGTCAAAATGGGTTAAATGGGGTTTAAAGGAGTGTTAATTGACTCGGTTTGATGCCTTGAGCCGGATTAGACCATACCCAGACTAAGAAAACGGCCCGGTAAAAATCTATGCCTCTGATGTTTCAAACCTAACCTAAAAACGACCTCAAAATTTCGATATTTTTTCCATGAAATATATGGTCAATTGGAAAGTACTTGACGAGTAGGGTACAACGACACCAGAAGCAACACCAAGAAATGAAAAATAAAAAAGTTATGATACTTTGAATTTTTAATGTTCCTAGAAATTAGGTAGGTTTAAGTTGAATTAGGTTTGTTCACTTGCATAGATAGGGGGGGCCTGGGGGGGGCTGGCCCCCCCAGACGTTACTAATTTTGTCAATTTTGAATACTCTATGTATCATACTCCCAGGTACGTAGGGTAGGTCACCTGTTCAGTTTTTTCAGTGTGCCGGAATAGGTCCCAGGCGCAGACCCTCGAAGACCTTTTTTGGCTTAATTTCCTAAACTGAGAATCAAAATAAACATTTTTTCAGTCTATTAATTGATACACTTTGAGTCAGGACATCAAACCGAGTCGACTGACACCCCTTTTTAGCCTGATCGTATTAGTTAGGTTATATCAGGTAAGGTATTGAAATTGCCAAGTTTTAAAGTGGCGTAGATTTTCACCGGAATGTTTCCTCACTTTGGAAGTGGTCAAGTTCGAGTTATGATGTCCAGCTACGTCGATTAACACCCATTTTGAGCTCAACAAGTAAACTTTTTTGGATAAGTTAGGTTAGGTGACAAAACTTCAAAATGCCGTAGTTCTTCACCTGAACGTTTCCTCGGTCTGGGAGTGGTCTCGTTCGATTCAGGACGTCAAACCGCATCGTTTGACACCACTCTCGACCCCCATTTCGGTTTCCGCTAAAACGAAGTCTTACCACATTTTATACTTAAAATTTTGACGCATGGTGTTGACGTTTTATGACATATTGTGACAATTCAAAATCAGAGTTGGGCGTCGAAGCGTCGACTTTTATTGTCGACCTCGACGTGTCGACAATGCGTCGACAATGTCGATAATCTCAACAATTGTTGCAGTTTTGAGGTTATGTTTGTTATTTGTCCGATTGCTACGGTCACTTGTTTTGATTGTGTTAGATTGTGAATTGTGAACTTTGAAAAATGAGTGGCAGGAAGTGCAATACAAACTATAATAAACTAAAATTCGATGGCACTCAACGTATACGATTTATCTGCATATTTTCTACACCCTACATATTATGATAATTCGAAGCTAACGTCTGCTCACACCGCCAAAATTAATGCATTCCTCTTTAGACAGCTTGACAAATAAGGCATAGAGAAGTGGGATAAATTCAATACTAGAAAAGGTAACGTATTTGACTTACTACTAAAAATTATCACTGAGTTTACTGGAAGTTAAGTACATTAAAACTTTGTCATCTTTCTTTCTTATGAGACTGACAACATTTTTTCACCAATATTTGCTACCCTTTTTGAGAAAAACATATGCAAATATTTGGTATTTTGGAGGATGGCTCAGATGGAGTGTCCAGTGTTAGGAGGGTTACTAAAAATTCCGGCTTCTTCTGCCCAACTTGAGCGATTGTTCTTAAACTGGGGACATATCTGCACACCTCTTAGAAACAGACTGTCCTCTGAGCATTCAAAAATGCTGGTTCATTTATATTTTTCCCTTCAAGGTGAGAGTACTGGGGTATTTTGGAGCTGATTCAGCGTTCGATCCTAGTGACGTAGAAGAAGAAGAGGATGATCGCTAGTAGCCATTTCACCATGTAAGAATAAAAAATTATGACCTTACAGTTTCACTAAACATTTTTCTAATTTTTTCGTTAAAACATGTTCAAACTAAAGAGCTGTAGCTATAGTTTTTGTACTGAACTAATTGTCGACGTTGTCGACACTTGTAACGTCATCTATAAAGCCGACGTCGACACCATAGTTGACGCGTAGACAATTGAATTGTCGACATGACATTGTCGACGTCGCCCAGCCCCGTTCAAAATAGTTATGCAGTTTTATAATTCGTCACTTGTAGTTCCAAGTGATCAGTTAATAATTTTAAACAATCTATTTTAAATTCCAATGTATCAATTTTAGTTTTAAATAGACAGTTACTATTTACTATGAAATGTAATTTACAGATGTCAGTTGTACATTCTAAAGGGCCAATTTAAATTTATAGAGCATAATTTGAATCTTCAAATGATTAAATTGTAGGTTAAAAGGTATCATTTGTTAGAATTTTAGTTTCATCTATGCTGTCGGCCACCACTGCTCACAATACCTGCCACTGGCATTTATCGGAAAACGTGTTTCTCATGCTATTGGGAAATTTCATTGCCAAAACCTTCGGAACGTAGATCTGTGAGTACGATGTACTAAAATGCTATAAGGTGATCGACTACTTCTTTTGGTTGTGTGAAATGTCTAGTGCAGAACTAGAAAATTATTATTATTAAATAATAATAACATTTAAATTGGGCCTCTAATAATGGCGTGACATATCAAAGTTTTTTGAATGAAATACTATATTATTGCAACTATTCTCAACCGCTGGTCCGCGGAGAAATTTTGCTGGGTCGCAGACATTTCCTCTATCCAGGAAAAAAAATGACTTAATTCACCACGTGTGAAAGAAATGTGTGGATAACAAACCCTTCCATAACATATGACAGTACAGTAAGTTAAATTTAAACGACAGAGAATAGTCCCTTCTTGAGATTAGTGGGGATATTATATTAAAAGCTAATTTTTCAACAATGTACATAGATAAATTTTGGATCAAATCGAAAAATGAGTATCCATCTCCATACGAGAAAGCAATGAAAATGTTAGTCCCCTTCGCAACTACATATTTATGTGAATCGGGATTTTTCATCTATGACCATATTAAAAAATGTAGTCAAGTTAATTGACTCAGTACTTCCCACACATTAACTTGATACCATTTTATTACTTTTTGATAGCATGAAGCTATAATCTTATAAAATCTTATATAAATTGTATCGGCATTGCCAGCTCCTCAAAATTTATGTAAGACCAGAATTTGCGTTTATGATGAAGAAATATGCAGTAACGCAGTAGAGGTCAAAATATCTATTGATTTTGCTGTAATCATTCCTGAACCATCAAAATACCATCTCTTTTAACGTAGAATGGAATATTTATGGATACTAAGACGATAGTAAATAATTATGATTGCCGTATCTGGTGGTCAACATGACAACGTAAGAAGATGTCGGCATTTTAGAATTAGTTGTTTACTATCTCTATGTTGAGTTGTTACTTTGGGATCTACACCCGTAATCCTATTACGGTATACCAGGGTGTTGAAGATAACGTCTTGGCAAGCAAGATTCCCTTGCAACCAAATCGCCGCGTTGCTGCCGCCACCGGCGCCTGGCCGGCCCGCCGGCATCGGCATCAGAAGTGTATTATGCCGCTAGGCCTTTCTGTTTACAGGTCAAGACAGCCTATTAAGAAAACAACAAATTTTTCAGTTTTACAACCCCCACCCCACAACCACCCCAATTACACCAACTAAAAGAAGTAGAAAATGATAAGGAACACATAAAACGCCTAAAAACGAAGTTTGAGGAATATTTGAAATTTTTAGTTTTTTGATAATTACTCCACCGCCCTTGTACCGCTTTTCAAAATTATAGCCGCATTACTCACTACGACCCCACGGCATATCGCTACTCAAATTTTATCATAATGCATGAAGCGGTTACTGAGATTACGTGGCTATAAAAACGCGTACAGACAGACAGACAGAGAGATCGACTGAAATGAGTGACATGGATTCTCGTTATGTAGGTGTCATAAAACACTCAAAAAGTCTATTATCTCAAATTCGAAAATTATTGCGATCACAATGCTCCACGCACCGATTGGGGTGGGAAATAAAAGGTAAGTCTCGACCCTGGTCTGGAGTTCATCAGGCATTGTACCTGTCAATTAGTACACAAGTCACATTTGAGGAATATTTGAAATTTTTAGTTTTCTGATAATTACTCCACCGCCCAAAATTATAGCCGCATTACTCACTACGACCCCACGGCATATCACTACCCAAATTTCGTCATAATACATGAAGCGGTTACTGAGATTACGTGGCTAGAAAAACGCGTACAGACAAACAGACCGACGGAAATGAATGACATGGATTCTCGTTATGTAGGTGTCATAAAACACTCAAAAAGTCTATTATCTCAAATTCGAAAACTATTGCGATCACAATACTCCCCTCACCTATCGGTGTGGGAAGTAAAAATAAATTTAGAAATCGGCTTTTGGTTATATCACCGCTCCTACTTAGCTTGTCGAATTTGGAACCAACAATTGACAAGTTGATTGAAGAAGAGCAGCGTCAATCTTCTCATTAACAAAATGTTCATATGCAATGAGTTTTTGATTATTTTTATAATTTCTGATTTTTTGTTCTAATTCTTCTTAAGAGTTTGTTCCCATTGATTAAACTTTTTGGCAATCATAGGAATGATATTTTTGTTGTGTTCCTATGTCGTACGCGCCGGGTCTATACAATCCCCTATCGCGGCGTTATCGGTGACAGACGGACAAGAAGAAGCACGCAAATTTACCAAATTCAGTGAATATAATACATGTAATAATACGATACATTAATACATAAATACTGTCAAGTAGTAGCACTCGTGTTTGCACTTGCACCTCCAGGTCCAGCAACAACTACTGGCGAAGCCGCAGAAGCAAAATCAGAAACAGCTTCAATTCCAAACAAACTCAATCCCATAATAATAGGAGACGTAGAAACTCCACTCAACTTCGCTGACACAATCCGCGAGCCTCTAATAGCCATCATGTGATCAACACCAACATCACTCGATGATACCACCTTCGTACCGGGACCATTAGCCTTAACAACACCACAAAACGGCAAATACATCAAACTTCGAAATGCGCGCCAACCATTGTGATGCGATCTACGCACGCGTACTTGCTTCATTTCGGACTTAGTCGTTTCTACGATGAACATCGACTGCTTATCCCGTACGCGCCGGGTAGTTGTCTAGACCCGGCGCTTTATCAGCGAAAGGCCGCTGTCGCGGCGTTATCGGTGACAGACGGACAAGAATAAACACGCAAAATACAGTGTTACCAAATTTATTCAAATTCAGTGAATATAATACATGTAATAACACAATACATTAATACATAAATACTGTCAAGTGATATTTGAATTGTCTTGTACTTGGAGAAATCTGTATGCTAATTAAAGGAATTTCAATTAGATATAACTTGTTTTTTTCAACTGCACCTTTTCCAGCTGTAGTGTCTAAAGGATCAAATTACATTTTTAAAGCGTCAGTTGTAAATTCAAATAGTCAGCTGTAATTTCTAAAGCATCAATTGTAAATTCAAATAGTAAGGTGAATTTTCTAAAGCATCAAATGTAGTTTCAAACAATCAATTGTAAATTGTAACTCGACAATCGTAGTTTCATTTCAATCGATTAAATATTCAAAATAATCAGATCAGCTTTTACAAATCGATTTTCAAAAGAGCCAGATCAAAGTTATACATCATCAGTTGTAGTTTCTAAAGTATCAATTCAATATTCTCACGCACCCAAGGTAAAACGTAACAAAATTTGTGGCTATAGACACCACAGTGATAACATTGATGGTCAATCTGCTTAAGGCGAGTAAAAATGTATAGAAAATTGAATATTTCGAAACTGGGCAGTAGTAGTAGTACTTATAATTTTGGGAGTGTAAATTAGAGCAAATGTTGTATTTTTCCCGTTATTGTGTTACCCAATAAGGTATTTGTTCTTGGTCACGTGACGTTCGATTCAACATTAATAATGGGGCACCCTGAATGTTAGTATCTTTCTGTGTTCTTCCCGATAAAACAATTCTAACAAACTAGCACACTTGAGGTCAGATGTGATTAATTCAAGAGCTACAGGTACTTAAAGGATTGTACCAGATGTATCCCTACAAATTATTTTGCTAGGGTTCGTTTCATTTTTGGTCTTAAGGGGTCTCACTTGTTTTTCATACTATATACACAGTATTTCAAAAGGTGATAGTTAAGACCTTAGTTCATGACATCTAAGAGCAATTTTTTCGAAAAAGTTTTTTAGTGTGCCAAAAAAAACACGCAATGCAAAATCATACATTCTCCAAATGTCTGTAATTTAACAACCAGACGCGATATCAAAACAGGGCGACCACAGTAACCAAGCGTGAGCTTTCTTCCTCAATTTTCTTTTGGAAACATTATTGTAAGTTTAAAGGTATAACGTCAGGAGCTTAGAAATGTGAAATTCATTTCTATGGTCACCTTTGGACCTTATCTTTGAACCTTCTGACCTTACCTTTGGAGTTTTGGACTTATCTGCCCTCACCTTGGAGACACACACTGGAGAAAGTGAACCGGCGGCCACGCATTTTCGCTAACACGAAATACGTATGTTCTTGGATTCTCAATTTCGCGCTATACCCTAGACCTTTGGTGGTAGTAGTGGCTCTTGAATTAATCACTTTAGACACCAAGTGAACTGGTCTGTTGGAATTGTTTTATCGGGAGAAACACAGAAAGGCATAAATATAGGGTGTTCCATTAATAATTTTGAATTGGACGTCACGTTACCAAAAACAAATATCTCATTGGGAAACACAATAACAGGAAGCTCTAATTTACACCAACAGAATGATAATTCTATACTACTGGTCACTTCCAATACATTGCTTGTATTAATCGTCGTGGAGGATGTAATTGTGCAACAAAAAAATACTTATACTACGACTATTTATTTTTGTATTAAAATAATTTGTGTAAGTACTTCAGAATGCTTGCTTTTTGGCAGTAGGCGTGGAAAGAATTCTTCAGTGTATTCGAGAGAGAAGAGGCAGACTGACACCAGGAGGCGAAAAATGTTATGGATTCATCGTGATGACTTTCTAGAAAGTAGATCCTGGCATATTCGACTTACTGTTTATAGTAACAGCGGCAATAAATGCTTATATTATCTATCTATACATTTTTTAATAAACGGTGGCGAATAATGAATTATTTGTATTATAGATATGCTTCTCACATAATCGACTTGAAAATATTTCATGATATCAATAGCTTATACCCATTTATACTTTGTTTTCAAAATATGCAACACGAAATGGTGTTTAGATACAGCAAGTAAAAAATGTTTAAATGGCAAGTTGCTTAACATAGCAACTTAACATACATTAATTTCTTCTCAAACAGGGTGTTTGTGAAGTTGCATACACCAGAAGGTGTAGGTTGGTTTATTACTTGAATAAAAGTTTTGCTCAGTTCCTTAATGTATTTATTCACTTCCTCGGACATACTGAAACAAACCATATTTTTAACAAAAATAGAAGAAGGTTAGCTGATGAGTGATGAAAGTGCATTAAACAAAGTTTAAGTAAGAAGGGGAGCACACTTGCATTCTAAAATTTTAAATAATGATTACCACTGTGACAGCTATTGACATATGCATTTTGTTAAGTACAAAATAACTGACACAGCTCGGTTTATTTTCTTTATCTGGTAAAGATTCGTTGACAAAGATGCAGTATGACTATAACAACTGTAGCACTAGTGACTGTGATAACTGTAATTTGCGAATAAACGTTTCTTTTGCTGTTTTTAATATGCATTCAAGTTTTCATCATACACTATCTCCTAAATGACATCATTTTGATTGACAGATGTGCTTAACTGCAAAAAAGGTTGCTTGAAAAACATATCACAACAACAACTATGGTAAAAATGTTCAAAAAACTGTACAAAACACAAATAAAAATTCTCAATTTTACATCGCCATATACGGAAAACAAGCCATGTTTGTCCAATATTAGCTGATCAAGACGATTGAGGTTATGGTCGTGGAATTGCTCTATATCGCGATTTAAAAGTTAAAAAGGCAACAATACGCTCCTGATGCTGTATGGCGCGCTTCGCACTTATTTTGAATAATCCTCTTTTTAAATTAAAAATTGAATTACTAGTAAACAAAGTGATGCACAGAGTAACGAAGTGCATGTGTTTTATACACATACAAATTCATGATGGTTTAATCTATCGTGTTTAAGTTTTCAAACCCGTTATACTATTCCATTATATAGGCTAACGAGTGTACATGAATATTATCATAATGACTGTTTTCACTACCATATACTGGTAGTATATGCCGAGCAGTGTTTCGGCTTATTGCACTGCGATTTACTCGGCCGAATGCAATGTCTCGGTCTAGCACTCGGCACGTGTAATTGGGCCTTAAGCGTATTTTGTACTTCCGCTAAAATACACGCGTAGCACAGTCGTCAGGCGACGCTTTATCTCCAACGGCCGCGCCGGTTTAAATAAGATTATGTAGCAGCTCCGCGCAATTGTTTTCAGGACGACACTTCCGCCTCCGCGCAACACGCTCAAAAATAAATGAACGCCCAAAAGCGGGTAAAATAAGTAAAATAAATAAGGGTAATTTAGCAGTGCGTCAAGTGCTTAAAATTCACCCCGCGTCCATGTATTTAATAGATCGCACTTCGCTGCAAGGTTAACCAAGGGTGGGAAACAAAAGATAGTCGGGAGAAACTGTGAACAAGGGGTGCGAGTAAGGGTCGTCGGGTAAATTATTTGAAGCTAACCACCGCCTATAGCATTTTCACTCGATGTAGTAATTTCCTCTAAAAAGTTCTTCAAGTCTAGATCCCAAAAACCTAGGTTACAGAAATTTGAACGTGTATGCTGGCTCTGAGCGACGCAAATACGAGGATGTTATGACTTCTTTAAACCACAATTATTTCATTTTTATACATAATCTCCAACTTGATATGCTTAGTCAGACGTGTTTTTAATTTTTTACTCCTTCCAAATAATATTCGTCAAGGCACTTAAAACATGCATTTGTTTCAAAGATGGCATCTTCAGTCCATGCGACTCTTACGTTTTAACCATTGAAATTGTTCCCATTGTAATTATCAAGACTATTTTCGCTTTTAGTATCTTTTACTTCCCACACCGATAGGTGAGAGGAGTATTGTGATCACGAAAATTTTTGATTTTGAGATAATACGTTTTTTGGGCGTTTTATGATCTCTACATAACGAAATGCCACATCATTTCCGTAGGACTGTCGGTCTGTCTATCTGTCTGTTGACGATTTTCTAGCCTCGTAATCTCAGTAACCGCTGCATGGATTATGATGAAACTTGGGCGGCAATATGATGTGGGGTCGTAGTAAATAACGCTGCTATAATTTTGAAAATTGGTGCATGGGCGGCGGAGTAATTAGCAAAAAACAAAAAATTTCAAATATTCCTCAAACTTCGTTTTAGGCATTTTAGGTGTTCCTGATCATTTTCTACTTTTTTTGGGTGGGGTGAAATTTGGGGTGGTTGGGGGGGGGTGGGGGGTTGTAAATTTGAAAAATTTGTTGCTTTCATAATAGACTGTCCACTGACCTGTGAAGGAAGACCTAGCGACATAAATCACCTTTTCAGGTCCATTCGAACGTTGCCTTCCCTATTACCTAAACTAAGGGACTAAGAATTTTCTATATACATGCAAGTATTTGTTGCCTTAGATCGCTTTGGGCACAGTCTTATTACCGCGGTGAGGATGGAAAATGCGTATGGTTGTTAGAAATCGTGTCAGTGGCAGCGTAGCAATAATCAAAAAAACTAAGAATATGAAAACAGCTCAAACTTCGTTTTTAGATGTTTTAGGGGTTCCTGACCATTTACTACCTTTTTTGGGTGGGGTGAAATGGGGGTGGTTGGGGGATTGTGAAACTGAACAGTTTTTAGTATTGATAATAGGCTGTCCATTGAGTTCTGAAGGATAGACCTAAGGGCATAACACAATTTGGGCAATTTGGGGGCGGGATCTGGCGATGATTTGGTTGCAAGGGGATCTCGGACTATAGCTTCATGCCCATGGGCTTCATGCCCATGAGAAGATAATAAACTGGTATCACCGTAATGTGTGCGAAGTACTGAGCCCATCAACTTGACTTGATTTTTGTATAAGATATTGGAGTTAGTCAGGATAGGAAATCTAGTTAATATTTTTGTGGTAACGATGTTAACTGCTGACAACTGACAGTTACCGGAAATAGTGTTGCCATTAAACATGGACTTATTAAACGACCAAAATAATAGGATGTCTTCCACCGTATCAAAAATTTGAAACTTCACCCCCAACATAAGAGCGATAGAAGTATTTCACCAAGTAATGGTTTGTAAAGCAAAAGATCCTAGCTGGATTTGGTCCTTTGGCGCCTGTAGTGGCATACATTTTCATGCAGGCTTTTGAACATGAAGCATTAAATATTAGCTTCCTTAGATACTTTTCTTAGTACTCACTTGCTTCCAGAATAAAAACGGTGTCGTTATAGTTTCTACGGAGGGAGATGCAATAAACTATTTACTATAGTCTTTGTGCTGGATGTTTCTTGAAGGCAGGCGGGCGATGATTTGGTTGCAAGGGAATCTCAGACTGTAGCTTCATGCAATGGAAAAACAATAAAATGACATCACCCTTATGTGTCTTGTAGTACCTTTGACTTTATACACAAACCTATTTTTTTCGTAATGTCAAGCATAAGATTGAATAAATTAATGATTTGCTTAAGGCAGATAAAAAGAAAACTAATTGGGCTTTTCAATGACACTGGAAGGCCTACTACACAATGCGTTCGAAATTTCATTTTTCTACTTCAACCCCTAAAACTCACCCCCAACTTGCCTTTGATTTTATACACAAACCAATTTTTTTCGTAACTCCATAAGCATAAGAGATGATAATTTATTTGTTATTTTTATTATTAATTTATTTTTTTCGAAAATGTATTCAGTAGCCTTAACTCACTTAGTTTTCTTTTTTATCCGTTTTTTGCGTCAAACAAATTCTTATTTTATTTATACCATTTTTATAATTACACGAAAAAAAAATAAGTTTGCGCATAAAATTAAAGATTTAAAATAAAATAGGGATATTATTTATGTAGTAAAACCCATGGGGTTCTATTTGAAAAAAAATTGGGGGCGAGTTTTAAAGTTTGAAGTACTAAAAATTCTTTTGAAGCCATGGGATGATAGACCCTATAGTACTTAAAAAAATCCGCTGTTTTCGTTTTGAACTTCTTTTTATTACAATAATATCACGTATCAGGGAAATCCAAGGACATCCTGTATATTGTAACATGTTGTATAATATGGTATTAGTATACCCTGTTACCCGATACTTTAGACTGTCATACGCGTCAACAGCGAACAGATGTTCGGCTTGTGATAACTAAAAATCCCCCAGAATGAATATTGACAGATGTTTTGACGGCGTACGTACAGGGCTGCACTTGGTGCTCATATACCGCTGCTGACGAGTAATTGACTCTTAACAATATATTAACGAAAAATGTATTTGTTTCGGTCAAGCATTTTGCTGTGAATTTTTAGATAGTGAATCAATTTCTTGTTCACCTGCAGGATTACCAGTTCAGACCACCACTAAAAAATTATCTGAGATGCACTTCTTCGGCAGCTGATACCTATCAAAATAGACGTCAAGCCAGTCTAAAGTATCTGGTAACAGAGCTATATAGTAGGTCTGTTTTTACAGAGAATCACAAACCAGTCAGAGCCAATCAGTATTCCCCATTGCAGTTGTCAAACTATTTCTGACTACTACTGGCCAATCAAATTGACGCTGACTAGTTTGTGATTGCTGTAAAAACAGACCTATTGTGTGTTAGTTGTCATGTATGACGTAAGGAGGAGGAAAAATTAACCAAATATGAGGAGCTCCTCGGAAAACTTTGTAGACTCTGCCCGGACTACACTGTGAGTCAGCTATAATGGTAATTGGATCCCTAGGTGGTATGAGGAGTACACTGCTCTCTGTACTGCGCAAAATGCCGGTGTACCATGCGGCGGCGAACATTTTAGCCGCCAGAATGCATAAGGCAGTCATCCATGGGTCCCTTTGTCTACTTAGGACGCACGATTCGTGGACCCAGAGATTGCTCACCCCAAGGTCTGAGGAGTACTCGCTAAGTAATGGAACAGCATCCTAGTGTGTCGGTGCCCAGGTTGTATTTTTTTTACTTTTTAGCTTTATCAAAATGGTATAAACTATATTATGCGGATTCGTCGATTCAATGTCCTTTTAGATGCAATGTAATCTACTGGACTGAGTTGACTGTTACTTGATGGAGATCCATAATAACAAAATTAAATGTGAATTTGAAAAGAAAAAAAAAATAGAAGATCACATTATAGGTATCGGAATCGATGAAAGAGCAATAACCAATATACGATATGCTGACGACACAGTTTTGTTGGCAGAAACCCTAAAAGACTAAAGTGGTAAAAAGTAGTGAAACATATGGGCTCTCATTGAACGTAAATAAAACAAAGCATATCCTAATATCTAAAACAACATAAAGCGGCCCACAGACGCTCCGGAAATCCTCAGATGAAAAACTGCACAGTCCTGGCCTCAAGGATTATCGGAGCGTATGTGGAGGTTCGCCGGACTGTACAGGCTGCCGGATGTGGAATTGAAAAACCATTCCATTGCCTGCAGAGGACGTCTTTTGATGCCATGCTTGCTAGAACTGAACTGAACTGAAAAGTTTCCTGAGCATCTGCGAAGGAGGGCATATTCAGGCCAAAGTGCAAGGGACTTCAGGCCAGGACTGTGCAGTTTTTCCTCTGAGGATTTCCGGAGCTTGTTTGGACCGCTTAAAACATTGGAAATCTGGAAATTCACGACCTAGCGGTTGAAAGTGTGAAGCGATATACTCATCTTGGAACACTGATAAATGAGAACAATGATTGCTTTGTTGAAATAAAAATACGCATAGAGAAAACCAGAAATACATTAATCAAAAAAGTGCTAAATAATCGGGGAGTTGAAAATGCGGCCTATGAGATGCTACGTATTTTCTGCACTGTACTATGGGATGCAAACGTGGACGGTGAAACAATAATTAGATACCCAACGCCTTGAAGGTTTTGAAATATGGATATATCAAGACATGGACAAATACCTGAAATGGTTATATTATAATAATTTGAAGATCAATATTGATAAGACCAAATATATTTTATTTAAAAGGAAGAATACCATAATTAATGAACTTCAGGTTGCAATGGGCCTATACCACATTTTTGGTTTATTGGCTTAAACGAACCCTGACACCACGTAGATGCCATAAATAATTTTACAAAATTTTTCTTTCGTATTTGTAACGAAAAAAATTGCTCTAAATGTTGATTTTTTTGAATCCATACACTTCCCGCCCAGGTCGTGACGTCACCTGTAGGGAACCAATAAGAGCTCACTGGTACAAAACAATAGCATCGCCTCGTAGTCATCGGACCACGAAAGGACGCTTCTCATTGGTTCCCTACAGAAAGGACGCTTCTCATTGGTTCCCTACAGGTGATGTCATCATCGGCTATTTCAAATTACAGTACAATTTTCTTTTTAGTGTTATTCTCATCTGGATCAAGTTTTCTGCTGAATTTTTACAGTAAACGGTCCTATGTGCCACCAAAAATAATACCGCAGTAAATAAATTGATTAATTTGAGATCACGGTATAGGCCCATTGATAATATAATGTTGGAAAAGGTCTCATCAATAAAATATTTGGGGTTGATAGTGGATGAAAGTTTAAATTGGCAACCACATCTAAATTATATTACTGAAAAAGTTACTCCGATGCTGCCCATAATATTTAAATGTCGATATTACTTCACCAAGAAAACCAAATATAGCATTTATAACGCATTTTTTCTTGCACATTTGAGGTATTTAATTCCAATATGGGGAACTTGTTCAGGAACTTTAATTCAAAATCTTCAAACCTTACAGAATAAGATTTCGGAAATACTATTTAATTATAGCAAACTTACCAATACAATCACGTTATATCCAGAACTAAAAGTTGCTCAGATGGATAAAATTTTAGGACTTGAACAATGTAAATTAATATCTAAAATAATTAATAGCAGGAAGAAGAATAACACTATCTATAATTTTGTAAATGAAATACATGATCATTTTACCAGGTCACAAAACAATATATATATCCGGTTTACAGTCGTATAAATATAGCTTTGAATTGTCCAATGCAATCCGCGTCTAGAGCTTATAATAGGTTACCAGTTGAAATTAGATCTAAAATATGTTATAATAGCTTCTTGTACAATTTGAAACAACACCTAGACATGTATGTAGTTAATTAAGTAGTATATAATATAAATAAAGACTCTAGTAGCAATCTAGTTAAAGAAAAAGAATAAGCACTGTTGATAAGTTTATGTTTATAATTCTCGAGGCCAGAACCTTTGGTACTGTTTAGAGAGTTGTTAAAGTTTATTGTTATATAATTATTTACAGAAATAAAAGATGTTTCAAAAAAAAATTATAAGAATATTATGGGTGGAAAAAGTTACAAACAAAACAGAATAATATTGGAAAAACGAAAGGAAGCATTGCTAACCATAAAGAGAACTACAGTACCTGGCACAGTTGAGAGGGGAGAAGTACCATTACTTCAAGTAATAATCGAAGGAAAAATCGTAAGAAGAATAGGAAGGAAAAGACATTCGTGGCTGAAAAATCTGAGAGATTGGTATAATTGCTCCAATAGCCAGCTATTTAGAGATGCGGCGGCTTCCAAAGTTCGAATTGCCTTGATGATTGCCAACCTCCAGAGTGGGGTTGGCACTTAAAGAAGAAGAAAAACCTTCCTACAAAGAATTCCTTAAACAATATGCCTTTCTGAGCTCAAATGCACAATTAGAACTGTCGTCAGCATATTGTGGAGTGTATTCTAACCTATGCACTAAAAATAGAGATCATAATCGTGACGTGATAATCCCAGTAGCATTAGGAGCGGCGTTAAATCAGCTGAAGCTGAATAATTTATCATTCCTGTTTATGTGACTGTTGAGCAGGCTTTCACGTGTGTGTAAAGCCTTTGATAGCGCTAATAGCGAGTAAGCATGCAATTTTAGAGAAATCGAGTTAAATTAATAGCTATGATTATCCTGCAGGTGAATGCACCACTGATGTTCTGTTAAATTTCAAATAAAAAATCGTGCTCCTATAATAGCGACAGTTACATTTGAATTACTCGACTATTTATGACTCTTTTTACGCATGGCGTGCTGGTTTCTAAACTGGAAACGTCTACAAACACTAGAAGCTTTACATCAAGCTGATCCTACCACACACATCAAGTTTAAACAGCAGATAGAAGAGAAATGGGATCAATGTGAACACATATACAGAGACGGTTCAAAGACGACAAACGGTGTAGGATGCGCTTTCTACCATGAAAATAAAAAATATCAAGAAATATACAAACTTCCTCCAGATTGTTCAATATATACAGCTGAGTTGATAGCCGTTCAAAAAGCATTAGAATATCCTCTCAGTAATACTGACCTTAGAGATGTCAGCGACAGCAAGAGTGCAGCTATGAGATTAGAGCATTTAAGAATTTCACCGACTTTCAACCATATCATCTCAAACAAAATGAAATTGATTTACAGACACAACAATTTGGATAAAAATGTAAAAATTGTATGGATTAAAGGACATACAGGTATACCTCAAAACGACACAGTCGACATACTAGCAAAGATGGCGACTACAGAATTTCTAAATTCCCTACAGTGACTTGAACAGTAAATTAAACAATCACCTGAAAGAAAAGTGGAGCGAACACTACTATAGAAATCTATCCGGAACGATATACAAACAGATCCAGCAGAACATAAGAACAGAACCCTGGTTTAAGAGAGAAACGAATAGACCACTTGTGAGAACACTCTGCAGATTGAGGTGTGGTCATTGCTTAAGCCCTCAACACAAAACTAGAATAGGGCTAGACAACGACCCTCACTGCAGATGTGGAGAGATTGGTACTGCTCAACACTGTATATTAGAATACCAATTGATCAGTAATGAGGTAACAGACCTGTATCACAGATTGTCAAACTATATTCCGTTACCTGCTAATATGATCTCTATACTAGCTAGTGCAAACAACTGTGCATACAAACTATTATATAACTTTTGCACACAAAAACTAAAAATAACACTGTAACTTTAAACTATAAGTAATATAAAACAATGTTCATACTATTAAGAAAAAAGAGAACTAGCCAGTTGATCTCAGATCAGAGCAAATAACCTAAATAAAAAAAATAAGCTTTGTAAAGCTTCTTTGGCTGTAGCCAAAAGAGCTAAAAATTCTTGGTGACAAAATACCTCATTCAAACAGCGGAAGTATAAAGTGCGTAACTTTAATAGACACAGCATCCCCATCCCGCTAAATTACCGTCGGAGGGCAAAAGGTGCCTTAGGATTACTAAACTGGTTTAGTGCATGGGGAGGGGCTGAACAAGAATTTTAATTCAATTTTATTTGACACCATCAACAGCAGGGACTGGCTGCCTGAATATTCATGGCAACTGTGCATACTAAAACATGTACCTGCCATCGTAGAGTAAGATAGATTAAAATGTAAACAACTTCAAGAACTGGTGAAATATCAGTCGTCTAAATGCGAAATGCGATATGACACATATTTTTTTTATATACAGTTTTGTTCATTATCTAAAAAGCTACCATTTTCTATATTATTCGCTTGTAAAGCTTGACATTAGACATAAGATGTTTGGTGAAGAAAATTAGGCCCAGATGCAGACGCCGACTAGTTCAAGCGGTGTTATTAAATTTAAAACACCGACATGTGCACAGAAGCTAATACGAACAATTGTAGCAAGTCACATGTCGATCACATGAGGCTATTCTGGTCGTTTCACTTCCCACACCGATAGGTGAGAGGAGTATTGTGATCGCGAAAATTTTCGATTTTAAGATAATACGCTTTTTGGGCGTTTTATGATGTCTCCATAACGAAAATCCACGTCACTCATTTCCGTCGGTCTGTCTGTCTATTTGTCTGTCTGTTGGCGTTTTTCTAACGTCGTAATCTCAGTAACCGCTGCACGGATTGTAATTAAATTTGGGTAGCGATATGATGTGGGGTCGTAGTAGGTAATGTTTCTATAATTTTGAAAATCGTTGTACGGGGGGCGGAGTAATTAGCAAAAAACAAAAAATTTCAAATATTCCTCAAACTTCGTTTTTATGCGTTTGGGGTTCCTGATCATTTTCTACTTTTTTTTGGGTGGGGGTGAATTTGGCATGGTTGGGGGGTGGAGGGTTGTAGAACTGAAAGTTTGTTATACTCGTAACGGGCTGTCCATTGACATGGGAATGCAAAACCTAGCGGCATGATACACTCTTTTAGGTCCATCTGAACATTGCCTTGCTTATATTATAGAAACCAAGAGACTTGGAATTTGTGATGTATACATACAAGTATTGTGTTAGACCGTTCTATATTGCGTAACGCGAAAATTGTTGAATTGATTTTTATGAAATTTTGACACAGTGTCACTACCGCGGCGAGGATGGAAAACGCGTATGTTTTGGAAAAATCGTGTCAGTAGGGACGCATCAATAATAAAAAAACTAAAAATATAAAAACAGCTCAAACTTTGTTTTTAGGCGTTTTAGGGGTTCCTGATCATTTTCTACTTTTTTTTGGGTGGGGGTGAATTTGGGGTGGTTGGGGGGTGGGGGTTGTAAAACTGAAAAATTTGTTGTATTCATAATAGTCTGTCCATTGGCCTGTAGAAGAAATACCTAGCAGCATATAAACTTTTTTAGGTCCATCTGAATATCGACTTGCCTATTACAGAAACCAATTCTGTGATGTGTACATACGAGTTCTGCTTTATTTAGTTCTATGTATATTGCATAAAGCGAAAATTATTGAATTGATTTTAATGAAATTTTGACAAAGAATTTACTAGCACGGCGAGAATGAAAAACGGGTCTGTTTTGAAAAACCGTGCCAGTGGAGGCGGAGCAATAATCAAAAATATAAAAAACAGCTCAAACTTCGTCTTTATACGGTTTGGAGGCTCTTGATCGTTTCGCATCGTGCAGTTGAATCATGTTGAAAAAACTGTAGCATCCTAGTTCCTAAGGAGGGAGACGTATGAAACTATTTAGGAGAGTTTTAGTGTTGGATGTTTTTTTGCGGGCGGGTGTGCGATGATTTGGTTGCAAGAGGATTTCAGACTATAGCTTCCTGCAATGGGAAAATAATAAAATGTATTATCACTATGTGTGGGAAGTACTAAGTCATTCAACTTGACTCCATTTTTCGCTTTGTCCTTTCGTCGAGGATACATTAAGGCGAATTAACTTTTTTCAGTAACGATTGAGTTATGCTGTATTGACGAATTATTATTATTTATCAATTTAAGAATCATGGGGGACCAAAATATTGATCCATCACAAGGCAATACAGCTCGAAAGAAAATTAAGTCCCAGTCTAATTTAAGCTAAGTGAAAACGCTGTTACCAGTTTTGAATAATCTTGTTTGTTAGTAAATTTTGATTTTGAGATTTAATCCTCAAAAACCTTAAAATGTATCCTCTTTAATATTTAGCACTATGTTTATAGTTTCTGTCTTTAAGCGCAGTGTTTGTTCAGTTTCCTTCATATTCAGTAGAAAAAGCCAAAGTGATAATTGCTTCATTTATTTTGATACAATTCAACAAAAATAGCACTCAAAACACGACGTGTCACGCAGTCACTAGAGTGCATGTCGGAAATGTATAGGGCATCAAAAGCTCATCAAGAAAAGCGACTAAAGAGTGGCCCAGCGATTACTTGAGCCATTTTTCATTGCTCGCCATTGATTTCATTGCAAAATGCCTTCCTTTTATCAACTGCAGGTAGTACCACCCCAGCTTGGGGCAATTAATGGGTTTTGGCTACTGTTATCTATTCAATAGCACTGAAAATGGTGTAACAAAGACGTGCAGGTAGGACACTTATAAAAAGGAAAGAATTTTACTTAGTATTAGGTACCCTTATTTTTTATTAAACATACAAAATGATATGTTATACTGAAATAAAATTATCAAAAACCATAATTGGCGATTCCAATTACCGATGAGGGCGCTCGCGTTTGTAAACAAATATGGAGGATAGCAGATATCCTGCACGCTGTGACATGCTTTTGGAGGAAATGCGTGGCAATGAATGCTTTTATCATAACTTTTTTGGAGTGGCAACCATAAACACTACAGTTTGTATTAAACTTGCTAGCCTTTCTTGATTTGAAGCCTGATGTAGACGCCATATTCTTGACAATAGCGTATGAAGAAGGTCCGAAGAAATATTCTAACACACTATATACCAATTAACAAAGCACAAACTCGAAAACACGACTGAACGAAGAAACATAAACGGCATATAAACGGTTAATGGCATGTTAATTGTGTGCCGTCCGAAATTCGAGTACCTGCTTTGTCAGTGTAGATTTTTGCCGCTAGAGGTCTCATCGATTTTTGGAATTGCCAATAGCCTTCGTCGTCCGAGGAACTGTCATCTCCTCTTAATGTTATAATTAGCAGGTCGACGGTCTGACCGATCAAGTAGTCAAGATTCCACATGTTATTCTCTTGTTTAATGACATGCTGGACTGCCTCTCGCCAGTTCTCTGGTGTTGCTTCCTTAATGACTTCATCAGACAGTACTAATGGTTCCTTTTTTATCAAATTATCTTCAAATTCAATATCTTTGGAGGTTAGCCAGTCGATAATTTCTTGTTTTCTCCAAGATGAAGTTAGAGTCTTCTCTATGCGTCGTGAATAATAGCTTGCGTTAACCATAACTACCGCTGAATCTGCCGGAAAGTATTTTATCATTTCACCAAAGTAGTCCTCAAAAATATCTGAATTCATATTCTCCCGGTAATCTTCCGTATGTAAAGACTGAATGGTTAACAAACTTTTTTAAGAAATCCCTCTTTGCTTCCAATATGGACGATTATTAGCCTCTTTCCCTTTCCTGGAGGTACTTTGATACCCGTTGATAGGCCCTCTATGAAAGCAAGGCAAGCACTGCCTATGTTTTCGTCTTGTCTCATCCGGAGAACAGATTTTGTTCTGCTCTCTTCGGTACTGCTTTGTACATCTCAAGTATTTTGTCTCCAGCAAACAATTTCACCGCTTTCCAGTAAAAGTGCTTTACGATTATGCTTTTCCAGACAAAACCCATATTTTTTAAACTGCTCCATAAAAGTTTTCTAGTTATCAACCGAATACTGTCATCCTAACCGAGCTGCATTAGGATCTTATCTAGGGTGGATATTTCTTTTTTGAAATAAAAAGAGTGAACTGTTCTTCGAATTACACTTTTGGTGTCTTCATCAAGGACTTTTACTGGTCTGCCTGGACTTTTATTGGGAGGTTTTACTTCATCTGCAGTCTTTCTCCCCCGTAATAATTAAAAATCGGTGAACTGTCATTCGGGAACATCGGTGGATAGTTTTTTGTACAGTAAAATTCAGGTAATCGTATTTTATGCAATCATGTCCATTTGAAATAATAACTTTTTCATTCACTGATAGTGGAGAATTATTGCAACATCTTTTCTTTCTTCATTCAGAATGTAACGGCCATATCCACCTGTGCCAAGAAGGTCTCTTAACCTTATAAACAACAAAATGTGTGCCTATAAACTACGAATTTTGTAATTTAGATGACTGTAATATGTTAACGTCGTTTATACGCTTGTATATTACACCTATGTGTGGTTGTTTATGTGACCTACATACGAGGGTCTCCCTTTTTTTCATAATCGATACCTAACACTATGGAGTATCATCTGATCAAACGGTTTATGGACGTGTTGTATATTTTGGTTGAAAACACAGAATTGTAAAGGCAATTTTACAAGTCGCAGTACGCTAAAGAGGCGTATGAACCATTTTTTCGAAAATATGTAAAATTTACATTAATTATCATTTGCAAATTGTAAATCAGTCAACAAAACGTGTAAAATAATAGTTTGTATTATATTTTGCTAAACAACGCAAAATTATTTAGGCGTACACGCCATTCATGGCATTATACTATAAAGGCGTGGGAACCATTTTTAGCTACCGAACTTAGGTATAAATCGCAATTTTTTTAAGTACTTTCTATCGTAGGTGGTGAAATTACTTAATTTCTAATGAATGCAGTGTTTAATAAATTAAGTCGTATTTAATCCTAAAAAAATATTCCTACTAGAGTAGATCTGACAACGCTGTCAGCAGCCACCGAAACATTTGAAACTGCTGGGTGCTACCGTTAATTAACGTGGCGTATTTAGATTAGAATTTTATAAAAAATGTCTTCTCGTGCGAAAAAGATGGTTGAGTTGGCGAAACAAAGTTACAATTCCTCATGCAATGCAAAAAAATTCGATGGTGACGGTAGGTAAATTAATAATTTCCTTTATTTTAGAGGTAATACATTTTTTTGACTATAAAACCCTCAAGGACAATAATTATCTTTTTCAAAATAAATGAGAGAATGGAAAGGTTTTAAACTGGAATGAAGTGTGTTGGTTGGTTCCAAATCCGGATACATTTTTCCTCAAAAATGAGTTTTGGGAAAAACAATTTCAAGATGTAAACATTATGGAAAGATGAGGACGCAGAGAGAATTTAGATTTTCGGTAAACCACTCTATGACTCCAAACTTCCAAATGACAAAATATTCAGATCCGCAGTATCTTTGTCATGGAAAAGGCTGTACCTGCCATATACCACAACTTTTACGATTCATTACCTCACATAAATTCTAATGATTCTGAAGATGAACTACCACTATCTGCTCTAAAAGCAAAGACGCTAAAAAGAAAAAGGAAGAGAAATTAATAGATACCTAGGGTTTATTCGAAAATTGAAAAACCTTTTTTTTATCTTATTTTAATTTAAGTGTGGTTCTAACTTACTTATTTGATTGTTATATAGATTTTTTAAGTTTCAAGTATCTATTTTTTTGGTACTTTAGTGGTTTTCGAGAAAATGTTTTTGGTCGTCTTATTTGGAACTGAATGTATAATGTACATACAGCGTTATTTTTTCCTAAGGCTATTGTAAAAGTGATAATAAACATGATTCGTTTCTAATTTAGCGAATTATTGCTTACTATTTCATATAACTGGATCATACGCCCCAAAATAAGTACGAGTTTTATCCTGACATAAAGGCGTATCCGCCAAATTTTGGTTAAAATAAGAAATAAAAAATATTTTGAAAACATTATCATAAACTGTAATTTTTTAAATAGATTATGCCGCCTTGATTTTTCAATTTTTTCAAACTATTCGTTCCTCCACCGTTTTTCGTTTCTCCTGTAAAATTTTACTTTTGGCGCATACGCCCCTATGGCGTGAGACCCTCGATATGTTGTGGAATACACCGATTTAAGATCAATATTTTTTTCGACGTTTCTTGATAATTAAAGTCGTGACTCATTACACATTGCTGTTTTTGCTAGCAAACCTCAACGTTGTGAGTACATTTTACATACCTATTATTCAGCTTAGTTCAAACCTGTGTTTTTATCTCCAACTTTTGTAGAAAGCCCTGAAAATGGCAATACACATTGGCGAGAGCTTGGCAGTTAACATCAGAATCTCCTTTATGTTGTTACCATCTTCTCAAAATTCTAGCCAGAAGCCCCAGAGTTCTCTCCTCTCAAAATTTTTCGCAATTACAATACTTCCTGATGTGCAAAGTAAAACAATATTGTACCTAAAATGAAATGAAAGCATTCAGATGAAATAAATTAGAGCTTAGCAGTGGCGGCTGATGAGGTAGTCCCATAGTGCCATTGCACTACCTTAATTTTCGACAAAATCATATTTATCTCGATATTTATCTATCTCTTAAGCTTTTCTTATTCTATGTTAATTTCCAACAACTTTTTCTGTTTTATATGAAATGGCAATAGCGCCTCAATGCATAAATGTTTACACCAGGTAACACGTGGCATCGTCGCAACTCACATGATGAGAGCTGACGACGCGACATAACGGCGAGATGGCATCAGCCTACTGTGCCGTTTCTTACAAGGCACAACAGAGTGAGAGAAGTCTTATCACAAACGCTTACGAGTGACAGAGAGAACGCTATGCTGGACGTTTGGATAGATTTTAAATACAAAAATCCGAAGTAGATCGTGCCAGGCACGTTACCCATATTTCCATTCATGGTTCACTATTTTTTTTTGTTTCAGCAGTTCCGATTTGTTTATGTTTGAGGCTGATGTCGGCTTTTCTCGTTAAAGGTTTGAAATTTAGATCTTATTAGTTTGAGTTTGAGATTTGAGTGCGCTGTTTTCGGATCGGTATCTCTTTTGTGTTTAATTAAAATATGTCATTGGAGCGAAAATGAATAAAATTGGTGCATTAATAAACCCATTTAGTAATCTTCCGCTGGAAGAAAACTTATTGGTAGTGGACAGAAATCGCGTTGTCGTAAATTTAATAAAACTATTTATTATGAAAACAATTGGATAAGTGACTGTAAAGAAGTTAACAAACTGTTTTGTTTTGTTTCGTTTGTGTTCTATTTGGAGGCGATGACACCCATGAAAAATTTAAAGTGCATATGAATAATGTTTTCATTTTATCGATGCTTGGTAAGTCGAACATAAAGACTCAGCTAAATTCGGCTTATCGTCTAGTTAAAAGTATTTCTTTTTTCAATTTTATATCGGTTTGATATGGTGGCTGTCATTGTGGCACTACCTCTCTAGGTTGGCACGAGCCGTCACTGGAGCTTAGTGCTTCACTGGTAAATTGTCCATATACTTCAATTTGTTGATGCATTCAGTTTAATCTGATTAAAATTGGCCTTCACCTATTAATTATCAGTAGCGCGTCGTTAGCATCAAATTAAGATGCGTGCACGCGCCCTACCTCTCACAAAGCTCCTCCAGGCCCTCCCTTTTCCCTTTTTTCTTCTTCCCTCGGTTAACCTCGCGGCCTATTAAATACAGACACGCGGAGTGAATATTAAGCATTCAACGCGCTGCTTAATTACCTTTATTTATCGTACTTGTTTTGGACTTACTTGGAACTCACATTTCAGAGTATTGTGCGCAAAAGGAGATGTCATGTCTAGAACAATAATTGTATACAACTTTATCTATGGAGCGGGTAGAAATGGAGAAAATGTTAGCGGAAATGAGATCGTGAATAATTTCAGCAGTGGCGAATCTTAGGCATGCCGGCAATAAAGGGAAATTTGGAAGAACGAGAAAAAATTAAAAAAATAACATTACCTACGTATTTTTGCTGAATGGCGCCATCAGACCCAAATAACTATTTCTGTTTGTTTAAGGCATCGACTACAATGTCATTGACCATATACAGGGTGAGTTTTTTGTACCGGATCGGTCGATAACTCCACTGCTACAGAGGATAGCGAAAAAGTTGTATACAGGGTTGGGATAAAGTATGGAACCAAGCAAATAACTTTGGAACGGAAAGAGTGATATTGCTGAAAATTTGCAGGCAAGTGTAGTGACGCCTAATGCATCCGAAGACATTATGTTATCTATTAATGTACTTCCAGTTTAACCGGAAGTACCGTCAACTTTTTTAATTTAAATGGGACACCCTGTATATTTTTGCAGATTTTAATTCATCATTTTTTTCCGTATACGTCCATAGTGGGTTTAGTATTTATTTCTTAAAAAATTTGCCTCACAAATTCGTTTGTGGCGGTCTGCGATCTTCCCGTTTGAGGTAATTTTTTTTGTATTTTTGTTTTTAGTCACCGACAAACGTGTTATAGGACCCCTGTCGGGACGTAAATCATTAAAAGTTGACACATTTCTTTGTGAGTTCTCACGCGATCGCCAAAACCGACTTTGAATGACCGGCATTTTAAACACCTGAAATGATAAAGAAGCTATATCTTTCCCGTTGCTACAGAAACTAATGCTAAACCCACTATGGACGTATTCGGAAAAAAAATGAATCAAAATCTGCAAAAATATACGGGGTGCCCCATTTAAATTAAAAAAGTTGACGGTACTTCCGGTTAAACCGGAAGTACATTAATAGCTAACATAATGTCTTGGGATGCACTAGACGTCACTACACTTGCCTGCAAATTTTCAGCAATACCTCTTTCCGTTCCAAAGTTATTTGCTTGGTTCCATACTTTATCCCAACCCTGTATAAAAGTTGTAACCAGGGATATGCTCCTTGCTCAGAAAATATTTTGATTTATACAAAGTGATCCATAGCTACGTGGTGATGCAAACCTACATTTTTACTTCCCACACCGATAGGTGTATTGTGATCGCGAAAATTTTCGATTTCGAGATAATAGTTTTTTTGGGCATTGTTTGATGTCTACATAACGAAAATCCACGTCACTCATTTCCGTTGGTCTGTCTGTCTGTCGGTCTGTCCGTCTGTCCGTTGGCGTTTTTCTAACTTCGTAATCTTAGTAAACGCTGCATGGATGGTGATGGAATTTGGGCAGCGATATGCTGCGGGGCCGTAGTAGGGTGGCGAAAATTTTCGATTTCGAGATAATGTACTTTTTGGACCACATGTCCACATAACGAAAATCCACGTCACTCATTTCCGTCGGTCTGTCGGTCTGTCTGTGCGCGTTTTTCTAGCCTCATAGTCTCAGTAATCGGTGAATTGGATTGCGATGAGATGTCAATATGCCAATATGCCAATATGCCAATATGCCAATATGATGTGGGGAACTACTAGGCAATGCTGCTATAACTTTGAAAATCGGTGCATAGGCGGCGAAGTAATTAGCAGTAAACAAAAAATAGAAAATATTCCTTAAACTTTGTTTTTCGGCGTTTTAGGGGTTCCTGATCATTTTCTAGCAATATGAAACAGCATACTGAAAGCAATTTTTTGCTATAATAAAATATGGGGAACAACATTTAAAAAAAGAGGAAACCTAGTTTTTGCATTCTACAATACCCTGTTTATGAATTCTGTATCGTGTGACGTGGAAATTATTGAATTGGTTTTGATTAAATTTCCACACAGTATTATTACCTTGGTGAAGATGGAAAGCGCATATGGCTTTTAGAAATTCTGTCAGTGGTGGCAGTAATCGGAAAAATAAAAATATTAAGCCAGCTCGGATAACGTATCTTATATACTTTTTACTTTTTCTTGGGTGGGGGTTGAATTCGGATGGTTGAGATGTAGGGGGTTGTAAAAGCGAAAAATTTGTTGACCTAGCGGCATAACACCTTTTGGTGCGGGCAGGCCATCACCCAAATCATCTTTGGTTTCAAGGAGGTATCTCAGACTATAGGTGCATGCAATAAATAATAAACTGGTATCACCGTAATGCTATGCCGGAATAAGCTTTTATGGGGCCCGAGGCTATTATAATTTTAAGGAGCCCTTTGTAAATAAAATGCAAATACTATTATTTATGAAACTATATATATTCCCGATATAATAAAAGAAACTGCTATACCTACACTTTTTTTATAAGTACGTAAGTACGTCATGATCAGAGGTACTTTCAGTGCAATCCTTTCCAAGCAGAGCGTTAGGCTTGCTTAGAAAGCTCATTATTTTGGGCAATTTTTTCACTGTTTCTCTGATTTATCCTTGGCAGTCTTAAAATAATTATTTAGAGTTACCTATCTTGGTAAACTGTAGCCATGTTACTCAGACATAACATACTAACAAACTATATAGGTAACTTATTTTTCTTTTTTGAGCTCCGCATTTGTATCGGTTCAGCTTCGATTTATTAATTATATTAGCACGGGCCACAGGCACCGACATTTGAATATTTCAGTATCCAATGGGTAGGTAGGTATAGGTATTTTCTATTTTCTTCCTATACAGGGTGAGTCAAGCTCAATTCCTCGAAATGTTGTGACCAAACCATAACACTTTTTAGAAAATTAACTTTGCAAATGTATGTAGGTCGAGTTGGACTACATTTTAAAAATAATGACTTTTATACAGGGTGTCTATTAAAAGCTTGCCATATCAAAGTTGTACTTTTTAAATGGAATACGGGGATAATATAATTATTGAATATTTAGATTACTGGGTCAATTCTAGTGTGACTCTATGTATCACACGTGGAACTTAAGGTGAGCTGTTTAGGTGCAAATCTCAATTTTTGGTATAAGTAGATAGCAGAAAAAAATTGAATATCGCAGCGATTATAAAAGTTAGAAGGCTGTGACTTTGCAGTGTAACTAAACATGAAATACGCCAGCTTTGGTTCGACGGTCAAGTTTGAATTACATTTGTACTTGGAGAAATCGGTTGACTAATTATGGAAACTTCAATCAGAATAAACTTGATTATTTCAAATGGGCACGCCCAATTACTTTTATACAGTCGAATGTAAAATTTGGCATACATCTCTGGTAGTTTTCATTTAATGTCAAATTTTCAATCAACTCGGTGTGATTTAATATTCCTACCTATAAGCCACTTAGCAGGTCATGAAATACAAACAAAAAACTATTCAGATGGAAGAAAACAACTAACTTAGTACAATAAACCAAGTCTAATCGGAAACAACAAAGGTAGCACAGTACGTCAGAAATGGATATTTTTCGCTCCATACCATATACCTCATGCTCAAGATTAACAATTCACACAACCATTAAAAATTTCGAAATCAAAGGAAATTACCACCGAATGTTGTCCAATAGCTTCAGAATAAGATTTCAAATTTAATGATTTAAAAATGTGGTAATGCCCGTCAAGTCAAAAGTACCGGCACCTCCATCAGCAACATCGCCGAAAATGAGGCATGAATTAAAAATCTGTCAAATTATAAAACATAATTTACTTGGCAAAAAATTAAAATCTGATTTGTCAGTATTCTTTATTTGCGATCTTGCTAACAGATACAGGAAAATTTGAAGGGCTACAGTCGCACAGTCAAAGGTATCGTTACTCTTGACTTTGACTGAAATGTCTATTGTTTTATACCATTAAATGTGAAATTTCGTGGTGAAGCTATTAGACTGCTAGTAACTATCGCTGAAAGTTTTCCTTTCATTTCAAAGGTTTTAGTGGTATTGGAAATTTTTAATCTCTAATACATTGCTGTACCTAGTAAGCTGTAAAGATTATCCATTTCTGTCGTATTCCAGCTTCTCTTTGACCTTAGACATGTTACCGCCGTTGTTTCTAGTTATAGTTGATTGGTTGTAGGGCATTTTTATAATTTTGTCCCTTTACTTTAGTGTGTCTGTATCTTTCTGGTAAGGGCCGGTTTTTCAATGTCCAGTTAAATATTTATCAGGAAGTTAACGGGTAACTGTTAGATAAGTTGTTCAAAAAATTGAAGGTTAAACGTAGGAATTCACGTAAATCCTATCTGACAGTTGTGTCCATAGAGACGCTATAACTGGCAGCTACCTATCTGACACTTCTAACTGGACATTGAGAAACTGGCCCTAAGTTAGCTGTTTTCTTCTATCTGAACACGTTTTTGTTTATATTTCATGGCCTGCTAGTTTGCTTATAGGTAGGGAAATTGAAAAACACCGTTCTGGTTGAAATCTCGAAATTGAATTTTCAGTACATCTACTGATTTTATTATTCATCTATTGACCTAATATTTCCCCTCTCAGATTTAGTAAAAGTAGCGTCCCTGCGGGGACCCTCTGAACCGCAGGGCCCGGGGCTTCAGCCCCTTTAGCCCCATGGCTAATCAAGGCGTGCCGTAATGTGTGGAAAGTGGGTTAATCAAGCTGACTTCATTTTTCAGTGAGGATGGTGTAGCGATAGAGAAGCTGACTGGTTTATGCTACCCTTAAATACCTTGGGTCCCTAACAACTTTCTTCCAACTAAGCTGCAATTCCAAAGCCTGCCGGCTTCTAAAGAGCAATCCAACCTCTACATGGTCTTATTATGGATTGAATATAACGTATTAAATGTAGGTATTTATCTCAGGAATAAGTTGAGCAATCCTCCCTTCCCCCACTTCTGACACCGTCGTCGTTCATGCAGAAGCCAAGATGTCAACGAGGAAATTTATTTGTTTGCTTATTACCGAGAAGCAACAGCGGCCGTGTGCCTTCCGGGGATATTTTATCAGAATTAAATTTCGTGATGTTATGTAAACCAGTGTCGGCAAATTGGGAGTCGGTCGCACCCGAGGGATTTCCTAGTTCGCCTATTCGCCATAAATAACTTCCACCTTCGGACGAAATATGGGCACTTAAGCATTGATGATGTTCTATTCTGTACAGAAAGCAAGGCAGTTGCATACTTTTACACAAAGGGAAAGGCTTTGTCGAGCTAAATATACTTGCACTAACACAGTATAAATATGTAAATATAAGAATATATTATTTACAGTGCCTTACCGCTCAATACATAGAGAGAGCTGAATCTAAGATAAAGGTCACAAATGTTTGTGGTCTTAGCGCTATTTACTTTCCACGCCAATAGGTGAGGGTAGTACTGAAAATTTTAGATTTTAAGGTAATATGCTTTTCGGGCGTTTTATAATAATATCCACATAAAGAAAACCCACGGCGTTTTTCTAGCCTCGGAATCTCAGTAACCGCTCCCTCGATTGTGATAAAATTTGGGTAGCGATCTGCGGTATCTTAGTAGGTAATGGTGCTATAATTTTGGAAATTGGTGCTTGGGTGGCGGAGTAATTAGCAAAAAACAAAAACCTCCAAATATTTCTCAAAATTCGTCTATATACCTAGTTATAATGAAAATGGGCTGAAAGGCTAAACGCAAGAGTATGTATTAACTGCAGGTTGATGACTACTTTGAAGTTTCTACTAGAAATGAGTGATGAGGAGACGTGAAGCCGAATGTTAGTTCAAAGTTCAAAATAATATAAACAGCATAGTTAATTTTTTTTTCAAGAAATCGACTTAATGACGTTAATTCTCTACGCTAGAGTCAAATGAGTAGTACTGGAACGTGCCAACCGTTACATGTAGGCCCATCTGTATTTGTGTTCTTTTTTATGTGAAATTGTACCTCTCATAATTAACATTTTTTTTTATCTGCATCCACTATTGTTCGACAGATGGCACCATAGCAGGGCGTTTTATTCAATTTGTGCAAGGTTTTTGCATATAACTTGT
This sequence comes from Callosobruchus maculatus, assembly GCA_951848785.1. Lineage (NCBI taxonomy): Eukaryota > Metazoa > Arthropoda > Insecta > Coleoptera > Chrysomelidae > Callosobruchus > Callosobruchus maculatus. The sequence goes on along the minus strand of CATOUR010000026.1, from coordinate 9,799,245 downwards.
CCCACGACGATAAGCAATATATCGGAACTGAGCAGTAGTAGCGAATTATAATTTTGGGGGTTTAAATTAGAGCAAATATAGTATCTTTCTTTGTTACTGTGTCATCCAATGAGGTATTTGTTTTTGATCACGTGACGTCCGGTTCAAAATTTTTAATAGGACAGGAATATTTGTACCTTTTTGTGTTCCTCCCGATGAAACAATTCCAACAAACTAGCACACTTGGGGTCTAAAGTGATTAATTCAAGAGTTACAGGTACTTAAAGGATGGTACCGCTACCATTGATAATAACATGTACCCCTACAGTTAAATTACTTTGGTTGGCGGGGTCGACTTGCATTGGCCATTCTTTCGAAGTTTACTTCCTTTAGATGGTAAATAAGAGTCGTCGAGTGTCTGCCTTCTCGTAGCATATACAGGGGGGCTATATGCGGCACCGCTGAGCGCGAGATATAGGATCCAGCACAATAAAAGAAAAAATGTTTCCTTTATCTTGCGTCCAAAGGCACTCCAACGGCGGCACGGCCGGTAATGGGGTTGATGGATCCTGTACGAGAAAAGAAAAAAGGGTTCATCATGTCCATTATTGGTGCCGAAGACCCAGCAGGGCGACGATCCCGGAAACCCTGCTGTCCCAAACTCCTGCCCCATCCCCTGTAAGGCTATGCCGTCGGAGATCGCACATGAAGAGATCTCCGGTAGGTCCAACCATGGCGGACAGGCTTGCAGTGCTTCCTCAACCCATCCTACCTGATACCTGCCCCCCTCCTAAACCCCAGCAGCCGAGGGACGACGACCAGGCTATGGAAGTGGACCACGAGAAGGCTAAGGACAGGACCCAATGAACCCAGCGCCAGTTCATTGGTACATAGCGTAACCATGTCTCACCTCTCAGCAACTACAGCAGGGCGAAGCTGTGGAACGTCGGGTGAGTCGCATGGCCGCGGGGCTTGGCTTCACCGGCCGACCCGCGAGGAGACAACCTCTATAAATAACCGACAGCGAAGTCGTTAAAACCTTTGAGGCACCTGGGCCACCTCATCGTATTAAGACCCTTCTCCCCGGAACGGGCGCCACCCCGGAGGAGCGACACTTATTTCGTCCCATAGTCGTGGGAACAGTATGAATAATATTAATAAGCCACATGAAATGATAGGTGTGAGAAGCGAGAGCTCTAGGACAGTCGAGGTACCAGATCCTTTCAAGAAAAGAGGTGGGATTTTGAGGACCCCTCCGCGTGGTAGGTCGAATTCGTGGGCCGACGGAGATAGAAGGATGCCTATGGCAAGTCAGGATGATAGAATCTCTGCAACCAACGAGGACGAGCAACCTAGCAAGAGAAAGAGAAGCATGATGGCAGAAGAAAATCGGGACGAGAGTTTGGAGGACTGTAAAAAACTGAAAAAACTGATTGCGGTGGTCTTGGAAGAAGCCACAAAAATGTGTCTAGCTGTAAAGGAGCAGCCCAATACAAAGAAATGCATTAAGGACTCTGCTAGTAAGATTAAAAGTCTAGCCGAACAACTTGTAGGCCAGCGCTACCAGTCCGTGCTGGAACAGATAGGTGGTTTGCAGTACAACAAGCATCCGGCAAGTAAGATGGTAGAAGACAAGGGTGTTCAAGCAAGCATGGGTAACACCCTGGTAGACAAGCAAGCGGAAGATCGGCAGCTTGCTGAAAAGATAGAAAGCCAACTTGCCACAGGTACTGACTGGGAACACGTTAAAGATGTCCTTGATTGTAAGTGGCCACAACCAAGCTACAAGGTAACATCAACAAAATGGGGATATCCTCTAATGGAACTTGATTTGGACCTAGTTTTGATACTGGACCCGATAGAGGATGAAAACAAAACTATAGTGAGAAGAGTAATTGAAAACAAAAAGGAGGTGAAAAATATAATAGATATGCGTAAGCCCACTGTTGGAACGGTAGTGTATACGGTCAGTAATACTACGATGGTGGAAGTAGGCCAAGAATCTTCTGAAAACACACAAGAAAGCTATTCATTCCTCATTGGTGTAAATGAAGAAATGAAAAAGGGAGCTAACGAGATGCTTTTCACGGCCCTCAGAAGAGTCAGAGACATAGCGGAAACGAAAGGCAGAAGAAAACTTGAAGTTGTGATGTCGGAAGGGAATAGGGTAATCCCCTTACGTAGGATGATTGAATGTGCATTCTATGGTAGTGCAGTAGAGGTGGCCGTGTGCATTCAGCGGGAACAAATGAAAAATTACCGAACAGAGGAGGAAGGCAATGTGGAAGACAATGAGTGGCAACAGGTTAGGAGAAAAAAGCCGTCCTTTATTAAAAGTACTGTGGTGGTTAAGTGTACAGATGATAAGCAAGATGCATCGACTACACTGAGAAACCTCAAGCAACAGATAGATGTAGATAAGTTAGGTGCTAGAGTGCAATCTATAACAAAAACAGCAGAGGGGGACATAAAAATAAGTATGGTTAGCAAGAATGAGGATGTAGGCATGAGCTTCAGAGATGCGGTGCAAGAGAAAATGGGAGGTACAGTTAGTGTAAATGTCGTACCAAATATGAGGGCGGTCATTATAACAGACATGGATAGGGAGACATCTGCTGAGGAAGTTTTGGTAGATGTAGCAAAGGCGACCGGCGTAGAAGCAACCAGTATTAAGGTGGAACTACTGCGAATGAACAAAAGGAAGAAGCAGTCTACAACAGTGCTACTACCTAAAGATGCAGCTTCTCTACTGATCAATAAAGGGAGGATAACCATAGGGTGGTCAAGATGTAGAGTTTTTGACAAAATCAGGATTCCACGATGTTATATATGTCATAACTATGGTCACCAGGCAAGTGCATGTTCCAGCCAAATGGTTAACATGGCGGGAAAATGCTTAAAATGCTGCCAAGAAGGGCACATGGTAAAAGAATGTCCGAATGAAGCCTACTGCCATGTATGTAAAGAAGTAGGACATAGGGCAGATTCCAGTGGATGTCCTAAGTATAGGGATTTTAAGAAGCAGCTCAGGAACCAAGTAAAGGAAAGTCGACCTAGGCTAAGATAGTCAAAATAGTTCAAGGTAATTTGAATAGGGGAGTAGCGGCTATGGACCTATTGTATAAATTCATACACGAATCTAGGATAGATGTAGCTATAATTTCTGAACCAAATAAGAAGGTTGCAAAGAACAAAAAATGGATATCAGATAAGGAATTAGACATAGCAGTGTGGATAGCTAATAAGGAAGTTGGTGTTATCAATAGTGGGTATGGAAAGCGGTTTGTCTGGATTGAGACAAAGGAATTTTTTATATATGGCTGTTACCTATCACCCAACATTACGATGCTGGATTTTGAACAAGGTTTGCAAGACCTGTTTGGACATTTTTCTAATCATGGGAAGGAGGTTATTGTTGGCGGTGACTTCAATGCAAAGTCGGCATTGTGGGGGTCTCCCGTAGAAGACAAAAGGGGTGCTGTGATGGCGGAATGGCTAGCTGCATATAACATGGTTGTCCATAACAGTGGAGATAAACCCACTTTTTCCAGGGGTAATAGCAGCTCGTACATCGATGTAACGTTTAGTACACGTAAGATAGCTGGAGTCATTGGCGGCTGGCGTGTCGTGGATGAGGAGAATCTTAGTGATCACCCATATATAGTCTTAGAAACTGTCAAGGATCAAAGACTGCACTCAGGCCAAAGAACGAAGATCAATAAGTACACCAGGTGGAAATTTAAACCAGAAAAGGAAAATGCCCTAGCTGATGTTATCAGTGCCAATGTCAGTGAACACCAAAGACAGAGTCGATGCCATATTTCACCAGAGAAATATACTGCGATATTGAGAGCAGCCTGCAAAACAGTGCTCCCGAGTAATAAAGGGGGATCGCGAAGAAATGTGTACTGGTGGTGCGATGAAATAGCGAGACTGAGGAGTGCATGTCTCAGAACTAAGAAAAAACTGGTGCGAGCAAATGGCAAAGCCAACATTGACCCGGCAGATAGAATTACAGCATATGAAGAATATGTAAAAAATAGGGAGATACTGAGGAAAGCTATCCGGCAAGCAAAAGAGAAAGCCTGGCAACAACTGGTTGATGATGTTGACAACAATGTTTGGGGAGAGGGCTACCGCATAGTAATGAAAAAGACAGGTGCGTATACGCCCATACAGCTGACAGATGAGGAGCAGTTGGAAAAAGCGAAAGCATTGTTTCCAGAACATCCAGCGCTACAGTGTGTAGATGCATCCCTAAGCGACCAGGACATACCCCTGTTCAGCCGGGAGGAACTGATTGAAGCAGCTTCCAAGTTAAAGGTGGGAAAAGCTCCGGGCCCGGATGGGATTCCAGCGGAGGTAGTGAAATTATATGTTGCAAAACACCCTTCCGAATGTCTCGAAATGGTAAATGCACTGCTCAGAAATGGAACGTTTCCAAAATCTTGGAAAAGAGCAGTACTAATCCTATTGGAAAAACAAAAGAAATTAGGTCAAAGTAAGGATTATAGGCCATTGTGCCTTACTAGTACGTCAGCAAAACTGCTGGAACATCTGCTTTTAATCAGGTTAAAGGGTGATATCGAGAAAAATGGCGGACTAGCTGATAACCAGTATGGTTTTCGGGCAGATCGCTCTACCATAGACGCCCTAATAAAACTAAAAGGGGTAGTGGACGACATCAACATGAAATCCTGGGATAAAAGGGAACTGTGCATGCTGATAACGGTTGATGTGAAGAATGCTTTTAACTCCGCACCATGGCAGGGAATACTGGATACACTGGAAAGTCGTAATGTATCTCCTTATCTGATACGCATGGTCCGTAGCTACCTGCACGAAAGGTACCTATTAATAGGTGAATGCAAGGAGATGGCGTTAAGCTGTGGAGTGCCTCAGGGCTCTGTCATTGGTCCAATGCTGTGGAACATATACTATGACGAAGTCCTGAGGCTGCCCGTGCCAAGGGGTGTCTCACTGCTGGGTTATGCTGATGACATAGCAGTTATTGTTAAGGCCCATAACAAGGAAGCTTTGGAGAATAAAGCTAACTATACTATGGATTTAATTTGCAAACGTATTAGCGACAAAATGCTGAAGTTGGCACCACAAAAGACTGAGGCTTTGATCCTGCAAGGTGGTCGTAAACATAAGTTAGTCAAAATTAGGGTAGATGGATTAGAGATAAGGAATAGTGTACATATTAAGTATTTAGGTGTGAATATTGGACATAATATGAGTATGGCCGAACATATAAGAATCACGGCTGCAAAGGTAGATAGGTGCAGCACGGGTTTGATGAAGCTCATGCCAAATCTAGGAGGTCCATGTTCTTGCAAGAGAAGAATCCTTTCGTCGGTGGCACATTCCATCATGTTATATGGGGCCCCAATATGGAGAGATGCTATGAAAAGGGATATTTATAGGAATATCTTTATTCAGAGACAGCGAAGATTGGCCATTCGTATAACGAGTGCATATCGGACAATTTCAGCTGATGCTGCATTAGTCATCGCAGGTATTCCGCCAATAGATCTAATGGCAAATGAAAGAACGGAGGTCTACCTAAACGGAAGAATGTGCAGGAAGGACGCCCATAGCCGCGTACTCCAGGATTGGCAGAGTAGATGGTCGCAAGGAGGCCCAACCGCGAATTGGACTAGGAGGCTGATAAAGGACCTAGTCGTATGGAGCAGCAGAGAGCATGGAAATGTGAGCTATTACCTCACGCAGTCCCTCAGTGGGCATGGTTGCTTTCAAGCATACCTATACAGGTTCAAGCTGGCAGATTCCGCAAGTTGCAGCTACTGTGGGCAGTGTGATACTGTGGAACACACTTTCTTTGAATGTGTGCGCTGGAATGAGCAGCGAGTTAAAATAGGGCGAAAGGTGCAAGGCCTCAGCCCTGATAATATAGTCCAGTATATGCTGCAAGGTACAGAGATGTGGCACGCAATTGAGGGCATGGTTGCAGAAATATTGTCAACAAAGGAGCATGAAGAGAAGCTAAGAAAGTCTTCCAATAGTACCACCCTATGATAAGAAAAAATCAATAAGCATAAACGGTAAATAACACTAGCAGAGAGAGTGAGAGGGCTGCGTTGAAGTAATGCTTTGGCGGTTCCGGCGTAGAAACCTCGTACCGTGATAGGTGAGGGGTAGGGTGTTTTTTAGCGGATGAGAGCTCCGTTCGCCACAAGAGTGGTGTCTGGAAGAGATTTTTCCCCTACCGAAAAAAAAAAATAAAAATTACTTTGGTAGTGTTTCATAATGGTAGTGGTACAGTCCTTTAAGTACCTGTAGCTCTTGACTTAATCACTTTAGATCTCAAGTGTGCTAGTTTGTTGGAATTGTTTTATCGGGAGGAATACAAAAAATGACTAATATACAGGGTATCCCATTAAAAATTTTAAATCGGATGTCACGCAACCAAAATAAAGTACCTCATTGGATGACACAATAATAAGAAAATATACTATATTTGCTCTAATTCACACCCCCAAAATTATAATTCGTTACTACTGCCCAGTTCCGATGTATTGCTTGTCTTAATCGTGGGGCATCCTGTATACGTATAGTTGGGCTAGGGTCTGTCAATAATTTGTTATGTTTTATTTCTAACAGTTATATCCTACCACTCAATTATGCACATGCGCAGTTAGGTTTTCTGTCTGATCGGCAACGTGGTGATTTTAAATAGTCAATTTCAGATTTAATTTGTGTATTCATATTTCATTAATAATAGTTAGTTAGTTAGTTAGTTAGTTAAGCAATTTCTACATTTTTGATCTTTAAAACCAAGTATAGTACACTACATTTTATATTATAATGATATTGTGTTCCACTTCACCCCTAACCCTGAGATGACAGATACATTTTTTATAGTATTCACAGTTGCCAGGAATATTCAGTTAGCTAGTGTCTGTTAATAGTGTCGAACAAAATTGAAATTATTGCTTTGGCACGTTCCCATGCACCAAACTAGTCTAGTTTGGTATTCCCAAGGTAACTCTGTTGGCTGGATGGGGAAGTGACTTTTAAAGTTGCGCACGGTATACTAACTTTCTGTGAAATGTTCCTGGGGACATTAGAAAAGTTGCAACGTATAATAATAATCCTGCAATTATTTATAAATTATTTTTATATAAACTATAGATATTTATAAGGTCTGTATTTTAAAATATCATGTAATCTAAGTTAGCTTTTATTTTGACTCCACTGTAATTACTTAATCAATTTGTCAACATTGAAGTCTTAAACGAGAACGGTTCACAGATAAATCAATAGATATAAATCTCATATAAACGATAATCAACAAAGCAACCTAAGCTACCCGACGAACAGTGTGCACTTACGTTACTGTCACTATAGCTTTTTGTAAGCAGAGAGAAGGCTGTGAGTTTATAAAATAGCGCGATGTTGCCAGTTTTCAATATGGTGTATTAATTTCCGAAACAGCTTTAAAGCCTGGGTACACACATCTATACATAGGAAATTATGAATTTGCCATGTGAAGCGCGAATTCGTATGTTGAACAGAATTATGTTGTTTTCCAAACTACATTCATAAACTTTCAGAAGGTAATAGTTAAGTCCTTAGTGAAGGGCAACACAGAGCGTTTTTTTTCAAAAAAGCTCTTAAGTGTGCAAAAAACCCGCAATGCAAAATCATACATTCTTCGAATGTCTGTATTGTAACAACCAAACACGATATCAAAAAAGACTTGTGTAGCGCAAGCTATATTTTTCAATTTGCTTTCTGAATCATGTCTGTAAGTTTAAAGGTTTATGGTGACCATCATGTCGACAAACCTTGGGGTATGAAAATACAATTAAAGTTATCGAGAAAAAATGCGAAAAAAAGGGGTCAACCTTTTAATTAATTTTTTATTACATTTTCAATTTCTGTATCACGACTCCATGGGTTCGCGCAGTTGTAGCGCCGTAGCTTGATTATTTATCAACCGATTCACGACATTTTGGACTCAGGAGACTGACTTGGCATATCAACTAAAGCAAAAAAAGATAATACCTGACAATTTCTAAGGCTAAAAAAATTCACCAAACTGAAAAAAGAAAATGTTTTGAAATGCACTTAGTTGGGTTACTTACAAATAATTTGAAAAAAGCCGTATCAGTGCCTATTTATTAAGACATTTTAATGTTTAGCAGGATGTTTCCTGTCTTACCACATGCAATTCGTGTATGTAGCACTAAAATTTTCGACAGAATAGGCCTTTTTGTATTATGACTTCTGTATCACAGCGCCATGTGTTCAGGCAGTTGTAACGCCATATCTTGATTATCTATCGAGCGATTCACGACTTTTTGGACTCATTTTATAGTGAAATGACTGGGTGTATCAACTAAGGTAAAAAAATACAATATCTGATAATTTCTAAGGCTAAAAGAATTCACCAAGCTGAAAATTATTTTTTTTTTTTTGTAATGCACTTGTTTTGGTTACTTGCAAATAATTTGAAAAAAATCCGTATTAGTGCCTATTTATTAAGACAGTTTGATATTTAGCAGGACGTTTCCTGTCTAACCACATGCAACTCGTGTATGTAGCACGAAAATTTTCGACAGAACAGGCCTTTTTGTATTATGACTTCTGTATCACAGCGCCATGTGTTCACGCAGTTGGAACGCCATATCTTGATTATTTATCGAGCGATTCACAAGTTTTTGGACCCATTTTATTAGGGGAGTGGCTGGGCATATCAACTAAGGCAAAAAAATAATATCCGACAATTTCTAAGGCTAAAAAAATCCACCAAACTTAAAAAAAAATTTGTAATGCACTTGTTTTGGTTACTTGCAAATAATTTGGAAAAAAGCCATATTAGTGCCTATTTATAAATAATCAAGATATGGTGTTACAACTGCGTGAATACATGGCGCTGTGATACAGAAGTCATAATTCATAATACAAAAAGGCCTATTCTGTCAAAAATGTTCGTGCTACATACACGAATTGCATGCGGTTAGATAGGAAACATCCTGCTAAAGATTAAGTTGTCTTAATAAATAGGCACTAATACGGCTTTTTTTAAATTATTTGCAAGTAACCAAAACAAGTGCATTACAAAATTTTTTTTCAGTTTGGTGAATTTTTTAGCCTTAGAAGTGTCAGATATTGTATTTTTTGCCTTGGTTGATATACTCAGTCATTCCCCTATAAAATAAGTCCAAAAAGCCGTGAATCGCTCGATAGATAATCAAGATATGGCGTTACATCTGCGTGAACACATGGCGCAGTGATACAGAAGTCATAATACAAAAAGGCCTATTCTGTCGAAAATGTTAGTGCTACATATACGAGTTGTATGTGGTAAGACAGGAAACATCCTGCTAAGCAATAAAGTGTCTTAATAAATAGGCACTAATACGGCTTTTTTCAAATTATTTGTAAGCACCTAACCCAAATAAGTGCATTTCAAAAAATTTTTTTTTCAGTTTGGTGTATTTTTTAGCCTTAGGTTAGGTTAGGTATTATCTCTTTTTGCTTTAGTTGATATGCCTAGTTATTCTCCTATAAAATGAGTCCAAAAAGTCGTGAATCAGTCGATAAATAATCAAGCTATGGCGCTACAGCTGCGCGAACCCATGGAGTCGTGATACAGAAATTGAAAATGTAATAAAAAATTAATTAAAAGGTTGACCCCTTTTTTTCGCATTTTTTCTCGATAACTTTAATTGTATTTTCATACCTTAAATTTTGTCAACATGATGGTGGAACACATTGTATTGGAGAAAGGGAAGAGGCGGCCACGCCTCCCCGCTAACACGGGAATACGTATTTTCTTGGATTCTCTAGTTCATGCGCTATACCTTAGACCCTTAACTACCACGATTGAAAATTATTAACAAACGGTTGTAAACCCTATTTTTTAATAGAATAATAGAAACTACATATTCCAAACAATATTTTTGAATACTATTTATTTTTTAGCTACCCTTTAAGTAAGTTTATTCTGTTTTTTGAATACAAAAAACTAATCTGTCATAAGGGCCCATTCTAAAAGTATTTAATCATTAATAACATTCTGCAATCGTCGTTGAAATGTTTTGAATTTTTGAGCCTATATATCTATGCGATCAAACTTATTAAAACAAAACAAAAAATAATCTCATCTACCAACGATTCTCGTGAACGAACGTCCTCAGCTTCCTCTGAGTACACGAGTGTGCACGCTGAACAATATTATTAGGGAATTCCAGAGTAATTGTCAAGTGCAATGAGTCCACTGCTGTGCAGCATGCCTGTTAGGTATGTAAATAGTTGGTGCGTAAGTGCATAAATCCTTGGAGAATGTAGGAGGATGGCAGCGATCCTGGACGATGGGGTGAATGGCCCTACAGGCGGCAACCTGAAGTATAGTAACACGAGGGATGCAACTTCTCGAGGCAATAGAGATGGCCGGCAATTCGTGGGTAGCTGAAGTTGACGCAAGTATCATATAGATGTTTATTATAATATGTAGGTGAACGTTGCAAAAAATTTTACGCAGCCCGAAGACGTCTAAACGAAAATTTTAAATACAGTGAAAAATTCAAATATAAAATTGCAGTACCAAACGTTGGCTTTTTTGTCATGATATACAGGGTGTTCCTGAATTTCCTTGACACGTGATATTCTAGTAACAAAAAATTGTTCTGACGAAAACTGAGTGGAATGTTTGGACATACTAAGTGGTCTATCATACTATGCTATCAAAACATATTTTTTGTACTTCAACCCTTAAAACTAATCCCCAACTTCGTTTTTCCAAATAGCACCTAATAGTTTTTCCTACACAAATTAAGTCCTTATTTTATTTAAAATCTTGTAGTGCCTTTGATTTTTTACAAAAACCTATTTTGTTCGTGAAGATATAAGCATAAAATAATTAAAATATGGATTTGTTGGACACATAATATTTTTGTAGGAAACAAGATATAAAACTGAAAACCAAGCGGGCCTTTCAAAGGTACCGAATGGCATATCATACCATATTTTCGAAACATTTTTCTTACTTCAACCATTAAAACTTACCTCCTACTATAATTACAAAATAGCACCCCACTGCTTTTTCTACATTAATGACGTCATTATTTTATTTAATATTTTGTAGTGCCTTGACTTCATACACAAAACAATTCTTTTCATAAAGTCGTTAACATAACAAAAGATAAATAAAATTTGCAATTTTTGGAGGCGTTAATACTTTCGTCATAAAAAAGCATAAAAAAGACATTTGTTTCCGAAAGCATGTATTATAGGTCATTCAGTACCCTTAAAAACCCAGCTAGTCTAATTTTTGTCCGTTTTTTGCGTCAATCAAGTTCTTATTTTATTTACGTTATGCTTACGATTTTACGAAAAAATCCCCTTGCGTATAAAATCAAAGGTACTGCAAGATTTTAAATAATATAGGCACTTAATTTGTGTAGAAAAAACTATATGGTGCTATTCGAAAAACAAAAGTTGAGGGTGATTTTTAAGGGTTGAAGTACAAAAAAAATGCTTTTAAAGTATGGTACGATAGAACCTATAGTACTTTCAAAAATTTCACTCAGTTTTCGTTTGAACTATTTTTTGTTACGAGAATATCACGTGTTAAGAAAATTCAGGGACACCCTGTATATAATGTAATTTAATTACATGAAGAATGATGTACCTACAATGTTTCCAAGACAAGGAATATCTTCATGACTAATTCTGTATAAACCGTAAAATAATTTGCCCTTAGAATACAGGTTCTTGAACTGTTTGGATTCATTCGAAGTAAAGGTCAAACAATGGATGTATAAAATCCCCAACAACGTCTCTTCATGAGTATATAGAACAAAAAAAACTTAAGTTAGCGTTTTTTATAATTATTTTATCTACTTGTACAACAAAACTAAAATAATATAGGTAGAAGTCATTACACAGGACAGAGATTTGTATATGTATATGTAGAAATTACTGTATTTGTTTCTTTTCTCCAGTGCTCATCCATACAGGGTTTCTTGAAGCTATAAATAGACGAATACTATGTTTATACTATTATTCCCTGGATTCTTTTTTCAGTTTTTTGTAGCGCACTAAATTGTTACCGAAGATTTTTACTCACCTGTAATTTGTTTTTACTTCCCACACCGAGAGGTGAGGGGAGTATTGTGATCGCGAAATTTTTCGATTTTGAGATCTGTCGGTCTGTCTGTCTGTTGGCGTTTTTCTAGCCTCGTAATCTCAGGATGTATGGATTGTGATGAAACTTGGAAAATATCTGTTGTGGAGTCGTAGTAGGTAATTCTGCAATATAATTTAAAAATCTATGCATGGGCGGAGTAATTAGCAAATTTTTTTTAAATATTCCTTAAACTCCGTTTTTAATCGTTTTAGCCATTGCTGATCATTTTCTACTTTGTTTGGTGGGGGTGAAATTGGGCTGGTTGGGGAGTTGGGGGCTGTAGGACTGAAAATTATCTATTGTATTCATAATACATTCGTTTATTGCTTCTGACTGTTTTGTCGTGTAAAGTGAAATCTGCTGTACATTATAGCTGTAGAATCATTTTAAAGAAATGTTTGCACAGTCCTACTACGGCGAGGATGTAAAGCATTTATGATTTTTAGAAATCTTGTTACTCGCGGCGCAGCAATAATAAAAAAATATAAAAACAGCTCAAACTTCGTTTTTAGGCGTTTTAGGGGTTCCTGATCATTTTCTACTTTTCTTTGGTGGAGGTGAAATTGGGGTGGCTCTGGGGTGGGGGGTTGTCAAACAGAGGTTGTTTTATTTACAATAGGCTACCCATTGACCTCTGGAAGCAAGTAGGTACTAGTGGCATGACACACTTTTTTTGGTCGGCCGGGCGATTTGGTTGCAAGGGGATCTCAGACTATGGCTTCATGCTATATAGGAAAATAATAAACTGGTATCACCGTAATGTGTGGGAAGTACTGAGTCAAACAGCTAGACTTCATTTTTTTAATTATGTTTAAATCTGTGTTGTAAAATTAAGGTTTTTTCTTCAACAGTTATTATGCTATCTAATCATTGGTTGTCCATGTCCGGCACAATTTTCACTTTTTGGCTTCTCCAAGTTTATTGTGCAGCTGTGCCATTTATATGTATATCTATCTATATGTAGTGTTTCACTTTTTGTTTTTCGCAATAAATTTCTACTACTACATTGCGACATTAGGAAGCACTTTCATGATACACTAGAAATTTCGTAAAATTGCATTAAACATGCCAAAGAAGTAACATTATATGTTGTGTTAAATTGTAATATGTATAACCAAGAGATATAAGGTACAATATCAAATATACATTCATTTCAAAACTTCCCACTATGATGGAATTATCGAGAACCATTGAATAAAGGAAAAAAAAGACACCTAGATAAGTCTAAAGATGTGTCAAGAGGGACAACTTTTTAGCCAAAAACTACTTCACCCCCTTGTACCCTCTGCCCCCCAGGGTCATCCCCTTAAGAATTTTAAATGACAAGGGTTATGTCTTAGTTGAAAGGTATGACGACGTCCTTTACCTTGACGTTTGATTGTTTAACATCGGTCGATTTGTTTTCGAGAAAATTAGAAAAATATTTATGTCTCGTGTTCAAATAAAAATACACGAAAATATCACTTTTTATTGCAATAAGTGTTGAAAATATTGCCCGCTATTGACCAAACAATGATATAGGCGATTTACAAATTACTGACTGGCAGTTGCAAAAACATGTTGTGTCATCCAAACTTTAGGGTTGGGAACTAAACTAAATAGATTTCAAATGGCCCCACACAACACATATCCAAATAAATTTCCATTGATAAGCAATGGCTCAATCACTTTGCTTCCTAAGTGTCTGCCCATACATTAATCATTTGGGAGTACTGGGTATCTCCTTCTACAAAAGCATGAGGGTTTTCATTATTCGAATACCTGTAGTTATGCTACTCAACAAATCCAGTTAGATAATGTGCATTCATCAATGAGGCAGATATTATTCTTTCCATGAGTGATATTATCCTTTTGTAAAGGATTTTGACCTACTGTGATGAACTTCAGTAATTTTTTGTAGGATAGGGTCATTCAAACAAAACCTCCTTAATTTTCTATATGCAAGATTTCGACTTATATCAAGTCGTCCTCAGGCAACAAAAAAATGGGGTTTTCATCGTTGGTATGACAATAATCATAAGAACTTAACTAAACAAAAATAACTGGAACAGGAAGACACTGCCAATGGTTTTAAAATATCACGTCAGAAAACACGCACAATCAAAACGAATTAAAATAAAACAAACAGGAACAGAATAAAATCAGCAGCATGCCTGCACACCAAAGACGGGTAGGTGGATGAGTTGGTAGAAAATATTTCCACGTAGCAGGCAACAAAAAATGGGGTTTTCATCGTTGGTATGACAATAATCATAAGAATTTAACTAGACAAAAATAACTGGAACAGGAAGACACTGCCAATGGTTTTAAAATATCACGTCACATAACACGCACAATAAAAACGAATTAAAATCAAACAAACAGGGACAGAATAAAATCAGCAGCATGCCTGCACACCAAAGACGGGTAGGTGGATCAGTTGGTAGAAAATATTTCCACGTACCCGTCTTTGGTGTGCAGGCAAACCGCTATTTCTATTCTTTTCCTGTTTGTTTTATTTTAATTCGTCTTTATTGTGCGTGTTTTGTGATGTGATATTTTAAAACCATTGGCAGTGTCTTTCTGTTCCAGTTATTTTTGTCTAGTTAAATTCTTATGATTATTGTCATACCAACGATGAAGACTCTATTTTTCTGTTGCCTGAGGATGACTTAATATAAGTCAAAACGTCGTATATAGAAAAATAAGGAGTTTTTATTTGAATGACCTTATCGTACAAAAAATTACTGAAAATATTATCATTAATCGATGTAGTAATTTGTTCACAAAATTGAAGTCGCTAATTGGAGTCATTTTGGGTCAACCCTTGCACTATTTCCATTTTGAATGGATAGATAAAATTTATGGAGTCTAGTAGCTGTGAATAGAGCCAAATGAAATATCGTTCGCATCCACAATTTTGTGTAATGAAGTATTAGGATTTATGACAATGATGATGATTTATACAGAAAGTATACCTCTGGTCATTTTCCACATTTTTTTACTTAGGGCGCACGATTCGCGGACCCAGTGATTGCTCACCCCACGGTGTGAGGAGTAGTCATTGGGTAATGGAACAGCAGCTCGGTGTGTCGGAGCCAGGGCTGCACTTTTTTGTTTAAAACATATAATAAATAATAATTTTAGTGGTTAAAATGTGCCGCTGTAAGATCGGCTTTCGGGAAACGATAAATGTTTTTGATGCCCTTTAAAGATGAATACTGATAATGTAATCAGTTTTTAAATATCACAAAATCGACATGCAATGTGATTAGGATGTCAGCTGAAGATTACAGAACAAAACTTTGTCGTTCTAGTTCTTACGGAGAAAAATCCAAGAAACTATTTACGACACAATTATGTCAGACTATAGCCTTGTGCAATAGAAAAATAATAACATGGTAGTTCTGTAATGTGTGGGAAGCACTGAGTCAATCAGCTTGACTCCATTTTTTACAATGTGACTTTGATGTTTCCAGTTTGTGCATTTAAACAGCTTCAGTTCCACCCACGCGATACGGTTTTAATAAAAGGGTGTTGAATAAGCACATACTGAAGCATATTGCACTTGGTGCAGGAATTTAATCACTTGTGACAGCACTTAGTGCACGCTGCATCTAATCGGATGACATCTCAACCATAAACGTCGGAGCAGAGTCGTGATTCTGAATCATTTCCGACCGGTGCTCCTCCCTCTTTCTGTTTATCTACTCGTCCTGAATGCTCTCCATTGAGTTACTGCGACGCTGCAGCTCCGGAATCTGAGCTGCATTGCTCTTTATCCGATTGACCTCTCTGTTAGACCAGTGGCGTAGATGCAGTTATTGCGTAGCCAAAGAAAAGATGTCTTCATGTGCTTCATCGATTATGAGAAATCGTTTGACAATATCAAACACGATCTCCTCATATCATATCTTGGCGATTTGAAACTTGATGGCAAGGATACAAGGCTGATCAGTAATCTGTACTGGAAACAAAAAGCAAATATTCGAGTCCATGATGTATGATCAACAGATTATGTTGAAATAAAGGGAGTTAGACAAGGGTGTATTTCGTCGCCGATGTTATTCAACCTGTATATGTGGAGAGAGCATTTGCTGAAGCAACCTCGGAGAACCCCGGCCGCATTAAAATAAACGGATTTCCAATAAACTGTATATGCAGATGACACTGTCATATAGTAGCAAGTCATGACCTTCAAACTCTACTAAGTCGCGTTAGCGAGGAAAGCCAAAGGCTGGTTCTCAAGATAGATATCAACAAAACCAAATTCATGTTTGTGAGCAGAAACGATATCCCAAACACTCGAATATACTTGAATGGAGAGGACATCAAACGGGTCAGCAAATTCAGATATTTTGGATACATGATAAACGAAGGTAGGACCCAGATCAAGAAATAGGATGCAGAATTGAACAAGCTAAGACCAGTTTCTTGAAGCTTCGAAAGTTTCTTACCAACAAAAATTTGAACTTCCGTCTCAGATATACAGGGTGAGTTTTTAGTACCGGCTCGGTCGGTAACTCCACTACTGTAGACGATAGCGAAAAAAGTTGTATATAAAAGTTGTAGCCACGGATATGCTTCTTGCTCATAAAATATTAAGATTTATACAGGGTGATCCATAACTACGTGGTGATGCAAACATGCATTTTTTTAAATGAGATGCCCTATATATTATTCCATATTCAAATTCTACTAATGATTTCCGTTTTTCCAATATAGCGTGTTGTTAATCATACGGGGTATTTCAAAAGTTATGACCATTTCTATATCCAAATCGCTGTCAAACGAACGTACTGTATATCAAAAGGTAATCAATCGGAAATTATTTTTTTCACACCGGAAGATTAAAGATGTCCTCTAGTTTTAGAATTAGCTAAAAAAAGCCCACGAGGCATATTTGTATACAGGGTGATGTAGAATGCAAAATCTAGATTTTCTCTCTTCTTTTAAATGTAACCCCCTATATTTTATTATACCAAAGAATGGCTTTTAATATGCTCTTTCATCTTTGTACAGCATTTGCTATGGCTGCAATCATTAGTTTCTGAGATATTTCGATGCTTCTACAAATTTTAAATATTCCTTCTATTTGTTTACTAAAATTTATTTATTTTGAGAAGATACTACCAAATTTTATTTTTGTTTAACAAACAACTAAAATATAAGCCCATAATAGTATTTGATCAAGTCAAAACACTGAACTATGTTACGGTTTGATTTTCTGATTCCAAGTATGCTGTTATCTACTTACCTAGACTAGACACATTTTCTCATAATTTTAAGTCTTGTAAATAACATGTAGTCTGTAGTATTTAATATCTATATTTCTTTAAGTCAACTGTACAAGCAATTCCTATTTGTATTTACAAAGTATTCCAGTCTTCTATAGGGTATACCAAGCTGCAGTCATCTGGAAAGGACAAAAATATCAATATTATATTTAACTAAATTCATATGAACTTACCGTGGCATTCCATCAGCCCAAAACCATTGTTTACATGTCCATTGTCCATGTTGGTGGAGAAGAGGTTAGTTGTACCACGAACCTGCTGTTGACATCTATCTGTTGCTTTGTACCTTGTAGACAGTTGGACCAAGGTCGAACCACAGAATTAAATCACCACAGTTCATTACCATATGACAGGCGAGTTTGGCGCCGATTTTCATGGGAAAAGGCCATTTTCCTTTCACTTCTCTGATTTACTTGGACCAGGTGGTCAATGCGCATTTTGCGGATTTGATAGAGAAGCGATCCTGTGTTGAATTGGATTTCTGCAGTGTCTGCAAACCACCTCTGTGGGATTAGTATATCCATATCACGCAGCATCCAAAGGGAACACCTTAAAGCCACCCAACACCAACGGTAGGTGGATAACCTTACTTCCATGAAAGTTAGCCACAACTCCTTCAGAGACACAGTTTTGAGGATTCCTTTTGCTTGTAGGCTTTTTAGATATGGCTTTTATTGTTGAGATCCTGCTTTTACGGTTTGAAATACAGCTTTTACGGTTGAGCAAGGACCATATACAATCAACTCCGACAGCTAGGCTTCGCCTGTATAAACCACTGCAATCTTTGTGGTACAGCTTAGTGCATGATAACCTGCTTGCTGCATGCCTATCCCTTCGACAGCCACATCTCTCTTTTATGCTTTCGACTCGCCTACATGTCAGACTGCTAGAGGAAACTCCAGGTAACCTTGGACCACATCAGATTACAGGTGGGAATTCGCTTTATTTTTGATAGAAATTGTAGTCACTAGGAGTGTTCACCTAGAACATCAGTTAGTTAAGGTTTTTGGATAAACTGTAAGTAGCTAAGATTCTTACCAGCCATAGATATAAGTAGCATGAGGACAGGGACCGTTAGGAAAGCGGGGCCCCCAGCGACTTCTTCATTTTATTATTGTACATAGGTATATATTTAGTGATCATTGCACATTTGATTCACCATATAGTAAGTAGTAAGGTAGTGTTTATGCATTATTCAAGCTTTGTGTAAGTTTTGGTTTTCGGAACGAACCGTAAACTCGCCCCTACCCAAGAAGGCATTAATTTTCTTTTTATACAAAATTTTGATAAAAAGATAACCCATTTTTTTGATAATTACAGGAATTTTTCATTGAATTTTTAATTTTGGCATTTGACATTTGTCTTGTCATTTAACCCATCATCCTGCCTTCTCTCCTTACAACACGTTTCAAGCATCTTGTCAACCACAAAACCACAACCACGAACGCAGAACAATCAGAACCAAGGACGGTACGAATCCACCACAGAACACTGTTGGGAGTAGAGGTTGCGACGTTGCCGGTGGTACCGCTTGCAACCGCCGCGTTACGTGCTTGAAGCGACCCCTACCGACCCCTACATATAACAAGTTTGGCGCCACAACGTGGTTTGGTATCTGACTTTTGTTCGGTTTCATGGTCCCAGGTGTGGTGATGGGCGTATCGATTGATCGATGTTAGTTATATCATACGGTAAGGAAAGAATTAGGGGTAATTCTTCTTTTTTGTAGAGGGGGAGATGTATTATATGTGATTACGCACATTTTTTCTTCGATATACTTTATTTTGGACATTTACAGAGGTTGTAAGGGATAATATAATTTACATTGTGTTACATTATGGACGTTAATAGACTTTTAAGTGACGAGTTAGTGTATGAGCTACGTGTTCGAAAATTGCCGGTATGTCCAACCGTAGCTGAGAACAGAGCGACTCTTAGGGGAGCATTACGTTGCGAGAAGCACGGTTTATTGGGGTTGACCGAAAGGTCCTTAGAATTTTCACCACAGAGTGAGTATGATATCTGTTCAGATAAGCTCACTGAGCTGAAAGTACATATTTCCCAGTTTGATCAGAAAAATAAGGCTAACGAGTACAAGCGCATAAGTACAAGGCTAACACATATCTTAGCTAGGTTGAAAAGAGTTCCAGATGGTGATGAATCGCTGGAGCGTATCCGAAGGGTACTCATTGGAAAGTGCCTTCAGTCAATGGACGCACTAGAGGTGGCAAACACCTTGGAATCACGGCGTAGCTCTAATCATTTGGAGACGTCGTTGATCGACATAGATGGAGTGAATAAACCTGAGGGGTCCATTTTAGATGAAAACATCCCTCTTATCCCAGAAGTCTCTTCGGAAAGTAATTTGGCTCAGGCATCATCAAGGCCACCAGTGTCAGAGGTCATGGATGAGGTCGAACGTGAGATTGAGCAGATGCGAGCCCAAATTAAATCTGACAATGAGTCAATCTGTAGAATATTGAGTCGAGCTTCGCAACCGCAATTTGACAGCGCAGCTGGAGGAACGGCTTACGAGGCGCAGACATCCTCAAACTATTTTCCTCGGGCAGAACGCCAACCTACTGTTTCGTTTGCTCCGACTTTACGGTGTGACACATTTCCCGCGAACTCTGGTGCTGCAACCAATGTAGTTGCTGACAGGTTGTCCCATATGAGCTTTACAGAAGCCCATCCGGATTACGGTCAACAGGTGTACCGATGGAAGCTACAGTTCGATGGACAGTCAAGTGTGACGAGCTTTCTGGAGCGAATAGCGGAATTAAAGTCCTCCAGAGGTGTCAGTGACAGCCAACTACTGCGGGCTGGCCCCGAGATTTTTACAAAGGACGCACTTTTATGGTTTCGTACCAGAAACTTTCAGTCGTGGAGTCAACTGGTAGATCAACTACGTGCTGATTTCCTACCATACGACTACGAGTATGACTTGTGGGAGGAAATTCGGCGTCGCACACAAGGTGCCACCGAAAAAGTTGTTATTTATGTAGCTGTTATGGAAAATTTATTTAATAGATTGGGGGTATCGAGGCCCAACGAGGAGGCTCGAGTACGAATAATTCGAAGGAATTTACTGCCGCATATCCAGTCGCAACTAGCCCTTCAACAACCGCGCACTATTTCTGAGTTGCTTCATCTTTGTCGGATGGTGGAAGAAACAACTCTCAGAGCCCAAAGATTTTGCCCACCAACAACTAATTATCGACAACTCCTGGAGCCAGACTTGGCATACAGACGACCACCGTCAAATAGTGTTAGTAGGACTTCTAGCTTCGCTACTACTGTCTCAAGGGAAGTAAGCGAGTCGCAAGAGACTGTATCAGCATCTCTGATCAACCCCGTTCCTGAAGGTCCTTGTACCTCAAGTACTAATCCAAGTAAATGTTGGAACTGCAACGGAACTGGACATCGTTTTAGGAAATGTCCCCATCCTCAAAATAGGTTTTGCTTTAGGTGTGGTCATCAAGGTGTAACTTCGCCTAATTGTCCGACTTGTCACCAAAAAAATGTGACAGGAGGTCAGACGTAGGTCGGGAGTTGCCCTCCTTTACAGTTAGTCCAACCAGTGCAATTCTAGACTTTGTTCTCGCTCATGCAAAGGATGACAAACGTCCATTTTTGCGTGTCAAGATTTTTGGAAATGAATTTTTAGCTCTACTAGACTCCGGGTGCAGTCAAACGGTTTTAGGTTTACCGGGATGGGAAACATTGAAGAATATGTGTGAGCTAAAGGTCACACAGGTGCAGTCATGCATTGTAGCCAATGGTTCATCGTGCCCAGTTTTAGGTAGCATCACTGCTCCAATACAGTTAGCAGATCGCCTTAAGCTTCTAGATATCCTTGTTGTTCCAAACCTTCCGCATTCTTTGATTCTGGGGGTAGATTTTTGGCAGAAAATGGAAATAGTTCCAGACCTCTTCTCTGGAGAATGGTCGTTTAGGTCTTCGGCAGAATGCCTTAGTACGGAAATTAGTACGGTTCAGGGCTTGCAACATCTGTCTGATGAGCAGCGAGCACAACTCGATTCGGTGATAGAGGAAATTTTCAAGGATATGAGCGACAAATTGGGTTGCACACATGTCGTGGAACATGTAATTCGCACCAATGCCGCACCTATTAAACAAAGGCATTACCCTTTGTCCCCAGCCCTTCAACAGCAAGTGAATGCTGAGTTGGATCAAATGCTGCAGACGACATCATAGAGCCATCAGAATCCCCATGGGCGTCACCAATAGTTCTCGTCAGAAAACCAGACGGTCGTCTCAGGTTCTGTGTGAATTATAAGAAGTTAAATGAGGTATCTCTACCGGATTCATATCCTATTCCCTTTATTCAGGCGACTCTAGACAAATTGCGAGACGCAAGATATTTGACAACCCTTGATGTGAAGTCGGCCTATTGGCAAATACCTGTCGCGAAAGAGTCCAGGCCAATGACAGCTTTTGTAGTACCAACACGTGGGTTATTCCAATTTAAACGTATGCCTTTTGGGTTGCATAATGCCCCAGCTACATGGCAACGATTCATTGATCGAGTGGTTGGTGTCGACCTTGAACAACATGTTCTGGTTTATTTGGACGATATTGTCATTTGTACTTCCAGCTTCACAAAACATTTAGAGGTCCTTAAAGAAGTCATAAACCGGATTAAGAAAGCGGGTTTAACGCTTAATAGGAACAAATGTGAGTTCTGTAAACCTGAACTCAGATACCTAGGTTACGTTGTTAATCAACACGGTTTACTCGTGGATAGCCAAAAGGTAGAGGCCATTATTCGTATACCACCACCACGCAATGTTACGGAAGTTCGACGAATCTTGGGCTTAGCGTCATGGTACCGTCGATTCGTACCAAATTTTTCTACGGTTACGGCACCACTTTCCAATCTCCTGAGGAAAAACGTCACGTTTGAGTGGAATCAGTCCTGTGATGAAGCTCTCAACCAAATCAAGGAACACTTGATATCTGCTCCAATTCTTTGTTGCCCAGATTTTTCTCGTCCATTTTTAGTACAAACCGACGCCAGTGACTATGGCTTAGGTGCAGTCCTCTCTCAAGTTTATGATGATGGTGAAAAGGTCGTGTGCTATCTTAGCAGATCCTTGACGAGGAGTGAACGTAAATACACTACGACTGAAAAGGAATGCCTTGCTGTCTTGTTTGCGGTCGAGAAATTGAGACCTTATATTGAGGGATCCAAATTTACGGTTATTACAGATCATTATAGCCTTAAGTGGTTGTTTTCCATCAAAGATGCTAGTGGTCGAATAGGTCGTTGGATAATTCGCCTCCAGCAATATGATTTTGACATCGTTCATCGAAAAGGACGCGATCATGTGGTTCCAGATACACTGTCACGCTCCGTCCCAGTTATCGATACTTGTGAAGTAGAGAGACCTAACGCTCCTGGCCCTGCTGCTGAAGTTACCGAAGGTAGCACCAAGGACGGTTGGTATAATCGTATGATTAAACAGATACAGAATCACCCAGATCAGTACCCTCTGTGGAGACTAGATGGGGAGCGTCTGATGAAACACGGTAGTTTCCGTTACCCTAGTCTGATAGACTCGGACGATAGGTGGTTGGAAGTAGTTCCAAAAGAGAAACGACGTGAGATCATTTCCCAACATCACGACCCTCCTACATGTGGTCACGCGGGCGTATACAAAACCCTGTCTAGGATTTCAAATCGTTATTACTGGCCTAAAATGGTAGCTGACGTGTCTCGTTACATCGCCAGATGTACGGTATGTCTACAGACCAAACCTGAGCAGAAGAAGCCAGCTGGTCTTATGCTAAGTCGCTCCATAGCTCTTTCAAAACCTTGGCAAATGGTTAGCGTAGATATTGTAGGTCCACT
This sequence comes from Callosobruchus maculatus, assembly GCA_951848785.1. NCBI lineage: Eukaryota > Metazoa > Arthropoda > Insecta > Coleoptera > Chrysomelidae > Callosobruchus > Callosobruchus maculatus. The sequence continues at coordinate 9,775,952 of CATOUR010000026.1, read as the reverse complement.
ACCTGCCACAACTTCAGGGAATCGTTTTATTTTATCGGTATCTGACTGTTTTTCGAAATTCTGTCTGTTCTTTCCACTTCGTGCTATTACAGCTGCCAAGATAGTCAAACATCTTGAAGACCAGGTCATATTAGTTTTTGGTGCTCCGCAAAAATTGGTCACCGACAACGGTACTCAATTTCGCAGTCAACAGTTTCAGAACTTGATGAAAGAATACTCAATCGATCACGTCTTCACTGCGAACTATCATCCTCAAGCTAATCCAGTGGAACGGGTGCACAGAGTGATTAAGACGATGTTATCTGCGTATGTACAAGGTAATCAGAGAGTTTGGGATAAATACCTTGCTAAAGTTGGTTTCGCTGTTAGATCCTCTCGACATGAAGTTACTGGTCTGACACCAAACTTCATTAATTTTGGACGTGAAGTATGTATTAGTGGTTCTTATGGTCGACAACTAAAAGATCCTGTTGAATTCGATCGGAAACGTGATTTAGAAGCAAGCTCCGAGACCCTCCAACGAGTATTTCTAGACGTATCTAAACGACTTGTTAGAGCTTATGAAACTAGTAAGAAGGTATATGACCTCAGAAGACGCGATCAAAGATTTGATATCCACCAGCGCGTCTGGAAGAGAAACTTTGCTTTGTCTGATGCATCTAAACATTTTAGTGCTAAGCTTGCGCCTAAGTTTACTGGTCCATTTATTGTGACAAAGATTGTCTCACCCTGGACTTACCAATTGTCAGATGACAAAGGTAAAGATTGTGGCATATACCATGCCAAGGATTTAAAATCTCATCCTCCTGATATTCCTGATGAGGAATAGATCTCCTTCTTTAATTTAATGCTTTGATTTGACATATCTCTACTATCCTACCATTAAGTGTTTTTCGCCTTATAAAGTTTTCACCCAGTTCAAACTTTTTCCTGGTGAGAGGGGTGTTGTTACGGTTTGATTTTCTGATTCCAAGTATGCTGTTATCTACTTACCTAGACTAGACACATTTTCTCATAATTTTAAGTCTTGTAAATAACATGTAGTCTGTAGTATTTAATATCTATATTTCTTTAAGTCAACTGTACAAGCAATTCCTATTTGTATTTACAAAGTATTCCAGTCTTCTATAGGGTATACCAAGCTGCAGTCATCTGGAAAGGACAAAAATATCAATATTATATTTAACTAAATTCATATGAACTTACCGTGGCATTCCATCAGCCCAAAACCATTGTTTACATGTCCATTGTCCATGTTGGTGGAGAAGAGGTTAGTTGTACCACGAACCTGCTGTTGACATCTATCTGTTGCTTTGTACCTTGTAGACAGTTGGACCAAGGTCGAACCACAGAATTAAATCACCACAGTTCATTACCATATGACAGGCGAGTTTGGCGCCGATTTTCATGGGAAAAGGCCATTTTCCTTTCACTTCTCTGATTTACTTGGACCAGGTGGTCAATGCGCATTTTGCGGATTTGATAGAGAAGCGATCCTGTGTTGAATTGGATTTCTGCAGTGTCTGCAAACCACCTCTGTGGGATTAGTATATCCATATCACGCAGCATCCAAAGGGAACACCTTAAAGCCACCCAACACCAACGGTAGGTGCATAACCTTACTTCCATGAAAGTTAGCCACAACTCCTTCAGAGACACAGTTTTGAGGATTCCTTTTGCTTGTAGGCTTTTTAGATATGGCTTTTATTGTTGACATCCTGCTTTTACGGTTTGAAATACAGCTTTTACGGTTGAGCAAGGACCATATACAATCAACTCCGACAGCTAGGCTTCGCCTGTATAAACCACTGCAATCTTTGTGGTACAGCTTAGTGCATGATAACCTGCTTGCTGCATGCCTATCCCTTCGACAGCCACATCTCTCTTTTATGCTTTCGACTCGCCTACATGTCAGACTGCTAGAGGAAACTCCAGGTAACCTTGGACCACATCAGATTACAGGTGGGAATTGGCTTTATTTTTGATAGAAATTGTAGTCACTAGGAGTGTTCACCTAGAACATCAGTTAGTTAAGGTTTTTGGATAAACTGTAAGTAGCTAAGATTCTTACCAGCCATAGATATAAGTAGCATGAGGACAGGGACCGTTAGGAAAGCGGGGCCCCCAGCGACTTCTTCATTTTATTATTGTACATAGGTATATATTTAGTGATCATTGCACATTTGATTCACCATATAGTAAGTAGTAAGGTAGTGTTTATGCATTATTCAAGCTTTGTGTAAGTTTTGGTTTTCGGAACGAACCGTAAACTCGCCCCTACCCAAGAAGGCATTAATTTTCTTTTTATACAAAATTTTGATAAAAAGATAACCCATTTTTTTGATAATTACAGGAATTTTTCATTGAATTTTTAATTTTGGCATTTGACATTTGTCTTGTCATTTAACCCATCATCCTGCCTTCTCTCCTTACAACACGTTTCAAGCATCTTGTCAACCACAAAACCACAACCACGAACGCAGAACAATCAGAACCAAGGACGGTACGAATCCACCACAGAACACTGTTGGGAGTAGAGGTTGCGACGTTGCCGGTGGTACCGCTTGCAACCGCCGCGTTACGTGCTTGAAGCGACCCCTACCGACCCCTACATATAACAACTAACCAGCTAATATAGGTTAAGTGTGCTGAGGAAACAATGTTATGGACATCATGCATAATTATCAAGCAGATCATTCAGGTAGGCTATGAAATATTAAACGGCACATTCCAAATAAAACGATTCTTCAACCTTTCAAATGCATTAGTTTTAGAGTGCCTCCGTTCTGGATATTTCTGTTCAGAGGTCATATATTCTAGAGGCAAGAAGGCAATTTCTCAAATATTCTCCTAAATACCCTATATGGAAAAATTAATTTTTAATGCTGGTTTTTTACATAGTACGGAATTATTGAGCAGGTTATGAAAACTGTCAATCTTTCATAGCCCACCTGATAAATCTGCTTGATAATTATGCATCACGCCTACAAAATTGTTTCCTCGGCATACTTGATTTTTTTATCTCGACGATTTAGGGTTTTGACTTCATCAAATACTATCATGGCCTTATAATTTAGTTGTTCGTTAAACAAAAAGCAAATTCGATAGTACTTTCTCAAAATAAATGAATTTCAGTACACAGATAAAAGCTATATTTTAAGTTTACTTTAGGTAATCACACCCTATATTAACCATGGGAAGTGATCACAGGATGCCAACAACATCACTTGAGAAACCCTTTAGCGTCGAAATCGAATGGAAAGGAGAACTCGAGGAAACACCCAAACAAGAAATAGTTTGGCTTACTGACGGTTCCAAAACAGACAATGGAACAGGAGCAGGAATTCACGGTCAATCTCCCAGATGTGACATCAGTCAACCTCTGGGAGTTTACGCCACTGTATTCCAAGCAGAAATATATGCAATCGACTCTTGTCTGAGAGAAAACATAAGAAGGGGATACAAAAGTAAAAACATTCTTATCTGCTCGGATAGCCAAGCGTCGATTAAAGCTCTTAACGGCTGCCAAATCAAATCCAAACTCGTCTGGGAATGCTTAGAAAACCTCAAACAACTTAGTGCCATGAACAAGGTAACCCTGAAATGGGTGCCAGGTCACAAGGGATTTGAAAGGAACGAAAAAGCAGACACCTTAGCACGAAACGGATCGGCATCCAGCTTTACCGGCCCCGAACCGGCGATAGGCATTTCAAGGTCTTTGGTAAAAACTACGATAAACCAGTGGGTGCATTCACAGCACCTAAAATACTGGCAGTCACATCCAAAGCTCAGACACAGCAAGTTGATGGTGAAACAACCCACACCAAAACTAGCTGAAGAGATCCTAAAACTAAATAGGAAATAAACTAGGCTAATAACCGGCCTCCTAACCGGACACTGCGGCCTAAGAACACATCTACACACATTAGGGATCTTCAAAGAAAACCCAATATGCAGACTATGTGACGAGGACGACGAAACAGCCTCTCACATAATCTTTGAATGTGAGGCTCTACGCTGGTGGAGATTCAGACTGATAGGGCCAAACAACCCCAAATCACACCCCAGTCGAGATATCGTGAAGAGACTCTTGGATCTTATCAAGGTCACAAAACTCTTCACGGATTAACAAGCGCACAGGACAATACAATAAGCCAATGGCTGCAGTGTTGGGGCTACCTAACCCGGCCTGTACGTTTGACCCCCCTAACCTAACCTAACCTAACACAAATAAAAGCTATATTTTAAGTTTACCGAAAAATCGAAATATCTCGGAAACTGGTTCACGTAGGTACAACAAGTGCTATAGAAAGATGAAAGAGCATATTAAAAGCAATTCGACCGAGCCGGTACTAAAAACTCACCCTGAAGTATTACGTCTAGTCTACTTTATTATTGCACGGCGTGGAGGCATGTATACGGAAGGTAGCCATTCTAAATAAGATCAAAGCGTCCGAAACGTGGAGTCGGCGACGAATGCTGAGAGTGTCCTGGGTCGATCATGTGAGAGCTAAGAACGTCCTCCAGAGAGCCTGCTTAGCAGAAGGAGAACTTTTTGAGGTTATAAGGAAGAGGAAAATATCCTACCTAGGCCACAAAATGTGTAGGGAACCCTATCACGTCCTGCGTCTCATTATTCAAAAAAGATCAAAGGAGGGAGAAGAGGAATTGGAAGAAAAAAGCTATCATGACTGAGAAACATCCGTCACTGGACAGGAACAAGTGACTTCCAAGAATTACAGAGGGCTGCAATGAATAGGATCATCTCATGAGAGAAAGCATGGTACCTACGCAGGAATCTGCATGGCACCCTATGAAGAAGAGAAGAAGAAGAGTTCTCAAGCTTTATGCTTTTCGCATCTTCAAAAGGCATCTAAGCTCCCTAAAGCGCTTTAGACCCGTCAACGGTAACTGTAACTGATGCAGTTTGAGGGGGATTTAAATTAATGTTCTAATTTACGCATACCATAATGGATGCTAGAAAGGACCACATAACTTCGAAATATATCCTTAACAAGAAATTCGAAACTATAATAAGAGATCGAGAACTCTGTGAAGTAAACAACCTGCATTGGAAAATAGTCTGATACACAGATGGATCAAAGACCGAGCAAGGCACAGGAGTGGGAATCTTTGGAAGAGGAACTAGACAGAGCATTCCGCTAGAAAAATACGCCTCGGTATTTCAGTCAGACGTGTACGCCATCCTGCAATGTGCAAGGATAAATAATAATGAACGATCCTACAGAAACAAGAGGATCGCAATACTTACAGACAATCAGGCTACACTTAGAGCAGTACAAGCGCCCAAAGTTACGTCGGCTCTAGTCTGGGAAGGTCTACAAGAACTGGGAAGACTGGCAGAACACAACAAAGTTACTTTGGAGTGGGTGCCAGGGCACTCAGGTATAAGAGGCAATGAAAGGGCGGACGAGCTAGCAAGACTAGGCTCGTCTGCTCTATACCTACATTGGAGCAGAACCCGCCCTGCGGGTGCCTAAAACCACAATCAGACACCAGGTCGGAGTATGGAACTTGTAGTGCAGTGGAACTTGTTGCCAGGATGTGTTCATGGAAAAACATTCATCAAAGCTCCATGCAAGAAAACAGCTGAAACACTGCTCTCCTTGAGTAGGAATCAGCTCCGAATACCTGAATAAGATGGGACTCTACAATGGAGACCTCAACTGCAGACTGTGTGGAAGAGCAACTGAGTCAGCCCTACATGTGCTCTGTGAGTGCGAAGCGCTAGATCACAAGAGACAACAGCTCTTTGGGAAGACCAAGCTAGAACCAATGGAGTACAGCTCAGCACCAGGAGCAGTAGATAAACTGCATAAACTTATAGAGGGATCTGGATTGCTGGAGTGGATGAGGCTTAAGTATTGACGGGGACAGTAAGGTCGGACGGCACCTGGAAAAAAAAACTCATTCCCAAGCACGTTTATTTTATTGAGGAAATGATCCCAATTAAAATTACGTAAGTGGTTTTAATGTAGGTGTATGGTGAGTTTAGTACATTCCTATAACAACACCGCGCTCCACGTCTATGACCGCCACAGCACTAAGAAGTCTCTGCGAAGTATGCTTTATACTCCAATCAGTATCTTCATTACAAATATTGGTATTAATTAAGCCATTAGGTAGTGCGCAGCTACGGTGAACTACTCATTCGTTTTCGAGAGAACGAAGCATAGCGACCACCGACTGTGAAGCTGATCGAATGCACCAACATCGCTTGCTTTTCCTAATTGACTTTCCGGAACAAAATTTATCTTATAGAGGAAACGGGTCGCACAATCAGGAAAAATTCGGTTTCCGATGGTCTTAACGTATGGAGGTAGAACCGTAGGATGAATATAGCCTGGATCAGAAATATAAAAAGCTATAAATGCTCATTAGGTATGTACAGAGACTACAAAGTGACCCACCGAAAACTTAAACGACGTTTCATATTTTGCCATTGACTGAATTGCAAAATAAATTCTTTTTATCAATTGCAAGTGTTCTCGGGTTTAGGACAATTAGTGGGTTTTGCCCACTGTCATGTATTCAATAACACTGGAAATGGCATAGCAAAGGAAATAATTTTACTTAGTACTATGTGCCCTTTTTTATTTAAAGATGCAAAAAGACATTATGCAGAAATAAAATTAAGAATTATCACAATACTCTTGATCATCTGAGGAACTGATATTTCCTATTGATCTTATAATTGACGGGTCGACTGTTTGTTCGATCAAGTGGTCAAGATTCCACACATTTTCTCAATTTGTTTGATGACATGTTGGACCGCTTTTCGCCAGGTCTCTGGTGTTACCAACGAAGGTGTTACTTCCCTAATGGCTTAATCAAACAGCAGCTTAAGGGTTTTGATTTTGAATGTCGTGAACTCTTGCTATAAATTCTTTCACTCGCGCCATATAAGTTCTATAGGATTTACTTCGTAATGATATATGGCGGTGTGCACACCACACTCACACCGTGTTTTTTCTGCTATATCTTCCACGGAGTGTTTCATGAAACGATGATTGTATAAAATTGCTATATGTAGTAGTTCCTGTTTGATCAAATTATCTTCAAATTTAATACTTTTGGAGGTTAACCAGTCGATAATTTCCTGTTTTCTCCAAGATAAAGTTGAAGTCTTCTCTGTGCGTGGTAATTTCCCGTATGGGGTGACTGAAAGGTTAACACACCTTTCTTTCAAATTATCTTCCAACATGGACAGTTATTAGCTTCTTTCTCTTTCCTGAAGATAACTTAATATCCGTTGATAGGTCTTCTGTGAAAGCGTGGCAAGCACTACTTATATTTTTATCTTGCTACATTTTTGGTAGCAGTACGATAACCTTCATTAATCCACATCTCATCAAGATATAATTTTTTCTTCTGCTCCTTTCTGTACTGCTTTAAACTTCTCAAGTATTTTCGTCTCAGGAAAACAATTTTATCGCGTTCCAGTAAAAGCGCTTCATGGTTATGCTCTTCCCAGTCATTTTTTAAACTGGTCTATAAAAGTTTTCCAGTTATCAACAGAATACTGTCATCCCGGCCAAGTTCCATTTAAATCTTATCGAGGGTGGGTATTCCTTTATTGAAATAAAAAGAGTGTTCTTCGAATTCTTCGAATTATATTATTGGTGTTTTCATCAAGGACTTTTCGGTCTGGCTGGACTTTTCGTGGAAGGGTTCACTTCCACTGCAGTCTTTCTCTCTCGCAATAGTTTAAAAACGGTGGACTTTCCAACTCCAGTCATTCGAGAACATCGATCGACAGTTTCTTGTACAGTCAAATTCGGGTAATCGTATTTTATGCAATCATGTATATTTAAAACAGCTTTTTCACTCAATGATATATTTTCCGTCACCATAATAAAATGGCAGCCATTTTGGTTTTTGTTTAATTAATGCACGAGTATTGTACTAATTTACCCATTGCTTCCTATGTAGAGTTCCTATAAACACAAAATAAGTCTCATTCAATAGCAAAACATGTAGACCATAAACTAATGCTAAACATTTTCCAAATTTCATTTCATATCAGGGCAAAAAGATTGTTCAAAGAAAATAATTGTGTAAGTTTTTACGTTTTACTACAATTTTAGTTGTTTCATAAAATCTAAGCTGTTTTTTACTTCTAGGTGATAGTACATGATGTTTCCTAAAAAAAGTGGCTATATACACCTTAGCATTAAGTAAAGCAGTTAAGAATATATGATGGTTAGAATATGACCCTTTATTGTCTAATCCGGCAGTTGAGAGGGCAATAAAACAAAATACTAATTTATCACATTTATTTTGCGAAAAAAGAACCAAATTTTACAATCATTGCAGGTTCTAACGTGTATACAGGGTGAGTCAAGCTCAACGCCTCGGACTATTGTGACCAAACGAAACCACTTTTCGAAAAACCGACTTTGCAGGTGCATGTAGGTCGAGTTGGGCTATATTTTAAAAATAATGGCTTTTATACAGGGTGTCTAATAAAAGCGTGACATATCAAAGTTATATTTTTTAAATGGAACACCCTGTATATTATTGCATATTTAGATTCCTGGGTTCATTTTAGTGTGACTTTATGTATCACATATGGGACTTTAAGCGAACCGCATAGGTGCAAATCACAGTTTTGGGTATAGGTAGATGTCAGAAAAAAATTGCTATTATAAATCTTAGAGGGCTGTGACTTTGCCGTGTTGCTAAGCATGAAATGTGTCAGCTTACGTTAGGCGGTAGATTTTGAATTACATTTGTACTTGGAGAAATCGGTAGATCAATTAAGGAAACTTCAATCAAAGGTAACTTGATTTTTTCAAATGGGAATGCATAATTTTTTCTAAACGATCGAATGTGCAATTTAATAGGCTTCCTAATTATATCAGGTTGTGAATATCAATCTATGGTAGTTTTTATTAAATTTCGAGATTTCAATCAAATCAGTGTTTTTCAATTTTCCTACCTATAAACAAACTAGCAGGCCAGGAAATATAAACAAATTCGTATTCAGATGGAAGAAAACAACTAACTTAGTAAAAAGATCCAGCAGAACTAGAGTAAAAGAACAAGATTATAAAAATTCCTTACAACAAATCAACTCTAACTAGAAACAGAGGCAGTAATATGTCTAAGGTTAAAGAGAAGCCGGAGTACGACAGAAATGGATAACTTTTACAGTCTACTAGCGACTGAAAAGTACTAGAGATTAAAAATTTCCAAAATCACTATACACTTTGAAATGAAAGCAAAACTTTCAGCGATCGTTGCCGTCAGTCTAATATCTTCAGAACGCAATTTCACATTTAATGGTATAAAACAGTAGTCATTTTCGTCAAAGTCAAAAGTAATGATACCTGTCACCGTCGTCCTTTAAATTTTTCAGTATCTATTAGCAAGATCGCAAAAAAGCAATACTGACAAATCATATTATAATTTTCTGCCAGGTAAATTATGTTTAATAATTTGAGCAGATTTGTAATTTATTCTTTATTTTCGGCGATCCTGCTTATGAGTATTGAAGAATTTGCAGAACTCCAGTCATAGGTCTCGGTTACTATTTTTTTTAAATCATGAAATATGAAATTTTATTCTGAACCTATTAAACTGCCAGCAACATTACATGGTAGATTTCCTTTCATTTCAAAATTCACAATGATTTTGTGAATCATCAATCTTTAGAATATTGAAGTAGCAGGTATGCTGTGAAAAATTCCCATTTCCGTCGTACTCCAGCTGCTTTTTGACCTTATATGTGTTATATCTTCTATTTCTGGTTAGAATTGATTTGTTGTAAGTCATTTTTATAACTTTGTCCCTTTTCGCTAGTTCGTCCGTAACTATCTGCTAAGTTAGTTGTTTTGTTCCATCTGAACAGCTTTTTGTTTATATTTCATGGCCTGCTAAGTTGCTTATAGGTAGGAAAATTGAAAAACACTGGTTTTACTGAAAACTGGAAATTAAATGAAAACTACCAGAGACTGATATTTACAACCGCATATCGTTAGAAAGCTTATCAAATTGCACATTTGATCGTATAAAAAAAATGCATTCCCATTTGAAAAAATCAAGTTACCTAAGTTTCCTTAATTGATCTACCGATTTCTCCAAGTACAAATGTAATTTGAACTCGACCGTCTATAGTAAGCTGACACATTTCATGCTTAGTAACGTGGCAAAGTCACAGCCCTCTAAGATTTATAATAGCTGCGATATTCAATTTTTTTCTGACATCTACCTGTATCCAAAATTGTGAATTGCACCTAAACGGTTCGCTTAAAGTCCCATGTGTGATACATAAAGTCACACTAAAATCCACCCGGAAATGTAAATATGCAATAATATACAGGGTATTCCATTTAAAAAAAAACATAACTTTGAGATGTCACGCTTTTATTAGACACCGTGTATAAAAGTCATAATTTTTAAAATGTAGTACAACTCGACCTACATACACCCGTAAAGTCGATTTTTCGAAAAGTGGTATCGTTTGGTCACAAGAGTCCGAGGCGTTGAGCTTGGCTCACCCTGTAGTATTGCGTCGATGCAAAGACGATACCAAAACAGTCTCCATTCAGCCGAAGGTCCTACAGTCCGTTGGCTTATGCACTTTCAGCTATTTCAATAAATTTGCATTTGGCTAATGTTTCCTTTCTATAGGGCATATTTTGGACCACTTTCTTTTTGATTTTCTTTTTCGTTTATGGAATACAAAGAGTGCCCCAACTACTGCTAAGAAAACTGGTGTAAGCAAAACATACCTCATTTTAGTCGTCAAGCAAATAACAACGCACTAGTTTTTGAAATAACCCCACCCTACTATTCTTCTGTTGCATGAAACATGCACAAAATGTCAAGTCGATTCAGGCATCGCAACAGGTTTCGATTTGAGTGAGAACTTATGCAGCTGATGCAAGTTTTATGAGGAATCGCAGCATGTATCAACGTCTGTAGGCCGCTGAATCCATTTGCAGATTATATATCCAGCACAAAATGAGACTAAAAATAAATGAATCGAGTGGACGAGGCAATTAATTAAACAGTAATGGTTCTGTAACACTGCCATTTCGAACAAAGAAGTACAATTAAATATTGATTACGGCCCAATTGTACATTCCATGAAAAAGCGCTCCAGCTAGGCTATTCCCTTTCTTAATCATACACCCAGATCAGTAGTACAGATTTCAATTAAAAATCTCTTTTCCGGTTCTTTGTTAAGATAAACAAAATATTATTGAGTTGGTTCCGCTCAGCAACTGGTTTCAGATTCGTTAACGATGGACATTGCTTCACTAGCTATATGTTCGAGTTGGATCGTTTTTTCAGCGATGTATGATTATGACAGTAGGTTGTTCTGTTGATGCATGCACTTATGATATTTAATTTAGTCTACGGATGTGAGGGTTGAACTTTATATGCTACCCTAGAAAAGAAAATAGACGCCTTTGAGATGCATATTTACCGCCGTATACTCAGAATACCATGGGTTCAAAGAATAACGAACGATGAAGTCCTTAATCGTATGAAGAAACAAAGAGAACTCATGCTAACCATCAAGGAACGAAAAACGGCTTATATAGGTCATATATCAGGTGAGGGGAACAATACGAACTTCTGCGACTTATTATAGAAAAGTCCAAGGTAAAAGGTCTGTCGGCAGATGCCAAAATTCTTGGTTGAAGGACATCCGAAGATGCTTTGGTTGCGCATCGCTTGACATTTTCCGCATGGCCGTATCTAGCACTACGTTAGCTATTTGAATCGTCAACCTGCGAAAGGAGACGGCTTCATAAGAAGAAGAGTGATCTAGTTATCCTAACCAGAGGAAAGTATCAAAAAACTATCTCTAAACTTCTTCAACAAACTTTGAAAGCAATCCACAGCTGGTGCAGGAGGCAATAAATGTCTATAGACCCCCGCAAAACTGTTGTTGTTCCGTTTCCTAAAAGACTGAATGGTGAATTAACTTGGTCTCATGCTGGACAAAATAATCCTCCAACTCTCATCTGAATAACAGAATTGATAAGGCCGACTAGCCTTCTGTTCCCCCGAGGATCATAGAATGGAGCAGGAACGATCTGCTCATTCTGGTCGGTCTGTTGACAGGACATTGTCATCTAGGAATCCACTTGCAGAAGATAGGTCTGGAACAAACAACGGACTGTCGTTGCTGCTATGTGGAGGACGAACCAGCGCAGCACATATTGAGTCTAGTACTGGAAAAAGTTAGGATTCGGACTTTCGGTTTCACCCATCTAAAGCTTACTGACTTCAAGGCAGTCTCACCCAACACAACCAGCACCTTTGTCAAGAGGCGTGGTTTATACGGTAGACTATAGATAAGAGGCATAGTTGCCCCGCTCGCTTTCAACCTAACCTACCTACCTAATAAGTAAAAACAACGTTAGTTCGGTGACAGTTAGTTATGTTAATAAGTATCATCCAATTGTATTTTATCAATATTGAAAACAACACGTCAAAGATATTTTAGAAATTCATGGATCAAAATCATAGCGGAATATCAGAACAAAGCGATTGATTTGCAAACTAATGCCACATTTTCCATGTTTACATTATAATTATTGTATAATTACTAATTACAAATGCGATAATTTGTGATAAAAAAGTAGGTATCTATATCAATCACAGCAACTACCTACCTTATTTAATCATTACAAATCCCACATCTGTCAGTCAGATGGATTATATGAAAATACATACTTTTATGAAGAATCAATCTTTCATTTACTGGATGCATGTTTGTTATAGACTTTGTTATAGAAATATTCGCAGGTGCAGCATACACATTGTACATAAAATTGGGTTATACTTAGCTATAAAGTGGCAAGCTTTGCCGTTCTGGGGTTCTGGATAGGCAACCAGTAAAGCACATACACGTTTGGGAAATAGCTGTAACTTTTGAAATATAACAAAATGTTATTTTTACCTCTTTTTACTATAAAACAAAGATATATTGCAGGTATTCATAATTACTATCAGTAGTAAATTATTGTTTTATTCGAATAATGCAGTGAGTGAATTTCTTGTCATCATATCATTTGATACACCAAGAAACTAGTGATTAAATGTACGGTGTACGGCTTCTCTGGAATCTGATTGGTTGAGATTAACAATTGTTAAACTTTCTTTTTAAACAAGAAAATGCAATTTTTCACCCATTTAGGATGAAAAATCAGACTTGAAATATACTAGATGGTTCACAATGGTCGATTGTATATAAATTATGTCATTTTGACCTTTTTTGAGGTAAACTTCAAGAAAAATCAATAATTTTCAGAGTACTTTGACAGGTGCATGTTCTTGAAAGGGCTGCTCTGATTGGTCAAAGTCCTTGTTAAAATGTGCATGTTGATAAAATCGGGCCTTAGTAAATGATCGTAAATTCGTGTCATTAGCAAAAGAGACGAGTTCAGGCATCGTTTGTGAAGGAAATCTGGTACGTGTTCTAATTTGTATACACTAGCCGGTAGTCGCCGCTTTGTCGATTTAAGATATTTTCTATTTCGCTCTACGGATTTTTTTCCGCTCGTGGTTCACTCTTCCAAATCGCGCTAAAACGTAGCTTATGGCTAGTAGTCCCTGGAATGAGCCTCTTTTACCGTAATTTTCCTGTGTAATCAGCGTTGTTCTGCATTTGCCCTGACCTAGTTCAGAACCGGCTTCAGTCTATCTCTAGACCAAACGAACGAATGGAGCTTGCGATTAAGTTCATGTTACCCTTTTCACAAGATTTATCGACACACTAAATCATCGAGAGGGTGTATTATTTATTTCACTTCTGGGAGGTCTGCTGATAATAGGGATTAAGCATAAAATGTACTGTTGGGAAAAACGACGCCCTAGATTTTGTTTGCGCTGTTGGTTTTATCAGTTTTTAATAAACGTGGTGCATACATCTGGTTATATACTACTGGCAAATGAAATTCGAAAACCGAGAAAAGAAGGGATGCGGTTCATGAAATGCAGCAGAGCTAGAGGTAAGAATAACGAACCTATTTGGAGTATTTTTTTATGGTTAGCCTCCCGCAAAGGCTGAAAGCCTATGGCGCTGTAGGAGCGCTGCGAGAGGATAAGTATCGGTGCTCGTAAGATTTGAAATGTTGGAGGAGACTGATTTGGTGTTCATCATATTCACAATATCTTAACAGACATGTTGTGAACTCGTAAAATACATTTACTCCACCTTTAAGGGCAATTCCTCACCCCAAGGAGAAGAAGGTATCCTGACTCTTCTCAATTCGTCCACCTAAAGCTGTTGTTCGGTTCCTTTTAGTCGCCTTTTACGACACGCAGGATATACGATGGGAGATATTCTAACCCGCCCCCACATTTGGTGTTATTATCTGTTATTATGGACACAAGCCTCAGCATCAAGACTTAAATCCAGGAAGAATTTCATTATGTCCACAAACCCACTGACAGACTCCAAATCAGTAGCCAAAGAAGTACTGTGGAACCGACAGCTAACAAAGAACCACATACCAACTGGGAATCCAACTGAAAGCCTCCCTGCTAGATCACAACTGAAATGGATGACCTGAAAAGCTCTCAACATGATTAGATGCCAAATGGGCAGGTTTGAGATAACCTAGTGAGATGGAGATACGCCGAGGATGATTTATGTGGCTACCAGGAGAACCAGACGATGGAGCATCTCCTATCTTGCCCATCCTTGGAAACCCCTTGCGCGTTCCAAAACCTATGGGAAGCGAACGACATGGCCATGTGGTGTGCCAGACACTGGAAAGAGATATGAGCAAATACAGACAATCATTTCTCACTTGTGACGTGTGTGATCGTCACATATATGTGTTTCTTTTCTTCCTCTAATAATTATTAATTAACTAATAATAATATAAATAAACATAAAAAACAAAAGCAATAATAAAATAAAATTTAAAAAAATATGAAACTAACCAATTTATTGAAGTGTAGCTCATACTGGATTAAATAGAATAAATCTGAGAGGGCTCAATCGAACATCTTCCGTGGTCAGCCACCCTTCTTCAATGTTCCAGGCTGTGAAGGTCCTTTTTGAGCTTAGGCATATCGATTAGCCTACTTGCTCTCTTGTTGGGTTGGGTTGTGCCCGGAAGCTTTAGAGAGTGCTTCGGAGCGCATTCCCACACATGGGAGCAATACTCCAACGATGTTCGGATCCGTGCCTTGTAGAGCAGCAGTAGCTGCTCTGGTATATACAGCTTTCTACAGCGCAGCGGAACAAAACTCCAAGCTTCTGGGATGCCGCTTTAGCAATAGTGACGACGTGGTTAAGCCAGAACATGTCACTGTTGATGTTAATTTCCAAAAACTTGATGGAATGTGACTCGTCTATTGGGGACTCCCCATTTCCACAGTTTGTAAGCCAACGTGAGACTTCTTTGTCAGTGTTGTTGCCTGAGTTTTCTGTACTTTATTTACTTATCCGCACTCGATAATTGTTTTGATATCAACTTGATCTGTGAGGCATGTTGCTGTTGCCGACGTACCCTCTTCTGGGGTGATAGTGGCTTGCCTGGTTCCATGCACGACATTAATGTACTGTCATCTGCAAAGCTGCAGATTGGATTAGATGTTATATCCAGGAGCTCGTTTATATACAGCAGAAACAGTGTAGGGGATAGGACATATCCCTGAGGAATACCAGTGTTTATTGAAAATACGTCTGATGAACAGCCTTCGACAAACAGAGATCGGTTCAAAAAGCTATTCAGCCACTGGCGCAGGCCAGCTGGTAGTCCATAAGCAGCAAGATTAACCAGAAGTTCCTTATGCAACACTATATCCAAGGCTATCGATATGTCATGATTTTCAATTGCTCTGTTCCGCAAGTGAGTGATGTAGGCCAGGAGGTCACCCTTAGACCTTACGGAAGCTTACGGAAACTATACTGACGATCATTTATGATCTTGTTGTTGTCCAGGTCCAGGTACTTCAGGAGCTGTGTATTAATGACAGTCTCCATAACCTTAGACATGTTGCTGAGAAGAACTCAGCATCAGCATGTCATTCTCTGTGATCTTGGCACCAAACTAACCGTTGGCGAGTGGATCACGTTCTGTCTTGAAGTGACAGTTGTCATAGATGACGGTCTTGCGTCTTTAATTCTCCTACCTACCCCAGAATCTCTGGCTCATTGCATTCGCCCTTGTTCAATCCATACGTGCCATGCTTCTATAACTGTGGCCACGCTATGCCTCATGTTTACAGCCATTGCCCTGAAAGAAGTACAACGTGCTCGTTGGCCTACAAAGTGGCCCCCTTTAAAGGGGTTAATGACGTATCCTGGGGCGGCTATCTTCTAGGGGCATTTCCACACAACTCACTAGCCTCTTGCCAAATTTGAAACCGATATCATGGCTTTTGGATCAATAAAATGTCATACTTTGTTTTTACACGTAGAGATTTTTTTGGAGGTGCCATGTAGGTAAAAATCGTCTGAATGAACAAGTGTTAAATATGTACTAGAGATGATACTGCCAAGCCATGCACACATTTTTAATGCGAATAGCTCTTTCTTCTAGGTGTTCGGATTTCACTTAAGGCTGGCCCAAACGCTACGTTTTTCACAACGTTTTGTCTGTGCAGTTTTAAAACCGAATGAAAACGTTGCAAAAATAGAGCGTCCACATGGTGCCATTTTCTATTCATTCTTACGCAGTCTTGTTGACATCAATCATGGAGGAAGTACTACTCTGGTCAATTTTTGCATGTTGTCTTGTGAAGAGGAGGAAGCAAATTGAACATTTAATAAGTATCCGGCGTTCAAAGTGGTCGAGAAAATGGCTGTTAAGAAGACAGCACTTTTCCCACATTAAACTACTACGTGAATTAGGTGATGAACCTAGTGATTGGCTAAACTATCTGAGAATGGACGTAGACACATACACCCATTTGTTGGAATTAGTGAAACCGTATATTCTTAAAGAAGATACTTGTATGAGAGCACCAATATCACCACACGAAAGGCTGACAGCAACTTTAAGATTTTTAGCAAATGGCAGAAGTTATAAGGACCTAGAATACACAATGATTATATCCAAGCAATCATTAAGTGAAATTATTCCCGAAACTTGTAGAACTATCTATAATGTGCTGAAAAATGAATACTTGAAGGTAAGTTGTATAATAATACAGTTTTTATATAAATAAGTAGATATTTATATTCTTGAAATGAGAGCTTAAATGAACCAAAATAAACAAAAATATTTTTAAAACATATTAATGATTCACAGAATGTAAGTAGGTGATCAAGTAATTAATAAATGTACGTACTTTAGACTTCAGTTTGCTTGAAATGTTGTGAAGAATTTTGCAGCGGAAGAACGGTCGTAATGAGATGTATCTTCGGAGGGTGTGTCAGTTTGATTCGATATTTGATGCATCTCTCCAGCTTGTTGCGGTAATGAAGCGTTGATTTTGTGCTTGTTCAGCTTGCTGGCCTTGCTGCGGGATGATGTGTGACGAAAAAGGGGTGGTATTGTCCAATTTGTGGAGAAACAGTATTTAGTACCCTATGCATACTTTGTTGACACGCACTCTGTTCATTCGCCAAACCGAAACCATCTTGTCGCCGGCTACTCATATCAACGATTTGGCAATTTCTGGTTAGAGAACCCATTTCCGCTTCGAATAAAATGTCGGAAATTAGTTTCTGAGCAAACGTATTCTGTTAGCTATGGACGTTTCTAAGTTTATTGGCCACATATTTTCCAAATACCTGGAAAGCATCCTCTGTCTGTATTGAGTCCAATTTTTTTCCTACCAACGACATAACTTCGGCTGTACCATCATCCTTTGGAATTGCCTTTCGCGAGCTGAAGACTGTGATCTTGAAGTATTGCGGGACACTGATCCTCTGACAGAGCTGGGGTTGATGGCTCAGAAACAGGTGTGCTTCACTGGGTCCAGCGTCAGCATCAGTGTCATGTGCATCTTCCTCAAGCTAAAAAGATCTGAGAACTATTTATCTATTTAATTGTTATTTTGATCGTAATTTTAAGTAGGTACTTTTATTTTATTTTGTTTAATTTTTTGTTTCAGTTTCCCAAGGATGAAGAGGAATGGCTGAAAATGGCAACTGAAATTGAAGGAAAATGGCAGTTCCCTCATTGTTTAGGGTCAATTGATGGTAAACATGTTAGGATAGTGCCACCTAAAGGAAGCGGGTTCTATTACTTCAATTACAAAATAAAACGCACAGTATTGTTCTTATGGCAATGGCTAATGCAAATTGTGAATTTTTATACTGTGATGTAGGCACAAACGGCAGGATGTCAGATGGTGGTGTCATAAATAACACCAAATTTTATGAAAAGCTCATTAACAATGAATTGAATATTCCACAGCCCCGGTGTACTGCAAATTCAAATAGAGTTCTAGGATATGTTTTGATAGGAGATGAAGCCTTTGCCATGCGTCTAGAATTTCTTAAGCCGTATCGGCAAGAAACATTAACAAATTGGCGAAGGATTTTCAATTATCGCCTACCAAGGGCGAGGCGTGTTGTTGAACATACATTTGGAATTTTGGCCTCACGATTCCGCATTTTTCACACAAGTATTAATTTGAAGGTGGATAATATCGATCATGTAGTTCTTGCTTGTTGCGCCTTACATAACTTTTCACGTAGAAGGTCCCCCAAAAATATACACCTCCTGAAAGCTTGGATCGAGAAAATATTTCTGAATGTACTGTTGAATTAGGTGAAAGATGTGACCCCAAACTATTGCACGACCTTCCGCGTGGAACAAGGGGCCAAACTTGGAATAGTGCAGTCGTAGTTAGAGACAAATTCAAAGATTACTTTAATAACGAAGGGTCTGTGTCTTGGCAAGATAAATTTGTAACATTAAATAATTATTAACTGTGTAATCAAAGTATTAAAATAAAGTGTTTATTCTCAAAGGAAATACTGTTTATTTATTTTATTCATTCTTTACCTCTTGTCCTGGTGCTTCACCAATTGTTGAATCTTCATCCTCATACATGGTATTCCTACTACTTCTTGGTGTTTTCTGATCGTTTAAAAAGTTTAACAAATCGAAGTACCACAGATACGGCTTGTATATATCGTATTCGCCAGCCCCAGGTCGGAAAGATTTATTTATTTTTGTCCACTCTTCTGTACACCCTCCTTAAAGAATTGATCTTTTTTACAACAGTCTCTCTATCGGCGGTAGCATCGATTTCTTTGAATTTTTTCACCAAAACCTCATATGCCTGGTTCTTTCTATCTCTGTCGCTACATTCTTTAGATTTAATACGCCAGAGACATGGGTAATTCTTATATAATTCAATAAATTGAGTTAGAAACTCCCTGGAACATTGTCGCAAGTCTGCCATTTTAGTTAGTTTAAGCGAACACAATGTATTGGAAAACGGAGCCAACGTCTACACGCACCGACTTGTCTGCGCAGTTCATGGATAACTATGCTCTTTCGCTCAGTTATCGCTGCAACTGTACCGTCTCCAGTTTGAACCAGCCTTTATAAGTAGTATAATTCACTTTGTTAGGTTGGTCGATATTATTACTTGGTACTGAAGGTTTGTTCAATGGGGTATTTTCCAACTTGCTAATATTGCTTGTTTAATGACTGAAATGGATTGCTTGTATATAATGTGTAATGATGGCACTGTTTGCTTAATTTTTTCTGCCCACGTGGAGTAAAGATAGAGTTTGAAAATCATCCCTTTGAAAAGAGCCCATTTAAATCTCTTAAACCTCCCACCTAAGAAATCTACCAATCAAAAGTCATTTTTATGCCGGATGTAGATAGGATGTGACTATGTTAATTTGAATTATGCGTAGATTCAAGGTTGTCACGTTGTTAACATTTTGTCTAGTTTTTCTACATATAGAGGACGTAGACTTAATTTTATGTGTTATATTTAGTTTCCCTCTTTTTAATTGAATAAAAGTTCACACTTCTAGACTATAAATGTTATATTACACTGCAATTTCATTTTTTGCATTATTATGTAATTAGCAGTTCACTCTGAGAATGTTTCCTAGTTACTTTTCACAATTTTACTCGTCATTCTTTAACAGCCTGTTACTAGTGTCATGCCATACATAACCTCCCCTGGTCTCACGACTGTCACGGTATCTAAATTCATAATGAAATGATGTAAACAAACATCTGTCAATGTCAATAGGAAGCAGAGGTTATGTTTGTAGATAGAGAAAAGGAGGTCAGACGACAGAGTAGAGTCACATTCTAAGGATATCACCACGAAGGACTTACTACGTCACGCTAAGATTTATTACGTCACAGCTTTGGCACGAAATTTTATGTTTGAACTTTGGAGGGGCTTTTAACCCACTTCGCGTTCACAATGAAACGTAAAAATGTTCGTTACATAGTTTTTGTGGACGTAACATCAATATTCCGTCATAAAATTTTGTTCGGAAAATACCCCATTGGATAGAGAAGCGCCTGAGTGGCTGTTAGGATTGTTGCAACACACGCTATATGTTTAGAGATGACATGTGCTGTCTGTCACTAGCGTTTAAAAGTTTAATTAATTTTCCTTTACTTACAATCGAGAGTAAGAGAATATAGTGATACCCAAGAAAAGGTATACACATACAATCCATTCGCTATACTCCATAACACGTTGGGTTAATAAAAGGGAAGATAATTCTAAGGCCTCCACAGTGGCTTTTTGTTCTGTTCGATTGCAGCACCATTTTCTGTCCTACATAAAATATCACCTAAAAATAATACCATTAATGTATGTAATCATTTAGATAGGTATCGTTTTTCCCGAGTGGATTAATAGATTCTGTAGAGACTTTGGAATGAACATTTGATGGGAATGAAAGTTAAATTAAATATTGATTCTAATAGGATTGCTGGCCCGTCACAGCGTTCTCTAAAATTATTTTCGTTCAAATGAAATGCTTTTACACACACGCGGCCCGGAAAAAATATGACCCACAAATATATAGGCCACGTTGACGAGAGGTCTGCGGTCAAAAACTATGCGATAAAAACCCGAGTTGAATTGCAAATGCTACTAGTTCTTCTGAGGTTGTCGCTGGCTAAGGTGGCGTTTCCATCAAAGATGTGCGAGGTTGTGTTAAGAAGAATGTGTCTTTAGCTAACCAATAGAATCACTTGAATTACCTCGCCTCGCTCAGCACAGCTCTGATGAAAACGGCTTATGGGAGAGAAGTTTCTGTAAGTACAAAACAAGGCATGTTGGCGAGGAATGTGCGCTATTAATGTGTTCCGAGGGATATGCGCTAGAAGTGCGTTGCGAGGCATGTGCTGTTGATGTAGACGAGCAAAGAGAAAACTCTGAAAAGAGTCCGCTACACATCCTCGTAACGCTCATCTGCACACCGCTTCACAGCTCCGCCACACATCTTCGCACCGCTCATCTTTCTAGCACACCTCTGGTGGAAACGCGCCGTAAAGCGCCGCGTGGAGCAGCGCACGGCAGCGCTGCGGTGCGCATTTTCCCCTAAATACGCACATAAGAACGCGCCTTGCTGCAACGGAGCGCTTCACAGTGGCAAAATTAAGTACTCGTATTTTAGTAAACAGATTTTAATGAAACAACATTTATATAGTAGACTTTCATATAACCTAAAGCTAAGTAAAGTTCCAAGATGCAACTTCCACAATGACTATACAGGGTGCGCAAAAAATGTAGAGGCGGACGATTATACAAGGTGTAACCATATAAATATGAAGCATTTAAGGGGGTGATTCCTCATCGAAAAAAATATAGGATCTCTCATATAAAGAAACTTCATTGAAGCATCACTTGTTAAGATACAGTCCCTTAAAAGGGGTACGTAAAATTTGTTTAGCAACTCTTATCACAAATCCTAAAAAAGCTACAATATTGAAACTAACCTGACATTGTCTACTACCAAAAAGACACTTAGCTAGTGTCCGACCGAACATTCGGTTTCGGTTTCGGCCTAGTTTCGGCCAAAAAACGGGTTTCGGTTTAGTTTCGGTTTCGGCTGCCATCCAGCCGAAACTACGGCCGAAACCGAAACTAAATTCGATGGAATTGGCGCTGCGCTCGGACGCCCTCGGAGCACTAATCTTCAAGCGAGGAAGTGTCATTTTGCTGGGTAGATGATGGTAATAACTTATCACAAATTAAGAAGCCTACTTACCTGAGCCAAGCTTGCAAGAAAACGCAGATATTACTCTTACTAGAATTTCAATCCATTTCTGTCTTTGAGAAAGGTTCCCCTAAAATTCACGTCTGCCTTACCGACGACTGTTTCCACTGAATAAATACTTAATGCTACCAGTCAAATTTATTCAGACTGAGGAAGCTATTTGCAAAGAAAGTTCATAAACTATTGTTTCTCGCTATATTAATATTAGATTGTTCAGTTATGAATACCGATAGTCAACAATGCTGTAGCTGAATGACGCTCACAACAGTTTCTTAAATTCAGAGAAAACATTGTCACAGTGTCATAAAGATTGACCAAAGTTTGGAATGTTATTTAGAAGTATACAGAATATAATATACATATAAAATAGTTGATATTTGGTTCAGATTAACTTCTTATTTCAAAAAGGATAAATAATTTATTTGAAATAAGGTGTGATAATGCCGATGAGACGTTATTCATTTTTATATCCACGAAAAAATTACTGACGTTATATTGATGTTTCGGTTTCGGTTTCGGCCGAAACTGAGACGGAGGCCGAAATTCGGTTTTGGTTTCGGTTTCGGCCGTAAAAAGTAGTTTCGGTCGGACACTACACTTAGCTAGGAATTTATTTGGTTTACCTCACGGCTGTAAGGGGTCGAAAAAGAAACCCCTAAAAATTGATTTCCAACGCATCTTTTTATCTTACTGTTTGTTTACCATTTAAAAATTTATTTCAGGCAGGCTGTTTCATTCTAAACAAAAAAAAAATTCGCCCAAAATAAACCAGTTCCCAGCAAAAAATTATTTTCGTTTTACGACGATATGTATCTTGTTCGTAAAATAATTTTTTGCTGCGAACTGGTTTATTTTGGACAAAAAATCCACGAGACATTTTTTGTTTAGAATGAAAGAGGCTATCGGAAACAAAATTTTAAATGGTAAACAAATAATAAGGCAAATAGTTGCATGGGAAATAAATTTGAGGGGTTGCCTTTTTCCACTATACAACCTTGGGGTAAACCAAGTAAATTACTGATGACTAAGTGTCTTTTTGGTAGTAGAAAATGTCAGGTTAATTTCAATACTGTAACTTTTTTGTTGTTTATGGGAAAATTTGTTAAAAGAATTTTATGTACCCCTTCTAAGAGGCTGTACATTAACAGGGGATGCTCCAATGATGTTTCTTTATACGAAAGATCCTATCTTTTCTTTGACAAGGAATTATCCACTTAAACGTCTTACATTTATCGAGTTACACCCTTTATAACAATACAGGATGCACTCATGATTTAGGGGCGGAAGATAACATCAATGTGTACATTTTAGGAACATTTCCGTCTATATAGGGTTGTTCAAGATGTAGATACGCATCCAAGATAAATATTTTTCATTCTTCATCTGTCATTATCTTGGAAATAGTTAAAGATGCGTAAAAACTGAGAATGCACAAACAGCGTAGTCTTCCGAGTAGAACACAAAAATGTTACGGTATACAGCGAACTTTTGTTTATACTGGCTATGACCAGAACCTCCGCAGACGTTCCAGAAACATTGATGGATGAGGGGAATATGGCATTTTTTACTTGTTTTTATCGCACAGAGACTTTGAAAGCAGCCTTTGTGGATTCCGTCTGCCACTGACCTTAAGAAATTATATTTTCCGTCCGATAAATCCAAATCAGCATACAGAGCTAGTGCATGATGAGGAGTAAGGAAGGAGGTCTGGCCTTGTTTTGACATATCATTGCTATCGACCAACCCAGCAGCAAATTGCAGTTCGCGGGATATCCGGCCAGCTGCGAACTCGCCGATGCGCATTTTCGTCGTCTTTAGCGAAGATTCAGCGAAGGACCTTCGAGACCTTCCAGGGCCACGCTTTAGTCTCGACTGCTCTGTATTATAGTCCAGTCGGTAGGGTTTTTTGACAGGAAAAGGTCGGAAAGAAATGAAATTTGGAGGGATGTTAGACATTGGCCCCCTGAATCTTCACTCAAGATTGCCTCCTCTGGGGGTTGCCGCTCGAGGGATGGGGGGTGAAAACTATGCTTCGCGACGATTTTCAAAAAATAGCGCCATTTGATAACTAATATCGAAAAAACCTTCAAATGATTTATGAAGAGAACAAAATTCTGCATAGTTTTGGTCTTTACATTTTTCGTGTGCAACCAATGGTTTCCGTCCTACACTGTGTCAAACTTAGGGGTTGGCTTGTGGTTTACAGTAAAATCAGAATTTAAGGGCCGATTAAGGTGAAGAACTTTATCAAAAAATCGTGCTACATTTTTGCTTCTCTAAAAAAATCTAATATATTTTCGGCTTGTTTTTATCTCGTGCCTAAACTCGCGCATTTGGTTTAAAAAAATTACGGCATTTAGGAACGCACCCTTAACTACTACCGATATGTACTGTTGCGAAAAATACCGTATTTGTGCATACTTTTAGTGGAGATGGTACTAACCCGGCATTGTTTAATGCAGATAGGATTGAACTTGCGACATCTGCGGGTTGCCGCTCGAGTATGGGGAAGGGGGGTGAAAACTGTTCTGTGAAGCTTTTTGACAAATAGCGCCGTTGTGGCTATTGAAAAAAAGTTCAAATAATATGTGGAGACAACAAAACTATTCACAATTTATGAAGACTCTACCTCGCGATCGGTTTTAGGTAGCGATGTCGTCCTAAATAACGTAACTTTGTTGAAGCCCAAATATGTTATTTAAAGAATTGAAGATAATAGTGATATGAGAAATTTTATTTTCTTAGAAGAAAACCGTTACAGAACCTTTTAATAGCGTTCTTCGGCTTAATACGCGAAAAAATCTGATTTTAATAACAATCATAAACCACTCCCTAACTCTGGGGTACTGCAGAATCGAAACTATTGGTCGCACACGAAAAATGTTAAGACCAAAATTGTGAAGAATTTTGTTGTCTCCATATGCCATGTGAACTTTTTTTCGACAGCACTTACCACACCGGTGCTATTTGTCAAAAGGCGTCACAAAACAGTTTTCACCCCCACCCCCCCATTCTCGCGCGGCAACGCCCAGATGCCGCAATTTGAATGTTATATTGCAGGAGTAACATCATTTCTACTAAGAGTATGCACAGATACGATATTTTTCGCAACAGCACAATACGGCAGTAGGTAGGGGTGCGTTTCCAAACGCCGTATTTTTTTTTAACCAAATGCGTGAGTTTAGGCAGCTGCAGACAATAAAAAATGAGAAGCTATCATTCTTTTGGAAAAACAAAAATTTACACGACTTTTTGATAAAGCTCTTCGCCTTATTCGCCCTTAAATTCTGATTTTAGTGAAAATCACAAACCAACCCCTAACCTAACCTCGATGCATAAATCATTTGAAGCTTTTTTCGATATCACTTACCAGAATGGCGCTATCTTCCGTCAATCGTTGTGAAGCAGAGTTTTCACCCCCACCTCTCGAGGGGTAGCCCCCCGAGGTCTACCATTGCCCCAAATTTCATTTCTTTCCGACCGTTTGCTGTCAAAAGCCTCTTTTTACGACGTAAACACGACGTAACGATTAGACTATTAAGCAGGAGTGTCTATAGTAGCTGCTATGAAGCTTTCTGGAGTCCAAATTGGTATTCCATCCAGATTTTCTGTCGCTGATGAGCTCTTTTTCGGTTTCGTGAGGGCTGTGCTCATTTTCTCTCATATT
The DNA here is from genome assembly GCA_951848785.1 of Callosobruchus maculatus. Lineage (NCBI taxonomy): Eukaryota > Metazoa > Arthropoda > Insecta > Coleoptera > Chrysomelidae > Callosobruchus > Callosobruchus maculatus. The sequence continues at coordinate 9,750,117 of CATOUR010000026.1, read as the reverse complement.
TAGACAATATAATCTGCTACATGGCATCAGGTCTCCTTCAACTTCATTGTTGTAGCAGATTAGGTTCAAAAATAACAAAATTTCATCAAACAAAGCAATTTTCCGGTTTGATTTGTCAGCCTCGAGCCAAACGTCAATGAAATGATCATTTTTGATGAAGTCCTCTTTCTGAAAATATATTTTTTTATTTTGGTCGCAAGTGGACGCAGCAAAACTAAACGGAATTTAAGAGTCTATATCCATAAGTACAAGAACTACTACGACATGCTATTTAATGTTTATTTAAACATTCCTTAAAGTTCAATAACATGAAAATTGATCATAATTTTCGGAATATACCTCTGACAGGCGCACGCGTAAGAAGCAATTAAACAAAATTATTGTTTTTACAACTTACATACTTTAGTTAGTAACTTCTATAATTTGACGGGAATATTTATTTAATACTTCAGTCAGTGTGACACTGCTTACGCCACAGCGTAGAAAACAACCAGCAGAATATCTCTGAGGATTTCCTATATAAAAATGGTTCCCACTGAATTTGACCTTGGGATAGTTTTACGAGTGTGAAGTCTGGGTAGAGATGCGAAGATGAAAATATCGATACTGGTACCAATTCAAATGCGTCTGATTTTTAGAAATCGTCTCAGTGGCGGCGCACCAATATAAAAAAAAAATATGAAAACAGCTGAAACTTCGTTTTTAGGCGTTCTAGGGGTTCCTGATCATTTTCTACTTTTTTTTGGGTGGGGTGAAGTTGGGGTGGTTCGGGGGTGGACGGTTGTAAAACTCAAAAATTTGTTGTATTAATGATAGATTGTCCATGGACCTATGAAAGGAGTACCTAGTAGAATAAAACACTTTTTCTGCGGTTGGGCGACCGATGATTTGGTTGCAAGGGCATCTAGACTATAGTCTAGATGCCCTTGTTATGGGAAAATAATAAAACTGGTATCATCGGAATGGGTGGGAAATACTGAGTCAATCAACTTGACTATATTTTTTTTATTCTTTGAACGGGTCAAATCAAAAAACAAAAAATTGGGATAATGAAATTGAAGCACGATTTTGGAGTAAAATGACTCTACAAAAAATCATCCAAATGGGGGGATGCGCGTGCAATTGCCGCCAACCTGAAATATTGTACTGATTGTTGTGTTGTGTTGATTGTATGCTGTGGCTTACACCAAAAAGGTGTCCTGACCCTTGTCAACTCGTCCTCCTAAAGCTGTTGGTTGAGAAGAGGCTACTGTTTATACCGACAGTAGTTTGGTTCCTTTTTGTCGCCTTTTTAAAGTAGGTTGCATTCTGCAGCCTAATTTCGAGTAAGCGGTACATAAAGAGAGGCTTGGTAATTGGAAATTTGTGTTTTTGTAAATATCATTTATTAGTCTATGAAGAACTCTCGATTTGTTAGTAATGTCAAAAGAAGTAAACGCATTATTTCCATTATAAATCGCGAGACTATATCGGCTTTAGACAGGTACTGATTATCTGGCACCTCTGGCACTGCTACTATTTATGTGAGACGTGACAAAAATAATAAAAAACTGACCGAATGCAATACAAAGCCTTAAGGTTAGTCACAGGAGCTTTAAAACTCACACTGGTACGAGCCCTTTTAGCAAAATGCAATGAACCATCAATTTTTTAGGTCGACGATACTTCGCACAAAAAGCCGTATGCAAAATTATGTCAAATAACGACAGTTCAATGCCTAGCTAAATGTCTCAACCGTCCATCCAGAGTCTGACAAATAAATATTGGACACATAAGAATTTTCTGTTACTAACCGATGCATTTACTGACCTATTTCATTACGATACATATAACTAAAAACGATAAGCTGCCATTTTCACAGGCAGAATTTGACCCTAAGAACATATTACACGCACAATGTCCAATCCATTCCGATCAACCAAATATTCATATTTGCTATTCTGAAAACTATTAGCCCAGCACATTTCAGCTTGTCACATCTACAGAGATGCGCTTGGCTATGGTCGGGAGCCTCAAAGGCTACAACCTAAAGTTATTTTTGGTAAAAGTTTGGTGTTCATACAGGGTGATCCATGTTAAAGTTACATTTTTTCAAATAGAACTGCCTATATATTATTGCATATTTGGATTCCTTAGTCAGTAGTGTGACTTTATGTATCACATCAAGGGTCAAATCAACATTTTTGGTATATGTAGATATCGGGAAAGAATTTAACAATGCTGAGATTATAGGACCTAGAAGGCTATGACTTTACGGTGTCACCAGACCAGATTAGGTTATAGACGACCAAGTTTTATTTCTCTTTGTACTTGGAGAAATCGCTAGATTAATCAAGAAAATTTCAACCATCGCTCATTTAATTTTTTCAAATAGGAATCTGCAATTTTTTTATACCGTCAATGTACATTTTTATAGCCTTTCCTATAATATAGGACTGTTGATATTAATTTCTTGTAATTGTGGCTAACTTAGCAGAAAGATGCAAACAAACTAGAGTGATAACACAAGATTTAATACATTTCTTAAAACATATCAGCTCCCGCTAGAAACAACAGTGGTAACATAGCTACCTAATACGTCAAAGGGAAGTTAGAGTATGATAAAAAATGGAGTCAGGTGATTGACTCAGTACTTCCCACATATTACTGTCATACCAATTTACTATTTTCCCATAGCATGAAGTTATAGTCTGAGATTCCCTTGCAACCAAAGCATCGACCACCCGCCCGCAAAAAAACAACTAACACAAAAACACTCGTGAATAATTTCTTAATGTCTCTCCGTAGGAACTAGGACAACCGAGTTTTTATTGTGCGATCTTAAACTCTTATCTTAATCATATGGCATGCCGATTTTTCGATATTTAAAAACAGATCCTATTACCAGTATCGATCGTCCCAACTACCCTATCTGAGACCCCATTCTATCTCAGTTCATTTTGAATACTCCAAAAAAAAGCAGGAAACGATCAGAGATCCCCAAAGTACCCAAAAACATAGTTTGAGCGGCCTTTATACTATACTGTTTCTTTTTGTTTATTTAGTTTCACCGCCACTAATGCAATAAAAAAAATACAGACTTTATCGATCTCTGCGAAGGCCCACATTATGGTTTAAGAAGTTCCGTTGCTATCGGTTCAATAATATACATTAAAGAATTATCTACATCAATATAATATAAAAAAATATTTTTGGTCTAAGGTAGGGCAGGAATACAACAAATTTTTCAGTTTCACAACTCCTTACCCCTATACCACCCCAATTTTACTGTTCTAAAAATGAAAGAATGTGGCAAATGATCAGGAACCCCTGAAACGCCTGAAAACGACATTTGACTTGTATTATATTTTTAATTTGTTTATTGCTGCGTCGCCACTGCTACGATTTCTAAAAACCATACGTGTTTTCCACCCTCACCACAGTAATAATACTGTGTCAAAATTTCACTATAACATTTCAACAATTTCCACTTTACACAATATCGAACGATCTTAAGCGATACTCGTATGCAAACATCAGAAAATTCTAAGTCCCTGGGTTTCTGTAATAGGCAAGACAAACTGTTGTTTGAAATTTGTAGACAAGGTAGATGTTCCAAAAGGTCTATTTCGGACTTCCGTTGTCTATATAATTTTAGAATTACAACGTTTCGATTGATGTGGTACCTTCAATCGTCTTTAGGTAAACAGTTTACCTGAAGACGATTGAAGATTGCCGGGTAAAAAGAATCAACCTAGCAACGAGGATCATTCATTCATTCAGTTATTCACTAAAGTATCTAATAAGGCTGTTCCAAATTACGGTTCAATTGCCGTCCTAGGACTGTTTTCATCATGTCCCGCCCACTTTGTGATTCTAGAATCGATGATTGGTTGGTACGCTGGCGGACCAACCAATGACAGTTTTTAGAACTGTAAAATAGGCGGGACATTATGAAAACGGTTCTACGGCGGTAATAGAACCGTACTTTGGAACAGCCTTAAAGCCTTCTCCATTCAACTGTTTCCTAATAGCTTAACCGCCTTACATCGTCTACTTTGGACTTTTTTAGTTTTCTTTATTTCATATCTAAAAACTACAAATTCATAATATTCACGCCCGTACCTGTAAATCCAAACTGGACATCACTATATTAGGGTACAGTATTTATTTAGATTTAGAATAAATAGGTATCATAATCGCAGCAAGAAATGGTTTAAAAATAAGATGTGTACAATAAATTAGTATTTGCTTACCTTCTTTGTTTTTATCCATATTAACGAGTTAGCCCCAGACTGGCAGTATAATGCTGCTTTCTTCTATCCAAATTTTTTTCTTTATGTCGCTATTCGAATATTCTTTTAACTTTCTATGTCAGCAGCGCCATGTTTGAATTTGATTTATAGATAATCCAGTATCAAACATTTTTCACTCCCTCTTTCCCCCGATCGTAAACAGACTGAAAACGTGGTTTACGTGGTTGCTCCATCATCGACAGCCGCGTTCGGAATGCAAGTATGGTCACCTGCATAAGAAACTGTGGAGAGCGTATTTGTTGCTATGTTCCAAAACCGCTCGTATCGGCGATTCCAAAATCAGTCGCTGTCGCTGGTCGCAAGCCTGGTCGCCTACATAACAATCAATGGAACACATCATTGCGACCAGTGGGGGAATTCTATAACTCTAAGCGAAGCGATAGCGAAGCGATGGCGCCATTCTTCAACGCTTTCGCTCGTTTAGGTATTCCATAAATGTCTTCGTTCCGACTCGAACGTAACGAACGCAGACGAACGGTATAAGCGATAGCGAAAGATTTTGGATCTCGTTTGTCAAGCTTTGACGTTATTATTGCTGTGTGTCAAAGTGACAATTTGCTTAAATTTATTTGTGTACTTAATTAACAAGCAATGAATCGAAGAGAAAAAACTAATCCTTCGCAACGGTCGGTATTGCTGGATTTTGCAGAGTCTCATCCAGAGATATTTAAGCCAACTCGTGATTGCTCGTGAGTCATCGAGCTCCATGCCGAAAGCATAACGAAGCGTTAAACTTTAGTTATGGACTGCCGTCAAAAATCGTTTTCGTAATTGATTAGCTTCGTCTTCGCCTGCTTTCGTTACTATAGCGAAAGTTACAGAATAGATCCACTGGTCGCAACGTTTGTGTCACCGCGGCCAGTGTGGGTAGCTTCTGTAACTTTCGCTATAGTAACGAAAGCAGGCGAAAACGAAGCTAACTATTTGAGAAAACGATTTTTGACGGCATTCCATAACCAAAGTTATCGCTTCGTTACGCTTTCCTCATGGAGCTGGATGACTTACGAGCATTCACGAGTTGGCTTAAATATTTCTGGATGAGACTGCAAAATCCAGCAGTGCCAACATTTGCGAAGGATTATTTTTTTCTCTTCGATTCATTGACTGTTAATTAAGTACACAGAATAAATTTAAGCAAATTGTCACTTTGACACACAGGAATAATAACGTCAAAACTTGACAACCGAGGACCAAAATCTTTCGCTATAACTTATACCGTTCGTCTGCGTTCGTTATGTCCGAGTCAGAACGAAGACATTTATGGAATACCGAAACGAGCGAAAGCGTTAGACGAATGTCGCTATCGCTTCGCTTAGAGTTGCAGAATTCACCCACACAATCAGTCAATTTATTTATTTGTTATGTATACAAATAAGTATTAGTGCTAATTCGCAAAAAGCTACTAGGCTTTGTGCGCGAACAGTGACTAGTATAATACAAACTAAAATATTCCATAACCTTTTTTAGCTCCGAGGCTCGACATTCCTTTCTGCACTACATTTTTGTTACTTTTTCTATCTTCAATACCTCAACTGGATGGGGTTTTCAGCAGCATTTTGGAGCTCCCACAACGACATTCCATTACCAAATAATTAAATTGCTTTCTACACAATCATCTTTAAATTTTGACAACCGCTGACATACATGATAGTGGATATTTTTTTATTCGTCAACCGATGGTATCATTATGCCATTCTTGAAGAGATGTTTTGACCTATCACTATCCTACTTGCAAAGAATAATTTATAAAAGAAAGGGTTGGGCTTCTATGAAGAACTTTTTTTGGTATAAAACCAGATTAGTTTGGCACAAGTGTATTTTTTTAACGATTTTGTTGGACTGGTTAATTTTGGCAAACTTGCTGGCTATTTATTATTCTCAGCTGATCATATGGGAGGAGTAGCTATTTTTTGATAAATAGTCCCTCAGAAAAACGAGACTTGACGTGTGTCAAGCACGTGCATGTTAATTTAGGGTACATGTATCAACGGCACGTACATTTCCATTTCAATATTAAATTTTAATAGTATTGCTTTAACTTAAATCAATAGTACGCTATGGATAGCCACGCTTTTGTTTGAAACTGTTCTTTAATTTTATATAACCAGATAAGTGAACTGAAAGAATGAAATTTTCAGTGTTCTGTCTCCCTGACAGCTCTTATGTAAAATGCAAGCCGAGCTTAAAATAACCACAGTCCCGTGAGGGGTTACTAGACCCCCATCGGGCGCCTCCCCGGGTGGCGGATAGGGGAACGTCTCCCAGATATGGGCGGTACTGAGGATCCCCGGTGCCCTCCAAATACGGAAGGTTCTGGAGATCGACAGGGCGGACCAAAACTAGCATTTTTCTGGGAGTAACACCTCGTTAAAGAACCTTGGTTTCAGCTGACCCGGCTGAAAACAGCCTGTAAAGGGCCCCTTGTCAGAGTTACGATAAAGACCACCGCGGCAGGAAAGGCGGAGAAGATGAGCTTCGGTACGGCGGACCTGACGGAAGTGGCACATGGACGACTTGGCGATGACATGGATACGTTATCGAATAAGGAACGGACTGCGACACGGACCAATTATGATGACAAGGCCATGACACGGACTAATTCTCTTCTTTTTTATTATGACAGACAAAGCAGAAGGAGTAGATATTACGATGTAGGGAAGGTCGGAAGCCCCAGTACACGCCCAGGGAGGGGAGAAAGAGGCCCAAACTGGTGCGATAGAAAGCGACCGCAATACTCAAAAATGAGACTTCTCCACCGATTTAGGAGTGGATCAACGCACGGTAGGCGACCAGGCCACAAAAGCTACTGGAAGGAATGACCCGAAAGGCGGTAAACCTGTAAACCCTTTTAGGAGGGTTGACAAAATCTTCAGGAGTCCAACTCGAGGACGATCAATGTCCGTTTCTGAGAGGGACTTGGGAAATGCGGCAAGCGTGAAGGATAACTCCGCTAAACGCAAAAGGCTAGAAGGTTCTCAAGGGAGAGAGGATGTTGTCATGTCTCCAATCCTAAAAAGACTCTTAGTTGTAATTGATGACCTGAAGTCGTCCATCAAGGTTAACGCCAACACTAAGACGTCAATAAAAAGGGGCATTGAAGAGGTGAGTAGCCTGGTAGACAAGCTAAAGGATATTGATCCATCTGCAAGTCTAGCTAACCATCTCCCGGAAAAACAAACTGTGAGACGCAGACAGAACCGACGTCGGTCACTAGTAGCTGTTGCCAGACAGAGGGCCCGTGGAACAATAGGAAAAAGGGTGCGACAACTTCGATGTCTTTGTTAAATTGGCGGAAAAAATGGCCCCAGGAGACGTACAAAAAGGTCCAAGAAGTCGAATGCAACTCGGTTTGGGGGACACTCGACAAAAATGAGCGTTGAGCAGAGAGCTGGATCAGCCTTATGATAAGGGTATCAGCAAGCTGTTCACAATGAGGTACCCAGAAATAGAACACCTGGGTGTTAAGGAGGACGGTATGGAAGGTTATTGCTACCTGAAGTACGAAACCACTGTTGTGAACAGCAAAGGGTAGAGAGAACAAAGTGCTGCTGGACGCGGACCAACGGAAAACGTTTTCCAACTTCATAGTGCTGAGGGAGTTTGCCATTCGCCAAAATAGGTTTGGCATCGCGGTTCCAACTCCAAATTGGTAAAAAAGGAGAGACTTAAAAAACTCTTAGAATTCCTATTCGCAGATACAGATTTGGAGGTAAAGCTGGGCACCAATCAAAAGCTGGTGACAGTGACAGTGTCGAGCAGTGCGGGGCTGCCGAAGGTGTGGAAAGCACGGAGCACAGAAGCCGTCATAGTCACAGCGGAAGGTCTCAGCTATGCGGAGCTACTCACAAAAGTGAAGCGAGAGGCAAAAGATAAAGATCTGGGCGTTACGATCAGTAACGTGAGAAAGACCAAAAAAAGGCGAGCTGCTTCTAACAGTGCCAAAAGATGTTGGAGGAGGTGAGCAGCTCAAGGATGCCATAGGAAGGCTCAACATGGTAGGAATATCTACCAGAAACAGCGGCCGAGTCGCTTTGCATATTCGAGGCCTAGATGGTGTCACAACGGCTGAAGAAGTGGAAGCAGCGCTTCGAGAAGTGGTTCAGGATCCACACAAAGATGTCGCTGTCAAATCGCTAACACCAACAAGAAACGGCAATCAAGTCGCAACGATTATGGCGCCAGAAAAGTTAGCGGAAAAACTGGCGGACAAAGGGCGAGTTAGAGTAGGTATAGTGATGTGTAGTGTACAGGAACGTGTACCTGTGGATAGATGTAGGAGGTGCTGGGAGACCGGACACATAGCCAGTAGATGCAAAGGCGTCTACAGGGAAAAGCTATGTCTGAACTGCGGCAAAGAGGGACATAAGAAAGCGGACTGTAAAGAGCAAGCATACTGTCCACTACGTTCAAAAGGTGGACACAGGGCAGGTTCTTATGCTTATCCCTTCTACCGGCGCACGTTGAGGAGCCTTCAGAAGCAGAAAACGCGAACGAAGGCAGCAGCTGTATCCCAGGCAGAAGAAATGATGTACGAGACAGTAAACAAATAAAAAGAAATCATGCTTAAGATCCTTCAAATCAACCTAAACAGGTCTCGTGCTGCGCACGATATGGCGCATGCGCTCTGCGTTGAATGAGGCATAGATCTTCTTCTAACTTTGGAACCAAATCGCAAGATATGTTCGCAGCCGAAATGGCATACGGACTTAAATTAAATTTATTTCCACAACAGGAACATTCCAGTCAAAACCATGGAGAAGAACAGCGGATACATCAGAATCCAGTTAGAGGAAATAAACGTCTACTGTTGTTACTGTTCACCCAACATTCAGTTCGACAAGTACGAGCGCTATATGGAGACGCTGTGGGAAGATGTAGCTGCTAGGAGAGGGAAAGCTATAATACTCGGAGACTTGAATACCAAAGCAACAGAATGGGGTTCACAAAGTACAGACAGAAGAAGAAGAAGAAGAAGAAGAAGAAGAAGAAGAAGAAGAAGACTACTTTGCGAATGGCTAGCGGCAGCGAACATGGTTGTGGTAAATGACGGTCTCCTTCTGACTTTCTGCAGGAGGATTCCATCGACGTCACGTTTGCTTCACAAGATCTCGTGAGGAATATATCCAACTGGCAGGTGCCAGAAGCCGAAACCTTAAGCGACCACAGGTTCATATATTTCGAGGTTAACACTGGAGAAACATCGAAGCCAGCAAAGGGTCGGGAGAAACTCTATCTGAACGTAGCGAAGTTCAAGGAAAATCTATCATCCCGACTGGAATCCATAGACCCAACAGAGCCAATTACAGAAAGCCTGTATACCTCCGTCTTGAAGCAAACGATGAGGGAGTGTACGGGAAGGAAGGGAACTAGGCCAGCGAGAGTCCCCTTCTGGTGGAACTCTGAAATCGAACAAGAAAGAGCCAACTGCATTGCAGCACGACGAAAACTAGTGCGCATGCAGCGAAAGAATCCAAGGCCAGAGCAAATTATAGCAGAGCTTCACGATGCCTATAAAGTGGCAAAGAAAAGACTCGAAAAACTAATTTAATTCGCCAAGAAGGATCACTGGAGGAAGCTATGCGACAGCCTAGAAAATGATATCTGGGGCGAGGGCTACCGCATTGTGACCAAGCAGCTGCTAAGCACTACCCCGGCATATGCATTGTGTGACGATAAGAAAGTGGAGATCTATTTCCAACCAGAAGGGACACGTGGAAGAAAGGAAGCCCAGACGAGAATGTCATCTTGTACAGCTTGGAGGAATTGAAAGATGCAGCGGATAGATTGAAAGCAGGAAAGGCACCCGGTCCGGATAATATACCGCCGGAAGTCATAAAGGGAATGGTTGCCTCATCTTCCATTTTCCTGCTGAATCTGTTAATGGGCTGCTCAGGACGTAAACCTTCCCAGCGGTCTGGAAAAGAGCGAAGGTGATACTGCTCAATAAAGGCGGTAAACCTCCTGGGCTTACATCGTCTCACAGACCTATATGTCTACTGGACACAATAGGTAAGCTGTTCGAGATAATGGTCCGTCAGAGGCTACAGAAAGAAATAGACGATGGAGAAGGGCTGTCGGAGTACCAGTTCGGTTTCCAAACCGGCAAGTCTACCATCGACGCCCTTGAGACAGTGATGGGGATAGTGGAAAAATCCAAGGATAAACGGTGCACACTAGTTACCCTTGACGTCAGGAATGCTTTTAATACTGCTTCCAGGGGCATCCTAATGAGTGAATTGTGAAGGCGCAACATCTCGAAATATCTTCGTAATATAACAAGCAGTTATTTCGAGGACAAGACCATATCTATATCCAAAGTAGATCTGCCAATAACTACCGGGGTTCCACAGGGGTCGCAACTAAGGACCAACCCTATGGAACATCCTGTACGATGGGATATTGAAGCTACCGCTACCCGGTAGCATTAGAACGATACGCTTCGCAGATGACTTAGCTGTAGTCGCGACAGCCAAGGACGAGATACCTCGTACACCTATCATACAAGGTGAATCGGGCCTTGCAAAAGATTGACGACTGGATAGGTGATCATCACCTAGATTTGGCTCCAGAAAAGACTGAGGCAGTGATACTACGAGGACATAGGATAAAGAGAAAGGACGTGAGCTTCCAGATTAGAGGCACAAGGATAATCCGTGAGGTACTTGGGAGTCTATATAGACAATGAGAGGTGCTTCTCAGACCACATTAAAAGGTCGACCCAGAATAGCCATGCTCTCTAGACTGATTCCGAATATTGGGGGACCCAGCAGTAGAAAAGGAACACTCCTGAACGGAATCGTCCAGTCGATGGTCCTTTACGGAGCGCCAGTTTGGCACAGGGCGCTCAAAAGGAAAAAACATCAGCTGGACAGGCTGCAAAGGAAGTCACTGCTGACTGCCTAGCGCATAGTATCCAGTAAAGCTTTGCAAGTGGTGACAGGGATACCACCCTTGCATCTGCTAGCTGAAGAGAGGCAAGACATTTACGTCTCATAAGGAGACACAGAGACGAGGCGGAAAGACTACCGACAACGGACCATACAGAAGTGGCAGCAGATATGGTCTCAAACGACGGATGTTGCGCAGAGGACGAAAAAACTGATACCATCAGTATGAGAATGGGTAGACTGCGAATACAGGACTACCTGCTAATTTCTGACGCAGGCTCTAACGGCACATGGCCCGTTCCGAGTGTATCGGAAAAGGATAGGCAGAACTATTGATGACCAGTGCCGCCATTGCGGACAGCCCGACACGGCGGAACATACGCTCTTCGAGTGTGAGAGGTGGCACACATACAGACAAGAAGCCTGTGCAAACTTACCTGAAGATCTGAAGGCAGATAACATGGTGAGATTGATGATCTCCCATAAAGTCTATTGGAAGACCATCCACTGCATGGTGAGGAAAATCCTGAGCGCCAAAGAAAGCGAGGAATGTAGAAGTGGTGATTAACCACAATATCAACCAGCACAGCCCTACACTCATGTCGTTGTGTCGTTCGACGAAGGTTCCGTGAGTGGTAGGAGGGCTTGAAGGTGAGAAAAGAGGGAACGGGTTTTAGCCGGTCGGGCCGTGGTGGCATGTCGGATGGACGCGTTCGCGTCCGTTGGTCATGCGATCAGAGGACTCAAGCTGGTTCAGCGTTGGGCGGGCAGACTCTCTCTCGCACCGTTCGGGTGTGTGAGAGCTTCTGTCCTTGCGATCAATCCGATTTCCTAAACCCTCCTATAATAAAAAAAATCAGTCAGATAATTATACAACACTAGACGTTGTTCTGATGGTATCCAATTAGGAATGAAAGGAATACAGAACTGACAAAAAATATTAATTAGTTCTTGGTTACTTCCTTTGAGAATATATTTGAAAAAAAACATATTAACTCCAAAACGACTAAAGTAGCTGTGTTTGCCAACATATAAAAGTTGTTATATTTCTTGAGATCAATGATAATACAACATAATAGATCCGAAAGTCTCATCTCCCTCCAAGCTATTAAAAAAAAAATTATGCCCTTGCACTGTTCTTGAACTCACTCTTCTTTTTACAGGCTTTTTTGTATTTTTACTTCCCACACCGATAGGTGAGGGGAGTATTGTTATCGCGAAAATTTTCGATTTTGAGAAAATACGCTTTTTGAGCGTGTTGATGATATCTACATAACGAAAATCCACGTCACTTATTTCCGTCGGTCTGTCTGTCTGTCTGTCTGTCGGTCTGTCTGTTGACGTTTTTCTAACGTCGCAACCTCAGTAACCGCTGCATGGATTCTGATGAAATTTGGGCAGCGATATGTTGTGGTGTCGTAGTAGGTAATGTACCGACAATTTTGGAAATCGTTGTCGGGGGGTGGAGTAATTAGCAAAAAACGAAAAATTTAAAATATTCCTCAAACTTCGTTTGCAGGCGATTTAGGTGTTCTTGATCATTTCCTACTTTTTTTGGGTGGGGGTGAATTTGGGGTGGTTGGAGGGTGGAGGGGTTGTAAAACTGAAAAAATTGTTGGATTCATAATGGGCTGTCCAATGACCTGTGAATGAAATACATAGCGGCATAAAAAGCTTTTTTAGGCCCATCCGAACATTGCCTTGCTTATAATAGAAACCAAGGGACATAGAATTTGTGTTACACATCCGAGTGTTGTTTTAGATCATTCTATATTGCGTGACACGAAAATTATCAAATGGGTTTTAATGAAATTTTGACACAGTATTACTGCCGCGGTGAGTATGGAAAACGCGTATGTTTTGGAAAAATCGTGTCAGTGGCGGCGCAGCAATAATAAAAAAACTAAAAATATAAAAATAGCTCAAACTTTGTTTTTAGGCGTTTTAGGGGTTCCTGATCATTTTTTACTTTTTTGGGTGGGGGCGAAATTGGGGTGGTTAGGGGGTGGGGGGTTGTAAAGGTCAAAAATGTATTCCATTCACAATAGGCTGTCCATTGACCTGCGAAAGAAAGACCTAGCGGCATAATAGACGTTTGTTAGGTCCATCCGAACATTGCCTCGGCTATTACAGAAATTAAGGGACTTAGAATTGTCTGATGTATACATACGAGTACATATTGCTTTAGATCGTTCTGAATTTAGTAACATGGAAATTATGAGATTGATTTTAATGAAATTTGGACACAGTATTATTACCGCGGCAAGGATAAAAAATGCGTATGGTTTTCAAAAATCGTGACAGTAACAATAATAAAAAAAATAAAAATATAAAACTAGCTCAAACTTCGTTTTTAAGTAATTTGGGGGCTCCTGATTGTTTCGTATCGTTCAGTTGAAGCTGAATTTTGTCGTTTTAGTTCCTATGAAGAGGAAACTATTTACTAGTTTTTGTATTGGATGTTTTTTGACGACAGGCGGGCGATGATTTTGTTGCAACTGTCATGTGTGGCTTTACTGAGTCAATCAACTTGACTCCATTTTTTTCAGTACGATTAGGTTATGACAACGTCAATAGGGGGTGCTAAGTATGTAACAAATGTTTTATTATTATTAACGATATCGTGAACCGTGGCGCTGACAGCCAACAATGAGTTGATCAGTGACGTTAAAAACAGTCCTGGACTTGTAATGTTTTTCATAGACAGATGGTAAGCATGATGGAGTTATTCTTATACTTTCGTAATGTTTTTAAGCGCAACAGATATGTCTTCGTATTTTAAACGTTTTGGTTATCTTAACTCAAAAACGTCATTTTTTGGACTTGTACTGTTCTTGCACTCACCGATTCATTGGCAGGAATATGCTCTTCAAATGCATTCGTTCTTATGAGTATAGAAACATATTTTTCATCGAAGTTACTCATCCGCATTAGAACGAATACCGTAGACGCGCGCTACTTTGGCCCACTTTTCAGTAACTGTATATACTTTTCTCTAGGAACTGTTTGTTTCACTGCCTAGAAGTTCTGGTAATCTTTTTTACACAACTATATTATCTTAAATTTTAATTAGTGATCCCGTTTTTACTTACAAAACGTTTTTTGAAGTATTATTTTTTAAATTTTGGGCCAATGTTATCCTGCGGTTAGGGTAACTTTGGCCCAAGTCAATTTTTAGTATTTAAAAGTATTATACAAAAGCTATGAACAAAGAAGGACCTGGATATTGACAAGAACAGGTTTTTCAACGAAGATTATATTATCAAATGTTATCAAATACAAGTTTCGTCATAATTATAAATGTTATCAGGTGAAACATCTTTGATCACCTCTTTCAGATTGTCAATATAGTCTGTGATGGTTTGTTCATCAATCTGAGCACGATTTCTTTTGAGGTTCGACGAAAACTTAACAGTCAATTGGGGGTGTCTCTTCAAAAACGCTTTCACCCAGTCACGTCCTGGAACATTGTTGTAGAAACATTGCACAGTGTTCCCTTGCCTAGTCAAATAAGATTTTATGATGAAACTTAAATCTAGTTCATCGAGAATGCTTATTCTTCTTATTGCGAAAAAACTGTTAGATGGCCTGGTGAATTTGAAAACAAATTTTCTAACTTGTTTTTATAGGGGTATCTTGCAATGATCAGCAGCCTGCCTTTGCGTCATGTCACCAGATCTGATTGTTTCTAGACAAGTTATAAGTCGTTCGTTGCTATAGGCAGCGTATCTTTGGCTTCCAGGAAATTTTTTGTAATTAAATGGTATCCTGAACAAGATGAAAACAAAAATACGCAATACAAATGCAACACTAAAATTTTTAAAGGTTTTTATAGCAATTCATAACTTAGTATTATGGATTTTGGCCAACAAATGCTGGGCCAAAGTAGGTCGTATTTTATAGATTACCGGGACTGATTAAAAAAAAACATAAAAATAGAAAAACTTGTTGAGTTTAACAGTATTGTGACTACAGTACGGCTTAAAGAATGGAAAAATATTTAGTAAAAGATGCTTACCAGACTTGTTCAACAAAAAATACGTTATATGTAAGTGGAAGTTTGGGAGGTAATAATTGGACGTGGTTTCCCTAGTCAGACAACTATAAGTGCCGCTTTCTAGTGGACAACAAGGGAACCACTGGACTTATCAGGCAGCCTGTATAGGGCAGCTACCTAGCGGAATGAGCCGGAAGTATTTTAATTACAATCACAAATATGTTTATATAGTACGATTTTGTTTTGTCTTAATTTAGGCCAAAGACGGACGCTAGGGCCAAAGTAGCCCACGTTTACGGTATCTTTCAAAAGCATCCTTATAACCCTACACTATGAAGTATTTTACTCTTAATTTACAACGTATGTTAAAGACTTACCATCTGATTTTGCTTGCCTTTCCTTAAAAAATAGGTACTGAGTGGTTGAGCTTCGTACCTCCCATGCTTTCAGAAGTCGCAGTTATGTCTTCTACTGACAATTTATAAATTTACGGCAGTACCTACTTTGTATCATTACAAATAATTTTTGGGTGACTATAAAAAATAAAGGGTACCGGCTGGATTCGAATCAGCGTCTCCGGTATTCTGGACCGACTCGTTTACCAATCACACCACGGTGCCCCGTGGAAATCTATACTAGAAAACTTCGCAAGCAATAATTCATCAGTTAAGCTTTTTGATCCCGTGCATTCAAAAAAATATGATTTAACCTTAGTCAAGTGATGATGGCCGAATATTTCTTTGACAGATGAACATTAAATATATGAACAGGTTTCTTCTTTATCTTCTGATAAATCAAATATGAGGCCTTTACGGAAACTGTGATCGGGTTAACCCGATCAGTTCGATCACTGACCCTGACGTTCGGAAAGTGATCTGAGATCTGTCAAAAATAGGGTAGTTCACTCTTGTACAGTAAGTGATTGCGGTCGGATGATTCAGATCAGTAGCTGCTTTACTTAACCATCTGTTTTTTATTGTTAAACCAACTTTTTCGTTGTTCTATGTCCGTTAAATTCATGGAATCATAAATCCCACTTGACAGGCATTGACAGCTGTTTGACATATAACTGATCTTTCCGGATCCAGATCAGTGTTTCCGTAAAGGCCTAGTATCTAATGACTGTTGGAAGTATAGCAAGCTTCACGCCAGACATTTTCCTATTCCGTGTATGCGTAGGAGACCAGTCTACCAAGAAAAAAGCGTGAAAAATATATTACAGATATCTGAAAGTGGTAGGTGTTTGGGGAGACCTATAGAATCATGACTGTAGTAGGTGTAGTAGGTGTAGTAGGCACCCTTGAGGGCTATAACGTAAAAATATTGTAACATACTGTATATTATGGTATTCGTGTATTGTGTATTAGTTGTCATGCATGATGTAAAGCCAAAGTGTTAGGTTAGATCTTTGAAGTGTAAACGTCATCGAATCGTCTAGAGTTTTCGAGAATGACGGATGGCATTCTGGAACGTCATCGAATTCTCTAGATTGTTCGATGAAGTGTATACAAGGCGCCACGGGTAGCGTGGTAGTTCAGTTGAGTTCAGCTCTGGTTGAGATAAGGTTAAGAAATATTGTATTGAGTTGTGAAGTAAAACGGTGAAAGTTACATCCAGTTTGATTCTTTGGTGAAGAGAAAGAGGCCGTCGTGACAATATTTTCACTTAAATTTTAATGTTTATACCGAGTGATTCACATCAAACTCACATTTTTTTGAATGGAACCCCCTATATACTATTGCATATTTAGATTCCTTGGTAAATTCTAGTGTGACTTTATATATCATACGTGGAACTTGAAATGAACCGTTTAGGTGCAAATAACCATTTTTGGTTTAAGTAGGTATCAGAAAAAAATTGAAAATCGCACCGACTATGAAACTTAGAAGGCCGTGACTTTGCGCATGAAATGCTTCACCTTAGGTCGGACGGCTAAATTTGAATTCGTTTTGTACTTGGAGAAATCAGTAGATCAATTAAGGAAACTTCAATCGCAGATAATTTGACTTTTTCAAATGGGAATGCCTATTTTGGTTTATAGAATCAAATGTAAAATTTGACTACCTTTCTAACGATATAGCATTCTCGATATCAGTCTTTTTTGGTTTCCATTTTATCTCAAATTTTCAGTCAAATCGGTGTTTTTCAAATTTTCCTGCGTGCAAGCAAACTAGCAGGCCATGAAAAATAAACAAAAGCCCGTTAATATGGAAGAAACCAACTAACTTAGTAGAAAGATGCAAACTAACTAGAGTAACGAGATAAGATTATGAAAATTCCTTACAACGTATTAGCTCTAACCAGAAACAATAGCGGTAACAAGAACGCTCATTTTTCACAGCCTACTAGCTATTAGCCAATTTCCGAAGTCAGTAAAAAGTTATATAATCAAAGAAAAACCACTAGTGATTGTTGCTGACAGTAGAATATCTATGTGTCCTGAATAAATTTTCACATTTAATGCCATAAAAATGGAGCCATTTACTTAAGTCAAAGGTAATGATACCTGTGACTGGAACCCTTCAAATTCTTCATTAGGTACTTCTTCTTATTAACAAAATCGCGGAAAATGAAACTTGAATTGCGGACTATTTGAATTGTAAAACATAATTTAGTTTGTAGAAAACTACATGAAATAAACACAATTACATCATAGCCTAATCAAAAAATTCTAGCAATCATTTCAATAGATGTTCAGAATGCTCTAGTTAAAGATATCTCCACTTTTGACGGAAATGACTAATTTTTTTATCCCATTAAACGTGAAATTTCATTCCAGATGTGTTAGACTGTAAGCAAAAATCGCTGGTAGTTCTCCTGTTGTATCAAAATTTTTATCGTTTTGGAATGTTGTCAAGCTCTAGTAGACTTCAATAGCTATAGTCTGTCCACTGAAGAAAAGGAGTAAAAAATTATTTCAAACCCATATTTTGGAACTTTACTCGGATAAATCGAACTTAATTTTTCTGTTTATAATAACATCACTGCCCTCAGTATGCAGTTTTGTAGACGGTGTGCATATAACCCTTGACCATACAGCAAACATTTACATATATTGTGCATGGTTACTCCGTTTGTTCGGTGGATAAGGTATAGGTAGTAGGTAGTAGGCTGTGAAAAACAAACACTTTTGTCATACCCCAGCTTCTCATTAACATTAGATATCTTGCCGCTGCCGTATCCGGTTAGAGCTGAGGTGTTGTAAGGAATTTTCATGATCTTGCCTCGCTACTCTAGTTATTTTGCATTTTTTCTACCAAGTTAGCTAGTTTCTTCCATATTAACGGGCTTTTGTTTATTTTGCATGGCCTGCTGGTTGCTTGCACACAGGAAAATTGAAAAACAGCGATTTGACCGAAAATTTGAAATAAAATGAAAACCAAAAAAGACTGATATTGAGGATGCTATATCGTTAGAAAGATAATCAAATTCTACATTTGATTCTATAAACCAAACTAGGTATTCCCATTTAAAAAAATCAAGTTATCTGCGATTGAAGTTTCCTTAATTAATCTACTGAGTTCTCCAACTGTAAAAGGAATTCAAGTTTATCCCTCTAGTCTAAGATGACGCGTTTCATGCTTGATCATACCGCAAAGTCACGGCCTTCTTGGCTTTATAATCCCTGCGATTTTCAATTTTCTTTCTGATACTTACTTATACCAAAAATGGTGATTTGCGCCTAAAGGGTTCCATGTATGATGCACAGAGTCACACTAGAATTGACCAAGGAATCCAAATATGCAATAATATATAGGGGGTTCTATTCTAAAAAATGTAAGTTTGATATGAATCACCCTGTATAAACGTCAAAATTTAGGTAAAATTATTTTTATGTTATAGCCCTCAAGGTTCCCTACCATGACCAAGTGACAGGTTTCTAAAATATATTTTAGTAAGTTCACAATCTTCCGTCCGCCCACTATTGGCCCACCCTGTATATCCGCTTTTTTATAAACCACGATTGAAGTTTTAAAAATCAATCTTTTGCTCGTAGCATCTTGCGGTTCAATTTTTGAATAAAAATGTGACATTGAAAGTTATAGCTATTAAAGAGACAGGTAATCTGGCCTTTTACAAATTAAAATCCATCAAATTGAAAATATTGAAAATTGCAAAAAACGACGTGTTTTGTCTAATTCTGTGATTATTAATTACTTAAAAAATGATAATTATACAGTGTGTCCAGTTAGTGTGTAGTTCTTCGATATCTCGCAAAGTATACCTGATAGAAGAAAATGTCAAACACAAAAGTTTGGTTTGGTTGCTTGAGACGCATATTCTAAAAATATTTTGAAATACACAGGGTGTTGCGGGAAAGTAGGATAGTGATCAACTTGATTTTTTTATATGGAACTATAACCTTTTCCTAATTTCTTCTAGTTTCCATCATTGATCTCTATTAAACCTAAAATATTTTTAGGATCAATTGCGACGTTGACATGTTATAATTTATTTTCTATTAATTTCCGGATTTGCAACGTCGCAAGTAATACGTCCAAATTTATATACCCGTTTAACTTTTCTCGATAATATTATACAGCAAGTTACTTGAATATCAAGTGGATATTATTTTGGAGGCTACCAGCAATTTGTATCTACAGGGTGTTTTTGGCAGAATTTAAAATTACGGCAACTTGAAGGTCATTTTACTTTGTTTTTTTAAATTAACGCCCTGCATTTTTTATTTTAAATCGAAATATCTACCAATGCCCTATCTCGCCCAGTGGCGTATATAGAAATCGATTTCAGGGGGGGCCCTTCGGAAAAATTAAAGTTTATTTCATACGTTATAATTTCGGCGTATTATAATCCCAACCTAAATATAAAATAACAATGTACTAATATTAACGGAAATAATAATTATACAGAGTGAGTCAAGCTCAACGCCTCGGACTCATGTGACCAAACGATACCACTTTTCGAAAAATCAACTTTGCGAGTGTATGTAGGTGTACTTGTACTATATTTTAGAAATAATGGCTTTTATACAGGGTGTCTAATGAACGCGTGACATAACAAAGCTGTTTTTTTTGGTAAAAGTAGATATCAGAAAAAATTCTAATATCGCAGCTATTATAAAACTTAGAAGGGTGTGACTTTGCCTTGTCACTAAGCATGGAATGCGTCTGGTTAGGTTAAGCGGTCAAGTTTGAATTACATTTGTACTTGGAGAAATCGGTAGATTAATTAAGGAAACTTCAATCAGTGGTAACTTGATTTTTTCAAATGGGAATGCTTAATTTTTTTCATACGATCTAATGTGCAATTTGATAGGTTTTCTAATGATATCAGGTTGTGAATATCAGTCTCTGGTAGTTTTCATTTAATTTCGAGATTTCAATCAAATCGTGTTTTTCAATTTCCCTACCCACAAACAAACTAGCAGGCCATGAAATATAAACAATAATGTATTCAGATGGAAGAAAACAACTAACCTAGCAGAAACATTCTGAAGAACTAGAGTAAAAGGACAAGATTATAAATTTATTTATTTAGCGTATGGCTACATGGATTAATTGGTAATAAGTCTTAAACAATATAATAAAATACAAATATTAAATTTAAAACAAACAAAAATAAATAGTTTTTAGATTTTAAAATTAAGACCATTTATCCAGTCAACTACAGACTTCGAGGCTTCGAAGAAATCCGACTGTTGTCCACCATATGCGGTAATCGGGCATTCGGTGACAATATGCTGAACAGTCTGCCGGGGCTCTCCACAGTCACAGGACGGTGATTCAGATATCCCCCATTTAAAGAACGAGTCACGACAGATGCCATGCGACGTTCTGACTCGATTAAGGGTTTTCCATGTATGGCGAGGCAATTCCATTCCTGGCAGGGTTAAAGTGGGGTCCATAGTTGGTGGAGCCTGTACCGGCTTCTGGACTTCCCACTCCCTCCTCCAGTGCTCATCAACTTGGAAGCCATCCCGCAAGAGCCGTTCTGCAAATGGTAATGGGGGATTTCTAGATTTTTCAACCTCCGAAGATCTGCATCATCTAGGTCAGTATGCAGTGGAAGTTGGGGATTGGATAGTATTTTGTTGTATTCCTTCACCAGTTTATCCTGTCTACGAATATGAGGAGGAGTGATATGGCACAGAACGGGCAGCCACGGTAGGGGGGTAGTTTTTAGACAGCCACTAATTATTCTCATTGTCTCATTCAATTTGGTGTCAATCATTTTTGCATGAGGGCTGTTTAACCACACTGGGGCGCAGTATTCAGCAGTAGAATAAACAAGACTGAGGGCAGATATTCTGAGGGTGGTTGCGTTTGCCCCCCAAGTGGTACCGCACAATTTATGAATAATATTGTTTCTGGTGCTAAGCTTTGCTGCTGTGTTTTCTAGATGTTTTCTAAATGATAATGTTCCGTCCATTGTTATTCCCAAGTATTTTGGGTGAGGATTGTAGCGCACTAAGTTGTCATTGAAGTATACCTGAGGTTCAGTTCTAGCTTGCTTGTTATTGAGGTGAAAGCATAACACTTCAGTTTTCATCATATTTGGAATCAGATTATAAAAATTCGCTACAGCAAATCAACTCTAATCAGAAACTACGGCGGTAACATGTGTAAGGTCAAAGAGAAGGTGGAGTACGACAGAAATGGACAATTTTTTCAGCTTACTAGCTACTGCAATGTACTAGAGATTAAAAGTTTCCAAAATCAATAAAAACTTTGAAATGAAAGCAAAACTTTCAGCGATTGTTGCCTTCAGTCTAATATTATCTTCAGAACGCAATTTCACATTTATGGTATAAAACAGTAGTCATTTTCGTCACAGTCAAAAGTAACAATGCCTCTGACTACCTGACTGTAGTCCTTTAAATTTAAATTCAGTATCTATTAGCAAGATCGCACAAAAAAGGAATACCGAGAAATCATATTTTAATTTTCTGTCAGGTAAGTTATGTTTAATAACTTGAGCGGATTCTCAATTCATTCTTCATTTTTTGCGATCTTGCCTATCGATACTGAAAAATTTGCAGAACTCCAGTCAGAGGTATTGGTTACTACTTTTTTAAATCATTGAATTAATGTGACATTTTATTCTGAAGCTATTAAACTGCCAACAACATTCGGTGGTAGATTTTCTTTCATTTTAAAATTCATAATGGTTTTGTGAATTGTCAATCTTTAGAATATTGTATTAGTTGGTATGGTATGAAAAATATCCACATCTGTCGTACTCCATCTGCTTTTTGACCTTAGATGTGTTACCTCTGTTATTTCTGCTTAGAGTTGATTTGTTGTAAGTCATTTTTATAATTTTGTCTCTTTACTCTAATTCGTCGCCATATCTATCTGCTAAGTTAGTTGTTTTCTTCCATCTGAACAGTTTTTTGTTTATATTTCGTGGCCTGCTAAGTTGCTTATAGGTAGGAAAACGGAAGAACACTGGTTTGATGGAAAATTTGAAATTAAATCAAAACTACCAGAGATTGATATTTACAACCGCATATCATTAGAAAGGCCGTCAAATTTTACATTTGATTGCATAAAAAAAATTAGGCATTCCCTCGGGCATTCCCATTTGAAAAAATCAAGTTATCTCTGACCGAAGTATCCTTAATTGATCTACCGATTTCTCCAAGTGCAAATGTAATTTTAAACTCAACCGTCTAACATAAGTTGTCTCATTTCATGCTTAGTGACACGGCAAAGTCACAGCCCTCTAGGTTCTATAATAACTGCGATATTCAATTCTTTTCTGACATCTACTTATATAAAAAATTGTGATTTACACCTTAACGGTTTGATTTAAGTCCCATGTGTGATACATAGAGTCACACTCAACATGACCCGGGAATCCAAATATGTAATGATATACAGGGTGTTCCTTTAAAAAAAAACATAACTTTGATAGGTCACGCTTTTATTAGACACCCTGTATAAAAGTAATTATTTTTAAAATGTCCAACTCGACTTACATACACTGGCAAAGTTAGTTTTTTTAATAGTGGTATGGTTTGGTCGCAAAAGTCCGAGGCGTTGAGCTTGACTCACCCTGTATATAACACATATGCATATTAGCAATGTAAATTTCTATTTTTATAGTTAATCATTCTAAATTGAGGCAAATAAGCCAAGGTGTACTTCCTAATCAGACATCTATGATCGTTAAAGTTGTCCTACTTGCTTTATTATTAGATTACATTTTGATGTCGCTGCTAATTTTATTCAGTACTATGTTTTTTGATAACTACTTCAGCCTCTTCCCAGACGTCAAAACTGAATGCGTGGCTGGTTTCGGGGGGGGGGGGGGGGCGAGCCCTCTGGCCCCCCCCTTATATACGCCACTGACTCGCCTTATAATATTTTTTTTTTCGACAACACTGATGTTAGCGTTTTTGAATTCTGTGTGTTCAGAAACCCCCAAGTATTGAATTTCACCTCTCCAGCTGTGGCAGTTTTGGAAATATTTAAGAGTTCCGGTACCGTTTACTGAAAAAGCGGTGTTGCCGTATCTCAGGAATTAGTAGAAACAAAATGTTGAAATTGTGAGATCTTACTAAATTCGACATGCGCAATTCATTGCAATACAAATAAGTAGAGGATTCTATTAAAAATAAATTAAAATCGGGGATATTTGTTTAAAAATTTGGAAGAATAATTTATAACTTGGCAACGTCGCAAACGCGAAAAAAAATATTACAAGGCGAGATAGGGTATGAGTAGATATTTGGATTTAAAATAAAAAATGCAGGGTGTTACATTTAAAAAAACAAAGTAAAATGACCTTCAAGTTGCCGTAATTTTAAATTCTGCCAAAAACACCCTGTAGATACAAATTGCTGGCAGCATCCAAAATAATATCCACTTGATATTAAGTAACTTGCTGTATAATATTATTGAGAAAAGTTAAACGGGTATATAAATTTGGACGTATTACTTGCGGTGTTGCAAATCCGGAAATTAATAGAAAATAAATTATAACTTGGCAACCTCACAATCGATCCCAAAAATATTTAAGGGTTGAATAGATATCAATGATGGAAACTAGAAGACTTTAAGAAAAGGTTATAGTTCTATATAAAAAAATCAAATTGATCAGTATCCTACTTTCCCGCAACACCCTGAATATTTTAAAACATTTTTGGAATATGCGTCTCAAGCAACCAAATGGTATGCGTATTTGACATTTTCTTCTATCAGGTATACCTTGCGAGATATCGAAGAATTACACACTAACTGGACACCCTGTAGATAATAACTGATTCCCCTGAAATAATGCCATTATAAGTCTTCACAAGTGTTGAAAATTTCGGCCAGATCGATGAATCAGTTTCCGAAATATCTTATTTGTAGATCCCAGGGACTAAATGTCTACACATTCACTCTTGCCTAACCGATGGTCGCAGAGTCGTTTAATAGAATTAAATGTTAAAATTTTTGCATTGTTCTCCTTTACTATTCTTTATATTACTATTTTCAATGTAATAGTTTTGACAAAAGTAAATTAATTTGGCGGCCGATTATATTCAATGGTTTACATATATGAATAGTTTTACAGTAAATTATTACTTTACAAATATAGAACATGAATATATTAGTAAATATAAAGTATTGTACATCGAAACATTTATCAACTATTTGGTCAAACTTCCATGCGTCGAAAAAGTGACCTTCACAAAGAGCGGTGGATTGAGCAGCAGCGAAGGGGCTCTATCCTGGCATTTACTCATTCAACAGTCAACATTACTCAGTGACATTTCGATATAAAAACAAGTTCGGGTCTGAGCAGCTCTCTATGTGTCGAAAAAGTGATCTACACAAAGAGCGGTGGATTGAGCAGTAGCGAAGGGGCTCTGTCCTGGCATTTACTTATTGAAAAGTCAACATTACTCAGTGACATTTCGATATAAAAACAAACTCAGACCTTAGCAGCGAAGAGGCTCTATCGTGGAATTCACTTGTTCAACATGCCAACATTACTCAGTAACGTTTCTATACAAAAACAGGCTCAGATCTCAGCAGCTCTCCATGCATTGAAAAAATAACCTACACAAAGAGCGCTGCATTGAGCAGCAGCGAAGAGGCTCTATCCTGGAATTCACTTGTGCACATGTCAGCATTACTCAGTAACATTCCGATATAAAAACAGGCTCAGATCCCAGCAGCCCTCGATGCATCAAAAAAGTGACCTGCACAAAGAGCGGTGCATTGAGCAGCAGCGAAGAGGCTCTATCCTGGAATTCACTTGTTCAACATGTCAACATTACTCAGTAACATTCCGATATAAAAACAAGCTCAGATCTCAGCAGCTCTGGATGCATCGAAAAAGTGACCTGCACAAAGAGCGGTGCATTGAGCAGCAGCGAAGAGGCTCTATCCTGGAATTCACTTGTTCAACATGCCAACATTACTCAGTAACATTCCGATATGAAAACAAGCTCAGATCTCAGCAGCTCTGGATGCATCGAAAAAGTGACCTGCACAAAGAGCGGTGCATTGAGCAGCAGCGAAGAGGCTCTATCCTGGAATTCACTTGTTCAACATGCCAACATTACTCAGTAACATTCCGATATAAAAACAAGCTCAGATCTCAGCAGCTCTCGATGCATCGAAAAAGTGACCTGCACAAATAGCGGTGCATTGAGCAGCAGCGAAGAGGCTCTATCCTGGCATTCACTTATCCAACATGCCAACATTTCTCAGTAACATTCCGATATAAAAACAAGCTCAGATCTCAGCAGCTCTCGATGCATCGAAAAAGTGACCTGCACAAATAGCGGTGCATTGAGCAGCAGCGAAGAGGGTCTATCCTGGCATTCACTTATCCAACATGCCAATATTACTCAGTAACATTCCGATATAAAAACAAGCTCAGATCTCAGCAGCTCTCGATGCATCGAAAAAGTGACCTGCACAAAGAGCGGTGCATTGAGCAGCAGCGAAGAGGCTCTATCCTGGAATTCACTTGTTCAACATGCCAACATTACTCAGTAACATTCCGATATAAAAACAAGCTCAGATCTCAGCAGCTCTCGATGCATCGAAAAAGTGACCTGCACAAAGAACGGTGCATTGAGCAGCAGCGAAGAGGCTCTATCCTGGCATTCACTTATCCAACATGCCAACATTACTCAGTAACATTCCGATATAAAAACAAGCTCAGATCTCAGCAGCTCTGGATGCATCGAAAAAGTGACCTGCACAAAGAGCGGTGCATTGAGCAGCAGCGAAGAGGCTCTATCCTGGAATTCACTTGTTCAACATGCCAACATTACTCAGTAACATTCCGATATAAAAACAAGCTCAGATCTCAGCAGCTCTCGATGCATCGAAAAAGTGACCTGCACAAAGAGCGGTGCATTGAGCAGCTGCGAAGAGGCTCTATCCTGGAATTCACTTGTTCAACATGTCAACATTACTCAGTAACATTCCGATATAAAAACAAGCTTTGATCTCAGCAGCTCTCGATGCATCGAAAAAGTGACCTGCACAAATAGCGGTGCAGTGAGCAGCAGCGAAGAGGCTCTATCCTGGCATTCACTTATCCAACATGCCAACATTACTCAGTAACATTCCGATATAAAAACAAGCTCAGATCTCAGCAGCTCTCGATGCATCGAAAAAGTGACCTGCACAAATAGCGGTGCATTGAGCAGCAGCGAAGAGGCTCTATCCTGGCATTCACTTATCCAACATGCCAACACTACTCAGTAACACCCCGATATAAAAACAGGCTCAGATCTCAGCAGCTCTGGATGCATCGAAAAGGTGACCTGCACAAAGAGCGGTGCATTGAGCAGCAGCGAAGAGGCTCTATCCTGGCATTCACTTATTCAACATGCCAACATTACTCGGTAACATTCCGATGTAAAAACAAGCTCAGATCTCAGCAGCTCTGGATGCATCGAAAAAGTGACCTGCACAAAGAGCGGTGCATTGAGCAGCAGCGAAGAGGCTCTATCCTGGCATTCACTTATCCAACATGCCAACATTACTCAGTAACATTCCGATATAAAAACAAGCTCAGATCTCAGCAGCTCTCGATGCATCGAAAAAGTGACCTGCACAAAGAGCGGTGCATTGAGCAGCAGCGAAGAGGCTCTATCCTGGCAGCAGCCCTGACGTGATGGGCGCCATCGGCGTCGGCGGCGTCGGAGCGCCCTTCTGGAGCATGCTGGTCCGTGGCGTCGCGGCGGCGTTCAATGTTTCAGTCTTTGACCGGCGCTGAAAAGGCGTTGCCGGCGCGTCCCTCGAAATGCTGCCGCTGCCTGTGTCGCGCCGCGCTCTGAGCTGCCGTCTCGCGATCCACGCGTGCGATCGATCCCGCCGCGCGTATTGAGACAATTGTGCCTGCTGCTTGTGGACGGACACTCACGTCAATTTGGATGCCTTTTTGGATGTCAGTGCACTAGGTGAGATTCACAGGACGATACGCTGCATAAGGTACAGTGTTTTCAGAGTTGTGTGACAGTGGAGGGGGTAATGAGAGCCGGGAGGAGGGAGGGGTGACAAGGACGTCGCAGAACGCAGATTTTTTGTACCGACGGCAGTGCGAAGCAACGTCGTCTTATCTATGCGATTAGTTACAAAGTATCTTGAAATTTAGAAAGTTATACGTTCATGTCAACGCGACGCCGTCGGGTCTGCACGAAAGGTTAAATCCTCCAAATGAGGATGCAACTTTTTTCGTACGTGTCATAGATCTTAAGTAATGCGTTCATAAAATTTCAATGCAGGTGCAAATTTAACAATACTTTCGAACCTATAAATGGAAGACACTTATAATCCACTAACACGAGTTATCCCTAAACCATGTAACCGATCTTTCTGAACCTCTATAACAAAAGTTAGTGCGGCATTGAATATAAACCATCTTAAACCTTCTACTACTGAAACCTGAATACAGGCTGCCTACGGTATTTTGTCCCGTCATGAGATACTAGTACTTGACAGGACATAAAATGTATGTCGACGACTTTTTCTCTTCTTTTCTCTTCCCAACAGATCAAGTTCTGTTATATTTTCTGTCAGATATACGTTATTTTAACATGGATCATCAGTAACTGGATGCAGTTCGACTTATACATTAACGAAATCCTGATTATTTTCTGAATTTTTGTAAAGCAAGTACAAAAGAAGCTGATGTCTCGCGAGTTCCTTACGCGTCCAGCTGTCTTCAAGCCTTGTTCTTTTAGCAAAGGTTAGTATTGCCTCAAATACTGACTATCTTATGCGATTCTAAAGCATCATGATGACATATGCTATGTTCCCACTTGACGTTGGTATCTAATAATGGGTAACAAGCCTTAGCAACAATGTCATGTAACTCCTGTCTAAACAGTAGCGTTTCCAGAGCGTTCCTCTTGAACTGTGAGTCTCTTAATGACTTCATGATAGTACAGAAGATGACTATACATTGTGCCCCAGAACAAAGGTTTCAAATATATTTTTATCAGTAAAAGTATTGAGGAAATTGTGCTAGTGGACAGACACTCATGCCAATTTGGATGCCTTTTTGGATGTCAGTACACTAGGTGAGATTCAGAGGACGATACGCTGCACAAGGTACAGTGTTTTCAGAGTTGCGTGACAGTGGAGGGGGTAATGAGGGCCGGGAGGAGGGAGGGCTGACAAGGACGTCGCAGAACGCAGATTTTTTGTACCGACGGTTTTGATGGAAGGAGCGGTGAATTGCGAAGTAACGTTGTTCAATTGAATACAAGATATCTTGAAATTTAGAAGCGTCGGGTATGCACGATAAGTTGGATTGTTCACATCACGATACAACTTTTTTCATCATGCACATCACAGATCTTTATAGTAGCGCATTCGGCTTACCACGCGGATACATAAAATCTCAATGTAAATGCTATTTTAAAGGAAAACTGACGTATGAATGAAGGAAACTTATATTCCAGTGATACGAGTTACCACTATACCATGCAACTGGCCTTTTTCTACCTCTATTCCGTAGTAGATAGTGCGGCATTAAATATTAACAATTTTATATTTTCTGGTACTAGAACCTGTGTACAGCCTGCGTATGAAATACTAGTGCTTGACAGGACATAAAATGGATGCTGACGATTTCTCCTCTTCTTCGCTCTCATCAAGAGGAGACAAGGTTTCGTGCTATTTTTTGCCAGATATAGGTACGTTATTTACGTGAACCCTCAGTTACATGACTCAGTTCAACTTGTTGGTGAAACCCTGATTCTTATAAGAATTTTTCTAAAGAGTAGAAAAGAAGTTGAGACTTTGGTGAGTTCTAGCGGATCTGTTACGCCTCTATCTGTTCTCAAGGCTTGCTTTATTAGCAAATGTTAAGTTCAGACCCGATTCCACAGCTTCACAGTGGCATAAACTATGTACCTACCTTGACATTGGCATCTGATAATGAATAACAAGCTTTTGTAGCCGTGTCAGGCAGCCACTATCCGGAGAGTATCTTTAACTGTAGGCATCACAATGACTTCATGACAATGCCGAAGTTGACTATGCACCGTGTCCCAGGACGAATATTTAAAATATATTTTTATCAGAAATAGTATTGAGGAAATTGTGCTGGTGGACATTCACGCCAATCTGGATGCCTTTTTGGATGTCACTGCACCAGCTGAAATTGATGAGACGATACGCTACAGAAGGTACAGTGTTTTCAGAGTTGTGTGACAGTGGAGGGGGTAATGAGTGCCGGGAGGAGGGAGGGCTGACAAGGACGTCGCAGAGCACAGATTTTTTGTACCGACGCGACGGCAGTGCGAAGTAACGTCGTCTTATCTATGCGATTAATTACAAAGTATCTTGAAATTTAGGAGAGATACGTTCGTGTCAACGCGTCGCCGTCGGGTCTGCACGAAAGGTTAAATTGGTCAAATTAGGATGCAACTTTTTTCACCAACGCGTCATAGATCTTAAGTAATGCGTTCATAAAATTTCAATGCAGGTGCAAATTTGACAGAACCTTCGAACCTATAAATGGAAGACACTTACAATCCACTATACCATGTAACCGATCCTTCTGAACCTCTATAACAAAAGTTAGTGCGGCATTGAATATTAACCATCTTAAACCTTCTACTACTGAAACCTTAATACAGCCTATGGTATTTTATGATCTGTCCTGAGATACTAGTACTTGACAGTACATAAAATGTATGCCGACGATTTTTTCCCTTCTTTCCTCTTTCCAACAGATTAAGTTCTGTTATATTTTCTGTCAGATATACGTTATTTTTACATGGATCCTCAGTAACTGGATGCAGCTCGACTTACACATTAAGGAAATCCTCATTATTTTCTGAATTTTTGTAAAACAAGTACAAAAGAAGCTGAGGTTTCGATAGTCAGAGTTGTCGCGAGTCCCTTTACGCATCCAGCAGCTGTCTTCAAGGCTTGTTCTTTTAGCAAAGGTTAGTATAGCCTCAAATACGAACTATCTTATACGATTCTATATTCACATAAGCTATGTGTCCACTTGAAGTTGGTATCTAATAATGGGTAACAAGCCTTAGCAACAATGTCATGTAACTCCTGTCTAAACAGTAGCGTTTCCAGAGCGTTCCTCTTGAACTGTGAGTCTCTCAATGACTTCATGATAGTACAGAAGATGACTATACATTGTGCCCCACAACAAAGGTTTCAAATATATTTTTATCAGTAAAAGTATTGAGGAAATTGTGCTAGTGGACAGACACTCATGCCAATTTGGATGCCTTTTTGGATGTCAGTGCACTAGGTGAGATTCAGAGGACGATACGCTGCACAAGGTATAGTGTTTTCAGAGTTGCGTGACAGTGGAGGGGGTAATGAGGGCCGGGAGGAGGGAGGGCTGACAAGGACGTCGCAGAACGCAGATTTTTTGTACTGACGGTTTTGATGGAAGGAGCGGTGAATTGCGAAGTAACGTTGTTCAATTGAATACAAGATATCTTGAAATTTAGAAGCGTCGGGTATGCACGATAAGTTGGATTGTTCACATCACGATACAACTTTTTTCATCATGCACATCACAGATCTTTATAGTAGCGCATTCGGCTTACCACGCGGATACATAAAATCTCAATGTAAATGCGATTTTAAAGGAAAACTGACGTATGAATGAAGGAAACTTATATTCCAGTGATACGAGTTATCACTATGCCAAATACATAACTGGTGTTTTTGTACCTCTATTTTGCAGTAGATAGTGCGGCATTAAATATTAACAATTTTATATCTTCTGGTACTAGAATCTGTGTACATCCTGCCTATGAAATACGAGTACTTGACAGGACATAAAACGGATGCTGACGATTTCTCCTCTTCTTCGCTCTCATCAGGAGTAGACAAGGTTTCGTGCTATTTTTTGCCAGATATAGGTACGTTGTTTACGTAAACCCTCAGTTACACGATTCAGTTCAACTTACGCATTGGTGAAAGCCTGATTCTTTTCAGAATTCTTCTAAAGGGTATAAAAGAAGCTGAGACTTTGGTGAGTTCTAGCGGGTCTGTTACGCCTTTATCTGTTTTCAAGGCCTGCTTTCTTAGCAAAGGTTAAGTACAGACTATCCTACTCGATTTTAAAGCTTCACGGTGGCATAAACTATGTACCTACTTGGCGTTGGCATCTAATAATGAACAACAAGCTTTGGTAACCATGTCAGGTAGCCATTGTCTGAAGAGTATCATTAACTGAAGGCATCACAACGACTTCATCACGATGCCAAAAATGACTATGCACCGTATCCCGAGGCGAATATTTAAAATGTATTTTTATCAGTACCTAATATTATTAAGGAAATTGTGCTGGTGGACATTCACGCCAATTTGGATGCCTTTTTGGATGTCAGTGCACTAGCTGAAGTTGATAACACGATACGCTACAGAAGGTACAGTGTTTTCGGCGTTATGTGACAGTAGAGGGGGTAATGAGAGCCGGGAGGAGGGAGGGGTGACAAGGACGCCGCAGAGCGCAGACTTTTTGTACCGATGGCAGTGCGAAGTTATGTCGTCCCATCTATGCAAATAATCACAAAGTATCTTGAAATTTAGGAGATATACATTCGTGTCAGCGCGTCGCCATCGGGTCTGCACGAAAGGTTAAATTGGTCAAATTAGGATGCAACTATCTTCACCATACGCGTCATAGATCTTAAGTAATGCATTCATAAAGTTTCAATGCAGGTGCAAATTCAACAAAACCTTCGAATCCACTAACACGAGTTATCACTATACCATGTAACCGGTCCTTCTTCCGTTCTTAACAAAACTTAGTGCGGCATTAAATATTAACCATCTTAAACCTTCTGGTACTGAAACCTTAGTACAGCCTGCCTATGAGATACTAGTACCTGACAGGACATAAAGTGTATGCCGACGATTTTTTATCTCCTTTCCTTTCCCAACAGATTAAATTCTGTTATATTTTCTGTCCGATATACGTTATCTATACATGTTTCCTCAGTAACTGGATGCAGTTCGACTTACACATTAACGAATTCCTGATTATTTTCTGAATTTTTGTAAAACAAGTACAAAAGAAGCTGAGGTTTCGATGGTCAGAGTTCTCGCGCGTCCCTTTACCTTTCTATCCGTCTCCAAGGCTTGATCTTTTCGCAAAGGTTAGTTATAGCCTGAAATACTGACTATCTTATACGATTCTAAAACATCATAATGGCATAAGCTATGTGCCCACTTGACGTTGGTATCTAATAATGGGTAACAAGCCTTAGCAACAATGTCATGTAATTCCTGTCTGAACAGTAGCGTTCCTCTTGAACTGTGAGTCTCTCAATGACTTCATGATAGTACAGAAGATGAATATACACCGTGCCCCAGAACAAAGGTTTCAAATATATTTTTATCAGTAATATTATTGAGGAAATTGTGCTAGTGGACAGACACTCACGCCAATTTGGATGCCTTTTTGGATGTCAGTGCACTAGGTGAGATTTACAGGACGATACGCTGCAGAAGGTACAGTATTTTCAGAGTTGTGTGACAGTGGAGGGGGTAATGAGAGCCGGGAGGAGGGAGGGCTGACAAGGACGTCGCAGAACGCAGATTTTTTGTACCGACAGTTTTGATGGAAGAGCGGTGCATCGCGAAGTAGCATTGTTCAATTGAATACAATATATCTTGAAACTTAGAAGATATGAACGCGTCGGGTATGCACGATAAGTTGAATTGTTCACATTACGATACAACTCTCTTCATCATGCAAATCATAGATCTTTAGTAGCGCATTCGGTTTACCACGCGGATACATAGAATCTCAATGCAAGTGCGATTTTAAGGCAAAACTAACGTATGAATGGAGGAAACTTATATTCCAGTGATACGAGTTACCACTATACCATGTAACTGGCCTTTTTCTACCTCTATTCCGTAGTAGATAGTGCGGCATTAAATATTAACAGTTTTATATTTTCTGGTACTAGAACCTGTGTACAGCCTGCGTATGAAATACTAGTGCTTGACAGGACATAAAATGGATGCTGACGATTTCTCCTCTTCTTCGCTCTCATCAAGAGGAGACAAGGTTTCGTGCTATTTTTTGCCAGATATAGGTACGTCATTTACGTGAACCCTCAGTTACATGACTCAGTTCAACTTGTTGGTGAAACCCTGATTCTTATCAGAATTCTTCTAAAGAGTAAAAAAGAAGTTGAGACTTTGGTGAGTTCTAGCGGATCTGTTACGCCTCTATCTGTTCTCAAGGCTTGCTTTATTAGCAAATGTTAAGTACAGACTCGACTCCACAGCTTCACAGTGGCATAAACTATGTACCTACCTTGACATTGGCATCTGATAATGAATAACAAGCTTTTGTAGCCGTGTCAGGCAGCCACTATCCGGAGAGTATCTTTAACTGTAGGCATCACAATGACTTCATGACAATGCCGAAGTTGACTTTGCACCGTGTCCCAGGACGAATATTTAAAATATATTTTTATCAGAAATAGTATTGAGGAAATTGTGCTGGTGGACATTCACGCCAATCTGGATGCCTTTTTGGATGTCACTGCACCAGCTGAAATTGATGAGACGATACGCTACAGAAGGTACAGTGTTTTCAGAGTTGTGTGACAGTGGAGGGGGTAATGAGTGCCGGGAGGAGGGAGGGCTGACAAGGACGTCGCAGAGCACAGATTTTTTGTACCGACGCGACGGCAGTGCGAAGTAACGTCGTCTTATCTATGCGATTAATTACAAAGTATCTTGAAATTTAGGAGAGATACGTTCGTGTCAACGCGTCGCCGTCGGGTCTGCACGAAAGGTTAAATTGGTCAAATTAGGATGCAACTTTTTTCACCAACGCGTCATAGATCTTAAGTAATGCGTTCATAAAATTTCAATGCAGGTGCAAATTTGACAGAACCTTCGAACCTATAAATGGAAGACACTTACAATCCACTATACCATGTAACCGATCCTTCTGAACCTCTATAACAAAAGTTAGTGCGGCATTGAATATTAACCATCTTAAACCTTCTACCACTGAAACCTTAATACAGCCTATGGTATTTTATGACCTGTCCTGAGATACTAGTACTTGACAGTACATAAAATGTATGCCGACGATTTTTTCTCTTCTTTCCTCTTTCCAACAGATTAAGTTCTGTTATATTTTCTGTCAGATATACGTTATTTTTACATGGATCCTCAGTAACTGGATGCAGCTCGACTTACACATTAAGGAAATCCTCATTATTTTCTGAATTTTTGTAAAACAAGTACAAAAGAAGCTGAGGTTTCGATAGTCAGAGTTGTCGCGAGTCCCTTTACGCATCCAGCAGCTGTCTTCAAGGCTTGTTCTTTTAGCAAAGGTTAGTATAGCCTCAAATACGAACTATCTTATACGATTCTATATTCACATAAGCTATGTGTCCACTTGAAGTTGGTATCTAATAATGGGTAACAAGCCTTAGCAACAATGTCATGTAACTCCTGTCTAAACAGTAGCGTTTCCAGAGCGTTCCTCTTGAACTGTGAGTCTCTCAATGACTTCATGATAGTACAGAAGATGACTATACATTGTGCCCCACAACAAAGGTTTCAAATATATTTTTATCAGTAAAAGTATTGAGGAAATTGTGCTAGTGGACAGACACTCATGCCAATTTGGATGCCTTTTTGGATGTCAGTGCACTAGGTGAGATTCAGAGGACGATACGCTGCACAAGGTATAGTGTTTTCAGAGTTGCGTGACAGTGGAGGGGGTAATGAGGGCCGGGAGGAGGGAGGGCTGACAAGGACGTCGCAGAACGCAGATTTTTTGTACTGACGGTTTTGATGGAAGGAGCGGTGAATTGCGAAGTAACGTTGTTCAATTGAATACAAGATATCTTGAAATTTAGAAGCGTCGGGTATGCACGATAAGTTGGATTGTTCACATCACGATACAACTTTTTTCATCATGCACATCACAGATCTTTATAGTAGCGCATTCGGCTTACCACGCGGATACATAAAATCTCAATGTAAATGCGATTTTAAAGGAAAACTGACGTATGAATGAAGGAAACTTATATTCCAGTGATACGAGTTATCACTATGCCATATACATGGCAAAAATGGCGCCCACGAGCAAGACGCCCGTAGATATCGTCGACAAAAACAAATGTAATATTTGTGTTAAAAAGTTATTAAGAAGTTCAAAAGTGCTCATATGTTCGCTTTGTGAAGTGCCTGTCCATACTGAATGTGCCAATTACGATGATGGAAGCGCATCTGCTTATAAGTGCGAAAAATGTAGCATGAATTCGTCGGACACCTCAATTGAAACGGTGATTGACAACCATGCCAGTGGAGAAAGTGATAACACCCAAAGGTATGATCACCTATTAGTGGAAAATGATCTTCTAAAACGATTGTTGCGAGAAATGGAAGAGAAAAATTCTCTCCTTTATTATAAGATAGATACATTAGAACAAAAGATTTTAAAATATGAAAAAATGGAAAACACAGATATAAAACTATCTAACACCATTAGCAGAGGTGGTACCACCAATCAAATGAAGGCGAAAACTAAAGACAGCATATTGCCATCGAAAAGCAGGAACCTGCAATCCTTTTCGACTGTCACACAGAATAAAATACTTCCAGTTCCAGTACCAGTTTCGGCAACCGCGCAGATACCTAGCGAGGACGTATCCGATGAATATTCTACCGGCAACAGCCAGGGAGTAAGCAACGGAAGAAATGTAGCTGCTGACGACCGCAAAAGTGACGCAGATCCACGCGATTTGGATTATCAAAAAGAATGGATCAACGTTACCCGAAAGAAGAGTCGACGTAACAGTCAAAATGCTATTATTGGAAGTGCAAAAAATATGTGCAGTGTTAAAGCCGCGCCTAAAAAAGTTTCGCTATTTGTGTCACGCCTGCAACCGGGAACCAAATCTGAAAATTTGGTGACAGCTCTCAGAAATACCTTCCCTGAAGTAGTATGTGAGGAACTGATTCCTAAGTATCCAGAGTCATATGCCTCATTTAAGGTACTTGTTAATTATGAAAACTTAGACACAGCACTAGAGCCTTCAAGCTGGCCGGAAGGAGCGTATGTCACTAGGTTTTTTCAGAGGCGGTCCCAGGTGGCAGCGGATACATAAATGAAAATGATAGAAACGGTGCCGCATCTTTGTGTAAGATGGCTGAATTCTCTTTGTTGCATTTAAATGTCCAGTCTCTGTCAAATAAAATCGACAAGATCAACCTTTTCATAGAAAATAGGAATTTTAGTCTTTTATGCTTGTCTGAGCATTGGCTAGATTATGAATCCTTAAAGTTAACTAATATTCACGGTTATTCCCTAATTAGCTCCTACTGTCGCCCTCCTGGTAAACATGGGGGTGTTTGTATTTTTTCTGATAACAAATATGATATTGAGCCTTTAGATATTTCAAGTTTCTGCCTAGAACGTGATGCTGAGTTCTGTGGGGTAAAAATTAGAAAAACAAATACAATTGTTATATGCATTTACAGATCCTGCTTATCTGATTTCAATATATTTTTAGACCGATTTGAAGAGCTTTTAATGTTTTTGGCTGAAAGTAACCACAAGATAATCATATTAGGTGATTTTAATATAAATTTTTTAGGGCAATCAACAAACTTGACCGACCTAATGTGTCTCTTGAGCTCCTTTAGTCTGACTGTGGCGATAAGTGAGCCAACTAGGGTGACACTACAATCTAGCTCTTGCATTGATAACATATGTACTAATTTGCAGGACAATGAGTACACTACAAGTGTTCTAGACCCATGTATATCGGACCATAAGGCGCAAATTTTTAAATCCTGCAGCAATTCGTTCCGTTCGAAACCCATATACACTAGACGGTTTACTGATAAAAATATACGGAAGTTTGAACAAGCGTTGCGTAAAATAAGCTGGAATCATTTTTATTCAGCATGCGACGCTGATGATATGTCACAACTCCTGTGTTCAACATACAGTCAGCTAATAGATACATACTTTCCGTTAAAGAAACTTTCAGATACTAAATGCAATCCCCCTGTACATTGGTTTACTGACTCACTTCGACAAAAACGAAATATTTTATCGACAGTTAGGATAGTCTGCGAGGCCGAATCATCACCTGCCTTCACTGATCTGTACAAAAAACTCAAACGAGAGTATCACAAAGAAATAATAGCAACAAAAAGAGCAGCGTTTAATAACTTTATCAGTAACTCGGATAATAAAAGTAAGGATTCCTGGAAATTAATAAACTATGAGTTAGCTAGACATCATCGTCCAGATAGCAGCAAAATAACGTGTGAGGATTTCAATCTCCATTTTTCCACCATCGCGGAAAGTATTATAAGTAAAATTCCTA
Organism: Callosobruchus maculatus; assembly: GCA_951848785.1. Lineage (NCBI taxonomy): Eukaryota > Metazoa > Arthropoda > Insecta > Coleoptera > Chrysomelidae > Callosobruchus > Callosobruchus maculatus. The sequence continues at coordinate 9,712,146 of CATOUR010000026.1, read as the reverse complement.
CCGAAAACAGGGAAGTACCGGACATCGAGACGGCGATTAATCATTTAAGCGGCATACCATTCGAATTTCCATATGTTACTGAAGACATGGTTTCGTACAGCATTACGTACTTAAAAAATACGTCTAGTATGGATGTATATAATATAAATAGTAAAATTGTCAAAGAAACTAAACACATTTTAGTTCCTCTGTTGACCCATTTATTCAATACATGTTTGTTTTCTGGGAAATTTCCAGAATCTTTGCAATGCGCAAAGGTGGTGCCACTTTTTAAAAAAGGAAACAAATCAGACCTCAACAATTATCGCCCAATTTCTATAATCCCAATCTTCGGAAAACTATTAGAGATCATATTAAAAGAACTGCTTTTGGATCATCTAATGGATATATCTTTTTTTAGCGAAAGGCAATGGGGATTCCTTCCTGGTAAGTCAACCGTGGACGCTGTTCGTGTGGTCATATCTGACATAGTAGAGAGCCTTGAGAAAGGCAATCACATACTCCTAGCACTGTATGACATCTCAAAGGCCTTTGATTGCGTCAGCCATGATCTTCTAATTGACAAACTTATTACAATAGGGTTATCAGAAAAAACAGTATTATTTTTCAAATCGTACTTCGATAAGCGCTGTCAGGTGGTCAGTATAAATGGCGCTGTATCTTCCGTTTTACCACAAAGGCACGGAGTGCCTCAGGGGTCTGTCTTAGGCCCGCTCTTCTTCCTCATTTATATTAACAATTTTCCCGAATTTATCAACCCTACGAAATGCACTTTATTTGCAGATGATACCACTGTTATAATTAGAAGTCCCGATATAGGCAAACTCGAACAACTATCTGATGAGGAGGAAGAGAGGGCACGGCAATGGTTCGCTGATAACAGACTTCTCTTGAATCGTGACAAAACACAAAAACTTGTAATCTCATCAAAACCATCCGTTCCTGAAACGAAAAGTGTCACTTTACTTGGTATAACAATTGATAATAGGTTAAATTGGTCGAGCCATGTTGACATTTTATGCAATAAACTCTCATCTGTACTATTCATCCTCAGAAAATTGAAACAAAATCTTGATATACATGTTTTGAAAACTGTTTATTATGCTCTTTTCCACTCTAAATTGCAATATGGCATTACTATCTGGGGTGCCTCAAGTGAAGCTACAAGGGTGTTTAAAATGCAGAAAAAAGCCATCAGAATTATAATGGGCTTAGGCTTCAGAGAGTCTTGTAGGCTTTCATTTTCTGAATTACAAATTATGCCACTGCCATCTGTTTACATGTATATGAGTATTTTAGAAATACGTAAAAATTTGGCTGATCTTACGATACAGTCAGACTTGCACTCTTTCGGTACCAGAAATTGTCATCACCTGAGATTACCGCGTTATCGTTTGAGCAAGTCACAGAAAAATAGCCTTAACTTAAAGCTCTTTAATGCATTGCCGGACAGTTTCAAGAATATGGAGGCCACAACATTTAAATTGGCGTTGAAACAATTATTTTTAATAAACAGCATCTATAGTTGCGAAGAATACTTCAGCCGTTTTGGTTAAGATGTGGTATACTTTATATGTTATTGTTTGTGAATTTTAAGTGTCAGTCTTCTACACAAGTTTGTAATATTATCTATATTTAGTTTTGTTGTATTTCTTTTGACTTGCCGTAAATACTCTTTGTGTATAAAACAGTCAAATAAATTACCTTTACCTTTACCTTTACCTTTACATAACTGGTGTTTTTGTACCTCTATTTTGCAGTAGATAGTGCGGCATTAAATATTAACAATTTTATATCTTCTGGTACTAGAATCTGTGTACATCCTGTCTATGAAATACTAGTACTTGACAGGACATAAAACGGATGCTGACGATTTCTCCTCTTCTTCGCTCTCATCAGGAGTAGACAAGGTTTCGTGCTATTTTTTGCCAGATATAGGTACGTTGTTTACGTAAACCCTCAGTTACACGATTCAGTTCAACTTACGCATTGGTGAAAGCCTGATTCTTTTCAGAATTCTTCTAAAGGGTATAAAAGAAGTTGAGACTTTGGTGAGTTCTAGCGGGTCTGTTACGCCTTTATCTGTTTTCAAGGCCTGCTTTCTTAGCAAAGGTTAAGTACAGACTATCCTACTCGATTTTAAAGCTTCACGGTGGCATAAACTATGTACCTACTTGACGTTGGCATCTAATAATGAACAACAAGCTTTGGTAACCATGTCAGGTAGCCATTGTCTGAAGAGTATCATTAACTGAAGGCATCACAACGACTTCATCACGATGCCAAAAATGACTATGCACCGTATCCCGAGGCGAATATTTAAAATGTATTTTTATCAGTACCTAATATTATTAAGGAAATTGTGCTGGTGGACATTCACGCCAATTTGGATGCCTTTTTGGATGTCAGTGCACTAGCTGAAGTTGATAACACGATACGCTACAGAAGGTACAGTGTTTTCGGCGTTATGTGACAGTAGAGGGGGTAATGAGAGCCGGGAGGAGGGAGGGGTGACAAGGACGCCGCAGAGCGCAGACTTTTTGTACCGATGGCAGTGCGAAGTTATGTCGTCCCATCTATGCAAATAATCACAAAGTATCTTGAAATTTAGGAGATATACATTCGTGTCAGCGCGTCGCCATCGGGTCTGCACGAAAGGTTAAATTGGTCAAATTAGGATGCAACTATCTTCACCATACGCGTCATAGATCTTAAGTAATGCATTCATAAAGTTTCAATGCAGGTGCAAATTCAACAAAACCTTCGAATCCACTAACACGAGTTATCACTATACCATGTAACCGGTCCTTCTTCCGTTCTTAACAAAACTTAGTGCGGCATTAAATATTAACCATCTTAAACCTTCTGGTACTGAAACCTTAGTACAGCCTGCCTATGAGATACTAGTACCTGACAGGACATAAAGTGTATGCCGACGATTTTTTATCTCCTTTCCTTTCCCAACAGATTAAATTCTGTTATATTTTCTGTCCGATATACGTTATCTATACATGTTTCCTCAGTAACTGGATGCAGTTCGACTTACACATTAACGAATTCCTGATTATTTTCTGAATTTTTGTAAAACAAGTACAAAAGAAGCTGAGGTTTCGATGGTCAGAGTTCTCGCGCGTCCCTTTACCTTTCTATCCGTCTCCAAGGCTTGATCTTTTCGCAAAGGTTAGTTATAGCCTGAAATACTGACTATCTTATACGATTCTAAAACATCATAATGGCATAAGCTATGTGCCCACTTGACGTTGGTATCTAATAATGGGTAACAAGCCTTAGCAACAATGTCATGTAATTCCTGTCTGAACAGTAGCGTTCCTCTTGAACTGTGAGTCTCTCAATGACTTCATGATAGTACAGAAGATGAATATACACCGTGCCCCAGAACAAAGGTTTCAAATATATTTTTATCAGTAATATTATTGAGGAAATTGTGCTAGTGGACAGACACTCACGCCAATTTGGATGCCTTTTTGGATGTCAGTGCACTAGGTGAGATTTACAGGACGATACGCTGCAGAAGGTACAGTATTTTCAGAGTTGTGTGACAGTGGAGGGGGTAATGAGAGCCGGGAGGAGGGAGGGCTGACAAGGACGTCGCAGAACGCAGATTTTTTGTACCGACAGTTTTGATGGAAGAGCGGTGCATCGCGAAGTAGCATTGTTCAATTGAAAATATATATCTTGAAACTTAGAAGATATGAACGCGTCGGGTATGCACGATAAGTTGAATTGTTCACATTACGATACAACTCTCTTCATCATGCAAATCATAGATCTTTAGTAGCGCATTCGGTTTACCACGCGGATACATAGAATCTCAATGCAAGTGCGATTTTAAGGCAAAACTAACGTATGAATGGAGGAAACTTATATTCCAGTGATACGAGTTACCACTATACCATGTAACTGGCCTTTTTCTACCTCTATTCCGTAGTAGATAGTGCGGCATTAAATATTAACAGTTTTATATTTTCTGGTACTAGAACCTGTGTACAGCCTGCGTATGAAATACTAGTGCTTGACAGGACATAAAATGGATGCTGACGATTTCTCCTCTTCTTCGCTCTCATCAAGAGGAGACAAGGTTTCGTGCTATTTTTTGCCAGATATAGGTACGTCATTTACGTGAACCCTCAGTTACATGACTCAGTTCAACTTGTTGGTGAAACCCTGATTCTTATCAGAATTCTTCTAAAGAGTAAAAAAGAAGTTGAGACTTTGGTGAGTTCTAGCGGATCTGTTACGCCTCTATCTGTTCTCAAGGCTTGCTTTATTAGCAAATGTTAAGTACAGACTCGACTCCACAGCTTCACAGTGGCATAAACTATGTACCTACCTTGACATTGGCATCTGATAATGAATAACAAGCTTTTGTAGCCGTGTCAGGCAGCCACTATCCGGAGAGTATCTTTAACTGTAGGCATCACAATGACTTCTCTATCTGTTCTCAAGGCTTGCTTTATTAGCAAATGTTAAGTACAGACTCGACTCCACAGCTTCACAGTGGCATAAACTATGTACCTACCTTGACATTGGCATCTGATAATGAATAACAAGCTTTTGTAGCCGTGTCAGGCAGCCACTATCCGGAGAGTATCTTTAACTGTAGGCATCACAATGACTTCATGACAATGCCGAAGTTGACTATGCACCGTGTCCCAGGACGAATATTTAAAATATATTTTTATCAGAAATAGTATTGAGGAAATTGTGCTGGTGGACATTCACGCCAATCTGGATGCCTTTTTGGATGTCACTGCACCAGCTGAAATTGATGAGACGATACGCTACAGAAGGTACAGTGTTTTCAGAGTTGTGTGACAGTAGAGGGGGTAATGAGTGCCGGGAGGAGGGAGGGCTGACAAGGACGTCGCAGAGCACAGATTTTTTGTACCGACGCGACGGCAGTGCGAAGTAACGTCGTCTTATCTATGCGATTAATTACAAAGTATCTTGAAATTTAGGAGAGATACGTTCGTGTCAACGCGTCGCCGTCGGGTCTGCACGAAAGGTTAAATTGGTCAAATTAGGATGCAACTTTTTTCACCAACGCGTCATAGATCTTAAGTAATGCGTTCATAAAATTTCAATGCAGGTGCAAATTTGACAGAACCTTCGAACCTATAAATGGAAGACACTTACAATCCACTATACCATGTAACCGATCCTTCTGAACCTCTATAACAAAAGTTAGTGCGGCATTGAATATTAACCATCTTAAACCTTCTACTACTGAAACCTTAATACAGCCTATGGTATTTTATGACCTGTCCTGAGATACTAGTACTTGACAGTACATAAAATGTATGCCGACGATTTTTTCTCTTCTTTCCTCTTTCCAACAGATTAAGTTCTGTTATATTTTCTGTCAGATATACGTTATTTTTACATGGATCCTCAGTAACTGGATGCAGCTCGACTTACACATTAAGGAAATCCTCATTATTTTCTGAATTTTTGTAAAACAAGTACAAAAGAAGCTGAGGTTTCGATAGTCAGAGTTGTCGCGAGTCCCTTTACGCATCCAGCAGCTGTCTTCAAGGCTTGTTCTTTTAGCAAAGGTTAGTATAGCCTCAAATACGAACTATCTTATACGATTCTATATTCACATAAGCTATGTGTCCACTTGAAGTTGGTATCTAATAATGGGTAACAAGCCTTAGCAACAATGTCATGTAACTCCTGTCTAAACAGTAGCGTTTCCAGAGCGTTCCTCTTGAACTGTGAGTCTCTCAATGACTTCATGATAGTACAGAAGATGACTATACATTGTGCCCCACAACAAAGGTTTCAAATATATTTTTATCAGTAAAAGTATTGAGGAAATTGTGCTAGTGGACAGACACTCATGCCAATTTGGATGCCTTTTTGGATGTCAGTGCACTAGGTGAGATTCAGAGGACGATACGCTGCACAAGGTACAGTGTTTTCAGAGTTGCGTGACAGTGGAGGGGGTAATGAGGGCCGGGAGGAGGGAGGGCTGACAAGGACGTCGCAGAACGCAGATTTTTTGTACTGACGGTTTTGATGGAAGGAGCGGTGAATTGCGAAGTAACGTTGTTCAATTGAATACAAGATATCTTGAAATTTAGAAGCGTCGGGTATGCACGATAAGTTGGATTGTTCACATCACGATACAACTTTTTTCATCATGCACATCACAGATCTTTATAGTAGCGCATTCGGCTTACCACGCGGATACATAAAATCTCAATGTAAATGCGATTTTAAAGGAAAACTGACGTATGAATGAAGGAAACTTATATTCCAGTGATACGAGTTACCACTATACCATGTAACTGGCCTTTTTCTACCTCTATTCCGTAGTAGATAGTGCGGCATTAAATATTAACAATTTTATATTTTCTGGTACTAGAACCTGTGTACAGCCTGCGTATGAAATACTAGTGCTTGGCAGGACATAAAATGGATGCTGACGATTTCTCCTCTTCTTCGCTCTCATCAAGAGGAGACAAGGTTTCGTGCTATTTTTTGCCAGATATAGGTACGTTATTTACGTGAACCCTCAGTTACATGACTCAGTTCAACTTGTTGGTGAAACCCTGATTCTTATCAGAATTTTTCTAAAGAGTAGAAAAGAAGTTGAGACTTTGGTGAGTTCTAGCGGGTCTGTTACGCCTCTATCTGTTCTCAAGGCTTGCTTTATTAGCAAATGTTAAGTACAGACTCGATTCCACAGCTTCACAGTGGCATAAACTATGTAGCTACCTTGACATTGGCATCCGATAATGAATAACAAGCTTTTGTAGCCGTGTCAGGCAGCCACTATCCGGAGAGTATCTTTAACTGTAGGCATCACAATGACTTCATGACAATGCCGAAGTTGACTATGCACCGTGTCCCAGGACGAATATTTAAAATATATTTTTATCAGAAATAGTATTGAGGAAATTGTGCTGGTGGACATTCACGCCAATCTGGATGCCTTTTTGGATGTCACTGCACCAGCTGAAATTGATGAGACGATACGCTACAGAAGGTACAGTGTTTTCAGAGTTGTGTGACAGTGGAGGGGGTAATGAGTGCCGGGAGGAGGGAGGGCTGACAAGGACGTCGCAGAACGCAGATTTTTTGTACCGACGGACGGCATTGCGAAGTAACGTCGTCCCATCTATGCAATTAGGTAATTGGGGGATGTAATACTGTTGCAGGTTAACGCTGCGGGTCTGAACGAGAAGCTAAACTGTTCAAACTAGGACAAAACTTTGTTTATCATACGGGTTTGCTCTCATCAAGAAGAGATCAAGCTTCATGCTATCTTTTGCCAGACATACGTCATTTTTACGTAGAAGCTCTGTGACATGAGTGAGTTTGACTTATACATTGACGAACCCTTGATTGTTTTCAGAATGTTTCTAAAGAAAGTACAAAACAAGCTAAGAATTCTATGGCCAGACTTTTAGTGTGTGCTTTTACGTCTCTATCTGCCTTCAACACTTGCTTTCTTAGCAAAGGTTAGTGTAGTCTTAAATACTGACTATCTTATGCGATCTTTAAGGCTTCGTGGTAACATAAATTATGGGACTTTGGATAACAAGCCTTAGCAACAATATCATGTAACTGATGTAACGCCTTTCTAAAGAGTATCGTTAACACTAGGTCTCTCAGTGACTTCATGACTGCCGAAATGACTGCGGACTGTGTCCCAGGACGAATGTTTAAAATACATTATTATCAGCAATAGTATTGAGGAAATTGTGCTGGTGGATAAACACTCACGCAAATTTGTATGCCTTTTTGGTCAGTGCACTAGGTGAGATTCTGCGAATGATACGCTTCCGAAGTTACAGTGTCTTCAGTGTTATGTGACAGCGGAGGAGGGAGTGAGAGCCGGGAGAAGGGAGTGATAACGAGAAAGTCGCAGAACGCAGATTTTGTGTACTGACGGTTTTGATAGAAAAGCGGTGCATTGCGAAGTAACGTCGTTTCATCTATGCAATTCATAATAAAATATCTTGAAAATGAAAGAATACAGTACTTTTGCACGTTTTGCACTATGCCATGTAGCTGGCCTTTTGAGCCTCTATACCGCAAAAGCTAGTACGGCATTGTATATTAAGCATCTAAAATCTGCTGGTGTTAGAATCTCAGTGCAGCCTTCTTAAGAGATAGTGATATGCACTTGACAGTATATAACGTGTATGCCGACGATTTTTCCTCTTCTACGTTTTCGTCAAGTGGAGATAAAGCTTTATGATATTCTTTCCCAGCCACATACGCTATCTTTACCTGGATTATCAGTGATACTATTCAGTTCGACTTATACATTAATTAAATCCTGATTATATTCCGATTTTTCTAATAGGCATACTATCCATGCAATGCTAGTGTGGCTTTAAATGACGACTATACCTTATACGATTGTAAGGCTTCACGATGAAATAAACTATGTGCTCACTTCACGTTGTTATCTAGTGAGAGCCTTACTTACAATATTTGTAACTTCTATTTATACAGGGTTGGGATAAAGTATGGAACCAAGCAAATAACTTTGGAACGGAAAGAGTGATATTGCTGAAAATTTGCAGGCAAGTGTAGTGACGTCTAGTGCATCCGAAGACATTATGTTAGCTATTAATGTACTTCCGGTTTAGCCGGAAGTACCGTCAACTCTTTTAATTTAAATGGGACACCCTGTATATTTTTGCAGATTTTAATTCATTTTTTTTCCGAATACGTCCATAGTGGGTTTAGCATTAGTTTCTGTAAAAACGGGAAAGATAAAGCTTCTTTATCATTTCAGGTGTTTAAAATGCCGGTCATTCAAAGTCGGTTTTGGCGATCGCGTGAGAACTCACAAAGAAGTGTGTCAACTTTTAATGATTTACGTCCCGACAGGGGTCCTATAACACGTTTGACGGTGACTAAAAAAAAATACAAAAAAAATTACCTCAAACGGGAAGACCGCAGACCGCCACGGACGAATTTGTGAGACAAATTTTTTAAGAAACAAATACTAAACCCACTATGGACGTATTCGGAAAAAAAAGATGAATTAAAATCTGCAAAAATAAACAGATATTGCGTAGAGGCGTAACAATTGTTTTCTCAATTCGAATCTAAATAATAGAATAATGCAAAACTTAAGCGTGTCTCTTCACAACATATGCATGTCGGCAACGTTGGACATTGGTAAATCGTACAGAATATCATAAAATCAAAAACAAACCGCATAAAATACCTCGTACATAATCGATTACCAAACTTCTTCTTCTTCTTTTTGAGGTGCCATCCCCATTCTGGAGGTTGGCAATCATCAAGGCAATTCGAACTTTGGAAACCGCCGCTGCTCTAAATAGATGGTTATTGGAGCAATTATACCAATCCCTCAGATTCTTCAGCCACGAATGTCTTCTCCTTCCTATTGTTCTTTTTCCTGCGATTTTTCCTTCTATTATTACTTGAAGTAGACGATATTTTATCCCCTATCATGACATGTCCCAGGTACTGTAATTTTCTTTTCTTTATGGTTCCGCAAATCAATCTAACCCACGCTACCGCATGGCAGACGCTCAGCTGATTATGCGTACACAGCACACCTATGTAACTATGATGTCACTGTTGTCTTCTTACGTAAAATGGGCTGTAAATATATACCTGTGATACTTAGTATCTAAAGAGTTGCTGATAGTCTCATGACCCATATTTTATTACAGGTATGTGCTTCTAGGCATTCTTTAACGTTTGTTGATACGATGCTAGTAGACATAAAACAATGTTATGGCAGGATGTGGGGGATGTAAGCATTCCTTGAGGACATACAACACAAAGAACAACATATAGGTTATTGCAGAACATGGAGATGCACTCTATATTACAGATTTTTTAACACTGGCTTGACTCCGTTCTGTGTCGCGTTTACAGTTTGAATTGCGTGGCGGGTTTGAGGTTCTCTATTTAGTTATTAATAATGATAAATCTCATTGCCTTCCAATTTTCAGTAGAATGTGAATGACGTTGATCAGGAACCTATTAACAAACCTTCTGTCTTTCCAACGTCTGCCTATGGTCTTAAATCAAGAGTATATTGCATCGCTTCTTGGAGGTACTCGTACGTCGCTTATTTTGCACTCCTCTTAACGCAGACGTGATTATGTCTCTGTTAATTATTTCTATTTCTGAATTTAACTATAGTTTCAATTACTATATCGCACTGTTATTTGTACTTTCAAATTGGTTTCTATCTGATGGCTTTGATTACTGACCACTACAGTATTGTAAAAGGGACCGAGCTATTATCATGTGAGTAACTACCTCTAGTGGCCATAAAGTCTATAAAGTTTGTGCAAACTTTTATCTTTGGCATGTGTAGAGCATTATATTTTACGACACTTTCTTACTGTTATATAAAAGCGGATACAGGCACTTACTCAGATGGTATCAAAAAATGTTTCACCCATCAAGGTATGGGGAAAACGTGCACTACAACTTCATTTCAAATTATATCGTTTCTTATTAAAGCTAGCTTCAAAACTAAATTTAATTCCAGATGACTTTGTTACTATTGGGCACGAGTTGAATGGATATAGATATGATATTTTTGTTTCACAGTAACCGTTATTTATGCTCAAGTATACATTGCTGTGTAATATTTTATTTTCCTACATACAAATTGTCCATTGTCCGTCCAGTTCTGCTATCGCTTTAGAAGCAGTGACGTATTCTTAGTTATCGAAGAGCCACTGACGGCGCTTACAGCTTGTTTCCTTTTATTACGTTTTACTTCCCACACCGATAGGTCAGGGGAGTATTGTGATCGCGAAAATTATCGATTTTGAGATAATACGCTTTTGGGCGTTTTATGATGTGTACATAACGAAAATCCATGTCACTTATTTCCGTCGGTCTGTCGTCTGTCGGTCTGTCTGTCTGTCTGTCTGTCTGTCTGTCTGTCGGTCTGTCTGTCGGTCTGTCTGTCGGTCTGTTTGCCGGTCTGTCTGTCTGCCGCGTTTCTTTACCCTGGTAATCTCAGTAACCGCTGCATGAATTGTGATGAAATTTGCTGCGTTAGGCTGTGGGGTCGTAGTAGGTAATGTTCCTATAATTTTGAAAATCGTTATACGGGAGGTGGAGCAATTAGCAAAAAACGAAAAATTTCAAATATGCCTCAAACTTCGTTTTTAGGCGTTTTAGGAGTGCCTGATCATTTTCTACTTTTTCTTGGGTGGGGGTGAATTTGGAGTTGTTGGGGGGTGGGGGGTTGTAATACTGAAAAATTTGTTGTATTCATAATGGGTGTCCATTGATATGAGATTGAAAAACCTAGCGGGATGATACACTTTTTTAGGTCCATCCGAACGTTGCATGCATATTATAGAAACCACGGGACTTGGAATTTGTGATGTATACATACGAGTATTGTTTTGTTTTGATCATTCGATATCGCGTAACGCGAAAATTGTTCAATTGATTTCAATGAAATTTTGACGTAGTATTACTGCCAAGGCGAGGATGGAAAACGAGTATGTTTTGGAAAAATCGGGTCAGTGGCGGCGCGGCAATAACAAGAAAACTAAAAATGTAAAAACAGCTCAAACTTTGTTTTAGGCGTTTTAGGCGTTTCTGATCTTTTTCTACGTTTTTTTGGGTGAGGGTGGTTGGAGGGTGGAGGGTTGTGAAACTGAAAAATTTGTTGTACTCCTAATGGGTCGTCCATTGATCTTTGAATGAAAAACCTAGCAGCATAATACACTTTTTACGTACATCCGAACATTGCCTTGCTTATTATAAAAACCAAGGAACTTAGAATTTGTGATGTATACATAAGAGTATTGTTTTAGATCGTTCTATATTGCGTAACGCGAAAATTATTGAATTGATTTTAATGAAATTTTGACACAGTATTACTATCGCAGTGAGGATGTAAAACCCGTATGTTTTGGAAAAATAGAGTCAATGGCGGTGCAGCAATAATAAAAAAAACAAAAATATGAAAACAGCTCAAACTTTGTTTTTAGGCGTTTTATGGGTTCCTGATCATTTTCAATTTCTTTTTGGGTGGGGTTGGGAGGTGGAGGGTAGTAAAGCTGAAAAATTTGTTGTATTCATAATAGTCCGTCTATTGACCTGTAGAGGAAATACCTAGCGGCATATTATACTTTTTTAGATCCATCCGAACATTGGCTTGCCTATTAATTACAGAGGCCAATTTTGTGATCTGTACATACGAGTTTTGCTTTATTTCGTTCTATGTATATTGCGTAAAGTGAAAATTATTGAATTGATTTTATTAAAATTTCGACACAGAATTTATTACCGCTGCGGGAAGGGAAAACGACTCTGTTTTTGAAAAATCGTGTCAGTGGCAGCGCAGCAATAATCAAAAAGCCAAAAACATAAAATCAGCTCAAATTTCTTTTTTAGACGGATTGGAGGCTCTTGATCGTTTCGCATCGTCCAGTTCAAGCATGCAGAAAAAAACTCTGGCGCCCTAGTTCCTAAGGAGGGAGACGCAAGAAACTATTTACGAGGGTTTTTGTGTTGGATGTTGTTTTTGCGGGCGGATGGGCGACAGTTTAGTTGCAAGGGGATTTTAGACTATAGCTTCATGCAATGGGAAATAATAAAATGGTATCATCATTATGTGTGGGAAGTACTGAGCCAATCAACTTGACTCCATTTTTTCGTTAACTACCTCTTGCTGGGGCAGGGGGGAGAGATAATGGGTTACAGTATTCCTGCTGAGGCGGGCGAGGATGTGCACCTAAGCATTATGTGGAGAATCATTAGATGAGGTGTAAAATATACCCATACCCAGGGGGAGGGTTTATCGGGTGTAGTGTAATTGCTGACCCAGACATCAAAGTGCACGTAAGGCTATGTGGTGAATTGTTAGATGAGGTGTAAAATTGCACCCCTTTCAACGCAATCGATATTGTTACATTATAGGACGAGGTAGCTATACCACAATACATGTTCGTATAAATATATTAATTACTTGTTTATCTAAGGAATAAAGGAGGGTTTTTCCAGTAGTTAGGGGATTAAGGTTCAGTTATCCCAATTCAAAGTTTTTTGCGAATCTTGAGGTACATTGGACCATATTGTTCTGTCTTTCCTCTTCAAGGCAGGACAGTTAAGGGTAACGTGCTTAGCTGTTTCCTCTCCGTAGTTCCTTCCTGCTCAATCTAAGAGCGTCCTATTAGGTACAATCAACGACGTCCTACTGATAGACCACGCATCCAAGGCAAATTGTTTGTCGGCATTCCAAACATATTATTTTTATTATTATTATTATTAATATTTTCAATGGTACACCGCAGCGATGCCAACTTGACAATCATTTGGAATTAATATTCAGAAAACGTATGGAACACTATCGTCAATATGTTGTAAAAAATTATGATTATGGCTTACTTATCTGTAACAGAAAAAGTACTCTGAAAATACTCTTTTGTAAAGCACGTGTAATATTGCAATTCTGTCAAGAATTAACCCCATTTTTATATTTTACAAACATTGCTGCATGCCCTAATGCACAACTGGCAACGTCGGGGCTGTCTATGCCAAGTGTCGACCACGTGTCTACCCATGCGCGCACTTAGGATTTTTGCTGGAGGGTGGTTTAAAAAAAAAACGGGATGTATGTTATTAAAAAAAGACAACATAGCACATATATGAATGGGTAGTTATCAGTGCTAAACCAGTCAGTCGATAGAGGTCCACATCCAGCCAACAAAACAGAACACAACAAAGCTTCAAGTTTTCGAAAATAAAAACAAATTGGCAATTGCTGTCCACATATTTGTAGGCAACAATTAGTCAACTTCGTGGCCGCCGATAGGAAACGTGGCCTGCTCAAAATTGCGAATCGGGTTTTCTTCTTATTTACCAAAAAAAATTTTTTTTTGGGTTAGACCCAGCCTAAAAAGAACCGACACAAAAGCTATATTGAGGAATTATTGGAAGATTTACGAAAACGAACGAACGTCTTGGTAATGCCGGTATTAGTAGAGAAATGCGATCTAGCTTCTAGCAAGTACAATTCTGCAATCACATATGGCCACCATAAGTACTGCTTTCCTGATACAATTGAAATCCTTTATTACTATTTTTGATTGACGAGGCTTAGGGTTGAGGCTGACTAGTTTTAAGTTGGTTATTATAAATTTGCTATAGACTCAGGTTCAATGCTCTCATTAAAAATCAATGATTTTTTGTATACCTACTTAATTTACGTAATAATGTTACTAACCTCAGATTATGTACTGTTGTAACTAATAAAGACATGAATAACATCCTGGCGCGTTTTTTCCTTCCAAAAGATTATCATTTCTACAGACCCTGTCAGAGTGACTACCTAGTTAAAAGACAATTTTGCGTATCATTGATACAAATCATTGCCAGATAATGTTTTGATTTCGCTGTGACGAAATTCGTGTATCCATTTAGGCATTTTTTTGCCAATGCAATGTTAACAATTCTGAATACTTATTATAATAACACGTGCTAATTGCACTATATTGGCTGAATATACAATTTTATACGTACATTTTCTTTGCAGACTTTAGAATTAACATATTTTATGATCAATAAACTAGTATCAATGAAAAAAGTTTTATTTATATCTTATTTTTCAAGAATACCACTTTGAATGAGAGAAGCTCATGCAGCAGTTATATTCTTATTAGAGCACACAAGCAGGTGGTATGAAAGGGAAAGGAGAAACAGATAAATAAAATTCTGTTATGTGTATGTGTGTATATGCAATAATTCTAGTAATTCTGCGTTTTTTAGCTGCTCCAAATGAACAACAGTCTGACAATTACTTAATACATCTATTGTTTCATATTGTTTGAAGGTTTATTTCCAAACTTCTGCCATTGTAAAAATTAAATGTCTACGCCACTGACTCGGTGTACGCTCATAAATACAGCTGACGTTCCCCCTTCCGTCGCACCGCTAGAAACGCTTACAAACATTTGGTATACAAAGCGTAGTCTATCAGTAGGACGTCGTTGGGTAGAATATTCCCCACCACCCTGACCTATGCTCCTTTGACACCCATCTGGTGACAGCTGTCTATACCATGTTGTACTTAAGGAAAGAGAGGGGATACCGCACGCTCGTTTGATGCTATATTAGTCAGCTCATTAGCTGTGACCGAAAATGAATAGCTATTTGACAGCTGTCAAGATATTTTTTTTATGCTATTTAGCGTTTTTAAGACCAATCATTGTAAAATATTGTGGTGTGCATAATGGTAGGGTGTGCAGCTCACGGTTGTAAAAGCCACAGCAGCAGGAAGGAGCCAGGAATTACGTATCACAGGTAAATTTAATAAAGCTTTGGTACATTTTTGGTGCTTTTTGGTAACAGAAGTGTCAGTCGCGCGTTCCGTCCTCTCTTTTTCCTTGTCTAAGATGTTGTATGACATACCAGATGCTGGTTCTGGCCCGATGAGGGAGCTCTGCACCTTCCTTGTCACATCGTCGGCCTTTTCATTCCTACCTACTTCTATGTGACTAGTCACCTAATCGTTACTTTCTTGGTCTGCGCTAGTGTCTCTAGGGTATTATGGCAGTCCCTCACAATTTTAAGAATCGTGGTTATTTGCAAAGGCCATCAGACCCGCCCGGCTGTCTGTGTTTACATAGATAGTGCTTTTGCTTAATCCAGAGGAAACTTTAATGTAACAACTGGAACTTACGATCTTTTAATAAAATAAAAGTTTACTCCGCTACATCCACGTCATACATCTACCGATTTTTGGGTATGTTTGTGACAATAATGTCTACAGGATAATTTACTTATGCCAGAGACCACTGATGAGCAGAACATTGATACGTCGTTTGCGTGATTTTGAGGTATTCTATTATTTAGTCCAACTGTTGCTTCATCTTCCATTCTTCTGTGAGGTGTGGGCCCAGTTTCAACGCGACTCCATTAATCCACTATCCGAGTTTTTTTATGTTTGTTTGTTGTGTGTTTGATCGTGGTTTGCACTAAGATTTTTATAAACTGTTATCTATATGTATATGCCTTTCTAATCATTGCAAAAGTTTCTGTTGGTGTTAAACCTAATGGCACACGGAATTTTACTGCATATTTTAGCTCCAATCTCATTTTCTTCGATGGGATAGATACTATACAAAGCAGTAATATTGCGATAATAAACGTTAAAGGTTCAATCAAAACCTACTTGAGTGAAAGTACTTTAAACATAAGGTCCTTATGTCTCATCCAGTGTATTATAAAACCTACCTTTTCACATAACGGCACAAAAAAAGGGTTATGTAGTTTATAAAACTTAACTTGTGGTTAAATTACTGTGCTACAGCACCTGATACATACGGACATACACCTATCAATCTAGGTGATTCTGTTCCTCATAACGGTCTAAGGACAACTTACGTATATCGCAGTCCACTGAAGAAAGACAGTCGTAATTTCAATGTTTAAGAATTCCTTGATCTTTTACTTCTAGTTGCTTTATTTTTGTGTGATTTCAATATGTTGCATTTAGTTATGCAATGATCAATATTGGATATATTGACAAAGCTTCTATAGGTGTAGTCTAGTTTGATTGGAATCTACTAACAAGCCATTCGGATTTTCAATGCTGAAGGATTGCTTTTAGATCCTAAGTAAGTCTAATATTGTTTCCTCGACTACAGTGTACATAATTGCACTGCCTTCTCTGCCTTATGACTGACAACATACATCATTGCACTGCTTTTTCTGTCTTATGACTGACAACGTATATATTTTGAAGGTTAATTTTTTATTTTCATGTTAACTGCAAAAACCACAGTTGACATACTTGTGGCGTTATATTAGTCGATACTTTATAATACTCAGGCCCGATTTTATCAACATGCATATTTAACAAAGACTTTGACAAAGCCTTCTATTGGATGTTATTGAGCAAAAGCTTTCTATTAGGTATTGAGGGCTAGGTTAATCAATATCGTCTAATAGTATTTTATCAATATTGAAAACAAAATGTCAAAGCTGGATGACACTTTTCATCATACCGTATATAAGTTTTATAACAAAACTATTGTTGTAACAAGTGTATATTTGTTGCAACATAGGCGGTGAATGAAGTTTGCAGCTCGAGACGAAGTCAACGATCGAAATAAATATCTTTTTTTGTATGGTTGAAATTAGATCATATATCCCAGTAATAAAGTAGGTACCTAACCAAATATGTTTCGTTGAGGCGATCCCCTCCGCAAGATGCTGGGTGGCCGAGCGGTATAGTGTTCGACAGCGAATCACGTGTTCGAGGATGGTGTTGGTACTGTTGGTTCGAGACCCAGCCCTTGCAACTACTTTTTTTTTTATTTTTTTTAGCCAAAATATTTATTGATATGCTTTTACTCATGTTACTCACATTTTTTTGTACCATCGACATTAATATGTTTTTGAATCAAATTTTATTAGACATTTTATTTGACATAGTACAAAAGCTAAGGACCGGAGGCGGTGGGGAATTCAAAGTCAGTGGAAGTGAAGTTTTCCCATCAATATTCAGTGGATCTATTGTCAATGGTCAACATCAATCGCCAATTGCTCTGATTGCGGTATCAAAATGGAATTATCCCAAAAAAGTAAAATTATTCGTAATTTTTGTTGTACTTGTAAAACATCTAATAAAATTTGATTCAAAAACACATTTATGTCGATGGTACAAAAAAATGTGTGTAACATAAGTAAAAAGCATATTAATGAATATTTTGGTTAAAAAAAATAAAAAAAGTAGTTGCAAGGGCTGGCTCTCGAACCAGCAGTACCAACACCACCCTCGAACACAGTGATTCGCTGTCAAAAACTATACCGCTCGGCCACCCAGCATCTTGCGTACCGGATTGCCTCAACGAAACATATTTGGTTAGGTACTTTATTACTGGGATTTGTAATCTAACTTCAACCATTCAAAAAGATACTTATTTCGATCGTTGACTCCGTCTCGAGCTGCAAACTTCATTCATCGCCTATGTTGCAATAAATATACATTTTAGTTGCAACTGTTACAAGTGTTTTCACGAAGTACGTCATACGGGTTCGGGAGCCGTCGGCGTGTTTTCGGTTCTGGATTCAAAAAAACCATTTTTATTTTGATATAACTTTTGAATTATTGCGAAAAAAGAAGAAAACAAAAACAGTTTTGTTGTAAAGCTTATATTTGATCTCTCCATTTATCACAAAAAAATTCAAAACCCTGATTTTTCGTCATCATTATCATTTAGCAGAAGACAAAACTAGCGATCAAATGTACAGTTTTTGCGGAATCTGATTGGTTGAAATTAGCAATTGCTAAAATCTTTGTTAAACAAGAAAATGCATTTTTTCACCCATTTAGGATGAAAAATCAGACTGGAAAAGATACTAGCTGGTTCATAATGGTCGATTGTATATAAAACATGTCATTTTTAACCTTTTTGAGATAAACTTCAGGAGAAACAACAGCTTTCAGAGAACTTTGACAGATGCATGTTCTTGAACAGGCTACTCTGATTGGTCAAAGCCTTTGTTAAAATGCGCCTGTTGATAAAATCGGCCCTAAGAGCCTGGTAAGTTTTTCTACCTTGAAGCGACCGACACATTTGAAACAACGTAATCAATTTGTCATGAAAAGACGTTTTCAAAATGACAACAGCACCAGTTTCAATGTTGCGAGGGATTACCGCTCGAGAGGTGAGGTGGTGAAAACTCTGCTTCGCGATGATTTTAGAAAAATAGCGTTGTTTTAGTAACCGATATCGAAAGAAGCTTCAAATTATTTATGGAGAGAACATAATTCTGCATTTTTCTGATGCTTACATTTTCCGTGTGCGACCAATAGTTTCCGTCGCAGTGCAGTCTGCTCCCTAGAACGGCCGGAAGGCAACTTATGTATATCGCAGTCCACTGAATAACGCAAAAGACAGTCGTGATTTCAATTTATATTTCCGGGTTCCTTGATCTTTTGCCTGTAGTTGCTTTATCCTTTGTGCGATTTTCATCTTTCATTTAGTTATGCAATGATCAATATTGGATATATTACCAAAGCTTCTATATGGAGCGCAGTTAGACTGGGAATCTGCTAACGAAATATTCGCCTTTTTCAATGTTGAAGGCTTGCCTTTAAGTCTGAAATGGATGCTCTACACTGTACTTATGTACATAGATGTATGTTTTGCGTTTTATTTTTCATTTTCATCATAACTGCAATTACCTCATTTGAAATAATTGTGCCTTTGCGCGATCAAATATTTTATAATACAATTCTAAGAATAATTATTTTTTGTAGTCAGGTTTCTTCTGTCGGTGGAGATAACTTCTATTACTGGCTGGTTTATTAAATCCTCAGTCGAATTTGGTAGTTAACTGGCTGGTAGTTAGAGACAACTACGAGCTAAAGCTGTTATTAGGACGAATAGTGTTTGCCAATTACACACATATATATTTTTCGAAACTATCAGTTTAGTGCTGCTTGATATGAATGAATGAAAGAGGTTTTCTGGTCACTGAAACCACCAGTGCATAGGCCTACAAACGGGCCCTTATGCACCTCTCCGTACCCCAATTCCCAAGTCCAGCCCTCAGCGCAAATGTGAGGGCCTTGGGTCCTGCCCATTTTATATCCTCAGATTCAAGAAGCCTTGATCCTGGTTTCGTCTGCCTGTGATACCCAAGGGCTTCACGGTGACATAGAATGTGTCCCTAGGGTCCTTCCTCCTCACCACAGCGTGTATACGTCGTATTACTGTCCACCCCCATCACATCCAAGGGACGTTTGAAGGTGTTATGGCCGGATAGCAGGCCGACAAGTAACCTTAGCCGGCTTCTGTCCAGCGAGAGACAGACCCTCCCCCCGCCTTAACCAAAGGTCCTAAAATGAGTTCTCCAGCTTGACCGACATGTCCAGAGATTCCTCTCCATCTCGTAAGATGCTAATTTTGCAACCACACCTTTGTTTTCCTTCTAATGGTACCTGCTGCCAGCCCCACAACCGGCTCAGGACCCAGGAAATTATTCCTTGACCCTCGCCCTGCAAGGGCGTCTGCCATTTCATTGCCACCAACTCCAGCATGACTCGGCACGCATATAAGTTTCTGGTTGGTATCAGCACTTCGTAAATCGACATCATTAACGTCTACCCTAACTATTAGTTTGCATATAGCAAGACATTGGTAAACACTTCAACTGACAGTTACCAGATGACTTATAATTAACTTGACTTAACAGCGCATTGATAAATCGGCCCTGACCCGGACAATACAATGAACGAGGGTAGTAGTTATGAGTAACTAATATTAGTCGCGTTTAAAGTTGCGTTAAAGCTTAAATTTTGGAGTCAGAGCAGCTACCAATCCAGTATAATGCATATAAAAGACAGTTGTGTATGGATTGCGTTCTCTACTTTACCGTACCTTGTCAACACATAAATACCTATATAAAGGTAGCCAAAGCTCTATTTATACAGGGTGTTCATTTGAAAACTTCCAACCATCTATCGAAAACCACTGCTTATAATAAAAAAAGATAAAAGAAAGAACGCCGGGACACCTCAAAAGATTTGCCAAAGTGGACAACTTTTTAACAAAAAATTTTCTTCACCTCCTTGTACCCTCTGCTATCCAGGATTGTACCTTTAAACATTTTAAATGGCAAGGGGTATCGAGTAGTAGGTTGTTTCAAAGGTATGTTGAAGTCCTTTATTTTAAGGTTCGATGTTTTAAAATCGGTCGATTCGTTTTCAAGAAAACTGGAAAAAATATTCATCTTAATTTGTTCACACAGAAAACAAAAAGACGGACAGTGGTAAAAACAGTGAAAAGGATTCCAATTTATGGTGTCCAAAATCAATGTTGGAGAGTTTTGGTAAAGCCGCTCAAGTTGAAGTTTTGGGTCATTTTGGCATAAATCCTAATACTTCATTACGCAAAAATTGTGAATGCGACTGATATTTCATTTGGCTCTGTACACAGAGTTACTACTGTATAAATATTATCTATCCATTCAAAATGAAAATTATGTAAGAGTTAACCGAAGATGACTCCGATCGGCGAGTTGAGTTTTGTGAGCATATGACTACAACGATTAATGATGTCATTCATGTAAAGAATATCTGCCTCGATAATGAATGCACATTTTATCTAACTGGATTTGTTAGTCAGCATAACAGCAGGTATTGAAGCAATAAAAATCCTCATGCTTTTGTAGATGGGCATACTCAGTACTCCCAAAGATTTAATTTATGGGCATACATTTTAGGAAACAAAGCGAATGGACCATTATTTATTACTGGACATCTAAATGGACACATTTGTGATAAGTTGAATAATACCATCATTCCGCTTATCACTGAAACTATCGAAAACCAGATCCAAGAGAATAAAAACCTTATACTTGATGAGGCACTATGTTCTTCCAGTTCGGCAATGGCTAGACAATGCATTTTGAGATAAATGGATAGGGCTAAG
The DNA here is from genome assembly GCA_951848785.1 of Callosobruchus maculatus. Lineage (NCBI taxonomy): Eukaryota > Metazoa > Arthropoda > Insecta > Coleoptera > Chrysomelidae > Callosobruchus > Callosobruchus maculatus. Next base: position 9,690,697 of record CATOUR010000026.1, on the reverse strand, counting down.
AGGACCTATTGAATGGCCTGCTGGATCTCCTGACTTGACATCATCAGACATTTTTTTATTGAGACATTTGAAACCACGTTTACTCCCCAACCCCAAAGTTTGAATGGCCTTCGTCAATGCATCATAGAAACCTGCCATGATATTTCACAACATGTTTTTGCAACTGTCTGTCAGGAATTTAAACATAACCTATATCGTCCTTTGGCCAATAGTGGGCAACATTTTGAACACTTATTGCAATAGAAAGTGATATTTTCATGTGTTCTTGTTTTCTATATGAACAACTAGGATACGTAAAAATTTTACCAATTCTCTCAAAAACGAATCGATCCTCAAAATAAAAGACTTCAAGATACCTTTGAAACAAATTATCACTCGATACCTCTTAACATTTAAAATTTTGAAGAAATGAGCCTGGAGGGCAAAGGGCACAAGAGGGTTGTCCCTTTTGACAAACCTTTTGACGTGTCTCGACCTTTTTTCTTTTAATCAGTGGTTTTCGATAAATTTGTGGTGGGAAGTTTTCAAATGACCACCCTGTATGTATTTAGATTGTCTGAAAATATCACCAGTTCAAATCAGTGATATCATAATGAAAACGGACATTTCTTTCAGCTACACTAATTATATAAATTCTTGGTAAGGCTAACTTCAAAACGAAATTCCGTTTTCCTTTTTACTTTCTTGCATTAGACCCTCGATCATGCTCAAATAAATACTCCTTTTGAGCCAGCCTACATATAAATTGACGTTGCAGAAGTAATTGGGAATTGATTTTGTTCTCATCCGTTATTCATCCAGTTCTGGTATCCCTTTGGGAAGCAGCAACATGTTTACTTGACGAAGACTCATTGGCTATGCCTAAGTCTTGCTTCATTAGGATTGAGACTTCACAAACAAACGTTGTTCCGTCTTTCGTAGAAAACCCCCTTCTGCTGTCATATAAAAATATATGATGTTAACTTATGTAACGAGGATATTTTAGTGGATGGTAATAGGTACTCGTCAAAATAAGAAAAAAAAATAGAAATGTATCCATGATCTAAAAGACGTCCTGCCCAGCCTGCTATTTTGTTTTCTCACATATTATTTCGCTTAGAAATTTACATTGATGGCAATTTTTGCAAATAAATCGAAAACGGTTACAGACTAAAAAACTAAACAAAGCAATATAGTTCAAATTTCATAACGGAATTCACTTAGGGTGCTCAAAAAAAGTGCTGAAATATACAATAATAATATTGTAGCTCATTCAAGCAAATAAAACACCCTGTTAACTGCGTTCGATGATTTTAATCCTTTTTTGTAGAGATACCGAAAAATTATCGACTTTTCAAGTTTGAATCATTTGTCATGTAACAAATCAAAAAGCTCAAAATACGAACAAAAAATGGAAATTCTCTACCCTCTATAGCGAAAGTAACACGTTTTAGACCATGCATATATTTGGATTTGAATGATGGGAATGCATCTTTCTATAATTTATTTAATGCCTCAAGTTGAACACTAGATTCAACTAAGAACTGGTGCGAGTAAAGGTTAAGACCTAGTAAGCGGATAAAAGTTTTGATCAAAGATATTTAGTAGTAGTTTTAGTTTCAACTGCAGTTAAAACGACACAGCATCGAATACCTAAAATGCTATATGGGTATGCTCGATAGCCCTGAAGAAGGCGTAAAATAAAAACCAAAACGTTGGCTCTTTGAGAAAAAACTTCTCCAGCGTTTTATCCTTACATCCGAAGAACCTCTTCTACCAAAGCTAAAAACAGGGAAGAATAAGAATTACTTTCTACTACATTACTATTTATCAAATGTTTGAAATACTCGCTAACGTTGTAGAAGCGTGCAAACTCTTCACGACTAAATTATGATATGCGAGACAATATACCGTATATAGCGTTTATAATATATGCCCAACCCAACCATGTTGTACATCTTTTACCTTAGTTTTACTATAGCTGGTGAAATTGAGGAAAATGAGGTTAATTAAAAATCAAATCAATTGCATTACTTATGTGACCTTGACACCTCAATCAGCTGAGACTAGATTAAAGTGTAAATTTATGAAAAACAATTTTATAACCTACACTATTAATCTATTAACCATTAAACTGCTATGCAAAATTTGTCATAACGCCCTATACATATACACAATAGTACCTAGTTATATCTTAGCAAAATTACCCTTCGCTACGTCTTTACAATGAATATTACAATAATATGGATAAGCACTTATCGATAGTAAGCTCTTATTTTGGATATATCAACAATGCGAATGCAACACTGGTTTTCTTTAATCTTTCGTGGCATAGCTGTTAGACAGTGTCATCCATTGAAGTGTAATTCATAGAAGGAACTATATTTCAAACTTCAGAAATTACCAACGAATTCGAGTAGGTTAGATGAAGCAAAGCCGATGCTCTAACAGGCATGTAATTGTTTTCAGGATTATGTTGTTATTATTTACCATGCACTTACATTGTCTCGCTAAAAGTTGGAAGACATACATCACTTCACTGTCTTGTTGAATAGTATAAAAGAGTATTTTTTTTTCACTTATACACTGATAAAATCCAAAATTCCACTCGAAGATCGCCCAATAAACAAAAGGTTGTTAAACCAAAACAAAGCACTACCACTATCTGTTGTTTATATCTGTTCGTCCAAGGTCGGTGGTTGGTCGATGCGACGTTGTCACGTTTTGTGAAAAATAATTGTTTATACGACATACTACCTGAACACCGCCCAATGGTTACTCTTGAATTTTTTAAACGACGCATTCTATGATAGCGTATTAATAACAGCTTTTTTCTTAATTTCCTTTATTTATTTATTTTTTTTATTTATTTGTACCGTATCGACATAAATGTAGCCACCTCGAAGGTAGTATGAGGTATTGGCATTAAAGTTGAAATGTTACATTATAATTTAAGCTATTACACTAATATTGCTGTCGCTGACATTTGTGTTGCATCCTGCTTTCCTCTCTCCTTTTGGACCACCGTTGTTCACAACGGTTGATCATATTTTCATATGGTCATGGGTTAATGTTGGCACTAAGTTCGATTTCAGTTCTTCTCTACCATACATGAAGTCTCCGAAGCGTGGAAAATGCAATAGTTTTGATGATTTAAATGCTTTATACTTGTATAATAGCAAATACATTGAATCAGTATGTTCCTCCTGCTATTTTGGGATCTTCTTCATATGCTTCTTTAGCCATTTAACGGTTACTGCAACCATAGCAATATATTAACAATCCAGCTCTGACATTTACATTACGGCTTGTTATACAGGGTGGTTCAATAAGCGCGCGGTGCTCCCTAGCGGCCATATCGTTTAAACTAGACGAAAATGTTTGAAACAAAAAAACGTTTATTTTTAAACGATCTACATTTAGAAAACATTTTTAAAGATGGCGGACTTCCGGAAGTAGGCATCAACTTCCTTATTTTGTATGAAACACCCTGTATATTATTACGTTTTTGAATTCAGCATCGAGTTCTAGGTCCAGTTTGTTAACCTCTATTTATGTCTACGAACCTTATTTTCGGAGTTATTCAGCAATTTTTACAAAATTTGACGTTTGTAGTACTTTACAAGAAACGTTAATATCTCGGAAACTAAACGCGATAGAAAGATGCAGTTTTCGGCTTTGAAACAAGCAAGGAACGTGGTTGTGTTTCGGTAAGATCGTTGCTTTAAAAGAATATTAAATCAATAGACTAGCAGTTTTCAAATTTGAAAAGTTAAAAACGTTAAAAACTTTTTTTTTCAAATGGGATGGTATCATAGGTTTCACATCGGTGGATGCGACATTAAATTCTCTTTCACCTTTATTTTGGCACTTGTGGTTCTATCTTTGCTGGTTTTCAAGATAATATTTACGGTTTTGTAATTATGGCGTAGGAATTGGAAAAATCGTAGGGGGCGTGGCTTGCAGAAGAAACAATTGGCAGGAAACCTTGCATCCAAAGTGTTTCGGTCTCTAATACTAAAATGTGCTTTCGCTTCATCTACCTGTAACCACATTATTCTTCAAAACCCCAGTGGTAAATTTTCTAACAGGTTTTCCAAGTTTTCATTTAGAAAATTTTAGGAAACATTAGTTTAATATGCGGTTTCCAATAATATCACCCCAAATGCTTAGACTCCATGCTGGTTGTCAACAAACCTCTCAAAATGCAAATTATGCCAGTTTACATGGCCGTTAATGATAACGCTGTAGCTACATTTCATAAAAAGAAAATGAAAGAATTCATAACAAGTGTAGCTTCATTAGTAAACAACACACTGTTGAAAAGAAGTGCATCTTCTTGGACTCGAGCACGACTCCAGTTACAGAAATTCATTCAGCTTACAAAGTCTTGTCTTCCACTTGCTTGATTTAGCTGCAAGTAATAAGGATGCTATATGTACTCCGTTAAGATCATGTTCACAGATGTTTGACCAATGCCCAAATAGCGACTAATTTCTGCTGTAGCAACTTCAACTACAATTGCGAGAATGTCAAACTCACTATCTTCATGTATTACTACTACATGTTTCCTTCTCTCATATTTTACGCCCACGTAAATCCAAATTTTGAGAAGTTTGTTGACAACCAGCATGGAGCCTAAGCATTTGGGGGGGTATTATTGAAAACCGCATAATAAACTAATGTTTTCCAAAAATTTCTAAATGAAAATTTGGAAAACTTGTTGAAAAATTCACCACTGCAGTTTTTAAGAATAATGTGGTTACAGTTAGATGAAGCGAAAGCACATTTTAGTATTACAGGTCGAACACTTTGGATGAAAGGTTTCCTGCCAATTGTTTCGTCTGCGAGCCATGCCACCTACGATTTTTCCAATTCCTACGCAATAATTACAAAACCGTAAATATCTTAAAAACCATCAAAGATAGAACCACGTGTGCCTAGATAAAAGTGAAAGAGAATTCAATTTCGCATCCACCGATGTAAAACCTACCATACCATCCCATTTGAAAAAAAAACTTTTTTACGTTTTTAACTTTTCAAATTTGAAAATTGCTAGTCTATTGATTTAATGTTCTTTTGAAACAACGGTCTTGCCGCGACACAAGTACGTTCCTTGCTTGTTCCAAAACTGATAACCGCATCTTTCTACCGCGTTTAGTTTTCAAGATATTAACGTTTCTTGTAAAGTACTAAAAACGTCAAATTTTGTAAAGATGGCTGAATAACTCCGAAAATAGGCTTCGTAGACATGAACAATGGTTAACAAACTGGACATAAAAATCGATGCTGAATTCAAAAACGTAATAATGTACAGGGTATTCCATCCAAAATAAGGAAGTTGGTACCTACTTCCGGTACATCTTTAAGTCCGCCATCTTTGAAATTATTTCCTAAATGTAGAACATTTGAAAAGAAGTGTTTTTTATTTAGACATTGTTATCTAATTTAAACAGTATGGCCACTAGAGAGCACCGCGCGCTTATTGGACCACCGTAACGAAAATACAATGACTTTACCCAGAGTAAAACTGGTAACATTCTGTGCCGCCATACACCATCATCAAGCATGATGATTTAAACAAACAAAATATTTGCTTACTTCTCCCAACCTATTTGAATTCGATGAAAATTGCATCAGCGATGTTTTTATCTCCGGATATTAAAAAAACCATCAAGCCGCTGCAATAACTGCGAACAATGTCACGTTGCGTGCTGGCTGACAGTTAACATTACCAGCCCAATCAAAATCAGGAAAAGGATTTGAGAGAGAAGTGCAATAATAAATACAGCTGTGTCACAGTGAAAGGGTGTGACCTGAAATAGAGCTGTTTGGCATGGCATTGTATTTCAAATGGCTTTATTGTTCCGAAATGTCTGGAAATTGCGGTTTTCCGAATAATTAAGCCACCGCTTAACACGAAGAACCTAGAAATAAAATGGTCAATACCGGCAAAGTGAAGTGTCAAATGCTAGTTTGGATCAAAGTCTGACAACAAAGCCAGGGTTAATCGTACTGGCTCCCACTTGGTATTTATAAACAGTATGATTGCAACACACAGTCCGGTTCTGGTGAGTGTGAAGTAAAGTGTGGTGTGAATGAGCTCCGTAATTAAATCCAAAATTCAGGAAGATTACGAGCGTTTAATACCTAACTGAACACGAAATCAAGGAAGTAAAGTGCAACAAGCTAACTGAAGTAAAAAGCAACTAAGGTAGGATAAAATAATAATAGATTATAATTAATAAACGATATAAATAAAATCACACCGATAAAAACAAGGCTTCCGACGGGTCGACCGGGGCCAGGTTTTTTCCGCGGTGCTGATAAGGTAACAAAAAGTACCAAAGAATTCCAACAAATACGGCAAGAGTCAGGCTAGGCTAGAAAGGAGAAACAGGGTCGGAGTAAGGTTTAAATACAAATAAAAATATTACGGAGAAAATACATGGACAGAGATAGCTCAGAAGATAGAAAAAGGAAAAGCGACAGGGAGAAGGAAGAAGAAGAAGGTGATAACGCATGTAGGAAAAGCAAAAAAATATTTAGATCGCCACTAAAACTCCCAAAAAGAAATATGGAAGATAACCTAGAAAAGATGATGAAAATGATGGAGCAAATGGGTAAAACTATGGAAAATCTATCAAAGGAAGTAAAGGATATGCGACAGGAGCAAAAAGAATATGCAAAAGAAATTAAAGAAATGAAAGAAGAAAAAGTTAAAGCAGGAAAACATCCAGTTAGAAAAAATGATAACGGACATGGATGAAAGGCTGGAAAGAATCGAAAATGAAAAAAGACGAAATAACGTTGTATTACAGGGCTTAGAAATAGACACAAACGATAAAGGAACGCTGAAAATAAACATGGAAAATTTTATAGAACGAGAGCTAGGAATAAGAGTAAATGTTACCGAGGCCATAAAATTATCGGAAAAAACATGCTTAATAAAGCTAGAAAATGAGTCAGCAAAGATAAAGATTATGCAGAATAAAAATAAGCTAAGAGAAAAGCATCAAGCAAAATATTATATAAATAACGATCTGTCAAAGATTGATAGAGATATAGCGAAGCAAATAAGGGTTAAAGCAAACGAAGAAAGACAAAAAGGAAAGCGAGCAAAAATAGGTTACAGGAAATTATACGTGGGAGACGAAGAATGGAAATGGGATACAGAATTACAACAGTTAGTTCTTATTCCAAAAAACTAATAATAGCAACAGGGGAATCGGAAACAAAAGATAAAATGAACATGGCAACGAAAAAGGTTAATGAGCATATAAAACTACAAACATTAAATGAGACAGAACAAAGAAAAATACAAATTAATCTAGGAACATGGAATGTAAGAGGGATTTATGAGGAAGGAGCGATCAAAACCCTTATTAAGGAAATGAATGTATATAAAATGGACATAGTGGCGCTACAGGAGACGCATCTACCGGGCAACGGAATACAGGAAGTAGATAATTATATCCTCTTCAAAAGTGGAAGTCATACTAGGACTTTGGGAACAGGTTTTTTAATACATAAGAATTGGAAAGATAGTGTTATAGATTTTGTACCGAGGTCAGACAGATTATGTAGCATTAGGATAAAAGGAGAGAATGAAAACATGTCAATTGTAAATATTCATGCACCAACAGAGGAGAAAGATGAAGAAACTAAAGACATTTACTACGAAGAGATGGAAAAGGTAATGGATAATATACCAGGCACAGATATAATAATTGTCATTGGGGATGCAAATGCAAAAGTAGGGAAAGAAGACATATACAAAAAAATAACAGGAGGGCAGAGTAAACACGATGAAACAAACGAAAATGGACTAAGATTAATCGAATTTGCTATAGAAAGAAATATGAATATAATGAGCACCCGCTTCCCAAGAAAAGACATTTATAAAGGTACATGGATAATCCCTGGCAGAAATGACACAAATCAAATAGACCACGTGTTGATACAAGAAAAATATGATAAATTAATAACAAACGTAAGAACGTATCGAGGCGCTGATATAGACTCAGATCACTTCTTGGTAGGGGTCAAAATAAGATATAAAAAAACAGAAAAAATAAAAGGAAAAACAGGTAAGCAGACATTTTATAACATAGATGACTTGAAAATGGAAAACATTGCGAGACAGTATGCGACAGATATAGAAGAGTATCTCTATGAAGGTGCAGGTGCTCTATCTTCTAAAATAACCGAGATACCCCGTAAAAGTGCCCAAAATGGGACAACCTGTACAGTCTTCTCCTAAAGCGCTCATAATATTTATATGATCTTTTATTGATAAGTCACTGAAGCAGGCTGAAATAAATAGTTTATATTTCAACAAATTTAGTTTTAATTATGAGCCACATGATACTGGTAATATAAACGGTTTTAAGCATTTATAGTTTAGAATAATAATAATAGATACAATGGATAAAGCTACAAAATCTAAGTACCTGCATGCTTTATTTATTTAATCTGTGCAGTCTCACTTAGACGTGGATAAACAGTTTTGTCTTGCAGACTTTATTTACTCTGAATAATGTGAAAATGTGTGAAAAGCATCAAGTAAATCTACGTGACGCTATTTTTCGCACCAACCGAGGCACCGGGTGATTAGGTGATTAAACCTGTAGCTCAAAACAGATTTTTCTATCTGTCATCGAGAAATACGGCGAAGTCGGAAATTAATATTCGCCAGCGAGGAAAATTGGACTTAAAGATTCAAGCCGGTATTAGATAATCTCCTTAGTAAGCGCAAGAGATTAGCATCCCTCATCTTGTAGGTTTTATAGATCCAGGTGAACTCATAAAAGATCATTTCCTTTGCTCAATTTGTAATGAAATAGTGGCGCAACGGATTAAGGCTGCGTCATTTCTACATCAGAAACACAAACCAGTTTATAGGTTTCAGTTACCGAGGCTTCTAGCAATTTTCTCCCGGGAAAACTCATTCACCGAGCAACTGGTAAATCGGGATTAGTGATTACACTGCCTGATGGCAAAAAAAGAAGTACCTAGCCTTGCTGCCTGTCTGTGAAATAATATTTCCTTCGGTCCTTAATATACACACTTATTTTTGTGACACAATTTTTTTTTTATTTACAGAAACAAAGCCGCATTAACCGCGCAGGGTTATTAGCAGCTATAATTGATTTAGTACAGTTTTTGTGAATGTTTACATTAGATTGTAGTAATTGATAGCTTTTAGGAAATTCAAGGCTGCATTGTAATGCCCATTTAGCGCACTTCTAAAGTCATTTGGTTCGTTGCTAAACTTGGGACGGTCCATCATTTTGGTGTTTCACTGTGAGTCCCACATTGCAGGTAGCGCACACAGATTATTCGCTTCTGGTCAGGAGGTGCCCATGTGTTGCGAAGGTGTGGCCAACTCGGATGCGGGAAATAACTACTTTGTCTTTTCGTGAGGCAGGAAGCTCAAGCTTCGTTCTTACGTTAGGAGAAACTTCATGAAGCTTATTGTTTCCTCTCGTAGTCCACTGGGCTTAGCCATTGATCCCAAATGTGGTGTTTGATGGCAGTTTTGAGATCTTCTTGTGAGATATTCTATTCTGTGGATGTAGGCTCGGTCACCGCACATGCAGCAGCTTTGTCTGCTTCCTCATTGCCGATTCCAGTATGAGATGGTACCCATAGGGATTTAACAACTTTATTTTCTAAAGTGAGGTTTGTAAGTTTCTCCCTCACTTGTCGTACTACAGAATTAGTAGGGTACACTCGTATCATGCACTCATTCAGCCCGAGATTATAAGGATTAGTCCCATCGTTACGTCGCGTCGTAAAAAAGGCTTTTGATGGGAAAAGGTAGGAAAGAAATGAAATTTGGAAATTTGGTGTGATGGCAGACATTGGTCCTCTGAACCTACACCTAAGTTTGCGACCTCGGGGGGTTGCCGCTCGAAGGGTGCGGCGAGGAAAACTCTGCTTCGCGATGATTTCCGAAAAATAACACCGTTTTGGTAGGTCAAATGATCTATGGAGAGAGCAAAATTCTGCATAATTTTGGTCTTTATATTTTCTGTGTGCGACCAATCGTGTCCGTCCTACACTGCGTCAAAGTTAGGGGGTGGTTTGTGATTGTTACTAAAATCGCGTATTAAGTCGAACAACGCTATCAGAAAGTTTTATAACACTTTTTCTCCTAAGAGAATAACACTCCTCATGTCACTATCATCTTCAATTTTAAATAACACATTTGGGCTTAAAAAATTACGATATTTAGGACGACATCGCTACCTACTACCGATATTAGTCAAATCGTTGTCCTAAAAAAGGCTTTTGAGCACTTTTGCGGAAAGAAATGAAATTTGCTGGGATGGTAGACATTGGTCCCCTGAATGTTTACCTAAGTTTGCGACCTCGGAGAGTTGCCGCTCGAGCGGTGGGATGGTGAAAACTCTCCTATGCGATCGGTAGTTGGTAGCGATGTCGTCCTAAAATCGTATTTTCTTTAGGCCCAGGAGAAAAAGTGTTACAGAACCTTTTGATAGCGTCTTTCGACTTAATACGTGATAAAATTCTGATTTTAGTAACAATCACAAACCACCCTCTAACTTTGGGGCACTGTAGAATGGAGACTGTTGGTCGCACAGGAAAAATGTGAAGACCAAAATTGTGAAGAATTTTGTTGTCTCCATATATCATTTGAATTCTTTTAAGATAGCACTTACCACAGCGCCGCTATTTGTCAAAATACGTCACAAAACATGTTTCACCCCCCCCCACCCTCAAGCGGCAACTCCCAAATGTCGCAAGTTTAATCGTATCTTAACTGTACAATGCCGCGGTAGGATCATTTCCACTAAAAGTATGCACAAATACGATATTTTTTCACAACAGCACATATCGGTAGTAGGTAAGGGTGGGGTGCACTTCTAAATGCCGTTATTTTTTTAAACCACATGCGTGAGTTTAGGCAGCTGCAGATAATAAAAGAATGAGAAGATAACATTCCTTTGGGGAAACAAAAATGTTACACGGCTTTTTGATAACGTCCTTCACTTTAATCCACCCCTAAATTCTGATTTTTGTAAAAATCACAAACCAACCCCTAACCTTGACGCAGTGTAGGACGGAAACTGTTCTTCGCACACAAAAAATGTGAAGACTAAAACTATATAGAACTTTGTTCTCTTCATAAATAATTTGGAGCTTTTTTCGATGTCACCAAAATGGCGTTATTTTTCAAAAATCGTCGCGAAGCAGAGTTTTCATCCCTCCACCCCTCGAGCGGTAACCCCCCGAGGTCGCAAACTTGGTGTAGGTGTAGGTTCAGGGGACCAATGTCTACTATCCTACTAAATTTAATTTCTTTCCGACCGTTTCCTGTCAAAAAACCCCTACCTCCTGGACTAGATGTGTTGCTGGTTGGTGTGTTCTGCGATGGTAAGTGCCTCTCTAATAGCCAGGATTTCACTCGAGAAGATGGGTAGAGTTTCACTGGTCTTTCTATATTGTCTGTGACTGCTGCACATCCTACCCCAAAAACTGACTTTGATGCATCCGTGTGAGAATTCTGCTGATATCTCTATGAATTTATTGCACAGGAATAGATGACTTATTTCCTCTTTGGAATATTTTTCCAAAAGAGTGTTGACTTCTGAGTTTGGTAATGTCCATGTAGGAGGAAGAGGGATATAGGAAATTGTCTGCTCAAATTCTGCGAGATCGAACTCGGTACGTTTTATGACACAATTATCACACTGGGGTCTGACTGACCCCAAAATCGTTTTCCCAATTTTTAAATGTAACCTCTATAACTAGACAATTTCATTCAGTTGATTCACCACTCAAATATATTTTATTAACATAATAAATTAAAAATAAATGAAATGCATGATGATTACTGTTTACATAGATGTAACAAAACTTAAATTTTTAATCGCAGATTAAGACAGACACTAATAAACGGAAACAAAAGAATGAAGTCTAAATAATAAAACTTTTGTGACTCAAGTAATGTTTCGAAAGTCCTTTTTTCTAAATTAATAATTTCATCTTCACATTTTGGCACTGCAGTTCACACAAATTGAGTCTTAACGTTAGTCACAAATGCGCTTGGCACACGGAGGCTCCAACAAGGTCCTCATCTGTACCTTCAACTAAAATATTCTGAATTTCCAGCTGAAATGTCTCTAAAGCTCCTTTTGTAAATTAGCCATTTGATCGTTACATTTTGGCACTACAGTTTACACAAATTGAGTCTTTATGTTAGTCACAAATGGGTTTAGCATACTGGGTCTCCAGCAAGGTCTTTCTCTGCATTTTAAACTAAAATATCTTCCAGCTCTAGTTCTCTCTAAAGCCAGAGGGCGCTGCAAATCGTGATCAGTTATTTTTATGTTTGGAAATACTCAATGAAACAACAAAACTGCGCACTTGAAATATCCACCTATAAATAACACACGGGGGTCAGCTAGACCTAAAGCAAACTTCATGTGCTAACAGCTCCACAGCTCCGGAGTCCGGACAAACTAACATATCGGACCGCAGGCACAGTCTATCAAAGTAAACTGAATGTTGGCGGAGGCGCCAAGATATACTACCCAAAATAAATAAAAATGGAGTCAATTTGATCGAATCCCCTTGCAACCAAATCATCGCCCACCCGCTCGCAAAAAAACATGCAACACAAAAACTCTCGTAAATAGTTTCTTGCGTCTCCCTCCTTAAGAACTAGGACGCCACAGTTGTTATTCTGCATGCTTCAACTGGACGATGCGAAACGATCAGGAGCCTCCAAACCGTCTAAAAACGAAGTATGAGCTGTTTTTATATTTTTAGTTTTTTTTATTATTGTTGCACCGCCACTGACATGATCTTTTAGAAATTGGCGCGTTTTCCATTCTCGCTGCGATAGTAAATTCTTTGTCGAAATTTCTTAAAAATCAATTCAATAATTTTCGCTTTACGCAATATACCAGGTTATTCACGTTATTCGACATGGAGGATTATGGCTAAAGTATTTGATGAAAAATAAAATAATAATTTCCGATGGATAGGAACCCATTAAGGTTACATTTTAAAAATATTTTCAGGTTACACAGGGTGTCCTCGAAACACGAAGCATATCACCTTGGTTGCTATATTAAGCAAGGCAATGTTCGGATGGACCTAAAAAAGTGTATTATGCCGCTAGGTTTTTCATTCATAGGTCAATGGACAGCCCATTGTGGATACAACAAATTTTTCAGTTTTACAACCCCCCACCCCCCAACCACCCCAAATACACCCCCACTAAAGTAAAAGTAGAAAACGATCAGGAGCTCCCAAAACGCTTAAAAACTAACTTTGAGGAATATTGATTTTTTTTTTGTTTTTTGCTGATTACTCCGCCGCCAATGCACCGATCTTCAAAATTTTAGCAGCATTACCCACTAGGACTCCTCAGCATATCGCTACCCAAATTTCATCACAATCCATGTAGCGGTTACCGAGATTACGAGGGTAGAAGAACGCAACAGACAGACAGACAGACAGATCGACAGACAGACTGACAGACAGACCGACAGAGAGGCAGACCGGAAATGAGTGACGTGGATTTTCGTTATGTAGACATCATAAAACGCCCAAAAGCGTTCCACAGTTCTGTTATAAGAAAATCAGGAAACAAGTATTCTCGGTGAAAAACATATATAGTATATAGCTGTTACTGCTGTAGCGAGTAACATTGAATTTGTTTAAACTTGTATTTGAAAAATTCAACATTAGCGAAAATGGTGAACTCTCAATAGAATAGAAATCTTCAAAAATGGTGGAAGTGTAAGGTCGTTTATTTCGACGCGAGGACGGACGACTGCCACGTTTTAAGAGATAGGCCATTGCAAGGCGGCTTGGCATATCGACGCAGATTATAAGTTTTGTTATAATAATTAATAATAAATAGTAATCCTAAAGACGCTTTATTACAATGGTACAATACATGGAGTGGGTGTTATCGAGCAGAAGTTCAGCTAAAGCTACACTTGCACTTAACTTCCATCCACTACACAGTATACAAAAGGTGTAAGCGAAAGATACAAAATGTAAAACACAAAAATCAACAAGTAATTTTTGTACAATACAATCAAAATATACTAAGAAAATAAGGGAAGACAAATTTATCAAAGTTAAATACTAAAAAGATCTATGCCTATGAGGAAAACTAAGAGAGAAACGTATTATAGGAATCAAAGAGACGTGCATTTTCTTCTGAAACTACGTGGCAAGAATTTGCAGGTACTATCACTGCTATTGTTAAATTTTACTTTTCCAGAAAAATCCTGAAAACTATAGTATTGCAAATTATGGTACACCCTTTTATTTGAACAATTATGTAAGATGTCATTAAATGAAAACAGATTTTCTCGTACGCTGTTCTTTTTCCTCTAAATTGTACCGTTGTGTGTTATTTACAGATTTTACGAATATAAGTTTCGGACCCAACACAAAATTGTCTTAGGTGTCCTGATTGTTGTAAACGAATTGTCTAGTTGTGAATTTGAAATTCTAATATTTCAAAAAAGGAAAAATATTAAAAAAAATGTTTACTGTAGATCTTACCATAGTGATAGTGGACTAGTATCATGAGATTTAAAACAACGATTAAATCATTATAATATCTTAGTGTATACTAAAACGGGTGTACTGATGGATTTCGTTACTCTCTGCATCGTTTTGTTTACTAGTAATTCCATTTTAAAGTAAAAAAAAAGGAATTCAAACTTAGCCACCAATCGGTACGAGGCGCGCCATATATCAGCAGTGCATTGTTGCCTCGTCAACTTTCAGATCGCGATATTGACGCAATTTTCACGAGACAAACCGCTTTTTCTTAAAATCTATAACAATAAGCCCTAAATAATCAACAAATACAAAACAGCTATTTATATTATTCCCACCGACTAATCATAATTGAGTTAATAGTCGGTGATTATTCCCCTATTCATGCCGTTATTTTTCTTACCTACCTACTTACCGTCCTTTACCTGCTAGTTCGCCGTCGAAGTACACGCCACTATACGGATTTACTAGTCGAGGAGGTAGCGCCAAATTTTCACGGTGGTTATACTGAGAATTTACAATTTCGTATCGATTAGTTTTCCGTGTAAGAATCACGAAAAAAATATGTTAGCTGTCAAATTTCTGTAGCTTAGTACTTGAGGCGTTTATCGTGAAAACGTCATTAGTCCAAAACTAATATATTTGGGAAAATAAAGAAAACTTCTCGGCATGTAAGACTTTGACTAGATTGATTTATTGCCATATCTGGTAGAAGCAAATGTATATAAGACACATCGTCCACAAGCATTGATTATTTTATTGCGGAACATACAAGAACACAAAAAATGCACGGACATATGAGGTTTTTGAGAGAAAGAGTTAACAAATTATTGTCTTTAACCCTTAGCCTCGGACGCGTCGCCTGTTAGATGAGGCGATACCCTAAAATACTGCCATAAATGGAACACCGCTTCATGCACAACCTTGCCGCTTCATCTAATCTAAGTATGAGTGGATGGCATACAGTCGACATAACAACACCGGCGTTTGTTCAGAATGGCAATAGCTATCGAGAGATCGTCACTGCGAGTAGTCGATGAGACAGTGCGACCAAGTTTACTCTTTTATACCATGCAGAGCCAGGATTTACTTATTTTCCTTGCAAATCCATCTTTATGCAATGATATAGTAGCAAACAAGTAGATACAGTCTGAAAATTGGCTTTATCAAGTCAAAAAAGAATTTAACCCGTTTTTAACCAGAAATATGCCTACGTCTATAAACACAGTAATTGTGTAAGCTACGTGGCTAGTTCTGAAATTTTTAAATGCATATCTAGTTATCATTATCATACAGCAATGCACACATAATATTACGAATGTACTAAACCACCATTTTACAACAATATCATGCGAACAATGTGGATCATCTCTGAGGCGACACGTCCGAGTATCCGTATCATTTACGGTACCCAAGGTTAAGGGTTAATAGAAACAGCATGAAAGTAAAATAAATTTCGACACAAAAAACAAACTTTAAGAGAAACAGTGAACAACTATATAGGTATAATACCTAATACAAAAACCGACTAACTGAAACAATCAATTCGGGCTAACCAAAAAACCTGATATCTACCACTCAGTTCTCGCAACCACTACACTACTATTATCATCGTTGTCGGTGACAATGTCAGCAAGGGAGTTGTACTGCTTCTTTATCAAGTTGCCATTCAATTTTGCATGACACATTGCAGGCAACCAATCATTCACAATGCACAGGTGACCTTCTTAGGTGCAAAAATATGGACTTATGATGTTTTTAGAAGAACAAGTCAATTTTCCGCTGTAAATAGTATGAAACCTATAACACTTTATCGAGAAATAATGATTTCTACTCATGTATATGGATGTTAGAAATGCGATGATGCCATTATCTAAATTTTGGCAAAAATTGACTTATGAGGTTTTTCCGAGAAACGCCTCGTAATAAAATCTATGTTACAAAAATATTCACTATTATACAGGGTGACCAATATACGTGTGGCTTATCAACGTTGCATCTTTTTAAATAGAATCCCTCGGTCGATTATAGTATGACTATGTATCACATTTGCTACGCAAATCACTATTTTTGACATTAGTAGATGTTAGAAAAAAAGTGAATATCGTATCGTGTATAAAACTTAGAAGGCTGCGACTATGTGGTATAACTAAGCATGAAATATGTCAGCTTACGTAGTACCGTCAAATATGAATTTTTGTTGTACTTGGTGAAATCGGTGTGTAACAGGTAATGGGATTTTTTCAAATGTGTATGCCTAATTTGTTTTACACGATTAAATTTGTAACTTGATAGTCTTTCTAACGATATATAGGATTATTAATATTAAACTTTTGTAGTTTCTATTTTATTTCAAAAACCGATTTGACCTAAAATTTGAAATAAAATGGAGACAGTGATATCGACAATACAACATCATTAGACACGGTATCAAATTTTACACGAAATTTTATATTTAACCGTATAAACAAAATTAGGAATTCCTATTTGAAGAAATCATGTTAGCTGTGGATGAAGTTTCCTTAATTAATCTACCGATTTCACCAAATACAGAAAAAATTCAAATTTCATGCTTAGTTACACCCTTCAAACTCACAGCCTTCTAAGTTTTATACACGATGCGATATTTAATTCTCTTTTCCTTGTAACATCTACTTATGTCAAAAATAGTCATTTGCGCTAAACGGTTCGTTTTAAGTAGCAACTGTGATACATAGTCATACTATAATTGACCAAGGAATCCAAATATCTAATGGTTGACAAGGGATTATATTTAAAATGATGAAACGTTGATAAGTCACACATATATTGGTCACCCGGTATAATAGTAAGTATTCTTGTAACATATATTTTATTGCCCTCTACGTTTTTTTGGTAAATGGTTCGTTTTTAGTGAGTGATACATAGAGTCACACTATAATCGACCAAGGAGCCCAAATATGCAATTATATACAGGGGATTCTAATTAAGAAATGTAACTTTGAAAAGTCACAGATTTATTTATTATTTACAATGGTAAATATTTTTGTAACATAGTTTTTATTGCCCTTTACATGTTTTACTCAGACATTTTTTCCTATCCCAAATGGGGAAGTAGCTATCGACCACCCACACGTCGTTGATACACTTTCTTTATGATCATGTGCGCAGCTAGCATGTTAGGTCACAGAAATTTGTGGCTAACATGTGTTATCGTGATGAAAATTTCATCAACTATGTAAATGTGAATTTTCAAATTCAGTAAAATACCCAGAATTTTGTTCTGCGAATTACGTAGGCTCTCAAGACCTTAGGTCACGGATTTGGACCAGCTAACAGACATTTTTTCCCATCAACATACCATATCGTGGCCAGTGTGCGACCTTTCACGATCATGATGCTGCCGCTGAATTATTACTTTTAGGACTCACAACAAACAAAATCCTTTTTACTTCTTCTAACCTATGCGAATTCGTTGGCTTCATTGGCCGTATATATCAAATTGTGTACTTTTTAGCATCACATAACGGTATGCATTGAATATTGGGTACTCAAGTTTGAACGGCAACACGGCACACATGCCTGTCTTCCGATTTGCTGTTTCCCTAGAGGACTGTGAGGTCACGCGACTAGAGGAATTCAAATATATTCCGCATTCTCTGCATTGTCTCTAGGATATTTAAAAATTGCCGCCCCAAGAAATGTCTCAGGGCCCTAGTGGATCAGCACTCTGACTCTAACTACCTCAGTATACCCTGTATATTCATATTAATGAAGAGGCTCATATATACACAACGTTATAATTGTTAAAATGAGAAATGAGAATTCTCATGTTTGCTCTGTGAAATACGCCGGTGGCATGCCAGCAGAAATAATTATTTGTTCTGTAAGAGCTGTTTGTCTTGGAAAGGCACTAAGCACAAAGAGGTTCCTTTTGGGGTAGATATTAGCATAGAACTGCAGTTCATCCGTCAAAGCATGCATTGGTAGTAGCTTATTGGCTTTAGCAAAACATAAACATGAAATGACATCAGGCAAAGGTTCAGATAAGGAACACGGCCATAGTTGAGCCTCATTTGCACCTTTCTTTCATTCTATTCTTTTTTAGCCCATTTTAATATCTGAGGTATTGTATCAATTTTTAATTTATGGAATATAGGCAATGAGACTGCATTATATTTCCAAGCTTTTTAAATTTCTCCCTTCTCTAAATCTACGTTTTTCTATATTTGAGTTCCCATCAGACACACATAAAGATAAATTCTTGGATGAAATATATATACTTTCACTAAATTATATCATAACTTCCAATATGCGCAAATCTGTAATAATCTTAAACCAAGGATGTGATATTTTCGATCATATAAGGTGATATTAAGTAAATATTTTCGAATCAAAACTGGGAAAGTCTAGAAAATAAGAATAGGTACGGAAATCGACATAATAATATTGAAAACAAAATAATGAATCTATAGTCTATATAAAAATACTATGACTGAAGCATTCAATAATCTTCTACCAAGCGGCTCAAGATCAAACTTCTAAGGGTACCTGTACAAGTATTCGGCAGTTTTCATTCATTGTTGAGCAATACCGATTATCACGGAATATAATAGATACGGACCTGTACCTGTGAACTAGAAGAATTTATCACGCCCATTGGTTCGCCATTGTTCATATTCACAACTACTTACATAAATATATTACATATCACATACTTGGTACTTACATACAAACATCTGTATGAGGTCGCCTCAACCCCAAATAAGCAACAATTATTTCATGATTGTAAGACGTATAACAATATAATACACAGACACAATAACTTCCAAATGACTATTTTCAGTGGTGCTCCTCAATTCTCAAGCTGTTTGTATTCTTGATCGAGGTAATAGCTCAGTTGGAAAGTGTGATATCCCTACTAAAACTATAAAATATTTGGGCGAAGAGTATTCAAATTTCAGTAGTGAGAAAATTAAGAGATCTGCTATATTCTTGTCGCGAGTAGTATGGGTTTTATGACAGCAAAATGTCGGAAAGAAATTAAATTTGGTCCCCTGAACCTACACTCAAAAAAAATTGAATAGAAAAATAGCGTCGATTTGGTAAGTGATAACGAAAAATGCTTCAAATGACTTATGGAGAGAACAAAATTCTGCATAATTTCAGTCTTTACATCTTTCATATGCGACCGATAGTTCCCGTTCTACAGTGGGCCAAAATTAGGAGTTGGTTTGTGATTTTTCACTAAAATCATAATTTTATCGCGAATTAAGGCGAAGAACTTTAAGAAATAGTTGTTCAATATTTTTCTCCCTCTAAAAGAATGATATCTTCTCATTTCCTTATTATCATCAGCTGTTTAAACTCACGCATTTGCTTAAAAAAATACATTTAGGAACACACCGCTACCTATTACCGATATGTGCTATTGTGAAAATTATCTTAATTATGCGTAATTTTAGTGGAAATGATACTACTCCGGCGTTGTTTAATTAAGATAAGATTCAATTTGTGACCTATGGGGATTGCTGCTCGACCCAGTAAACACTCATACGTTAGTTAAACGTTATTTAATCCCTGACACCTTTTCATTTTTACGTTACTTTTTTACGTACAATCAACTTAAAAATGTCGCGGTTTCTAACGTTACAAATAACGTATAAATATACGTTTTATCCCGGTTTTAAAAAAGCGATCATTATACGTTTAAAAAAGTTCAATTTGTAACCCTTTTCGAAAACGTTTAAAAATCGTGTATTTGCAACGTTAATAAGACATTATTTTTGCCCCAATTAAAATATTATTTTGAGGTGGTATTTGAATTGCTATTAATAGTGCTTATAATTTTAAAGGGTATCATAAATAAAACGGAACGGTTGTTTTTTAACGTATTTATTGAACTCTCATTAATAAGTGGATACATCAAATTAGAAGGCCGCTTATAAAGGAATATACATATAATATATAACTTAAAATAAAGTACATACACAACTTTAAGGGCGCTTAGAAAAAACGCAATGTAAAATTTTCGTTTCTAGAGAATCTTAAAATGTGGCATAATTGATAATTACATAAAAGTAGAGCATTTTCATTAAATCTAGAACAACCCTAACTATGATTTTTGATGACCGCCACCATAATATGTTTGGCGTTAATAAAAATTAGGAAATCACAGTTTCAATTTTGCGTTAATCCAAATCATTATAAATACATGAAAATACCAATACAAACCAATACAGATTTATTCCTTCAATAGTATGAAACAAAATGTAAAAAAGCCAAATAATAATCAGGAAGCATGACAATTACAATGCTACTATTATGAAACGCTTATAGGTACTCCATATAAGTTGAGAAGAAAAACCAGATTTGCCTAAACAAACGCACGCCACCAAGCGAGGAATTGTAATAGCATCATTTGCATCTCTAAAGTCCACAGCAAAATTTTAGCATTAGGGACATTCGCATTTTCATCTCGGCAAATTAGTTAGTCATGTAGATGTACTTACCAAACGCAAGACCTGTATTAAATAACTGAAAACTTAGGAAACGGAGAACACTTGTTGACTCTACAACAACACGGGTGAAAATGGACGCCGCCAGTACTGATGTCACGACATACGCGCACAGCCTGGCTCTTTCGGACCAATCAAATTGCTCCGTTTAGAAACTACGTTATTATAACGTTGTACCTGAACGAGCAATGCACGTTATTTTCATCTGCTATCATAACGGTTTGTATAGCTTATAGAGGATTAGCAAAATAATGTATTTTTTTTTTGTTGTCAGACCCTTGACCAGATTTTGCTCATAATTTAAAAATGAAAAACTTTCGAAAAACCAGTTGCTCATATGGTTAATAAAATGATTTAGTCAAACGTTACTTCAACATTTAAACTCTATGGATTGCAGAATGATTATGAATCAGAACGTTATTTTAACGTCTGAATACATCATTTTTGTCACACTTTATTTGTGTGGTACACAACGTTACTCTAACGTGAAAGTGAGCCACCATTGAATTATGTATTTAATTAAACGTTATTATGACGCTTTAATCAAACGGTATAATTTTACACCAAAATCAAACCGTTAACATTCTAACGTAAACGTTTTATCAACCGTTCACACGTTTAAATTACGTTTAAGTAACGTATATGTGTTTACTGGGGAGGGTAGGGGGAAGCGATGTGCAAACTGTTTCGTGACGCTTTCCGACACATAGCGCCGGAGCGGTTAGTGTTATCGAAAAAAAGTTCAAATAATATATGGAGATAACAGAATTCTGCACAATGTTGGTCTTAACACTTTTCTTGTGTGACCAATAGTTTCCACTGCCCCAAAGCTAGGGGGTGAATTTGATTTTTACTAAAATCAGAATTTTTTCGCTCATTAGGTCGAAGAACGCATCAAAAAGTTCTATAACACTTTTGCTCCTAAGAGAATAACATTTCTCATGTCTCTATTATCTGCATCTGCAGCTGCCTGAACAACACATTTGCGCTTAAAAAAGTATCACATTTAGGAACATATAACCTTCTACCGATATCCGCCAATCGTTAAGTCCTACAGAAGTCTTTTGAGCGCAAAAGGTCGGAAAGAAATGAAATTTGGTGGGATGGTAGACATTGGCACCTAAGTTTGCGGTTTCCGGTCGAGGGGTGGCGGGGGTGAAAGCTCTGCTTCGCGACGATTTTCGAAAAATAGCGTCGTTTTGGGGGTGGTCGCTCGACGGTTGGGGGAAGAAGGGTCTATTTTGATCTCCACATAAATTATTAGAACCTTTTTTCGATATCACTTACCAAGATGACGCCATTTTTCGGAAATCGTCGCAAAGCAAAGTTTTTACCACCCCGATGTCGCAGACTTAGGTGTAGGTTCAGGGCAGTGTTGCCAGGTCAAAATTCAAAAATTCACTAGATGACGTTTAAAAAAATCACTAGAATTTCACTAGAGGGTATTTGAATAGTCTGCCGAGTACATCATGATTAGTCACAAAAAGTGATCGGTTGACCAAAACTTCGGTATAGAATCTCAAAATAGTATAATTTTGAAAGAAAATTTCCAGTTTTGATTAAAAATGGGTTCGTCTTAAAAAATCGCTCGATAATCAAGCAATCATGATGCTATTTTTTGAGGTTAAGGTATTAAAAATGTCAGTGTGAAAAAATCACTAGAATATGATGTTTTAATAAAAGTTTTCACTAAATCACTGAATTACAGAAAAAACACTAGATCTAGTGAAATTTCACTAGACCTGGCAACAGTGGTTCAGGGACCAATGTCTGCCATCCCACCAAATTTCATTTCTTTCCGACCTTTTGGTGACAAAAGCCTTTTTTACGACGTAATAACGATTTATGTGTGTAAGTGAGGAGCGTGATTGGGCTTTTTTTTATTTTGATAGTCAGTTCTTTATAAATATGTCTCATGTTTTGGAGGTCTGTCTGCTTCCCTGCATGCCTGTCTATTTGTCTGTTGCAGTTGTATCCACATTGTGGTATCAGTAACCGCTTCACCGATTTTGATGAAAGTTCAGACTATGATGCTAGGTCATTGTAGGTATTATGTTTAAAAATAGCTGCAGTGGCATCGGAGTGGCTAGCAAAAATCCAACCTTTTTTTGTATTCGATCCTATCGATTGTGACTGAAAACAGTAAGGGTTTGTCTTGAAACCATGACATTGGCAGTGGTCTAATCACTAAATTTCAAGGGACGTTCAAACCTAATATTATTTTTAGGTGATTTAGATGCTCATGATCCGTTAACATTGGGGGAACATAGAGGGCAGGGAGAAAGCAAAATTTGTTTTAAGGAGTGACCTTAGTAGTCTCGACTTCTTTCAATATTCATCCTTTTACGGATCATCGTGTCGATTTCCTTCAGCTCGTTCACTTTCCAGTGTATAGCACCAAGGATGTATAATAACAATGGGACCGCAAGCATGTTTGTGGCAGTGACTTTGTTCTTACCGGACAGTTCTGATGACCAGATTTGCTGGATTCGGCGCAAATACTTGCGGCGGAGACACTCTTTGACCAATTCTGCCTCTTAGACATGACGCTGCGCCACTCCAAGCTAGGTGTAGGGATCTCCGGCATACAGTTGTCGCAAGATGCTCCCATCAACGAGCTGTTCCTCCACTACCCCCGCTTCGTCGTTTCTTGAGGTCAACAATGGCACATTTGTCTGTCCCGAACTCTATACCTATATCTTGACTGTGATGCTGCACTACCCTCAGCGATTGTTGTAGTTCGCGTTCGCCGGAGACATAAAGGTTTAGGTCATCCATATAAAGCTGTATACTTCAGTATTATATATACAGAATGTTCTAAAAGTTGGGACTTTACTCTTTGGAAGCAACGGCTCTTGAAACGGCAAAGCTAATGCACGGTTAACTAGCAGTAAATCAGTAAAAATAAATTTCTAGCAAGTACTCACTATTTGGTTGCTACGAAGTTGTAAGTACGCTCCTGTCGCAGGCGTCTTACAGGTAAAAGTAAAATTTACGGTGTCTTCTTCAATTTGGACCATACGAGGTTGTCTAGGTCTTCCAGCGTGTGCACCACGATGTGGACTCAGACATCCTGTGTCTCTAGCTCTTTGCACGAGCGAGACAGATCGACGAGGGGCAGGGTGAGTACGGTTAGGGAAACGATCGGCATACATACGCGAAGCCGCAGCGGCATTTTGACCACACTCACCGTACATTAAAATCATGTCCACCAGTTGATTATTGTTATAAGCGTGCGCCTTTGTTGTTGTTTTTAAAGTCCGATCGGCAGATGTAGCAAAAGCAACGCGCCGTATGAGGAACTGCCTGTTTTATTGTTTTCTGACCGGCATCGGCACCGCTGGCGCTGCCTTGTTTGTTGTGATATTATGACATGGTGAGCCACTGCCCAGGGACTGACTCAGAATTGAGGATTTCTTTAATGGTCAGTATCTTGTTTTCTCTAAATATTTCGTTTATATGTTACTGGGAAAAAACACTCATTTTGGCGAGTACTATCCGCTATATGAAAAAAAGTCCCAACTTATGAAACACCCTGTTTATTATTATTTTAACTATTATTATTGATTCTATGCTCGGCTTCCATTCATGAGTTTGCTAGAACAGGCGAGATGGAACTACTCACTGTTATTTCTATTTTTTGGTAGCCGCAGTTTTTGTCCCAAAATTAGCTTATTCGGGTATACCAAACGTCCTTTCAGGCTAACAATTGCGTACGGTCATGTCAAAGGCCACTATTATTCAAATAGGAATGCACACGTATGTAGCGAATGCTGCTTATAATAGGAGAACCGCGATGAATGTGAAGTTAGCGAGGCTACAAAATTCAGTTGTATTGTAGAGATGGGCAGTTGCGTTCCTTTCACAGACTCTATAATTGTGATTCCAATCCGCATGGGGATCAGGTCCGGCTGATTCGGTATTGGGATATTTGTTTACAATACCTGTCACAAAATACAATAAAGCTTCAGTTTTAGTGGAAAGTAATGTTTTATTTAGTTGAAGTTAGGTATTTCCTAGTTAGGTCTGACTGCAATAAATGTGTTTAGCTGATTTTTTATTGCTTATGGTTATAACTAACCACTAAGAAAACATCGACGTCTATGATTCTTCACAGTAAGAGCTAACTTATTGACATCAAAGTAGTCCATGTGCTTTTTGTTTATCCTTGTACTAATCACCTCACACTGACAGCAGATTTGAACAATCAGAGTCAATAACTATAAAATTTAATATCACTAGGTTTCCAACAACAGTAGTATAGTTAAGGTTAGAAACAGCTGTAAAGCTTGCTGAGTCCAAGATGCCAGGCATTTCATAGTAAAGGATAATCCACTGACTGGGGAGTGTTCAGACGTAGTTAGTATTGTATTGTGTGGGCGCATATTATCATAGCAAGTTGTCTCATACTGTTTGCATTTTGTGTCGTACTAGACGTCAAAAAATACAATAAAAGTTGTCCCACACTGAGAAACACTTGTCTTGAAGCAAGGAAATTCATCCTCTTGACCAGTAATTATGTTATGTGTGAAATGTTATCTTTTACTTCATCCCACACCGTTAGGAGAGAGTATTGTGATCGGGAAAGTTTTCGATTTTGAGATAAATTGTTGTATGGGCTATCCATTGACCTGTGAATGGAAAACCTAGCGGCATAAATAATACACCTTTTTAGGCCCATCCGAACATTGCTTTTCTTACTATAGAAACCAAGGGACTTGTGATGTATACATACGAGTATTGCTTTAGA
Organism: Callosobruchus maculatus; assembly: GCA_951848785.1. Classification (NCBI taxonomy): domain Eukaryota; kingdom Metazoa; phylum Arthropoda; class Insecta; order Coleoptera; family Chrysomelidae; genus Callosobruchus; species Callosobruchus maculatus. Next base: position 9,664,912 of record CATOUR010000026.1, on the reverse strand, counting down.
TCGTTCTATATTGCGTAACGCGAATAGTATTGAATTGATATCAATGAAATTTTGACACAGCATTACTACCGCGGCGAGCATGGAAAACACGCATGTTTTGGAAAAATCGTGTCAGTGGCGGCGCAGCAATAATAAAAACATCAAAATTGGTGTTCCTGATCATTTTCTACTTTTTTTTGGGTGGAGGTGAATTTGGGTAGTTGGGGGGTGGGGGGTTGTAAAACTGAAAAACGCGTATGTTTTGGAAAAATCATGTCAGTGGCGGCGCAGCAATAATAAAAAACTAAAAATATAAACCCCTCAAACTTTGTTTTAGGCGTTTAAGGGGTTCCTGATCATTTTCTACTTTTTTTTGGATGAGGGTGAAATTGAGGCGGTTGGGGTTGGGGTTGGGGGGTTGTAGAACTGAAAAAATTTGTTGTATGCATAATATTTTGTCCATTGACCTGTGGAAGAAACACCTAGCGGTATATTACACTTTTTTAGGTACATATGAACATTGGCTTGCCTATTACAGAAACCAATTTTGTGATGTATACATACGAGTTTTGCTTTATTTCGTTCTATGTATATTGCGTAAACCCAAAACTATTGAATTGATTTTAACTGAATTTTGACACAGAATTTAGTTGCCGCAGAGGGAATGGAAAACGCGTCTGTTTTTGAAAAATCGTGTCAGTGGCGGCGCAGAAATAATAAAAAGACTAACAATATAATAACAGCTCAAACTTCGTTTTTAGATGGTTTGGGGGCTCCTGATCGTTTCGCGTCTACTTGAAGCATGCAGAAAAAAACCGTGGCGTCCTAGCTTCTAAGGAGGGAGACGCAAGAAACTATATTTACGAGAGTTTTTTTGTTGGATGTTTTTTGCGGGCGGGTGGGCGATGATTTGGTTGCAAGTGATTTCAAACTATAGCTTCATGCAATAAGAAAATAATAAAATGGTATCATCATTATGTGTGGGAGGTACTGAGTCAATCAACTTGACTCCATTTTTTTCATGGTATTTGACATCAGTCACTAGTCCATTAGCCACAGGTTATCGAAATATTATCTTAAGTAAAGAATATTTACGAGTTTGGCGGAAACCCTCAATTACCTTGATCAATTATTATTTTGTTTCCTTTACGATAAAGATGTGATTTTATAAGAAGGCAATAGTCTTTATCCCCGGAGGCCATACAACATCCCCCAAAACGTTTCCCCCAATACACACCTATCCCGCTGCCTGCTGTCTGTCCTAGGTTCCAAGCCTTTATAGGTATCAGAATCTGAGTACCAGTTACCAGTTCATCAGATTGATCATCAAATACGAGTAGATGAATCACAGGATAGTTTACGCTGTACGCTCTTTACGTATGTATATTTCGGCTTAAAAATCAGGTACTAAAAAGTGGAATAGCCGAAGAAGTTGAAGTTCTGCTGCCTACATTTAATATCGGCTGGTAGAGGATAACTCGTATTAACATATGCGTTTCAGATAGCGGAGTTAACCAGATGACGAATCAGATCCTCATGCTGGTATCTCTCATTTGTACTTTGTACATATACGAATATATTCAATTAATTTGCCCAAACAAATTCCTAATTTGTCTTGGTCGTATACACAAAGTACTGCTTCCTTCATATAAGAGAACATATGTTTGGGCCTAGAACATATACATCGTTCAGCAAAGAAATCTATAGATGCAACAAATACATTGCAATACAAAGAAATAAAAAATTTACAGTCTCAACTGAAAGACGCTATTCTTTGTATTAAAGATATGATATTCTTACACTAAGAAAAAATATTTGATATGGTGATGTGCTATTAAATGTACAAAAGATATTGGCTTTACATAGAGTTTATTATTCTTGACTCAAGATAATAATATACAGGGTGGGCCAATAGTGCGTGGACGGAGGATTGTGGGCTTACTGAAAAATATTTCAAAAATCTGTCACTTAATCATGGTAGGGACCCTTAAGGGCTATAACGTAAAAATATTTTAACTTAAATTTTGACGTTTATACAGGGTGATTCATATCAAAGTTACATTTTTTTGAATGGAACACCCTATATATTATTGCATATTTGGGTTCCTTGGTCAATTCTAGTGTGACCTTATGTATCACACATGGAACTTTAAATGAACCGTTTAGACGCAAATCACCATTTTTGGTATAAGTAGGTATCAGAAAAAAATTGAATATCGCAGCGATTATAAAACTTAGAAGGCCATGACTTTGCGGTACGACTAAGCATGAAGTGCGTCACCTTAGGTCAAAGGAACAAATTTGAATTCTTTTTGCACTTGGAGAAATCAGTAGATTAATTAAGGAAACTTCAATCACAGATAACTTGATTTTTTCAAATGGGAATGCCCATTTTGGTTTAAAGAATCAAATGTAAAATTTGATTACCTTTCTAACGATATAGCACTCTCGATATCAATCTTTTTTAGTTTTCATTTTATTTCAAATTTTCAGTCAAATCGGTGTTTTTCAATTTTGCTGCATGCAAGCAACCTAGCAGGCCATGAAAAATAAACAAAAGCTCATTAATATGGAAGAAACCAACTAACTTAGTAGAAAGATGCCAACTAACTAGAGCAACGAGGCAAGATTATGAAAATTCCTTACAACATATTAGCTCTAACCAGAAACAATAGCGGTAACAAGAACGCTCATTTTTCACAGCCTACTAGCTATTAGCCAATTTCCAAAGTCAGTAAAAAAATATTTAATCAAAGGAAAGCTACTACTGATTGTTGCTGGCAGTAGAATATCTATGTCTTTTGGATAAAATTTCACATTTAATGCCATAAAAAAGTAGCCATTTCCGTAAGTCAAAAGTAATGATACCTCTGACTGGAACCCTTCAAATTCTTCAGTAGGTACTTCTACTTATTAGCAAAATCGCGGAGAGTGAAACTTGATTTGCAGTCTGTTTGAATTGTAAAATATAATTTAGTTCGCAGAAAACTACATGAAATAAACACAATTACAACATAGCGTAATTAAAAAATTCTAGCATTATTTCAGTAGATGTTCAAAATGCTCCAGTTGGAGATATCTTCACTTCTGACTTAACTAAATGGAAATGACTAATTTTTTTATCCCATTAAGTGTGAAATTTCATTCTAAAGATGTTAGACTGTAAGCAAAAATCGCTGGTAGTTTTCCTTTTGTTTCAAAATTTTTAATCATTTTGGAAGGTTGTCAAGCTCTTGTAGACATCAATAGCTAGTATGCTGTGAAAAACAAACACTTCTGCCATACCCCAGCTACTCATTGGCATTAGATATCCTGTGGCTGTTGTATCCGGTTAGAGCTAATATGTTGTAAGGAATTTGCATAATCTTGCCCCGTTGCTCTAGTTAGTTGGCATCTTTCTACTAAGTTAGTTGGTTTCTTCCATATTAATGAGCTTTTGTTTATTTTTCATGGCCTGCTAGGTTGCTTGCACGCAGGAAAATTGAAAAACGCCGATTTGACAGAAAATTTGAAATAAAATGAAAACCAAAAAAGATTGATATCGAGAATGCTATATCGTTAGAAAGGTAATTAAATTTTACATTCGATTTTTTAAGCCAAAATAGACATTCCCATTTGAAAAAATCAAGTTATCTATGATTGAAGTTACCTTAATTAATCTACTGATTTCTCCAAGTGCAAAAAGAATTGAAATTTAGCCCTCTGACCTAAGGTGACGCATTCCATGCTTAGTCGTACCGAAAAGTCACAGCCTTCTAAGTTTTATAATCGCTGAGATATTCAATTTTTTTCTGATACCTACTTATACCAAAAATGGTGATTTACGCCTAAACGGTTCGTATAAAGTTCCATGTGTGATACATAAAGTCACACTAGAATTAACCAAGGAATCCAAATATGCAATAATATATAGGGGTTCCATTAAAAAAAATGTAAGTTTGATATGAATCACCCTATATGGACTTCAAAATTTGAGTGAAAATATTTTTACGTTATAGCCCTTAAGGGTCCCTATCATGATCAAGTGACAGATTTTTGAAATATTTTTGAGTAAGCCCACAATCCTCCGTCCACGCACTATTGGCCCACCCTGTATAAGTGTGAGTTTGAATTGAATACTCTTCATAAATATTTGAATCATATTACCTTGTGATAAAGTCTTATTTATTCCATCTAAGATGGCATCAGTTCTTCTAATTAACGTACGACTGACTACATTCAAGGCGATATTTATTTGGACATATACAAGGTCACAGCGGCTTTCATTTGATTTCGTTTGATCTTACTTCAAGGAACTCTTTTATCATTGCAAGTTCAAGAAAGCACGGTTTGTGTCTAGCGAAATATTGATCTGTGATCAATACATTTAAAAGAAATATCTTGTAAATGACCTTTTCATCATCATCACCATAGTCACAATGTCTTAACAAACATGTTGTGAACTCGTAAAATGTACTCATTTTACGGTTTCTCTCGGGATATCTTTAAGATCTTTAATGCAGTAGTTTCCCATTTGCTTTCTGCATCCTCATGCCGTTGACCAGATGGATCTAGTGGTTCATCCGCCTTTAGGGACAATTTCTCACCTCAAGGACAAGAAGGTGTCCTGACTCTTCTCAACTCGTCCACCCAAAGCTGTTGGTTGAGAAGAGGTTACTCCTTATACCGACAGTAGTTCGGTTCTTTTTAGTCGCCTTTTACGACACGCAGGATATACGATGGGAGATGTTCTAACCCGCCCTTACACGGGGTGACCTTTTCATAACATTATTTATTATATATTTTTGGCCTTTAATATTTTGTTGGCTTTGGCCTTGTTGGTATTGACCTGTGACTTAAGAGTCATTTGAAAACTTCCCACCCCGGACTAATCGGAAACCGCTGATTAAAAGCAAAAACGCTGAGACACGTAAAAAGATTTGTCAAGGAGGACAACCTTTTAACCAAAAACCACTTCACCCCCTTGTAGCCTCTGCCCCCAGGATCATCCCCTTAAACATTCTAAGTAATAAAGGGTATCGAATAGTATCTGGTTTCAAAGGTATGTTGAAGCTCTTTTGGCGTCTGATTTTTTGAAATTGGTCGATTCATTTTCGAGAAGATCAGAATCTTTGTGTATCTTAACTTGTTCAAATGGAATACAAAAACAAACAAAAACAAAAACAATATCACTTTTTATAGCAATAAGTGCAGTTTGGATAACCTTCGTTAACGCATTAAAGAAAGCCGCCATGATATCCCACAACATGTTTTTGCAACTGCCCGTCAGGAATTTGAAAATCGCTTATATCATTGAATCGGTGAGTCCAAGAACACTAAAAGTCCAAAAAATGGCGTTTAAGCTTAAGGTGGCCAAAACGCTTAAAATACGAAGATCCATCGGTTGCGCTTAAAAACATTACAAAGTATAAGAATAACCCCATTATACGCACCATCTGTTTACTGCGTTGCGATGAAAAACATTACAAGTCCCAGGTCATCTACTGATTTTAACGTCATTGGTCAACTCATTGTTGGCTGTCAGCGCCACGGTTCGCGATGTCGTTAATAATAATAAAAAAAGCCTGTAAGAAGAAGACTGAGTCCAAGAACAGTACAAGGGCATCAACTTTTTTTTTCAACAGCTTGGAGGAGGGTGAGACTTTTGGATCTATTATGTTGGATTCTCATTGGTCTAAGGAGATCAGCAGATCATCTAGCCAGGATGGGATCCGGAAACAGTTTTGTGGGCCCGGAACCAGCCTTAGGACTGTCTGCAAATTTGGTTAGGAAAACAACTGGAGAGTGGATCCAGAATCAACACTCTCTGAGATGGAACAACATCTCTGGTCATCTCCGTCAGGCTCGGGAGCTATTAGCAGGGCCTGAAGAGAGAATAGGACGATTCTGTCTCTCTCTGGATAGGAGTAACTTGAGATTGTTAGCAGGCTTATTAACGGGTCACAATACCTTCAGGCGTCACTTGTTTGTGATGAGGGTGGTCAACGACCCAACGTGCACGTGGTGTGGGGAAGAGGAAGAATCCTCGGCACACATCCTGTGTCGCTGTGAAACCCTGGGTTATCACAGGCAGACTATGCTGGGCTCAAGAACCTTGGAACCAATAGAGATAAAACGGATAGGACCTAAGAATGTACTTGCCTTTGCCAAAAGGGCAGGTCTTAGGAACTAGCGCGGATAGAGGCGCAAAAGGGCCCATCGTGTGGCCTATGCACCAGCCACATTCCGTGCTGGATAGCCTCTGGTTCTTATTCATACGGTCTAAGGAAATACAACAACTTTTATAAGATGGCGAACACAGTAACTTTACTCGTTTTGGAGTTAACCATTAACTGGTAACGTGCCGTCTGTGAGACTGCAAGCAATCTTAAATTCGACCCTACAACAAAACCTTACCGCATTTCTGGTAAACGACCACATCTAATCCACCTACCATTGGTATCCCTTTTATATCCCGTTTATCAATAAATTTGCGTAAACAACATTCCAGATGTGCTTAGTTGTTAGCCCGGTTCAGTCTGCGAGACGGAACGTTACGGTTTACGTTATAATTTTTCTCAACTGGTAGTCATGGCAGGTCCGTCATTTTTTACCAAAATATTTTTATAAGTGTATTGCTTTACTTATTATCAATCATATAATATATAGATTTGAGTGTGGTCAAAGTTTTTTTTATTATCTTGGTCGTACAAATTCGTGCTGCTAATTTGTGTTCTAGTTAATAATTATCATAATTTTTTTCTTTACATCACATGTTCTGCTACTTTATACAAAATAATTATTAAAGGATATATACCCAACAAATCTTCCAGCAATTTTTCCAAAAAATAATTAGTTGAGTTTGTTTTTTTAAGCTTCAAAGAGGTTACAGTCTCACAGACTGCACGTTACCAGCTATGACTCGAACTTGCATGTTACCGTTTAAGGGTTAATATGTTTTTTTCATTTATCTCAAAACCATGTTTTTGGACTTGTACTGTTCTTGGACTCACCGATTCCATTGTTTGGCCAATAACGGGCAACATTTTAACACTTATTGCAATAAAAAGTGATATTTTAGTATGTTTTTGTATTCTATTTGAACAAGTTAAGATATATTAAGGGCCGATTTTATCAACACGCGGATTTTAACAAAGGTTTTGACCAATCAGAGCAGCCCATTCAAGAACATGCATCTGTCAAAGTACTCTGAACATTATCGATTTCTCTTGAAATTTACCTCAAAAAGGTCAAAAATGACATGCTTTGTATACAATCGATCATTATGAACCATCTAGTATCTTTTCCGATCTGATTTTCTATCCTAAATGGGTGAAAAGTTGCATTTTCTTGTTTAACAAAGAGTTTGGCAATTGATAATTTCAACTAATCAGATTCCAGAGAATCTGTACATTTGATCACTGGTTTTTTGTTGTACCAGATGATATAATGATGACAAGAAATTCATATTACTACATTATTTTTATAAAATAATAATTCACAATCGATAATAATTATACATACCTGCAATATACCTATGTATTATAGTAAAAAATGAAGTCAAGTTGATTGACTCAGTACTTCCCACACATTACGCTGATACCAATTTATTATTTTTCCATAGCATGAAGCTTTGCAACCAAATAATCGCCAGCCCCCCCCCCTAAAATTGTCTTATGCCGCTAGGTCTTTCCTTCACAGGTCAATGGATAGCCAATTATCGATACTACAAACTTCTCAGTTTTACAACCCCCCACCCCTCAACCACCTCACTTTCACCCCCACCCAAAAAATGGGGGGGAAATGACCAGGAACCCCTAAAACATCTAAAAACCGAATTTGAGTTGTTTTCATACTTTTCGTTCTTTGATTATTGCTACGCTGACACTGACGATTTTTAACAAACATGCGCGTTTTCCATTCTCAGCACGGTAACAACATACTGTGTCAAAATTTCATTAGAATTAATTTAATAGTGTCCACGTTACAAAATACAAAACGATTTAAACCAATAAATTCTCGTATAGTATACAGAAAATTCTAAGTCCCTTAGTTTCCGTAATAGGCAAGGCAATGTTCGGATGGACCTAAAAAGGTGATTTGTGTCGCTAGGTCTTCCTTCACAGGTTAGTGGACAGCCTATTATGAGTACAAGAAATTTTTTTATTTTTCAAACCCCAACCCCCCAACCACCCCAATTTCACACCCACCCAAAAAACGCAGAAAATGATCAGGAACCTCTAAGACGCTTCAAACCAAGTTTGAGCTGTTTTTATATTTTTAGTTTTTTTATTATTTCTGCACCGCCACTGGCACGATTTATCAAAACCATACGCGTTTTCCATCTTCGCCATGGTAGTAATACTGGTTCAAAATTTTATTAAAATCAATTCAACAGTTTCCTCGTTACAACGATCTAAAGCAATACTCTCGTATGTTTACATCAGAAAAAATTCTAAGTCATTTGCTTTCTGTAATAGGCAAGGCAATGTTTGGATGGGCCTAAAAAAGTGATTTATGTCGCCAGATCTTCCTTCACAGGTCAGTGGACAGTCTATTATGAAAGCAACAAATTTTTCAATTTTACAACCTCCCACCCCCCAACCACCCCAACTTCACCCCCACCCAAAAAAAAGTAGAAAATGATCAGGGACCCCTAAAACGCCTAAAAACGAAGTTTCAGCAATATTTAATGTTTTTTGTTTTTTGCTAATTACTCCGCCACCTATGCACCGATTTTCAAAATTATACGAACATTACCTACTATGACCCCACAGCATACCGCTGCCCAAATTTCATCACAATCCATGCAGCGGTTACTGAGATTACGACGTTATAAAAACGCCAACAGACAGACAGACAGACTGACAGACAGACCGACGGAAATGAGTGACGTGGATTTCCGTTATGTAGACATCATAACATGCCCAAAAAGCGTATTATCTCGAAATCGAAAATTTTCGCGATCACAATACACCCCTCACCTATCGGTGTGGGAAGTAAAAGGGGGAAAAATAGCATTTTATTGCATTTCGCAAATAGGCACATACGATTTCACAAGTGTGCATTACTGGTTGCCTATCCTTCTTAACCTTAACAGCAAAGCTTGCGATCTGGCAAAAGTATAACTAGTGCCTTCACAATCATTACATCCTCTGTGAATATTTCTATAAGAAGATCTATAATAAATATGCATCCAATCTACAATCAATCTGTCTGCAATTGCAATTGGTAACTATACAATAATTATAAGGTAAACATTAGAAATCTAGCATTCATTTGCAAATTAATCGCTTTGTTCTGATTTTCTGCTATGATTTTGATCCATGAATTCTAAAATATTTTTGACAAAAGTGTCATCCAGCTTTGACGTTTTGTTTCCAATATTGATAAAATACTATTGGATGATACATATTAACATAGCCCTCAATACCCAATAGAAAGCGTTTGCTAAACAACACCCAATAGAAAAGCTTTGTCAAAATCTTTGTTAAATATGCATGTTGATAAAATCGGGCCTAAGATTCCAATTTTCTCGAAAACGAATCAAACGGCTTTAAAAAATCTAACTTGAAAATAAAAGAACTTCAACATACCTTTAAAATAAGATATTAGAGAGAGGGTACAAGGGGGTGAAATAGTTTTTGGTTGAAAAGTCGTGCCCCTTGATAGATCCTTTGACGTGTCCTGGCGTTTTCTCTTTTGGTCGGCGGTTTTTGAGGAAACCGAGAATAACCAACCCAAATGGAAACAGTATCACTTATGGCCCTCCCTTGGTCGGACTTCATCCGTTGGATTCAATGCAGCCGGGTCGACACATCGCCATTATACTGAAATCCTTACATGCGGTGGGTTTGTGGTGGCGCCAGTTGGAATGTCGTGAAATTGAGCGTTTCCTGTAGCACGTTCTCTACTGCAGCCTTGGAAAATAAAAGAATTCTAAGGTAGAAGCATTTCTATAGGAGGTGCATTAACATAACTGGCGGGTGGTTATTAGGCCAAGCGGTATGCAAGAGGAAATGTTTTCTACCAAATAGCAGAGACGATAAAATAACAGGTTTTATGTCGCTTATTAAGCAAAGAAGTTTGTGTAAACAAAGCTTCTGAAATTTATGCCGTAGTTCTGTCTAGTATGTTATTGAAATCACATTTATTAGAGTAATATTAGTGCATTTTAGTATTTTAAATTCCAAATTGGAGTTCTCGGTTGAGATTCGTAGCATTCGGACGTGCTGATAAGCGACTCGTCGAGCACAAGCAAAAAGTGTCCCACAACAAAAGTGAAAAGAAAACAATAGTGTTGATTGTGTATAGTGCAAGAGCTGGTGGTACCCGGCTATGCAGCTGTACTAACATTCTATCAGAAAAATGTTATCAACTGGACATAATCCGTCAACAATGGTTCATAGTGAACTGAATACAGATACATCACGTCAATCTGCCGCAAGCCAATTCATGCCATCACAACTATCAACTCAAGCGACTGCGTCAGGGAGCGGACTACAGCATGGAAACTACACCGCCCAGAGCATCCAACGAATGATATCCGCAAGTGAAGAAGACATAGAGGAGATACAGGAAAATAGAGAAAACCCGTGGCAAGTGATAAGGAGTGTTAAAAGGAGGAAAGTATCAAAAACACAAAACAAAGACGTACGAGAAACACTCGAGGTAAACAACAGATTTGAGGCATTAGTGAACGAAACCGACAATAACAGTAGCAGCACCAGAGCAAGAATTCCCATGCCGCCCCCAATTTTTGTGCATGGGGTCACAAACTATGATCAAATGGTGACCAAAGTAAGAGAACTACTAGAAGACGAGCAATACTATACGAAAAGTCTTGCAAATAATGTCGTAAAGATAAGCTGTGTAACCCCAGAGTCATACCGTAAACTAGTAAGAGACTTCCAGCAAACTAATGTATTTCACCATACATACCAGCTGAAAGAAGAGCGGTCATTCAGAGTAGTAATAAGATATTTACATCACTCAACAGGAGTCGAGGACATAAAAGAGGAAATAGAAAAACTAGGCCATAAAGTTCGAAGTATCACTAATGTTCTACACAGAATCACTAAAGAGCCTCTGAATCTATTTTTTGTAGATCTAGAACCTGCAGCGAATAATAAGGACATATACAATATCAGAGGTTTGCAAAACAAAGTGATACAAATAGAGCCACCCAAAGTGAAAAAGAATAACATTTTTCAATGTACAAGGTGTCAACAGTATGGACACACAAAAACTTACTGCAATAGGCCATACTTATGTGTGAAATGTGGAGGCTCTCACGATACTAAGCTATGTAAAAAAACGAAAGATACGCCACCAAAATGTGCCTTATGTGGAGGCAATCATACTGCAAATTATAAGGGTTGTGAACACTGATAAAAACAAAAAACCCTACTCTTCGCTCATCACTACCACCAATAACTAGCACACCAGCATACGTAAACAATATCCAGCCTAAAACTAGCCAGCAATCACGAACATATGCAGAAGCAACCGTAAGTAATGCAGATGATTCGGTAAGTCTAACATCCACCCTGACCAAATTTCTAGACGAGTTCAGACATTTATTCAACCAGCTTATACAGCAGAACAGCATGGTGATCAATATGATAACTACGTTGATCAATAAAATTAAATAAAATGGCATCTTTCCTTAGAATAGCCCAATGGAACGCTAATGGTCTTCCAAGTCATAAAGAAGAAATCAAAATATTTTTGCAGCAAAACTTTGTAGATATTCTACTAGTCAGTGAAACTCATTTTACCAACCGGAGCTACTTTTGTATTCCTAACTACAGGCTTTATTACACAAATCATCCAGATGGTACTGCACATGGCGGAACTGCGATACTAATTAAAAACACAATCCACCACTATGAACTGCCTAAATACGAGGAAAGCCATATACAGGCTACTTCAGTGAAAGTTGTCAGTCTCCCATATGATGTTACTCTGTCTGCTGTCTATTGCCCACCACGACACAACCTTAAAAAAGAGCACTTCAATGACTTTTTCAAAACACTAGGACCAAAGTTCATTGCTGGAGGCGACTACAACAGCAAAAATACACTATGGGGTTCTCGCATAACAACAACAAAAGGTAGGGAGCTGCTACAAGCGATCTTAGAGAGCAACTACTCCTACAGTTCAACCGAAGCGCCTACATACTGGCCCACAGATTCAAATAGGCTACCTGACCTTTTAGATTTTTTTGTGATAAATGGCATATCTTCCAATTACATAGAAACCACCTCAAGCTATGACCTTACATCAGACCACAGCGCAATTATCTTGACCGTAAGCACAACAGTGATATGCAAGAAATTCATTAGTCGTTTGCATAATACCAGAACCAAATGGGACATCTACAAACAGATAATTGATGACAAAATTAACCTGGCCACCAGACTTAAGGTGCCAAGCGACATTGAAAAGGAATGCAATGATTTATTAAGTATTCTTGAGCTAGCTGCAAAAGAAGCTACACCAGCCGCTGATACTAGTTACAAAGCAAAAAACATCCCTCTTGAGATTAAAAAGCTAATTGCTGAGAAGAGAAAAGCCAGGTCAACATGGCAACGCAATCGTACGCCAGACAATAGAAGAAACTATAACAGCAGTTGCAACAAGCTGAAATCTAAACTTCAAGAAGTTAGAAACGCCTCAATAGAAAACTATGTATCAAATCTTTCGAGACAAGACAATTCTATCTGGAAACCTATCAAGGCTAGGAGAAAACCCAAGAATACTTCACCTCCGATCCGCAGATGCACAGTATCCGACGAACGATGGGCAAAAAGCGATAAAGAGAAGGCTGACAATTTTGCACAACATCTCTCAGGAGTTTTCACACCTAACAACAATGATCCAGTACAAGAAGTAGATGAAGCGCTATCCACCCCATATCGAACGCAACAACAAGTCAAACGGTTTACTCCTGGAGAAATACAACAAGCAGTTAAAAACCTTAATCCAAAGAAAGCCCCAGGAGTGGACAAGATCACCGGCAAAATGATACAGGAACTGCCCAAGAAAGGACTTATGAAAATCCTGTATATCTTCAATGCAATTTTAAGACTTGACTACTGGCCTAAGTGCTTCAAAACAGCTCAAATAATAATGGTTCCCAAGCCTGGGAAAAACCTGATGGAAGTGACATCATATCGTCCAATTAGCTTGCTGCCAATAATGTCCAAGCTTCTGGAAAGACTTGTTCTCAATAGAATAAACAGCGAGCTGGATCAGCAGGCTTGGATTCCGGATCATCAATTCGGGTTTAGACAGTGTCACTCTACCATACAGCAGTGTCGTCGCTTATCAGACATTATCAATACAGCCCTAGAAAGACGCGAATACTGTACAGCAGCCTTTCTGGACGTAAAGCAAGCCTTCGATAAAGTCTGGCACTTGGGATTATTATACAAAATCAAACAAGTGCTACCCCTAAGGTACTTCAACCTTCTACATTCGTACCTCATGGATCGCACTTTTGAAGTCAGAGTCAATTCTGAAATTTCAAGTCGCTTCCCAATAAAGTCAGGTGTCCCACAAGGAAGCATACTGGGTCCTTTTTTATACATCTTGTATACAAGCGATTTACCAACAACCAACATAACAGCACTGGGTACATTTGCAGACGATACGGCAATTTTTGCGACAGACGATAATCCAACAATAGCTGCAAATAAGTTACAAGAACATCTAAAGGTCATTGAAAGGTGGCTAAACAAATGGAAAGTCAAGGTAAACGAGACTAAATCAACACAAATAACTTTTACTCTCCGCAAAGGACAATGCCCTCCAGTTGCTCTAAACCAAATACCTTTACCTCAGCGAGAAAGCGTCAAATACCTCGGACTACATATGGATAGTAAACTCAACTGGAAATCACATATAACAAAGAAAAGGAAACAAATGGATATACAAGTGAAAGAACTGAACTGGCTTATAGGGCGTAGATCCAAACTATCGACTGAAAACAAACTCCTCATCTATAAAGCCATCATTAAACCGATTTGGACATACGGTATTGAACTTTGGGGTTGCGCTAGCAAATCAAATACAGCAGTCATTCAGAGAGCTCAATCAAAAACCCTCAGATGTATTGTAGATGCACCCTGGTATGTCTCTAATCATACCCTCCATAAAGATCTTAAGATCCCATACGTAAAGGACGTCATCCAAGAAAAAAGCACTAGATACCATGCCAGACTGAGCGATCATCCCAATCCTCTTCTATCGCCACTTTTACTACATAATGATACCAGAAGACTGAGAAGAAAATGGCCACTCGATTTGCAGTTTTGAAGAAACATCATTGGATGTTTACTTCTCTCAACGTCATACGTGTACAAATATGTTTAGTATTGTACTAGTCATCACATTAGCTTATAGAGTGTTGACATTCTGATTGCTGATAAAGTTGTGATAATAAAAAAAAAAAAATTCCAAATTTGTGTCCAAACTTTACAAGTAAGGCAGCTGACGCGTTCAAGACTACAGTAAAAGAACACCCCAAAGTTTTTATGTTCCTGTTTGAATATTATAGTATAGTGATTTATCAATAATTCAAACAGAAATTTGCAGAAAGGTCATTCGGATCATAAAATTCAGCATAATTAATGATTTTATAACCCAAAGAAGTTTGGTTTATGGATACATTTCCTAAGCGTAGAAATATATTCCTGCCGTACACAATACACAAATCTGAGCCAATAAGCCATACGTAAAAATTTGTATCTGTCATTTACATACAAACATACATACATTAAAATTATATAAAAAGCCTATAGTAAAAGTTTAAGTGAAAATAAAAGTAATTAATATTTTTCAATAGCTCATTGTCTGATTTGTTGACTTACCAAGTGCACTGCGTGTAAATGAACATACAAACTCTAGGCGAGTAGAGTTTCAGCCTTTCTTTCCAGAGTTTATGTGTATAAACAAGTTGCATTAATTCGATAGAAGCTCACATAGTTCGAATTGCAGAACTCAGGGTGTTCAGATTATGGATATAGTACTGCGGATTACAATGGCTCAACTTCTCAACTTCAGATTTGATGCTTTTGTTTTCTGGTTACTTACATCAGAATGGCGAGGTAAAATGTTCCTATTGTACGCCAGAGTATACATGACTACCAATTTATTATCCGAAAGTGTTGGTAATAGAACATAAGTAAGAAAGATTAGTATGTTGACTAATTGTCTGTTCACTCCACCATCTATCAGACCGTATTGTGTAAATAAGAAATCTTAAGCTTTGGAAGTTCTTTGCTGAAACAAAAACAGGTCTGCGAAGCATTGCACCTTGGTTTTTGGACAAAAGATGTATATTTTTCATGAAATACTTCTTTGTATTTTGATTGCAAAGTATAGTTGCATTTTGAGAAGTTTTTCAGAACGAATGGTTCATTCTTAATTAAATATTTCCAAGCAAGGGCATTTGACATGTATAGAGTAGCCATCTACATCTTCATACGAACCTATTTTAAACCTTGATTAGAATAAGCGAGTGTCCTAAAGATAAAACTTGAGACCTAAGTAGCTATAACGCATCATATCGCAAAGAATATTTGTCATCAAAACGACACATTACAGGTTGCAATTCATTTAAGTCCTAATAACAAATGACGGATTTTTTGAAAACGTGAGTTGCTTTGGGTAAACTTTGCTGAAACTTGTACTCAAATTACTACAGCATCTGATGCTGGAGTAATCATAATAATGTTGCTTTAGTTATAAGTACTTAGCTGCGAGAATATCAGTTCCCTGATGCTTTGCTTATTTTCCTGACTGCACTACAATTAATTGCAAACTAACGTCAAGCTATCCAGTATATATCTGCATATGTTTATGAATATTGAAGCATCAGTTGCTTAAGTTGTGATAGAAACTCTAATACTCAGAATTGTGTAATGGTGTGTCTTCTTGGGGTTACACTGTGGCATATATGGCGGGATATAATGTGCAATAATAGTGTTCTTCTTTGATACGTCAATAATGCAAATCCTATGCTTTGCTTGCTATGCCTAAAGTCTTGTTATCATTGAAGACTTTGAACACTTAAAACAAGAGCTTAACGACGCAGTATACTGTGACTGTCATTGCAAGTTTATCGGTGCGAAAACAGAGGTCAAAAGCAGATCTAACCAACCACAGACCTATAGCTCTACTTTGCGATCAGCAAAGTGATGAGGAAATGCATCAACCAGGAGCTCATGAACTACCTAGAGCTTCATTACTTAGATAATATGTATTGCGCTCTTAAAGATCAACTGGACATCTCCTAACTCAAGTCCATGTGTGGAGCAAACTCATCCATTTGTTTGGCGAGGCTCACGTCGTTGCCTCAAAGGCAATCGATCAACTGTGAGTTGGGATTTACTTTAGAAGACACTCAGCAGATTGCGAAACTGTATATCAGTCGATAGGATTTTTTAAGCTGAATACAAGGACACTAGTTCCAACTCTCTGAAATGAAAAATAAAAACGTTATGAATTTGTCAAACAATTTTGGTAAGACTTTGGACCAACGGAAACCCAAGTGGGAGTTAACAGTAGTGTCAATCCACTCGGTTTGACGTGGTGCTGAGTCAAACGAGATCACTCTCAAACCGAAGAAATGCTCCACTGAAAAACTACGGCACTTGAAAGTACCTAACCTAACTTAACCCGACTTGTCAAGTTGTTGAGGTCAAAATGGGTTAAATGGGGCTCAAAGAAATGTTAATCGACCCGGTTTGACGTCTTGAGTCGGATTGTACCATTCCTGGACCAAGAAAATGGCTGCATGAAAATTCGCGCCTCTCTAAAGTTTCAAACCCAACTTAAAAAAAAGACTTCGAAATTTCGATTTCTTTCTCACGAAATATATGGTCCGTTCGAAAGTACTTGACGAGTAGAGCACAACAACACCAATAAATGGAAAATAAAAAAAATGAAGTCAAGTTGATTGACTCAGTACTTCCCTCATATTACATTAATACCATTTTATTATTTTCCCATTGCATGAAGCTATAGTCTAAGATCCTCCTGCAACCAAATCATCGCCCGTCCGCCCTCAAAAAAAGACATGCAACGCTAAAACTCTTGTAAATAGTTTCTTGCATCTCTATATGAACTACGACGATACAGTTTTTATTCTGCAAGCTTCAACTGGCTGAAACGTAACAATCAGGAACCCCCAAATCGCCTAAAAACGAAGTTTGAGCTATTTTTATATTTTTAGTTTTTTGTTATTCCTGCGCCCCCACTGACACGATTTCTAAAAACCATACGTACTTTCCATCCTCGCCACAGTAGTAAAACTGTCCTAATTAAAATCAATTCCAGGTAACACAATACAAAACGTTTAAAAGCAATACTCGTATGTATGTATGCATGAGATAATTTATTCTCCCTTCATTTCTGGAATAGGCAAGGCAATGTTCGCATGTACCTAAAAAAGGGTATTATGCCGCGAGGTCTGTTTTTCAGTGGTCAATGAAGAGCCCATTATGAATACAACTAAATTTTCATTTTTTCAACACCCCACCCCCCAACTACCCCAATTTCACCCTCACCCAAAGAAAAGTAGAAAATGATCAGGTATCTTTAAAACGTTTGAAAACGAAGTTTGAGCTGTTATTATATTTTTAGTTTTTTTATTATTTCTGCGCCGCTACTGACACCATTTATAAAATCCACAAGCGTTTTCCATCCTCGCCATGTTAGTAATACTATGTCAAAATTTCATTGAAATCAATTCAATGTTTCGTCGTTACACAATACAGAACCAGCTAAAGCAATATTCGTATATGTACACATAAAGAGATTCCTAGTCCTCTGGTTTCTATAATAGGTAAAGCAATGTTCGGATGGACCTAAAAAAGTTATTTATAACGCTAGGACTTCTTTCACAGGTCACTAGACAGCCTATTATGAATTCAATAAATTTTTCAGTTTTACAACCCCCACCCAAAAAAGGAGAAAATGATCAGGAACCCCTAAAGCGCCTAAAAACGATGTTTGAGGAATATCTGAAATTTTTTATTTTTTGCTAATTACTTCGCCGCCCATGCACCAATTTCCAAAATTATAGAAGCATTACCTATTACCCCACAGTATATCGCTGAGATTACGAGGCTAGAAAAAAGCGACAGACAGACAGACAGACCGGCAGACGGAAATGAGTGACGCGGATTTTCGTTATATAGACATCATCATCAAAATCGGAAATTTTCGCAATCACAATACTCCCCTCACCTATCGATGAGGAAAGTAAAAGTTATGATCTATGAATTCTTAATGTTCCTAAAAATTAGGTAAGTTTAGGTTGAATTAGGGTTGTGCATTTGCGTAAATATGGTGGGCCTAAGGGGCTGGCTTTGGCTGAACTTCATAAACTGAGAATCAAAATAAACGTTTTTTCAGTCTATTGATTGATACAATATATTGTATAGTAGAGTATTGAAATTTCCAAATTTCAAAGTGGCGTGGATTTTCATCGGAATGTTTTCTTACTCTGAGAGTGGTTGCGTTCGAGACACAATGTCTAGCCACGTCGATTAACATCCATTTTGATCTCAACAACGCAACTGGTTTGGATAAATCAGGTTAGGTTATGAAACTTCAAAGTGCCGTAATTATTCACCAGAACGTTTCCTTGGTCTGAAAGTAGTCTCGTTCGATTCAGAACGTCAAACCGAATCGTTTGACACCATTATTGACCCCCATTTCGGTTTCTGCTAAAAAGAAGTCTTACCAAAATGATTTCAAAAATTTATAACTTTTTTATTCTTCATTTTGGTGAGTTGGCATTACATTCAGCCTGAACGTTTTTCTAGAGCGATATATAGTTTCGCCATCTACTGAGTGTCCCCTAAGCTAAATCTTTACCCAACTGTGTAGATAAATTCTATATGATACGACCTATTTAATTTATTATCAATTATAAGCCCTAAGTATTTTATGTGATATACCTCGTGCTACTTTTTGATTAGTTTATATTTTGGAGACGTTTATTTTTTTGTTTGTATGCTATAAATTTTGTTTTAGCGATGCTTATCTTTAGCTTATTATAATACAACCAGTTTAAGTAGTGAACTAGGTCATCATTTACAGTGTTGTTCAATGTCTCTTCTCCTCCACCTCCCACGACGATTAAGACAAGCAATATAGCGGAACTGGGCAGTTGTAGGGAATTATGATTTTGACGGTGTAAATAAGTGCAAATATAGTATCTTTTCTTATTATTGTGTTACCCAGTGAGGTATCTGTTTTTGGTCACGTGATGTCCGATTCAAAATTTTTAATGCCACACCCTATATATTTGTGACTTTTTGTATTCCTCCCGATAAAACAATTCCAACAAACTAGCACACTTGGTGTCTAAAGTGATTAATGCAGGAGCTGCAGGTACTTAAAGGATGGTTCCACTGTATTAGATGTAACCATTGTATTGTAAAGTGAGATACACATCTGAGTTTAGTGGTGTTCAGTGATCAGTGACAAATGACAGCTGTGACAGATGACAAGGGGGGTGTCATGTATGGGGAACCTTATAACTGATTTGTCACTTGTAACTAGGCTGGTAAGGCATATGGAAGTTTGTATCGTTCATCGGAAATCCAAATATATCTGGGAGTTGTGGAGTCATCCTGGTTTCATTTAGACAGCAACGAATACCCAGGTATCATACATGGTGTCAGGTGTGAACATTTGAGACAACAAACGGCAATTGAAGTAGTGAAGTCGCAACATTGAAAAGCTTGTGGTGTGGTCGCGTGGTCGGCAACCAAGGGAAAACATGGAAGAAGCCACCAGAACCACTATCGCTGGATGGAAACATAGCAGACAGTTGGGCCAAATTTGAGCAGAAATTTGCGTTATTCATGACTGCAACGGAGCTAGGAAGCAAAAGTGAGGAAAAGAAAAAAGCAGTATTTTTGAGCCTAGCTGGTGATGAGGCTTTGGAGCTCTATAACACCTTTGTATGGACAGAGGGTGAAGCAGTAACACTAGAAAACATTATTCAAAAGTTTAGCAGCTACTGCGCACCCAAGAAAAATGTTATCTTTGAGAGGTATAAGTTCAACAGCATAGTGCAGAAAGAGAATCAGCCCTTTGATTCATTTGTGACAGAGCTACGCAAAGCTGTGAAAACCACGATGTACAAGGACCAGGAAGAGATGATAAGGGACAGAATAGTTATGGCAATTAATGATAAAACCACTCAGGAGATACTACTGAGGGAATGTGAGTTGCCTTTGGAGAAAGCATTACACTTTTGTAGGGCAATAGAAGTTAGCAAAAACCAATGTAAGGCATTACATAGTGAAACTGAAGTCCATGCTGTGCAGACAAGCGCTTGTAAGTACTGTGGTCGGAAGTGTTCAGCATTTGGCAGGACATGTGCAAAGTGCCAGAAGAAAAACCACTTCGCAGCAGTATGCAAGAGCGAGCAACCAGGCAAGAGTAGAAATGCAGACCGAGGTGAAACCAGAGGTACTCGGAAAAAGCAAATACATGGTATAGAGGAAAATGGGGAGGAGACTGAAGATGAAGTGGAGTTCTATGTAAGGTCCATTGAAGGTATGGGTATGGCTCTAAGGGCGTGGAATGAAACTATTGCAGTTGAAGGTAAGAAGGTGAACTTCAAGTTGGATACAGGAGCAGAGGTGAGTGTGCTGCCTTTAGACATTATAAAAAAATGTAATATAATGAGAAAAATGGAGAAAACTAGTGTTAAATTAGTTGCATATGGTAGCCCTGCATACAAACTGAAAGCTGTTGGGAAAATTCAGCTAAGTTGTAAAGTAAATGATAATTGTAAAACGATAACATTTATTGTAGTTGATGGTGATAATCAAAAACCACTGTTGGGTTTAGCTGATTGTGTTGCATTAGACTTAGTTAAGAGAGTTGAGGAGGTTCAAGCATGCTTCCAATCTCTAGAAGATGTTGTTGAAAAATATGCAGATGTTTTTAGAGGTTTGGGTAATTTTCCTACTAAGCGTCATATAACTTTAAAAGAAAACGCTAGTCCAAAAATTACTCCTATTAGACGTGTACTATTAATTCTACATGAGAAATTAAAAGCAAAGTTAAAAAGTTTAGAAAGTCAAGGGGTCATTAGGAAAGTTGATAAGCCAACTGAGTGGCTTCATCCTTTAGTCACTGTAGATAAGCCAAATGGAGATTTGAGGCTTTGCTTGGACCCGAAGCATCTGAACATGTCCATCCAAAGAGAACATTTCTTAATTCCGTCGCTTGATGAAATCACAGCCAAATTTTCAAATAAAAAATATTTTACAGTTCTCGACATGAAGGACGGATATCTTCAGATCTCCCTAGATGACGATAGTGCTGATTTATGTACATTTGGCACACCTTTTGGGAGGTTTCAGTTTGTTAAGTTACCATTTGGTATATCGTCTGCTCCAGAGGTGTTTCAAAAGAAAAATTATGAGCTGTTTGGTGATTTGGATTTTGTAGGTCTGTATTTTGACGATATGGTAGTCACAGGTGAAACAGAAGCTGAACATGATCACAATTTATCAGTTGTTTTAGATAGAGCTCGTCAGTATAATGTTAAGTTCAATAAAGAGAAAATTCAATTCAAAAAGGATCATATTAAATTTTTGGGGCAGATATTTTCCAAAAAAGGTGTACAAACAAATAGTAACTATGTAAAAGCCATTTTGAATATGCCAATTCCTAATTCTAAAAATGAATTACTTAGATTCCTGGGTATGGTAAAATACATTGGCAAGTTCGTTCCAAACTTATCTAAAATGACTGCAAGTTTAAAACATTTAACAAGACAAGATGTTGAGTGGACATGAACTGATGTTCATAATGAAGCTGTTAATAAGTTGAAACATTTACTGACTCAATCACCTATATTGTCTTACTTTGATCCCAAAAAGCCCATTGAGATAGAGACAGATAGTTCAAAAGATGGACTGGGTGCTTGTTTGTTGCAGGAAGGACATCCAGTGGCATTTGCATCTCGCAGTCTAACACTGACAGAGCAAAAATATGCTCAAATTGAGAAAGAAGCACTAGCTATATTATTTGCAGTGCAAAAGTTTCACTTTTTCATTTATGGTCTAGACACTATAATTTATAGTGATCACAAACCTTTAGAATCAATTTTTCAAAAAGAAATTCATGCAATATCCCCTAGATTGCAGAGAATGAGGTTAAAATTATTAGGACATAATATTCATGTTAAATATAGACCAGGGAAGTACATGTACATCTCTGACACCTTATCAAGAGCATTTTTAGCTAATGAAAAAGCTTTGAAATCAAATGCCGAAATAGAGTATTCAGTCCACTGTTTGTCAAGATACCTACCTATGTCAGAGGAAAAAAAAGGCTGTTTCAAATGGAAACAAACAAAGATGGAGAGTTATCCATGGTAAAAAGCTTTGTATTAAGCTCCTGGTCAAGTAATACAAACATATTCAATAATAGCATTAAACAATATTTCAAAAACAGAGAAAACTTGTTCATAAGTGATGATTTGTTGTTTTTAGGGAACAAACTTGTTGTCCCAAGTGTACTGAGGAAAGATATGCTTAAGCTTTTACATGAAGGGCATTTTGGGATTGAAAAGACTAAAGCAAAAGCTCGGGAGGTTTATTATTAG
Organism: Callosobruchus maculatus; assembly: GCA_951848785.1. Classification (NCBI taxonomy): domain Eukaryota; kingdom Metazoa; phylum Arthropoda; class Insecta; order Coleoptera; family Chrysomelidae; genus Callosobruchus; species Callosobruchus maculatus. Next base: position 9,642,303 of record CATOUR010000026.1, on the reverse strand, counting down.
CCTAATATGTCAGCAGACCTAGAAAGTCTAATCAAGTCTTGTAAAATTTGTGAAAAGTATACTAGGAAAAATACTAAAGAAACGTTAATGCAATATCCGATACCTACCAGATCATGGGAACGTCTTGGCACAGACATTTTCACATATGCAGACCAAAGTTACATTATTTTGTTTGATGCTTATTCAAATTGGTTAGAGCTATTACCCATCAAGAATAAAAGTGCAAACTCTGTGATTGCAGAATTTAAATCTGTATTTGCTCGTTTGGGCGCACCAGATATAGTTATAGCTGACAATGTACCTTTCAATAGTGAACAATTCAAAAATTTTGCTTTGGAATGGAACTTCAATTTGTGCTTTAGGAGCCCAAATTTCCCCAGATCTAATGGGCTGGCAGAAAAAGGTGTAGCAATATCTAAAAGCATTGTCAAAAAAGCAATAGAGGGAGGAAAAGATGTAGCAACTGCATTGTTAAATTATAGAAACATGCCACTTAAATATATGGGGTATTCACCCTCACAATTATTGAATAGTAGGTGTTGTAAAACCAAAGTGCCAGTTGTAGCCGATGTTTTGGAACCCAAGTTATGTAAAAATGTTGTAGAGAAAATTAGAAATAAGAGAGACGTAAATCAGCATTACTTTGATAGAACGGCAAAACAACTAAAACCACTGGAAAAAGATGTCACTGTTTACGATCATGTAACAAGGACATGGAACAGTGGAAAAATTGTAGATTTCCTAGGTCATATCTTGTAAGGGATTCTTTAGGCAACACTCTTAGAAGAAACAGACAAGATTTAAGATCGTCACTGAATTCTTATAGCGCTCAATGCTCGGTTGATGATATACCAGAGGCATCTCGTAAAGACGACTGCCATAGCAGGCATAGTATTGTGAGCCCTGATGCTACTAGTATGCCTAAAGAATCCTCACATCATAAGGAGCCTGAAGTCAAATTTGAGAATAGGTCTAGATTTGGGCGTATACTTAGAAAACCAGAGCGTCTTAATCTTTAAGGGGAAAGATGTATTAGATGTAAGCATTGTATTGTAAAGTGAGATACACATCTGAGTTTAGTGGTGTTCAGTGATCAGTGACAAATGACAGCTGTGACAGATGACAAGGGGGGTGTCATGTATGGGGAACCTTATAACTGATTTGTCACTTGTAACTAGGCTGGTAAGGCATATGGAAGTTTGTATCGTTCATCGGAAATCCAAATATATCTGGGAGTTGTGGAATCATCCTGGTTTCATTTAGACAGCAACGAATACCCAGGTATCATACATCCACTACCATCGATTATAACATGTACCCTACAGTTAAATTACTTTGGTAGTGTATCATAATACTAATAATACCTAAATGTTTTGTAATAACTCTAAACTGAATAAACTGACAGTTCTCAAGTTGTTTATCAATTATTGCAATTGTTTTTCACAGCACACTTACTAAATGGATGAACATTTATTTATTTACAAAATAGCCTGCATTTTTCTCGAAAACGGTTAGCCCTATCGAGATGTACCAAGAGACCATTTTTACGTAGAAATCTCTGAAATACCATATTTTAAAATCAAAATGTCAAAAAATTACCACTTAAAAAATGGGATTATTTTTAGCCTCAACTCCTCCCGTATGATACGCCTCTGATTAAAGTTATGAAATTCTGAATTCAGAATCAGATTTAGCGCCAAAAGGTTACCCATCGTACCTAATTTCGTAATTTTGTTATGAATGGTTTCGAGAATATCGAGGGAAAACCGTCTTCAGGGTGCCCCATGCAAAGGAGCTTAGCTCCCTTAGGAAGCATTTCCGGACCCATGTTCATATGACATTTTCTTTCTATTTTTCGAAGTACTATTCGTGGTTAAAGTTTGTTAAAATACTTAATTAACACCCTGTATATTTATCTATAAATAATTTTTTTAATTATAATTCTTATAATTCTTAAGAAGACGGTTGCCACAGCAATTATTGATATTTTTTTTGCTGCCAGACTTGAAAATTGGACATATTCTGCTTGCTTTTCATTCATCTGGGAACATACTAGTTCTTAATACTGTATTAACAGGGTTAGTTATAATCTTCAAGATCCTTCAGGTTTTTTATGACTCTGGCTGTCACCTCGTCGTGCCCTGGAGCAGAGTATTGTTTCAGTTTAGATTGGTTCCGCTAATTTCCTGTTCATTAGCTAGCTCTAGGAGAATACTATTTTTACATGCTGCATCGGCAAACTCCTGAGGCACGGTAACACCGCTTATTTAGTAAAAAGTACCGGAACGCTTAAATATCCCCACAACTGCCACAGCTGGAACGATAAAATTCAATACTTGGAGGTCTTTGAACATGCAGAGTTCAAAAATGCTAACAGCAGTGTTGGGAGATTTACCACTTTTACGTTTCACGTCATAATTTTGTTATTTTGATTGGCATGCCCTATTTATGACGTGTAACGCAAAAGTGGTGGATCTGACAATAATGCTATTAGTATTATGTTTGTTTTTCATGGGTTTCGGTCAAAGATTAAAACTATAACTTTTTTTTACTACGTTTCTGTTTGTTTTAATCTAAACCATCTTCAGAGCTGAATTCAGCTCTCTCAACCCGTAGAGGCTGTTTCACAAACAAAACAATTTTACAGAAATGTAACCGACATCTGAAATTAACACACCTGAAGATGGTTTAGATTAAAATAAACCAAAATATAGTGAAGGAAAGTTATAGTTTCAATCGCTGACCGAAACCCATGAAAAACAACCATAATCTAAAAGTCGCGGTCACTTGAAAAATACCTCAGCTATTAGTATTTTTGAACCTTGCATGTTCAGAAACCCCCAGGGATTGAATTTTATCGTTCCAGCTATGGGAGTTTTTGGAGATATTTAAGCGTTACTGCACTTTTTACTGGAAAGGCCGCATTGCCGTATCCCAGTAACTAAAAAAAAACAAATTTTTAAAATCATGTGACCTTACTAAACTGGACGTGCAAAATTTATTGGAGATCTTTAACTTCCGGTACTTTTTACTATCGTATGTTGCAGGAGTTTTGAGTTTTTCAAAAAATTAAAAAAAATATCTCACAATAATATATTTGAGCAGTAACAAAAATTACAAAAAACAACAATATTTCCTAATATAAAAATGACATTAAAGTACTGCTAATGGGCCATGATCTTCCACGGCTCGCAGTTTCCTCTTAATGTTCCTCATTACGTTTTGGACAGATTCTAAATCAATTTCTCTGACCTTTAGCATTATTCTTCTTCTTAACTGCTGTTTGTTTTGAGCTTTCCAGCCATCGTTATAAACTTTGGCACTCAGTTGAGCCCAAAAAGTTTCGATACGTCTTGCTTGAGGAAGATTGGGAGGGTTGTCGTTTCGTGGTACAAAAGGGATTCCGTGTTGTTCTAGCCAGTTTTTCGTAAGCAAAGCATAGTGACTTGAAGGCAGATCTGGCCAAAACATGATGTTGTCATTAGCATGGTGGGTATTAATAAAATTGAGTAGTTTAGACAAACATCTTTGAGTATAGACTTCTGCTGTAACCGCTTCGGCCCTAACTCGTCCAACGTACGGCTGTGAAATACCGATGTTTGATATAGCGCACCACACTAACACTTTGTTTTCAAACTCTTTTTTTCGTTTAAATTTTACATTACCTGGACAGGCTTCAAAGTCTGTCGTGTAAAAACCATCATTAGGTACCTTTGATTTCTGAGTTCGAAAATGTGAAATACTTTTCATCGTCTAGAATAATTTTTATGTTGCCAGCAAAATGAGTACGACGTAAAGTGCGACAGCATTAAGGACTTCTTTCGAACTGATTTGAGGAATACCTTGGACATTTTCTTCTTTTTCGGAATTTTCTGTTATTTCTCCACATTTTTCCTACAGATTGTGCTAGCATTGACGTGAAAAATGCGTCCAAGTTTTCGTGTTGAAGTTCCAACTCGATGTTCACTTGTGTTGACCATTCTTTGAACTGTAGCAGCATTCATCGTTCTTGGACGTCCGCTTTTTGGTAAATTTATACAAAGAATATCTTCTTCGCATTCACGAATCGCTCGATAATTTGTGGCAACAGGGATATTTTGATTTTGATATTGATTTCTTTCTTTTCTCAAGTCGTCCTGTAGATACTCTTCCGAATATCTCATTCGCACTACATTTTGACGTCTTGTATCATAACCAAAATGGTTTTATTGTTACGTTTAGATGTTGGCTGGTTACCATGGTAACGATTTCTGAATTGCTTCCCACGGTGAAATTCTCAAAACTTTTGCAACATACGTTATAACCCGGTGTAATTGAATGCGGAAATGTATTTGTCAAAAGGATGCATTTAACTTTATGCAGACCATACAGTTCACCAACCCTTTTAATTACGTAATCGGCTCCACCTAATAATCCACCTAACCTTATTAGTCCCCGCAACACGACGTGCCTGGGTCTGTCGAGGTATCAGATTCGCTGCGATCTGCATTTGAAATCCCACCCCTCCCGTCACTCCCCCAACGCTTCTACATCTCATCTCCCTTCGTCCGCTTAACTATCCGTGAAGGGCTCACTATCCCAGCCCCTGATAGCATTAGCTAATCCTAGACGTTAAAGGGATCCACCACGTAACGCTTTGAACAGTGGTGTCCTTAACAGGTATTGTAATACTCTGGAATATTGTTCGAAATTATCGTATGCTGTCGAATCGAATCGAACCGAATCTCGATAATTGAGAGACGATTCGTGTCTCTAGAACGTACTAGTATGAGGAATAGCCTACCACAATAGATAATTAATTATGCTTCAAAGATATACTAGCGTGTAGTCTCATTTATCTAATGTCGATTATTCGAGGATATATCAGTACATACAGGGTGAGTTTTTAGTACCGGCTCGGTCGATAACTCCACTACTATAGCGAAAAATGTTGTATATAAGAGTTGTAGCCACGGGTATGCTCCTTGCTCAGAAAATATTTAAATTTATTCAGGGTGATCCATAACTACGTGGTGATGCAAACTTCCTTTTTTTTAAATGAGACACCCTATATATTATTCCATATTCTAATTGTACTAATGATTTCCGTTCTTCCAATATAGGGTTTTGTTATATTATACAGGGTATTTCAAAAGTTATGACTATTTTTATATCCAAATCGGGGTCAAATGAACGTACTGTATATCAAAAAGTAATAAATCAAAGGTTATTTTTTTACACGGAAATATTAAAAATATCCTCTAGTTTTAAAATCGGCTATAAAAAAAGCCCGTGACGCGTACTCGTATACAGGGTGATGTAGAATGTAAAATCCACATTTTCTCTTTTTTGTTAAATGTAACCCCCAATATTTTATTATCTCAATGAAATGCGTTCAATATGCTCTTTCGTCTTTGTATAGCACTTGTTGTACCTACGTCCATCAGTTTCCGAGATATTTCGATTTTTCGGTAAATTTAAAATATAGCTTCTATTTGTGTACTGAAATTTATTCATTTTGAGAAAGTACTATCTAATTTATTTTTTGTCTAACGAACAACTAAATTATAAGGTCATGATACTATTTGATGAAGTCAAAACCCTAAATCATCGACATAATAAAGTCAAGTATGCTGAGGAAACAATTTTGTAGGCGTCATGCATAATTATTATGAAGCAGATTTATCAGGTGTGCTTTGAAAAATTGACAGTTTTCATAACCTGCCCAATAATTCCGTACTGTGTGAAAAACCAGCTTCAAAAATTAATATTTTCTTTGAGGGTATTTAGGAGAATCTTTGAGACATTGTCTACTTGCCTCTAGAATATATCAACTATGAACAGCAATATCCAGAACGGAGGCAGTCTAAAACTAATGCGTTTGAAAGATTGAAGCATCGTTTTATTTGGACTGTGTCGTTTGATATTTCATAGCCTACCTGATACATCTGCTTGATAATTATGCATGACGTCTATAAAATTGTATCCACAGCGCACCTGACCTATATTATATCGTTAATTCAGTGTTTTGACTTGATTAAGTATTATTATGGCCTTATATTTAAGTTGTTTGTTAAGCAAAAACAACATTTGATAGTATTTTCTCAAAATAAATAAATTTTAGTAAACAATAAACATCTCAGAAACTAATGAATGCGGCCATAACAAGTGCTATACAAAGATGAAAGAGCATATCAAAAGCAATTCTTCGGTATAATAAAATATTTGGGGTTACATTTAAAAAAAAAAAAGAGATAATCTAGATTTTGCATTCTACATCACCCTGTATACAAATATGCATCACGGGTTTTTTTTATAGCGGATTTTAAAACTAGAGAGACTTCAGCATGGCGTGCTCAAAGCCATCATCTTTGACACTTCGGCCACCAAATATTGATCAGCTGTGACAGTTCAAATTGTAAACAATGCTGTGTAACGCCAACTAACCTGAAAATTCTTCCAGTGCAATCCATGTTACAAACACTGCACTTTTTGAGTTCCATCTCGAAAGACTGTTAACTACACTCGAATATAGCACAGCAAGTCCGTAAAGTTTCACTAGAGTTACCAATAAATAGCAAATTCTATTTTACTGACCAAGCATAAAAGACGCACAAACAATAAACAAAGCAAACGTTTAACAGTTGAGGGCATGCGGGGTTGCCAGCTCCTCAAAATTATGCAAGACTTCAGAATTTGCGTTTATGATGAAGAAATATGCAGTAACGCAGTAGAGGTCAACATATCTATTGATTTTGCTCTAATCATTTCTGAACCATCAAAATACCGTCTTTTTTAGCGTAGAATGGAATATTTCTGGATAAATGGTGGTCGATATGACAACGTACGAAAAGATGTCGGCCTATTAGAATTCGTTGTTTACTACCTCTATGTTCAGTTGTTACTCTGAGGGCCGACCCCAGTCCCCGATTCCTGTGATGCTTGTTGAATGTCAACAAACTCAGTAGATTTCAAATGTCATAGGCGTATCATGAAGTACGTCAATTAGGGTTACGATACACCGAAAAGAATGATTAATAGCGTTATTCACTGGTTGCACTCGGGCTTCACTGGATTTTTATTTTGCATTTAACTAGCAGTTCCAGTGCAAAATGTTATAAATGCACTCATTTCAGTTACATTACTGCACTCGGAGCGGTCGAACTGTGTGTAATGAACCAAGAAAATGACAGTAGGTTTGAGCAGGAAACTTTATATCATAGAATTTATGTGTTTCACCTGTTTAAACTTTTGAGCTTTGAATACGGTAATACCAAGTAGATTTTCGCTATTTTCAGACAGAATGAGTAGAGTGAACGAAAAAAATCAAACTTTTAATTTCCTTGTTTGAATTGGCAGAATCCAACTCATCTTCTGAGGATGAACAAAATAATGTGTTTATGAAGAAATTTGGGAGAAAAATTCCCAGAATTAGCAATTAGATGCAAACTATTGAAAAGTTTCCGAGTAAGTAGTATATAATTATATATGTAAAGATTCTTGTCAAAACAAGTTGTTGTTACTTAATGTGTATTCCACTGGAAGAACCCAGTGCAAAAGTGTTACCCTAGATGAACTTTTCCAGTATTCTGCACTGGCATGGAGTGCACTAAGCTGTGCCCAGTTAAAAATAATAAATACACATAAATAGTAAATCGGCTTTTGATTCTTTCGACGAACACTAAAAAACACTGAAAATTTAGATTATGGGTCGTATTCATAGTCGATGCTTAACGGTCGCTTGATACTTGAGGGTACCTTAAGTAAGGTTTTGTGCATCGACAGCTACTTAAGAGTCCCTTACGTAAGGTTCCCTTGAGTAATACTCAAGTAACGAAATGTCAACATGACATTTCGTTGCACTGAAGACTATTTTGTAGGTTAATTTTAGAGTACGGTGTTGTTAATTGCTGTCATATCTGGAAAAATGTCCGGCACAAAACACGAAAGACTGGCACAAAACAAAAAGAGATAATGGAAAACATCAAAATGCGTAGGCATATGCATAACAAATTGACTTATCTTTGAAATACGGCAACGTCGCCAAACGAGTCCCGCCGTCTCGTAGATGTGGACTGATTCTCTTTCCCTCTCAGGGTTTGTAGGTAACGATTGATTGATACAGCTGGGGATTTCACAATCGTCCTTATGTAGCGACAAATCAAAGTACAAAAAGTTTGTTGATACAGCTTAAAACCTAGTGTAGTGCCGACAGCTGTAATCCGCCGAGACGACTATGAATATGGACCCAAATCTTCTTCTAAAGATTCTAACATATTCAGCGAAACACGTATCAAGTTTGGCAGTTGGTTGGACTATACAATGTTCATAAAGGGAATGTAAGACACTCGTCCAGTAAAGCACTTATATTGTCTACAAAAAAAAAATGAAAATACTGCTATTTCAGCTAATAAGTAAATGGTGTTAATTATTGTTTGTTGTAAAAAGAAGTTGCTCTAAAATTTAATTCATGCGTTGACGCCGTCGTTTCTCAAATCATGTTTTGGTATAGGTGAACATAGCGTGAGAAATATTTACACCAGCAAACAACAAGGCATGTGGTAGCTATTGCCTATTATGAAACATCGTCAATACTTTCTCAAAAATACTTAGTTTAGGTTTATTTCCAAATGCTGGATTTTCTCTTAAATTCATAGCTTAGCAGATACTTTCTCTTCGAACTGACTAAGACCTTCTGATACCTTTTCCTTTTCGTGGCAGGAGGTGCGTATAGGATGACAACCTAGCACAGTAGTGCTCATTTGTTGCTACTGGGTCCTCCTAAATTTGGTATCGCAACAGTATTGCCGCCTCCTTCTCAGGCTTTGCCACTACTCTTTTAAGATTTTCTCCGTAACGTCTCTAGTTATCCCTATCGAAGACAGATCGCTTTGGGATATAAAAAATAATAATAATAATAAAACGTCTTTATTTAAACTGTTTCTGTAACGGGCGAAGTTTAGCCACATGGCTATTCCTCCAATTAACCCTAATTTGTTATATAAAACACAAATATGTATACGCATAAATGTATGAGTATGATGTATTCATATACACAAACATTATGCTCAACGAAGGAGAAAAAGAAAACACTAAAAGTTACTGTAACATTAATCATCATAACAAGTTCGTTGAAATGACTGAGAAAAGAAAAAGTATAAAATTTATTTATGTTGTGATAATAAATATTCTTTAACACAATGCTTGAATTTTCTATGATGTAACTGCTTGAACGGCTGTGGCAAAAAATTAAAATATTTAACAGAGTTATATGTGAAACATCTTTTAAACAGCGATGTTTTATGCTGGGGCATAGTTAACATATAGGGATGTCTCAAATTTCGTTGCCTGATATCGGCTCTAAAAATCAGTTTCCGATACAGATATGATGGTTTCTTATTTTCTATCAGTCTATGGACAAAGCACGTTATGTGATACATATACATCTCTTTAACATTCAGCCAGTTTGAAGTTCTAAACGACGAGAAGATGTGATCAATTTTTTTTTAGATTTGATATCAGTCTACAGCATGTATTTTGTATAATTTGCAATCTAAAAGCGGTGGCCTGATCTAAACAGGGGTAATATAGAATGAGACAGTACCTCAGCTTTGAAATGACCAAACATTCACAAAGCATTTTTTTTAATTTATATAGCTTGATATAGATATAGATCTGTTGGCGAATAACAATTTTAAAACACCAAAACAGTTTTTTACAACCAATGAAATATGTTGCCGAAAACGAAGATCTTTGTCTAAAATAACTCCCAAATTCCTTGCATTGTCCAATATGCTGATAGGTAAGTCCTTCACTAAAATTTGGTTATTATCCTACGTTATTATATATACGTTATACGTATATATACTATATATACGTTATTATATATATTACGTTTGTCATGATTTTTCGTTGCAAACAGTAACACTACCGACTTACTGGCATTTAGACTTAGTGAGTTTTTTTTCAGCATAGTCGACTATCGACGATATATCCTTATTTAAATCAGTCATGACAGAAGCATAATTTTGCGGTTCAAAAGAGACATATAGTTGAGTGTCATCTGCATATTGGACAATTTTGCCCAAGTCAGAAACATATATTAAGAATAGGAGTTGACCCTTGGGGTACACCTGATATTACATGTTCAAATCTGGAGGAAACATGGTCTAAGGAAACTTTTTGTTTTCGATTGCTAAGGTAATTGTATAGAAATTGTACAGCTGAGTCCGGTAAACCATAATATCTATACTTAGCTAATAATAAAGAATGGTTTATCGTATCAAAGGCCTTTGAAACATCAAGTAATACCAAGGCCGAAGCCTAATTCTTGTGTAGCGCTCGAATGATCTCATCACTGACTTGGAGCAACGCTGTGGTAGTGCTGCAACCTTCTCTAAAACCTGACAGGAAGGATGGTATAATGTCATTATTAAGAAAATGGTTTTTAAGTTGCTTGTAAATAATTTTTTCTATAATTTTTGCCATAACGGGAAGAAGGCTAATCGGACGCAAATCTGAGAAACCTTTTGGATTATTAATTTTAGGGATAGGGATAACTATTGCTTCTTTCCAGCACTGTGGAAAGTATTTTTTTTCAATACAGATATTTATCAAATGAGTAATATATTTACAGATAACTGGGAAAGATAGCTTGAGCATTTCAACAGTTATACCATCACTTCCGCAAGCGTTAGATTTTATTTGTTTTAGTACAGAGAGTATTTCCTGCTCATCAGTCATATTAAAATAGAATCATTCCAAACCAGCAAGTTTATTGTTATTGAAGTATTCAATTTCATTTTTACATTTATCAATATTGTCCTTATGGACAGATAGAAAATAATTGTTAATTGCAGATGGATTACGTAGGTGAGGTGGTATAACAGCACTTTTTTTGGATATTCAAGCACTTCAGAGTTTTATATAGTTTAGATGAATTTTTTTCTCTGCATATAATATGCTCCAAATGGGCCGATTTTTCTTGACGCACGCACGCAAGCGCAAAATTTCTCAACGCTTTGTAGGATTGCCAATTTTCTTCAGTTTTGTTAGCCTTATAAGCACATAATGCACTATCTCTCTGATGAAAAATCATCTTCAGATTTGACGTTAGCCATGGTGCATATGGCTTACTAACTCTGACAGTACGGATAGGTGCATTTCTGTCGAATACATACATTATATTGTTGTTCAAAAATTCCACTTTGTTATCTATGTCTTTGATCTGAACAATTCTTAGCCAATCTATATTGTGAAGGTCATTTTTAAAATCAACATAATTGAAATTTTTGAAATCCCTTATAGTAACGTACTTTTGTTTAGAGCGTGGCTTTTAAAAAATTGCTTCACAGTAGACTAAAAGATGATCAGTCATCAGATCAACATCCAAAGTTCCAGCTTTGTTACAGGGTTCAGGAAAGGTCACAAAAATGGGATCTAGTAGCCTTTCAGAATTTTGAGTAATTCGCGTAGGCTCCTGTATTAGTTGTTGCAGATCATAGGATTGAAAACTTTGTGAGAGGTTATTATCAATATTTAGGAGGTTCACATTAACATCTCCAAGTACTACTATATGGTCATACATCACTGAAAAATTAGACAACAGTGTATCTAAGAGCTGAACTGCATTGTTAATATTGGCCTTAGGTGGCCTGTATAAGACACCTAGAGCTATAGTTATAGACTTTAGTTTAACAGAAATCCAAAATTGTTCAACTACTAAAGGATTATGTAATCAGATAAATCGATAGTTTCATATACAAGATCCTTAACATATAAACAAATACCACCTCCTCTAATCTCTATCTTTACGATATACAGAAAAACCATCCAAGGCTATCACATCAGAGGAAACATGTTCAGTAAGCCATGTTTCAGAAAGGGCAAATATGCCAAAACTTTGTTCTTGGATTAAAGTAGATAAACCGCTTAATGAGGGCAACAAAGAACGAATGTTGACATGACCAAATTTCAGAATATTGGTTTTAGCCATAATCAATCCTAGACTGAAGTTTTGACAAGTACTGTTGATAAGCAGTACAAGATCTGTCCCTTGCTGAATGACTTACTGAAATATTAGCCTTATTGTACTTGTTATAGTTCATACAGTTAATACAGACTGTATTGGAAGATGAACATGTTTTAAAGTTATGATTTTCGGAACACTCAGAACAGGACCTATCGCACTCATTTTGCAATGTTTTTCAATGTGGCCAAATTTAGAGCACTTAAAACACTGAAGAATATGGATATGATCTGTCATACATATGAATGTCATACAAGTCGCATTCTGTGCGCACGAGGTCTGAGTTGGTGAATTATTTTTCAACTTCAGCTACCAACTGAAAGGGACTGACCATATAAAATATATTTCAAAGGAGAAACCGCACAATTTAGCCCTCGCACAATCCTTTACTACTGGATTCGCCTTGATAAATTCGTTTTACGGCTTAGCGGGCCTTGAGACGAGAGGAAATCACGTCGTAGCTGGGTCCAATCATTGTGTTCCGTGATGGCGCTTCTTCGGCTGATTTGAGATTCTATTGGTCTTGATTGACCAGCCTTCGGAGCCGGCGGCGGCGGCAATAGCGGCAGCGCTCACTTGGACCCGTCATACATAAAGGAGATTTCCGCGCGAAGGGAAAATAAGGGAAAATGATGATAATTTTTGCGACTGTCAACTGGCGAGCTACCCGACGCGACACTGCCGTCGCCGTCGCCGCTCGAGTCGACTCGCTGGGCTGTTGTATCGATCCCCAGCGAGACGCAAAGACATTACGTGTCGCCACAGAAACACATTCCATGAGATATGAGATTTTACTTGTTTCTTCCGGTTCTCCACGTTGTATTTGTTGGAGACTGTAACATTTGCACAGCTCTGGGGGCTAATTTCAAATGAAGTATGTGTAACATCCAATAGGTGAGAATTGTTACACAAACTTTTTACTCCGGTAGGTGCGAGGAGTATTGTGATCGCGGAAATTTTCCGTTTTGAGACGATACGCTTTTTGGCCGTTTTATGATATAACGAAAATCCACATCAGACATTTCCGGCGGTGTGTCTGTCGGTCTGTCTGTCTGTTGGAGTTCTTCCAACGTCGTAATCTCAGTTACCGCTACATGGATTGTGATGAAATTTGGGTAGCGATGTTCTGTGGAGGTCGTAGAAGGTAACAGTGCTACAATTTTGAAAACCGGTGCATGGGCGGCGGAATAATTAGCAAAAAAAATTAATACTCCTCAAAATTCGCTTTTAGGCGTCTTAGGCTTTCCTAGCCATTTTCTACTTTTTACTTCCCACACCGATAGGTGAGGGGAGTATTGTGATCGCGAAAATTTTCGAATTTGAGATAACACGCTTTTTGGGTGTTTCATGATACATAACGAACATCCACGTCACTCATTTAAGTCTGTCTGTCTGTCTGTCTGCCTGTCTGTCTGTCTGTCTGTTTCTTGGTCTGTCTGTCGGTCTGTCTGTTGGCGTTCTTCTAACGTCGTAATCTCGGTGACTGCTGCATGAAATTTGGGTTGCGATATGTTCTGTGGTCGTAGTAGGTAATGCTCCTATAATTTTGAAAATGAATTTTAGGGGTCACTGACCATTTTCTACTTTTTTTGGGTGGGGGTGAATTTGGGGTGGTTGGGGGGTGGAGGGTTGTAAAACTGAAAAATTTGTCTTATTCATAATGGGCTGTCCATTAACCTGTGACTGAAAAACCTAGCGGCGTAATACACTTTTTTAGGTCCATCCGAACATGGCCTTGCTTATTCGAGGCTGAGGGACTTGGAATTTGTGATGTACACATACCCACGAGTATTGTTTTAGATCGTTCTATATTGCGTAACGTGACAATTATTTAATTCATTTTAATGAAACAGTATTACTACCGCGGCGAGGATGGAAAACGCGTATGTTTTTGAAAAATGATGTCAGTGCCGGCGCAGCAATAATAAAAAACAAAAAATGTTTCTAGTTTTTTTTGGGTGGGGGTGAATTTGAAGTGGTTCGGGGGTAGGGGACTTGCAAAAGTGAAACATTTGTTTTTTGCATAAAGGGCTGTCCAATGACCTGTAGAAGAAATACCTAGCAGCATATTACAATTTTTTAGGTCCATCTGAACATTGCCTTTTAGAGAAACCAATTCTGTGATGTATGTATACACTATACAAACGAGTTTTGCTTTATTTCCTTCTATGTATATTGCGCAAAGCGAAAATTGCTGCATTGATTTCAATGAAGTCATCCAATTGAAGCATGTAGAAAAAACTGTGGCGTCCTTGCTTCTAAGGAGGGAGAGGCAAGAAACTATTTACTAAAGTTTTTGTGTTGGATGCTCTTTTGCGGGCGGGTTGGCGATGGTTTGGTGGCAAGGGGATTTCAGACTATAGCTTCATGTAATGGGAAAATAATAATAAAAAAGGTATCACCGTAATGTGTGGGAAGTACAATCAGCTTGACTCCATTTTTTTGGACGGGGGTAAAATTGAGGTAGTTGGGAGGTGGGGTTTTTGAAACTCAAAAATGTGTTATATTCATAATAGGCCGTCCATTGACTTGTGAAAGAACGTCCTAGTGGCCTAATACCCTTTTTTAGGTCCATCCCAACATTGCCTTGCCTATTGCGAGTATTGCTTTCAAGGATCCTCCTGCATTGTGTAACCTGGGATTGATTTTAATGAAATTTTGAAACAGTATTACTACTGAATCGAGGATGGAAAATGCGACTGATTTTTAGAATCATGTCTGCGGCTGATTTGGTTGCAAGAGGATCTCATGCAATGGGAAAGTAATAAAATGATATCACCGCTATGTGTGGGAAGTACTAAGTCAATCAACTTGACTCCATTTTTTACAGTAACTTAAAATACTCGAATTTAAGGCTAAAACCATGGTAAAAAAATTGTATCAAGTGTCTTGACTCAGTACTTCCCACTTCTCACACATTATCGGTGATAAAAAAGTTTGAGCTCCTCTATCCCTACACCATCCTCGCCAAAAAAGGTGGACAATGATGAGAGACATCAAACATCTAAAAACGAGGTTTGGTTAGATTTTTGAAGTTTTCTTTTTTTTTATTTCTGTTCCAATACTAACAAAAGTTTCAGAAACGATATGCTTTTACCATTTCCTCCACGGAAGTAATACGGTGTCAAACTTTTATCATAATTAAGTTAGTAGTTTCCAAACTACATATTTACTATGTAGAACAAAAAAGAGTAAAAAAAATCGAAAATTGTCCAGTCTACATGATATACATATTTTTTGAGAAAAAGCAGTTTTTCAGATTGATCGTACCAGGTACGCCCCCTAGCGGCCAATTGCGGAATTTGATAATAGTTTCTAGCGATTTTTCTTAGCAAATTTACCTGTTTTCATAATTATTTGCAATAAATTAATTTTGAAAGTCATAAAAATTGTAATAAATCTGAAAATACAGGTGACAATGATTCATTCTTTCGATACCTGTCATCTTAGTGAACATGAAAAAAATTCAGTATCTTCATCTTTAGTTAGTCGTTCACAGCGTAATATAAAATAATGAGAAATGACACCTGATGTTGCCAAATACTTGTACTTTACCTAGAATAATTTTGCCATACCAAAAAATTATGGTTAAATGAAAGTTACATTTCCAAATAAATGTTCACTAAAATTCGAATTTTGAACATCAACCATTTGATAGCGACAACGCGAAAAGTATCTGAGGGCTGTGGAGGGGCGAGAAATATTTACTTCGCCTGAAGATATGAAATTTGTTCTGTCTTCCTGGTTGCATGGCGCGAACAGCAACCCTTTGGTACTTCATTTGGGGTAGCTTTGCGAGACAAACACAAATATAATATCGACAAACATATTTATTAATGCATAATGCCTTTACGGAAACAGTGATCTGGATCCGTATCGATCAGTTATATTATGTCAGTCAGCTGTTTAGTGGGATTTATGATTCCATGGATTAAACGAATATCGAGCTACGGAATATTTGGTCTGAGACTTCAAAACAGATGGTTAAGAAGAATAGCTATTTTTTTGCTAGAAGTTGTGTGATTATCGGTTACCGAGATATTTCCGGCGTCCATTCTTGTTAGGCCACCTTGTACACATAAGTTGAAAAATCTTTATTTTCAATAATTTCATATTTGTTTCATCATATATATAAAAAATCTGTCAAATATCCCCTCAGCTCTAAGGCCACTCAGCTGAAGCATCCCCATTCGACCTTCATAAACGTCCGTATATAATATTCTACCAGGTATGCGTGACTCAGCCTAACCTACTAATTCAGTTCCAATATTAAACTACAAAAGAGCTTTTATGGGAAAATAGTTCCAGTTACGGCAATATTTTCCCTATAACTTGCCGAAAAGTGGTAAAAACGTTGATTCTATTTTGAAATACGTAATAATGAATATCAGCGGAAATCGGAACACGCCTCTCAGAGACACCATGAGAATATCATGGGTCATGAATTATTAATTTCGAATAGGTATGTTTGCCCTATATTCACATAACTGATGTTATCGAATACATATCCAGTGTGGTAAATACGTATGTTTGAGGCTGATTAAATTAAATGGAAGATATATGTATCTGCGGGCTGCCATGACTGAGTGCTTTGCTGCAAATTCAAAGTAATGGGTCTATTGCGAGAGAATATTTGATTATACGATGATTTATCAGAAAACATTGAGACTGATGCTATAACAGTAAAACGATGAAATGTTTATTTAAATACAGTTGAAAATAATTCTAATCTCAGTTTTTTTAGTAGAAAAGGTTTCTTCGGATTTTCGCATAAATTAATGCAAGATGTTTTAACTCAAAGGGCCCACGTTTATTTTACACATTCTTCAGGGCTAAAATTCATAGGAAGACGAAAAATATATAAGTAAAAAATATTATATAATAAGTGCCAAAACGGTGAGTATAGGCGTTGACAGTACAGTCTAACAAAAGAATTTAAAAGAAATTACACATAAGCTTCACAATCAAAATTTTATTTTATCATTAATTTTTCATTATTTTTTTTTAATTTTGCTTTTCCACAATTATTTTGCTTTTCGCATTGTGATCGCGAAAATTTTCGATTTTGAGATAATATGCTTTTTGGGCGTTTTATGATGTTTACATAATAAAAATCTACGTCACTCATTTCCATCGGTCTGTCTGTCTGTCGGTATGTCTGTCGGTATGTCTGTCGCGTTTTTCTACTCTCGTAATTTCAGTAACCGCTGCATGGATTGTGATGAAATTTGGGTAGCGATATGCTGTGGGGTCCTAGTAAGCTATGCTGTTGAAGTTTCGAAAATCGGTGTATTGGCGGCCGAGTAATTAGCAAAATACAGAATAAAATATTCAACCAACTTCGTTTTTAGGCATTTTAGGAGCTCTTGATCATTTTCTACTCTTTTGGGTAGAGGTGAATTTAGGGTGGTTGGGTGGTGGGGTTGTAAAACTGAAAAATTTGTTGTATTCGTAATGGGCTGTCCATTGACCTTTGAATGAAAAACTTAGCGGCATAATACACTTTTTTAAGTCCATCCAAATGTTGTCTTGCTTATTACAGAAACCAAGGGTCTTAGAATTTGTGATGTATACATACGAGTATTGTTTTAGATTGTTCCATATTGCTTAACGCGAAAATTATTGAATCGATTTCAATGAAATTTTGACACAATACTACAATAATAAAAAAACCAAAAATATCAACACAGCTCAAACTTTGATGGTAATGTAATATTTCTAAATAACTGAATTACTTTTTTGTTTGTTTCCATAGCACTCCTTTGTTTCATGTGGTAACCTCCAACTGAATCATTAGAGTGCTAATGAAACTTTGCATCGCACGTTGGAAAATGCAGATTAGCTTGCAGGCAAACAGCTTATTTTGAAGTGGACAGGGGTGTAATTATCCTCCGTCCACCCACCCGCTTCATGGTCAATAAGTGCATGCTCTCTTATCTACAACTAAATGCTAGACTGCGACTAATTAGAGTATCATGTCTAAGTACACCAAAGTGCAGAGAAACTTTTCCAGGCAATATAAATGAATATTTATACCACCTAGATATGCACATAATATATTAAAATACTGAGTGTTCGTAGATAATGTGCACAAACGAAACTGAGTGAAACAGGACCGCAATTAGCTACAAAAAATATATAAAAATAAATCCAAATTTTTTTATTTAACAGTTTAACCGCATCAACCACGTACGGTTATTAGCGGTATAGATGGTAAAGTCCCATTTTTGAGTCTTTGAAAATCGCTATACCTCATCTGTACTAATAAATGATGTATTTTTAGGGAACATAAAAAGCTTAGTAGCTTTTCGAAGAGCAGTTTTTTGCAGCGCTGACATGCCCAGCTTTAAATTTTCCTGTTTCCATATCCATATTCTGTAATTATCTCCACACAAAACACTACGACTAAGCAGCTAACGGAACAATGCTAAAAATGATGACAAACTGAGAGCAGGTGACAGAAAAGATCTGTATGTGCGCCATCTGGTACCCGAAGGTAACGGCAAACCAAAGAAAATCGCTGCTGAACAGCAGCTTCTTTTCTTGGTGGAACGCCACGGCGCGTTCGCTTGGCCAACCAGACGAGCGCGGGTTCTATATGCTGCTGCATACGAGAGTCGATATACGAGGGTTGCTCTATATCTCCGTAAATTGGAGATATAGAACAACACGCAGACAGCGTGAAGCAGCTGTCTGCGTACTGGTGGATTGACGGAGATATAGAGCAACCCTCTTATGAAGACAAACTATTCAACATTCCGTAGCGAAACGCAAAACAGCTCGAATGACAGCTCTTTTATTGGTGACGCTACCACTGACACTACACGGTGATTTTTGGCAGTGCGCAAAAGGATCGGCGCAAAGCATCACCAGACCTTGAGAATGACAGCGGATTGTTTGTTAAGCCGTCCCTTGGGGATGTGTGCTACATGCTCGATATCTAGGAGCTTCTCTTTAGAGAAATTCCATGATGACGCAGCGTGCTGTCAGCATCATCTGATATTGGACGAACAGACGAATCTGTGCCATTGTTTTGTTTACTCCCATCGCGTTTTTATTGTTTTCTCATCTTTTCGTGAAAATTGATGGCGTAGTATCATACATTAATTTGGAAATAACACTATGTAACAACAGTGATAAAACTTGATACTCAAAGTAAATGTATTTTTTTACTTAAAATTTAATTTGTGAAGTAGTTCATTGCAGTGACCAACCTTTGGTGCATTTTGGGTGCTCTAATTCTGGATTCTGTTGTACCAAAGTGGCTATAGACATCGGAGTGATAACATTTATATTCAATTTGCTCACATATATGGTGAGTAAAAATATGTATATAGAAAATTGAATATTTCCAAAAGTACAGAGGTCAACTAAACACACCTTTGTTATACCTGTAATCCATGTTAGAGTAGCAAAAACGTGCTTTCGCAGGTAATAATTGGTAGCTTTATGTGTATATATATATAGTCCAAGAAATGGATCAATTAAAACATTAATCTTTTGACATAACTTAAAAGTTGAGTTTCTGGAACAAGTGATATATGTAATTATGCAACAAAGAATTATGTAACTATATTATTACAATTAATTTCTCTATTAAAATAATTTGTTATAACTATACGGACTACTTCAAAATGCTTGCTTTTTGTCCTTATATGTGTGGAAAATATTTTTCAGCTTTCCAACTATTCGAAGCAGAAGAGGCACACCGATACCAGAATGTGAAGGCACATAATGTTATGGGTTCAGGGCCTCCATCGTGATGACTTTCTAGAAAGTAGATCCTGACATATTCCATATACTTTGTATACCAACAGCACCAATAAATAATGCTTATGCTATCTATCTATATATTTTTTAATAAATAGCGGAGAAAAATGAATCATTTACAATTATTATACGCGACTCACATAACCGAATTGAAAATATTTCATAATATCAATAGCTTATTCACATTCAAACTTTTTTCCAAATATGCAACATGAGATGGTGTCTAGATACAGCAAGATGAAAAAATGTCATTCAAATGGCAGTTTATCTAGTCTGTGTGTGTGTGTGTGCACTCGAAAAACAGGTGGATCAAATCTGCTACCCTATTCGTGTTGCAAGTGCAGAACGGTGACATTATTATGCCAAGTTTGTGAAGTGGGGATGAAATAGCACTTGAGTAGTATTTACTTTTGTGCGGAATGTGTGTGATTTGGTTTGACAACGACGGGTGAATTAGGGAGTAGTGATCTTTGAATTTTGTGAAATTTCCGCATAAGCAATCTGCCATTGGGCTCGAATAGCTTTCTTACATACGATATCACTACATGGGGGGTGATATTCGACTATGCTGAAAGGCCTTATTAGCTTCGAAATCAAGTCTTTCATTAATTGCGACCCAAACATTTGCTTTTGTCCACAGAAAGTCAATCTTCTTTATAGAAATTCTCATATGATGAGCTTATTTATACTAGAAAATACTCTACTTTGGAACTGTTTGAATGGATATCCAATAAGTGCCTTTGGAACCGATTTTGAGTCAGATACAATTACAGCACCAGGTGACGATGAGATTATATCTCCTCATTAACT
The DNA here is from genome assembly GCA_951848785.1 of Callosobruchus maculatus. NCBI lineage: Eukaryota > Metazoa > Arthropoda > Insecta > Coleoptera > Chrysomelidae > Callosobruchus > Callosobruchus maculatus. The sequence goes on along the minus strand of CATOUR010000026.1, from coordinate 9,621,716 downwards.
GCTTAACTAATAATCTACAATCTCCCTCTGTCTTGGAGGATACACAAGCACAAATATACGTGATTTTGGCTTGTGCCTCTCGTGCACACTCCAGAAGCTAGAGGATTATTACTTGAACAAAGAAACTGTTGATTGAATGTTCCCATATTTTTATTATACAGGGTTGGGGTAAAGTATGGAGCCAAGCAAATAACTCGGAACGAAAAGAATGATATTGCTGAAAATTTGCACGCCAGTGTAGTGACGTATAGTGCATCTGAAGACATTATGTTAGCTATTAGCCGGTTTAACCGGAAGTACCGTCAATTTTTTTAATTTAAATGGGACACCCCATATATTTTTGCAGATCTTAATACATCTTTTTTTTTCGAATACGTCCATAGTGGGTTGGGTATCAGTTTCTGTAAAAACGGGAAAGATAAAGCTTCTTCATATGTTTAAAATGCCAGCCATTTACCTCCTGACGTCCTGATCCTGACGTGAATTGATTCGACAAGGCAACTCAGTAATTTGTCAACAGACTTGCATATTGTCAGGAAGTAAACAGCGGGCATTTTGAACGTCTGAGATAATTCCTGATAATTCATTTTGTATTTTCTTATTGTAACATCAAATAAAATGAACGTTTCAATAAACAAAAAAGCTTTATCTTTCCCATTTTTACAGAAACAAATACTAAACTTACTATGGACGTATTCGGAAAAAAAAGATGAATTAAAATCTGCAAAAATATACAGGGTGTCCCATTTAAATTAAAACAGTTGACGGTACTTCCGGCGAAACCGGAAGTACATTAATAGCTAACGTAATGTCTTCAGATGCATTATGCGTCACTACATTTACCTGCAAATTTTCAGCAATATCACCCTTTCCGTTTCAAAGATATTTGCTTGGTTCCATACTTTATCCCAACCCTGTATGTATTTTCCTTCGACGTATTAGGACTTGTTCTGAACAGTAGATTATACACTATATCGGGAAGGGTGATAAGTGCAGCACCATTCAGTGATGTGGTGCTACAGTCCTTCTCAGTCAGGCAGTATAGGTCAATATTATTGATATTGAGTTTAAGCCTATAAAGGGGCTTCAGGTTTCGCTCAGTTCCATAAAGTAGTAATTCACTTCCATCTGACATCCTGAAATAAACCATATTTTTAATAAAAATAGAAGAAAGTTAACTAATGAATTATAAAAATGCATTAAACAAATAGCGTTTTCGATTTACTGCTCTCAGACGCTCTCAGAGCGCATTTGATGTAAATTGTATGTTCGGTTTGACGGCTCTGCTACAGATTTGCAAATTCGATTTACCTGTTGTTCGCTCGCGGACGCTCTCAGATTGAACATAATTGCTCCGAGAAGCCAGGCCAGAGCATTTGAGAGCGACGTCTTGTATGTCAAAAAAGAATTGAAGGCTTGGGGTTCTGAGAGGAGAAGTATTTTGTGGTTGGTAGAAAAAGGTGAAAAACATTCGATCATTCGAAGAAAATAGCCCCACTGTGTGGTAATCGCAGGAAAAGTAAAAAGCACATAATACATAATATGGTTTTAATACCTTTAATATTCGAAGGTAGGCACCGACTATTTTATAATTTTTATAGTCGGTGCGTAACAACTTAAATTTTAAATTGCGGCCTTATTAACCGTCACTTGCACAGAACAAGAAGTCATTTTCGTGTTCGATCATGTTCGATTTGTGAAGTGCTCCTATCAACTCTTGACAGATCTCTAGTTTGATCGCGGATGATCTATGCTCGCCCTGAGAGCAGTAAATCGAAAACGCTAAAAGCGCAAGTAAGGAGGGGAGGACGCGCATTCTGATACTGTCAATAATGATTAATACTGTGACAGCTATTCACATAATGCATCTTGCATTAGAACAAGTTTATTAATATATTTGTGTACAACGTTTTCACGTATTTCAACACCATTTTTTGATGATCAGATATGACACATAAAAGCCAGTGTACCTAAAGATAACGATAATACACGTCAAATCAGTGTATAAATAAATAAACTTAATTTAGGCGGACTTCAAGAATTATTTCTCTCGGAGTTGGGTTTATTCGGGGGTTTATTAGAAAACAAAATATGGAAAAGGATTTTTGTCCTGCCATGCCAGGGGGCGGGTGGCATTTCCTACCCTTCACATACGGCATTATAGAAAGACATTATAGAACTAGTCCGATTTTGATTTGGGTAATAAAGGTCCTCAGCCCCCTTTTTCCAAATCATTACGGCCATCTGTCCACACTGAATTTGGAATGAGCGTTTGTGGTGCGAATAAGAATAGAAATATTAGATGACAGTGCGTAATCTCTCATATGATTGTAGCGAAACGTTACTCGGCTATTATTTATAACGTAAATCCCTCCCTTTCAACTCGGCAACGTTTAACTCAGGCTCCGATTTCGCACGTATATTGAACGACCAAAATTTGTACCATAACGTGGGTGTAATTTCAGCAGCAGATGTGTTACATATTTTGTTATTTATGACACGGTCACAAAATCCCAACAAATATGCTCATTATAATAGTCACGCCGAAAAACACAGGCAAAGGCTTGTTATTAAATGGTGGCTGTTTTGAACTAATTATCAAAATATATATGCTGAAATTTTTTATACCTGTGAAACACCGTGAATCGATCAGATGAAAAAGAGGCCAAAGCGTTCACATAATAATTTAGACAGAAACATTTTAAATTCACTTAGTAATTACCAGTATTACACTTGTTAAACATTGCAGTTGATTAGCAGACTGCGTCTCTGGCCGTAGAACCTCTGTCGTAGTTGACTTCTCCTTTTCCTTCCATAACTGGGGATCCTATAGGGTTCACTGACAATGTGATCTCACTACCTACAAAACCAATCCACATTTTAGCAGATGACAGAACTTTGCACCAAGGATCTTGAGCAATAACAATAACAATATTATTTAATATTACTAAATATAGTGTAAAAATGGTACAGAGAAAAACACGAGAATACATAATACAATATCAATATTGCACCAGTCAATATAATAATAATAATAATCATTAATAAAATGAAAGCAGTCATACACCTGACTGCAAAATGGCCAGCTCTTTCTGGAAACGGAAGGTTTTATGCTTGCTATCCAGGACCAAGAGATTGCGACACGAAATTACAACTCACGATAATTGCAGAAGATGCCACCAACAGGAGGAAACAATAGTACACATAACAAGTGCATGCTAAAATATAAAATACAGTATCTCAGCCTGAACTATGCAGTTAAGATTTTAGCACAACCCCAACACATCAACAACACAATTATTTTCAGCGAGGAAATAGACGAGCTTTTCCAAGACAAACCAACCGCCAGCCGCCCACTTGGCGTTCGTATAAATGAAACCCTGACACACCTAAACATCGATCTGCCAGGCGTGGGGAACCTAAAATTTTCCGAAGTAGCACCATGGACAATGGCCACACCAACAATCGAGATTGGCACCACTACGTATAAAAAAGGAACTGTTTGCAAACACGTTATGCAGCAATCCTTTTTTAATACTGTAGCAAAATATCAACCATGTAAAATTATTTATACTGATGGATCTAAGACCACTGAGGGTGTGGGTTGCGCTATCACTACCGATGAAACATGTCGAAGATGGGGTTTGAACCCTATAAGTTCTATATACTTCGCTTAACTGTTTGCTATCTTTCAAGCGCTTTGTTACATTCAGGAACAACATGTAGGGAAATATCTGATTTGTAGCGATTCTCTCAGCGCTTTATCGGCAATTCAGGACAAACTTACTTCAGATCCGCTCATTATAAAAATAATTATTTTACATAACCAATTGCACCAGGAAAATAAACAAATCATCTTTATTTGGTGCCCGGGACATACTGGAATACGTGGGAATGAAATAGCTGATGAAGCGGCTCGCCAAGCAATTGTGCCGGACATCACAGACATACCCCTTCGTCTCGAAGATGCGAAGGCAGCCTTAAAGCAAAACGTTTTCCAATTATGGCAGGAAGAATGGAGCATGTCGGATCAAAACTTGAAATTATTCAAGCCCACTATTAAAAAATGGAGCCTACCATCGCTCACTCGTAGGGAACAGGTAGCACTCACTAGAATGAGAATAGGTCACACTTACCTTACGCACTCACACCTATTACTAGGAAACCCTCCACCAATGTGTGAACGGTGCAATCTTATACTTACGTTGAAATATATATTGCTCGATTGTCCCTTATGTTCAGCTGCCAGACTTGCTCATAACATACCGAATGATTTTAAAAGTTGTTTACTCAACACTAGCAACATTAAAGCCACCTTACAATTTCTTAAAACTATTAAAATCTTCCGTAAAATTTAAACACTGATTGAAGTCTAATTTCAGTAGGTTTTTTCCGTTTTCCTTCTTCCTTTTCAAAGTATAAGAACAAGCTTTTGGATGGATAAGCAGCGGCTAATAACCAAAGCAGTTGATGCCGCTATAAAAAAAAAAAAACAAGTGCCTGCAGAACTCTCCCTGGAACCGAGTATGCAGCCAGACATAACTCTGCAGCCAAAGTCATACACCAAGCATAGGTCACAACAAACAAGCTAATCGAAAACATATTATAACTATACACCGACCTCAGTACTCGAAAAGAATCAATTCACACTATACTGAGACATTGAAATACATATGGACAAAACCAGCAAATAGACCAGATATGGTTTTCCAGCCAAAGACAGACAAAGTGACCTACTTAATAGATATTGCGATTCCCCATGATATGAACATCCAAAACCCTTACGCTGGGAAGATATCTAAATTCACAGTTCCCGTCATAGAAATGAAACGGCTCTGAAAACAAAACAAAGTTTCTATTGTCCCCCTCATTATGTCGGTCTCAGGCCTTACTGCAAATACGTTCACACCACATCTGGACCTGGACGAAAAGTTACACAAAACCTTCTAAAAGTTTGTAATCTACAAGATCTGTAGCACTGTGCGGTCCTTCCAGAATTTAGAATAATAATAGGACTGGCGTTGACTTGGCACAGCCCGTCAATACTTGCTACTACAGCAACCATGCGAGAAAAAAATGAGAAATGCACAATAATAATAATAAGGTGACGCGGAAGGTATATTCGCGGGACGAAGGACTTCTCTCCAAATTTGTGGGTCTTCGTGTCGATTTCCTCCAGATCGTTCACTTTCCAGTGTATACCACCCAAGGTGTATAATATCAGTGTTACTGCAAGCCTGTTTGTGGCAACGATTTTGTTCTTGCGGGGCAGTTCTGATGACCAGATCTGCCGGAGTCGGTGCAAATACTTGCGACGAGGACACTCTTTAACCAACTCTGCCTCTTGAACATGCTATGCTGCGCCTCTCCAAGATAGATATAGGTATCTCCGGCATGCAGTTGTCGCAAGATGCTACCATTAACGAGCTGTTCTTCATCTCCACTATCTCCGCTTCGTCCTTGCTTGAGAAGAACCAATGCACATTTGTCTATTTCGAACTCCATTTCTATAGCATGACTGTAATCCTGCACTACCTTCAGCAATTTTTGTAGTCTGCATTGGCCGGAGGCATAAAGTTTTAGGTCGTCCATATAAAACACATGGATGACCTTGTGTCTCCGGTAATTGGACGTGCCACAGCTGTATCCTTTAGTATTTCTCAGTGCTAAGGTCAGAGGCAACAGTGAGACCTCTTCTGAATGATACCAACTATGTCTGAACCCGTGATTCATCTAATGTTATAGTCAACCGAGTCTTGCAGAGTGGCTTCAGTTGTTTGATACATCCCACCATCTAATTGTCCACTGAAAGAGATTCCAACAGCCGCACAATGAGATCATAGAAAGGTTGCGCTTGTACTGGATGGAGTCCTGTGTGACACATCGGTCAATAAGCAGGTTCTCCTTGCAGCCAGCTACTTTTTTCTTTGGCCCTCTCTGCCATACATGTCGAGAAATACAGGATACACAGTTTGAAGGATACGCATGTACAAGATTTTGAAGAGCTTGTAACATGCGTTCAGATGTGTTATTGGCCTGCAGTTTTTGGAGTCAGAAAAATCTCCGGTCTTATGGAGAAGCACGATTCGACTCTTGACAAACCAAGCCGGAATTGACTGCTCCTGATTTAGTCACGAGTTAAAAACTTTAGCTAAATTCCGGTGGCAACTGGTAATTTTTTTCCACCAGTAGGTGTGTATGCCATCTGGGCCAGGAGCAGCAAAATTCTTTGCGCCGATAATTTCTCCATATTTATCGGATAGCACAGTACATGCAAGTTACGAGTCCTCCTACAAATGCACTCGAACAGCGCCAAGGCCGGAGTGTCTGCCGAGAGAAGTCTGGGCTCTTCGTAGGGAGTCTGAGCTCTTCGTAAATAATAATAATAATAATAATAATAACGGGTCTTTATTCGATTCTGGCCATAAACAAAACATCAGTAGGTAAGTAATAAGTAACAAAATCAGCACTCAATATTACAATACATATTCAAACAAATAGGCGAAATCGAAAAGGTGGAGTGTTACCCTAAGGGTATTTTTCAACTCAACCCAGAGAAACCAAAAGTATATTTACCACAGGCTATCATAAATATAATCTAACTACAATGTTATTCCAACCAACAATACCAGATAATTAATAAATCATATAAACATTACTAACGGTTACGAGCCTGATATTTGAAGTAAATAATCATTACAAGAACTCAGTACACATATAAGAATAAAAAAAAAATTAACATTTATACAATGACATCATAAAAATGAATTTCATTTTTAACTATTTCATTATGTAGAACCAGTTTGACAATTCCAAAATAATAATAACAATAACAAGTCATAGCAGAACATACAATACAAAGTACTGAAGTAATGAAAAACGAATTAGCGTGACACAGAGGGAGGGCAGACACAGTCGGCATCAATGGAACATCACATTTCTGATAGTAGCTTGTCCTTTAACTTCTTTTTGAAATTTATTATGGAACAATCGTAATATTCATTAAGGAGCGTGTTGTAAAGCTTAGCAGCATTAAACGAGAAGCTTCTCTTATATGCAGATGTTTTATGACGAGGTATGACAAGCAGTCGTCTGTTCCTAGTAGGTAATGAATTTATATTTTCATACTTGGTCAGTTTATTCAAGAGGTATTTAGGCTTCTCGTTTATGAGTACCTTATGGACTAATGATAAGAAGTGCATCCTTCTCAGTTTATCCAACCTAAGTTTGTGTTTTTGTTTATAAATATGGCTTATGTGATCAAACTTCCTAATTCCATAAGAAAAGCGGAGACATGAATTCTGTACTCTCTGCAGTTTTACGACATCACTCTTTAGGAGCGCTAATCCGTATATGCTGTCACAATAGGATAAACGTGATATAATCAGCGCATCGCATAACTGATCCTTTAAACTACTGCTCAAAACCTTACGCTGTGGATACATCTGCTTGAGCATGCTGTAAGCCAAGGCAGAAAGTTTGTTTACATGCGTGCTGAAGCGGAGTTCACAGTCAATCCACAACCCTAAATTTTTGACTTCCCTAACTATCGGCAGTGGCACGCCATTAATGGTTATATTACAAGCCCTTTCAGCTTCAGCTCTTTTTTGTTTGGAACCAAAAAGTATTGCTTTTGATTTGCTTGCATTCAGGCTTAAATTATGGGCGGTGGATACGTTATAGAGTATATTTAATTCTTCGTTGATTAATTTGAAGGAATCCAACGTGCTGTCAATTTGAAAACTGTAATACAGTTGAGTGTCGTCGGCATAATGGTGTATTTTACAATTCCTTATATAACTACAGAAATCTGAAATATATATAGAAAACAACAAAGGGCCTAAGATAGACCCTTGTGGTACTCCCATATTGATCTCTTTCTTGTCGGAAACAGTATTGTTTATGGACACATACTGATACCTGTTAGTTAAATAGTTTTTAATTAATTTGACAGCACTGTCTTCAAACCCAAAGTACTTCAATTTCATAATCAAAATACTATGCTCTAATGTATCAAAGGCTTTGCTGTAATCTAGCAGAATCAAACATGTGATATTACCTTTATCAACAGATGTGAAAAGGTCATCAGTGATACATGCTCCAAAAGGACTCCACGCGATCAGCAGTCAGCGGCTGCTCTATGGCTGGTGATGGCTGTAGGAAGAGCCAAGAAGGTCTTTCGTAGAACATTCTGTTCTCCTCCGGCCCCATTGCCGGCGCCACCAGCGATCTCTTAGCAGCGATTAGCATTCGTATCCTGTCAAGACAGTATTGCTTGACCACTACCGCTTGACTGAGTGTATGATGGACGCGCCTCAACCCGTAAGCTATCTGGCGCACTCGGGCGTAAAATACTTCCCAGCCGCTCTATATTCCGCTCTATATTCCATCACACACTGAATTTTCGCTTCCATTTGAGGCACCCGTCTCTGTAAATAATAAAGTCTTTCCGATTTTTATGGGTTGATAGAGATGCATTCCAGGTTCGTTCTCAAAAAAACTGTGTGATTAGATCACTCCTTTTCTTTATTCTACGATAACAAAAAACAATCCGGTAATTCAACTATAGGCATGCGTACTACAGTTATTCCCCGGCAAACAGACCTTCGCTTGCAAAAGGACGAATATATGGATGGAGTCAAACTTAATACGCCAAATACTCGTTCCATTCAATATCACTCATAAGACCGAGAAATAGCGAGATTTACAGGAACACTCTACAAATACTGAAATTCGTTATGGGCAAGTAGCGACGACCACGTTCATACTACTTGTCAGTTGACACTCGGCGAGCAGTTGGTTGGTACTCAGCGAATGCCGCATGTCTGGCACCGCCTTTAGGGCCGTGGATTAGGCATACCACAACAAAGGCAAGTGGCAAGTTGCAAACTCCCGAAACACCCACAGTATCTAATTCCTTATCCGGATTTCCGTTACCGGAATGACATATTGCAAGAATTATTCCGGATAATCGAGTATCCGCTGTATATTCGTTCGCGTCTTGGATGAGCATTAACGCGAGGCCAAGCAGCCTTTTACCATCGGCTCTAGCGATCTTATCCGGGCAAGATTGATGCTTATGGGATGCCGCGATGGCTTCCCATCCTACACAAGATAAAAAGCGACGCTCGGCGAGGTAACGGCGAAGGCGCCGCGCCGGCGTCAAGACGCCAGAACCAGAACCGTGCGCCGGGATGAAATCAGATTAACAATGGCTGACATCAGCGCGTCACCGGAAAAACTCGCCCCATCCTCAGGGCCAGATTGGATCACGTATCGTACCGGAGAAGTTGCGGTCTACAATTACTACAATCTCTAGTAGCTCTTTTTGTCTTGCTTTCGCTACTTCTTATTTATTTCTTTTGTATCACAAATGCTCAGTATAAGAAATAAATTAAAACAAAAAAAGTTTTTAAAAAAGCTTTTATTTAAATGCCCTAAAAAGAAGGAAATAAAATTTTCCTTTAAAATATGTTAACTATCAACTTATAGCCTCATTATATATAATCCATATGATCAGAAAAGATTGTCACGAGGTTTACGTAGGTACCTATAGGTATTTAATTAAACTAAAATTTTAACACAATTAAAGTTAGCAGACCAAGTTGGTCAATTAAATAGGTACTAGTTCATTTACACAAGTAAATCGCGCGACAAGCTTTTATGATCATATAAATCGTGTATAATCAGGCTATATAAGTTGATAGTTGATATTTTAATGGAAGATTCTATTTTCCTCTTTTTAGAACATTTAAATGAAAGCTTTTTTAAAAAGTCTTTTTGTTTTAATTTATTTTTTACTTTATAGTTATTTATGTCAACATTTTTTTCTTTTGCTGATACTCGGCAAGCCCTTTTATTCGATACCCATATTGTAGAAAAGCACTAGAAATAACTATTTTGCCATCTTGGGTGGTCCGCCATGTTGGATTTAGAATGACGTCACATTATTTTTCCAGTTACTCTCAACAAGCCCCTTCATTGGATATCCATATTGTAGAAGTGCATTAAAAATAGCTATTCCGCCATCTCGGATGGTCCGCCATATTTGATTTAGAATGACGTCACATTATTTTTCGAGTTACTCTCAACAAGCCTTTTTATTTGATACCCATATTGTAGAAATGCACTAAAAATAACTATTTCGCCATTTTGGATGGTACGCCATATTAGATTTAGCATAGCATCACATTATTTTTCGAGTTACTCTCAACGAGCCTTTCAACGCCACTGCGCAAAGACTCTCTTCTGTCAGGTCGTTAGCAAGGTTCATGCTTATGCTCTTATGCTGTTGACAAAACAACTCATCGACTTTGAATGTTATATTTTCCCCAAACTCTTACAAGAGAATACTTCGTCCTATGTCTAAAAATACATATTATTTGCTATCGTTTGAACGATAGTTTGTAATTCAGAATTTGCGCTATCATCATTTTCTTTCATTTTCGCTGATTTCCTTTTATTAGACATCATGAAAACCTTAAACTAAACTAAAATTGTTGACCTATTCTAGACATAACCTTAAAACGACGTTGGTGATATGAGTTTACTAACGACACGCGTTTATACCTATTACTTTCCCAAAGTCCACCACTTATGCCGCGTCACAGTCTGCCGCTTCTTTCTTCTTTCTTTCTTTTCTTCGGTACAGTCATTCATTTACCCCCTGCACCGCGACATACCAGCTGTCCGATCCACCCTCCGTGGCTGCTCGCTGCACCAGCGGTTCGTTAGCTACCTACCACTGCGTAGGTTGTATGAGGGAAGATGTACAATTCGAACCAGAATCCCGTCACTGCTGCCAGATTCTTGCTCACACCACAAGCCTCTGGTTGGGTGACAAATGCAAAGACTATCTTTTCTCAAGTCGTAAGGTTCATGCTGTGATAAAACACCCCACCGACATTATATAGTATATTTTCCCCAAACTCTTAAAAAAATCCATCGTTTAACTAAAAATGACATCAGTGGATCTATTGTTAGTGATGACATTCCTCTCATTGACTGTCATTCCCCTCCCATATTGTAGAAATGCATTAAATAGCCATTCCACTACTGGATTTACAACGAGACGTGACATAGCTTATCGTGTATTGTCATCCAAACTAAACGTGTATACAAAATTTCAGCTCAACCGGCTCAAGACATCTGCTTTAAAATTGAGTAGCAAAATTCCACACGAACATACATACATTGCAAGATAAAAGCTTTTAAAAATTTTAATTATATTAATATTAATGTTGTCCGCCAAACTATAATCAGTATTCGGCGGGACTGATGTCCCGATTCAATGAACGTAAAAAGAAAGAACAGGGGGATAATCTTAGTGTTTTATCGGCGCCAACCCTCCAACATGGACGAGGTTATTTCGTTGTGTTTCATTCTGTCGTTTCGGTGTTAGCCGTGTTGTGTAATCTCGTGTTTTTGCTTTTTGCATCAGTAATTGTGTGATTTAAATGTGTCCAGTTATATATTAAATGGAGGACCTACTGAGAAATCGGGGCTCAGAAGATCTAACACTTACATTTGAATGTAGGTCTTTAGATTAGTCAGACAGTTATATTCCAGGTAAAAATGCGAAAACTGGTGCAGGCTTTTGTCTAATTCTTATATCATGATCCTTATAACTTCGTACAAAATCACACCATTAAACATAAAATCGAATCGATCAGCTCTCCTCGCAATAAAATCTGCTGGTCCAAGGAAAAGAAAATAGTTTAGAATCAATTACCAAAGACAGATTCGATTCAACGACAGGCTGCGATTATATCATTCACTGGAGTCCAATGACATCTTGTAGTTGAATCGACAATATGACATAATTCGTTACCAACTATACACTTCCCAATGGATAAAACATCGCTGTATTTGAGGAATGCTGAGTGCAACGTCCTATTGAATCCAAGCGTAAGTCTTTGACAAAACGACAGATTTTTCTGCGTATATGCCTAATCTTGTACCTGGTTAATTTTTAAAGTCATCAGTCAGTGACTCTCCTAGAGCCCATTCCGATCTGTCACTTAGGTTGACCTTATATGGGATCTCGGTATCCGCGACAGCTATATAAGTATAATATCATCTGTCATCTAGATGTAGATGAATGAGGAAGTTTCCATTTTTTCAAATTTAGGAAGATTACTAAAATCACCACGAACGTAATCTTCCTCCATACTTCAAAAATATACTGGCGTCTGCCCGTTACAACAAACACCTTCGCCTTTCCACCCAAGTCTAAATGTCGCATACTATACAGCGCAGCGTATGCATAGCGGAGTCCCGACCAGACTGTGGCTGCCGCGAACAATTCTTGACATGTGACGTCATACGGAATTTCACCACCGCGGTCGCTTTACGCAAATATAAAATTGAATAACTCTGCCGTTTGTTCGAATATTCAGATGATTTTTTCGACATTCTTCAAGTGATGGAATAGACTATCAGGTAATAATGAATTTTCCAAATTTTATTTTTTAGAAAACTTCTCCATTGGAAATACTATAAAACAACAAAATAATTTCGATGGGAAAGGAGAGGGGCAAAGGAAACAAAGGCATCCCGCCGCTCACAAGAGAAAATCCCTAAGCAATCACTGAGATGCCTTTCAAAGGCAAAACTTTGTTGGTGAATAAAATATCAAAATGTCTTTCATACAACTTTATAAGGTATCAATCTTTCCATTTAAAAAACTTATTGTTAACAACCTCTTCCGAGCGGTGGGCTTGAGGTGTTGTTTGATGCTAGAAAGTAGTTGTGTCCGGTTAAAAAGTTTGGAAGCGGGACTATTTATATCGATTTTAAAATAAGAAGCGTCAATGCAAAACTCTGCATAAGGTACCCAGTGTGGAAGGACCATGCGACAGAAATATTGAAAACCAGTTTGAACTGGAAGTAGTGCCACACCTTTCGGTGGAAAATACTTGCTTACTTAACATAAATATGCAGTAACCTGAGATTTGTGCCCACAACTAAAGCATAAGTTTAGCATAACATACGCTTTTAGAAATATAGTGTGATATTACACTTTAAACGAAACTTATATTATTTCATTTGTTTCAGCTTCCGATGCTGTAGGTTACATCATCTTCAATCCTAGAACAGGTAAGTGTGCGCCCACCTAATATAGTAGGTGCGTGTCTTCCATCATTACGGTTGATATCGTGATAGGATGAAGTAAATTTGAACGGAAGTAATATTATACAAGCACATCATATCAAATACTTACACAAATATGTGCCTGGGGTACCATTATAGCAATAATGAACAAGAGTGTCAATATTGTCTATTCTTCGATTACGCACTCGACTATAAGGAAAATTTACGCTCGTGGCCGTACTTGATATGGTCAGTTACTTAACTACAATGAACATTCAATTCACCTGGAGGCTTTTTTGACACTTGCTGATGCTCGCATGTTGAACCTCCCCACTCGTGTCGACATTTCTTTCAGCGTCGTTACAGAATCAGTTGTTTGTGGTAAAACTGACCATCTTCTATGGTTTTGTTAGGAAGTAAAACTGTTACACACAAGTTGTTTTTTGATTATTCCTCTCTCTAGTTGAAAGGTGAAATAAAACGCAACCTGATCTTCCTAGGACGTTTTGTCTAGGTACCAAGACTTCATCAGCAGTTTTATTTAAATAATAATGGAAACTCCCACCACTCTAACGTCAATTGATTTACTTTTGGCCTAGTTTTTTCAACTATAAGAGATACATAAATATTTGATTAATATATTATAACAATATTTGGAAAAAATTTATTGTAAACCTTAGGCAAAAGTTTGAGAATCCATGCTCGTGACGTGTAAATAATATTGAAGCCCAGTCAATCAACCATTTGCCGTTACTTTTTCTTTTTCTGATCAAATAATAATTGACCCATATTATTCATATGTCACGAATATGGATTCTCGAGCTTTTGCCTAAAGTGAACAATAAAAATGTTTCCAAATATTATTATAATGCTCTAATTAAGTATTTATGTATCTCTTATAGTTGAGAAAAAACTAGGTCAAAAGTTAACCAATGGGCATTAGGTGGAACTGGGATTTTACATTGTTATTGAAATAAAACCGCTGACGAAGTCTAGGTATCTAGACGAAACGTCCTAGGAAAAGCAAGATGCGTTTTATTTCACATTTCAACTAAAGGAAGGAATAACAAGAAACAACCTGTAAATACTGACCATCCATATAACATTTGTTTACAAAGTAAAATATTCCAAAAAAAGTCTAGAAGGGTTCACAATTTGTATAATAGTTAAAAAATAAATAACTGAATAAATAATATAAAAACTTAATATGGTTTTTTCGACAAGCCATGTGCCTCATTAGGCGCAACTTCTCACTCGGTAAACAAATGTTATATCGTTGGACGTACTATAATTTTTTAAGAAATGGTTGTCCAGTCTACAAATTCTGCTAGCCCGTTTACCTCCCCTTTCGTGCTATTAGTATTGTATGACGCTAAGGATATGTTATTATTATATTAGATTATTACATGTTATTAATATTATTACATTATAATCAATAATTCAATAATTTACTTTTTCTCATTACTTATGTATATCAATAAATGTATGCTCATCAAATACTTGACAGCATGAAATTTGACACTATTAATCATAAACGTAGGGTTCCTTCTGATTTGTAATTAATTATAACATTAGAAGCACCCCCCATCTGTCCCAGATGTTCTACTAGATTGCAATCAGTTTAATGCTTGTATGTGCATTCGTATCTAGCTTTTACTTACCACGCTAATAGGCGGAGATCGCAAAAAAGTTCAAGCCAAAGCCTATCTTATAAATCTGCTTGTTAGTTATGCTCCACGTCTATAAAATAATTATTTACTCAACATACTCGATTGACATTATCATAATAATTCGGGGTGCTGACTTAATCAAATACTATTATGGCTTTAGATTTTAGTTGCTCATTAAATAAAAACAAAATTCCATAGTACTTTCTCAAGATAAACTCCAGTATAGAAGGTATTTTTACAATTTGCACAAAAATCTGAATATCTCGGAAACTGATAAATATAGGTATAGAAAATATTATACAAAGATGAAATACCATAATGAAGGCAGGTTTTTTGGTAAAATAAAATGTGGTGGTTACATTTAAAATAAAAAAGGGAATCCAGATTTTGCATTCTAGCTCACCCTGGGTATGAATATACGTCGTCGAGGCTTTTTTATAGCCGAAACTAAAACTACAGGATACTTTTCATCTAGCCAAAGTAAAAAACATTCAACTATAAGCAACGACTGATCAGCGAAATGATTTACATTTCCAAGCATAATAAGGCTGTCAATAATAAAACTGACACTTTCGATCTGAGTCTGAGCTGTAATTTATTGATACTAATTACATTAAACTTAAATCATGATAAAACAATATAATCAAATATTTACCTGCCTCTATGACTGAACCCGGTATATCTATTAAATAATACCTATGTAAGTGTTATATCTATAACGGACTTGTCAGTCCTGTGCTATAATTTTATTATTGTTCTGTATTCTATGTATTGTGTATTAATTTGTATTATGTATGTATTATTCTGTCGTCAACTTTACTTGTCAATATAGTCCGTTAAATAATGGCGCGCAGTAGGTCCTCCAATTATTTTGTGTAAGAAGAAGCCAATTAAAGTGCTGGCTTCACCTGGAATGTTTTTTTTTTGGTTGACCTAAAGGGATATGTTATCCCTCGGCTATATGGGTGTGCTCGATAGGTAAGGATGTATGCTTTACATTTTGTTGTTATTTTAACTTTTTAATGAGATAGAACGAAAAATTGCTTTATACTTTTTGTTTTCATAGATTCATGCAACTGATCAATAACAATGTACTGGATTCTATTTTGATTGTTTTACCCAGATGCACTTGCAATAATTGTTGAAATCTTTTAAATGTTAATTGTGAATTTTATATGTAACTTTTCAAATTTTTTAGTAAGACTGTATTGTTAAAGCTATACTCCACTTTCTTCAATTCACATTTTTACTCATATATTTGTTCGTCTTCATATGAATGAATGTTACCTGTAATTGAATGAACTTATTCCTGAAAGAGGCGCAAAGAAAAGCCGAAACCAGGGCTTTTTGAGAGCTGTTCCTTATCCCATAATCCGAAGAACCTTTTCTACTAAATGATAATTGAGAATCTAATATTGCTTTTACTCACCAGTGCGCTGGTACAATAGTCACCATGGGCGCCAGCAGAGGGAGGCAGGAGGGGGCCATGGCCCCCATGGAGCACCGAAGATAAAAAACTTGTATAATATAATTACACAATAATAATTCGTCGCCCTACCTCTGGTATTTAAGTAAGTCGCCCCCTCCTGTAAAATTTTCTGGTGGTGCTCTTGATAATTACCATGATAAAAAACAATTTTGATAACCAGTTCTACAGGCACCGGGATGTATTAGTTTAGAATGTGCAATAAGCATCTCAAAAAAATCCTGGCCCTGGCTAAAGTATTTTTTGCCAACTGGTAGTTGTAGTTGTCTCTTCTATCGATGCTGAAGCGCATTGAGTCGTTTTGTTTTCCAATAAATATGATTTTATTTATTGGTCAGCAAGGTGTAATCTATTTTGACGCTAGATTTTTCATGAGCTCGTAAAATATAAAATTGAACTGGTTCAGATATTCTACTTTTATTTATTGCTCCTATGGTATCACAGATTATATTTATATATATTATATTTTGATTTATTTTATTTTATCCATTAACTTTAGCATTGTACTAAAGCAAAAAAAATAGCCACAAACGAATGTATACTCCGAAGTTTGATACCTCGGTTATTATGAGAGATACAATAGAAGATTTCCAATCAAACTTGTAGGTAAAGCTAAGATCTACATTTTAAAACTATTTTACAATTTTACAGGATTATTGATAAAGTCACGGTACACCAAAGTTCTGTTTTCTTAAATGAAACACTCTATATATTGTCCCCAATTTGAATTGTGCTTATTTTCCTTATTCCGCAAATATAGGGCTTTATCGGGTTATACAGGGTATTTTCAGAGAGTTCTTTCAGTATAATTCCACATTTATAAGCATTCCCTATACCAAAATGTAACAGCTATGGAGTTATTCCGATTTGAAGTAGTACAACAATATTTTTGTCAAATTCTGGTTTTTGTTTCAGTTGGCCGTAGGTGCTATGCTTGTTAGTTTGTTAAATAATTGAAATTAATATTTTAGTTTTGATTTGGTTTCAGTTGGCTATTACAGTTGGCAATTAACAAATTGAAAAGCAGACGTCAATTACAAAAATTATCTGAAAATAAAACTGCTGAATCTTTAATAAGACTATATTAGTTATTACAAGAAGGTTTATGTGTGAACGTATCAAAAACGAAAAAATAGATTTTGAAGCATGCAAAAGTGATTGACTCTTGTCTTACAAACAGAAAATTTTTCTAGCGGAAGCTAAAAATGTTTAATTGATTTCCTGATACTACTGCCTTTTTTCCTTTTTTCCTTTATTCCTTCCTTCTTTGAGTCCATTCTTAACACAGTGCTTTTCCGAAAAAGGTCAAACAGGTCCTACACGGTAGCCATTGCTAACTCTTGAGAAACTTTCAGCATTTGGCATTACTATCACGATAATATTTGGCAGAAATACGCCATCTGCCAAATAGGGTTCTAATCCTGTTGAAGATGTCCCTCGTTTTCAGGGAAATGTAAAATTGAGATGATTCCTTCAGTAGATACATTTCGTGTGTTTGAGGTAGTTCTGTCCATTTCTGCCTCCATATGTTCACATAGTTTAAAATGCAGATGTCTGGCATTTCCAAGGAATTGGTGTCTGGAATGGAGTATATGTATCCCTATAATATACCGGAAAGGTTAAATATCTCTAAAACTGCCAAAGCTGAGGTTAGAATTCAAAAATGCTAACAGCAATATTGTCAGATTTACCACTTTTCCGTTACATGTCATTTCGTTTAAAATAACAAAATTATGACGTAAAACTATTGAATATGCTCTGTAAAAGCCGTTTCACACGCAGCCGACACCGACTAGTCGGTGCCGATTACCGGGCTGATCCAAAGCTTTCACATTGCATCCGGTTTTGTATCCGGTACCGGGCAAAGATTGATTTTATTTATTGTTCAGTAGCGTATAATTTTGAATCATGGATCGCGAACGTGTTATTGCGATATGGATATTATATCGGACGCTGCGAAGAAAAAGACGACAAGCGCTGATTTACTGGGTGCATCATATCAATGCAACATAAAAACAACTTGCCGCATTTTATACACTTTTAGAAGATCTGCGTGGAAAAGAAAATCAATTTTTCAACCACTTTAGGATGTGGATAGCCTCATTTGATGAACTGCACAATCGACTAAAAGATACACTACATCGTAGAAATACCACATAAGGCGTTGGATCGAACCTATCCAAATATTGGCTATTTCTATATCTATTTCATGTCTGCTTTTTTAACAAAAATATGAGACGCAGAGAACCACTGGTTCAGCAACAACCGAGGAGCGGCAAGACGGCTAATGTGGACACGTGCATATGATTCTTATTCCCACTGCCCTGCGGTTGTCGTGTAGCGGGTTTCCGACGACCGTCGCTGCAGAGGTGTGATCAGGCGACCACCCGGCACTCGGTTGCTGACTAAGGGCCAGTTTCACAATGCTGGGTTAACTCAAGGTTGTGTGTTGACAGGAGGTTATCCATAGTTGTCATGTTTCACAAATGGTGGTTTTCGATTTTACTTGAGGTTAACTCTGAGTTAACTTGACCCCAAGAAATTCTTGGGTTAACCCCAGGTTTGTGATAACGCATGCGCATTAGGTTATGTCACTTTGGTTTTGCTACTTGCTAGGCGTTCGAAGTTTCATATTTTATCGTTTACCTTAACGCTTTCCATCGTTCTTTTTATTTGAAATGGATGGTTATGATGTAAATGCGTATAGCAGTGATAAAGAAGCAATGAGACCAAGAATATTTCGAACTTCTTCTTCTTCAAGTGCCATGCTTATTTTAAGCGTTAGCGACTCCCATTTCTACGATTTCTCGATATCGTTGTCTATCTTGAGCAGCGTGAAGCAGTTCATCTGCCGACAGTCCAGTCCAATGACGGAGATTCCTTAACCACGACATCTTTTTACATCCAATTCCCCTCTTACTCTTGAGCAGCGTGAAGCAGTTCATCTGCCGACAGTCCAGTCCAATGACGGAGATTCCTTAACCACGACATCTTCTTACGTCCAATTCCCCTCTTACCTTCTATCTTACCGTTCAAGATAAGACGCAGCAATTCATATTTGGGACCACGAAGGATATGCCCTAGATATTCTAATTTCCTTCTTTTCACCTGTTGAAGAAGCAAGCGATCATGGCCAATAGTTCTTAAAACTTCCTCATTTCGCGCTTTTCGAGTCCACGGTATTTCGAACTAGATTCAATTATTTTGAGGAATATGATGACCATGACTCCTTTGCCTTTTTTTAATTTTTGTATTTTTCTTTCAGCACCTTTACAGATCTGCGGCTATTATTTGCACATTTGCAATTAAATTCTTCTATCTCTTCTTGGGCGTTGTCTTTTTCGCGCCATGTTGTTGCACCTTTCGTTTTGCATTCATGCCTGTACTTTTCTACTAACGAAATGAACTGATATTCTTCATCTTTTGAAAAGTTGCTTGCTCTTTCTGTTTTTTTCATGCTGACACACGGGTACATGTACGGCTATTATTTGTAAAAGGCCCCAGAAACAACTACAACGCAAAGCAGTCCAAACACCAACCTAACCAAAAAATCGTTTATCTATGCCAAACACCAAATAACTGCGAATGGAAAGAAAAAACGTCAGTGAAAGAAACCAAAATGAGGTTTGAAGTCGCATGGAACTGGCAACTCAACGGACTCATTTTTTGACACTCTTGTCAGAAAAACACAAAACAGCAGAGCGTAGGAAATAAGAAGACGAATAATTTTAAATATTGCGGACACAGTACCACCAACCGCTAAAAATAAAATACAACTCGCAGTCAGTTAACCCTACGTCATTTTATGATTGTGAAACAAGAGGCGTGCCATTGTTCGAGTTAAATCGCAGGTCGAGGTTAGTATTGTGAAACTGGGCCTAACCGGCTACGGTGCGTGTGAGAGCTCCAGTATAACTTAATAAACCTTGCGACCGGTTAGCCGGCACCGCCTAGACGGTTCCGGCAAGTGTGAAGCGGCTCTAAGGCTTTCGCGGCCGTCCAACGAATTTGTGGTTCTTGGGCTTTCAAGCCAGCGTTGCCGTCGCCGTCGTTGAGAAATGAGGCTTGACGTTTCGCCACCACGAGTGGATGGCATCTTCAGAAGCTATTTTATAGAAGCTATTTTACTTACGCCAAAGTGAAATAGCCTGTGAATATGCAATTAGCTCTGGGTGGCAAACGTCAAGTCTCAACGCTTGAGCGATGCCGACCTACCACAAATTCATCGTAAAAGTATTAAACCTATAACCTTCCAGCTTTGGCAGGTTTGGAATGCTAAAACCTTCCAGTAATATTTACAAACCCAGTACGTCTCTATTGTAGACATAAAGAGCGATTTGATTATTGAGACTTATTAAGGCGTTTGGCCATGTGCATAGCCAATAAGTGAAAAAATATGGACTTTGTGCTTCCTATTATGAATCTTGTTGCTTTGTTTAGGCGTCAATAACTTTTGTCTGACGACTGTTTATTTAATCTGCAGCACAGTATCCAGCAAATGATTTTACCACTCCAGAGCTGAGACTCGCAGAGTGACAGGCCAAATACCTCATGTTGTATTACAAAGCTTCTAAATTGATAAGATTACGAACGATGTTGTTTAAGGCTGTTGTTCCAAAACAATGATACTTGTTATCCCACGTCAAATTCAGCTGTTCACATTTCATTTCACTATAGCAACCGTCATTTGTTCTGCTTTTTGAATGCATTATTGCATTGTATAATAAAAAGGCAATAGGTACTTCGTTTTTCATTTTAAGAAAGACGGTGCAGATTAGTTGCTATACTATTACTGCTATTGCTGTAATATTGTTCATGTTCTGACCATAAGCAAGCTATGGTTAGAAATGATTATGAATATAAAGAGTGTACCAACGATGTGTGGGTGGACGATAACTGCTGCCCTGTTTGAGATAGAAAAAAATGTCTCGAATAAAAAATATATAGGGTAATAAAGTCTATGTTCTGTGATTTATCAAAGTTACATCTTCTCAAATAGAATCCCCTGTACATAATTGCATATTTGGATTCCTTGGTCGATTTTAGTGTGACTTTGTGTATTACACATGACACTTAAAAACTTAAAACGAACAGTTTAGGTGCTAATCATGTTTCTTGATATATCAAATTTTACATTCAACCGTACAAAAAAAATTAAGCATTCCCATTTGAAAAAATCAGGTTACCTGTGATTGCAGTTTCCTTAATTGATCTACCGATTTCACCAAGTACAAAAAAAATCCAATTTGACAGTACTACCTAAGCTGATACATGTCATGCTTAATCACACCGCAAAGTCTCAGCCTTCCGAGTTTTATAGACGATGCGATTTTCAATTGTCTTCTAACATCTACTCATATCAAAAATGATTTGCGCTTGAACGGTTCGTTTTAAGTGTCATGTCACACTAAAATCGACCAGGGAATCGAAATATGCGAAAACATACAGGGTCTTTTATTTAAAAGCTTTGATCAGTCACAGATCTATTGGACACCCTGTATCACGGTAAATATTTTCGGAATATAGATTTTATTACCATATGCAATGTGTTCTGCCATCATGTCGACAAACTTTGAGGTATGAAAATACAATTATCGAGAAAAAAATGCGAAAAAAAGGGGTCAACATTTTGATTAATTTTTTATTGCATGTTCAATTTCTGTATCACTACTCCAAGGGTTCGGGCAGTTGTAACGCCATAGCTTGATGATATACGGACCGATTCACGACCTTTTGGACTCATTTAATAGGGGAATGACTGATCATTTAACTAAGGCAAAAAAACGATATCTCATAATTTCTAAGAACAAAAAAATTCACCAAACTAGAAAAAAATTTGTAATGCGCTTGTTTCGGTTAATTTCAAATAATTTGGCAAAAAGCCTCATTAGTGCCTACTTTTAAACACAGTTTAATTTAAGCAGGATGTTTCCTGTCTAACGACATGCAATTCGTTTATGTAGCACTAAAGTCAGCGACGGAATAGGCTTTTTTATTATGACTAATTTTAAAATAAACGAGAATTTGGTATGCACATTGCCTTATTGGTCTTCGGTACAGATTATTACTTAAATATAATGTACATGAACAAACGTGGTTATTTAGTATTTAAATTAATCAATGAAATATTCAAAATGCCCGCCATTTTCATTTAGGCACGCTTGACTTCTGAAACTAACGCTCTGGGTTACTAGACGCTAAGCTACGCTCCAGTCTGTTTTCTTTGATTTCCAAGTGATTCCAACATATCTCATTTAAATGAGTTGCTTTTCAGTCATTTGGCTGGATACTAAATAAATAATACTAAAAATAAAAATAATAAAATTTTTTCATGTAAATTGCATTTAAGTAATAATCTGTACCGAAGACCAATAAAGACAATATGCATACCAAATTCTCGTTTATGTCAAAATTAGTCATAGTAAAAAAGCCTATTCCGTCGACGATTTCAGTGCTACATGAACGAATTGCATGTTGTTGGACAGAAAACATCCTGCTAAACATTAAACTGTCTTCACAAGTAGTCACTAATAAGGCTTTTTTTCAAATTATTTGAAATTAACCGAAACAAGCACATTACAAAAAATTTTTTTTAGTGTGGTGCATTTTTTTGGTCTTAGTTATTCTCCTATAAACAGTGTCCAATAAGTCGTGAATCGATCCATAAATAATCAAGCTATGGCGTTTCAACTGCGCGAACCCATGGAGTCGTGATACAGAAATTGAACATGTAATAAAAAATTAATTAAAAGGTTGACCCCTTCTTTTTCACATTTTTGCTCCATAACTTTAATTGTATTTTCATACCTCAAAGTTTGTCGACATGATGGCGGAACACATATGTTTTATTTGAGATATTTTTTTCTATCTCAAACAGGGAAGCAGTTATCGTCCACCCACACATCGTTGATACGCCTTGTAACATTACTGCTGCCCTCTGGTGCTAGTCTGATTAGTTATTGATCGTCGTGTTGTTTTCGTTGAATGGAACAGGTTAGTTAAGTGAATTCCTTATAAATTAAGAAACTATTATCACCGATCGGCTGCCTTGGTGGTGCCTGGTTTATTTATAAGAGCATCCTTTCATGCGCCGTCGGTTATGTTCACATTGCTCCTCATAAAAATCAACATAACACATCAGAATTGGCTCTAGGAGAACCTCGATGTATATAGAATGGAATCACCTGGTACACTGATGGTTCCAAAAGTTGACGTAACGTAACACATCCTATTTGATGTACGAAATTCACACAGGACACTGAATAGAACTGTCATTTTCCAATAAGCTTTGCTGAGGATGAGAGCCATGAGAGAGCACACGAGAAAGGCAGCATTGAGAGCGTGGGTTAGAGTGATCCATCTCGTTATGTAGGTACATAATATTATGTTTGGTGACGATACGACGATACGAGTCAGTACACACTTGCCGTTCATCGTTACTTTTTTAGCATTTCAAGTGTTTAACTGCCGTGTTCAAAGCTCCCGGCATACCGGATGCATAGCTACATCAAGTTTGTAATGTTTGTGAATCTGTGTTTATTCTAATCGCCAGGAGATGCAGTGCAGTGACCCTATCAAATTAATCTGGTAGCAGTGTTCGCTGTGTGGATGTTCTCACCACTCCAC
Organism: Callosobruchus maculatus; assembly: GCA_951848785.1. Classification (NCBI taxonomy): domain Eukaryota; kingdom Metazoa; phylum Arthropoda; class Insecta; order Coleoptera; family Chrysomelidae; genus Callosobruchus; species Callosobruchus maculatus. The sequence goes on along the minus strand of CATOUR010000026.1, from coordinate 9,597,842 downwards.
TCTGGAAATTTGCATCTCGTACACTCTGCGACTAGGGCAGGCTTCATAAATACCGTTGTTAATTTAGGGGTTAAAAGGGGTGTGGTGTGCTGCATTTCCCTTTAGCAGCTACATTTGCCGTCTCTCTGCCTTTCCTTCTGCTGGGGCGCTCATTACTTTCAGATTTAGCTGTAAAAGACAGAAACGTATTCAATATCTGTAGACACTACGAAGAAATTCCAGGGACAATATTTGGGCATAACTTTTGATGAACAAATCCCCATTTCCAACGGACCTCATTTTCAGGTTTGATGATAGTCAAATAATATACTGGGCGAGTTTTTAGTACCGGATCGGTCGATAATTCCACTACTGCAGAGGATGACGAATAAAGTTGTATATAAAAGTTGTTCCTTACTCAGAAAATATTTCGATTTATACAATGCTCATCTGCACACCGTTTTACAGCTCCGCCACACATATTCGCACCGCTCATCTTCCTAGCACATCTCTGGTGGAAACACCGGTGCTACAACGCAACAACGCCCCACGTAATTTGGTAAAATTTCATATTTGAATTAAAAGGGGACGTTCTATTATGTACTTTTAAAGAAGAAAATTGGTGAAAGAAGCATTTTTTGAGAAAAAAATAGTTAAAACTCGGTATCTTCACCACACTTTCAAAACGTACCCGAACAGTACAAGGCAATTTTAGAATCGAAAACCCGCATGACAGACTTGAATAGTGTCACAAAGATGCGGTGTTGCCAGCGAGCAGCAGCTATCAGTTAATGTACTTCACGAAATTATGCAATTGCAATTTTTTTAGGTTAGTGACTGAAAAACATAGAAAATTCAGGCAGTATGTTTTGGAAAAGATGAAAATAAATCATTTTGGGATTTTCATACACGGTTGTCACCTGTTTGGTTTTTAGTGGCAACGGTCCAACGTCAGTCGCACGTTTCAATGATTCATTGGAGCTGATATCGGCCAAATATAACAATAAAGCTTAATTATAAACAATATTAAAGCCACCGATTTTACATAAAAAGCTAATACCCAAACTAAATAAAAGAAACAATAATACATAATACTTAATTACAAACACCAGCTAGAATGAAAGAAACATTCGAAATAAGATATCTGTAAATTTAGATAGTTAAAAACGTAGAACGATTCACGATTTTGTTGTTATACTTGCGCATGGGCCATGTTAATTTTCTCTGTAACGTTTCAATCTTAGTACATGTATAGTCGAAGAGATGTTAAATATAGAGCAAATGTTGACAACACTGCATTTGTTATCATCTGTCAAGCATAGTATCTCACTTCTAAAATTGTACTGTTCTGTGCGCATGCCTTACTGAAATATGTTGAAAATACAGTTTTATCGATTTTTTTCCAAAAAATGTGCTTTTTTCGCAAATTTTATTTTTAAAAATCACATAACAGACCATCCTCTTTACAGTGATAAAAAATTTTTCTCAAATGGCGTGGGGCGCCGTTGCGCAATAGACCCGAAACACCCACACCGCTTGACAGCTCCGCTACACTACATCTGCATGACAAGCTGTCTTGTCACAGACTTCACTCATAAGTCATCAATCATACAGCGTGATCCAAAGACGCCAAAATCAAACATAAAAACGCATATTTATTACCGGCTCTTATTTTAGGTTTATTAATTATGCAAGGGTAATACACTGTGTGATAAAAAATTACAAAATCGTCGAATTTGTTATAAAGCTTTCAAACAATGGCACTAATTCCAAACCTTCTAGCCTCGTGAACTCAATAATCGCTGCATGGATTATGATAAAATTTGGGTAGCGACATGCTGTGGAGTCGGCGAATTAAAAAATAAAAATCAAATATTCCTCAAACTTCGTGTTTAGACGTCTTAAGGGTTCCTGATCATTTTCTACTTTTTTTTGAGCGGAGGGGTTTTGGAGCGGTGGGAGGTTTTAAGACTTAAAAATTTGTTGTGTTCATAATAGGCTCTACATTGACTGCTGTGACATTGATCCCTAAAGGACAGACCTAGCTACAAAATACACTTTTTCAAGGCATTCCGAACATTACCTTGCCTATTACAGAAACCAAGCGACTTAGAATTTTCTGATGTATACATCATACGAGTATTGCTTTAGACAGTTCCATATTGTGTAGCTTGTAAATTATTGAATCAATTTTAATGAAATGTTCACACAATATTATTATCGTAACGCGGATGGAAACGTATATTTCATAAATGGTTTCAGTAGCGGCGCAGCAATAATCAAAAAACTAAAAAGAAAATACAGCTCAGTCTTCGTTGTTAGGCAATTTGGAGGTTCCTCATCGTTTTTCTCATTTTACTTCCCACTTCGATAGGGAAAGAGGGATGTATTGTAATCTGAATCTGTAATAATCTGTAATGTGAAACTTTTCGATTTTGAAATAATATGCTTTTTAGGCGTTTTATGATATCTACATAACGAAACCCACGTGACTCATTTCCGTCGGTCGGTCTGTATGTCTATTGGCCTCTTTCTAGCAGTTTAATCTCAGTAACAACAGTCTGTATTATGATGAAATTTGAGTAGCGATATGCTGTGGGATCGTAGATAATGCTGCTATAAAGGCGGCCATAGACCCGCCTACATGTGTGGCATACATGTATGTCATACATGCTTCTACGTTAATATTCGCTGGTGTGTGGGCAAAAAGTGACATGCATGTGCGACATATAAATTTTCTGTTTCAACTTGAATTCATCTACGCCCATACATGAATGAACATACATGTATGTCGGTGTGTGGATTAACCTCACTGTGTCTTAGCGTGATTATTCTGTTCAGTGTCGCGTAGGTAATATCATAGATTATATTATATAACGTACTATTTTCGAAATATCTGATTTAAGGAGTTTCTCAAGAGGTTTCGTGGCAGAATTCATTGAACTTTATATATGTTGACTGTCTGTGGAAAACGAAATGCAAAAATTACATGAATAGAATCAAAAAAAGATACAGCGTATGATGTATTATTGAATAAACTACGGGAGATTCGTAATTCCTCACAGTCGCTAAATAGCGAAGCGTGGCTGATAATCATTCATGAGGTGATATAGCAGACCTCAATATTGTGCTTTTCAATTACTGGAGTTACTATATCAAGCAGCATACGATTACTGGCTTCATCCATCCTTAAATAGTTTCTCCAATCATCCGGTTGTAATCGTAATTCTTCCAGTAAATTTATACAGGGTGAGTTTTTAGTACCGGCTCGGTCGATAACTCCACTACTATAGAAGATAGCGAAAAAAGTTGTATATAAAAGTTGTAGCCACGGATATGCTCCTTGCTCAGAAAATATTTAGATTTATACAGGGTGATCCATAACTACGTGGTGATGCAAACATGCATTTTTTTAAATGAGACACCCTATATATTATTCCATATTCAGATTCCACTAATGAGTTCCGTTCTTCCAATATAGGGCATTGTTACATTATACAGGGTGTTTCAAAAGTTATGACCATTTTTGTATCCAAATCGCGGACAAATGAACGTACTGTATATCAAAAAGTAATTAATCAAAAATTATTTTTTTTACATGAGAAGATTAAAAATATCCTCTACTTTTAAAATCGGCTATAAAAGAAGCCCGAGACGCATATTCGTATACAGGATGATGTAGAATGCAAAATCCAAATTTTCTCTTTTTTCTCAAATGTAACTCCCAAGATTTTATTATCCCAAAGAATTGCTTTTAATATGCTCTTTCATCTTTGTACAGCACTTGTTGTATCTATCTCGATCAGTTTCCGAGATATTTCGATTTTTGGGTAAATTTAAAATACAGCCTCTATTTGTGTACTGAAATTTACTTATTTTGAGAAAGTACTATCTGATTTGTTTTTTATTTAACGAACGACTAAATTATAACGTCTTGATAGTATTTGATGAAGTCAAAACCATAAATCATCGAGATAATAAAGTCAAGTATGCTGAGGAAACAATTTTGTAGGCGTCATGCATAATTATCAAGTAGTTTTATCAGGTAGGCTTTGAAAAACTGACAGTTTTCATAACCTACTCAATAATTCCGTACTGTGTGAAAAACTAGATTTGAAAATTAATTTTTCCATTGAGGGTATTTAGGAGAATCCTTGAGAAATTGTCTACTTGCCTCTAGAATATATCAACTATGAATAGCAATATCCAGAACGGAGGCACTCTAAAACTAATGCGTTGGAAAGATTGAAGAATCGTTTTATTTGGACTGTGTCGCTTAATATTTCATAGCCTACCTGATACATCTGCTTGATAATTACGCATGACGTCTATAAAATTGTTTCCTCAGCACACTTGACCTATATTATCTCGTTAGTTCAGTGTTTTGACTTGATCAAGTATTATTATCGCCTTATATTTTAGTTGTTTGTTAAGCAAAAACAAAATTTGGTAGTATTTTCTCAAAATAAATAAATTTTATTAAAGAAAAAGAAGGTATATTTAAAATTTGTAGAAAAATCGAAATATCTCAGAAACTAATGGATGCAGCCGTAACAAGCGCTATACAAAGATGAAAGAGCATATTAAAAGCAATTCTTTGGTATAATAAAATATTAGGGGTTTCATTTAAAAAAAGAGAGAAAATCCAGATTTTGCATTCTACATCACCCTGTATACGAATATGCGTCGCGGGATTTTTTTATAACGTATTTTAAAACTAGAGGATATTTCTAATCTTCACGTGTAAAAAAATAATTTTTGATTAATTACTTTTTGATATACAGTACGTTCATTTGACCGTGATTTGGATACAAAAATGGTCATAACTTTTGAAACACCCTGTATAATGTAACAATACCCTATATTGAAAGAACGGAAATCATTAGTAGAATTTGAATATGGAATAATATATAGGATGTCTCATTTAAAAAAATGCATGTTTGCATCACAACGTAGTTATGGATCACCCCGTATAAATCTAAATATTTTCTGAGCAAGGAGCATATCCGTGGCTACAATTTTTATATACAATTTTTTTCGCTATCTTCTACAGTACTGGAGTTATCGACCGAGCCGCTACTAATAACTCACCCTGTATGTGTAGAAAGTTGTTGATTTGAAAGCCATTCCTTCACCATCTTTGTGCGAGTCCGCCGTTGTTTGATTTTGTTTCTCTTTTTTTGACAATGCACGCGTACGCCACTGATATCAAAATTAACTCGTCTTCACTGCTCATCGTTCGTAATCAAACTACATGTTTGACACTCAAACAGCCTTGTTTGTGGACAACAGCGTACTTACCGTCATGCTTAGTTTGTGTTTCGCATACTAGTTTGACAGTCCTGTATGGCACACATCTACGGCGGTCTATGGCCGCCTTAACTTTGAAAACCGTTGCACTGGCAGCGGAGAAATCGATAATATTATCAAAACCCTTCCAAACTTCTCTTCGTTCTTGATTTTTCCCATATTTTTAAATGGGGTGAAATCGGAGTAATGGGGCGGGTTGAGGGTTTGAAAACTCAAAAATGTGTTGCACTCATACTCTACGTTGCACTGAAACTAATTGACTTTGGAGATATCTTATGCTTCTTCGGCCTATCCGATTGTTATCTTGAATTCAGTATTTGTAGAAAAATTTGATAGGTTACATATTATGTACATATTTATTATAATCGTGGAACTTGGAAAGTATTCAGACCTGCCGACAAATGCTGGAATATTGTTTTGTGTAGTTTTTCTATACTACGCAGTTGTAGATGGTGCATGTGATTAAGTTATAAATTCCTTCTCACAAATACTTACCACTTTCTATAGGTTGTACTTATAGCTGAATCCGCCCCGTTTCCTTCCTTGGAATTGCTCTCGGAAGTTTTATGGGCCGTTTTGAGATTTTTCGCATCGTCTGATGCCGACAGTCAAATTTATGGTTATTCGCTGAGATTTCCGTCTTTCGTGAGAGGATAATTAGACAAAGGCTGAGCTCAGAAAATTGTACCTTAGTTGATGTAAGCTTGTAGAAGAGAAAAGGGATTTGTAAAAAAAGATCGATGCTGATTAGGTAACTGTTTGCAGTTATCAAACATGATCTTAAACCATAATCGTGAATATTAGAAAAAATCATTTGTCTATATACAGGATGGATGAACTCTTGTGACCAAACGATAATTATCCTTTTTCAGGAAAATAACTATGTGGACACATGCACGTCGAACTGGACTACATTTTAAAAATAATGACGATAACACAGTATGCCTAATAAAAACGTGACATATATATCAAAGCTATGTTTTTTTAATAGAATACCCCTGTCATTACATACTCATATTCCTTGATCAATTTAAGTATGACTTTACATATCACATATGGGACTGAAAACGAACCGTTTAGATGCAAAACCCCAGTTTTGCTATTGGTAGATATTAGAAAAAATTAAATATCGCAGCGACTATAAAACTTAAGGACTGTGACTTTGCCGAATGACTAAACATGCTAAAATGCGTAAGCTTAAGTTAGACTGTCAAGCTTGAATAAATTTTGTACAAATCTGTAAATTAATTAAGGAAACTCCAATCAGCGGTAGCTTGATTTTTTCGAATGGTAGTGCATCATTTTTTATACAATCAAATAAAACATTTAATAGCCTTTATAACCATGTAAGGTTGTAAGTATCCATATCTGGTAGTCTTCATTTAAGTCCAAATTGCCAATAAAATCGATCGTTTTTTAATTTTCCTACCTACAGCAACCTAGCAGGTTATGAAACATAAACAAAAACCTGTTGAGATCGAAGAAAAAGACCAAATTAGCAGAAAGATAGAGACGAAAAGAGTAAGGAGACAAGATTATAAAAATTCCTTACAACAAATCAACTCCAACCAGAATCAACTCCGGTAACATACCTATCTAAGGCCAAAGAGAATCTAGAATGTGACAGAAATGGATATCTTTCACAGCTTACTATCTACCAGAATGTACTAGAGATTGACAATTTCCGAAAGCATTAACAATTCTGGAATGAAAGGAAAACTACCGGCCAATATTACTGACGGTTTAATATTTTCCGAATAAAATTTCATATTTAATAGTATATAGAACAGTATTCATATCCGTCCAATCCAAAGGAAATATATTTTACTAAAGTTCTGCAAATTCTTCGGTACCTATTAGTAAGATCGCATTCAAGTTATAAAACATAATTTACCTGGCAGAAAATTAAAATCTGATTTGCCAGTATTCCTTTTACGGTCTTGCTAATAGGTACTCTTACAGGTTACTTTTGACTTTGACGGAAATTACTACTTTTTCATTAAATGTGAAATGGCGTGCCAAAGATATTAGACTGCCATCAACAATTTCTGGTAGTATTTATTTCATTTTCAAAAGGTTTTCAGTCTCTAGTATATTACAGTATCTAGCAGGCTGCGAAAAATATCAATTTCTGTCGTAGTCTAGCTTCGCTTTGAACTCAGATGTGTTACCGTCGTTGTGTTTCTGGTTAGAGCTGATTTGTTGCAAAGAATTTTTATAGTCTTGTTATGTTACTCTAGTTCGTCTATATCTTCCTGCTATGTCAGTTGTTTTCTTCAATCTAAGCAGCTTTTTCTTTATATTTTGTGGCTCTCCGAGTTGGCTATTGACAGAAAAATTGAAAACCACCGATTTGATTGACACTGATGTTTCCAATCTTATACAGGGTTATTCACGTTATTCGACACGGAGCATTATGGCTAAAGTATATGATACAAAAGAAAATAATAATTTCGGATGGATAGAGACCCATAAGGGCTACATTTTAAAAATACTTTCATGTTATACAGGGTGTCCCAAAAGCACGAAATGTATCAAAGTTATGTTTTTTTAATGGAACACTCCATATATTATTGCATATTCAGATTCCATGGTAAATTCTAGTGTGACTTTATGTATCATACGTGGGACTTAAAGCGAACCGTTTAGGTGTAAATCACCATTTTCGGTATAAGTAGATATCAGGAAAAAATTGAATATCGCAGAGATTATAAAATTTGGAAGACTGTGACTTTGCCGCGTTACTAAGCATAAAATGCGTCAGTTTTGATGAGACTGTCAGATATAAATTACGTTTATGCTTGGAGAAATCGGTAGATTAATTAAGGAAACTTCGATCAGCGATAACTTGATTTTTTCAAATGGGAATGCCTAATTTTTTTTATACGGTTAAACGTAGAATTTGATAGCCTTTCTTATGATATAAGGTTGTGAATATCAGTCTCTGGTAGTTTTTATTTGATCTTAAATTTTCAAGCAAATCGGCGTTTTTCAATTTTACCTATAAGCAACGTAGCAGGCCATGAAATATAAACAAAAACCTGTTCAGGTAGAAGAAAACAGCTAACTTAGCTGAAAAATACACACGAACTAGACTCAAGGGACAGGATTATAAAAATTACTCACAACAAACAAAATCTAACCAGAAACAACGGCGGTAACATATCTTCGGTGAAAGAGAAGCTGGAGTATGGCAGAAATGGATTTTTTTGCGGCCTACTCGCTACTGCAATGTACCACAGATTTCCAAAACCATTTGAAAATTTTGATATAAAATAAAAACTACTAGAGAATGTTGTAAGCAGTTTATTATTTTCATAATAAAATTTCACATTTAATGATATAAAAAAGTATGCAATTCTGTCAAAACTCAAGTCAAAAGTACCTCTGACTGGAGTTCTGAAAATTCTTCAGTACCTATTAGCAAGACCGCAGAAAATGAGGAATGAATTAAAATTTGTTCAAATTATAAAACATAACTTAAATGGCAGAAAATTTAAATCTGATTTGTCAGTATTCCTTTTTTGCAGTATTGTTAACAGATATTGAAAAATAGAAGGGCTCCAGTCAGAGATATCGACTTCGACACAAATTAGTACTTTTTTACACCATTACATATGATTGATAGTTGCGTGCTGGAGCAACAGTCGCTGGCTGTTTTTGTTTCATATCAGGGTTTTTAATTGTCTTGGAAATTTTTAACCTCTAGTAAGGTGCGGTAGCCAGTAGACTGTAAAAAATATCTTTTACTGCGATACTCCAGCTTCTCTTTGACATTAGAGATGTTTCGCAGTTATTTCTGGGAGAGTTGATTTGTTGTAAGGAATATTTATAATATTGTCCCTTTAGTCTAGTTAGTGTGCATTTTTCAGCTAAATTAGTTGTTTTCTTCTACCTGAACAAATTTTTGTTTATATTTCATCGCCGATTTGTTTGAAAATTTAAGATTAAATGAAAACTACCAGAGATTGATATTGACGACCTTATATCATTAGAAAGGTTATTCAATTCCACTTTTAACCGTATAAAAAAATTAGGCATTCCTATTTGAAAAAATCAAGTTATCGCTGATCGAAGTTTCCTTAATTAATCGACCGATTTCTCCAAGCAGAAACGTAATTTAAATTTGACAGTCTCACCAAAGCTGACGCATTTTATGCTTAGTAATACGGCAAAGTCCTATTTTATAGTCTCTGCGACATTCAATTTTTTCCTGATATCTACTTACACCGAAAATGGTGATTTACACCTAAACGGTTCGCTTTAGGTCCCATGTATGATACATAAAGTCACAATAGAATTCACCGAGGAATCTGAATATGCAATGATATACGGTGTGTTCCATTTAAAAAAACATAACTTTGATACATTTCGTGTTTTCGGGACACCTTGTATAACGTAAAAATATTTTTGAAATGTAGCCTCTATGGGTCTCTATCCATCCAAAATTATTATTTTCTTTTTTATCAAATACTTTAGCCATAATGCTCCGTGTCGAATAACGTGAATAACCCTGTATAATTGGAAAGGCCATCAAATTTGATCTTAGACTTCATAAATAGGGCATTCCATTTAACATTATGACGTAAAATTGGTAAATCTGACAACACTGATGTTAGCGTTTTTGAATTCTGTATGTTCAAAAACCCCGTAGTACTGAATTTCACCTCTCCAGCTGTGGCAGTTTTAGAAATATTTAAGCGTTCCGGTACCGTTTACTGAAAAAGCGGTGTTGCCGTATCTCAGTAATTAATAGGAACAAAATTTTGAAATTGTGAGGTCTTACTAAATTCGACATGCGCAATTCATATCAATAAAAATAAGTAGAGGATTCTATTTAAAATAAATTACAATCGAGGATATTTTTTTAAAAAATTGGAAAAATAATTTATAATGTGGCAACGTCACAAACGCGAAATAAAATATTACAAGGCGAGATAGGATATTAGTAGAATTTCGATTTAAAATAAAAAATACAGGGTGTTATATTTAAAAAAACAAAGTAAAATGACCTTCAAGTTGCCGTAATTTAAAATTCTGCCAAATACACCCTGTAGATAAAAATTTCTGGTAACATCCAAAATAATATCGACTTGATATTCAACTAACTCGGTGTATAATATTATTGAGAACAGTTAAAGGAATATATCAATTTGGACGTATTACTTGCGACCTTGCAATCCGAAAATTAATAGAAAATAAATTATAACTTGGCAGCGTTGCAATCGATCCCAAAAATATTTTAGGGTCGAATAGAGGTCAATGATGGAAAGTAGAAGAATTTAAGAAAAAGTTATAGTTCCATATGAAAAAATCAAATTGAGCACTATCCTACTTTCCCGCAACACCCTGTATATTTTAAAATATTTTTAGAATAGGGGTCTCAAGTAACCAAATAACTTTTGTATTTGACATTTTCTTCTATCAGGTGTACCTTCCGAGATTGTACATTAACTGGACACCCTGTATACAGGGTGTCCCACGACGATTAAGACAAGCAATATATCGGAGCTGGGTTGTAGTAGCGAATTATAATTTTGGGGGTGTAAATTAGAGCAAATATAGTATATTTTCTTATTATTGTATCACCCAATGGGATATCTGTTTTTGGTCACGTGACATCAGATCAAAATTTTTAATAGGACACCCTGTATATTTATGACTTTTTGTGTTCCCCCCGATAAAACAATTCCAATAAACTAGCACACTTGGGGTCTAAAGTGATTATTTCAAGAGCTATAGGTACTTAGATGACTATACCACTACCATTATAAAACACTGCCAAAGTAATTTATCTGTAGGTGTAAATGTTATAATCAATGCTAATGGTACCATCCTTTAAGTACCTGTAGCTCTTGAATAAATCACTTTAGATCCCAAGTGTTCTAGTTTGTTGGGATTGTTTCATCGGAAGGAACATAAAAAGGCAGACACATACGGGGTGTTCCATTAAAAATTTTGAATTGGACGCCACGTGATCAAAACATATACCTCACTGGGTGACACAATGACAGAAAAAGATACTATATTTGCTCTAATTTAAACCCCCTGCGCAGTTCCGATATATTGCTTGTCTTAAACGTCTTGGGACACCCTGTATTATTCTGCAATATGCACAACGGCAACACTGGACAGCCATTCTTTGGTTTTTTCAAGTAAATTCTGAATTCCTACATTTACCGCCTTAACGTCACTTATTTACATGTATTACTTGTCACAATATAAACACTTTTCTAGGTTAGTTTGGCAACTGGTCGGAGTTTGGCGGGAGGTGCTGGACGCCATATGGGTGCCATCATCAATCACTCAACATATTTTTGATTACAAATTATGCTTTGTCGTTCATTTTGAACATCTGTAAAGGCTCCAGTGGTGGTCAAAACGTTAGTAAAGGGTTTATGTTTTAACAAATTTGGTTTCATTATTGAACACTGATATGCTATGAACCAGTAGCTATTTGTCGACAAGTTTCTTATAACATAAGTTCACAAGTTGTTTGCTTTGTTGATAAACATTTTTCTTATTGGATTGCTACGATAAAAGAAAGCCAAAATGTATTAGACTGCATTATTTCCAAAGCTAACAATGAATAGAACAGAAGAAAAACACCGTTACACAGTTATTCGTAATACATCATTTTTACAATTTTCTATATAACAATGCCAATGAGGTTAAACTAAAATATACGTATAATAAACAACAATTTAAATGCAAAATTCATAAAGTGCTATTGGATATGAAATAAAAATGTACTGTAATCGTAATTCGCGGATTTAACAATGTGACCAAATCCAGCGGGACTAACGCGGTACAAAAAAGTGTTATATAAAAGTTATTGTTGAAACTAAAATAGCCCAGATGTGATTGGAGAAATGGAAATAGTTTTTTGCTATTTAGGGGTGCAAGCACAAAAAAAGATTGAGGATTATTTTCATTTGACCTATGAGACATACATAAAGGACATTTCAATTACGAATTTAGAACTGACCATAAAATACCCGAGGACTAGCGTTAGATTCTTCTTTCAGGCATATGATACCAGACACAATCAGCCACATGACTTAACCTCAAGATTATCAGACGCCTCTATAGGTCGGTCTTAATTATTGTTGTACTATATTACACATCAGACTTGCTTTCAACTTATTATGCTTCGCAACGAGAGGAATCTAGTGGTAATAGCTGCGGGGCGGCCGCGTCTAGCAAGTAGGTCCCAGTAAGCCCTTCCCCCATCCACAACTGCTGTCTCCCCCTCCCTGCCAAACTATTCCCACCTTTCAACAGAGGTCAGTATGTTGGCCCAGCTAGAGGGAGTAATTTCTCTAGCTGGAGTCTATCGGAGTATTCTTCAGTTCCGGATAGTGTTAGTGTCCCGTCTGAGCAACCACGAGCTTTCTGATTGCCCATCAGCCTTGGTTCCGTAGCAGTGCTGATATACATGTCTTGTTTGCATCGCTCATTTTGCCTCCACTGTTCATCTATGGTATATTTCACTCACTTTTTGAGGGCTGACGTTATCTGCTTAATCCTATAACGAGCCAACAAACTGTTCTCCGGTGCCGAGTCTGGTCACCTATCTATCGACTTCCTCATGACCAGGAATTCCTGTATGACCCGAACCAACATCAAGTTAAGTTCCTTCAGCCTCGCCAGCTCTTTTAGTCTCTCCGCGCACTCCTGAAGCAGGGGTTCCCTCGTTCTGGGCCCGTAAATGGCTTTCACTGCCGCCTGACAGCAGATATATAACCTTCTACTCCGTGCGCCTTCTCACCTCCTCATTACATGCAGCAGAGACTTCTGCTTCGCAAATCGACTTTCCATATTCATCCCTGCTACATCCCTACACTAAGACGGGAACCGTCCGTGCCAATGCCTCTCCGGGAAACTGAATCTCCCCTTTTCTCTACCTTTTATACTGGAAATAGTCAGAGTGAAACATTATCCAAATTTTGCAGATGGTTTGCCTCTGTGGGAAATCCCTATCTCCATGGGAGTCCCTTACCACTTAGTATTTCTCATACAGCAACTCTATGAGTCTAGCTCAGCTCGTGTAAGAATTGATGGTAACCTCTCTGGTCAAACAGCAACCAAAAAAGGAGTTCGTCAGGGATGCGTATTATCCCCGATGTTATTTAACATTTACTCTGAATTTGTGATGAGACAAGTATTGGACAACCGGAATGGCGGTATAACTGTTAGCGGAAGCAAAATATCTAACTTAAGATTTGCTGACGATACAACCCTTATTGCTGCTTCTCAGGAAGAACTAGTAGCTCTATTGAACAACACAGTCCAGCATATGGTCTTGGTATTAACTACAAGGCTACGATCGTAGATAGAGAGCATGACAATCATCGAGAAATAAAGTCAATAGGCCGTTGTGAGGTAGTTCAAAGTGTTGTGTACCTCGGTTCTTTGATCGACAATTCAGGTAGCTGTGAGAATGAGATTCGACGGCGCATTCAACAGGCACGGGTGGCCATGACAAAACTTACTAAAATATGGCATGACCATAACATCACTAAAGCTACCAAAATGTCACTGGCTCGGTCTCTTGTGCTCTTCATATTTTTGTATGCCCCGGAAACTTGGACTGTTAAAAAGGCAGATCGAGCTCGCATAGATGCTTTTGAAATGTGGACATGGAGGAAAATGCTGAGAGTTCCTTATACCGCCCATCGAACTAATGTTTCCATACTGGATGAGCTCGGTAATCCAAAGAGACTATCCTCCATTGTGTCGATGAGAATGCTTACATTCTTCGGACATATTCACAGAAGCGATAATATGGAGAAACTTGTAGTTCAGGGTCACGCCCAGAGTAGGCGGCGCCGTAGCCGCTCCCCTACACGCTGGGTGGATACGGCGAAACAGCTGCTAGATATGAGTATCAGGAGCGCCACTGAACTGACAGTAAATCGCGAACGATGGCGAGCTACAGTTCTCAAAACTGTTGTTAATATCCGAGTCGGCAATACTCTAGCTCCGACTTAATGCATTTTAAGAGTTCACAACATGTCTGTTAAGACATTGTGACTGTGATGATGATTTCCTCTAAAATCCTGTAGGCAGAGATAGGCAATGCTTTCTCCGCCAGCCTGGCTATCATTGCATGACCCACCGCCTCTCACCTTACCTGCCAATAAGGCTGTGCTAAAGTGTGATTTTGCTTTCACAGTTCCGACCTGTGACTGTTTGATATGTGTCACTGTGATTAAAACCTGTGACTTTGTCACACCAAAACTTAGTACACGTCACAGTCACCACTGGCAAACAACGATTCAATCGAATCCATGTTAGTGTGCCCTGTGACCTGTGACTCCTGTGACACCTGCGTCTCCGTAGTAAGGACTATCTTAGGTGTGATATGCGTTTCGTGTTTGTTTGTTTTTTATGCATTTTTATTTTTGTTTAAAAAACCGGCTAATCGCTAATCGTTGTGCAAAATGTTTCTTCCTAATAAATTCTTGAAACAACTAATTGTGCCCTAAATATGTTTTAAGTAGTCAAGGGTATCCCTATAGGTCCATGTACATTTGGGAGACTCCTTACCTGTCACCTGGATAACTAATTAACGTAAATGAGAGCCGCGCAACGAAATGGAATCTGGACGGAGTAAACAGCAACAGTATCTTGCTCCCGAGTCCCGAAGTGACAGCGACTCTGAACCTAAAGGGCCCCACAGACATCATTCTTTTTCATCAGATTTGCACGACGGTGACTTGCCAACCGATCACACTCATTTCGGTCCGTGTGTGCCAAAAAACCGTCGGCGTCGTTCCAAAAAATCTGTCCGAGCTTGATTTTACCCGTCGGTTTCGAACGCCATCGTGCAACTCGCTACATGTGTGGCCGTTCATCGTGCAATCACGATTTTGCAGTGTCGTTCTGGTTTCAGGTATAATTTGTAATGCTTGGGGGGATATCGCAACTGAAAATTTCAAATCCTCGTAACTTCTATCCGTAGCAAGGAATCTCAATGTAGCTGTCAGACGTTCATGAGGGGAAATGCTTTGTCTCATCCAAGTATCCTGTTTTTTATTAGAGGTGCTACTGAATTAAGTAATTATAAGCATGTTTCTTCATCCATCCTCAGATAATTGAACCAATCCCCTGGTTCCAGACACAATTCTTCTAATAGATTTATATGGGAGAATTGGCCTCTTTTTCAAAACCACTGTTTCACCCATCTAGAACGTTTTTTCTTGCTGTATTCCACTTTAATAGCTAAAGCCGCCGCCAATGTTAAAGTATCATCTATGTTAACGGACCAAAAATTTGCGAGAAACTAAAAGAAAACCGAACAGTGTGTGGAGGTATCGTTCCATCCGTTTAACCGACGTCGGTTGGCACGTCGTGCAAACCTGATGAAAAAGAACAATTTCTGTGGGGCCCTTTAGGGTTCCGCCATAAGACGTCACTGTCACGACTTTTTTGGTCGAAGCGGAGCAGATCGTGACTGTGATGGTCACGGAGCTGTGACAAAATCACAGGTTGTGAAATCACACGACAGCCCTACCTGCCCGCATTCTCAGATGTACTAACTGCTATGGCTGACATCTCAATCTGAGATGACACCGTCGGCATACGAGAGGAATGTAAAAGAATATGTCTTTGCGAGTGTATTTATGAATTCAAGTCGTTATTACATTTTTAATTCTCCAAACGGCTGTAGTACAATCTGGTTGGGTGTGAGAATGATCTAACATTGTCTAAGACTTTCGTGGCCATCGTAGATGAGCTAGTGGCCTTCGGGCTGTTTAGCCGACAGTGATACGTTCTGGCACCTTGGCGTCTTTGGAAGCTAGTACCTGGCTGGGCCCAAGAATCTGTCATTGCTACCCAAGCAAAAAGTTCTTGACTTTCCAGATTTGCATAATAAGGTTTATCCGTAGTTTTATGAATGAGACGTGTTTGTCCGATGTTATTGCCCTGATGTTAAACAGTTGAGTGTTCGATTATTATCCTCCGTGATAATCTCATTGTCTTTCAGAGCTCTACGTCTTTTCCAGTTATTAATCGGAAAGCGTCAGTTGTAATTCAGAAAGCATCATATGTAAATGAGAACGTATCAAATGTAAATTGAAAATCAGAATGCGTCATATGTAAATCAGAACAGTACATTCTGATTTTTATTTCATCATACTATTTGACATATGACGCATTCTGATTTTCAATTGATTCTGATTTACATTTGATACGTTCTGATTTACATCTGATGCTTTCTGAATTACGACTGACGCTTTCCGTTTCACAGCTGAAAAAGGTGTAGATACCACTGGCGGCTTGTGAGGTAGTGCCACAGTTCCTATGGCGCTGTAGAAACTCTGCGAGAGGATAAGTATCGATGTAAGTTAGATTTGCAACGCTGCAGGTTGTAGCGGTCGGGAAACAAATTCCCCGGCAGCTCATTCCACAGCGTCGAAGTTCTCCAAAAGATAGAACGCTGTAGGAGACTGGCTCAGGAAGTAGCAACCTAACCCTCGTAAGAATGACCCCGCAAAGTCTCTCTAGTGTTCCTCGTTCGGACAAACTTTGGTGTTATTATCTGAGAGCGCTCACTCGAACATATTCCGTGATAGAATCTGTAAAACAGAGACTGGTCAGCTACCCTTCTTCGATGTTTCAGAAATTGTGGGTCCTTTGTGAGGTTAGGCGTACCGATTAGTATAATTGCTCTCTTTTGGATAGTGTCCAGAAGCTTTAGAGAGTGCTTCGGAGCGCATCCTCATACATGGGAGCAATACCCCAACGATGGTCGAATCTGTTCCCTGTAGAGCAGCAGTAGTTGCTCTGGTGTATACAGCTTCCTACAGCGGAACAGAACTACAAGCTTTTGGGATGCCGTTTTAACAATAGTGACGACGTGATCGTGCCAGGACATGTTATTGTTGATGTTGATACCCAAAAGCTAGACGGAAGGTGACTCGACAGTTGGTAAGTCAACATGAGACTTCTTTGCCTGAGTTTTCTGTACGTCAAACTGTACTTTCTAAACGTTAAACTGTATTTACTAATCCACACTCGACAATTGCTTCGATATCTGCGTTGATCTGTGAGGCATGTTGCTGTCGCCGACGTACCGACTCCTGGGATGATAGTGGCTTGCGTGGTTCCATGCACGATATTAATGTACTGTCATCTGCGAAGCTGTAGATTCAATTTTTTATGTTATTTCTAGCATCTCGTTGGTGTACCGCAGGAACAATGTAGGGGATATGACAGATCTCTGAGGAACACTGTTGTTTATTTAAAAAATGTCTGATGACCAGCCTTCAACTACAACAAACAGAGATCTGTTGTTCAAAAAGTTATTGAGCCACTGGCGCAAATCAGGTGGTAATCCATAAGCAGCAAGTTTGACCACGAGTCCCTCATGCCACACTCTATCGAAGGCTTTCGATATGTCAAGTGCTACGACACGAGATTCGCCATGATTTTAAATTGCTCTGTTACACAAGTGAGTGACGTAGGCCAGGAGGTCACCCGTAGACCTATGCTTACGAAAGCCATACTGGCGATCGTTTATGATGTTATTATTGTCCAGGTATTTCAGGAGCTGTGTGTTAATGACAGTCTCCATAACCTTAGACATCATGCTGAGAAAAGCCACAGGTGTATAGTTGGTGGGATCAGTTCTCGGTGTTGAAATTTGACTTCTGCCATTCTCGAGTTCACGTTTATGGTGGTCGTCGGAGTACTTCTTTGGAAGTCTACAGTAGAATTGGCTGGGAAAAGCCTGCCTAAGACGTCTGCCTTTTCTTTAGGAGTAGAAGCGATGGACTTGGCCTCTCTGATCAATGGCGGTACTGACGAATAAGAAATTGTCTACAAATACATATTCTGTATCTTAGTTTTGTATTGTATGACCTGAAAATTATTGATTCGATTTTAATGAGATTATTATCACCGTGGCGAGGATGGAAACGCGTATTTTTCTAGAAACCGTGTTAGTGGCGGCGCTGCAATAATAAAAAGATTAAAAACATAAGAAGATCTAGAACTTCGTTTTTCGGCGATTTGAAGGTTTTTGATCATTCTTCACATTCCCACAGTGATAGGGATTAGGGTAGTATTTCAATCGCGAAATTTTTGGATTTTGGAATAATACGCATTTTGGACGCAAAAATCATCGTCCCTCATTATCGTCGGTCTGTCTGTCGGTCTGTATGTCTATTGGCGTAATTATAGCCACATAATATTAGTAACCCCTACGCGGATAGGCGTTTCAGGAGTGCCTGACCATTTTCTACTTGATTTTGCAAGCGAGGATGGTGGGAGGCTTGAAAACACAAAAATTTGTTGTATTCATAAAATACTCTACATTGTGCTTTGGTGATATTGTGCGATTCGTAGTACCTATCCAAGTGCTGCCTTTGAACTTATATCTGTATAATAATTTGATACATACATATTAGTATAATCCTATAACGTGTAACTGGGAAACTACGAATTTGGTGATGGAATAGTAAAACCGTATTTCTCTCTTGGAGAAAATAATAACAGTATATCGTTGTTGGGACGCTTGCCAGTGGCAAAGGAGAAATAAAAAAAAATAAAAATTTCAAAATAGCTCGTTTTTTTAGATGTTTCAAAGGTCCCTGTCTACTCTTGTGATTAGGATGGTGTAGGAATAGAAGAACTCCAAATCTTCTTTTGTGTGGGAAGTACTGAGTCAAGGCACTTGACATCATTTCTTTACTCTATTAAAGTCATAATTCCATTTATTTGTCTACTGCATTTAGTCACGTGGAATTAATGTTCCCAGCATCCCATTTCCTCATTCCCATCCAGCTTTATGATTTAGTCCGTGACGCTCCATTTTTTCGAGTTCCTTGATTCGCCCGTTATGAAATGCACAACTCATCCAGAAACTTTTAGCGGAATAATTCAGTCAGAAACAGCCTAAACGGAATTTTATCATTTTTTATTTTCCATACGGACGAGACCGTGAAGGAATAAAAAGCTCCGCCTTCACATCTACTCGGATTAGGATCCGAAACTTTAAAGCTGCTTTTTACGAGTCTGCACTTCAGCAAATTGTTTCTTTAATAGGCGCGTTTCCTTTATTGAGTTTGTGCTTGCTGCAGATGATAGATTTTAGATGTGAGCCCAAAGACTGCTTTACATAATATACAGGTTATCTTACCCAGAATTTCCTTGACACGTGATACTATAGGGTGGTATTATAGGGTCTAGCATACCATGCATTCACAAAATTTTTTTTGTACGTCATCCCCGAAGACTCACCCCAAACTTTTTAGTTTTCAAATAGCACCCCATAGGTTTTCCTACATAAATCATGTCCATTGACCTCTTACCGCCACTAGACTGTTTGTTATTTTCACACATGTCTGAAGCCCGAAACAGGAACATTCATTCATAATTTAGCAAATATGTCCGATCCCAGTCCCCGATTACTGTGATAGATTTCAAATGACATAGGTGCACCATTATGCCAATTAGGGTTACAATGGAGAATGTACCGAACATAGAATTGTTAAGCGAAATAATGAAAGTAATTTCCTTGAAAATAATAAATACACAGAAATATTAAATCAGCATTTAATTATCTGGCGTAGCACCAATAAACACTGAAGATTTAGATTAAATCATCCCTTCTTCTTCTTCTTCTTCGCATGACTAGGATTCCTCCTGTTTGTCTGCCTCTTAGTCCGTCTCTGTTGTTGACGTTGTTGTTGACATCAAATTATCTTCCCATCTTTTCTTTGGCCGTCCTGGAGCCGTCAAATCATCCCAACATAGCGAACCACGTGTCAATTTTGAAAAACTCGGTTTGGTGAGTTGTTGGTCAATGAGTGTTTGTTAAATACACAGAAAAAGTATTTTTTATAAAGGGAATATAAGACATTCAGAACCTCCAGTGAAAGCACTTATTTTGTCTACAAGAAATTAGATTAAATGTTGCTCATCCAGTTAATAACCAGACTTTGTTAACTGATTATTGAAAAAAGATGAGCTTCTCTAAAATTTAAGTCATAGCTGTCACCTCTTGAAGCTGTCGTCTCTCAAGTCGTGTGTCAGTATAGATGAAAATTACGTGAGAATATATTTACAGCAAACAACAGAGCTTGTGGTAGGTATTACCTAATACCAAACATACCAATATTATTGCCTAATGTAAACACATATTTAAAAAATAAATTTGCGATTTCAAAAGATATTAGTTTGTACTTTTGTGTTATTTGGTTTTTGCTTTTGATACTTTTGAGTCATTTAGAATACAGTTATGTAAAAAGCAATAATATAGTTTCCAATACGCCAAGAAAAAAAGAACTTGCATCCTTAGTGGATAGGTCTTTAATAATTTAATAGTCGTCAAACGTTAAATTTTGTAAACAAAAAAAATGCTAACGCCACGCCAATGACTAACAAACAACATAACCCAGCTACGAAAAGATAGTTTTCCACTTCCAACTTTTTCTGTTTCAACTTTATATACTGACTTACCGTAGTTTACGATAATTGTCCAGAAAATACACCCATAAACTAGAAAATAAGTCAATCTCACTACAAAACAAAAATGGAGACCACCGGCCTAACGGCAACCCGTTACGCAGTTAATTGTATCACAGGAAGTATTTCGGGCAGATATCAATGAACAACGTTGTCATTTCGTGTCGCATGAAGCAAAATATACGATCATTTGTCGTTCATTTAACAATACCGCTAGTTATAATAAAATAAAGTATTCTGTATTTGAAGAACAAAACATCATTAGGGTGAAAAATATTATTCGAGTTGCTTCAAAATGGGTATATCTACTCGTCAATTACAAATCCGGTTACAGTAGGGGCTCCATCAATATACCTGGGGCCTGGGATACGTTTAGCAAAATGGCAATTTGCGTAAACAAAGCCCGAATGTTTTGTGAATAACTTTTAATGTGAACATTCCAGGTCTATTGGGTAAGACGTCAATATCATATCCCTATTTTACTTAAACCTTGTGGTACCATTATGCTACAGACAAACTCCTAAAATCATACGCATAATATAAATGAAATGAGAATTTGTTTGACGGCTAATATTTTTGCAAAAAAACGGATAGAAAAGAAAACTGAAAGGGCCTTGCATGACCTGTTTCGAGAAAAAAAATCTTTGTTATCCTTTTTTATTACGAATATATTACGCCTCGAACAAATCCGTATTTCATTTCTTTTGTGGTGATTTAGTGATCCATGTCAATCATCTTCCCTACCCGCACTCTGACTCCACATTTTGCAAAGAATTTTTCCCCATCTTGCTCACCTGTTTCACCAAAAAGGTCTGTTTAAGAAATGTGTGTATTTAAACCTCGAATTTAGTAACGTTTCGTGTTAAGAGTCATCTAAAGGTCATTGTGTAGTTTGTATTTTATTTTGCACCTATATGTGTGTTTGTACTGACATTTTTGTTGTGAAGACACCGAGATTAACGAATTTTGTCTTGAAAATTGTTTGACGATTTTGTGCAAGAGCTGGCATTTCAAGTCTTTGACTCAATGCAGTGCTGTTTTTTCATTAGCAAACCTCAAAGTTGTGAATATATTGATAAAGTCAATTATAATATTTGCAAATTCATTTTTTCCTTTGTCTTCTAACTTTTGTTGAAAGCCTCGAAGATGGCAATAAACATTACCGAAAACTTGGCAGTTAACACCAGAGTTTCTTTTATGCAATGACCCACACTTTCTTTTCAAAACTTTGGCGACAACCTCAGATTCTCTCATTCTTACTAGCTTCTTGGCCATAAGCTCCTTTGGTATGTAAACATTTAGATAATGGACTAGTATCACGAGGATAAGAACAATGATTTAATTGTTATAACCGCTTAGTGCATACAAAAATAAACGTACTGCTGCATTTCGTTACTTTCTACATCATTTTGTTTTTTAGTAATTCCATTCTAAAGTTTAAAGAAAGGAATTCAAATTCAGCCAATCAGTGCCAACCGCGCGAATCATCAGCAGTGCATTGTTGCCAAGAACAGCTCCGACTCGCAAAACATTTACATTTCACTTTACTGTTTCGTGACTTGTCTTCCGTCAATTGAGGTTTTGAATAAAGAAAAAAATATATTTTTTGTGATAAATCGAAAGATCATATATAAGTTTTATAACAAAACCGTTTTTGTTTTCTTTTTTTTCGCAATAATTCAAAAGTTATATCAAAATAAAAATGGGTTTTTGAATCGAGTACCGAAAACACGCCGACTGCTCCCGAACCCGTAAGTACCTAATCAAATATGTCTTATTGAAACTATCTGGTGCATGTTCGGCTGGCCTAGTGGTTAGAGTATTGGCCAATGGATCCGTTGGTCTGGGTTCAAAGCTCAGCCTGTCCATTTTTTTTTATTTTTTTTTTTATCAAATAATTCATTCATGTGCTTTTTGCACTTGTTATGTACATTTTTTTCTGCGATCAACATAAATATGTTTTTGAAACAAATTCTATCAGGCACTGCATAGTGCAAAAACTAAGTACAGGACGCGGTGGACAATTCAAAAAATCAGTTCAAATGGTGTTTGTCCGTCAATATCAACCGCCAATATTTTTTTTAAATGTAATAGTTGGTTAATAAAACAAAATCCATTCATTTTTTAAGTTTTTAATATAAACATAAAGTAAGTCAAACTCGTAATCACAACAGTCTTCTGTTTATCACTTGGTATCTTTATTTATTTAACTTTGAGCAATGAAGCTTAATAATTAAATTTTCATAAAAATTTAACAAACAAAAATATATAAACGCAATGCAAACAAACAAAACTTATTCTTCTATGAGTTTCAATGTTATAATTATCTTTACTGTACGTAGATGCTTTTCTGTTAAAACGTTTGTTAGTAATTTCATCGTATATGAAATGAATCCAATTTTTTTAAATAGATTATTAATATGTACATCCCAACGTAAGTGTGAGTCTAAATATATTCCTAGATACTTTATACTTTTTTCTATGTTCGGGACTAAAAAATATAGTATTATTTTTGTTTACTCTTATGTAAAATAATTATACTTATAGTTTATTTATCATATAAGTATGTATTATCAATAATAATATTAAATAATAAAATAATTATTTTAAGTTTTGGTCAAGAAGATAATTATAACATTGAAACTCATGGAAGAATAAGTTTTGTTTATTTGCATTGCATTTATATACTTTTGTTTGATAAATTTTCATGAAAATTTAATTATTAAGCTTCATTGCTCAAAGTTAAATAAATAAAGATACCAAGTGATAAACAGAAGACTGTTGTGATTGCGAGTTTGGGTTACATTATGTTTATATTAAAAACTTAAAAAATGAATGGATTTTGTTTTATTAACCAACTGTTGCATTTAAAGAAAATATTGGCGATTGATATTGACGGACAAACACCATTGGCACTGATTTTTTGAATTGTCCACCGCGTCCTGTACCTACTTAGTTTTTGCACTATGCAGTGCAAGTAATATGTCTGATAGAATTTGTTTCAAAAACATATTTATGTTGATCGTTGGAAAAAATGTACGTAACAAGTGCAAAAAGCACATGAATGAATTATTCGATAAAAAAAATAAAAAAAAATGGACAGGCTGAGCTTTGAACTCAGACCAGCGGAACCCAGATCAGTTTCAATAAGACATATTTGATTAGGTACTTACGTACTTACTGGAATCTGTAATCTGATTTCAAACATTCAAAAAGATATTTATTTCGATCGTAGAGGTCGTCCTGAGCTGCAAACTTCATTCATCGGCTATATTGCAACAAATATACACTAGTTACTAGCCCCGGATCACGGGATATTAAAACCACAAAACATATCAGACGGGAACCGAAGACAAGATAGATGAGCCAGCCCGCGTACAGCTCCGGCATTTCGCGCGCCATCAGGATGCGGCAACACAGCACACATATCTGTCTTTTGATTGTCTGTTCGCCTTTAGGGCAGTGACGTCACTGCCCTAGGAGAATTCAAATATTTTCCTTATTTTCACGGCTTTCCTGTGCCCAAAAAAATCGGAGAAAAAAATGAGATGCTCTTTATGACGCACTCTATCATATGCAACCAAAAAAAAAATTCATGATACTAGTCCATTCGACATTGTACGGAAATTATGATAGCCTCATAATAAAAGTTTCACTAATTATATAAAATATTATTTCTGTAGTACCCTAAACAGAGCACAATTTGTAATATGTTGTGGGATATTTAGCTTTTGAGAGATTAGTGCCATAAAATTTACTACCGTGTATATCTTGAACGTTGTTGCTATACAAGGTTATAAACGTGACCCTTCAATAGGTAATAGATGCTTTTTGGTAGAACATGTTATAGTTACGCGTTACAAATATCGAAGTTCTGTAGCGAACGAGCAAGGTACGCGACCTCTTAACCACTATAAAAAAATGAAGTCAAGTTGATTGACTCAGTACTTCCCACACGTTACGCAGTTTATTATTTTCCCATACCATGAAGCTTTAGTCTAAGATCCTTGTAACCAAATAATCGCCAGCCCCCCCCCCCCATACAATTGTCATATGCCGTTAGGTCTTTCCTTCACAGGTCAATGGACAGCCTATTATCGATACTACAAATCTCTCAGTTTTACAACCCCCATCCCCCAACCACCTCACTTTCACCCTTACCCAAAAAACTTGTAGGAAATGATCAGGAACCCCTAAAACATCTGAAAACCAAATTTGAGTTGTTTTAATACTTTTCGTTCTTTGATTATTGCTACGCTGCCACTGACACGATTTTTAACAAGCATAAGCGTTTTCCATTCTCACCACGGTAACAATATACTGTGCCAAAACTTCATTAGAATCAATTTAATAGCGTCCACGTTACAAAATACAAAACGATTAGACCAATAAATTCTCGTATGTATACAGAAAAGTCCCTTAGTTTCCGTAACAGGCTAGGCAATGTTCGGATGGACCTAAAAAGGTGATTTTGTGTCGCTAGATCTTCCTTCACAGGTTAGTCGACAGCCTATTATGAGTACAAGAAATTTTTTTAGTTTATCAACCCCCAACTCCCCAACCACCCCAATTTCACCCCTACCCAAAAAATCAGGAACCTCTAAAACGCTTAAAAACGAAGTTTGAGCTGTTTTTATATTTTTAGATTTTTTATTATTTCTGCGCCGCCACTGGTACGATTTATCAAAACCATAAGTGTTTTCCATCTTCGCCATGGTAGTAATACTGTGTCAAAATTTCATTAACATCAATTAAACAGTTTCCTCGTTACAACGATCTAAAGCAATACTCTCGTATGTTTATATCAGAAAAAATTCTAAGTCCTTTGCTTTCTGTAATAGGCAAGGCAATGTTATTTATGTCGCCAGGTCTTCTTTCACAGGTCAGTGGACAGCCTATTATGAAGGCAACAAATTTTTCAATTTTACAGCCCCCCCACCCCCCAACCACCCAATTTCACCCCCACCCAAAAAAAAGTAGAAAATGATCAGGGACCTATAAAAAGCCTAAAAACGAAGTTTCAGCAATATTTAATTTGTTTTTGTTTTTTGCTAATTACTCCGCCGCCTATGCACCGATTTTCAAAATTATAGGAACATTACCTACTACGACCCCACAGCATACCGCTGCCCAAATTTCATCACAATCCATGCAGCGGTTACTGAGATTACGACGTTAGAAAAACGCCAACAGACAGACAGACGCACAGACAGACCGACAGACAGACCGACAGACAGACCGACGGAAATAAGAGACGTGGATTTTCGTTATGTAGACATCATAAAATGCCCAAAAAGCGTGTTATCTCAAAGTCGAAAATTTTCGCGATCACAATACTCCCCTCACCTATCGGTGTGGAAAGTAAAAGAGAAAAGCGACATATCTTAGACATACCATGAGCACTTTTGAAAAGAGGGCCAGGGCGCAGACAAGACTCATGGTTGAGAAACGTCAGAGACTGGTCTGAAATGAATCCTCTACTTAGGAGAGCACAAGCTAGAGAAGCATTTGCCAAGATTGTTGCCGATTTTCTCTGAATGGAGTTGGTATCTTAACCTTTAACTACACGCGCTGGTGTACTGTGTACAATATCGGATTTAAGTACGTTGAATTTCCTGAAAGATGTAAGGTGTCGCCTCTGCTGTTTTATCTAACCCTCAAAGATGGTATTTACTTAAAGCTTGCTTTGACGTCAATCGTTAGTTGTATCGCAAACTTTGCCGAGCAAGTAAAGTTTGACCGCAAGTCCGTCTGGTGCCTAGACTTATTCAATTGATTTGGGTTTTCTCTAAATATACTTTTTAATACCTACAATCCCTTTTAATGAAAAAGCTATATAAATATGTGATGATGACCATATTTTAGCTAATACTTCTTCGTCTGGTGCTTAGAACACACAACCCGTATAACTCGCGAAACAGAAAGGTATTTAATCAGATGTATAATATTCACTACGTTGAACCTTTCTTCCAGGGATAAGGTATGGGTGTTTTTTTGTATTAAAATCGTTGATAGTGTTAATGCTAATTTTGCAATTTATTAGTTTGTTCGCATTTATTACCTAAGATAATATATATGTAGGTGGTGTACAGGGTACACCGCGCGTGTACTTAAGTGTTAAAGCAAGAGGTGTGTAGTTAAAGGTTAAGAAGAAGATGTTATAGATAAAGATGTTACGGTTGGTGGCACAGGTTGGGTATATGGAGCAATCATTAGGAATTGAATTCTTCCCCTGAAGAAGCTAACACTGCTTAACCGCTCTCCAAAAATTGTTTTTGAGAAGAGTTTAGGCACTGTAATGTTTGTACTTAACTTCTACATACGGCAAATTTATGTGCCTTGCGCGTTTATATAGACATGGTTGTAACGTATCGCCGTGTAGTATAAGCGGTGGTGTAAAATCTCGACAGGAGGGCGTTGTGCTATTTTATAATATGGCGGTTGACGGCTTAATCTGGTTAATCCCCATGCGACGCGGGTCGTGAAGTTGTTACTGTGAAGATATGTTAACTTTGTTGCCGGGAATGCCGTACGACAGCGTTGAAATATGCCAGAGGATACCTGTGCGAACCATATTTTGAGTTAAATATATTGCGACATACCGTTTGGTGGAGCTGGATTAGCAGTCGATGTGCTGGTGACAGTCATTTAATACCTGCATATACGACCTGTCAAAGTATGCTGAGATCGTAAACTCAAGATTTCGTGAAACTGCACTAGTTCATTGGAGCTCTAGCGGTTTATGGAATATAATTTCTAGACAAGGGTGGGAGACGTGAGGGTTACTTAAAAGGAACTTAAGGTAAGCATCTTTGTAAAAAATCTTTATTGACGTTAAAAACTAATCCAATATCGTTGCGTGGAAATGTCCGGCAGGGTTAGGTGGATGACGGGGTAAAGGCAGTGAGGAGTCTCTAGATAAGGGGTCCTTGGTTCCCTTCACTCCCATGAGGGTCATAAGGCTCTCAAGGTCGTCCAAATTCCACTAGAAGAAAATTCTTCTGGCAGGCTTCCTACCGCCATACAGGCTAGAACATGACACGCAGCGACCCTAACCTCACTAAAACTGACGGAGCTAATCTTGGCGGATCTAGGCTGTGACCACGAAAAGCCCCCTGGCAATGGGCAACAGCAACGTTAGGATCGCTACCAGGTCACTTATGTGGGTGGAGGGTCATGCTGGAGTTGGTGGCAATGAAATGGCGGACGCATTCGCACGGCGAGGGTCGAGGAATAATGTCCTGGGTCCTGAGCCGGCTGTTGGGCTGGCAGCAGGTACCATTAGAAGGAAAACCGAGGTGTGGTTGCAAAACCACCATCTTACGAGACGGAGAGGAATCTCTGAACATCTCCTCCAAGCTATAGAACTTATTTCAGGACTTCTGACCAAGGTAGAGCGATTCTGTCTCTCATTGGACACAAGCCGGCTAAGACTGCTTGTCGGCTTGCTATCCGGACATAACACCTTCAAACGTTACTTGAACGTGATGGGAGTGGCAAGTGACCCGACGTAAATAGGCTGTGGCGAGGAGGAAGAGTCCTCGGCATACATTCTATGTCGTTGTGAAGCCCTTGGGTATCATAGAAAGACCATACTAGGTTCAAGGGTTCTTGGACCTAAGGATATGAGATATGCAGGGCTCAAGGCCATCCCCATCTTTGTGATGAGGGCTGGACTTGGGAACTAGGACAAGGAGAGGTGCATAAGGGCCCGCTTGTAGGCCTATGCATTGGTGATTCTGGCTACCAGAAAGCCTTCCTCCCTCCTTCATTCATTCAATTATTCATCCATTCAGTCATTCATCAGGTCCTGACTCTGAGACAACTGAAGACCCCAACCCAAGCTATTTTGCCTGACACCTTACTCGTGAGATTTTCATGGAGACCAACAAATCAAACAGATCCGGGGACTCCTCACCAGAGCGGCACCCGATGATTCGGATGTCGACGACTCCGATAGAACGCTGACCAAGAGGACAGCTAGGGAGCTCGTTAAAGGAGTGGGTTCTCTACCAGTAAAAAAAATGACTCAGCGATAGAGAAAAGAAGCGGACCAGAAGGTGAAGGAAGAAGCGGCTGCCGGTGGGGTCGTAAGGCCGGAACACTCTGGCCACCCAGGCTCAATTGTCGTTAGGTTCCTCTAAGGCGCTATCCGATGAGGCATCGGCCACTATACAGAGGCTCGGTAATACCGGGGAACGCTGGAGATCAGGTGGTGCCACGCCGGATGGAGCTTCGTCGAAGACGAGATCCCACACCGACTCAGAGGTTCAGCTTACAGATGCACAAGTCTTCGCCCTGGGGAAGGCGAAACGTGCTGATATATGCGCTCCCAGACGAAGCGACTCTTTCACAGTACAACGGACTAGTACCTATTAAGAGGGGCAGATTATAGATTATAGCTAAATATGCTCCAAGGAAGCATCTAATAATAGCCCTCCAATACTGTACACGCCACTCACTAGAAAATTGTTGAAATCATGATAATGATTAATTGGTGTTCATGTAGGCAACCTGAAAATACATACCCATATTTTCCCCTGGCATTGGTAAAAAGCATCTGATGCCTTAAAAATTGAACTTAGGGTGTGGCTGGCTTGCGTTCGTGGCTGAAATGTAGGCTTCAGTCCGCTGATAGTAAGCAACATGGACACTCTGGATAGCGCTAAACGAGTCAGCCTCCCATGGTAAGCGACCAAATCAGGTTGCAATCCAGCGGAGGAAATATCCATGTGACAGGCAACTCGGCAGCATCTGACCCAGAGCGGGCGGCTGTCAATGGGTGGATCGGACTTCTAAAGCCGTAGAGAAGGCAACCGGTCTAGGGATGCGGACCCGAATAAGAAAGCAGGAGGTAAACTGCGCTCTGGAGCTGCGCTGAAAGCAGCCAGTCTAGGGAACGATACTCGAATAAATCAGTGTTGGTAGACGGGTAGACGGTATCCCTCGTTGATTATCATCGCACCGGGTAGTACCACCTCGCACTATTGGTGACGTGAAATGTCCGCATGCTTCCTCGCACTGGTAGCGGGTCAAATCCCCTTCATTCATTTCTCATCCTTTTTCTTAAGATCTAGTAACAATGATGATGTCGAGACATTTGCAGCAAATTTCACTATAAATATCACATCTATACTTTTTCCAGCTGTAGTGCCCAAATACTATACTGAGAATACCTCTAGCTG
Organism: Callosobruchus maculatus; assembly: GCA_951848785.1. Lineage (NCBI taxonomy): Eukaryota > Metazoa > Arthropoda > Insecta > Coleoptera > Chrysomelidae > Callosobruchus > Callosobruchus maculatus. Next base: position 9,567,891 of record CATOUR010000026.1, on the reverse strand, counting down.
TTGGTGAAATAACGTTCAGAGCAAAAATAATCCGGGAGGTGTTACAGCCGTATGACACGAATAAGGCGAATGGATGAATAATCTCCTCTAATGTTCTGCAGAAGTGTACACCGGAGCTCGTTCCCATATTTACCAGCCTTTTTGGGATGTTGTTGTTACCAGCAAACTGATGGAGAGCTCAAGAAATACCTTGAGCTCCATCATTAAATCAACGACAAATAATATGGATGCCGACTTCAAAGATCTCCTGGCTTACGTCACACATGTGTGGAGCAAATTCGTCCGTTCGTTTAGGCAAGCTCACGTCATTGCTCTCGATATTACAAAGACATTCGATCAACTTTGGCATGCGGCTCTCCTAAACAAGCTTCCGCACTACGGCCTCCCTGTTAAGCTTTGCCGTTGGCTCGCAGACTTCCCCTCATGTCGGAGAATCTCTATCATAGTAGACGGCTTCTGCTCTTCCTTCCATAACATCAGCGCTTGTGTCCCGCAGGGATCGATACTGGCTCCGACGTAGTTTCTGCTTCACATCAATAATAATCTATGATATGAGCAATAGATCGATCTCTGTGATCAAGCTGGAAGGCAGAAGGCTGACAGCGGCTACTTCGCATTCAACGGAGCTGGAGACCATTACGGCTTGGGGGCTCAAGACTTTGGTAAAATTTAATGCTTCCAAGACCCAGTACGATATGCAATCAAATAAAAAGCGTACAAGTCAGCACCCGGTTCTAACGAACAATCAGATTCTGCCAAGAAGTCTCCCATTCAAGCTCGTAGGAGTCAACATTACAGAAAATCTGAACTAGCACGCACACCTTGCGTCAATTTCAACTTCTGCTGGAAACAATTTGGATACATATTCAAAGCCACAAGGCACTTCTCACCATCCTACCTCCTCACGCCATATAAAGCGCAGATAGGACCTTCCCTGGAGTATTGCTCTCATATCTGGGGAGCTGGTGCCCCTACTACCTATCTATACTGAATGCCATCCAGAGAAGAGAAATTCGACTAATTGGTGACCCGACCTTAACGTGCCAACCTCCACAGAGTTAACATCTCTAGAGAGAGCCTAATTTGAATATTGGCTAGCCAACATCTATAGCGCTATTGCCACTCTTCTTCGTCCGCTTAAGGACCTTCCAGTTTCTTCAAAATCTGGCAGTTTCCGCAGTTTGAACACATGTTCCTCAAATTATTTAACTGGGTATTTAACTATACATTTCAATATACTTGCAATGTAACTGATTTACGTGAAGATAATTTGTATTGATTTAACGAAATCTCAAAAATGGTAAATTTCATAGCGGAATGTCGCAATAACTTCTAATATGTCGTAAATCTGACAACCTACAATCGGCGTCCCCTAAAGCTGTCATGTGGCTGTCATTGTAGTTGTGGTTATTGCGTATGTTGAGATTTTTGTTGTTTTAGTGTATATTTGAGTGACTTTGCGACTATTTGTGGTTTGAATTAAATTACTTATGAACAATATTGTCATAATTGCATGATGGGACGAAATAAAAAGTGCATGGTTTGCTGCAATAGCGACGAATCGATGAACACCACTTATCATAGGTTAGTATAGTAGTATAGGTTTTGTTTTGGTTTTCAGTAGCGTAAAATATGGGGATCACTGGAAACAGAAGTAACTTCACTCCTGTTTCAGGAATAATAATGGTTGTTTAATTATGTGCATCTGTGTAGGTTTCCTCCGAATATAGTGATGAGAAACAAGTGGCTTGATGCATTACAGCTGAAAGGTGAAATTGTGGTGGTTGGGGGGTTGTGAAACCCAAAAATTTGTTATATTCCTAAAGGCTGGCCATTCACCTGTGAAATAAAGACCTAGCATATAAGTAATACCTTCATGTTAGCGATGTCGCTTCACTATACTACCTTGTTTGTTAGATGTTTTACTTTGAATCTTCCACTCCTTTTAATAACTATGCCTCTGATACTGCGGCTATGTCGTTGTAGTTTCAAAAAAATATAATAAAGGTAAACTGTTTAGTTTTCAATGACTTCCATGTTGCATAAATATTACTGTACCTGTTACCGCTGAACTAGTTTATTTATCAATATTGTCCGTTCTTATTACTGCATGTGACTAAATACATACATATCTGTATTCTATACTATTTATTGTTTTTACCTATTGCCCTTATACAGTTTCTTTACCAGGTGGTAAGTACACGCATTACATTCATGTCAATCAACACGAATTTTCCAAATTCCATTTTTTAAACTATTTGAGGACGTGAAATGCATGCAAAAATGTTTGCCACATTCACTTACAGAAATGCGGATTTTATAGAACTGGATATTACCTATTGCAATTATTATATTTTATTGCTGAAGTAAAAACACGATGCAGCCATTCCAAAAGGCTACCTTTCAAAACACTGTTAGATATGTTTTGAAAAACACTTCATGGTAATAATAAATTATCAACTGTTACAATCAAATTATAATAAGAGTAACTCTCTAAGTATAGCTAAATACTAATACAGCTTATTGTATCAGTTTGTAACATCGCAGTAATAATTGAATCTATTAATGAACATCCAATTTTAATAAAAAGTCGTACGCCACTGGTAATGCCCTCAAGCTGTCAAAATTTCCGTTACATGTTGGCTGGTCAGCGTCCTGTGCACTTTGTTGTTTACATTCCCTCTAGAGATGTTAACTCTGTGGCCACCTCCAACCTCTTTCTCACCGGCGTGCAGCTGGCGAGCTCTCACTCATCTACCGACATTTAAACATCTGAGCTTCTGTGCGACTGCTCCATCTCATCCTGAGGCGGTCGTTCTTCATACGTGAACAAGCGAGTGGTACGACCGCACATTTATTCTCAAGGTGCTCAAGGCTTGGAATGGACTGCCAAGAAATGTCTTTATTGGGCCTGAGGGTGTTGGCCTATTCAAGTCCCGCGCTAACAAACTTCCCCTAACATAACCTTTTCATAGCAGCCGCGGTGCTCTGTTTTTTGCGCGGTCTGCTCAGTCAGAAAATTATGAACGATTAAAAATCAGAATTTGAACATAGGCCCATATGACAAATTAGCGTTTTTTGGTATCTAAAGGTAGAACAAACATATTGTAAGAGTAAATACAAAAATAAATAATGTATAAATCGCTTATGCTGAGAAACGCGCTGTTGGCAAATTGATTGAGTAATTACAATGATGTCAAAATAATAATTACATATCTTGATGAGGTTTTCGGGAACTATGGTTCAATGTGACAAAGGAGAAGGGAGAGTAAAACACAAAAGTTTTATCTCAAGTGGGTCGAAACGTTTCGACCATCTTTGTGGTCTTCTTCAGTCTGGTTTTTTCTTTAATTTTCAAATTAAACTACAAAAATGTGGTAATAGATTACAGGTTTTTATAATTTTAAAATATGTACCTACCAAAAATTCTTTGAAACCAGGTTAGGAAAACGAACATAATAAAAATAAAATAACCCAGGCTGTTAACAGCTCTGGTCTTTATGTTTGGAATGCCCTTTAGCACATTTTCTTCTTTTTTTCATATTCACAAAAGGAAAAAAGAAAATTTTAATTTATAAAAATCGAAATGATGAGCAAATTGCACGTGCACAATTTTTGACAGTTGTGAGACACAAAACAGGTAATAGGCTACAGGTCAAATGATAGTTGCCACAGAACCATTTATACACAGAACATTTTACAGTGAGAAAAATATTTTCATATGAATAAGAATAAGAAAGATGTGTATTTAGATAGGTGATGCATATAACAATAGTGGTGACATTTGACATTAAATCTTATGTTTTCTTTTTTATTATTATTATAAATTTTTTGATATTTGTAATTTTAGTTTTGTGTTAAATGTTATTGAAACTGAAAAATGTTTAAATTTTTTTTTTTTTTTTTTTTTTTGAAATATGTTAAATATTTGAAGTGTAATTTTGTGTGGAATGAAAAACATGACATTCTTAATCATTATATGATGTTATAATAAATTGAACTAAGGTTTTTAATGTCTGTTTTATCGTTAATACTATTTGTGTCTTTTTTAATGTAGATCATTTCAAGTACTTCCCTTTTATATGTATTTTGTTCAGTTTGTAATATTTGAGTATCATTGAAATTAAAATTGTGTTTATATGTTATTTGATGTTTGGATAATGCTGTTTTATTTTTTTTATCATACTTATGTCCTTTTATTCTATTTTCTAATAGTTGGGATGTTTGGCCAATATAGGAACTATTACAGTCATTACAGGGAATTTTGTATACAACATGTGTCATTTTATTTTTCTCTGTTTTGGTTTTTAGTTTACTGAAAGACCTTTGTATGAGGTTGTGAGCTTTATAACTGGTGGGGATATTATGGGTTTTCAAAACTTTTTGTATGTTTTCTGAAAGATTTGGTATATATGGAATTGTAAGATATTTTTTATTTGTATTATTATTTTTATTTTTATTAAGAGTATTATAAAAAGCATGGATTCTGGATTTGAAAATGGAGTTTATTAGGTCGGAAGGATAACAGTTTTGCTTAAGAATGTTTTTTGCTTTATTAATGGCTGCTTCTCGGTATTGTTGGTCAGACAGTTTGATGGCTCTGTCAGCAAGGCCAGAGATAACAGATTTTTTTTGGGTAATTGGGTGCTGAGAGTAGTAGTTAAGGTATCTACCAGACCATGTATCTTTTGTGTACCAAGCGGTATTCATTTTATTATTATTATGGTGTATGGTTAAATCTAGGAAATTTATTTTATTGTTTTTTTCTATTTCTATAGTGAAATTGAGTTTTGGATGATAGGAGTGGAATTGTTCTAAAATGTAGTTATCTTTATCATCTGGAATTGCTGTCAGACAGTCATCAACATATCTGAAAAAGAAAGGTAATGGACAATTTAAATTTGGTATTATTTTGTTTTCTAAGTCTTCCAAAACTAACTGTGCTATGCAACTGGAGAGAGAAGAACCCATTGCACACCCATAAATTTGTTTATAGAATTTATCTTGATAAATAAAATAGGTGGAGTTTAAAGTAATTTCTACAGCTTTTTTAAATTCATTAAGTGGAATATTTGTATACTGTTGAATGTCGTTCCATTTTGTTTCAATTATACGAAGGGCTAGATCTATTGGAACATTAGTATAAAGTGATACTACATCAAGTGATATGATTTTATAATTATTAGGAATATTGATAGTTTTAATTTTTTCTTTGAAATCCCATGAGTCTTTTATATAAGATGGATTTTTGTTAATTACGTTATTGAGGATATCTTTGAGGTACTTAGAGAGTTTGTTGAAAGGGGATTGTATAGTTGACACTATAGGTCTTAATGGGATGCCATCTTTATGTAATTTAGGTAAACCATATATTTTTGGTGGTAAAGCATTATGTATAGTTAATTCCTTAGCTACTTCTGGTGAAATGTAGTTATGATCTTTCCATTTTTTTATTATTTCGTTATTAGCTTTTTGAAATTTAGTTGTAGGGTCAATTTTTGTTTCTTTATATGTAGTTTCATCTTTAAGTAGATCACAAATTTTGTTGTGATAGTCATTTTTTTCCATAATAACTGTTTTATTCGATTTGTCCGGTTTAAGTATAATGATTTCAGGATGGTTTTTTAGAAAAGTTTTTGTTTTGTTATATTTAGTTAATAAATTTTTATGTATAGTAGACAGAGGAGCATTTTTTTTATTATTATTAACCTGTTTCTTTTTATGGTTTGTCAAAATATTGCAGCAGTTAGCTCTTATTTCATTTTTGTTATCAGGGGGGAGATCTTTTATAGCGTATTCAACTTCTGCGATTATATTGGGGATTGGGATCCTCTGATTGTCCTCCAGTAGCATAGCAAAATTAGGTCCAAGGCCCAAGATATCTTTTGCATAGTCAGGAAGAGGTGTGTTTGAAATGTTTTGTATCCAAGTGTCAGGAACGGTGATATCTAACATACTTTGGTTTGTTCTATTTTTAAGGTTAATAAATTTTTTTAAATTTTTATTTTTAACATTACGAAAGTGTACATTGAATTTTTCTGTTTGGTTTTGTAGGAAGGGGTTGAGAATTTCGGAGGGTAAAATTGTTCTTAATTTTTCTGTGAGTATTTTAATTGTATTTTCTATATGTATGATTTTGTTTATTGCATCTGATATGAGGATATTCAATGTGCTTACCTTGAAATTGTTCAAAACCTGATTTTCAAATTTTTTTTGGAGACTTACAGTGTGAAATTTGATATGATTAACATTTATGTTGAGAAAATTTGGGACGATTTTTTCACTTCTGCAACGCAGGAGGAAATTTCTTCTGTTTTTCTGATTGGCCAGTTTCATACTGAGAGTGGTGATATTCTTCATATGTTGGACTGCTTCGTTGTTGTAGTTTCTTCTGATGGAGTCGAAATCAAAAAGCATATTTTCACCCATGCTTATATATGTTTTATTCCTTTTCAAGGAGTTTTTGAACCTTCGAGCTTATATATCTTGATGAGGTTTTCGGGAACTATGGTTCAATGTGACAAAGGAGAAGGGAGAGTAAAACACAAAAGTTTTATCTCAAGTGGGTCGAAACGTTTCGACCATCTTTGTGGTCTTCTTCAGTCTGGTTTTTTCTTTAATTTTCAAATTAAACTACAAAAATGTGGTAATAGATTACAGGTTTTTATAATTTTAAAATATGTACCTACCAAACACACAAACCATAAAAAGAAACAGGTTAATAATAATAAAAAAAATGCTCCTCTGTCTACTATACATAAAAATTTATTAACTAAATATAACAAAACAAAAACTTTTCTAAAAAACCATCCTGAAATCATTATACTTAAACCGGACAAATCGAATAAAACAGTTATTATGGAAAAAAATGACTATCACAACAAAATTTGTGATCTACTTAAAGATGAAACTACATATAAAGAAACAAAAATTGACCCTACAACTAAATTTCAAAAAACTAATAACGAAATAATAAAAAAATGGAAAGATCATAACTACATTTCACCAGAAGTAGCTAAGGAATTAACTATACATAATGCTTTACCACCAAAAATATATGGTTTACCTAAATTACATAAAGATGGCATCCCATTAAGACCTATAGTGTCAACTATACAATCCCCTTTCAACAAACTCTCTAAGTACCTCAAAGATATCCTCAATAACGTAATTAACAAAAATCCATCTTATATAAAAGACTCATGGGATTTCAAAGAAAAAATTAAAACTATCAATATTCCTAATAATTATAAAATCATATCACTTGATGTAGTATCACTTTATACTAATGTTCCAATAGATCTAGCCCTTCGTATAATTGAAACAAAATGGAACGACATTCAACAGTATACAAATATTCCACTTAATGAATTTAAAAAAGCTGTAGAAATTACTTTAAACTCCACCTATTTTATTTATCAAGATAAATTCTATAAACAAATTTATGGGTGTGCAATGGGTTCTTCTCTCTCCAGTTGCATAGCACAGTTAGTTTTGGAAGACTTAGAAAACAAAATAATACCAAATTTAAATTGTCCATTACCTTTCTTTTTCAGATATGTTGATGACTGTCTGACAGCAATTCCAGATGATAAAGATAACTACATTTTAGAACAATTCCACTCCTATCATCCAAAACTCAATTTCACTATAGAAATAGAAAAAAACAATAAAATAAATTTCCTAGATTTAACCATACACCATAATAATAATAAAATGAATACCGCTTGGTACACAAAAGATACATGGTCTGGTAGATACCTTAACTACTACTCTCAGCACCCAATTACCCAAAAAAAATCTGTTATCTCTGGCCTTGCTGACAGAGCCATCAAACTGTCTGACCAACAATACCGAGAAGCAGCCATTAATAAAGCAAAAAACATTCTTAAGCAAAACTGTTATCCTTCCGACCTAATAAACTCCATTTTCAAATCCAGAATCCATGCTTTTTATAATACTCTTAATAAAAATAAAAATAATAATACAAATAAAAAATATCTTACAATTCCATATATACCAAATCTTTCAGAAAACATACAAAAAGTTTTGAAAACCCATAATATCCCCACCAGTTATAAAGCTCACAACCTCATACAAAGGTCTTTCAGTAAACTAAAAACCAAAGCAGAGAAAAATAAAATGACACATGTTGTATACAAAATTCCCTGTAATGACTGTAATAGTTCCTATATTGGCCAAACATCCCAACTATTAGAAAATAGAATAAAAGGACATAAGTATGATAAAAAAAATAAAACAGCATTATCCAAACATCAAATAACATATAAACACAATTTTAATTTCAATGATACTCAAATATTACAAACTGAACAAAATACATATAAAAGGGAAGTACTTGAAATGATCTACATTAAAAAAGACACAAATAGTATTAACGATAAAACAGACATTAAAAACCTTAGTTCAATTTATTATAACATCATATAATGATTAAGAATGTCATGTTTTTCATTCCACACAAAATTACACTTCAAATATTTAACATATTTCAAAAAAAAAAAAAAAAAAAATTTAAACATTTTTTAGTTTCAATAACATTTAACACAAGACTAAAATTACAAATATCAAAAAATTTATAATAATAATAAAAAAGAAAACATAACATTTAATGTCAAATGTCACCACTATTGTTATATGCATCACCTATCTAAATACACATCTTTCTTATTCTTATTCATATGAAAATATTTTTCTCACTGTAAAATGTTCTGTGTATAAATGGTTCTGTGGCAACTATCATTTGACCTGTAGCCTATTACCTGTTTTGTGTCTCACAACTGTCAAAAATTGTGCACGTGCAATTTGCTCATCATTTCGATTTTTATAAATTAAAATTTTCTTTTTTCCTTTTGTGAATATGAAAAAAAGAAGAAAATGTGCTAAAGGGCATTCCAGATATAAAGACCAGAGCTGTTAACAGCCTGGGTTATTTTATTTTTATTATGTTCGTTTTCCTAACCTGGTTTCAAAGAATTTTGGTAGGTACATATTTTAAAATTATAAAAACCTGTAATCTATTACCACATTTTTGTAGTTTAATTTGAAAATTAAAGAAAAAACCAGACTGAAGAAGACCACAAAGATGGTCGAAACGTTTCGACCCACTTGAGATAAAACTTTTGTGTTTTACTCTCCCTTCTCCTTTGTCACATTGAACCATAGTTCCCGAAAACCTCATCAAGATATACAGGGTTATTCACGTTATTCGACACGGAGCATTATGGCTAAAGTATTTGATACAAAAGAAAATAATAATTTGGGATGGATAGAAACCCATAAAGGCTACATTTTAAAAATATTTTCATGTTATACAGGGTGTCCCAAAAGCACGAAATGTATCAAAGTTATGTTTTTTTAAATGGAACACCCCGTATATTATTGCATATTCAGATTCCTTGATGAATTCTATTGTGACTTTATGTATCATACATGGGACTTAAAGTGAACCGTTTAGGTGTAAATCACCATTTTCGGTATAAGTAGATATCAGGAAAAAATTGAATATCGCAGAGATTATAAAATTTGGAAGGCTGTGACTTTGCCGTATTACTAAGCATAAAATGCGTCAGCTTTGATGAGACTGTCAAATTTAAATTAAGTTTATGCTTGGAGAAATCGGTCGATGAATTAAGGAAACTGCGATTAACGATAATTCGATTTTTTCAAATGGGAATGCCTAATTTTTTTTATACGGTTAAAAGTAGAATTTGATAACCTTTCTAATGATACCAGGTTGTGCATATCAATCTCTGGTAGTTTTCATTTAATTTTAAATTTTCAAAGAAATCGGCGTTTTTCAATTTGCCTACCTATAACCAACGTAGCAGGCCATGAAATATAAACAAAAACCTGTTCAGGTAGAAGAAAACAACTAACGTAGCTGTAAAATACACACGAACTAGACTAAAGGGACAAGGTTATAAAAATTACTCACAACAAACAAAGTCTAACCAGAAACAACGGCGGTAACATATCTTTGGTCAAAGAGAAGCTGGAGTATGGCAGAAATGGATTTTTTCACAGCCTACTAGCTACTGCAATGTACTAGAGATTGGCAATTTCCAAACCCATTAAAAATTTTGAAATAAAGTAAAAACTACTAGAGAATGTTGTAAGCAGTTTATTATTCTCATAATAAAATTTCACATTTAATGATATAAAAAAGTATGCAATTCTGTCAAAACTCAAGTCAAAAGTACCTCTGACTGGAGTTCTGAAAATTCTTCAGTACCTATTATCAAGGTCTCAGAAAATGAAGAATGAATTCAAATTTGTTCAAATTATAAAACATAACTTAAATGGCAGAAAATTTAAATCTGATTCGTCAGTATTCCTTTTTTGCAATACTGCTAATAGATATTGAAAAATAGAAGGCCTCCAGTCAGAGGTATCGACTTCGACGCAAATTAGTACTTTTTTACACCCTTACATATGATTGATAGTTGCGTGCTGAAGCAACAGTCGCTGGTTGTTTCTGTTTCATATGAGGGTTTTTGATTGCCTTGGAAATTTTTAACCTCCTCTAGTAAATTGCGGTAGCCAGTAGACAGTAAAAATATCTATTACTGCCATACTCCAGCTTCTCTTTGACCTTAGAGATGTTATCACAGTTGTTTCTGGAAGAGTTGATTTGTTGTAAGGAATTTTTATAATCTTGTTCCTTTAGTCTAGTTAGTGTGTATTTTTCAGCTAAGTTAGTTGTTTTCTTCTAGCTGAACAGATTTTTGTTTATATTTCATGGCCTGCTACGTTGCTTATAGGTAGGAAAATTGAAAATCGCCGATTTGTTTGAAAATTTTAAATTAAATGAAAACTACGAGAGATTGATATTCACAACCTTATATCACTAGAAAGCTTATCAAATTCTACGTTAAACCATATAAAAAAAATTAGGCATTCCCATTTGAAAAAATCAAGTTATCGCTGATCGAAGTTTCCTTAATTCATCGACCGATTTCTCCAAGCATAGACGTAATTTAAATTTGACAGTCTCATCAAAGCTGATGCATTTTATGCTTAGTAATACGGCAAAGTCACAGCCTTCTATATTTTGTAATCTCTGCGATATTCAATTTTTTCCTGATATCTACTTATACCGAAAATGGTGATTTACACCTTAACGGTTCGCTTTAGGTACCATGTATGATACATAAAGTCACACTAGAATTCACCAAGGAATCTGAATATGCAATAATATATGGGGTGTTTCATTTAAAAAAACATAACTTTGATACATTTCGTGTTTTTGGGACACCCTGTATAACATGAACATATTTTTAAAATGTAGCCTTTATGGGTCTCTATCTATCCCAAATCATTATTTTCTTTTTTATCAAATACTTTAGCCATAATACTCCGTGTCGAATAACGTGAATAACCCTGTATAAGCTCGAAGGTTCAAAAACTCCTTGAAAAGGAATAAAACAAATAATAATTACTTTAGATTAACTGATATCTTATATAAAGAGCTTATCTAGATATAATAATATAATTCCAATATTAACGTTATTCCTAGAAACTTTTCTAAAGTCCTGAATACATTCCATAGACAGTTACTACTTAGCTGACTCTAGCGTAACAAATTAACGTTCTTAAAGTGTTGAAATAATACGTTCTTTGAACTTATCTTCTGTCCCATCACTCTTAATCCTTTGTTCACCCATAACTCGGAAAAAAATAATGACGATGACAGTGGCACAATATTTGCAAAGATAGGAAAACTGAAAATGCATGCCCATATTTTCCACTCGCATTCGCAAATGGTGTCTGATGCCATGAAAACTTTATGGAATCGTAAATAAAACACGCGATTGAAAATTAAAATCAATTTCGGACCATGTTTGCTTTATGATGGAACCGTTCAGCTTTCGATCAGTTTTTTGGATGTCGTTTTTGTTCATAATTATTTTGAAACATAAAACGGATGGGACGTAATTGGACCATTTCAGTTTGACTACGGAAACATTTGGGATATACATTTTGTGATCTGTAGTTATGCTGTTTGACATGACATGTCTCAAAACTTATTCATTTGATTCGACAGGACATTTCTCGGATGCTGAGTAAACCTATAAAAGTCAAAGATACCAAGTAAACGCAACCACAAAAGTTAGTTTTGTACACCAAGGTATACACCAAAACAAACATTTTTTTGTTGCCGTTTCTTTTAATAGTTACTTTGAAATGAAAAATGATGCGGGCGTAATTCGGCCGCTTCAGTTTAATTAAAGACATATTATATATTAATTTGAATACACATGCAATAATTTTATTATGTGAAATGTGACTGCGATAATAAATAGTCGACATTCATAGATATGAACTTGCCTGTCGATGTTATTTACTTGGACTTCTGGATTGGTGATTTGCTGTCAATCAGAAGAAAAGTAACTAGTTGTGTCCCACAGGGATCCGTTCTGGGCCCTGTCCTATTTCAGATCTGCCTTGCATCGTACAATCAACTTGCGCTTCTTAGGCGGATGATTTATGAGTGGTCCAGAAAATTGTTGCTACCTCTAAACTACTTCAAGCGTCACGTTCTTCATAAGGGCAAGAACAACCCCAGGAACAGTACAATTTTGGTGATCATGTTATTTTACCGCTGTCTAGCCATTGTGATCTATACTGTATTCACAGCCAAGCTAGACCAAATAAAAACAAGCTCGCGTGCGTGATCTGCTCATGTCGGTAGGGTCCCTAATAGTCCAGTACACTATGTGTGAATTGTATGTTATAATCCGGCAAGTGAAAACCTCCAAGACTGACTGGAAATCAGATCCAAATATGCGATGTCTAGTGTTCATTGCCTAAATTATCATTTTGAACTGGCAACTGGCTACTTTTACGTTGCAATGGGTTCATAGGGCAACTCTTTTAAATAGTAATATAAAATTCCATTACTGCACTGAAATATAGCTGGCGCGTTCGCAGATGGCAGTGGGCAGTAACCACGCTAATGCTGCATGCGACTGTTTATGTGGAGTCTATCTTGAGATTGAATATACTGTAGGAGGCATTATTACAGAAAATCTTCATGGTCCGAGCACATTGAACATACAACGTCCAAAGCCAAAAGAAGCCTTTTCCTGACTGAAAGGTCATTCAAAGGCCTTGTTGTTGGAGAATGTTGTGGATCTGTTACACGTAGATATAATAGGAGGCTATTCCTTGTAAGATGGTATTATCAGCTATAATTGGTGTAGCCGTGGAGCGTGGGGACACGCTGTGAGCAGGATGGCCGAGCTGTTAGCTTTATTACCGTGTATCCAGACGTTCGGTCATTCAGTCGTCTATTCCTGACGTCTAACGTCTTTGGGCGAGCTATTCTTTTGTGTATATTGGGTGATAGTTGCACCGGTGGGCGTCGTATAGGACGGAACGTTTCAAGAGTTATTGGATGTTTATGTTTACGCGTGGAGGGTGAAGGTATTTTGGGGTGTGCAATTATTGTATATTGTTGACTGTAACCCAGAATAGCAGTAAGTACACACTGATTCATTAATTGGAACCGTATACTGTTAAAATATACACTGTAAAAGTAATGCTGAAGTAAAGGTGTGGTCATTAATCAGCTTTCTATTATTTAAAACTCCCTTAACCTGAACTGGTGCTTACAATACAAACTAATATCTGTATTGCAATGAAATTTTGACGTATTACTACGGAGACGTTTTCGAAAATCGAGCGAATGGTGATAAATTATCAAAAAACGAGTACTACACACTTTAACCTCTTGTCAGCTAACGAAACTCGTGCTGGTTTTGAAGAAAATTGGTTTCGCGAATTGTAGGGTGGGGAATTTGGTACACTAATTATTAAAAGTAATTAACTTAATTGTTAATTATTATAATAGCAAGTTTCTGTAACACAACCTCCGACTCTTGTTAAGTATCCTTTTATATCGATTCAATCAATATCCGTAGACTGTACAAGTGTACAACCAGTGTAAACATACGGATAACTGGGACCGCTTTAAGAAGGCACTCACTGAATACAAGTATGTCTATTCGGCCTCACGTCCTCTGTGCTCTTTAGACCGATTATTTTTATAATAAACAACTCAAAAAATTAAAAACCTCAATGCTATAAGGTACATACAATCACAGCTATTTTGCTGTACCAGACCTACTTAAGACCGATCCTAGAATTCGCTGGCCCTGTTTGGTATCCAAACCTACCGTGATTTGTTGGAAAACCTACAGAGAAGGGCAACACGTATTCCTTACGGCACTTTTCCCCCTACATATGAAAAAAGATTGAAGCTGTTCAACCCGATACACTTCTGTAACGACGCCCGAGATGGGATCTTATTATCACCTACCGTTCGCTGCACGGTTTATTTGAAACTAACCTTTCTTCGATTTTTCTCTAAGCTTAAACCACCTGCATAGACATAACATCAAGCTGTTGAAAGAGAAGTTCCAGGCATATCCGGACCGTGCCTCGTCAGCTCTTCATAGCATTTTCAATGTATGGAATCATCTTCCCCTGGACATAAGTCAACAGCTTCAAGAATCTGTACAGCAGGTGGTTGCGGCAAGTTAATGGCAAGTTAATATACAATTATTGTAAATTTTCTGTTTTTTTTTTGGATCCTATGGCTTTTTGGCTCAACTCATATATTTGTTATAATATTAATAACAGTATCATGGTTTTTGAATCGACAAAATGCCATGCTTTGTTTTTGCAAGTTTAGAGTATTTTGGAAGTGAGATGTAGCTAAATAAACAACATGTATCTTAGATGTGTACTGGAGAGGGTACTGCCAATTTGTGCACACATTTGTAATGCGAATATCCGTTTTCACTTACGAGTAGTATATTAAGGTTACAGATTTATCCTCTATCTCTCATAGCATTATAATCACAGTACGCCACATAGTTCTGATACCGCTAAAATAAATGAAACCTATTATCTTCCTTAATCCCTCTGAAACTATATTTCACCCTTCATATTACAGTTGATGTCGATTTCCTCGTTTCGATAATACCGACTTTAAAACTTTTTCCTTTGTTCGATGAAGCTAGACCTTCTATAATTCGAAAATAATTCCAGAGCGTATATATAAGGCCTTATCGGGAAAATATCTAATTCTCGAGCATTTAACCCCCGATAACATCAAAAGTTTCCGTAATTGCGACCGACAAATATTAGCATTGGGAAACTGCCGAGGGAAGCGGGGCTAAAGCATACTTCCGTTCTGATACACCAGAGAGCTTCGCGCTTTTGGAATAAGTTAGCTGGAAAGCCTCTTTCGAAGCCTGATGTCCGAAAAGTGGAATCGTCTGGTTTGTTTGGACGCTTCTCAAGTATAGTAAATTTACCAAAAGGTTAATGTAAAACACCAAAAATTGTATCAAGTGGCTTAGCTCAGTGCTTTCTATACGTCCTCTATAACAGCAAACATTTTGGAGTTTTCGTATCTTCATAATCCTGTAATCTGTAATGTGTGACTAGAAAAAGTCACAGAAAGAAACAGGTACGGTTAAGAAGACACAATTCCTTGCTACTTGACTGAAAATACGAATCACCTATGTCAATGTCAACAGCAAACTTTTTGGATTGCAACGTGACTGCCACATGGTTGCCAGATGTATCAAGAATTAGAGCCGATGTTGCCACACTGTAGCGCAAATCTGTAGATGCTTTGCTTTGTTTTGGCAAAATTAATTTATTGAGGATTTTTTATGATAGCTAATCATTGATTGCTTGACTTATTTTTGATTTCAATCAGAAAATCAATAATTGGCTCAAAAATTAAAAAACAGAAGCAAAAAACCTAATACCATATCAGTATCATATCATATCAACGCTTGACAGGTGATAGACATTAAGATCAAAGTTTTACTTTTGTTCTCAATTTTTTCAGTTATTCTACTTTAAAGCGATAAATCCAAATTCAATATCGGTTTTGCTATCATGAATAGAGGCCGCCACCTACTGCACTCTGAACTCATCTAAATTATCAAAACTTCTTTCTGGTTGGTGCATCAATGTGAGTATCAAAAATTCGTTTCCTCAATATGTTTTACGTGAGAAAGGTATACTTTGTTTCAGTCATAGAGGTAACCGTTTTCGAGATAACCTTCATTGAAATTTCCGACCGAATTATCGGTATTTCCGTACAAATGAATATTACACTCATACTTTTACATACCAATAACGAAGTATTCTCAAACTTAAAAATCACCTATTTTGAAATTAGATATATTTGAAACATGTTTTTTTATCTAATATTATTCGTTCGAGAGTACGGATAACTCCTTGGATCACATTTTACCACTAATTGGTGTGTCCGGAAAACTTCAATAAAGGTTAAACAATGTACACCTTTTCTAGATAAAACATATTACTGAAACGGTTTTTCCAATACTCACACTGATGCACCAAACCGGAAAAAGGATTTGTTAATTTGAAGGTGTTCGATATGCCGTAGGTGGCGCCCTCTATTCATGACAGCAAACCGTGGCTGAGTTTGGATTTTTTACCTTAAAAGACTGCCGATACGTAATCTTACTAAAACAAAAATAAAAGTAAAACTTTGGCACCCTGTAACTTGAAAATTAAATAATCTAAGGCTTCATGTTCCTTTCTCAGTGTTCATAAAAATGTGAGGTCTATCACCCATCAAGGTTTGTTGGTCGAATATTCGGACGCCCTATATAAATAATATAATACGAATCGTCACAAGATACATTCAAGTGCAACAATAATAATGATAACAATCTTCTTTATTGAAGTTCTATCAAGCGTTTAGTCCATGTGTTTTCACCTACACAAAACAAGGTTACCATATGAGCAAGAAAGTAGCAAGAAATGCTACTAAAGTAAGGTTTCAAATTCTATGCTTTTTAAACTTACTATAACACCTGATTACCCTGGTACAACAAAATTTCTACACTGTCTGGGAGGTATTGTTCTGGCACATTAGCCTTTATTTTAAGTGGCGGTACACCAAGTAGAAAAAAAAATTAACATGAAATTACCAATCAACAAATGAATAGACAAGTGAAAACCTCGGCCTTATTTTTCACTTATAACTATACTATACTATAAAACTATAAAAATATACTATATCACTATAAAAATAAACATAAGTATGCAAAATTAGAGGTACAGCCTACAAGTTGGATGTTGCTGTAGATATAAAGGTCATCTAAAATAAAGGAGAATAAAGTAGTGAGATTGCATGAGTGACTGATAAAACTTGTAAGATATTGAGAGGCATTTTTAAATATACTTATGCTTCTTACTCGCTCATTTAACTAAAGTTGCACTGCATCAGGCGTTATCAGTTTTGTACAAAGTTATAGTATTTGAGCCCTATTTACTTCTTGTTTGCTGGCTCGATGCCTATTTTGTGGCTATTAAATTTGAAGCCTTCAAACTCCCTAACAAATTTATCCACATGAAATGAAGATGCGTTCACTATCCCCAAGGGGAATCAACGGGAAGTGGCTATGGTAGCATTTCTTGATATCGAGGGTGCGTTCAACTGTACCACTACCAATTCGATAAGATGCGCCCTAGAGAGACATGGAATTGCTCCAATCCTAGTGGAGTGGATTCTTACTACTCTAGAGGGCCGAGTGGCTTCTGCAACGCTTAATGACATAAACTATAGCGTTGCAGTGGCGCGAGGCTGCCCACAAGGCGGTGTTCTTTCACCTCTATTATGGTGCTTAGTGGTGAATGACCTACTCGTGAGACTAAGCAACACAGGGGTCTACGTACAGGCCTATGCCGATGATTTGAGCATAGTGGTCAGGGGTAGATTCATTAATACGGTCTCCGAGGTAATGCAAGGCGCGCTGCGTGTTGTGGAAACGTGGTGTAATGAGGTGGATCTGTCAGTGAACGCTGAAAAGACGGAGCTCGTTATGTTCACTAGGAAAAGGAAGATGGAAGGCCTCGTGAGGCCTACCTTTTTCAGAACGACACTTGAATTGTCTCAGTCAGTAAAGTATCTAGGAGTCATACTGGATCACAAGCTGACTTGGAGGCTGCACGTGGATTATAAGGTAAGCAAGGCTCGAAACTCATTATGGGCCTGCAGAAGAGTTGTCGGTAGTAGCTGGGGCCTGAGCCCAAAAGTGGTGCACTGGCTCTACACTACAATAGTCAGACCGTCACTAATATATGGCTCCATAGTGTGGTGGACCTGTATAAAGACGGAGGCAACAAGAGCCAAACTTAATAAGGTCCAACGTTTGGCATGTCTTAGTATAACCAGTGCAGTGCGCACAACACCCTTGAGTGCCATTGAAACACTATTGAATCTTCCTCCTTTGGATCTGGTAATCCAAGGGGAAGCTAGAAAAACTGGGTTCCGTCTCTGGAGTCAGGGTAGCTGGACTTTTATGAATCCAGGCAAAGGACATTCGACGATTCTAGCAGAGTTGCATGAGGATTGTCCTATTTTGTTGGCGAGGAGCGATACAGTTTCTCCTACGCATCGCTTCAATCGCAAATTTACGGTGGTGTTTCCGTCAAGGGAAGAATGGAAGTCTAGGGAAAGACAGCTCATCGAAGGAGGAGGACAGGTCTGGTACACAGACGGTTCACTCGCTAGAGAGGGCTCGGGCTCGGGAGTCTACGGGCCCCGTACAAGACTTTCATTCCCTCTTGGGGGGCACACCACAGTATTCCAGGCTGAGGTCTATGCGATACTTGCCTGCGTAAATCATATTCGGGAAATTGACGGGTCTAGGAGGCGGATTACTATCTGCTCTGACAGTCAGGCAGCCATCAAAGCACTGAGTGCTTGGAAAATAACGTCGGGACTGGTCCTGGAGTGCAGGAGGGCTCTTGACGACATCTCAGCTAAACACAAGGTATCACTGATGTGGGTACCTGGGCATGCTGGGGTAAAGGGTAATGAAATGGCGGATCATCTAGCCAGGATGGGATCCGGAAACAGTTTTGTGGGCCCGGAACCAGCCTTAGGACTGTCTGCAAATTTGGTTAGGAAAACAACTGGAGAGTGGATCCAGAATCAACACTCTCTGAGATGGAACAACATCTCTGGTCATCTCCGTCAGGCTCGGGAGCTATTAGCAGGGCCTGAAGAGAGAATAGGACGATTCTGTCTCTCTCTGGATAGGAGTAACTTGAGATTGTTAGCAGGCTTATTAACGGGTCACAATACCTTCAGGCGTCACTTGTTTGTGATGAGGGTGGTCAACGACCCAACGTGCACGTGGTGTGGTGAAGAGGAAGAATCCTCGGCACACATCCTGTGTCGCTGTGAAACCCTGGGTTATCACAGGCAGACTATGCTGGGCTCAAGAACCTTGGAACCAATAGAGATAAAACGGATAGGACCTAAGAATGTACTTGCCTTTGCCAAAAGGGCAGGTCTTAGGAACTAGCGCGGATAGAGGCGCAAAAGGGCCCATCGTGTGGCCTATGCACCAGCCACATTCCGTGCTGGATAGCCTCTGGTTCTTATTCATTCATTCATCCCCAAGGGGAGTCCATCTTTCTCTAAATTTAAAAACTGTTATGAGCTTCATTGGGCTACACAACTATTGTTGATTATCAGTGTTCATAATTGACCAATCTAATATTGTATGTAGCAAGAAACAATGAATTATCAACCTTCTAGTTCAGCAAGTTGCTTCTTCAGTCTGAATAAATTTAAATAGCAGCACTAAACAGCTGATCAGTAGAAACCTTCGTCGGTAAGGCTGACATGAATTTTTGGAGCACCTTTTTCATATAGATTAGAATTCCAGTAAGAATAAATATTTGCGTTTTTTGCAACCTTGGCTCCGATAAGTAGGCTTTTTAACTTGAGATAGGGTATTAATTACATCATCTACACAGCAAAATAACACTTCGTCGCTTGCAGGTCAGTGCTCCGAGAGCGTCCGATCACAGCGCGAAATCAATCGAGTTCAGTTTCGGTTTCGGCCTTAGTAAGTAAACCAAAACCCGTTTTTTTACCGAAACTAGGCGGAAACCGAAACAGAAACCAAATGTGAAAAGCTTAACAGCAATTGGAGCAATCCAAAAATAAAAATGAAGTTAATGTTGTCATCGTAGACGGCCTTTGGAGGGAAATTCAAATGTCTTTCTTCTTCCTAACTGTATGATATTTGCCAAAAAATAGGTTTCTATTTGCTCTATGATGGCAACTGGTCAAGTCATTCGGTGTGGCTGCTATCGGTGATGCTGTGTGGCCTATCGGTGCGGGAAGTGAAACACATTAATGTCATTGAATAGGTGTTGCTGAAATGTTCAATTTTTAGCTTCTTGGAATGTTCGAGCGGGACCGCTACTCCATGAATTTTGGGCATCTGTCAAGAATTTTGAGTACCCACTTTCAAAGGCATCAAAAACTTTCTTGTGTCCGTGGAAATACATAATGTGTTGATTTAACAATCATATATTTGTGAAAATATTACATTCATTTCATATTACAAATAGAAAATGAAGTATTTGCATCAAATAATACAGTGAGATAATAATTGTTGGAATACTTACGTTTCGGGAATATATGTTTCTAAATAACGCACGCAAAAATAACACACCTGTTGTTGCATTATATTTCAATGATATCAGGTCATGATACCGGCTTCCTTTTACTAAAATATAAATTTTAATTCATTTAAATAATATACTGCTCTCAAGTAAAATCCGAACATTGAGATAAGAAGGGAAGCGGTTGATGAAATTCATCAGGACTAAAGAAAATACTGAACGAAACCATTTACCATAATTAGTTTAGAAAAATACAACAGGTCAGTAATGGGCGTGCCCTCCATGTTGATAAATGTACTCCTCTAGCCTACGCCGCATGCTCGTAATTTGGTTGTTAATTAACTTCAGAGGTACAGCCCATCAAGCTGCCCTCAAAACATGTTCCAGTTCGTTCCGCGAGGTCGGAGGATTGACCAAATTACGAATTTCGCAACACAACTAATCCATACTTTTTCAGTTGCCGATGAGTCGGGTAATCGTGGAGGCTAAGGCAGCACCCGGAATGTGTAGGAATCTCATCGACACGTTTGCAATATCAGGACGTGCATTGTTTTGCTGAAAAATTCCTCTTTAAGGCCTCACACGTATGGAACAGCAACTAATAGACATCCTTGTAATATCAGAATGTGTATTATTCTGCTGGAATAAACCGTCTTTGAGGCCTCGGACATGACGTGGAACGGCAACTGGTCCTAGTACTTCATTCACGTAACATTGGTTGGGGCGTTATTGTGGCACGAATCACAAGTAGAGGTGAAACTGTTGGCGATGATAATATGCAGTCAGTGGAAGCGGAAGGCCAATATATGCAGACGATATGATCCTAAGCTCACTTCATGTAATCTGCGGTACACCGTGCGGATTCGAAGGAACCTCCCTATAGGACGTAATCGTACATACAAGACGAGCTTGCCAGTCTGTAAATCTATAGGAAACCCCTTCGTGCCCCAGAACCTTTAGCTCGCTGCATTTGCCCTACTTGGATCCATGGGCACCATGTTGCTACAATTAATGCTCTAAAAGGAGCACCGCATTCTCTGTACTGTGTAAGGCTTTCGCGACTATCGTCCGATGAATTTATGGTTCTTGGCTTTTAAGGTATCGTTGATCGTTGAGACGTTTTGCCACCACGAGTGGATGGCATCTTCAGAAGCTATTTTTCCCCAGAAGCCGTCCGACCATACTGTCCCCGTCAATACTGAAGCCTTAAGGCCTATTGTATTGTAACTCCGCTCATTTACAGTATCCACTCCAACAATCTGGATCCATGCATAACTTTATGCATTTTTCCTACTGGTCCTGGTGCTGAGCTGTACTCCATGGGTTCTAGTTTGGGCTTCCCAGAGAGCTGTCTCTTGTGATCTAGCGCTTCGTACTCACAGAGCACATGCAGGGCTGACTGAGTCCCTCTACCATATAGTCTGCAGTTGAGGTCTCCATTGTAGAGTCCCATTTTATTCAGGTATTCCTTCGGGCCACAATGTCCTGTGAGGAGACCCGTAGTTATTCGAAGCTGACTCCTACTCAAAGAGAGAGTAGTGTTTCAACTGTTTTATTGCATGGAGCTTTTATGTATGTTTCCCCATGAACACGTCCCGGAACAAGTTCCACTGCTCCTTGTGCTGATGTTTCATCCATTCTACGACTTGGTGTCTGATTGTGCTTTTATGTACCCAGGCAGACGAGCCTAGTCTCGCTAACTCATACGCCTTTTCATTGCCACTTATGCCTGAGTGTCCTGACTCCAAAGTTATTTTGTTGTATTCTGCTAGCCCCTCCAGTTCTTGTAGGCATTCTCAGACTAGCGCAGACGTAACTTTGGGTCCTTCTGATGCCCTAAGTGTGGCCTGACTGTCTGTCTGTATGCAAGATGGCGTACTCCGCTGACTGAAATATCGATGCGTATTTTCCGAGCGGAATGCTGTGTCTAGTTCCTCTTCCAAAGATTCCCGCTACTGTAGCATGCTCGGTCTTTGATCCATCCGTATATACCAGACCATTTCCCCCCCGTGTGGGGGCGGGTTAGAATATCTCCCATCGTATATCTTGCGTGTCGTAAAAGGCGACTAAAAGGAACCGAACTACTGTCGGTATAATAAGTAACCTCTTCTCCACCAACAGCTTTGGGTGGACGAGTTGAGAAGAGTCAGGACACCTTCTTGTCCTTGGGGTGATAAATTGCCCCTAAAGGCGGATGAACCAGTAGATACCATCTGGTCAACGGCATGAGGATGCAGAAAGCAAATGGGAAACTACTGCATTAAAAATCTTAAAGATATCCCAAGAGAAACTCGTAAAATGAGTAAATGCATTTTACGAGGTCACAACACGTCTGTTGAGACATTGTGACTATGATGATGATTCCCGTTGAGGGCGGTTTACTTCACAGAGTTCTCGATTCCTATTTAAAGTCTCGAATTCCTTACATGGTATGCCCCACATATTCTGCGATTTGTGTGTGTCCAAGATCCTTGTAAATTCCTCTTGGTGGAGCTTGTAGTCTAGAGCAGCCCATTCTCGCCTCGCCCTCAGCATCAGAAGCTATTGAACCTCGGCGACTTCCGATGTATTGTACTTCAGGAGTCAGTAACCACAAATTCATTACACCACGTTCTCGCTGGCGTACAATCCGGCCCCATTCAAAAGGGGTTAACTGCATAAACTAGAACTGTTGTCTTCTAAGGGGCACCTTCACACGACCATCTAGTCTTTCGCCACATTTGCAATAGATATAATAATAATAGTAATTCAGCGATCAGCAGTGATGATATCTTCTTCTTTAAGTGCCGTCTCCTATCGGAGGTTGGAAATCATCAATGCTATTTTTACTTTATTTGCCGCTGCTCGAAACAGTTCTATGGAACTGCATTGATACCACTCCCTTAAATTTCGCAGCCATGATATTCTCCTTCTGCCGACGCTCCTTTTTCCCTTTATTTTACCCTGCATCATAATTTGTAACAAACGATATCGTTCTCCCCTCATTATATGTCCTAGATACAGCAGTTTTTTAATTTTTATATTTTTAACAATTTCGCAACTTTTACCCATTAGTCTAAGAACTTCTGTATTAGTTTTTCGCTGCGTCCAAGGTATTTTCAGAATTCTTCTATAACACCACATCTCGAATGCTTGTAATTTATTTATATGTTCTTGTTTTAGCGTCCAGCTCTCCAATCCATACAACAATGTTGAGAATACGTAACCTCTAAGGGTTCTAATTCTTAATTCCAAAGAGATGTCTTTATTACAAAGTATTTTCTTTAGCTTTACAAATCCTGCTCGTGCTATTTCGATTCTTGATCTTATTTCTAAGGTCTGGTCATTATCGTGAGTTGTCCAGGTTCCCAGATATTTATACTTCTTGACTTGTTCGAGTGTTTGACCTTCTAAGTTTATATTTGCAGTTACATTTAGTTTTTTTGTAATAATCATGTATTTTGTTTTTCTGGTGTTCATTTTAAGACCGTATTCTCCGCAAAACGTATTTGTCCTGTCCAACAGAGTTTGAAGTTCTTCCGCTGAGTTTGCCAAAATTACTGTATCGTCTGCGAACCTAATGTTGTTGATTACCTTGCCATTTATTGTTATTCCTTCTGGTTCCGATAGTAAAGCTTCTTCGAATATTGCTTCGCTGTATACATTGAAAAGCAGGGGCGACAGAACACATCCCTGTCTTACGCCTCTCTTAATTTGTATTTCCGAACTGAACTCATTGTCGATTTTTATTTGTGCTCGTTGGTTCCAGTAAAGGTTGGTTATTATTTGTAAGTCTTTGTTGTTAATATTTTTGCTTTTAAGTATTTCGACTAATTTCTGATGAAAAGCTTTTTCAAAATCATCGTAGCATACATAAATGTCATGATTCATATCCAGACAT
The DNA here is from genome assembly GCA_951848785.1 of Callosobruchus maculatus. Taxonomy (NCBI): domain Eukaryota; kingdom Metazoa; phylum Arthropoda; class Insecta; order Coleoptera; family Chrysomelidae; genus Callosobruchus; species Callosobruchus maculatus. The sequence goes on along the minus strand of CATOUR010000026.1, from coordinate 9,543,503 downwards.
CTCTGTATTAATACATTAATCGCGAATAATGCCTCTCTAGTGCCTAGGCCATTTCTGAAACCAAACTGGCTGTCGTCAATTCCCTCTTCCAATTTTATCCGTAGACGACCATGTATTATTTTTATAAATACTTTCAGAGTATGGCTGATCAGAGAAATAGTTCTGTAATCTGTGCAATGTTTAGCGTTTGCACTTTTAGGGATAGTACAAAAGGTAGAAAGTAACCATTGTTTAGGAATGATACCGGTTTTATAAATTAAGTTGAATAAATCCAATAGAATTTTTAAAGTTTCATCGTTCATACATTTAAGTATCTCTACCGGTATTTGATCCGGACCTACAGCTTTGCCGTTTTTGGTATTTTTCAATGCAGACTTTAATTCTTCTTCTAATAGTTCTAGCGCGTCATTTTCATTTTCTTCTATAACGAGTTTATTCTGACTTTCTCTGTTATCTTCAAATAGTTCGTGTATATAAGTAGACCACTGCTTTAGTTTTTTATTGGTGTCTGTAATGAGTTTCCCGTCCAAATCTGTAAGTGTTCCTTGTTTTTCCTTTTTATTAGTATGGGTCATTTCTTTGATTTTCTTGTGGATGATATAGAATGCGTCAAAATAGTGACATTGACAAACATTATGTATAAATGTATAGATACAAATAAAAATCCATAAAAAACCATAGACCAGCGACCAACAACATATACAACATTTAAACATCACACTAATAGAGCAGTAGAATAACAAGAACACTCAGGGCCGGTTTCTCAATGTCCAGTTAAATGTTTATCTGGAAGATAACGGTTATCTGTCAGATAAATTGTTTAAACAATTGAAGGTTGAACTTACGAATCCACGTAAATCTTATCTGACAGTTGTATCCATAGAAACGCTATCTGGCAGCTACCTATCTGACACTTTTAACTGGACATTGAGAAACCGGCCCTAACGGTTAAATGTCCAACAGTAGGTTAAAACTAAATATTTTCATCATAGAAGATCTCGGTAATGGAGTAATACGCTTTTTTATGAATAAAGGTTTGATATTTCTTTTCAATTCATGAATACTTCCTCGTTTCATATGGCTTGGTAGCTTACTGAACAATTTGATTCTCAAACATATATTTGGGACTGTTTTTGGTTATCGACAGTCTATGTGCAGGGATTTGCAAAATAGACGAATTTCTTGTATTATAACACCTGTGTAAATTAAGTACCTCAAAGGAACCGCAATTTTTCTTGACATAAAGCAACAACTGGTACATATAGATGCAGTCAGTGTCAGTGTATCGTAATTGATGAAAATATTTTTGCAGTAAGCTCTGCTATGAACTGAGGCTATCATTCTTATGAGATGGTGCGGTGGAAATAAGAGTGATCGCAAGTGAAGACCACAGACCTATAGACAACAAACCTCAGATGGTTTATACTATAGGCTAAAGGTAGTAGCTTCTTACATATGCTGTTTATATGTAAGTCTCATTTGCAATTTTTGTCAGATAAATGGCAAGAAATTTGATATCATTTGATTGTTTGATAGAGCCCTCTTGAAGTTTAATGAGAAGGCTGTTATGTTGCTCAGCTGAACAAGGGAACCGAAGGAACGACATACACAACCTAGTTTTTGGGTCGACAATAAGCCATGTTTTGTTTCTACACATATAGACCTTTTTGGAGGTGCCATAGAGGTAAATAAAGTAGTATGAACAACACGTGTTAGATGTGTAGCAAAAAGGCTACTTCCAAGCTGTGCACACGTGTTTAATGCGAATACCCCTTTTTCTCTAGATTTTCAGATTTCACTTGCGAGCAGTATAATTTCACGTGCCTTTAGGCTCTGGTATGAATAATAAGCTATTAATATGAAAGAGAAATAATTGGACCGGTTTTGTGTATTCAGAGTAAATGCAAATTAATGCTAAAGCTCTATTCAATAAAAAAATGATACTGTGATTTGTATATTAAAAAAATACAGGGTGGGGCATAAAAACCAAGTGTTTTTGGTTTGAGTAGTACTCATATATTAGAAAAGGGAGGAGCGCGCGGTTTGTTACAATCCATTCCTTGACTCAAACCATTTCACTTTCTTACTTGCCAGTTGCCATCATGGAGCGATAGACGCTAGAACAACGCGTGGCATATGGCGTGGCATCATTGGCCCATATTTTTTTGGAGAAAATAGGGTCACCGCTACAGTAACATCTGAACGTTACATTCATATGGTGAATACCTTTTCCATACCTGAATTGCAAAGAAGAGGTGTGGATATCAAAGATTTGTGGTTCCAGCAAGATGGGGCCACGGCACACACCGCCAGAGCATCCAAGGCTGTTCTTCGCCACCTGTTTCCAAATCGTTCAATTTCCCGACTTATCAATTTGTGATTTTTTTCTATGGGGGTAACTCAAGTCACGTGTTTAAAGGGCCAAGCCATGTACGTTAGACGCAGAGAAGGAAGCGATTCGCCATGAAATCTCTCAAAAATCAACAGAGACATGCTGGAAACAGCGGAGTGCAATTTTCGTGAGCGGCATATGATGTTATGCCAGATGTAATTGTTGCACTTAGATGTTTCAAAATGGTTTATTATCAGCTATGATCTACTACCAATATTTTTTTTAGAGTAAACACTAATCATTTCATGATTATTTAAAAAACACTTGATTCCTATGCCCCACCTAGGCAAGAGCCATATCGTGATTTCTCGATATCTATGATATTTGATACCGTTACTTTTTAATATCAGTGATTTAAAAGCGTGACGTGATCACGACTTCTAGAGACATAGTATTGCTGGTGGTATTGCTACTGCTACTGCTAAGTTATAGGTTAGCGTAAGCGGTATCGTGAATAACAGATTTCGTGAACCTGTCACTGGATGCGGAATTGTGGTTACATTTTTTAAATCAATTTCAGTTTCATTTCAGAGTGTGCAAATTTTAAAACGATTTAAAGTTTTTAAATAGATTTTAATAGATATTTGTTGGGATTGGGAGGTTTATCATAAACGTATATTTTTAACAGAAACGTAGGCATAATTCTTGAATACAAAATAAAAAATGTAATAAAACTAACAATACATCACAGCAAGGTAATTCAAGTCTGATACAATAACCTAAATAAAATATTCTTGACAAAAAAAAACCTGAAGAACGGTGGAACCCAGATGACACCGTGATCACGTCACGCTTTTCTGTTGCATTCGGTAGCAATCGTGATTCGTGATTTTGAGATATCAGTGATTGAATCACAGCTTCATGAAATATCTACCACCACTAGCCCCACCCTGTATATGCGGACTATCGAAACATAGATTTACTTCATATCGACTCGCAATAACTGGTTTTACGGTGGACTGGTTACTTTTTCCTTGCATACCATAGTCGTATTTCTTTGTCTTGTATTAGGTTAGGTTAGGTTGAGGGTGAGCGGAGCGATTATGCCTCCTTGCGCTGCGTGCGTCTATTCTGGCTCACACCTATTTAAAGTTCACCGTACGTTTCACACCTCTTGAAGAAGGCGATGGTCGTGATGGGTGAAACTTCCTTGAAGTCACAAGGTTCCAGTTGAATCCGAAAGTCTGAAACCTAGATCTTTCCAGTACTGTACAGGAGCGTAAAATATGCTCCGCTGTTTCACCCGGCACATAGCAATCCGTTGTTTGTTCCAGACATATCTTCCGCAAATGGTTTTTCAGACGACAATGTTTCATCAACAGGCTAACCAGAATGCGGAGATCATTTCTGTTCCGTTCTAGGATCCTAGGGGCCTGACTAGAGGAGTATAGTATGAACACCTTCGAGTGTAGCAGCCTGGAGGTTCCGACGAAACATTCTGGTATTTATTTTACCTGTCTATCTTAACAAGGCACATATTGGAAAAACGAGGTTCTATTTTTAATTGGTTAAACATTCTACAGACAATATTGAAACAGTCACCGTTGTCATTTTGAAAATGTCCTTCCACGAAAAATCGACTACTTGATTTCAAGAGCGTAGATCGCTTCAAGGTAGAAACACTTAGCAGGCTCTTTGACTCTTTGGTGATACCAGTGCTTTTAATCAGCGTATTGAAGGACCATTACGACTCCTCTAGCGGGCATTCAGTTCACTTATCGGCAGTAGTAACCACAAAAAACATCTAAAATGACTACAGACTACACCCTGTAATATACTACTCGCGAGTTAAATCCGCATACCTAGAAAAAAGGGATGTTTGCATTGAAACTTTGTACATAGCTTGGCAATACCATCTCTAGTACACAGTGGAACATGTTTTGTTGATTCAGACGCTATTTACCTACAATGGCGCCTCTAAAATACTCGAGACGTGTAAAAACAAAGCATGGCTTTTTCTGGATTGAAAAACGACGATATTGGTTGCAAATGTGGCGAGAGACTAGTTGCTTGTGTAGAAGAGATGAACTGGTTGTGTGAAGATGCCCACTAGAAGACGACAGTTCCAGTTTACGCAGTTAAGCCCGTTTGAACGGGATCGGATTGTAGGCCAACGAGACCATGGTGCTCCTTCCAGAGCAGTTGCTGTAACCATGGAGCGCAGCGTTGCTACAGTTGTAGCAGCATGGTGCGCATGGATCGCAGAAAGGCGAATGCAGCGAGCTGGAGGTTCTGGAGCACGTAGTAGAACTACAGACCGGCAAGATCGTCATCTACAACTACTGGCCCTTCAAGACAGAATGCGATCCACTAGGGCTGTTGCTGACGCTATGCAGCTATATGGAGGCCCATTCGAATTTACATGCTCTACCACAAATTGAGTGAAATGACCTTAGGATCATATCGTCTGCATCTAGTGCTTCTACTCGCTGAAAATGATCGTGGCCAACGGTTTTATTGGTACCAAGAATACTGACAATGGCATAGTGAGTGGCACCAGACGGCCTTCTCCAATGAGTCCAGGTTTTGTCTGGGGGCATGGATGGACGCCAACGCGTTAGACGACGTCGAGGTGGACGACGTGATAGTTTGTAATGCCATAGCATTCAACAGCAAGTCAACTTTACTTGTGATTCGTGGACAATGACTGCGCAACGTTATGTGAATGAGGTGTTAGAACCAATTGCCCTTCCATATGTCCGAGGCCTCAAAGAGGGTTTCTTTCAGCAAGATAGTGCACGTCCTCATATTGCAAGGGTATCGATGAGGTTCCTACAGAAAGCTGAGGTCAGGGTACTCCCCTGGCCCCCACGATCACCCAATTTATCGCCAATTGAAAAAGCAGCTTGGGAGGCTGTACCTCTAGAGATTATCAGCAACCAGACTACGAGCTTGCCGCGTAGGCTAGAGGCGTGCATTCGTCAACATCGATGGCCCACTCATTACTGATGTGTTGTATTTTTCTATAAACTAATTGTTACAAATGAGTTCGTTTATTATTGTATTTAGACCTACCGCTTTTCATCAAAGTCAACACTTTTTTCTCAGTGTTCGGGTTTCGCTTGCGAGTAGTATATTTTACGAATGCAACCCTGACAAGAAAATAATCCGGGCCACACCTCTCCGAACCTATACGTCATGTTGACAATCTGACTCGCTATATATTGTCTGTTATTGGCAGCCACGCAATACCAATCACATTCATTTTCATTGCCTAATAAAATTGCTGGGTACATCGATCATATGGGTAGGGCAGAACTGGTAAACACAAAATTACGTAATGCTAGCCTGTAATACAGACGGATAATACTTTTAACATGTCCTAATGCGATTGATTCTAGGACACCAATAATAGAATTATCCTTGTTGAACTACGAAACGAGAATGAGCTTTTCATGATGGCACTGAACAAAATTGAGGGCTCCCATCGTGCGCTTGTATTACTCTATTATATATGACCTTCTATTTTGTATACACGTTATTCAACACGGAGGATTATGGCTAAAGTATTTGATGAAAAATAAAATAATCATTTCGAAACGATAGGGACCCATTAAGGCTACATTTTAGAAATATTTTCATGTTATACAGGGTGTCCCCAAAACACGAAACGTATCAAAGTTATATTTTTTAAAACAGAACACGCTATATATACATTATTGCATGTTCAGAATCCTTGGTAGGTATCACACAGAGGACTTATGAACAGATGTAAATCACCGTTCGGTATAAGTAGATATCAGGAAAAAAAAATTGAATATCGCAGAGATGAAACGTGCATGAAACGTGCCAGTTTCCGTTAAACGGTCACATTTGAATTATGTTGGTGCTTGGAGGAATTGGTCGGTTAATTAGGGAAACTTCAATGTGAGATAATTTGATTTCTTAAAATGGCAATGCTAATGTTTTTATACCATTAAATGTTAAATTTTCTAGCCTTTCTCATGATATAAGGTTTTGAGTATGAATTTCTGGTAGTTTTGATTTGATTCCAAATTTTCAAATCGGTATCTTTCAACATTTTCCTACCTATAAGAAACCTAGCAGGCCATGACATATAAACAAAAACGTGTTCAGGTGGGAGATAAAAAGTAACTTAGAAGAGAGGCACAAACGAATTAGAGTAAAGAGACCGGATTATAAAAATTGCTTACAACAAATCAACTCTAACCAGAAACGGCGGCGGTAACATATCTAAGCAATATACTTCCAAAACAATCAAAAACCGTGAAATGAAAGGAAAATTACTAGCGATTGTTGCTCCAGCACGCAGTTATCAATCACATGTAAAGGTGTGAAAAAGTAGTGATTTGCGACAAAGTAGTGGTACCTCTGAATGGAGCCGTTCTAATTTTTCGGTATCTCTTAGCAAGATCCCAGAAAAGGAATACTGAAAAATCAGATTTACATTTTCTGCCAGGTAAATGTTTTATAATTTGAATTCGCTCTTCATTTTCTGCGATTTTTCTAAGAGGTATACTGAAGAATTCTCAGAACTCCAGTCAGAGGTACTTTTTATATCATTAAATGAAAAATTTTATTCTGAAGATAATAAACTGCCTACAACATTCGCTAGTAGTTTTCCTTTCACTCCAAAAATTGTTAATGGTTTTGGAAATTGGCAATTTCTAGTACATTGTAGTAGCTAGTAAGCCGTAACCAGAAACGGCGGCGGTAACATATCTAAGCAATATACTTCCAAAACAATCAAAAACCGTGAAATGAAAGGAAAATTACTAGCGATTGTTGCTCCAGCACGCAGTTATCAATCACATGTAAAGGTGTGAAAAAGTAGTGATTTGCGACAAAGTAGTGGTACCTCTGAATGGAGCCGTTCTAATTTTTCGGTATCTCTTAGCAAGATCCCAGAAAAGGAATACTGAAAAATCAGATTTACATTTTCTGCCAGGTAAATGTTTTATAATTTGAATTCGCTCTTCATTTTCTGCGATTTTTCTAAGAGGTATACTGAAGAATTCTCAGAACTCCAGTCAGAGGTACTTTTTATATCATTAAATGAAAAATTTTATTCTGAAGATAATAAACTGCCTACAACATTCGCTAGTAGTTTTCCTTTCACTCCAAAAATTGTTAATGGTTTTGGAAATTGGCAATTTCTAGTACATTGTAGTAGCTAGTAAGCCGTGAAAAATATCCATTGCTGTCGTACTTTAGCTTCTCTTTGACCTTAGATATGTTACCGCCGTTGTTTCTGGTTAGAGTTGATTTGTTGTAATTTTCATAATATTGTCTCTTTAGTATAGTTGTCTGTATTTTTCTGGTAACTTAGTTGTTTTCTTCTATCTGAACAGGTTTTTGTTTATATTTCATGCACTGCTAGGTTGCTTATACACAGGTATAGGAAAATTGAAAAACACGGATTTAAATAAGGGATTTCTATTTGAAAAAACCAGGTTACTACTGATTAAAGTTTTGTTGATTAATCGATTCCACCGTAATTCAACTGTGACCGTCTAACCTAAGCTGAGGCATTTCACGATTAGTAATAAGGCAATAGTCACATCCTTCTAATTTTATAATTTCTGCGATATACAATATTTTCCTGATATCTACTTATACTGAAAATAGTGATTTACACCTAAACGGTTCACTTTAAGTCCCATTTCTGATACACAAAGTCACACTAGAATTCACCAAGCAGTATACAATAATATATAGGGTGCTCTATTTGAAAAGTTGTAAGTTTGATACCTTTTGTGTTTTGTAGAAAGTATAACATGAACATATTTTTAATATTTAGCCTTAATGGATCGCTATCCATCCGGAACTATTTTCTTTTTCATCAAATGCTCCGTGTCGAATAACGTGAATAACCCGGTATTTAGTGCTATACAAGGTGAGTCAAACTCAACGTCTCGGACTATTGCGACCAAACGATATCTCTCTTCAGAAAAATAACTATGTGATTGTATGTAAGTCGAATGGAACTACATTTTAAAAATAATAACTCTTATACACAAATGACCCGTTTAGGTGCAAATCACAATTTTTAGTACTAGTTGTAGTAGGTGTCAGAAGAAAATTGAATGTGTGACTTTGCCATTCAACTAAGCGTGAAACGCGCCAGCTTAGTTTAGATGGCAAGATTTGTATTATTCTTTCAGTTGAAGAAATCTGTTGATTAACTAAGGAAAGCTCATTCACAGGTAAGTTGATCTTCTTCAAATGGGAATGCCTATTTTTTATACGGTCGATTATAAAATTTCATAGCCTCTCTAATGATATCAGGTTGTTAATGTTAGTCTCTGGTAGTTTGCTGCCTATAAGCAGCCTAGCAGGCCATGAAATATAAACAAAAACGTTTTCAGACATATTAAAACAACTCACTTAGCAGAAATCTACAGCCGGACTACAGTGAAAAAACAAGACTATAAAAATTCCTTAAACAGATCAACTCTCACTAGAAACAACAGCGGTAATATATCTACGGTCAAAGTGAAACTGGAATGCGACAGAAATGGACATTTTTCACAGCCTATCAGCTATGAAAATGTTCTAGAGGCAATTTCCAAAACCATGAAACATTTAGAAATAAAATGAAAATCAGCGATTATTGCCAGCATCTAATGATTATAAAAAAGTCATCATTTTCGTCAATTCATAAGAAATCACACATTTGGCTGGACCCCTCAAGTTCTTCAGTACCTATTAGCAAGATCGCAGAAACGACGAAATTATAAAACATAATTTTCCTGGCAGAAAATTAAAATCCGATTTGTCAGTATTTCTTTTTTCCGATTGTGCTAATAGATACTGAAAAATTCAAAGAGCTCCAGTCAGAGGTATTGTACTCTACTACCTTAAAGAAGATTACTACTTTTTGATACCATTAAATATGAACTTTCATTCTAAAGATATTAGACTGCCAGCAACAGTCGCTAGTAGTATTCTTTTTGTTTAAAATTTTTTAAAGGTTTTGGAAATTAATATTTGGAAATTACAGTAGATAGTAGGCCGCCAAAGTATCCACTTATCCAGATTCTCTTTGACCATATCACCTCCGTTGTTTCTAATTGAAGTTTATCTGTTGCAAGGAATTTTTACACTTTTGTCTCTTTAATTCGCTTGTATCTTTGTGTTCAATCAGTATCTATTTATATATTTCATGGCAAGCTGGGTTGCTTATAAGTGAGAAAATTGAATAACGCCGATTATATCAAAGCTTTCAGAGATTGATATTAACAATCTCATGTCATTAGAAATCCTATTTGATCATAAAAATATAAAAACATACATACAATAAAAAATAGGCACTTCTACTTAAAAAAGTTATCTCTGAAGTTTCCTGAATTTATCTACCGATTGATTCAAGAAGAAAAAATAATTTAATCCTGACCGTTTAAGCTAAACTGACGCATTTCATGCCTAGTTACACGGAAAATTCGCAGCCCTCTATCTTTTATAACCGCTGCGATACTCAATTTTTTTCTGATATCTGTGTATCAAAAATGGAGATCTGCACGTAAATGGTTCGTTTTAAGTCTTATATGTGATACATAAAATTATACTATAATTGACCAACAAATCTAAATATTGCAATTTGTATTACTTAATTAAAATTAGACAAATATAAATAAAATATGAATATAACAGTAATTTATTTTAAAATTTAGTCCAACTCGATGAACATACACACAGTTATTCTTCTTAAAAGATATATGGTTTGGTCGCTAGAGTCAAAGTAGTCTGAATAACATTTTCCCCTCGGTCGAAACCATAATCGATGCAAAAAAAGCAGCAAGTACCGTGTGTAAGTACTTCCTATACATATCATCACCTCCCACCAGCCCAATTCAGCCCCCTGCCCATCGTGAAAATAGTTACTTGTAACTAGTGTATATTTGTTGCAACATAGACGATGAGTGAAGTTTGCAGCTCGAGACGAAGTCTGCGATCGAAATAAATAACTTTTTGAATGTTTGAAATTAGTTTACAAATTCCAGTAATAAAATACCTAATCAAATATGTTTTGTTAAAGGGATCTCCTTGCAACGCCGCGCATCGGATGGCGCAGCGGTTTAGAATGTTAGACAGTGCATTTGTGTTTGAGCGGGTGTTGGTTCGAAACCCAGGCCTTGCAACTCTTTTTTATTTTATTTACCAAAAAAATTATTGAAATGCTTTTTACTTTTGTTACACACATCCTTTTTCCACCATTGACATAAATATATTTTTGAATCAAATTTTACTTGCACTACATAGTGCAAAAACTAAGTACCTGAGGCGGTAGATATTCCAAAAATCAGTGGAAATGAAGTTTGTCCGTCAATATCAATCGCCAATTGCTCTGATTGCGATATCAGAATGAAATTAATTCAAAACCGTCAAATTATTCCTAATTTCTGTTGTATCTGTAAAATATCTAATAAAATTTGATTCAAAAACATATACATGTCGATGGTAGGAAAAAATGTGTGTAACATGAGTAAAAAGCATATCGAAAAAATTTTTGGCACAAAAAAAAATAAAAAAAAAGAGTTGCAAGGCCTGGGTTTCGAACCAGATGGAACACAGATCCACCGCCTAACACTCTAAGCCACTGCGCCATCTGGTGTTGCACGGAGGAGGTCGCTTCAACGAGGTCGCTTCAACGAAACGTATTTGGTTAGGTGCTTTATTACTAGAATTTGTAATCTAATTTCAAACATTCAAAACGATATTTATTCCGATCGTAGACTTCGTCTCGAGCTACAAACTCCATTCATCGTGTATGTTGCAACAAATACATACTCGTTACAAGTAAGTATTTTCACGATTGTCTGGAAATTTAGATTCTACTATCGGAGTCGCCGTCGGCGTGTTTTCGGTGCTGGATTCAAAAACCCATTTTTATTTTGATATAACTTTTGAATTATTGCGAAAAAAAGAAAAGAAAAATAGTGTTTTTATAAAGCCTATAATATGGTCTTCCCATTTATCACAAAAAAATTATATATACGTATATATTTTTTTTTAATTCAAAACGCCAATTTTGATCGGTATCCGTGAAGCAGTATCTCAGATTAGAGATTGCAAGACTAGACAACACTCTCCTCATATTTGGCATATAAAGAAAGAATTATTGTAAGTCAGGATGTGGTTTCCTAGGAATGGGGACTGTCTGCGAGCTTGGGATCACGATTGTGCTTTAATTCTTAACCAACACTTGTCAGACCCAGTGTAGTGACTTTGGAGGGTTTGTTGAATGTAGATATAGAATGTACTAGAAAAAAAGTCAAGCTGATTGACTCAGTACTTCCCACACATTACTGTGATACCAGTTTATTGTTTTCCTATAGCATTAAGCTTTAGTGATCCCCTTGCAACCATATCATCGGCAACTCTCCCCCTAAGATTGTCTTACGCCTTATGTCTTCCCTTTACAGCCTATTATCAGTACTACAGACTTTTCAGTTTACAACCCTCAAGCAACCCAATTTCATCCCCACCCAAAAAAAGGCAGAGCATGATCGAGAAAACCTAAAACATCTAAAAACGAAATTTGAGCTGTTTTCGTATTTTTTGTTTTTTGATTATTGCTACGCTGCCACTGACACGATTTCTAACAACCATACGCTCTTTACATCCCCACCACGGTAGTGATACTGTGTCAAAGTTTCATTAAAATCACTTCAACCGTTTCCTCGTTACACAATATAGAACGACCTAAAGCAATACTCGTATGTTTATAACAGAAAAAATTCTAAGTCCTTTGGTTTCTGTAATAGGTAAGGCAATGTTCGGATGGACCTAAAAAAGTTATTTATGTCACTAGGTCTTCCTTCACAAGTAGTGGACAGTCTATTATGAAAGCAACAAATTTTTCAATTTACAACCCCCCCACCCCCAACCACCCCAATTTCACCCCTATCCAAAAAAAGTAGAAAACGATCAGGAACCCCTAAATGCCTAAAAACGAAGTTTGAGCAATATTTAGCTTTTTTTGTTTTTTGCTAATTACTCTGCCGCCCATGCACCGATTTTCAAAATTATAGGAGCATTACCTACTACGACCCCACAGCATATCGCTGCCCAAATTTCATGATAATCCATGCAGCGTTTACTGAGATTAGGTGGCTAGAAAAACGCGTACAGACAGACCGACAGGCAGACCGACAGACAGACCGACAGACAAACAGACCGACGGAAATGAGTGACGTGGATTTTCGTTATGTAGACATCATAAAACTCCCAAAAAGTGTATTATCTCAAAATCGAAAACTTTCGCGATCACAATACTCCCCTCACCTATCGGTGTGGGAAGTAAAACCGAAATAAATAAAACTGTATTGCAAAACTTTCTTAATGATATTATAATAATGGATTCAGAACACGCAAGACCAAACGGATCAAATTATTTGGCACAGATTTAAAATTAACATCATCTATTTAAGCGTAGCTTCATACTTAGATGCATCGATGGTACCCAATTTAAACATATGCTTATACTTGCTATAAGACTCGGTTTCATCTTGAAAACCGCTTTGCTCACAATAATGCTTATATGTATACTTATTACAAAGTCAAATTCGATGTAACCTTAAAACCGAAACAAGCCGTAAAGTTATATGTAATAACTACCAAACCATAACAGAATCGCATCAAAACTGATAACTGATTTTCACAGATGCTTCAGAGTTACCAAGTGGGGTCGATTGTACCATAATATCCGAAAACTATCAAGTAGCTTTCACTTTATCAGAACATTGCAGTATCGATACTGGAGAACTGACAGCCATCAAAGAAGCATTAAATCTCGCTCAATCAACAACAAATACCAACTAGTTACTAGTAACAGATTCGATGTGCACTGGAAGGCATAAGATAGTTGTATGCTCGCAAATGCATACTTAAGGAAATCCAAGAGAGTCTACACCAATTGGACAAGAGGGGTGAAAATACAAAGTTTCTATGCGTACTATTATATGTCGGCATACCTAGCAACGAAAAGGCGGACAGAGCAGCAACCTTAGCAGTAGCATTAAAATGAAGAACAGTCGCTTGTACAGGGTGTCCCATTTTGGGCACTTTCACGGGGTATTTCGGTTATTTTTGAAGTATTTTCTATTAACTTCAAAAATAATATACAGGGTGTTCCATTTAAAAAAATACATGTTTGCTTCATAACTGAAAAATGGTTAGAGAAAGAAAAAATCAAACTGCACCACTGGATTCTACAGAAAAAATTCTACAAGACTCTTTTTAAACTTTTCAATAAGATAAAAGACAACCGAGTTACGACGGTGGTCCCAAAAACGATAGTTTTCGATTTCACCTTGTATCTTGAAAATCAAGAGGGCCGTGATAAATTTTGTTAACGGCATCTTTAGTTTCACAAAAAAGTAGCACACCGTCGTGAAAATCGCAACTCTATCTTCAAGAATAACCGAGATACCCCGTAAAAGTGCCCAAAATGGGACACCCTGTACACCGTATGCAGATCTAAAGCAACTGATAAAAGATCATGCAGCAAGTCAGTGGCAAGAAAAATGAAACAGCAGTCGCAGTAAATTACATGTAATTCTCCCGAATGGCACTACAAAGTTAACTCTCTCTGCGAATAGAAGAGAACAAAGAATCATGTCACGACTACGTATAGGAGAAACTCTAGGTACACATAAGCACATATTTGAAAAAACTGATCCAGTCTGCCCAGCATGTAAGGAGAGGGTTACAGTGACACACATCCGGAATGCACATTTTATTCTTACTTCTGCTGCAATTCAAAAATGTGTCGAAGATTATCGAGGGCATTAATCTATTGTCTTTAATTTAATCAACATGAATACCTATGTATGAATTGTACCGTCTTTGCCGGTAATAACCTTGGTTGGTTGATGCGGTTTCATGTTAAATAATAGTATATTGTTCAACGATGTGGTAATGACGGTAATAGCTCACGGGTTGAAGTTGAAGTTCAGGTTGAGGTTGAGGTTGAAGCTGTAAATCAACAAGTGAGTCATCACCTTTACAGTCATTGAATACTATAATTTATCTACGACCGGACATATGAATAGTACGATTTAAATACATAATAATTACACAATATTGACAACTCAACCTCACTTCCCTGTCACTTAAATAAATTAGGGTTTGACATTGCATAGCCACATTTGCAGTGGTTGCCGTGTCTATTATTAATCCTATACATTTCTAAGAGGTCAGTACTGATATCCAGTAGGTTGTGTTCATAACCCACAGCTGTACCGCGAGTAATGAAATACCCGCTGTTTGTTTATAGGTGGCGTAACTTATGTTCAGAAGTAGTTTGGTTAAACGTAATGGGAGTAGATAAAAAAATAGACTAGACTATAACTAGAAATAAACTAGAGTATACTTTCATCGCGATTCTACGTTATACACAACGGTACCATAGAGCCAAGATAGTACTGTTAGTTTAAAAATTGACACAGGTTTTCGTTGTGTGTGAATTTTCATATTTTGCCAGTTTCTCCAAAGCCAATTCAACGATCTTCAAAAAGCATTACTTACTACTAGCGCACTAAGTATAACAACCTTATTTTCTGAAATGAACGTTGAATTTTGCACTTACTTCACTGTCAGCAAGCTAATTTAGGCTACTCATTGTAGAAGAGACCATTAATTTTTGGAGCCCTTAACTGTACTGAACTCCAATAGATTTCAATTACAGTTTGCATGGAAGACGTGGGCTGCTGCGCTGTTGCAGAGCGCAAATCTCCGGATCCATAAAGAATAACTTGTAAAAAGTAAATGAGCTTTTGCTCGCTAGAAAAGCAATGGAAAGGAGGCACAGAGCCGAGCCGCCCGAGCAGACCAGTATTTCTGTCAGCGTTCAAATTGGAAGGGAATATTATGCAAATCCAGCAGACGACGGCGACGGCGACGGCGGCACATCCAACGCCGAATCTAATTCCGGATCCGGAGGGAACGGCCGATTTTTCCCACCAGAAAGACACACATGCTCACAAACAGACATTGGAATGAAAACCGCTGAGAATTAGATAATGGTCTCCATAGTTTGTTTGGGAAACTATTAAATTAGAACGCCATGCAACTTCAGAATGTCGTTGAAAGCGTACCGCTCCATTCCTTATTTTTTTTTTTGGACAGCCACTAGAAAAATATTTTTCCTATCCTCTAATTAATTAATTAATAGTATTGATGATAATCGGAATACAATTAAGTTATAATTATTATTTCGTTTTACTTCCCAAACCGATAGGTGAGGGGAGTATTGTGATCAAGCGAACATTTTGAGATAACAGGCGTTATAAGAGCTTCATTTCCGTCACGCTGTCTGACTGTACTGTAATCCCAGTCACCGCTACATGGATTGTGATGCAATTAGAGTTGCGATATGGTATGCGATAAAGAAAATTAAATATTCCTCACACCTCGTTTTTAGGCGTTTTAGAGGTTTCTGATAATTTTTTACTTTTTTTGCTAGGGGTGGTTGAAGGATGAGGAGTTGTAAAACTGAAAAACTTGTTCTATTTATAATAGGCTGTCCATTGACCTATGTAAGAAATACCTAGTGGCATAAAAAATTCTTTTTTAAGGTAGATCCAAACATTGCCTTGCCTATTATAGAAACCAAGTGACCTACACAGAAAAAAATACTGTTGCGTTTCCAATTAATTGTTAGTATTTTGATGTTTTTCCATCGCTTTAAATATATTTACAGTTGTTTCAAATCCACGTCTCCGAAATAATTCAATCCTTATATTCGAAGTTATCACAGGTACGCCAATTAATTCAAAATAACTTTATATTCGTTCTAACGATATGTATAATCCTTCTAATACCAGTATTGACATATAGTGCAATCAACACATCCTTTTGTTTTCGAAATTTACCCTATGCTTCATTTAAGCAAAGCATACAATCTGTTCAATGTACAAAAATTATTACTGCAACAGCAGTTCGTGATAATTCATCTGATAAAAATAAATTTTGTTCAAAAGGAAACTATTACGCGAACAATAATCCATGCTTTCAAAACATTGTTTATGCTGTTAAAGAAACTGGTGAGTAGTATTGGTACCAACAACATCATAAATCGAATTCATTGGCCCTTGTTGTTCGCTGAACTATAATCAGTATTCGGCGGGACTGATGTCCCGATTCAATGAACGTAAAGAACAGGGGGATCATCTTAGTGTTATTATTGGCGCCAACCCGCCAACATGGACGAGGTTGTTCCGTTGTGTTGTTTCGGTGTTAGCCGTGTTGTGTCATCTCGTGTTTTTGCTTTTTGTATCAGCAATTGTGTGATTTAAATGTGTCCAGTTATATATTAAATGGAGGACCTACTGAGAAATTGGGGCTTAGAAGAGCTAACACCCACATTTGAATGTAGGTATTTAGATTAGACAGTTATATTTCAGGTAAAAATTCAACAACTGGTGCAGGCTTATGTCTTATTCTTATGTCATGCTCCTTATAATTTCATACAAAATCACACTATTAAACATCCAAATAAAATGTGCTAGTCCAAGGAAAATAAAGTGGTTTAGAATCAATTACCAAACACAGATTCGATTCAACGGCTGGCTGCGATTGAATCGTTCATTGGAATCCAATGGCCACTTGCAGTTGAATCGACAATACGATATAATTCGTTACCAACTATACACTTCCCATTGGGTAAAACATCGCTGTATTTGAGGAATGCTGAGTGCAACGTCTCATTGAATCCAAGCGTAAGTCTTTGACAAAACGACAGATTTTTCTGTGTGCAGAATTTTCTGATGTATACATACGAGTATTGTTTTATATTGTTCTGTATTGTGTAACCTGGAAATTGTGTTGTGTAAGACTTTCACGGCTATGATCCGATGACCTGCTGGTTCTTGGGCCGTTCGGCCGACGTCGATACGCTCCGCCGCCTTGGCGTCGACGCGCTTCGCTGCTTGACGTTTTGCCAACACGAGTGGTCGGCATCCTCAGAAGCTGATGTCACCTGTTCGGCGTGTTCCGAAAGATCTCATCAAGGAGCGAAGCGCGCCGACGCCAAGGCGGCGGAGCGTGTCAACGCCGACCGAACAGCCCAAGAACCAACAGTTTTTTTTTCGTTTGGAGTGGACAAAATGAGCCAAGTTAGGATAGGGTCTCGGATAGGGTGGTTGGGAAACCCCGGTATTTTTAAAACACGTTTCATTGTCCTGAGAAGTTTGATACTGGTAATATGATCTGCTTTTATCAGTTGAATATTGCAGAATAAAAACTGTGCTGTGTATTGTCCTAGTTCTTACGGAGAGAGATGCAAGAAACTATTTACTAGACTTTTGGGATTTGGATGTTCTTTGCAGGCGGGTGTGCGATGATTTGGTTGCAAAAGGATCTCATGCATTTTGCAATGAGAGAATAATAAGACGGTATCACCGTAATGTGTAGGAACTCAAGAAACGTTTTTAGTTTTATCGAAACCTACAGGAGGCTGATACTGCTCAGTATTTCATACCTTTTTAAAGCAAACTTGCTTTAAGAACTTCATTAAGGCGATAATATAACCTCCACACAGCCGGGAGGGCCCACACTTAAGAGAGCTCTCACGGGTTTCGGTGAAGCTAGCCTTAAAACCTCAAGTACTTGAGCAAGTATGTGTTATGTCTCCGACAAATTCTCATTTTTCTGTTCCTAAAGCATTGTTAAATCCTTTAGGCTTTAAAACATCATAACTTGAGGTCATGAAATAACTATTCTATCTTAAGATTGCTTTCCTGTAGATATTTTGGTAGACAAAATGACGTATAAAGATGCTTTGCTTTTATGTACATTTTATCAGTGCTCTGTCATGAAAACGGAAAGCTTTTTCATCTAGACATTTACAACATGGAGTATTGTAGGTATATATACCATCTATTACAATTTTGTGATCATAAATTCAGAATTTTCTCGATTACTACAATGAAAAAAATAAAACGAATCACAGTTTATTCATGAAACTTTATAAGATAGCCCTAAAAAATGAGAGCCCTCCAAATATATTACAATTCTGATGAAAATCTTAATTAAAAATATTCAATTCTTTTAGGTTAAAATAAGTCGCATATATATTAGTTTCAAAATGCAACGGCTTACTTGCAATATATGTTCTGTGATATGCACGCTAGGAGTTGTAGTATTATCAAATACAATTACGTATATGAAATAATTGCGGTTATCAGTAACTAAAATAAAGTAAAAAATATGGCGCAATAGACGCCCATTTCCAGAATTTTCTTAAAACCACCTTAACTCAATAAGTCCTTCATATGGATAATATGGTCTTGATACCGGCCTAATTGTTTTAAAATAGCTAACCTCAAAATATATTTCTTATTCCGTAGTATATTGTAAGTAGGTTAACCTGCTGATGTTGGCAATTCTGTGTGAGATTGCAATTGACAAACTAAAAACTAATCATTTTGTGATCTCGTGTATTAATAATTGCGTACTGCTGTGCTTGGAGTTGAGCCTTTGAGATTGTTTGAAATGACGTTGGTATTTCTTAACACCAAATATTTTTTTAAATTTGCTTTTGAAATGACCGTTTTTATTTATTTTGCACCATTCATTAAGTTTGGATCCCTTGTTAAATTCTTATTTTATCCAAGCCTGTCCAACAAAAACATGTCTATCCTATCATAAGCATCCTTAAAGCCAATAAGTTAAGAAGATTTTAGTTGTGTCTAATTGACTTGGAAAATATATAGTTTTAAAGCGGCTTTATTGAGTATTTTCCTTCAACTGTTTAACACCATTAGGCTTTCTTGAAGGCTTTTTTAAAGTCGGTAGGTAAGTCTTAAGACAGTCGTAAGGACAAAATAGCTTTAACAGAATTTATATGAGACCACCATAGAGCTTCATTAAAACTTTACAGTTTAAATTGACTATTGGCCGTATGAAATAGGTTTTATGGATACTCCTTATAACCTGTTGATAGGATAATTTGATCCTGAATGCATTTGTCCATAGTCAATGCAGTCAACTCTTATCAAATGTCACCTTAAAACCTATTTAAAACCTCCATGAAGCTAATAGGCTGCTGAAATGTTTCTTGGGAAGTACTTAGTCAACGAACTTGACTCCATTTTTTCAATTTTATAGATCGGATTATTTTATGCCTCCATCACCCCAAGTTTTGTATTACTTCTTCCGTTAAATCTGATGAAGTCAGTTCACCTCGCAAAAAAAATATTGAACAGCGAGGTTCTTCCCGAGTTTCGAATTTTCCGTGCATCCGGTGAAAAATGTTGATGCATGGGAATAATTCTGTGGACGGCATCAAATTCACAGCGCCCGAAAATCCGTATAGACAACCTCTACACAACATAACTACAGATAATTTTTTTATTTTGCTGGCTTCAGGCATCGACCAATCCACAAAAAGTACTGACAGACACAGGATTGTGCATTTGCTTTGTTCTCGGATGGAAATATGCACTTCTTTTTACATACCTTATATACTTTACTGATATTTCAGCCACCGCTGTGCCTTTGTCAAAGTACAAAAAAGAATTATTTTGAACAAAGAACATATGTTTCAGCTGTGCTATTTTGTTACTTTGCGATCTAACTGTCCAAAGTGTCTGATCACCTTACGATAACTTTAAAGAACACAATAGGCTACAACAAACTATCGTCCTTGCTTAGTACAGCATGTACAAACATGTTTGTTGATAGCTGACTTCATTCGTACCCTTTTGGTTATATGTAACCTTTATGTTCTGCTGATTCTAGATTGAATTTCTGATACGTCAGTTGGCTCAGCATAGTTGGATGTGCTTCAAGGAAAAATCTGGAACGTTTTCCAAACCAAAGAGCGATTTATAATTGTACTTCTCCAGGTTTCCATGGTTTGCTGTTAGATCCAGAATGAGATCCGGTATTGTCTTGTTTTAAGGTTGCAACCTGTTCACATCATTTACTCATAAGATAGTCAGGATCGATATCCCAAGACGGTAATGTATACTGGCCCTCCTTTCGGATACATCAATAATTTGAATGCAACTAACACTCTGTGTTCTCGAAAACATCAGAATCATCGTCAGTTAGTTTGGAAGTTAGTTTGCAAAAAACAAAAGCTATTTCCTCCTAAAAATGGCGGCGAGTGCTTTGACTCAGTACCTCCACACGTTATCAGTGCTAACAAGAAATTTGGAGTTCCTCTATTCCTATACATTCCTATACACCATCCTTATCAAGAAAATTAGATAATGATCAGGGATCTTTGAAACAGCTAAAAACGAAGTTTGAGCGATTTTTAAATTTTTCGTTTATTGCGTGTGAATATTACGAATTGTGTATGAGTCTTAATACTAGAAATGCTAAAAGCCTCATTTTCTTGAAAATTCTATGACCAAATTCTTAATAAGTGCTGACAATGAAGCGAAAGTAATTCCCTGTTTCCATTCTTTCGATTGAATAAAAAATACCTGTATTACTGTTCAGTACATCTCACAATTATTGGTATCTGACAGGGTACAAACTCCTTCTTAATGTTGACCCTTCTGACGTCATTGGCCCTACTTATATCAAACAAATAAATTTTTATTGCCTATAAAAATCGATGAAATGATACGTTGAGCACAACTAGCAAACACGATATTACGTGTAATGCTAGCCCATTAATGCAAACCAATACTTTTATGAACCTCCTAATGGCATTTATTGGCGGGGATCAATAACAGAAATTGTAGTGCTTAATTTAGTGTTCTGGCTTTCCCGCTAATCTTATAACGCAGGTTCCAGAAGAAGGGACACGTTACAGTGTTTTCTAATTTTGGAGCCCTTGTTATAATACGAGACTGTTCATAAGCAGAAAAAGATGGACAAAGCAGAAAAATAATATTTATACTTTAGACACGAAAATAATTCAATGATATATAGAGCGGACTTCAGCGGAATACCTATATATTGACAACCAATTATAAAATATCCGTTAATAGAATTGAATATTAAATAAAAAGTATGTATGCAAAATATGCTATTCCAAAAGGGTATTTAAATTATATTTTACCTACCGTTAATTTGTCTGCTGCAGACGGTACTCATGGTTATAACTGCTTTGTAGGAGCCAGATTTTATAGTATCTGCAATAAATCTGATTAATCCCTAGCTCTGTAACACCAAGCTAGTTAGAAGTAAAAAGCAAACTTTAATCGTAGATGTCAAACTGACTCTACACTAGAGATTCTTATTTTTTGTAATTTCAGGGGAAAGAACGAACAATTGAATGAGATACTATCGGGTTTTTACACAGGAATCGTAAATGTTTAGGATGACAGCAAATTACCATCTGATAGAGATCCTAAGAACATTGCTGTGCAACAGGATGTTCTACGTGGAGTTCCAGGAACAGAGGAGTCGGTAGAGGAACCAGAAGTATAGTCTCCAATAGGATAGCGTGCTGTCGCCTTTTCTATTCGATTTGTAAACGAATGTTCAACCTGTCGGGCGTCCTACAAATTGTTTCATCTACGCCGATAACGGAGCCATTACCTGCCAAATCCAAGACATCAACGAAATCAAAAAAAGTGGACGCTGAACCAGGTAGACCTCGTCCTAGGAACATTCCCGACTGAAGTGGTTATTGTTCATCCCCTGTCCTTGCTTTGTGCAACCGCCACTCCCTTTAACCCCCAAAAGTCCAATTTGATAGTAATATTATTTTGAGCTAGATATTTACGACTGCCTAAAAACCACTGGATGAGGACTTATTTTATAATTTGCCAGACATACAAAAGCAGTGTTACTACGACAACAAGCTGACCTAAATGAAAGCATGAGAATGAGAATACAGTAAATAAAAAGTGAGAAGTGAAGCGCAGCATTTTTAATCATAAGAGCAAGCTGATGTTTTGCCTTTGTCAAAGCGTTTGATGTCGAACAACAACTGAAGAAGTTACAAGTACATACAGTACATATATACAAACTACCTGAAGGTCATCCATTCCAGTTGTGATCCGACAGGGATGCTTTCATTTAGGTTCCAAGTTGGTATGTGGTTCCCTGTTAACTAACAGCTGGTTCCACAAAGCCTCTTTGGTTACTGGTTTGGAGTCTGTCAGGGGGTTTGTTGACAAAATGATACTCTGCCTGGATTTGAGTCTGGATGCTGGAGGGCTTGTCTACTTAGTTCTGCCATATATGAGACTTATCGCCTGTTCTGTGGGGGGGAGTAATTCCCGCTAACACGTATAGGTGGTCCAGGTCAGCCAGTTTTAAACATCCCGCGATTATCCTACAGGTGTTGTTTAGCGTACGGCTGAGCTTGTATGAGTTGATTTGGACCACACAGGGCATGCGTATTTAGCTGGGTCAAGGTGAGTACTTCATTGGAAGTTGGCAAGCTTATTGCGGATAGCACCGTTCCTCGTATTTATTTTTGCTCCAATTTTACCTTTTGCTCTAAATTTATCTATGAGTCCCGTCTAAGGTAACACCCAGATAGACTGGGTTTGGGCAGTACTGTAGCCTGGTCGAATTCTATTCTACTTGCAGGACGTCGTCCGCTTCCCGGTTATCAAGATGGAACATGCATGTTTTACTTGGTTGTAGATGGTTTAGCTTGTAGTATTCGGCCATTCTTGATAGGGACTTGGTTAACTTCCTTTCGATATCCTTGATATGTTGAGATTTTAAAGTGGTGCCCTGGGGGCACCATACTTCTAGTTTCTCTATCGACTCCCCTGTCCCTGGAACTCCACGTAAAATCTCCAGTTGCATAGCAATAACCTCATGACGTTTGTCAGATAGTAGTTTCCTATCATATTAGACTTTTTCTAGGAGGATTTTGTTATTAGTGATATCATATGCTGCCGATAGGTCTTCGAGCACCACGTCAATTTTTTATTTCCTTTCGAAACCATCGTTCATGTGTTGTGTGAGATTGAGCAGCTGGCCAGTGCAGGATTTACCAAATCTGAATCCCTCTTATTGGGGCATTAGGTGACTTTCAATGTGTGAGCCTATTTTATTCAGAATTTGCCATTCATGGAGTTTGAAGGGAGGACACAGGAGAGATATTGGTCGATAGCTCTTAGCCTCTCCGCGAGGTTTTCCCGGTTTAAGGATAGCGACCATCCTAGCTTTCAGCACCAGTTTTTATATTGATTTCTGATTGCACCAGGAGCCATATAGCTGAAAATTTGTTGATTACTATTATCTGGACCAAGGACCTTCCTGGATTTTAGTGAACTAATGGCCAAAAAAATGGAACAGAGTGATGGAAATCCATAGGCTAAATTGGAAACGAGAAATAGTGTGACAACAGCTGGAAGAGGACCTATTTTGTAAGTTTCTCGACATACAACAGGGGTGTTACTATGACAACCAACTGGCCTATATGAATGCATGAGAATTCAGTAAGACTTAAAAAATGCATTTGAGGAATGAATTACAATATTTTTAATCATTACAGCAAACTAATGTTCTGCCTTTGTCAACGCCTTTGATGTCGAACAACAACTTATGAAGCCACAAGTACATACAACAATCTACCATTTTTTTAGCCCCACTGAAACGCCGAAGTCAGCCCGGAACCGTCGTTCTCGACCTCAGAGTAAACATCCCTAGAGGGAGTCTAATTTGAATATTGGCCAGCCAGCATCTGTAGCGCTATTGCCAATCTCTTCTTTGCCTGGTGAAGGGCCTTCCAGTTTCTTCAAAATCTGATAGTTTTCGCAAAATGTTCCTTAAGGTATCCAATATACTTGCAATGTAACTGATTTACGTGAAGATAATTTGTATTGATTTAACGAAATCTCAAAAATGGTAAACGTCATAGCGGGATGTCGTCAATAACTCCTAGTATGTCGTAAATCTGGCAACCTACAATTGGCGGTTGTTTGCATTCCGGTCAAGGTGTTATTGTAGTTGTGTTTATTGCGTACTCCGAGTTTTTTGTTGTTTTGGTGTATATTTGAGTGAGTTTGGGACTATTATTTGTGGTGTTAATTAAATTATTTATGAACAGTATTGTCATAATTGGGACGAAACAAAAAGTGCATAGCTTGCTGTAATAGCGACGTATCGGTGAACACCACTTATCATAGGTTAGTATAGGTTTTGCTTTGGTTTTCAGTAGCATAAAATATGGAGATAATTGGGAACAACAGTAACTTCACTCCAGTTTCAGGAATATTTTTACAAGTGATATCAGTAAAGGCCAGTATATAATCATAAATCGAACCATGCATTCTCTTCCACAAAATATTTCTATGACATTTGCTAACCATATCCATGATGACGACCCTCTTTCTAATCATTTTTTAATCATAACAAAGTTAATTTTGAAAAAAATGTCACTTTAAGAATACGTCATGACCTACCTAGAAAAAGTGACTTGCAGGCATGAATCAGGCCAAAATTAACAAAAACAATTTTGTTTAGCCACCACTGACTTTAAACCCGGAAACGATGTTTGAGTATCATATACGATTATTATTTTTTGCCTTAGAAATACGATCATATTACAAAACATGTCCGTGTCATTCAGTGCTTGAAATTTCCAATTTTGATTAATATTTATGACTTAGTTCCTGTACGCCGGCTGCTTACTACAGAAAAACCAAGAAATTAATTTTTCGTTATATCATTCATGATAGATGTATAAGTAATAACTTCAGGTTAACGATGTCATTTCGCTATACTACCTTGTTTGCTAGATGTTTTACTTATGAATCTTCCACTCTTTTTAATACCTATGCATCGGATACTACGGCTATGTCGTTATAGTTTCAAAAAATATAATAAAAGTAAACTGTTTAGTTTTAAATTACTTCCATGTTGCTTAGATATTATTATACCTGTTACAGTACAGTTTACTTCTAATCAATTGTTGTCCGTTCTTCATTTAGCATATTACGGGTTGTGTTGTTTGTATTATTGAGCTTTTTGTAAGGAATGAGTTATTACTGTACGTGAATAAATACATACATATCTGTAGTTTATACTGTTTATTGTTTTTACCTATCGTCCTTATACAGTTTCTTTACCAGGTGGTAAATACACACATTACATTCATGTCAATCAACATGAATTTTCCAAATCATGAAATGCAAAAATGTGTGCTACATTTACATACACAAAATCTATCTATGCGAATTTTATAGAACTGGATATTACCTAATGCAATTATTATATTTTATTCCTGAAGTAAACACCCGATGCAGCCATTCCAACAGGCTACCTTTCAAAACTCTGGTAGATACGTTTTGATAAACACTTCATGGTAATAAAATTGTCAACTGTTACAATCAAATTATAATAAGAGCAACGCCCTAAGCATAGCTAAATACCAATACAAATTATTGTATCAGTTTGCAACATCACAGTAATAATTGTATCTATTAATGAAGATCCAATTTTAATATAAAGTCGTACGCCACTGGTTTTTGTTTGTAATACGCTCAAGCTGTTTACTAATATGTCAAATGTTCCGTTACATGTTGGCTGCTCAGCCACCTGTGCATTTTGTTGTTTTACATTAGCTCTACAGATGTTAACTGTGTTCTCGACATACGTCAGGCTGGCTCCTACTTCGATCTTCCTTACTCTGCAATCTACCCTACATCTCCCCTCCCCCGTTAGGAATTAGGAGTTCAGCTTAATGTTTCCGTTGTTTCTCCTAAACTCGTATTCATCTTTTTCCTTGTTGGCCATAATCTCTTTAATAATTTTGAATATAGTTTTTCAAAAAAATGCTTGGCCATCATGACGTCGATCAGTTTGTCTGCCGCTGGAATCTCACCAGTGATTGTAGTCGCCTCACGCCTGTACTCATCCCATCTCCTGCACCGTAGTACAGTACGCTCCGCTGTGTCGGCTTCTCCGCAGTATATACAGTTGTTGTCGAGTCTTTACCTATTCTTTTTGTGTTGGCTCGGAACGATCCACGTCCCGCGAGGAACTGCGAGAGAAAGTAATCCGTTCTTCCATGGCTCTGTTTTTGGGATAAGATGCTTCGTCCATTGTGCCAAGTCAGCTGTGTCGTCCCAGACTGTCTGCCACTTAACTGTTGTTGCTATGCTCTCCTCCTGCTCTGCTTCGATCGTTCCTCCGTTCTTTCTGTCGTACAGGCGTTTCCGTACATCTCCGAGCAATTCGATTGGTACAGTCCCTGCTACCACTTGCAGCCGCCTAGTTTGACCGTGCAGTACGCACTCGACTCCCCCAACAGCATTTGTCTTTGCACCCCTGTCAGTATCTCGCAGTGTTGCCTTACAGCTACAGCATCGTGCCAAATGGGAGCACCGTACAGGATGATGGAATGAACCACATTGCAAAGCTATTGTCTTTTGCTGCTGGTGGGTTCGCCTATTTTACTCAGTATCTTTGAAAGCGTGGCAGTGAACGGTTTTTGAAATATGCAAACCAAAAGAACATCCGATGGATTACATGAGACCTAGGTATTTGATTGCTTTGGATGTTTCGATAGTTGCTCCCGCCAGTCTAAATTAGAATGTTGCCATTCTGGACCCCTTGAGTACATCGGCCTCTGACTTATGTGGAGCTAGTGTGAGTCTGTGACTACTCATTCATTCATTTATAGATTCTAGAGCCCATTCTGCATGTAGACTATGTCGTCCTTAGTTTTTCAATGGCATATTTGACCGCCTCTGGAGGGATTCCATCTATACCAACTGCTTTGCCCAGCTCTAATTTCTGCCCTGCATTTCGCAGCTCTTCCAGCGTGGAGAGATCCGTAACATCTACTCTTTTACGGGCTTCAATGGAGTCCAGCCTCATTGGAAACAGCTGTATCCCAATTTCTTTCTTCTGGTTTGGAGGTCCCTGATTCAACATGCGCTTAGTAACTATTTAGTACCCGTCTCCCCAGATATCGTTGTTCAACGATCTCCCTGAAGGTTTCGTTGTCTTAGAAGTCAAAACGTTTTAATTTTGAAGACCAGATCATATCCAAACACCTTCTGAGTATAACAAATGTAAAAGTATTTCTAATTTGTCTACAATGTTTGACTAACAAAAATTTAAAAATTCGTTTCTAACGCCTGCAAAATGTGCATCAGTTTGTGCTTGTTACATAATATACTATTATGTACCTTCTGGCTTATTTATCAACCTATTATTGACTGTCAAATCGGGAAAGCGTTTTATTTATTCGCTTTTACAGTCGTTGTTTGCTATGTTGCATGAAACTTGCAGCGACTGACAGAACGAGCAGTTAATTGATGCACCGACAACCAAACAGTTTTAACAGACGCTTCAGGCTGCGCTATCCGTTGTAGTGATGTGGTTGTCTGGAGCCATGCAGCCTGCATGGCAGGCTTAAATTTAGAACAATGAAAAATCGGGTCAGACGGCTCTCAGTGCTTCCCACACCTTCTATACAGGGTGTCCAGTTAGTGTGCAATTCTTCGATATCTCGCAAGATATACCTGATAGTAGGAAATGTCAAATACAAAAGTTATTTGGTTACTTAAGAAGCATATTCTAAAAATATTTTGAAATATACAAGGTGTTGCGAGAAAGCACGATAGTGATAACTTGATTTTTTTATATGGAACTATAACTTTTTCTTAAATTCTTCTAGTTTCCGTCATTGATTTCTATTCAACCCTAAAATATTTTTGGGATCGGTTGCGACGTTGCCAAGTTATAATCTATTTTCTATTAATTTCCGGATTCGCAAGGTCGCAAGTAATACGTCCAAATTGATATATTCCTTTAACTTTTCTCTATACTATTATACAGTTGCTTGAATATTAATTGGATATTACTTTGGATGTTACCAGCAACTGTATCTATCTATTTTTGGCAGAATTTTAAATTACGGCAATTTGAAGGTCATTTTACTTTGTTTTTTCAAATGTAACACCCTGTTTGTTTTATTTTGAATCGAAATATCTACTAATACCCTATCCCGCCTTGTAATATTTTTTTTCGCGTTTGCGGAGTTGCCAAGTTATACATTATTTTTCCAAATTTTTGAACAAATATCCCCGATTTTAATTTATTTCAAACATAATCCTCTACTTATTTTTATCGCAATTTATTGCACATGTCGAACTTAGTAAGATCTCACAATTTCAAAATTTTGTTTCTATTAATTACTGAGATACGGCAACACCGCTTTTTCAGTAAACGGTACCGGAACGCTTAAATATTTCCAAAACTGCCACAGCTAGTGAGGTGAAATTCAATACTTAGGGGTTCTTAAACATACAGAATTCAAAAACGCTAACATCAGTGTTGTCAGATTTACCAATTTTACGTCATAATTTTGAATGGAATGCCCTATTTATGAAGTCTAACGTAAAAGTGGTAAATCTGATAACACTGATGTTGGCGTTTTTGAATTCTGTATGTTCAGAAACCCCCATGTATTGAATTTTACCGTTCTAGCTGTGGCAGTTTTGGAAATATTTGAGCGTTCCGGTACTGTTTACTGAAAAAGCGGTGTTGCTGTACCTATCTCAATAATTAACAGAAACAAAATTTTGAAATTGTGACATCTTACTAAGTTCGACATTTGCAATCTATTGCAATAAAAATAAGTAGAGGATTCTTTTTAAAATAAATTAAAATCGGGGATATTTGTTTAGAAATTGGGAAAAATAATTTATAACTTGGCAGCGCCGCAAACGCGAAAAAAAATATTACAAGGCGAGATAGGGTATTAGTAGATATTTCGATTTAAAATATTACATACAGGGTGTTAAATTTAAAAAAACAAAGTAAAGTGACCTTCAAATTGCCGTAATTAAAAATTCTGCCAAAAACACCCTATAAATACAAATTGCTAGTAACATCCAAAATAACATCCATTTAATATTCAAGTAACTCGCTGTATAATATTATTTAGAAAAGTTAAAGGAATATATCAATTTGGACGTATTACTTGCGACCTTGCAAATGTGGAAATTAATAGAAATTAAATTATAACTTGGCAACATCGCAACCGATCCCAAACATATTTTAGGGTTGAATAGTGATCAGTGATGGAAACTAGAGGAATTTAAGAAGAAGTTATAGTTCCATATAAAAAAATCAAGTTGATCACTATCCCACTTTCCCGCAACATCCTGGATATTTCAAGATATTTTTAGAATATGCGTCCTAAGTAACCAAATAACTTTTGTATTTCGCATTTTCTTCTATCAGGTATACCTTGCGAGATATCGAAGAATTACACACTAACTGGACACCCTGTATATTAACAACAGTTTTACGATAGCGATTTTGTAAATCTGTATTGAGCAGCAACAGTAGGGGATAAGGATACGAAGCACACTGTCAGCACAGTATATAATATACTGTGCTGTCAGTGCTTGTAGCACAGTATATTATAACAGTAGCGCAACTCTCTAGAAATCATGCAGACAATTTGTCTCCGAAAAACAGGCCTCTCATATCCCCACGCCGGCTCCTCAGCACGAGCCGCGAGTATTGCCGTTTACGTCTAGAGCACAGGGTCGGCTTAGCAATTTATTGTCCATACGTGAAAATGTTTTGTACTGATTCTTCTAATTCATCATGGATTCTTTGGATATAAATGGGGTGTAAACATTTTTGTTTAGAGGCAAAACAAGAAATAGTCGGTGTATGAAAGAAAATTGTTAACTCCGAAAAAATAGGTGGCTTTATTGTATGTAAGTAAATCAACAAAAATGCGAGACTTATTCAACTTTATTTTATCTTATCTTACTTAACCTTAAACATTTAAATAAATATAAAAACTTTATAATATCTTATATGATTCAAATATGGCTATAAGTAAAGTCGTAGCGTCCAAAATAACATTTATGTCTAGTTATCGCACAACCTTTAAATGTATCTTCATCAATCATCGTAGAGAAACGGTTAAGGCACAAAAAAGTGGCAAACAGCAAAACCGATGAAGACCTGTTAGGTGTACATAAAAAAATAAAGATCAATAGGTTTATAACAACGATAAAATATACTAAACTGGTTGTTATTCATAAAAAAATTGCAAAACTGTTTTTTACCTAGTTTACCAAGACTACCCTTCCTTCTGTATTTGTATATTACGTATATGAATAGGCATATTGAAGAAAAGACTCCAGGTTTATAGAGGAAAATGATACATTTTTGAAACTAGCATGTTGATTCTTTTTATTGTGAACTGTCTATTTGAGCATCCATTAAAATGGACTTCACTTCCTGCTTAAAATTTCATAATGTCGGAATGCATAATCACATTAATTTTGTTAATAATCGTGAAAGATCTTTTGAACGTTGTGGTGCTTTCAGGAAACAATGAGAAATTATTAGGAAAGCTAATAATAAGTGGCTGTATGTCACGCTTAAAATTTATCTTTGAGGTAAGAAGGGGACGTGATAGTAATTTTGTGTAAAAGAACTCAAAGATATTAGAAAATAATGGGGCGTGACCGCAAAAGAGAAAGAGGTTGAGGAGCAGAACAACTGAAGGATGGTAACCCAAGCGACACGTGTTTCTGTTAATTGGCTTCATCAGGCCCAAACGGATGTCATGTGCTCACATCTAGATGAGGTCACATAACATAACACTTGGTTTCGGGTGTAACCTGAGGAGTCAAGGATGGAAAAAACAAAGCCAGAAGGCACCGAGAAGAGCCAGCCAGCGCATTTGTGGCTTCGGCCGAAACATCTTTTTGTGATCCGCATGACTCAAAGATTGTATTTGTATAAGCTGGATATAGAAAGCCATCGCAATTTATTCAGTTTTAATATTATATTATTATATAAAAAATTTCTATTTATAACAACCCCTCTAAGATTGTTAAAATTTTAAAATTCACTCATTTTTCCAAATTATCAATTTTCGGTTTCTGTTTGGGGTTCTAAAGTTCAGGTTGATAGTTTTTAGTGTATAAAACAAACGAATTCTAGCATATAATCGAGCAATATACCTATACGGAAAATTTGAACAGGGGTGATTGTATGTGTAAGTTCAAGAATATATTTACAAATTTTTGTACAGCATTATCAGATATGGAAAAACTTTCAAAGTTTTCTTGAAATATGATCTCCATAGATGCAACGTATTGTACGAAATCATTGTGTGGCATGTATAAACTACCGAACAAATTTGTGTCTGTATGATGATATGCTTTTAAAAAACAATACAATGACGTTTCGTCTACATCTTTATATGCTCGCGCATGGTTTTGACAAATGTCACACGTATGTACCAACAAACATTTTTTAATAAGGTATCCACAAATATATCGTATGAAGTTTTTTTGCAAAACTTCTGAGTTTCGGTAATCATTTGTCACTTTGGGCTCGGCATCTATTTTAGATATATTGTCTTCGATGTTTTCAGAATTTAACATATCTATTACATTTATTAACATTTCAGTATTGTCGCGTTCACAGTTTTCTGTCCCCGAATGTAACATGTCAACACAAAAGCACCTCCTGAACGATCTTATAAATTGGATAGGGGTTGGATTAACACAATTACCCCCTTGTTGCCTTAACGACCCGAAAAAATTCTCCAAACAATCCTGGTTTACATTTCTTGTATATAAAAATTGTAGTCCTTTTGCTTTCAAGATCTCCCATAAATGCATCATACCATTAATAGCTACTTGCCAACTCCAGATACACTTGATAGTTTTGGTGATATCATCCCCTTTCCAGTTAAAAACCTGCAAGTTCTTAAACATTTCACAGGAATCAAGCAAATACTGCCGCTGTTCGTCATTACCTCTATATGGCTGTTGATATATGGTAGGTGATTCTAATGCTGACGAATTTAAAATGTCGAAAAGACTATTAATTTTTCTGATGAATTCTTCTGTTGCCTTAGCCTCTGGTGGAAGAACATTAAATCGTATGTAGAGGTTCATGCCAATTGCTACGGTGTTGCTGAATACTTGAGTAGCATATTTGACTTTCATTTTTTCGAAATTCCCAGGGGAAATATGGACATCCGTTAATTTTGGTGCAGCTCTGATATCATATGTCTTGTCATGATCGTAGAATTTCTTTACGAATTCCCAAGTAACTATTGTTCCATCTATTGCAAATTTGTGCTTCAATAGATTGTTTCGAAGAGCTTTGACTAGATGAGGAGTGTCAAAAGTATATGTAATTTTATCACCCTCATGGAAAAAGTAAGGTGTTTCCGAGGACACATTCAACAATTTAGATAATTGTATGTTATTTGAACCCATATCTGTTACAACTCCCACAACAGTCAAATTAATACTTTTCAGCCGGGATATAATATTTAAGAGTATTTGCTGCATTTTTTTACCAGGGCACGTAGAATTTACCAAGTAATACGCCACAGGTTGTTTCCAAGTTGAACAAATGCCTCTAATCATTATGACTGTGACAGCTAGTGCTGGCTTAAATTCTCGTTTACCATCCCCAAAATCCTGAAATCCAATTATTTTGTCTCTATTTGTACATAAAAATAGATTAGCCTTTATATTCATTTCATCGATACATACAATGCATAATTTCTCAATGTCTCTGAAACTACGTACCTTTTTTTCTAGGACATCAAATACTGAATTTTGCATTCCAGGACTCACAATTATGTGTTTAATATACTCTTGTAATGTTCGTACAGAAGGAAGAGAATACATTAGGCATAACGACTTGTACAATTTAGGACCAGTAAAATATAAAGATAAACAATTACCTTTCAGGTTATCAGAATACCTTCTGCCTCTGGGTTGCTTATTGCTTTGGCTGACTTGATTATTAATAAAATCTGCTACAGTCTTAGACGGGCAAAATTTATACGTAAGACGTTTATAATCATCTAAAGTCACATTTTTTAAGTAATCAGTTGTTTTACACTTAAATTTTGATAATTTACGTTCCAAAAGATATTTTCCTCTTTGCAGTCTCTTCACCTGATTTCGAAGTGCCTTTTTTCTTGGCGAATTAGCAGTTAGACCTTTCGGAGTTTGAGTTTGCTCATTCAATCTTAACAAACACATAGTTCGAGGAGGCTCTCTTTCTGGCGTAAGCTCATGCTTGTTACCTACGAGTACAGTTCCATCTGGAATAGAACATGATTCTCTACATACAGGGTGATTTTTAGTACCGGATCGGTCGATAACTCCACTATGTAAAATATAGCGATAAAAGTTGTAGCTAAGGATATGCTCCTTACTCAGAAAATGTTTCTGTTTATACAGGGTGATCCATAACTAAGTGGTGATGCAAACATGTATCTCTTCAAATAAGACACCCTATATATTATCGCCTATTTGGATTCTACTAATAATTCCCCTGCTAAAAATATAATGATTGTAACAATATACAAAGCATTTCAAAAGTTATGACCAATTTCATATCAAAATCGCTGTCTAATAAGCGTACTGTGTATCAAAAGTCGTGAATCAAAATTATTTTCTACATGGAAAGATAAAATATCCTCTAATTTTAAAATCGGCCGTAAAAAAGCCGAAGACGCATATTCATGTACAGGGTGATGTAGAATGCAAAATCTAGATTTTCTTTTTTTAAATGTCAACTCCCAAGATTTTATTATACCAAAGAGTTGCCTGTTTCATCTTTGTATAGCACTTGTTGTACCCACATTTATCACTTGATACGTTCGTTTGACGGCGATTTGAATATAAAATTGGTCATAGCTTTTGAAATATCCTTATAATGTTACAATACCTTATATTGTAGGACGGAGAATTATTATTAGAATCTAAGTATGGGATAATACATACGGTGTCGCATTTAAAAGACGTTTGCATCACCACGTAGTTACGGATCACCCTGTATAAATAAAAATATGATTTTTGCGCATGATTCATATCCTAAGCCACAACTTTTATATACAACTTTTTTTGCTATCTTTTACAATAATGGAGTTATCGACCGATCCGGTACTAAAAACTCACCCTGTATATCAACTTTTCCTGAAACTCTGTATTAGCAGTATCAGATATGTACAGAGTAATAAGGGATACTTCATGAATACAAAAAAATTTTAATGTTAATTCCACCCCACCCTATTTTTACCCCCCCCCCCCCTCCCACGCACAATACGAAAAATGCTCAGAAACACCTGAAACAGCTAAAAGCAAAGTTTCAGGGTGATTCAAAGTTTGAAAGTGTTTTGCGCATCCCTGTATACCGATTTCTAAAATTTCACCAAGAATCTAGTACGGCCCCATAACAAAGTGCTCCCCAAAATTTTATCAAAATCGGTGCAGTGGTTACAGAGATCACGCTGTTGTTGTATGTTATCAATAATTCTTCGAATCCAGGGTATATAACTAAAGAAGTGATAACCGTCAACTAACCTGGCAATGGTTCTTTTTGTGGACTTGAGGACGTTCCTTCTGAAGCAGGAAATTTGGTTGGAATTGCATCCTTTTTCAACCTGTTATGTATACTATTCGAAAACATATGATTTTCAAAATGCAGTCCACACAGTCTGTATGAGAGTTTGTACAGATTATCTTTTTGTAACAAATCTTCTCTGTTACATGCCATAATCCAAATTCTTGCCCTGTAAGGTCAAAATAGTACCAATATGAAACATCAATACATAGACTATAGCAGATTCAGCTGGCTGACGCAATGCTTAGTTGTAGAAAACAAATAGTTCATGAAATTAGTTTTTCGAATAGGTCTACCATTTATTTAAGGCTCATAATTAAAGACCAAAAACACAAAAATTCATGCATGTTGAAGACATTTTATTTTTCTCGTCCAGCATGTTGAATCGGCGGGTACAAAATGGCTAAATCCGCTATATCGGATGTCCCATTTCGAATTGTGTAATTCTGACTTTAGGCTCATAATTAAAAAACGACTTTCCGTAACGTCTAACTCGTCTAAAAACTGAAAAAAAAAACACACAGCTACCCTAATGCCCGACAGACTTTGTTAGGGACAGATAGAGCTATGCTATCACACTTTAATATTATTAGGTAATAAAGGAGCATATTAAACATTGGAGGAATCGCTTACCTGGCAGCATCTTGAGGAAACTTAAAAAAACTATAGTCACAGTTTTTGGAATTATTAATACAGCCTACAGCGGCGCAACATTTGACTCCACGCGTCCCGATATCCATATCAACGTCTCACCGAATGCCTTAATCCGCTTCTGTCAAACACACTACTTTCACTCTCATAGACTGAACACGACTCAGCCGATTGCCGTGCTAAACATCCTGCGAACGATGCGCGGGGTGCTATGCGCGAACCACCAAAATTCTGGAGAGTCGCGCTACTGTTATATTGGATATACTGTGCTTGTAGCGTTTGCTCCGCAACAAGAGATCAGAGGCTGCACATGTTTAACTATATTTGATGGGTATACGAGTTCACTAGAAAAAAAAATTGTGGGGGGTAAAATATAGTTGATTATAAACAAAACTTTAGGCCGGTGCTACAACTCAACAACGCTCTACGTAATTTTAAAAAAATCATATTTGAATTAAAGGGGGTGGTCTATTATGTACTTTTGAAGAAGAAAATCTGCGAACGAAGCATTTTTTTAAGGAAAAAGGTAAAACGGCATTTTCACCATACTACCAGCATATACCCGCATGAAAGTGCACTTGCAACATTAAAAATTCAGTCAATGTGCTTTGGAAGAGATGAAAAACAAATAATTTTGGGAATTTCATACACGGATGTTCAAAAGGGATGAAGTTTGAGCTGATTTTGTTTTAGCAGAAACTGAAATGGAGGTTGAAGTTGGTGTTAATATACATACTTACTAGGTTCGGTGAAATATAAAAGTTGTCAAAATGTAGGCTATCTTAGGTTACCAAGTGTACCAAGTGGTTACGGAGGTGGGGGGCGAGCCTCCCAAGACGTTACTGATTTCAAATATTTTGGAAACTCTAACATCATCCGCACATTTCAATGATTTATTGGAGCAGATATCGACCAAATACAACAAGAAAGCTTAATCACAAACAATATTAAAGTCGCCGATTTTGCATAAACTTACTTAATCACAAACACCAGCTAGAAACAAAGGAACATTTGAAATAAGGTATCTCCAAATTTAGATAACCAAAACTGTGGAACGCTTCACGATTTTGCGGGTTATCCTTGCGCAGGGGCCATGTTAATCTTCTCTGTAACGTGTCAATTTTAGTACATGTACCGTCGAAGCGATGTTAAATATCGAGCAAATCGAGCAAATGTTAGCAGCACCGCATCTACTATCATTTGTCAAGCAGTATCTCGATTCTAAAATTGTATTGTTCTGTCCGCGGGCATTACTAAAATATGGTGAATGGTATAGTAGAAGAATGAAAATATATAGGGTATCTCATCTTAAAAATGCATGTTTGCATCACCACGTAGTTATGGATCACTCTGTATAAATCTAAATATTTTCTGAACAAGGAGCATATCCGTGGCTACAACTTTTATATATAATTTTTTTGCAATCTTCCATAGTAGTGGAGTTATTGACTGAGCCGGTACTAAAAACTCACCCTGTATCTTGCGATGTGCTCTGCTCCAGCTGAATACGCATGCCCTGTATGCTCCAGATGGACTCATGTCAACTGTACCTTATATTTCTGTCTCCACATTTCACAAAATAACGGCCATTTTATCACCTGTTAGACCAAGAAGGTCTTTATTAAGAAAATTTAGATGGTAAAATGTGTGTATTCAAACCACGAATTTCACAATACCTTCGGGTTTAAGTTTAACATGTAAAGGTCGTTTTGTATGTTTGTAATTTTACATTTATATGTTGTTTGTTCCTGATCTGTTTGTGGAAGACGCCATGATAGCATATTTAAAAATTTTAAAAAATTGTGACGATTATTGTAGCTGGCATTAGAAATTCGTTGTACTCAATGCAGTTGCTGTTTTTTACATTGGCAAACCACAACGTTAAAGCCCTGAAGATAGCAATAAGCATTGCTGAAAGCTTGGCTGTTTACACCAGAGTCTCCTTTATGCAGTGACCCAGTTTTTTTTTCAAATTTTGGCCACAACTTCAAGCTTCTCTCATCTAAATTAAGTTTTTTGGCCATAAGCTCCCTTCGTATTAAATAACACCTGTAGGATAATTAGGGGCTGTTTAAAACTGGCCAACCTGGACCACATATACATGATAGCAGGTATAGCCCCCCCACAGATCAGGGAAAAGTACTATGTATGGCAAAACGAAGTAGACAGCTATTTGATTAAAGACACCCTCTACGTAGGTAGACGCCCCCAGCATCCAGACCTAAATCCAGGAAAAATTTCATTACGTCAACAAATCCTCTAACGTTAACAGACTCCAAATCAGTAACCAAAGAGATTCTGTGAAAGCGGCGACTAACAAGAACCACATACCAACTTGGAACCCAGGTAAAAACCTCATTGCGGAATAACAACTGGAATGGAGGACCTTCAGGTAGTTTTTTGTATATACTTGTGGCTTTTACTTCCTACACCGATAGATGAGGGAAGTATTGTGATCGCGAAAATTTTCGATTTTGAGATAACATGTCGTTATGACGTTACTATGTCTACATAACGAAAATCCACGTTACTCATTTGCGTCTGTCTGTCTGTGCGCGTTCTTTTAGCCTCGTAATCTCAGTAACCGCTGCATGGATTGAGATGAAACCTGGGCAGCGATATGCTGTGGGGTCGTAGTAGGTAATGTTGTTATAGTTTTGAAAATCGGTCCATGAGCGGCGGACTAATTAGCAAAAAACGAAAAAAAATATTCCTCAAACTTCGTTTTTTGGTCTTTTAGGGGTTCCTGATCTTCTTCTACTTTTTTTTGGGTGGGGGTGAAATTGGGGTGGTTGGGGGGTGGCGGGTTGTTAATCTCAGAAATGTGTTGTATTGGTAATAAGCTATCCATTGACCTGTAAAAGAAAGACCTAGCGGCATAATAACCTTTTTTAGGCCCATCCGAACATTGCTTTGCCTATTCCAGCAACCTAGGGACTATTGAGTAACGTAAAAGTTATGGAATAGATTTTAATGAAACTTTGTCACAGTATTACTACCGCAGAGTGGATAGATAACGCGTATGTTTTGTAAAAATCGTGTCAGTGGCGGCGCAGTAATAATAAAAAAAGACAAAAAAAATAAAAATGTCTCAAACTTTGTTTTTAGGCGTTTTAGGGGTTCCTGACCATTCTCTGCTTTTTTTTGGGTAGGAGAGAATTCGGGGTGGTTGGGGGGTGGGGGGATTGGAAAACTGAAAAATTTGTTGTATTCATAATGGGCTGTCCATTGACCTGTGAATGAAAAACCTAGCGGCATAATACACTTTTTTAGGTCCATTCGAACAGTGCCTTGCTCATTATAGAAACC
Source organism: Callosobruchus maculatus (assembly GCA_951848785.1). Taxonomy (NCBI): domain Eukaryota; kingdom Metazoa; phylum Arthropoda; class Insecta; order Coleoptera; family Chrysomelidae; genus Callosobruchus; species Callosobruchus maculatus. Next base: position 9,504,889 of record CATOUR010000026.1, on the reverse strand, counting down.
AAGTGACTTATTTGTGTATTATTATCTGATGTATACATACGAGTATTGTTTTAGATCGCGTAACGCGAAAATTATTCAATTGATTTTAACGAAATTTTGACACAGTATTACTACCGCGGCGAGGATGGAAAGCGGGTATGTTTTGGAAAAATCGTGTCAGCGTCGGCGCAGCAATAATAAAAAACTAAAAATATAAAAACGGCTCAAACCTTGCTTTTGGGCATTCTAGGGGTTCCTGGTCATTTTCTACGTTTTCTTGGGTGGGGGGAAATTGGGGTGGTTGGGGTGTGGGGGGTTGTAAAACTGATGTATATTGCGTGAAGCAAGGATTATTAAACTGATTTTTATGAAATTTCGACACAGATGTGACTCTCGCGGCGAGAGAGGAAAAGGAAAACGCGCAAGTGCCTGAAAAATCGTTGTGGCAGCGCAACAATAATTAAAAACTAAAAATATAAAAACAGCTCATACTTCGCTTTTAGACGGTTTAGAGCCTTCTGGTCGATTCGCATCCTGCAGTTGAAGCATGCAGAATGAAAACTGTGCGTCCTAGCTTCTAAGGAGGGAGACGCAAGAAACTACTTAGGAGAGTTTTTGTGTTGGTGTTTTTTTGCGGGCGATGATTTGGTTGCAAGGAGATTTCAGACTATAGCTTCATGCAATGGTAAAACAATAAAATGGTATCATTATTATGTGTGGGAAGTACTGAGTCAATCAACTTGACTCCATTTTTTAAGTTATTTAAGTTATTGTTCGACATCAAAGGCTTCCGCATAGGCAGAACACTAGTTTGCAATTGTGATTAAACATGTTGTCCTTCACGTCTCAGATGGTTTTATTTAGGTCAGTTCGTTTTCGTAGTAATATCGCTGTTGTATGTCGGGCAAATTACAAAATAAGACCTGTTCCAGTAGTTGTCACATTATTTCTCGTTTCCACTTTAGCCTACGGTTCCGCTCGCTCTATTCCATTCTCTTTCTCGTTTTGTCAGGATACTTACCGTAACCATCTGTCTGCGAGGCTACGGATGTTGAGTACGTCGGATAATTGTCGATTACCTTCCAATTCTTTTGTAGCGTCCGAAGGTAATGAATGAATTTGTTTCTCTCTGCAAGCACGCCTGCAGTATTTTCTAGATGTTCGATTTTCGAATCGTTGCGTTGCTGGAAACGCGAGGTAATTGCAGACAGAAAGATGAACGGTAATGACGGCTTTGAGTCGCACTAATTTGCGAATGAAAGTTCGAGCATCTCGAGCCCAAAGGGCAGGCTCGTTAAGCGAATTTTTCAATATCAGCCAACAAAACTGACCATGAAGTTTCCGCATAGCTTAGCGGGCAGGATTGAGAAAGCATATATAGAATTGACAAACCAGCACTGGCGTTGGTTCTGGATACCAAAAGAGCATTATTTGATAAAGCTAGCAGTTGATGAATTGTGCCAAAACTGTAACCCATGAGCTCTAATAAGACAATCACGAGTTAGGTTCTAAATATTTCAAACAGCAGAAGAATGCAAGCGCCTTTTGTGGTGTTTTTTAAGGCATCGACTACATGGTCATTAGCCATATATACAAATATTAAGTAATGTAGTTGATAGAGCTCAGGTTTGTTGGTTTACCGTTGTTTTACAGTTTAAATAGGAGTCCAGTTACTTTAAGGAATGTGATTAATTTTTTTTATGTCAGTCGGAACGGTGGTTAAGGTCCTCAATCAAGAAAAATATACCTTATTGTGAGGCTCACTTGACACTGTTCACATGTAGAGGGGTCCTGACCTAGAAGTAGATATGATGAAGTGAGAAGGGTGTGACCTATTCCAACACGAGATATTATCACCTGCTCTCTACGGTGGAGTGAGATGCCTTTATGCTTGTTTTCCTTGACTGAATTACATATTTGGCCAAGTTTGTTATTCGTCTCTCTGTGCCATTCGTCTTGCCAACAATTCTGCATTATCTTGTTTTTTCTGAAACACTTTAGGTCGTTTACCCTGACCACTTGATTTATAGATGCACTCATTGTTACACCGCGAGCTGCAATATCAGCTTATTAGCTGTCAGCTATTCCAACATGTCCCGGTGTCCAAATAAAGATTACAAGCTTACCTTGCTATCGCAGGCTGTGGTGAAGTTGCAGGATCTTCTGTACTAAGGCCTCGGCGTTAAAAATATGTTTAAGGGATTTCAACGAACTCAAAGAGTCTGAACATATTAAGTAGGTCCCTGCTTCCCAATTCTCTATACACCGTAATGCTTGGTATATAGCGGACATTTCAGCAGTGTTATTTTGTTAGTATCAAGTATAGTGAAGTTAATATGCGTCTGATTTATAAAGCACATTTTCTACTCACCTCTTTGGATAATCTTCTCAGAAAGAACTAGTAGCTCTATTAAACATCCTAGAACAATACAGTGCAGCATACGGTCTTGGTATTAACTACAACAAGACCAAGGTTATGATCGTACATAGAGAGCACGATCTTCGAGAAATAAAGTCAGTAGACTGTTGTGAAGTAGTTCAAAGCTAGCTTTGTGTACGCCGGTTCTTTGATCGACAGTCTAGGTATAGCTGTAAAAATGAGATTCGACGGCACATTCAACAGGCACGTGTGGCCATGACAAATCTTACTAAAATATGGCGTGACCATAACATCACTAAAGCTACAAAAATGTCGCTGGTTCAGTCTTTTTTGCTCTCCATATTTTTGTATGCGTCGGAAGCTTGGACTGTTGAAAAGGCAGGTCAAGCTCGCATAGATGCTCTTGAAATGTGGACGTGGAGGAGAATGCTGAAAGTTCCCTATACCGCCCATCGAACTAACGTTTCCATACTGGACGAGCTCGGTAATCCAAAGAGACTATCCTCCATTGTGTAGACAAGAATGATTACATTCTTTGAACATATTCACAGAAGCGATAATATGGAGAAACTTGTAGTTCAAGGTCATGCCCCGAGTGAGCGGCGTCGTGGCCGTTCCCCTACACGCTGGGCGAATACGACGAAACAGTTGCTGTGATATGAGATATGAGCGCCACTGAATTGAGGGTAAATTACGAACGAAGGCGAGCTACAGTTCTCAAAATTATTGATAATATGCGTGTCGGCAATACTCTAGCTCCGACTTAATGCATTTTACGAGTTCACGACATGTCTGTTAAGACATTGTGACTATGATGATGCTTTGGATAACACCAAACCACAGCCTAATACATTCATTTATCACTCATATGCTGTTGCCTGGCAATTTTTACGTACTGTGAGATGATAACGTAATAAAAGTATGCTAGAAATGTTACTTGGTTGAGATAGTAATAACGGGACATCCAAGGTATTTAAAAAACCAACTGAAAGTGTTTCTTATATTAATATCTATGTTATATGGCTAGTACGTGACTACAAGTACGATTCGCATTGACAAAATACCTTTCCATCTGCAACAGGGGGTGAAAAGTATAGCATACTACCAACACTCGAATAATCTTTCTCCATTCTAACCTATCCTCCTCAAGTAAAAAAAATGATGTCAAATGCCTTAACACAGTACTTTCCACACATTATCGATGCTAAAATTTGGAGTTCCTCTACCCCTACACCATCCTCGTCAAAAAGGTAGACAATCATTAAGAGACCTTTGAAACATCTAAAACCGAAATTTGAGCGATTTTGAAATTTTTTGTTCTTTACTGATTTCTCCTCCGCCACTGGCAAGTGTGCCAAATACAATACGCTGTTAGCATTTCCTCCACGGTAGTGATACGATGTATCAGTAGTATATAGTTTCCAACTTGCACGTTAGGATTATAATATGTATGTGTATCATGTTATTCCACATCAGACATTAAATTAAATGGCAACCATTGGATAGATCAAAAACCATAAGATATCACCAAAGTAAATTTTTTCAGCTCAATGTAGACTATTCTATTAATACAAGTATTTGAGTTTTACCGATTTCACTCCCTCCAACAAGAAAAGAAGGAAATAGGTTAGGAGCCTCCGAAATGCCTAAAAACAAGTTTCTCCGCCGTCAATGCAACGATTTTTAACATTATAGATTTCATCACAATCCAAACAGCGGTTACTAAAATAACTCAGGTAGAAGGACGCCAATGGACAGACAGACCGACGGAAATGAGTGACGTAGATTTTCATTACCGTAGGTATCACAAAACGCCCAAAAGGCGTACTATCTCAGGTTCTAACATTTTTGCGATCATACTACTCCCCTAATAGCCCTTATTGCTGTAAGACGTAACATATGGGAAACGATCAGGAACCTCCAAATTACCTAAATACGAAGTTTGAGCTGTTCTTATATTTTTAGTCTATAGACTGCTGCTGAGCCGCCACTGACACAATTTCTAAAAACCTTACCCATTTTTCATTGGCGCCAAGGTAGTAATTCTCTGTATGCGTTCCATCAAAATCAACTTAGTAATTTCCAGGTTACACAGTAAAAACCTAAAGCAATACTCGTCTGTATAAATCAGGAAGTCCCTTGGTTTCTGAAAGAGGCAACGCTGAGTTCGTGTGAACCTAAAAAAGTATATTATGCCGCTAGGTCTTTTCTTCACAAGTTAATGGGTAGCCTATTTGTATATCCCACAAATTTTTCATTTTTACAATTCCACACCCCCCAACATACCTAATTTTATCCGCCGCCCATACACCGACTTTCACAATGATACCAGCCTCACCTACTGACCCCACAGCATACTGCTACCCAAACTTCAGCACAACCTATGCAGCAGTTCCTGCGTACTAAGCTAGAAAACGCCAGCAGACAGACAGACAGGCAGACCGTCGGAAGTTAGTGACGTGCTTTTGCGACATGTAGATGTCACAAAACGCCCGGAAAGCGTGTTATCTCAAAATAGAAAATTTTCGCGAACACAATAATACTTCCCTCACCTATCGATAAAAACTACATGTGTGTTCATTCAAAATGCTGTACGTTAAGTACGCGCGTAACATTAATGCCCTATCACTCGCTATCAATTAATTCTAGCATATTTTTTGAAGGTTCATGGAATCATTGCCTGGGAGCCCACTGAAACGACAGAAATGGCTAAAATGACATTGTTCACAGAAAGGCGTTGCATGATACCATACATGAACAAGATGAATCTGGAAAAAAGCTTTTAAACGGTATGTTTGGTTATCAACGTTAAAGAGCTTCTAGTTATCTTAAAACTTTTTTTACAACCATAGTATGTACAGGGTGACCCAACGCCTCGAAATCTTGTGACTAAGCGATATGTCTTTTTAGGAAAATAAGTATGTGGGTGTATGTGAATCGAGTTGGGCTACATTTTAAAAATAATGACTTTTAGACTAACGAAAGCCAGGCTTACCAAAGTTGTTTTTTAAGTGGAATACCCTGTTTATTATTCATTAGGTGCAAAACACTATTTTTGGTATGAATTGAATGTGGAACTGCGTGTCAGCATGTCAACAATAATCGCTGGTAGTTTTCCTTTCATTCTAAAACTCTTAATGGTTTTAGATATTTTCGATTTGTAGTACGTTACAGTATCCAGTAGGCTTTGATAGGTATTAATTTTTGTCGTACTCCAGCTTCTCTTTGACCTTAGGTATATTAGAACCGTTGCTGGTTAGAGTTGATTTATTACAAGGAATTTTTATAATCTTGTCCCTCTAGTCTAGTTCGTCTGTATCTTTCTGGCAAGTTAGTTGTTTTTTTTCCATCTGAAAACATGTTTGCTTATATTTCATGGACTGATAGGTTGTTTATAGGTAGGAAAATTGAAAAACGCCGATTTGTATGTAAATTTAAAATTAAATGAAAACTACCTGAGATTGATATTCACAACCTTATATCATTAGAAAGGTTATCAAATTCTACGTTTAATCTTATAAAAAGAATTAGGCATTCCCACGTTTTTTTATTTTATTGCAACTTTGAGATGAGAGAACCTTGCATCATTAAAAAGACTATCAAATTTTCATTAACTTGATCCTATAAAAAATTAGGCATTCCGGTTTGAAAAAATTAGGTTCTCCGAAGTTTCTTTAATTGATATACCGATATCTCCGAGGATATCTCCATATCTCCAAGTACAAAACTAATTTAAATCTGACCGTCCAACATAGTCATAGTCTTCTAAGCTTTATAATGTCTGTGATATTCAATTTTTTTCTGTTATCTACTCATTTCATCGAATGGTAATCTGTACCTAAACGATTCGCTTTATATGTGATACGTAAAGTTGCACTAGAATTCACCGAGGAATCTAATATGAAACAATACAAAGCGTATTTAATTAAAAAATAACTTTGATATGTCACTCTTTTATTAGACACACTAGACACATAGTCGCATATTTTCCTGAAAGGAGATGGCGCTTTGAAAATATACTAAGATGTTTTGCATGAAATAAGGTAAAGCTGTATAGATGTGTACCTGAACAAACTTCGTCTCTAAAATCTTTCATAGAACGATTTCTCTTTCTTTATTGGCTTCTGGATTTATTCGCTACATGACAATCGAAAAATGTCCACTACGTATAAAATTGACGTATCCTTTTGTCGTTCCTCCTAGGGGAATATGTACCGCTGGAAGTATTAAAGTTGAACTGCAGAAAGCTTTCCATAAATATGAGTTTCTGGGTCAGCGGCATCGATTTCAATGTATGAGGATATTTGATAAACATTTCCAATAAATATGCAATACCTACCCTAGGTTGTGTATTGGAAATGCATGCACCAGATAGTGTCAGATAGTTATGGGTATATCAGGTACAGATTCCATTTTTGACCTGCGACGACACTTGATTTTGGAGGCATAGTCATATTTGGGATGTACCTAGATCTATTTTCTTATTTATTTTATATACCAAACAACCGCGAAGACAAAGGTTTCTAAAAATTGTGATTTCACAGTAAGAAATAGGTGAAATAATATCGTTTAAAAATGTATATTTTACAGTATCTGTAAGGAAATTCAAAATTCTACAGAATAAACTATATAACTTTCAAGGTTATTGGAATTATCTTATAGTTCAGATACTCCAAGGTGTAAAAGTTCCCTTATTTAGCAAAAGATGGGATCTTTCGGGGAAACTATTGTAATTCGCGATACTCCATGAAAAGTTGGAAGGCGTGGATTTCGATCCAAAGACCCTGAGATCCACTAGCGGACTCTCTAACCACTGGGCCATCCTTCGATTGAGGAGATCTTTTCAACGAAAGATATTTGATTAGGTACTTAGGTACTTACTGGAATCTGTAATCTGACTTCAACTTCAAACATTCAAAAACATATTTATTTCGATCGTAGACTTCGTCTCGAGCCGCAAACTTCATTCGTCGACTGTGTTGCAACAAATATACACTAGTTACCAGTTTAGCAGTACGTATTTTCGCGATTGGCTGGGAATCTAGAATCTAGTATCGGAGTAGGACGTCATTGGTCAAAGGAGCATCCTTCGTGACGTCACACGGGTTCGGCAGCCGTACTCGATTCAAAAACCCATTTTTATTTTGATATAACTTTTGAATTATTGCGAAAAAAAAAGAAAACAAAAACAGTTTTGTTATAAAACTTATATATTTATCACAAAAAAGTACTTTTTCTCTTAATTCAAAACCTGAATTCTACATTTTGACTCCCGAGCTTTTGTCTGCCACCGTGAATCTATTAGACCAAATAAATCTTGCTGTTTTCATCCTGAAACCCCGAGAATGCCTTGATTTTCCAGTATAAAGTTGTTTTCGTATTTCGAACGCATAGTTACTAAGAAGGAGTAAGAAAGTAGTACACAGAAAACATTACCTAGTTAAAGAGGTTTTTTATGCCACGACGCAAATGGTTATTGGAGTTTTACAGTTTCTGCTCCCTCGTTTGGCTTCCTGTAGGCTTTACCTCCCACTGTTTATATTCCTCTAAAATCTCGGTGGGCACGGAGATGTTGTCAGAAGGCTGTGTTTATTCTGCATGGATATGATTGATGTATTCTGAAGGACACAACAGATAAACCTAGAAAGAAGAGCTTTTCTCCATGAACAATTGGAGGCAATCGAATGTAAATATGCTCGCTCTAAGGCCATAATTTGTATTCTAAACCATTTACTTGCACTTACGTTGCATTTGTCTTTATTTTGGGCCTATGTGTGAAAGCAATACACCGTAATTTCTTTGTTCAAAAACTGCTATTGGCTATTGCCTTTCTACGTGGCGTACCAAGGCACTATCACGAAGAACTTGAATTTCTCTCATGTTATGCGTCTGCTTCAAGTATAGACATAGTACTATGCTCCTATTCAGCTACTATAGATGTTGGTCTACTGCTGTGGATGTCTGCGACCAAAATATTATCAGAAAAAATCTGGATTGGATTCACTGTGCAAAAATATCCCTAATGCTAGTCAGATGTAATTTTTGATCTCTTTGAAAAGTGAACTACTACAACTAAGACTTTACGGTACTATATATCAATCTTTTGCAAAACGCGTTAAGGCCGTAAGACAGAAACCTGTTTAGAATTATATATAAGAACCTTTGCGACTTGATTTCGTTATGCTAATACTATTTTATTTTGTATGTAAGTCCACACAGTAAGTCTTTGCCCTAAATATAGTATGGATATCCTGAAATGTTCTTAAACCTATTATAAACTAGTTAGTAATACTATCAAATTCAATCGTTAACAGATATACAGGGTGTCCCACGACGATTAAGACAAGCAATATATCGGAACTGGGACGCCCAAACTAACACACCTGGGGTCTAAAGTGATTCATTCAAGAGTTACAGGTACTTGAATGATTGTACCACTATCATTATGAAACACTAGCAAAATAATTTTGGCTATAGGGTTACATGTTATTTATATGGTGGTGGTACAATGCTTTAAGTACCGGTAACTCTTGAGCGAGCTACAGTGCTCAAAACTATTGATAATATTCGTGTCGGCAATACTCTAGCTCCGACTTAATGCATTTTACGAGTTCACAACATGTCTGTTAAGACATTGTGACTATGATGATGAACTTTTGAATGGATCATTTTAGACCCCAAATGTTTGGTTGGAATTGTTTTATCGAGTGGAACACAGAAATGCACAAATATACAGGGTATCCGATAACAAATATCTCATTGGATAACGCAATAACAAGAAAAGACAAAGCATTTGCTCTAATTCACACTCCCAAAATTATAATTCTCTACTACTGCCCAGTTCCGATATATTGCTTGTCACAATTTTCGTGGGGCACCCTGTATAATCCCCAAATGAATGGTCATTACACATATTTTCCGGATATCAGATATCTTGAAATTAATACGAAACTTAGACGTTGTTTTTCTGTTTTTTATGGACCATTGACTAATACAATAATATTTCGACACATGTTTATTATTAAATCTGATTAGCAAATTTCTACGAGTATGTGCTCTTTTTCTTTACACCGATGAACGATGCTCTCTTCTATACAGGATGTTGCGCTCATTCCGAAAATATTTTATCAATGATCAATAATCCAAACATCTTGTAGGTGCACATCTGGACACACGCAAGATAATGACTGAATGACTGTTCTTATTTTTCAAAATTATCGTATGTTGTTTTTTTTCTATTCCGGGTTCCAATACCTTTTCAGTTTTAAACTGAAAATATTAGCCTACTTTGATCAAAAATAAACTGTTTGGAAGTATAGGAAGATATGGTACACCTGATATTTTATTTTCACGTATACATATGCAGTCGATAAGCTCTCTGGCGTTGTTGCATATCCTTTCGATAAAGTAAAAATTACACCGCCTGGGAAGGTTAGTCCCAGATGCATGTGACTCTCAATCGTTTTCCGATCATCCCCATGTGTCAAGGCGTCCGTCTGCTACCACATTCTATCTCTCTGTCCTTCTCCCTCCAGGGCCGTGCTTTACATACCTTCTCCATTAGGAAGCGACCTGAGAGACGGCCGGACGGTGAAACTTTCCAAGATTTCGAAAACTTTCAACAACTCCCGCAGTCTGGCTGCAGGCGCTGCTGCTGCTGCTGCCGCCGCTGCCTGCTGGCTAACTCCTACGACAGATATTGCTTAATTCGAAAACTGTCCTTCGACCCGAATATATCACCATAAATACATAAATGAGATGTACAAGGTGACGCAACTGCACTTTGCTTGTGAAGACGCCGAGGTTCAAACCTTCAATACTTCAATGCACGATTATTCAGAGCAATGAAGCGTGGTTTTAGTGTCGACAACTCAGAGTAACAACTGAACATAGAGGTAGTAAACAAACCACTTCAGCATGGCGTGCTCAAAGCTATCATCTTTTGACACTTCAGCCTCCAAACATTGCCAACTAACCTGAAAATTCTTCCAATGCAACCTATGTTACAAACACTGCTCTGCACTGCCCCATCTCAAAAAACTGTTAAACTACACTCGAATATAGCACAGCAAGTCCATAAAGCTTTACTACAGTTACCAACAAATAGCGAATTCGATTTTACTGACCAAGCATAAAAGACGCACAAACAAAACAAACGTTTGGCAGTCGGAGTTTACCGTAAACAAATCCCAGGAAAATTACATAGGCGTTGCCAGCTCCTCAAAATTTATGTAAGACAGAATTTGCGTTTATGATGAAGAAACATGCAGTAATGCAGTAGAGGTCAACATATCTATTGATTTTGCTGTAATCATTCCTGAAACATCAAAATACCATCTTTTTTAACCTAGAATAGAATATTTCTGGATACTATACAATTAAGACGATAGTAAACAATTATGATTGCCGTATCTGGTGCTCAATATGGCAACGTAAGAAAAGATGGCCTATTCTTTGCGGGCGGGTGGGGGATGCAAATCTCAGACTGTAGGTTCATGCTAATAACAATAAACTGGTATCACCGTAATGTGTGGGAAGTGGTGAGTCACGCGTACAGTAAACGAAATAAAATGACACAAACGGGTCAATAGTTGCTCTCGAATTGATTGTATAAAATGTGATTTTAAAACTCCGCTGTTACTCTACTATAAAGCAAAGTAGTCACCGTGACCTAATTTCACGCTAAGTGAATCAGTTGAAAGGAGAACAAACACTAAATAATAAGTTATTTGTGTAAGTTGGCATACTTAAAGCATATCGATTGTGTTTTATTTCCGTACGAAACGTAAAATACTAATATGCGGGTGCTTATGATTTATTTGAAGTTTCAGACTTGCTAGTAATTTCACTTGGACGCAGTTTCTTTTTTTCTATAGATGATTAAATATTTCACCTTCTGTGACGTCCATACTTATTTTTTATGGGAGTTTTACTATTTGTATCGTGCACGTTTGGTATGAGGTTCAGCAAATGGAATTTTACTTAAGTATATATCTCTCTTCAGTCGTAGTTCGCTCCCGAACGTTGTGACTCATACATGGTTATGGTGTGTCAGTGATCGCCATGTTTCTCGGTCTTCCACGGCACGCATTACTTCTGGGACCGACATGTGCATAAGGTCCCTCATTTGGTCCATGAACCTTATAGGGGATCTGCCCCTCGTTCTTTTGCCGTCCACCTTCCCTTAGACCATGAGCTTCTCCATCCCGTCCTTGCGCATAACGTGTCCGAAAAATTTGAGCATCCCACGTTGTATGGTTGGTAAAAGCCGGCCATGATCTTTGAGTATATGCCTTACTTTATATCCATTATTGCAATATCCTCCATGTTTATCGGTACCAAAGTGACAGAAGATTTTTGACATATATTAAATGCCTTTTTCAGGTTTCTATCCGGGTTTCTAAAAACTCCTACTCTGCAGGTTCCAACCGCTCGATATTTTTGAGATGAGAGGTACCTTCCAAATCATACACCATACTGCGACTGACACGTTTATGTTTTTCACTGCTTCAACATGTTATTAATAAAACACTAGAAAAGATGATTTTCTAACGTATTCTGCCAGTCAAAGTTTAAATAAGTGCATTTCATATCAAATTTATGGGCGCCATTGGAATGTGGCCACTAACACAGGTTGCCACGATTTCTTTGAGCGATTCTTGCTCGCGAAAAGACACATACTATCCAAAAACTGTCGCTGTCGTATAAGCACAGCATACCAAACAATCAGAAGAATATCTCAGATTGGTGGCAATCATTTTGGGTGAGTATCTGTCAAACGAGGCATTTACGTCGATGGAAACCATTGACGCAAGATCGAGCTCATACTAGCTCATTGTTGAGACAAATGCATAGGCATACGCAGTGAGATTTTAAATATGTCGTGGAAATGTCAGTTGGATTCGTTTTCAAAAGGCTTCCTGTTCAAAGTCGATTCGCCAATTTTTGGGATCGTAGCGAGATCCAAATATCGTAGAAGTACCAGCTGTCACTTCCAAAACGTTTTAAAATGAACTATGCGCAGTGCGTTGCAGTCTTATGTCACTATTGTCAGTTTATTAAAGTTTATTCGAAATTTGTAACTGAACATTTATTATGAACAACAACATAGGTTTTGACTAGAAAATGACATTTGTCAGTACATCTTTTGGACCAATTTCAATACCTTTTAAAACACGGTAGCGCTGTTCATGTACAAAGCATATATACTGATATTCTTCCCTACATTTTTATTAATAAAGTTTCTCAGTCACGTTTATTCTTATTTTTTGTAAAATATAGAGTATAATATAATAAAATGTATATTATATATTTTTCATTTGATATTATTTGAATGTCAGTAGGTATTAAAAATAACAAACAAAGTATTACTTAAAAATGTACTACTACAACTACTACTGTATTGAATATTTTTGTCATCGATACTTCCTGAGTCATTCCAAGCTGGTATCGATACTTTTGTAGGAGTGCCGGTATCGAAAATAATTAATTACTGAGGAGTGTAATCAACTGCACATGTACGAACCAAACGCGCCTTCATTGGAATTTACAGCTCCATACTTGGTCAAAAAATATCGGATTGATATCGATATCGATACTTTTTGTTCTCGCATCCCTACCCAGACTTCTCACCCATGATGGCGCCGTCAAGGTCAAATTCTGTAGGAACCATTTTTATGTAGGAAATCCACAGAGACATTCTGCAGGTTGTTTAGTATGTGTCACAGCTGGAATGCTTTGTCCTTATTCATCGCGCATAACAATGCATGCATCTTCTCCTTGCGCTTCGACTTACCTGTAGCGAGAATCACTTCTGGCAACCTCTGTTTGCGACAATCTTCCAACTGGCAACCATGGATTTTTCTAATTAAGGGGCCTGGATATACACATTTATACATACGTATTTGCCATGTAAAACACGGACTCACAATTTCTCGCATAACACTATTTTCAAACTACATATTATAATAGTTCAGAAGGCGATAGTTAAGACCTTAATGAATGACAACTATTTTCGATTTTCTCAAAAAAGTTTTTTAATGTGCAAAACAACTCGCAATGCAAAATCATACATTCTATAAACGTCTGTAATTTAACAACCAAACATGATATCAAAAAAAGGCTAAATAGTTGCACAAGCGCAAGCTTTCTTCTTCAATTTGCTCTTTGAGACATTACTGTAAGTTTAATAGTAACTTCAGGAGCTTGGAAATGCGAAATTCATTTTTATAGTGACCTTTGGACCTTATCTTTCAACCTTTTGACCTTACCTTTGGATTTTTGGACTTATCTGCTCTCATCTTAGTATCCTAGACACACATATTGGAGAAAGGGACAGGTGGCCACGCCTCCTCGCTAACACGGGAATACGTCTTTTCTTGGATTCTCAATTTCGCGCGCTATACCCTAGACCCTTAATATGACTGACTGATCTTAATTTTGTATTGAAATTAAAAAAAAAACAGGTGAGTGCAGATAATTAAAAGTGAAGTGAGATTATTACTTACGGGTCTTTTCTTGGTTATTCCTTCTTCTGGTTGAATAAATTGTGAAATAAAGCACAAACTTGCTTTTCCTAGGACATTTCGTCTAGGTACCTAGACTTCATCAGTATTTGTAACAAAAAATCTTTTTTTTCAAATTCACCCCCTCCCCAAATGTCCATAGGTTACTTTTTGGCAAAGTTTTTCCGACTATAAGAGATCCATGAAAACCTAATTAGACATTTTTGTTGGATACCTTAGGCAAAAGTTCGAGAAGTCATTTCTTTTTTTCCCTCTTTTTTTTCTCTTTTTCTTCATTTTGAAATATTAGGATTTACTGGATAACTTGAGAAACGGAGATTTGAAATTTCGAAATTAAGATGTAGAATCAACTGTTCAGGTGGCAGATGACAAGAGACCTAACGTTGACATGATAGAAATAAGGTGTCTAAAATTATGTATATGTGGTTTTATGTGAAAGACGGTTTCATTATTTTAGATGTTTTATGCCTTAGACTAGCGATTAGAGTAGAAAGTGTTTGTTTTAAAAAATTGGGGACGAAGTAAAATTTAAACGGGGGTAAAAAAACCGTTATTACTCGCTGCAAAGTTTGTGTTAATTTTTTATATTTTTAATCAAATTGAATAGATATTAATTGTTGCATTTAGGGTTTTTTCGGTAAGAAGTTCGAGAAGTCATTCCTTCTTAGAGATTACGTATAAGATGTTATTGCGGGCCAGTTCATTGGTTATTTGCAATAATTTTTTTCCTCATTTTGAAATATTAGGATTTACTGGATACTTTGAGAAACGGAGATTTGAAATTTCGAAAGTAAGACGTACAATCAACTGTTCAGGTGTCACACGACATGTGACATATCGTTGACATAAGATAGAAGAATGGGTGTCAAAGCTTAGGTATGATCCAGTTTTATGTAAAAGACCGTTTGATTATTTTAGATGTTTTATGCCTTAGACTAGCGATCAGAGTATAAAGTGTTTGTTTTCAAAGATTGGGGAAGGGGGAAAGATTCATTATTACTCGTTGCAAGTTTGTGTAACATTTTTTTATAATTAAAATTGAATGGATGTTAATTATTGAAGTTAGGGTTTTTTAGTAAGAAGTGAAGAGCTTTATCAATTTTTAGATATGTTTTATATGAAAAGTAATTGAATATAAAGACGTTCTTTGGTTTTTTTTTAAAGTGTGCTAGTTTTTGTTCTTTTATGTGGAAAGATTATTTAATATTTGAAAAAAACTGATATTTAGAGTTAATTAAGTTGTAGTATGTTGCACTAAGATTTTTGATTTCAGTTCTGTAGTCTAATGATTTTTTCCTTTTTAATATATACCATTCCTTTGAAAACGTCAATTCAACCCATGGAACTTGGGGGGGGGGGGTGAATTTAAAAAAAAATTGTTACAAATATAATTGCTGATGAAGTCTAAGTACCTAGACGAAACGTCCTGGGACAAGCAAATTTGTGTTTTATTTCACAATTCAACCATAGGAAGGAATAACCAAGAAACAACCCATAAGAGTGATAATTAACAGTAATATACTTTACGCAGCTTGCAACACTAAAGCTGCCGCTGGCCGATAGCTGGCAACAATTTTTTTCATCTTTACATCATTTCCTTTCAAATAACGTAAAACTGACAAAAAAAATTATACACTTGCAATTTATGTTAGCGAATAAGTTACACCAAAATTAATCACAGGTAATTATGGCTAATTTTAAAAGGCAACATATCGTTAATCCATTTTATACTTTCTCAAGACTGATTTAAAATTAATTTTATCAAAAAACAGATACCTGCAGCATCGAACAATGGGATCTTAGGCTATAAAACGAACATCAATGTTATATTAGATAACAGTGAAATTATGTGTGGTCTGAGATTTGTCCCTCTAATTTCGATGTCGTTAAAATAAAATGGATTTTCAGCTGCTCTCACAAAAGCCATTAAAAGTGCCTTCCAATTCTAATTTATCTAATACGAGGTACTTTTAAATTTTCATTGGGGACCAAGCTGATCTGTTGGTCTGCTGGCACTCCTCCTCTCAACCTTTATAGCTGACCATTAACGCAATAAATTACGGAGGCAGCCTTGGAGCAATTAACGGATTTAATCGGATCCAGGAGAGCGAAATGTGCAGAATATTCCACCGCTACTAATAAATGCACGGCTTTTGCACGGAACAGTCAAGTGGCCTATAAAGTTTCGCTTTTCCACCGCGGTGAGACGATACTCTGGCATCTCCCTCTACCATTAGTTTCAGTGTTGTGTGCACTTTGGTCAGTTTAGGTGAAATAGATTAACTGCAAGGTATTTAAGCCCTGTAAGATCTATGGGGTTCTGACAAAGTTTCCGGGAATGCAGCTAAAAATTGCGGCGGGTATTACGAATGAATAAATGAAGTCTTGTAGATCACATTAAGTGACATAAGACATGTCAAAAATTACATTACAATTACTAATTATATACAAACCAAAGTAAAGTTCTATACACTCAAATATAGGTATACAAACACACATACATATGTATAAAAATTTAGAACAAACAGCTCAATAAAAACAATATACAAACGAGGAGCAGTAAATTAATTTGTATTTCATACTCTTTAACGCAGCTTGTCTTTTAAGTATTCGCCGACAATATAGTAAGCTTTCCCTAACAAAAAATGTTTGAGCGCTTTTGCAAAAGACTCTTGATGGAGTTCTTTCAGATGCCTTGGAAGCTTATTATAAAGCCTAATCGCCATATATCTTGGACTAAGTTCTGTCTTAGCAAGTCTATGTGCGGACACTTGTAGCAAGAACGAGTTCCTTGTATTGTAATTGTTGTGGCAACTTAAGGTTTTAAAATCACCAGTACTAGATTTGGCATATAATAATAACTCATATATATGTATATAAATACAGGCTACAGTCATCACTTTTAAACTGACAAAGGTATCCCTGCAACTTGTCCTATAACCTACTCCAGCAATAAGCCCTATATTATATGGTTATACTGGATGCGTATCCTGGGTGACCATTTAGTTGTAGAGGGTGGGGATACATGACGGCACTGATACTTGACATCAAAAATGATCAAAAAAGTAGTAAAGAATTTACTTGAGTCAATTCAAACGGCGCTCTCGCTGTGGAGTTTGTTGAAAGTTGACAAACAGAGGCTCTGTATCTTAGGTTAACAACAATAATTGTTCTAAACATTATAGAGTTGAAAAAATACGTGCAAATGATATCACCAATATAATAAGGAAAAAAGTTGACTATTGTGGGGATCGATCTCTGGACCTTTGGATTACAAAACAGATAGTAGAAGATCCGAATATAAGCCGTCCTTCACCGAACTGGTTAATCGATGAAAAGCATTTTATATTAAATTTAATGTGTTAAACATATCGCGAGTGGGTTCGCTGAAAAATTTCAGTCCAGGATATGATTAATTAAATATTGAAAAATTCATTTTTTTAACATTTCACTGGTTTGGTTAATAGACAAATCACATACCAATCGAAAGTATGAAGCCCATAGAATATGCAAACGTTAGGTTGGCTATGTTTTTCCCGTCACAACTATAGGGTAGGCAGGTGTAAACAGGTGAATCAATAATTCTAATTTATACCAGTGTGGTTAATGCATGAAACTTATATCAAAATAAAGATAATTTTATTGCGAACACGTCGATATAGGGTTGCTTGCAAAAAATCAGTCTGGAATTCCGGTTGTCGAATTTAAAAGATCAAAATAATGCTGCCAGTGAATACGTGCGCCAGAGAGGTCCGAGCGAACTATCCCGTGTATTAACAAAGTGCGCATGTCATGTGTCCGTGAAATTGAAAATTATAGCTATACACTCGTAAATGCTCGTAAATCATTGTATTGGAACAGTTTGCCTTATTCTTCTGAATTGACAAAGCGTGCTACTACTACTATACTGATTGTTGTTATTTATAAACGGTGATAAAAAATGGCTAAAAAGTGTTTTCTATGAAATTCGGATGATGACGTTCTTGATTTTAACGATGAAGCGTATAAAAACTGTTCGTTGAAATTAAATTTTCGTAAAAAGAAAAATTTTAAATACAGTGGCGTTGAGCTAACCAATGCATCACTCGATTTTGTAGGTTATCATACCACGTGCTACAAAAAAGTGACTGCTTTGGGTAAAAAATATAATGAAGAGTTTAGTAATCTTCTTGGTGAGAATACGGTAAGTGCACAATAATTTAACCTTCAAAACTATCTTAGTAAATACATATTTTAAATTTTTTTATTTCTGAAATAATGACACGGAAGATTCATAAATTTATACATTTTTGATTATGTTTCATTCAAATAAATCATTTCAATTTCACGGACGCATGACATGCGCACTCTATTTCATTCAGTGGCCGAGCTACACGCAGCTGCTATGCTGCGTCCTTTGTTAATATACGGGATAGTTCTCAGTGTATATGTATCGTGGGATAGTTCGCTCGGACCTCTCTGGCGCACGTATTCACTGGCAGCAATATTTTGATCTTTAAAATTCGACAACCGGAATTCCAGACTGATTTTTTGCAGACAACCCTATATCAACGTGTTTGCAATAAAATTATCTTTATTTTGGTATAAGTTTCGTGCATTAACCACACCGGTGCAAATTACTATTATTGATATTATATACCTGTTTATACCTGCCTACCCTATAGTTGGGACGGGAAAAACGTAGCCAACCTAACGTTTGCATGTTCTATGGGCTTCATACTTTCGATTGGTATGTGATTTGTCTATTAAACAAACCAGTGAAATGTTTAAAAAAAAATAATTTTTCAATATTTAATTCATCATATCCTGGACTGAAATTTTTCAGCCAACCCACTCGCGATATGTTTCTTAACATATTAAATTTAATATAAAATGCTTTTGATCCATTAACCAGTTCGGTGAAGGTCGGCTTATATTCGGATCTTAGACTAAGAAACTTTACCATTAGACCATAAAAAATAGCGATATTGACAAAACCGAATTTTTCCGGACTAGTGTTTTCATGCTGAGTCCGAATCTGTATTTAGTTTTTCTCTAGCTCCCGTAGCTTTGGCTATCTTTTGTATACGGTCAGACGGACGGACGGACAGACAGAGGGTCTGCATAAGCTCTCTTCAGTGACTTCAGTGAGTTAGTGAGAGCGAAAAGTATAGACATTTCTTTTGACAGTATCACATATTAAAAAGATATACACGGAAGGTTGGTAACTGAGTGTATGTTATTCACTCGTGATCGCTAGTGACCATAGCAAACGAACAATTTTCAGAGATTTATTTATTTTTAAGTAGGTAGAAAAAATTAGTTAAGTCTCACAGCTTAAGCGTAAATATTAATTCTCGTTAATGAAGTCAACTGCGTGCAGCATCTGGCAATACCGCATAGTGCTTTTAAAGAGAAATTCTAGCAAATGAGCACTACCAACCTAATCCTGATACACTTGACGTACGTTCTACGTTGCCGTTGTATAGTTTACGGCAACGGATTTCTGTTGTGATATTTTATGAATCTTATAGATGTTTTTTTATTTTAAACGTATCTGGGCTACACTTGAACTAGTTGGTTAGTTTTAAATATTTTTTTCTTTTATTTATTTTTTTTATTTTTTACTTCCCACACAGATAGGTGAGGGGAGTACTGGGATCGCGAACATTTTCGATTTTAAGATAATACGCTTTTAAGGCTTTTTATGATGTCTACAAACGAAAATCTACGACCCTCATTTCCATCGGTCTGTCTGTCTGCCTATTTGTTTGTCTGTCCATCTGTCGGTCTGTGTGCCGCGTTTGCTAACCTTGTTCTTCTGTGTGGAAACCGTATTATAACTAATATTAGCAAATTCTTGAGAAAATTCAGCGTAGTTTCTCGAAGTATCTGTGCCTCAAAGTTGACGGCATCTATCCTAAGGGAGCCTTCGGTCAGCAAATTTGGTATACTACGCTTAATACTGCATGCTTGTATGTTAGAGCAATCAACAATTCTGTAAAAATTCTATTCTACTATCGCAAATAAACTTTAATGTTCCAGGGATTCCCTTACGCGTATTTCTTTTTTTAGCTTAAGAATATAGAATACCAATTTAGGGCTTAATTCTCCTATCAACTATGAATAGCATACATGCAGATTATCTAAATACTATCTGCTGTCATTCAGTCATATTACCATTTGCGCTAAATCCTTAAATTTATTGGCCATTGAGTTCTAGCAACTTTTATGCTTTATCAAGGTACTATTGACGATTTGATATTTTAGGTTTAATACCTAGGCATAAGGATTATTTTCTTTCTATTGTTCCTTTTAACACGCTTTCATTAGCTTCACCAGTATGCGGGTTTGTGAGCTTGTAACATCGCATGAATTAATTCACAAAATGAATTGATTCACAAAAATTTGTGAATTAATTCACAAAATGAATTAATTCACAAAATTATGTTACATTTAAGGAAAAATCCATTAAGTTGGCATAGCTGCCTACTCCAGATAAACATGCTCACCCATGCTCATGCTCCTAGAAAAATAGTTGTTGAATTTGGCTGGCACGCAATAGTATCTGCAACACTGCGCCATTTGTTTCTTTAAACTGTAACGTGTAATGTGTCGAACTCGTTTCGTGCATAGTCACCACCGAAGATAGCCACCTTAACCGACGGTACGGATCTCTGGTGCCACCTTTCGCCTGAATTGGAATTTGCATTAACAATTCTCATTCAAAATGTCTTGTAAAAATGACATAGGGTGGCTCTGTGTTCTCGACCCAAGTAGCATTTTGGCAACCACAACCACATGGTACACCAAAATTAACGTTAAAGCTAGTGTAGAAATTGGTTATTTATGGAACGTCACACTCTAGACCACCGGACAACATCGTATTAACGTTAAGCATAACTTTAGTTATACCATGAGTTGTTACGACGTTTATCCAACCAACTAAACGTAGTTAATAGTTAAGTAATTGCAATAAGGTCT
This sequence comes from Callosobruchus maculatus, assembly GCA_951848785.1. Taxonomy (NCBI): domain Eukaryota; kingdom Metazoa; phylum Arthropoda; class Insecta; order Coleoptera; family Chrysomelidae; genus Callosobruchus; species Callosobruchus maculatus. The sequence continues at coordinate 9,484,042 of CATOUR010000026.1, read as the reverse complement.
TAACAGCGTTTTAGTGGCAACTGATGACAACTTTAGTTATATGAAACGTTTTGCCGACGGAGAGCCTACGTTATACAATATAACTGAGCCGTGGGTAATTTTTCAGTTGAACTAGAAACGTTGTCGCGTAGCCTTTTTTGCAACTAACCTATTTTAATATTATTATGACAACAAGGGCATTAGTATAGAGATTACAAATGAAATGAGCTTTCGAATATACTGCCTCCTTATTACAGGCGTTAAAAACGATGTGTGTTGTGAAGAAACTTTACAGGCGTAAGCTTGGACGGTTCTCAAAACTTCATTTTACATTCCTTCAACTAACAATCAAATTCAACCTCAAGTTCTGGAGAAGAACTTAAAGAAGACTCCAATAATTAAAGAGGAGTCAATCTGGAGGGAGCAGATACTACTGAAGTGGAAAAATACTGTCTCAGAAGGCACGGTAAGAAAAAATAATAAAAACCTATTAGTACGAGAACGAGACCAAAGCCACAAAAACAAAATAGGTACCGTTAAAGCCCTTGTCAATTCTTACACCACCTCAAATGCTGAAAGATAAAGCTGACATAACAATTGACAGCTGCGATAGAGGGTGCGTTTGGAAAGGGAAGTGCGTTCGTCAGTAAACATAGTCAGTTTTTAGTCGAACCTTGGTCGGACAAACAACTCCAGTTGAATTTTGGGTATACGTCTGGTTGTCTAGAGGACAATCGTTGTAAGATAGTCGATTTTTGATTACTTGACGTTCAAAGCCGGGTTCACGTGGTTTTATGCCAATTGTATTTTTACGCTATGTTTGAATGCAATTCTCCTTCGAAACATGGTCGGCCATTAAGACAAAGAGCATATACACGAACGTTGTACTGATGATTATAAAGTCTTATGTTATTTTTCTGAAATCAATTCATAAATATTCCATTTAGTTTGATTCTCAGTCAATGTAAACGTTAGATATTTTTTATCTAAAGTAATTTTTTCAATTAATTGGTTTTTGATTCTGAGAAATTTGCAACGGATTGATAGCGCGCGAGTTTTTTAGCATGAAGTAATACTATATTTGACAGTATACTCGGATGCGTTGTTGAAATGAGTGTACAAATCATTAATTCGTAGCAACTTTATAAGCCTGATCAAAGGAACAACACATTTCTATATCAAGATGATAGTCACAGTTGTCATACGGTTTTGTCTAAGTCCCCATTCTGGCCAGCAGTACTATATGCTCAAAAGATTTACCATCTTCTTAACAATATTGCAACTGTTATCTCCACACTAGATGGCGCAGGTGTGTAGGCGTTTGAAAGTAAAATCAGCAACGTTTAGGAAACGAGGAACTTGAGCCTCCAGTTAAAAGTTAAACGTCGTGACAACCCAGAAATGATTGACCAGATTGGTGCAAAATAGGGTTGTTACAACGTTGTGTTGGAGTCGGCCACACAATTTATGTGTCGTTGCGCAACTTTTTCAAATACGTAGCCACAACGTTAAATTGCTACTTGGGAGCTCTAGGACAATAGTAATAGATTTACGAGTACCAAAATGAATAATTTTGCAGGATGTGTAGCTTAAGTTCAGTTAAACATACACAAAGAATAGTTAATATAAAGTTAGCGGCTGTATGGTTCACAGTTAGGTATTGCATCGAATGGCCGAATGAGCTTATCAGTTAGAGATGATCCTCCTACAGGTCGACCACAAATTGCGCGGTCTGCCACAACAAACATTACAGAAATAATCAACGCCTTGGTCCAAAATGATCGAGACAGAAATGCAAAGCAGGCTTGAATATCAGACACAGTCAACTGTTTTATTAAGCAACGGTCATGTCACGGTGAAAACGCAGTCTCTCGACGATCGCCGAAGCTAAGCAGCGTTGGGCGCGGTTAGTACTTGTTTGGGTGACCGCTTGTGAACACTGATGTCGTTAGCTTTTTTGTAACATTATTTTTTAATAGAGGTTGGTTTTTGTAATCCTAAGATAAAAATTAATATAGTCTAGAAAAACTAAAAATAAAACACGGTTTAAAGAACTAAAAGTTAAAAATAATTGTTAAAATAAGCTTAAGACAACAATGAACGAAAAATAGTAGTATGCTTATGAAAAATGCATCGGACGCTCAATTTACGAATAATATGACACAAAGCGCGAACGCTTTATTTTGTTTAGCTTGTCCTGCAATTGGAGTTCTGTCAGGTCGGGTAAAAAAAGTTATTTATTTATTTACTTATTAAACCTAATTATTGTTCAAAAGTGCTAAAGAATTAGTAGAACGTTCGAATAAGTGCATCGAGCTAAAAGGAGATTGCGTAGAAGAGTGAAATGATTTTTATCCGAAAAAACATGTTCCTTTGAAAGTCACCACTCTGGCATGTTAAAACTAGGTCTTTGTCTGGTGTCCATGTTGCTAATCCATATATATTCTAGCTCACCTATGAATCTGAACCTCTAAAGTTGTCTATTAATAGTATATTGTTCAGCGATGCGGTAATGATGGTAATAACTCACGCGCTGAAGTTTGCAGCACGAGCCGGAGGCGTGTGCTGTAAATCAACAAGTGAGTTATTACCATTACCGCGAGTTGAATACTATACTGTAGCGTTTGACGTATCATAGCGACATTTGCAGTTGTTACAGCGTCTACTTAATCCTATGCATTTCCAAGAGATCACTACTGGTATTCAGTAGGCGGTGCTCATAGCCCACCGTTAAACCGTGAGTTATGAAAAATAACAGCGTTTGTCAGAACTATTTTGGTAATGACTGATTAACGTAATGGGAGTAGATAAGGTTATTATACGTAACAATAGATTAGCCCCGATCAGATACAATGTAACAAGAACCGCACCCCAATTCTCAACAGTAAGAGCGGCTGAATGTTGGTGACACCTCATTAAATATTCAGATCATGCAATTTATCGACCGGCGGAAGCAAAAATTTTTGCTAAGGAGCAAGGATGAAACTAAGGCGCGATCTAGCGTGTCGTGTGACCTAAAAATGTTCGCTGGAACAGTGCCGGGGGTAGGAACAGAGAAATTTCTGTTAGGCGAGAAAACCACATGTGATAGCACTGATAATATTAAGGTCGAGTTCTCCAGATCATATCCGGGAAGGCTTCTCGGTAACATCTGTTCTACATTCTCCTTCGTTAGATTAGTATGAGCTAAGTAGGGGGATGATTAAAGCTTCCATAGATATTTTACTATACCCTTTAACTGCATTGTTTAATAAATACATAGAGGAACGGCAATGGCCAAACTCCCTAAAATTATCTAAAATAATACGAAGCTTTTAAAAGGTGATGAGAACTGCAGTGACAATTTTAGGCTTATCACAATTATTCCCATTAAAGAAACATTTTTGAGATTATTATTAAAGAAAGGATTGTAAAAACAAGTGTAAAATTCATGCCGCTTCAACAATAATCACAGAAGTTGTAGAGGGCCTAGACGAAGGTCAACATACGAAAGCTGTCATGTCTTATCTCAGCAAAGATCCTGATCAACAAACTAGAATATTATGGATTCCGTGGAAATGTCATGGAATTAATAACTTCATACACAACAAATACGTAGTTATAAATGGAACAGAATCTACAGCTGCAGCTACCTTAAATGGTGTACCGCTGGGATCGGTTCTCGGACCAGCACTCTTCCTTCTGTACATAAATGTCTTTCCCTCCTGTTTTAGGAATGTTTAGTGCATAATAATATTTGCCGATGACACAATAATTCTGACAAGAGCCGGGAGGCAATGCGAGATGGATAGTCAAACCAGTCATCCAATAAACTTAAATTAAAATACATTAGAAAACATATATTATTCAGATCTGATGAGCACAGCTAATGCTCGATACGTCTCCCTTGACCTTGTTATATTCGTTTTCTATGCGTCAAGCTTTCCTCGCAATTGTTTTCTACGCACGGGCTCAAAAACATGCCTCACGTTTAGCCTACATCTCTCTTATCAACAGACACTTAAACTATGGCATTCTGCTGTGTGGTGAGTCAGTAGTCGTCGAGAGAGTATCCACGTGACAAAAATAACCAGTTTTTAAAAAATCATTGCATTCTTACGCTAAAGGAAATGCATAATAAAAATATAATATAACAACTCATTGCAGCCACTCCGATATTCACCAGTGCATTACCAGTTTTTGTGTTGCCATACTCCTGGATATGAATTGTACCGATAAACAGAATCATACGAACATACAGGGTATTCCGATAAGCGCGTGGTGCTCTCTAGCGGCCTTACCGTTTAAATTAGAAGAAAATAGTTTGAATAAAAAAAGCTTCTTTTCAGATGGTCTACTTGCAGGAAATAATTTCAAAGATGGCGGACATCCGAATATACCGGAAGTAGGTATCAACTTCATTATTTTGAATAGAACACTCTGTATGTTATTACGTTTTTTAATTCAGCATTGATTTTTACGTCCGGTTTGTTAACTATATTTTACGTCTACGAAGCCTTTTTTCGAAGTTATTCAGCAATCTTTAGAAAATTTGACGTTGTAGTACTTTACAGGTGATCTTAAAATCTCGGAAACTAAACACGACAAAAATATGCAGTTTTTGGTTTTAAAACGAACAAGATACATGCTTGTGTTTCAGTAAGATCATTCTTTTAAAAGAACATTAAATTAATAGACTATTAATTTTCAAATTTGAAAAATTTAAACGTTAATAGTATATTATTCAACTATGCGGTAATGACGGTAGTAACTCACGCGTTGATGTCTGCATGAAACAAGACATGAAAAAGGAAACAGGATTAATAAGTGGTAAAATCGAGCATATCATTGGAATATTTTAATTCGAGACAGCATGTAGTTTATAATTTTTAATATCTAAAATAAACTAAGAGCTATGGCTTCTTTCACCGAACTCTTTTCGCTGGTCAATTTACGATGGACACCAAGTAAGTATCACATGACACCTACGCGCAAGTAATAAAAAATGTGGTAAGTGGTTTGACTTGATATTTCTCTCACGTTCTGGCCAATAACAAAAATGTTTACTAAGCTATTAAGTTCTACAGAATCTCACTGTACTGAAAATAGTTTTATAAATTGCAAGTACTTTTGGCAATGACATCAACCAGCAAAAAAAGTATTGTTGTACTGGAGAAGCGAATAAGAGTTCAAGTATGAGTTTTTAAGCGGTAATAGTTTTAAAAATATATACAGACGAGCGTTGTTTGCAACTATACACGAGAAAGGCTCCCAAGTTGCAGTTGTATAATTATCAAATGGTTCTCGGTTACTTTTGTTTTTAACATCCACACAATTACTCATTCAATTTGCTCAACCTTCAGATGCGCTCAAGCCTTCTCTGGGTGTCAGTTAGGAATACTGGGAATTGATGCGATTTATAACTGCCTATGTATACTTTCTGAGCGAACGATCAACATACCTACATGTATGGAGCTAATCTGGGAATCTGGAAATACAATAAATGAGTGACTGTACTGTATGAGTTCAATATGCTGCGGCGTAAACGTACGAACGATATGCGCCTCAAAGTCAGATGTGAGGCAGAGTAAATACCCATAAATGAAGCTTTTGCCACATCCATTTAGTTTATAGGGCATCGTAAACGTACCAAATGGTTCTGTTTGGCTGCAGATGTTTTATAACTCTTATTTGAGCTAGATTTGCTTGACAGTTGCGCGGTTTAAGTTGAAGTGATTTCACATTTATATGATGACAATTATGTACGCGATAAGAGAGAAATGAGCAATCCTAGTTTATTCGTCATAGCTTTGAACATTATTGGTGGTTTCTGGATAAGGCAATAAATTTATAGGACCTTAAAATTTAACTTGATTGGTTTTGGTAAAAGTTATTACATTATTAAAAACAAAACGCGTGAGGAAGTACCAGTGAGGTATACCGTCAGTTATATCAAACGAGTTAACAAATGTAGCTTGTTCCATTTATTGACAACGTAGGTGTAAATAAATAGCCTGATAGGAAATATTTTGCAACCAAAGGTATCCTCTGCCTAGCGTTTTGAATAAATCTATCAGTCTGTAATTAGCACTTCTATAGATGACGTATTTTTTGTTGCAAGAGTACACGACGATAGACGACCCATCAATTGAGAGGGACGTTTCCAAAACTTTATATTTTCTCAAAATAAATAAATTTTAGTAAACAAATAGAAGGTATATCTAAATTTGTAGAAAAATCGAAATATCTCAGAAACTAATGGATGCAGTCATAACAAGTGCTATACAAAGATGATAGAGCATATTAAAAGCAATTCTTTGGTATAATAAAATATTGGAGGTTACATTTAAAAAAAGAAAATCTGAATTTTGCATTCTACATCACCTTGTATTCGAATACGTGTCGCGGGCTTTTTTATAGCCGATTCTAAAACTAGAGGATATCTTTTCATGTAAAAAAAAATAATTTATGATTTAATACTTTTTGATATACAGTACATTCGTTTGACAGCGATATGGATATAAAAATGCTCATAAATTTTTAAATTCCCTGTATAGTGTTATAGTACCTTCTATTATGAGGAGAAAAAGTATTAGTAGAATCTGAAAATAGTACAATATATAGGTTCTCATTTAAAAAAAATACACGTTTGCATCATCACGTAGTTATGGATCACCCTGTATACATCAAAATATTGTCTGAGCAAGGAACATATCCGTGGGTACAACTTTTATGTACTACTTTTTTTCGCTATCGTCTACAGTAGTGGAGTTATCGCCCAAGCCGGTACTAAAAACTCACCCTGTATTTATCTAATAAGCTGTGAATGGAATATAAACGATTACACATCGGTGGGCATAACGTATTCATCTAGTTTCAAAGTACCAACATATTCTTTATTATTTGTGGTAATCGGCATTTTTCGACAAAAAAAATACTATAGAATGCAAAATTTTCCGAACGCCCATACATAGACTTTCAGATGTTTGTTCCAAAAAGACCAAACTCTTTAGCTGTCTGCACCAAGATTATGGAATGTTTCAGTGAATGTACATATAGTATTCTTATAGGTGATACATCCATTGTTTTGTTTTCAAGATAATCATACGCTTGATTTCAGATTTCTGTATTCTTACTTTTAAGGCTTTCCCAGTTGTGAACTGGAAATATTTACTTAATATAACCCTATATGGTATAATTGAGTAACGAATAAGATATATATTCTTCCTCCAAGAATTTATTTTCATCTGTGTACTCATCAAAGTTTATTTTATTTTCAGGTGAGTTGCTGACTACTGTAAGAGATAATAAAGGTAACGTTACTTTAATTTACAGTGCTAGAAGTGTGCCTAGACTCCACATTTTATAAAATTTCACCCTATATCACCCTTGGCTCAAAACCGCAACATTTTATAATGCGACATAATATCCAAAGGTGGGGACATGAACACTGCTTCCTAACTTGACTCCTATTTAATTATTTTTATCCTGTTTGTATAAAAAGGTAGCGATTATCTTAGGAGTGAAAGTGTTCATCTGCTGATCCATTTATAGTGTAACTATGTAACTATTCCCTTAAATACTTGTGTAATAGGTTATTGCTGGGTATATAACGTTTGTCCCATATCACGTCATATAGACCACTGTCACTTATTCTTGGGTGTCTTTCACCATAATATAATACATAAATATATGCGTAGCAATATAATACATCACAACTGTTACTGATCAGAATATCCTGGTGTCCATATTAGGTAGATTATTTACCATTTTATATACTGCCAAAAGTTTTTTTTACCTTTACGTTTACAACTACTACAAGCTCAACTTCACTATCGGAAAAGGTGGCTATAGCCTTGTGATTCAATTGTCGCTCTATTATATACGGTAGGCGCATAATACATATTATTTCCGCCTGAACGACATATTATGTGTTTAGACTTGGTCCAAAAATTCTGGCTCCAGCAATTATACAGTCAGCTTTGTAGTCATCTCTATACATACAGGGTGTTTGGCAGAGGGTTAGCCGAACTTTGTGGGCGTATAGATAAGCACATTTTGAAGATATATTATTGAAAAACCTATGCCCTAAACATCTCTGGTAGAAGTATACAGGGTGCTCCATTTGAAATAACAAAGTTTATTATATTTTCGGAAAAATGGCATGATATGACAACATTATAATATCGCTGTAAGATGAACCGTATGGCAAAACCTCCACATCTCAGAATTCATGAAAATCGTGCAAGAGACACACTCTGTAGATATCTTCATTCAGCCAGTTGCTTTCAGTCTTGCCTGACCCGGATTAACATAGCTAACAAACCGACAGTGTAATTTGAATAAAACCGATTATCATTATATTCGCGTTAGCTAAAGGCGGGTTCTCACGATTCAGTTTCACTGAATCACTTTTACTGATTCAGTGATACTGAAAGCGATGTTTGTTCTCACTGTTCAGTTTTAATGAATCATTTTAGCCTATTTAGCATTAATAAAAGTAACGCTTGCATTCATCTTTCAATACTGCTTCAGTCAAAATAAATGAAAAGTAGGACTGGCTTTCAGTTACACTGAAAGCACAAATCTACTGATCAGTTTTACCGAAAAGGTGTTCTCACGTTCATTGTCTGTTCAGTATCACTGAATCAGTCAAACTGATTCGGCGAAACTGATTCGTGAGAACCCGCCTTAAAGGCCTTAAAGGCGGGTTCTGACTATTCAGTTACACTGAATCAGATTGACTGATTCAGTATTAATTAAAGCGGCGTTCGTTCTCACTGTTCATTTTTCATGAATCATTTTGACTCATTCAGCTTTCATGAAAACGACGTTTTCATAACCTTGACTCTCATGATGACGGAAAAGATTCTCGCACGTCAGTTTGACGTTTGCATTCATCTTTCAATACTGATTCAGTCAAACTGAATGAACAGTAGGACTGGCTTTCAGTTTAACTAAAAGCACAAACCCACTGATCAGTTTTGCTGAAAAGGTGTTTTCACGTTCATTACATGTTCAATTTCACTGAATCAGTTTGACTGATTCAGTATTAATGAAAGCGGCGTTCGTTCTCACTGTTCAGTTTTCATGAATCATTTTAGCGGATTCAGCATTCATGAAAACGACATTTTCATAACCTTGAAGTGCTAAAACTGATACCCTCATGATGACGAAAAAGATTCTCGTACGTCATTTTGACGTTTGTACCCATTTTGCAATACTGATTCAGTCAAAATGAATGAAAAGGAATGAAAAAGGACTGGCTATCAGTTTCACTGAAAGCACAAACCCGCTGATTAGTTTTACTAAAAAGGTCTTCTCACATTCAGTCAAACTGATTCAGTGAAACTGAACAGTCAGAACCCGCCTTAAAGACGGGCGACGTTTGTTCACACTGTTCAGTTTTCATGATTTTTTTAACCTATTTAGCACTAATAAAAGTAACGTTTGCATTCATATTTCAATACTGATTCAGTCAAACTGAATGAAAAGTAGGACTGGCTTTCAGTTTGATTGAAAGCACAAACCCACTGATCAGGGGCGTATCCAGACCTCAGTCGTGGAGGGGGTAACTGGGCATGAAGTTGTGTGTGCTTTCGCCATTTTTTGTAATACCTACGTGAAGGACGTTGATGCAAAAGAAAAGGAAAATGTTAATAGTATTAAAATAAAAAATAAGATATAAACAGCAAGTGAAACAGTGGAGTATCAGGTATTTTAGGGAAATGAAAAAAAATCTATTGATGTATTAATCAATTTTAATTTTACAAAATACAAATAATATGTAATACGTATCATCCGTGAACATCTTATTGGCACAGCATACAAAATTAAACGATCATGAACACTCAACAGTCAGGTGCTCTAGTAGCTACAACACGTACTCCATTTTTTTTAATTAGTGTTTTAACTTTGCTGATCGGTGAAATTTTCAAAACAGGTAATTAATGAGTTAGGTAAATTTTTGTGACAAGCTGCCACGTTCTATAGGACATTCAACTGATTATGTAACAATTGGAATACGTTAGATATGCATTACTGAAATAATGCAAAACAAACCCTTTTGTAATTTAATTACTGCAAAAAAGATTTTTTTCGGTGCGACAATTGCTTAAATAAATACGTCAAATAAAAAATAAAAAAAGGCAAAGTTTTTTGTCGAAATCTTGGGAGGGGTAATTACCCCTGTTACCCCCCCTATATATGCCTGTGGCACTGATCAGTTTCACTGAAAAGGTGTTCACACGTTCATTATCTCTTCAGTATCACTGAGTCAGTCAAACTGATTCAGCGAAACTGAATCGTGAGAACCCGTCCTAAGTTGCCCCTAGAAAATTATTTCCGAGCGCTCCTGGAAAATTGGTTAGCACCCAGCGATCTCTAGACAGCCAAATCATGGAATTTTCTCCTCGATATTTGCTGGAATGACAAATTACCTGATTTCCGAATTACGTGCGGTATCTAGGAAGGACAAACTAAAGTAGACGCGCACTATCTTGTGCTGAGAAATGGATAAATGGATTGATGCGGCACGGAAGTAACCAAATAAAAGTGTCGAGGAATCCCTGTTCTCGGATGCAAAATTAAAGTGCATTGGTGAGGAAAACCTTTTTCCGTGACAAACAAGAATTACATCCATTATTTATGTTCGATCTCCTGCCCCGCAAACGTCAGCAAAGCGACAATTTCCTAGATCGTGAGGAACGTCACGAAACTGCTGATATTATCCTAGTCACGAAATGGGCCGTTTTGATTTTTAGCTATAGAATAACTAACCACCGTCTAGGCTGATAAATACTACAACAAAGGATTTCAGTTCAGAAGGAAACTTGGGTCTTATTTACAGCAAACCACCAAAAAGCAAGTCCTGATGGCTCAGCAGTGGGACTCCGTGTCGTTATGCAGGGTTTAATGCAATTCGACGTATTCCTGTTGGGGCATGATAGAAGAGCTAAAATGCAAAAAAAATTGTTTAATAATGGTTTCTCAATTTTAATGGAATTCTAATAATTGCCCAAAATCTGGTATTTTTGTCTAAATAATGAAAAATCTACGTTCAAAATCAATAATGTGTTCACTTATTTTAGTTCAATATTTTTACACTAATTCAATAACATCATAAATAGGAGAAAAAAATAGATATTGAGAAAAATGAAATAATTCTCATTTTCGTCTGTTTCAACAGAATCATATCCAGCTCAAAATATTGCCAAGATCCAGCGCGTACAGACCACTGATAAAACCTCCCCATAATCTCAGCTTCTTAAAAAGGTATAATTATCGAATTGAAAACCTACAGTCAGATGATTCAAATTCGGGAGACTGCGTCTAGTTCTTGGGTCATCGACCGCACCTGTTATGCTTATGGTGATAAATATTTTTCAGGAGGGGGGTGTAATAGATCATAAACATAGCGAAAATAATTCGAGAAACTCAAGCACCTCAAGCCCCCCTGACTATAGAGGGCGTTAAGCAGCTCTAGTTATACAGGGTGTTTGACAAACTTGCGGCAAGAGCTAAAAGGGTGATTCCTTGAACTATTTTAAAAATATTTTGTTCTTTGTTGATTTTTGAATATGCGCTCCACTTTAAAAATGCAGAATGAAAAAATTTGCAACAGCTACATTTTATTTTCAGAAATCATGTGACAAGTTGCTCAATCTACAATAAATGTTCAACCTGACTTCCACCGGCTTCGAATCAAGCATACAATTTTCTCGTCAGTGATTGCCGAACTCTCTCAAGTACAGTAGCTCCGTTTTCAATGGAGTTAATTCCAATAGTCAAGCGACTTTTCAAGTCATCCAAATTTTGAACTAGTGATTTGATCTTGGAGTTTTTAGCCAGCGATCGAGTGTGCTCCATCTCTCCTGGGCCCGTATTCTTGAAACGGTGAACGACGTTCACGAGAGGACGTACATATCAGTTAGCATTGTCGTTCTCCCGTGAACGCTGTTCCCCGTTTAGTTCACTGATCTCCGTATGTTGCTATTGAATATTCACTAGCAACCAAACTAAAATGTGGCGAATCATAATTTTTGGATGTACGCCATTCGAAACAGACTTAGTGTGTTTGAAAGGGTTCGGCAATCACTAATGAGAAGATTGCTTGCTTGTATGCAAACTGGTGGAAGTCACTTTGAACACTTATTGCACATTGATCAACGTATCATGTGATTTTTTATAACAAAATGTAGCTGTCGCTACTTTATTCATCCTGTGTCTTTGATGTGGAGCGGTCTTTCAAAAATCAACAAAGAACAAAATATTCCCAAAATAGTTCAAAGGCTCACCCTTTAAGTATTTTCCGTACGTTTACCGAACACCCTGTAAGCCAGGGGGGCTTGAGGTTGAGGTGCTTCAGCGCCTCGAATTATTTTCACTATAATATCTTTATGACGTATTACATCCCTCCAGAAAAATATTTATCACCATAAGGATAATAGATGGTCGATAGCCCAACCATAATCTCAGCCCTCCGAATTTAAATTCTGGCTATGCTCTTGAACGTAGGTTCTCAATTTGACATTTATACCTTCTTAAGAAGCTGAGATTATGGGGAAATTTTTCCAGTGGGTTGCACGTGCAGTGTCTTGGCAATATTATCAGCAATGAAGATGTAGCCTCCACTCCCAATCTGGCGAATAGAAGTGTCAACCCTGTGGCGCGGTCTCAGTATCTCGGAACACGCCGAACTGGTGACATCAGCTTCTGAGGATGCCGACCACTCGTGTTGGCGAAACGTCAAGCAGTGAGGTGCGCCAACACCAAGGTGGTGGAGCGTGTCCATTCCGGCCGAATAGCCCAAGAACCAGCAGTTCATCAACAACACATTTTTATTTTATTTTATTTTTTTCGTTAGGTGAATATCCTAACAAAACTTTGTGTACGAGAGTTGCTCTTCTGGCCAGGCTAAGCGGACGGCGTTCCACCAAGAAGTCTGCTGCTGTTTAGCAGCGATTTTCTTTGGTTTGCCGTTACCTTCGGGTGCTAAATGGTACACAGGCAGATCTTTTCTGTCGCCTGCTCTCAAAACTTTGTGTCATTGTATTAATTATTATCTATGTATTTCTTTCCTATTCGTTTTTGTATGTACTGTATTGAACACCCTTGTAACTGAAATAAGCAGTTGAGTCACCAGTTCTCAAACTTTTTACTATATGCCTCCCCACCCCCTCTGCATGATCCAGCAGTAAGAAAGGAACATGTAGGCGCTTTTGGCATTTTACAGTCAGTATTTATTTGGGACATTAAAGCTACGTTTTATTATTTAGTAGTGAGAATTCTACTTTGTAAATAATTAATTTACCAAGCTTCATTCCTTCCCTCCCGAGCCTTCATTGCTCCCCACACTACTTTGGGAACCGCAAACTTAAAGTAATCCAATGCTAAACTTTGCTGCTTATGTCTTTCTTAGTTTTTGGAATTTTTTTTATAACTGAGCTGACCGCGCAGGCAGAGCCTAAATACCAGAGTACCGCGGCTGCTGTGAAAGGGTTATGTTAGGGAAAGTTTGCTAACGCGAGATTTGAATGGGCCAATACCCGCAGGCCCAATAAATACATCTTCTGGCAGTCCATTCAAAAGGGAAATATTATATTTAGTCTAGTCGATCCTCCTCTTCTGCGACTAATACATTTTGCTCATTTGCAGGCAGTATACTCTTATACTGGTTTTATCGAAATAACAATATGAGAGTTTTTATACGATTCCATTGTGTTAAAAATCTAATGCAATGGCACAACTCACAAACATTAGAATTTGAAAATTACCAAAATAGGCTATGTCTGTTTGACAATCAATCGGAACGCAAATCCAAAGTGTCTAGTTTTCCACCAATATTCAATCAACTTGTTTAGAATGTCTAGTAAATGAGTCTGGCCGAAGGGAAGTCGATAGTGACCACAGAGTAGGCTAAACGCTCACTGTCGACTTCAAAAGTAGATTTCTATCATAGAATTATACAGGGTGGGCCAATAGTGCGTGGACGGAAGATTGTGGTCTTACTAAAAAATATTTCAAAAATCTGTCACTTGATTATGGTACGGACCCTTGAGGGCTATAACGTAAAAATATTTTCACTTAAATTTTGACGCTTATACAGGGTGATTCATATCAAACATACATTTTTTTGAATGGAACCCACTATATATTGCATATTTAGATTCCTTGGTCAATTCTAGTGTGAGCTTATGTATCACACATGGAACTTTAAACGAACCGTTTAGGTGCAAATCACCATTTTTGGTATAAGTAGGTATCAGAAAAAAATTGAATATCGCAGCGATTATAAAACTTAGAAGGCCGTGACTTTGCGGTGCGATTAAGCATGAAATGCATCACCTTAGGTCAGACGGCTAAATTTGAATTCTTTTTGTACTTGGAGAAACCAGTAGATTAATTAAGGGAACTTCAATCACAGGTAACTTGATTTTTTCAAATGTAAAATTTGATTATGTTTCTAACGATATAGCATTCTCAATATCAATCTTTTTTCATTTTCATTTTATTTCAAATTTTTAATCAAATAGGTGTTTTTCGATTTTGCTGCTTGCAGGCGACCTAGCAGGCCATGAAAAATAAACAAAAGCCCGTTAATATGGAAGAAACCAACTAACTTAGTAGACAGATGCAAACGAACTAGAATAGCGAGGCAAGATCATGAAAATTCCTTACAACACATCAGCTCTAACCGGATACAACAGCGGGAAGATATCTAATTTTAATGAGTAGCTGGGGTATGACAGAAGTGTTTTCACAGCCTACTAGCTACTGAGGTCTACTAGAGCTTGACAACTTTCCAAAGCGATTAAAAATTTTGAAACAAGAGGAAAACTACCAGCGATTTTTGCTTACAGTCTAACATATTTAGAATGTAATTTCATATTTAATGGGATAAAAAACTGGTTATTTCCGTTTAGTTAAGTCAAAAGTGAAGATATCTCTAACTGGAGCATTCTGAACATCCTGAAATAATTGCTAGAATTCTTTAATTGAGCTATGTTGTAATTTATGTTTATTTCATGTAGTTTTCTACAAACTAAATTATGTTTTACAATTCAAACAGACTGCAATTCAAATTTCATTTTCCGCGATTTTGCTAATAAGTAGAAGTACCTACCGAAGAAATTGAAGGGTTCAGGTCAGAGGTATCATTACTTTTGACTTACGGAAATGGCTACTTTTTGACAGCATTAAATGTGAAAATTTATTCAAAAGACATAGATATTCTGCCAGGGACAATTACTAGTAGTTTTCTTTTGATCAGCTATTTTTTTACTGACTTTGGAAATTGGCTAATAGCTAGTAGGCTGTGAAAAATGAGCATTCTTGTTACCGCTATTGTTTCTGGTTAGAGCTGATGGGTTGTAAGGAATTTTCATAATCTTGCCTCGTTACTCTAGTTAGTTTGCATCTTTTTACTAAGTTAGTTGGTTTCTTCCATATTATCGGACCTTTGTTTATTTTCCATGGCCTGCTAGGTTGCTTGCACGCAGGAAAATCGGAAAACACTGATTTGACTGAAAATTTGAAATAAAATGAAAACTAAAAAAGTTTGATACGGAGAATGCTATATCGTTAGAAAGGTTATCAAATTTTACATTTGATTCTTTAAATCAAAATGGGCATTCCCATTTGAAAAAATCAAGTTATCTGTGATTGAAGTTTCCTTAATTGATCTACTGATTTCTCCAAGTACAAAAAGAATTCAAACTCAGCCGTCTGACTTAAGATGATGCATTTCATACTTAGTTGTACTGCAAAGCCACGCCCTTCTAAGTTTTATAGTCGCTGCGGTATTCAATTCTTTTTCTGATACCTACTTATACCAAAAATGGTGGTTTGCGCCTAAACGGTTCGTTTAAAGTTCCACGTATGATACATAAAGTCACACTAGCATTGACTAAGGAATCCAAGTATGCAATAACATATAGAGGGTTCCATTAAAAAAATGTAAGTTTGATATGAATCACCCTGTATAAACGTCAAAACTTGCGTGAAAATATTTTTACGTTATAGCCCTCAAGGGTCCCTACCATAATCAAGCGACAGATTTTTTAAATATTTTTTAGTAAGCCCACAATCTTCCGTCCACGCACTATTGGCCCACCCTGTATATGTCGAATGTTATGTAACACGAGGTCCAATTTCAGAAGTCTTTGTGGCACACAGGTGGTGCTATTATGTTCCACTTATTTATATTGTGATATTGGATACGCCAAAGTTTACGGAATACATATAAGTTGGATGACTCCCCAAAAATATCAAAATGGCCTGCCCCTTGCTCCGTCTCCCCGGTACACCGGTAGCAGTGTACCGACGTCAGCTAGGAGATATGGGGCGGCGCAAAGTAGAGGTTGAACATATTTAACGCGAAGTGTATACAGTGTCTCAAAAATATCGGATTTTGTTATCTCGGATTTGTTTGCAGGAAATGGATAATATCTTTAGAAGTTTGAGTGTAATCAATTTCGCGAGAAAAGATGTTACCAACCAATTTAAATTTATTAACGGATGGAGAATGACAATCAGATCCATCCTTATTTTGTGGTAAACCTTGAAATGTAAGAGATATAAATACAGGGTAAGAAATATGTCGGAACTGGGCAGTAGTAGAGAATTATAATTTTGGGCATGTAAATTAGGGCAGATGTTGCTTTTTTGCCATTGTACTACCCAATGAGGTATTCGTTTTTGGTCACGTGACATTCGATTCAAAATTATTAATAGGACACCCTATATATTTGTGCCTGTGTTCTTTCCGATAAAACAATTCCAACAAACTAGCACATTTGGGGTCTAAAGTAATTAGTTCAAGAGCTACAGGTACTTAAAGGATTGTATCACGCTAAAAGCGTATAGTGAGACAAAATGTTCATACGGTGGTCTTACCATACCACCCAGGGACATTTTGAATTATATTTCAGAACTAGAAAATATTTTTATTGATAACTTTAACAATTTAGCTTCTACTGCAGCAATTGGAATGACACTGAAAAGCAAAATGTCAAAAATAATTTAATCACATCCATGTAAAGCATTTTCACATGATTATCTTTTAAAACTGTACATACGAGTTCGTTTATACTATGCCATAAAATTTGTAAACTGTGATCTCAAAAATAAGCCAAATAAGTCCCCGCTAAAAGACCCTCGTATTTGAGCAAAAACCAACGCAAAAACTAATTGGCGCGTGCGGCCGCGGCATCGCTTTCATGTGAGTTCTTCAAAGTGCCGACGGAGAGTGATCCAACTTATATGTAGTCCGTAAACTTTGGATACGCTAACGGAGCTAACATGCAGCTAACAGCATTTCATACTCAGTCTAACCTCTCTGTAAATGGATTTTTTGAAATATTGGCATCTTTACAATGTTATAACACGTGCGGTGTAATCATGAATATGAAACTCGTCTAAGATTAATGTATGCGGTGTATTTACAACGAAACATGGTGTACCTTCAATGTTATTACTCTTCCATTTATGTTTTTATTTGATCCACTACTTTTTATTCCAACTTTGTGTTTGCTCTTTGTCATTATGTGTAATGATGTAGTGAATCAACGGAAAAACTACTAATGTAGCTATTGAAAAACGTCATAAATCCGACCGTTTTCTCACATTGTAACATTAGTATAACAGTTCTAGATTCGTGGTCAGTCACAACCATGGCGAGGCTTTTCATACTTCTGAGTCTTAGTATAAGACTTGTTACAGTTCAGCTAACACATATCGACATCGGTAAATCATTAAGAAGTGGTTCAGAATATGAGTCTTTTTCTCTGAGCAAATGCATATCTGAGAATGCAAAATTCTTTGCTCTTTCAAGCGACATTTTATATTCAAAAATGGATTCATCTGATGAAGACGACCTGCTTTTGAAAGAATTGGAGACAAAACTCGGATGAAAAGTGCTTATCAGTGGTCTTACTGGAATCTATTCTAAAGGGATTCTCCCAGAGACTCTGATCATTCGTATGGATGATAGCAAGAATTTGAACAGCAATATTCAGCTTTTTGCCAGGGGTAAGTTTTGGAGGTCGACATCCAAAGTCCTCATTCTATATACACAAGTAACTCCAAGTATAAAAAATATACGCCAAATTATAAAGATCATGCTGCAGAACAATATGATCCATACAAAAATTATTACAACTGATCCAGGAGACCGCAAGAATTTTAACATATATTCCTGGTCCTTCAAAACTAATCGCTTTTGCAATGTTAGCTCTGTGAATATATTCAAAATCAACAGTTGTAGCTACGGCCACCTCAAAGAACCCATCTTAGAAAGAAAAGATACATATTTTAACAAGTGTAAGCTAAAAGTGACTTACCGTGACTACCCACCGTTTTCAATACGTACATTTAAAGGTATGGTAGGTATTGAAGCTGGCATCTTGAAAATACTAGCTGAGAAAATCAACGTAACTCTTGAATATAGGTACAACAACGAACCTCTTGGTTGGATCATGACAAACGGATCATTAGGCCACGTACAATTTCTAATGGAAGGCCAAATGGACATACTGATCGGAGCAGTTATCATAGATGAAAAACCAGCTACCTATGTTGATTTTTGCTATCCATGTGTTTTTGAATTCACCCATGTGTGGTGTGTACCTAACACGTTCCAAAGGATCGGAATAGGGATCATCACTATGTACATTGGACTGGAAGTTTGGATCATCTTCTTTTCTTTATACGTCATATTGAACTTATGTGCTTGGTTTGTACAGTATCTAGAGAATACGTATCACAACCATATATCAGACAATTTTTTTAGAAGCTTTGGCATTCTACTGAGTGTAAGCTTGGACAGAGTGCCAATCGGGTGGTGGTCCAGATATTTTTTTTTCTGGTTACTATGCCTAGCGATGTATATGAACAACATTTTGAGCAGTGAGCTCACCAGTATATTAACTAGTTCGAACAAAGCTCAAAAATACAGCAAAATAGAAGACATATTCAAGTACAATTTAGAAACACATTACAGAATAAAACAGTGGCACGTGATCCCTAGTGAATTCAAATTTCTACACAATGTCCCAGTGGAATTAATCAAGCAGAAGTATCACCAGTCAAATAATGCTACCGAAGGATTGCTGAATGTGGTGACCAAGTCTACCTCGTACTGCTTGGTAGGTTCTCAGAAAGACTATTTATTGGAGAATGTCCCAGAATTAAAGGAAAACAGAGATAAAATATCTTGCCTTAAAGGTGAATCAGTCCACGTCGCTATGAATATATTGTTCAGAAAGGGTCTAGTAGGCGATAATTTCGACATGATACTGCAGCGAATTGTGGATCATGGCTTCCTAGTGAAATGGCAAAATGAGTACAAAGTTAAGGATGGACCAGTCACTGTCTATGAAGCATTAGATAGCAGAATCGGAATTCAACATCTCACTTCAATTTTCATTCTACTAGCTTTAGGTTACACGTTGGCCATGATGGTATTCATAGTGGAACTGTTATGGAAAAGATAAACAATATTGAAGAAGCCTCTTCACACCCTGAGTTATCACATTCACTCGTTATTTCAAATAGTCATTAATAAACTGTAGTTGTCTCTACGCTGGATTTTATTTAACTTGTACCTTTTGGCAGTAACAATGCAGCCTGATATACATGTATGTGAACATATTCCTAGAAGAAAATGTAAGGACTAAGATAAGCAGTTGAGGTTAACAGGTCATTGTTATTAATTATGTTTCAGTAAATACAACTGTGCAAAGTAAGCTGTTTTTACTTTCCACACCGATAGCTGAGGGGAGTATTGTGATCACGAAAATTTTAGATTTTGAGATAATACTCTTTGTGGTCGTTTCATGATATCCACTTAATGAAAATCCACCATTTCCGTCGGTCCTCTCTGTTGGCGCGTTCCTAGCCTTGTAATCTCAATAACCGCTGCATGGATTGTGATTAAATTTGGGTAGCTGTATGTCTTGAAATCTCAGCAGGTAATGCTGCTATAATTTTGAAAATCAGTGTATGGGCGGCGGAGCAATTAGCAAAAAACCAAAAATTTCAAATAATCCTCAAACTTCGTTTTTGGGCGTTTCAGGGGTTACTAATCATATCACACGTTTTTTTTTGTGGTAGTGAAATTGGGGTGGTTAAGGGGTGGAGGATTGTAAAACAGATTTTTGTTGTATCCATAGTATGCTGTCCATTGATCTGTGAGAGGAAGACCTAGCGGCATAATACACTTTTTTAGGTCCATCCGAACATTGCTTTGATTATTTCAAAAACCAAGGAACTTAAAGTTGTCTGATGTATACATACGAGTATTGCTTTAGATCGTTCTGTATTGTGTAACGTGGAAATAATGGGATTGATTATAATAAAATTTCGACACAGTATTACTACCTTGACGAGGATGGAAAGCACGTATGGTTTTTAGAAATCGTGTCAGTGGTGGTGCCATCGATGACAATATTATAGTAGAAGATCCGAATATAAGCCGACCTTCACCGAACTGGTTAATGGATGAAAAGCATTTTGTATTAAATTTAATATGTTAAGAAACATATTGCGAGTAGGTTGGCTGAAAAATTTCAGTCCAGAATATGATTAATTAAATATTGAAAAATTATTTTTTTTTAAACATTTCACTGGTTTGGTTAATAGACAAATCACATACCAATCGAAAGTATGAAGCCCATAGAATATGCAAACGTTAGGTTGGCTACGTTTTTCCCGTCCCAACTATAGGGTAGGCAGGTATAAACAGGTAAATCAATAATAGTAATTTGCACCGGTGTGGTTAATGCATGAAACTTATATGAAAATAAAGATAATTTAATTGCAAACATGTCGATATAGCGTTATCTGCAAAAAATCAGTCTGGAATTCCGGTTGTCGAATTTTAAAGATAAAAATAATGCTGCCAGTGAATACGTGCGCCAGAGAGGTCCGAGCGAACTATCCCGTGTATTAACAAACTGCGCATGTCATGTGTCCGTGAAATTGAAAAGGATAGCGATACACTCGTAAATGCTGTGCATCATTGTATTGGAACAGTTTGCCTTATTCTTCTAAATTGAAAAAGCGTGCTACTACTACTATACTGATTGTTGTTATTTATAAACATTAGATTGTGATAAAAAATGGCTGAAAAGTGTTTTCTATGTAATTCGGACGATGATGTTCTTAACTTTAACGATGAAATGTGTGAAAACTGTTCGTTGAAATTGAATTTTCAAAACTATCTTAGTAAATACATCTTTTAAATTTTTGTAGTTGTGAAATAATGACATGGAGGATTCATAAATTTATACATTTTTGATTATGTTTCATTCAAATAAATCATTTCAATTTCACGGACACATGACATGCGCACTCTCTTTCATTCAATGGCCGAGCTACACGCAGCTGCTATGCTGCGTCTTTTGTTAATACACGGGATAGTTCTCAGTGTATATGTATCGTGGGATAGTTCGCTCGGACCTCTCTGGCGCCCGTATTCACTGGCAGCAATATTTTGATCTTTAAATTTCGACAACCGGAATTCCAGACTGATTTTTTACAGACAACCCTATATCGACGTGTTTGCAATAAAATTATCTTTATTTTGATATAAGTTTCATGCATTAACCACACCGGTGCAAATTACTATTATCGATTTACCTGTTTATACCTGCCTACCCTATAGTTGGGACGGGAAAAACGTAGCCAACCTAACGTTTGCGTATTCTATGGGCTTCATACTTTCGATTGGTATGTGATTTGTCTATTAACCATCGTAGCCTGGACCGAAATTTTTCAGCCCACCCACTCGCGATATATTTTTTAACATATTAAATTTAATATAAAATGCTTTTCATCCATTAGCCACTTCGGTGAAGGTCGTCTTATATTCGGATCTTAGACTATTACTGAAGCTTGTATTTGCAGTGACGATAAAATAAATCGCAAGGGCCAGTCGTTGAATGTTTGTGGGATCAATCTTGATAATCCATGTTTTCCACATGGCCTGTCACTGTTGACAAAATCATCATGATTATTTATTTAGGCGCCCGAAAACAAAAGAAAAAATGTTGGATATCGGAAAGCATTTCAATAAACACTATGCTTTTCAGATAATTATTATTGTTTATTCCAGATCCAATTCAAAATTAATTCAGTGAATGATCAGCTTTAATAAGACAGTATGAGCATCTGTTTTGACAAGACAGAATAAACGTATATGTTGGCATTAAGAACTTTTGCTTGTAGTTTATACCGCCTAGTCTGCAGCGACATGGCGTGTATTCTGATAGCGGCAATCACACTAGCTGTGCCGACTGAGAGACGGCACCATGGCAGCTATTTTAAAGAAAACGAACAGAACACTAACGTAAAAGGAACTCCTATTCGTTTGGATGTGATTTACAAAGCCATAACCGGAAAATGCTTTCTCCGGCTCAACATTTTCAATTTCCTGATACCATCCCTCGCGACTCGAGCTTATTTTGCACCCGTTATTTCCGTCTAAGCCACGGTTATGATCTTGTAGTATTTTGAAACGGGATTCTCACATTTATTCCACCATGGCATGAACAGCTGTTTTGTATCACCTCACGGACATGTTGGCTGATTGCTATAAATTATAACTACTACTACAACTACTACTAATCTTTTACTCTTTCGGCACACATTCTTGATTATTGTCTGTCGGCCTGTCTGTACGCGTTCTTCTAGCCACGTAATCTCAGTAACCGCTGCATGAATTGTGATGAAATTTGGGTAGCGATATGCTGTGGGGTCGTAGTAGGTAATGTTCTTATAATTTTGAAAATCGGTGCATGGGCGGCGGAGTAATTAGCAAAAAACAAAAAAATGTTATATATTTCCCAAACTTTGTTTTTATGCATTTTAGGGGTTCCTGATCATTTTCAACTTTTTTTTTGATGGGGGTGAAATTGGGGTGGTTGGGGGGTGGTGGGATGTAAAACTGAAACATTTGTTGTATTCATAATAGGCTGTTCACTAACCGGTGAAAAAAGACCTAGCGTCATAATACACTTTTTTAGGTCCATAAGGTACCTTGCCTGTTAGAGAAACCAAGTGACTTGAAATTTTCTGATGTAAACGTGCGAGTTCTGTATTGTGTAACTAGGAAACTGTTGGATTGATTTTAATGACATTTTTATACAGTACTGTTACCGCGGCGAGCATGGAAAACATTTATGATTTTTAGAAATCGTGTCATTGGCGGCACATCAATAATAAAAAAACTAAAAATCTAAAAACAGCTCAAACTTCGTTTTCAGGCTTTTTTGGGATTCCTGACCATTTTCAACTTTTTTGGAGTGGGGGTGAAATTGGGGTAGTTGGGGGGTGGAGAGTCATAAAACTCATTTCTTCGTATAGGCTATCCATTTACCTCAGAAAGAAAACCTAGCGTCATAACAGACATTTTTACGTCCATCCGAACATTGTCTTGCCTACTACAGAAACCAAGGGACTTAATTTCTAACGTATACACGATACATACGAATACAGCTTTAGTTCGGTCTGAATTGTGTAACGTGGAAACTATTGGATTGATTTTGATGAAATGAAATAATACTGTGGTATTATTACCGTGGCTTGGATCTTAGAAATCGTGGCGGCGCAGCAATAATAAAAAAATTACTAGTATAGAAACAGCTCAAACTTCGTTTTTAGGCATTTTATGGGTTTCGTGATAATTTTCTTCTTTTTTGAGTGGGGGTGAAATTGGGATAGTTGGTGGGTGGGTTTAATAAACTCAATTTTTTGTATTCATAATAGGTTATCCATTGACCTGTGAAAGAAAGACCTAGCAGTATAACTTTTTTTAGTCTGGCGAGCGATGATTTTGTTGCAAGGGGGTCTCAGACTATAGCTTCGTGCTATCGGAAAATAATAAACTGGTATCAAAGTAATGTGTGGGAAGTACTGAGTCAATCAACTTGACTCCATTTTTTTATTACCAAAATGTTGCTTCTAAAACAAATCCTCATTTTATTTCGTTTGCTTTTGACTTTACGAAGTGGTTTGTGTATGAAATTGAAGGCACTACAAGAATTTGAATAAAATAACGTCGTCATTTATATGGGAAAATCTATAGGTGCTATTTGAAAAGAAAGTTGAGCTTAAGTTTTGGGGGTTGAAAAACAAAAATAAAATGTTCCGAAGGCCCCACTAAGTTTTCTTTTTTACCTATTTCTATTACGAAAATATTAGTCCTCAAAAGAATGTTATTTTACTTGTCTTACGCTTATGACTTTTCAAAAAACAGTTGTGTTAATAAAATTTAAGGTAATACAAGATTTTAAATAGAATAACTTAGTTTGTGCAGGAAAACCTTTTGGGTGCTATTTGAAAAAAAAGGTCGCATGATGTGCACCCTATAGTGCTTTCAAAAATACCACTCAGTTTTAGTTTGATTTTTGTTTTGTTGCGAGGATATCAAGTGTCAAGGAATTTCAGGGGAAATAAAGTTTCAGTAACCACACACTTCCAATGAATATTCAGAACTATTAATTTCAGGTCCAAATATGGCATTATATGGGTGTATGGATATGGAGAAGGTTACATCGATACCGCGGGGCGGTGGAGGGTTCAAAACTATAGGGGGGGGGGGGCTGGCGAAGATTTGGTTGTAAGGGTATCTCAGATTATAGCTTCATGTTATGGGGAAATAATAAACTGGTATGATCGTAATGTGTGGGAAGTACTGAGTAAATCAACTTGCCTATTACAGAAATCAAGGGACTGCGATGTTTTTCTGATGTATGTTACATACAATATTGCTTTACATCGTTCTGTACTATATAACCTGGAATTGATTTTAATGAAATTTAGACACAATATTATTATCGTGACAGGTATGGAAAATGCGTATGGTTTTCGGGAATCATGAGTGGTGGCGCAGCAATAATAAAAATAAAAAATAAAAATATAAAAATAGCTCAAATTTCGTTTTTAGACAGTTTGGGGGTTACTGATCGTTTCGTTTCATTCAGCTGAAGCTTGCAGATTAAAAACTGTGTCGTTATTGTTCCTACAGAGATATTTAAGAAACTATTTACTAGAGTTTTTGTGTTGGATTGTTTTAGAGGGCAGGCGGACGATGATTTGGTTGCTTCATGCAGTGAGAAAATAATAAAATGATATCACCGTTATGTGTGGGAAGTATTGAGTCGATCAACTTGACTCCATTTTTTATATAGGAAATCGTCAGAGATATTCTGCTGGCTGGTTAGTATGCTGTGGTATAACTTCAACCCAAGCTTAAGCTTGCACTGTAAAACCGGCTCTAAATCACTCTAAATCCAGAAAATCGACTAACGTTGGTTTTCGTCATAATCATACAACTTATGTGCACGATTCCATTACTGCCTAGCATTGGAAATCTTTATATTCCTACGGTTGACGCTCCGTCCTTTAGAGCCGTACGTCCGCGTCCTTCGCTACCGTTATGTAATAAAATATGCGACGGCGTGCTCCTTTACCGGCACATCGATCATTGGTAATAATGGGCGAGATTTATATGGATATATATTTCCCGATTCATTTTCACATTATAAGGTCGACCGGAGGCGATGAAAACGTGCAGCCGATTCGTAGAGCGATCGAATAAAAAATGTATTCATGAAATTTTACGCCACTCGAAGGACGTGACTTGCAATAATACGGTGATACAGTCGAATTGGAACTAAGGTTATAGAATTTCTAATAACCATTTAACACGGTCGAGAAGTCGATCTAATTTGTGACCTTGAAGGAATTCGTGAAGAAATTGCCAAACTAGGACATGATCTAACGCTCTAATTTATTGAAATTTTTTGTTGAATTTTAGGGATATTTGGGTTTGCCGACAATACCAACTTCATAATGGCAGGTCGGGATCTGCGTCTGTTATAGTAATCAAAGTAATACTGAACAGTTATAGTTGGTATTATTATAAGTTCCCTTTTTTTTTCCTCTGGGAGCCTATTGTGCTGTAACTTCCGAGAGGGGGGACGGTGCACGGCCAGCACCGTTGGAATGATACCATCATCCCGGACGGTCCGACGGGGGTCCCCCGTCCGGGCCTTCCGGTCGATCATCCAAAGTGCCGGCCGCGTAAGATGCTCCGCGCAGCGCTTGTGTGGGCGACACCGACAGCCAGCCCAAACTGTTGTCTCCCTGGTGCAATTCAGTCAACCACTCAAGCGCTAATCGCGCACAAGGCTGCTGCTGCATTATTATAAGTTCCCTAAATAGTACGTTGGTGGAACCTTATAAATGACAATGAATTCTGGGATACGCTTTGTCAATTTCTTCATGAATTTCTTCAATGTCACAAATTTGGTCGATTTCTTGACAGTGTAAAGTAGTTTTTAAACAGGTAATACACTGGCGAGTAAGACCGCTGATATTTTTACTTGCTACATAATGAACTGAAAAGAAGTTATTAAGATGTTTACACCATTACCTGTGGTAAAACTAATTTCAGAAATTAATCTATTAAAAGTAGCTAATAGCTAATACGAAAATAATAGGGTGAACAAGAAAATGGTGTAATTAAATCTGAACTGTTGGGCCAAAAATAAACAATTAGGGAATGTGCAACGACGGAATATGTTCATGGATTGTGTACTCACCATGAGGATGATATCCCACCCTAACTCCACTACTCCATAGTGTCACTTAATACCAACCAACATGGCCGCCACCGAGCGACGACAACGCACCACACATAAGAAGAAAACGATCCAACCAACCTTTTTTCCCCGATCCTCTTATTGGTCGAAAAAGGTAACCTGCCTGGAATATTTTTACTAGTTGACCCGATTATAAAATTATTATACTGTCATATGTTCTCGAGAGAGGGGTAAACTATCGATTTTCCATAGCTGAAGATCGGTAACCAGCTAAGGCAACCACCATATCAATCAAATAACATAGGCATGACATCCATAAATGATGAAAGGTATACCGAAATCTGAAATCGTACTAGTAACTGACCAAAGGTCCGTTGCAAAGGGTTCACGGTTTGTATAACAATTACAGATAAATGAATAAAATGAAAACCTTTTATTGTTTTTTCGACAAGCCATACTGTATGGTCCTCTTTATGCGCAACTTGTCAGTCTCAGCGCGGAAAACATGTTTTTTCTCTTGACATATTGTTTCATCTTCAGATTCTGATAGGCAGGTATCCATTTTAGAAGTAGATACCATAATTGAACTTAAAAATTGCATGTAGGGTCGGCTACCTGCCGACGTAGGGCATCAAATCTCTATTCCTAATGTCGGCTACACACGTTCCGGCAGACCTGTCAGTTCGAACTGAATGGTCCGCCCACGTCCGGTCGCCTGAGCGTGTGTATGGTCCGGTCTACCTGTCAGTTACGACTGATCAGGCGACCGGAGAAGAATCACATATATGTTCGCCCCTCCGTCCGGCCTGACGTCCGGTCGCCTGAGCGTGTGTATGGTCCGGTCTACCTGTCAGTTACGACTGTTCAGGCGACCGGAGAAGAATCACATATATGTTCGTCCATCCGGCCGACCTGACGCACTACGATTGGTCCATTCAAAAAGAAAGGGACAGACAACTGGTGTTTCCACGACATTTGGATCTCGATACGATCCCAAAAAATAGCGAATCGACCTTGAACAGGAAACGGATTGAAAACGTATCCAATTTGTTTCCACTATATATGTAGTTAGTAATTCTTCGATATCTCGCAATATATACCTGATAGAAGAAAATATCAAATACAAAAGTTATTTGGTTAAGACGAACATAAAAAAACAAAAATATTTTGAAATATACAGGGTGTTGCGGGAAAGTAGGGCAGTGATCAAATTGATTTTTTTATATGGAACCATAACTTTTTTTAATTTTTCTAGTTTCCATCATCGATCTCTATTTAACCCTAAAATATTTTTGGGATAGGCTGCGATGTTACCAAGTTATTATTTATTTTCTAATAATTTGCGGATTTGCAAGGTAGCAAGTAATAGGCCCAAATTGATATATTTCTTGAACTTTTCTCAATAATATTATACAGCGCGTTACTTGAATATTAAGTGAATATTATTTTGGATGTTATCAGCAATGCGCATCTACAGGGTGTTTTTGGCAGAATTTTAAATTAAGGCAATTTGAAGGTCATTTTACTCTGTTTTTTAAATGTATGTTTTATTCTAAATCGAAATATCTACTAATATCCTATCTCGCTTTGTAATATTTTTCTTCGCGTTGGCGACGTTGCCAAGTTAAAAATTATTTTACCAAATTTTCGAACAAATATCTATGATTTTTATTAATAGAACACACTGTATATTTTATTTAACATAGAAGTACTCCCTAGTAATGGTTTACGGCGTGAACAATTTTTAACTGGTGTTCCTAAAGTAATAAAACCGTTTTCCTTACACATACTGCCTATTTCGAGTACCAGATCAGTAAAAGGTACACGAATGCTTAAATATCTCCAAAACTTGCTCAGCTGGAACGAGAAAATCTATATCTGCAGGTTTTCTAACATGCAGAATTCAAAAATTATAACAGCAGCGTTGCCAGATTTACCACTTTTACGTTACACGTCATAATTTTGTTATTTTCAATAAAATCCTCTACTTATCTTTATTGCAATGAATTGCGCATGTCGAATTTAGTAGGATTTCATAACTTCAAAACTTTGTTTCTATTGATTACTGAGATTACTGAGATACGGCAACACCACTTTTTCAGTAAAAACTGCCACCGCTGAAGCGAAAATTATCAATATCGAAGAGTTTTTTACAGCAAAATTAAAAAGTGCTAACATCAGTGTTGTCAGATTTACCACTTTTACGTTAGACTTCATAAATAGGGCATTTCATTCAAAGTAATGACGTGAAACGTAAGATTGGGAAATCTGACAACGCCGATGTTAGCATTTTTGAATTCTGTATGTTCAAAAACCCCTACGTATTGAATTTCAGCGCTCGAGCTGTGGCAGTTTTGGAAATATTCAAGCGTTCCGGTACTGTTTACTGAAAAAGCAGTGTTGCCGTGTCTCAGTAATTAATAGAATCAAAATTTTGAAATTGTGAGACTTTACTAAATTCGACATACGCAATTCATTGCAATAAAGATAAGTAGAGGATTCTATTGAAAATAACAAAATTATGACGAGTTACGTAAAAGTGGTAAAATCTGGCAACGCTGCTGTTAGAATTTTTGAATTCTGCATGTTCAAAGACCTGCAGTTATTGATTTTCTCGTTCCAGCTGTGCAAGTTTTGAAGATATTTAAGCGTTCCTGTACCTTTTACTGACATGGTATTCGAAATAGCAGTATGTGCAAGGAAAACGGTTTTATTATTTTAGGAACACCAGTTAAAACTTGTTCACGCTATAGACCATTACTAGGGAATACTTCTATGTTAAATAAAATATACAGTGTGTTCTATTAATAAAAATCGGAGATATTTGTTTGAAAATTTGGAAAAATAATTTATAACTTGGCAACGTCGTAAACACGAAAAAAATATTACAAGGCGAGATAGGTTATTCGTGGGTATTTTGATTTAAAATAAAACATACATTGTTATATTTAAAAAAACAAAGTAAAATGACCATCAAATTGCCGTAATTTAAAACTCTGCCATAACCACCCTGTAGATGCACATTGTCTGATAACATCCAAAATAATATTCATTTAATATTCAACTAACTCCCTGTATAATAATATTGAAAAAAGGTGAAGGAATATATCAATTTGGACGTATTACTTGCGACCTTGCAAATCCGGAAATTAATAGAAAATAAATAATAACTTGGCAACGTCGCAACGGATCCCAAAAATATTTTAGGGTTGAATAGAAATCAATGATGGAAACTAGAAGAATTTAAAAAAAGTTATAGTACTACCTATATATAAAAAACAAGTTGATCACTATACAGGGTGGGCCAATAGTGCGTGGACGGAGGATTGTGGGCTTACTAAAAAATATTTCAAAAATCTGTCACTTGATCATGGTTAGAACCCTTGCGGGCTATAACATAAAAATATTTTCACTTAAATTTTGACGTTTATACAGGGTGATTCATATCAAACTTACATTTTTTTGAATGGAACCCTCTATATATTATTACATATTTGGATTCCTTGGTCAATTCTAATGTGACTTTATGTATCATACATGGACCTTTAAACGAACCGTTTAGGCGCAAATCACCATTTTTGGTATAAGTAGGTATCAGAAAAAAATTGAATATCGCAGCGATTACAAAACTTAGAAGGCCGTGACTTTGCGGTACGACTAAGCATGAAATGCGTCACCTAAGGTCAGACGGCTAAATTTGGATTCTTTTTGTGCTTGGAGAAATCGGTAGATTAATTAAGGAAACTTAAATCACAGATAACTTGATTTTTTCAAATGGGAAGCCTATTTTGGTTTAAAGAATCAAATGTAGAATTTGATTACCTTTCTAACGATATAGCATTCTTGATATCAATCTTCTTTGGTTTTCATTTTATTTCAAATTTTAAGTCAAATCGGTGTTTTTCAATTTTCCTGCGTGCAAGCAACCTAGTAGGCCATGGAAAATAAACAAAAGCTCGTTAACATGGAAGAAAACAACTAACTTAGTAGAAAGATGCAAATGAATTCGAGTAGCGAGGCAAGAACATGAAAATTCCTTACAACACATCAGCTCTAACCGGAAACAACAGCGGCAAGATATCTAATGTCAATGAGTAGCTGGGGTATGACAGAAGTGTTTGTTTTACACAGCCTACTAGCTATTGAGGTCTACTAGAGCTTGGCAACTTTCCAAAATGATTAAAAATTTTGAAACAAAAAGAAAACTATCAGCGATTTTTGCTTACAGTCTAACATGTTTAGAATGAAATTTCACATTTAATGGGATAAAAAAATAGTCATTTCCGTTTAGTTAAGTTGAAAGTAAAGATATCTCCAACTGGAGCATTCTGAACATCTATTGAAATAATTGCTAGAATTTTTTTATTACGCTATGTTGTAATTGTGATTATTTCATGTAGTTTTCTGCAAACTAATTTATGTTTTACAATTCAAACAGACTGCAACTCAAGTTTCATTTTCCGCGATTTTGCTAATAAGCAGAAGTACCTACCGAAGAATTTGAAGGGTTCCAGTCACAGGTATCATTACTTTTGACTTACGGAAATGGCTACTTTTTTATAGCAATAAATGTGAAAATTTATTCAAATTTATTCAGAAGACATAGATATTCTACTGCCAGCAACAATCACTAGTAGTTTTCCTTTGATTAGGTATTTTTTTACTAACTTTGGAAATTGGCTAATAGCTAGTAGGCTGTGAAAAATGAGCGTTCTTGTTACTGCTACTGTTTCTGGTTAGAGCTAATACGTTGTAAGGAATTTTCGTAATCTTGCCTCGCTGCTCTACTTAGTTTGCATTTTTCTACTAAGTTAGTTGCTTTCTTCCATATTAATGAGCTTTTGTTTATTTTTCATGGCCTGCTAGGTTGTTTGCATGCAGGAAAGTTGAAAAACACCGATTTGGCTGAAAATTTGAAATAAAATGAAAACCAAAAAGACTGATATCAAGAATGCTATATCGTTAGAAAGGTAATCAAATTTTACATTTGATTCTTTAAACCAAAATAGGCATTCCTATTTGAAAAAATCAAGTTATCTGTGATTGAAGTTTCCTTAATTTATCCTCTGATTTCTCCAAGTACAAAAAGAATACAAATTTAGCCGTCTGAACTAAGGTGACGCATTTCATGCTTAGTCGTACCGCAAACTCAAGGCCTTCTAAGTTTTATAATCGCTGCGATATTCAATTTTTTTCTGATACCTACTTATACCAAGAATGGTGATTTGCGCCTAAACGGTTCGTTTAAAGTTCCATGTGTGATACATAAAGTCACACTAGAATTGACCAAGGAATCCAAATATGCAATAATATATAGGAGGTTCCATTCAAAAAAATATAGGTTTGATATGAATCACCCTGTATAAACGTCAAAATTTAAGTGAAAATATTTTTACGTTATAGCCCTCAAGGGTCCCTACCATGATCAAGTGACAGATTTTTGAAATATTTTTTAGTAAGCCCATAATCCTCCGTCCACGCACTATTGGCCCACCCTGTATAATACTTTCCCGCAACACCCTATATATTTCAAAATATTTTTAGGATATGCGTCTGAAGTAACCAAATAACCTTTGTACTTGACGTTTTCTTCCATCAGGTATACCTTGCCAGATATCGAGAAATTACACACAAAATGTTTTAAAAGCCCGTGGAAACGTAGCAGCTGATATATTTCACATTCGCCTGAACGTGTGGAGGGCCGTCAGCCAATCAGAGGCGACCGGTCTTTAGGCGGCCTTGTTCAGTTCGAACTGACAGGCTTGCCGGAACGTGTGGGGGCGAGGCGACCGGTCTTCAGGCAGACCGTTCAGTTTGAACTGACAGGCATGCCGGAACGTGTGTAGCCGACATTACGGTTTGCTAGAAATTGGCACTATGTTTGTTGAACCAGAGCTGCTTGTCCTTTTTCTTAAGGGGTCTATTGTATTAAACTCTCCTTGAAACGAAAATGTGTAGTGGATTTCACGAACTGAATCAGGAATTGTCCTGATTCATTATTATAGTTAGTTGGTTAGTTAGTATATTGATACATTATTTCTCTAATAGCAGACTATCCTACCTTTTCACCCAATTTGTTAGTCTTAGTAAATTGGAGTACACCTGACAACTGAACTTTACAATTAAAAAAAACCTCTGAAACACATCTCGTACACAAAAATGTTCTCTTTTTTCCAGGTATTGATCGCCTATTTGCCCAGTCTCTACGCGTCTTCCAACTGTCGTTTCTAAAGCGTCAAGTGATAATTCAAAACGGTCAAGTTAACTTTCCAACTCGCCAATTGTAAATTCAAACTGACAGGTATGAATTACATCTGACAGTTCGAAATTACAAGTGACGAGTTGGAAAATTAACTTGATGGTTTTGAATTTCACTTGAAGCTTTAGAAACTACAGCAGGAAAAGGAGTAGTTATGTCTATATTAAATGGTGTATTTTCTATAATCTTTTCAATTGCTGCGTGTATGATATCAGCTTCTATATGAGTATGCCCTGGGACTCCAAAAACTTACGATGTATTATCAGGAGTTCTTCTACGATCACCACATTCATAACTGATATCAATATGTTTTTATTTTATCCCGGACAGCAGACGCTGTCACGCAAACGCATTATAGCATGAGGGCCAATGTCAACATTGAACGCTTGGCGCTCGCACTAAATAATAATTCATACTATTTGAATAAGGCCCAATGTGCAGATTGGCCTTTTTAGCTAAAATATATTTGTCCTCAAAAATTGAGTTTGGCCCTATTTGCTTTGCTATCTTTTAAACGGAAGAACATAAGACATTGGCCGGTTTAGACAAAGAAAGCTTGAAAGTATTGTAAATTACCAGTGTGGATAAGCCCAAATCGAGAAAACATGACATTGGCCCTTTTGGAACCAAGCCACAGATATAGAATGATATATTTGCAAAATAATCCAGAGGAACGGACGTAATTTCGAGCGGGTATAAAAAAAATAGACGTTACATGGGGTTTCGGACCTTATTCGTAATGTGACAGACAGCCTAAATTATTGTGGAAGCCAATCAGACTGTTTAGAATAGAATAGAATAGAATTTATTGTCTTATGATATAAGACTAGTCATACAAACAAACAATAAAAAAGTGTATAGAGATAATATAGAAAAATAGACGGAAAATAAATACAGGGTGGCCAATCGGGTGACGATAATAATTTTTTTTAGATAGCCCGTACCGAGACCTTTCGATAGGTCTCTGTACGGGCTATCTAAAAAAAATTATCATCGTCACCCGATTGGCCACCCTGTATAAACAAATAATACTCGAAAACTGGTACAATTCACAACAAACTATCAAAAACAAAAATACAAAACAAGTCATTTCAGGCATTTAAAAGGTCAGCACGCATATTCAGATACAGCATAAACACTAAAATATAAAATAAAATACGAAATTATAAGCTCAGGCTACCTAATGTGGGCACATGTTTACGAGATATTTTCTCAGGTGGTTTTTTAGGGCGTTATTGTTGGTTGACCTTCTAAATCAAGTCCAGTTCTTGTGATGTATTTAGTGTGTATACTGTTGTTCTGCATAAACTAGTCTATATGGTTAAGTGCAAAAATAGCACATTTTAGTATAAATATGGCTTTTACTGTCAACAAGCTAGAAAATAATATCGGCTGGAAGTTGAGTTGTGTATCTTAAACACGATGGAACTCCCCCTCTCCTTAATCTATTTGTCTTTATGGCATCGCTTTTGCAATGCATGCTTAACCAGACTCTTGGATAATAGTAATTTCGAATTATAAAGTTTTCTCACCCTGTCGTGATATTTTATGAAAACGTGAACTGGCCCTATCGCCACCAACAGACAACTCAATATCAATTCCCGCCGCCACATTATAAAAGCAAAAATCTATTGAATGCAGCAAAATTTTAATAAAGAGCTCTGCCGAGTCACTCGAGTCAGCATTCAGAAGTAATCGCGCAATTTTGCAGATGTTCATACAACGATGCTGTCGGAAAGGAAATAGCGACCTGTACAGGGGTGGAACCAGATAATTTAAATAAAAGTCGTCCCTTCAAGTCTGAGTGCACTGTTAGCTCGGTTCCGGGAGAAAAATAGACCGCTATTCTAACAATGTGTCTCAGATTAAACGATGCAAGTTTTTGTAAGCGATTGGGAGCATGAATGAATGAATAAGGACCAGAGGCTATCCAGCACGGAATGTGGCAGGTGCATAGGCCACACGATGGGCCCTTTTGCGCCTCTATCCGCGCTAGTTCCTAAGACCTGCCCTTTTGGCAAAGGCAAGTACATTCTTAGGTCCTATCCGTTTTACATCTATTGGTTCCAAGGTTCTTGAGCCCAGCATAGTCTGCCTGTGATAACCCAGGGTTTCACAGCGACACAAGATGTGTGCCGAGGGTTCTTCCTCTTCACCACACCACGTGCACGTTGGGTCCTTGACCACCCTCATAACGAACAAGTGACGCCTGAAGGTGTTGTGACCCGTTAGTAGACCTACTAGTAATCTCAAGTTATTCCTATCCAGAGAGAGACAAAATCGTCCTATTATCTCTGCAGGCCCTGCTAATAGTGCCCGAGCTTGACGGTGATGACCAGAGATGTTGTTCCATCTCACAGAGTGTTGATTCTGGATCCACTCTCCAGTTGTTTTCCTAATCAAGTTTGCAGATAGTGCTAAGGCTGGTTCCGGGCCCACAAAACTGTTGCCGGATCCCATCCTGGCCAGATGATCCGCCATTTCGTTACCCTTTACCCCAGCGTGCCCAGGTACCCACATCAGTGATACCTTGTGTTTAGCTGAGATGTCGTCAAGAGCCCTCCTGCACTCCAGGACCAGTCCCGACGTTATTTTCCAAGCACTCAGTGCTTTGATGGGTGCCTGGTTATCAGAGCAGATAGTAATCCGCCTCCTAGACCCGTCAATTTCCCGAATACGATTTACACAAGCAAGTATCGCATAGATCTCAGCCTGGAATACTGTGGTGTGCCCCCCAAGAGGGAGAAGCGATTGGGAGCACTTAAGCATTTTTAAACTTCTGCCCGTAAATCTGAGAATTCGGTACCTAGTACCACCTTGCTGGTACATAAAGCAAGAATTTATTATTTTTTTTATTATAGAGGGTTTAAGAAATCGGCATGATTGGCAGGTAGCAGCACTTCCACGTCCGGAAGTGTACCAGCTTAAGTTCTTTGATGTCATATCCAACGGCCGCGGTTTCTATTCCAAGTGCCTGTGTTCTTCCTGAGTCTTTCACTTTCAAGATGTTTTGTATCATCTTATGTACGACCTTCCATCGTACCTCGCTTAATAAAACCACGGGTACCATATTTTCAGGGGTGAGATCTTCCTTCCTTCCAGGAAGCCTGCCCGTAATGGGACGAACTACTGCAATCAAACAGTGTGTCCAACACGGGGCAGTGATGGCGCATGTCGTAAATTGTTCTGCCTATTCGGTGACTATACACCCTGAAAGGGCCATGGCCTAATAGCGCCTAGGTGAGGAAGTAGCACGTTGTCCTGCGCTTGCATTCAACCCACTCCTTATGGACGGTATCAGTCTCTTTGTCCATTGTGCTACCTCCGATGTATCTGCCCATAGCTTTTGCCATTTTTTTTAGCGTGCTGAGCCTTGCAGTTGAGAGATATTCTTCGCCTCTATGCTTGCTTGCTTTTTCCTCCGCTAAAAGGTACAGATGCGGTGTTGTCGTAATGACCTGTAGAGCTCTGGTTTATGCGGTGCGGTATACCTGCTACCCTTAGCAGGCCTTCCTCTGCAGAGTGTCTAGCGTCTGCTGATGTTTTTTTCCTCTTCGTGGCTTTTGCCACACTGAGGCTCCATAGAAGACCATGCATTGAGCTACTGCGCACAGGAGTGCCTGTTACTAGGTGCACCGATATTTGGCGATATCAGCCAAGAAAGAACTGCCACCTTCTTTGTCGCTTTTGCTGCCACTTTTTTGAGATGCTCTCCAAAAGTCTTCTCGTTGTCCAGCTTGATGCCTACGTACACAATGGACTTTTTTGGCTCAAGCTACTCCTAGAGCCTTATTTGTCACGTCACATGTTTGAGTATCATCTCATCACGTGCAACTGATACAAGAGTCAGGTCATCTGGCTAACATCTAAAGAATGTTCCATAAAAGAGGCCCCAGTGCGGAACCTTGTGAAGCTCCGGTCGTCATACTGAGAGCTTTCCCCGCAGTGCTAAGTATCCTGTAGTCAGGGTAGCTGCTAACTAGAATTCGCAGATATCTAGGCACGCCAAAGTTTAATTATTACTAAATATTACTGTACCACCGAAAAGAAGTAAACAAAATATCAAAGTGATACAAGTGCAAAATTAGTTTTAATTACCAATTCCTGTGAATTCGCAACTGGTATGGAACTAAATTTGT
The DNA here is from genome assembly GCA_951848785.1 of Callosobruchus maculatus. Taxonomy (NCBI): domain Eukaryota; kingdom Metazoa; phylum Arthropoda; class Insecta; order Coleoptera; family Chrysomelidae; genus Callosobruchus; species Callosobruchus maculatus. The sequence goes on along the minus strand of CATOUR010000026.1, from coordinate 9,447,080 downwards.
TGCAGAGAGAAAAATAAAATGAATAATGCATAATAATAAATTCAGCATGTTGGAAACGTACCAACGCGTACAGTTAAAATAACAAATTTGTCCGAATAATTGCTCTCCTTACCAAACAATTAAGCAACACCTTACGTGAGACTTAGATGTACTCTGCATCAGTACATCTTATCACCATTTAGCAGATATTTTAAAATTTACAACCACAGAAATTGAGCACCTCTACAAATAATTTTCAGGTGACTCATGGCCATTTGCACCAGCATGCTTAACTGAGACTTAATCTTAGGCGAACCTTATCCCAAAAATTTGGATTACACCGCTGTTATACGTATTTTTAACTGAAGCTTAAATGCTAAAAAGCCTGAGCAAAAAGCTAAGCTGAAGATTTCTTTGGCTTAAGTAACACAACCTACGATTACTTTTTTATTCCAATATCAGTTTATAATGTTTATGTTTGCCAGGGAAAAGGGCGTTAAACTGATATTTTGAACGTTATGGGGGCTTTAGAACTAAATCTTATTATATGTGGCATTCCTAGAAGAATCTAATATAGTCCAATCGTTACGTAGCCGTCGTAAAAAAAGGCGTTTAACAGCAATAGATCGGTAAGAAACGAAATTTGGTGAGATGGTAGACATTGGTCCCCTGGACCTACAACTTCGACCTCGGTGGGGGGGTTTGCCGCTCGAGGGGGGTAGGGAGGTGAAAACTGCTCCGCGAGAATTTTCGAAAAATAGCGCCATTTTGGTAAGTTTCGTCGCCGATTAAGATGAAGAACTTTATCAAAAAGTGTTATTTCCCTAAAAGAGTGATGTATTCTTATTTCTTTATTATCTGCAGCTGCATACACGCACGCACTTGGTTTTAAAATAATTACGACATTTAGGAACACACCGCTACCTCTACCGATATGTGCTGTTGCGAAAAATAATTTATTTGTGCATACTTTTAGTGGGAATGATACTGCCTTACTACCACGGCGTTGTGTAATTAAGACAAGATTCAATTTGTGACCTCTGGAGATTGCCGCTAGAGGGTGGGGGAGAGGAGGGTGGCAACTGTTTTGTGACGCTTTTCGGCAAATGGCGCGGTTGTGGTATTGTGGTAAATTCATATAATATATGGAAACAATACAATTCTCGACAATTTGTGTCTTTACATTTTTCTTGTGCGACCAATACTTTCGATTCTACAGTGCCTTAAAGGTAGGGTGTGGTTTTTTGTTTTTACTAAAATCATAATTTCATGGCGTATTAAGTCGAAGAACGCTATCAGAAAGTACTGTAACAGGTTTTCTCCTAAGAGATTAACATTCCTCATGTCTCTATTCTCTGCAGCTACCTACTACCGGTATTAGCCAATCGTTAAGTCCTACAAAATTCTTTTGAGTGCAAAAAGTTCGAAAGAAATGAAATTTGATGGGATGGTAGACATTGGTATCCTAAACCTACGCCTAGGTTTGCGACCTCGGGGGGTTACCGCTCGAGGGGTGGGACGGTGAGAACTCTGCTTTGCCAAGTATTATGAAAACAGCATCGTTTTGATAAGTGATATCGAAAAAAAGTTTCAAACGGTTTATAGAGAGAACAAAATTCACCCTCCCACTCCCACCTTCCAGCAGCAACCCCCAGAGGTTGCAAATTGAATTCCTTACATGTATGGCACAAATTCAGCAACCCTAGAGGGGCATATCTATAAACATTGACAAGGGTGTTTCTCAATTGGGACGTTCGTCTATATTTAGCCCTTTAGTTTAGTTGGAAGTGCTTCCACAATATCCTGGTCAGCCATCAACACTATATGGATATGTACATCCATAGGATGTATATTAGATATTCCAGTTTGAACATGTATATTTTGAATATTCATAGGACGTTAAATGTACATGTGAAAAATGATATACACTACTGTAATATACTATGTATGTTCACGTAGGTATATCCATATGTGAACATACATAAGATGTTGGTCTATGTATCATATATGCATCTAATAGTTTACGCCTGCGCGAAGTACAACTAGTGCCATTGCTGATTTCTAGTCATTCTGTCGTACGACTCGTTCGCGTCCTTCGTGTGTGTGCTGGTGCTGGTTGTGCCTGATTACCTGATCGAGTGAAATATTGTGCAATGTTACTTATTTTTTTACTACTGGTAACACTCACATCCAGCGTTTGACGGTAAGTCATAAGCGGAACAAACCACCTACAAAATTTTATAACCTTGATTTCTTTGTGATTTTAGACATGCCATTCAACAGAAAAGAGATGACAATCACAGTAATCGATTTTGCCAAGTATTATTATTGTAATTAGGAATTGAATTAATAACAATACATAATTAAAGCATACAGTTTGTTTATCTTATTACTGCCTCTACATTGAACTTTCATACACTATATGCATGTGCATTAAAAGTACATGAATGTACATTCAATGGATATACCATTGATGTGTATATATCCATTGTATGTACCATGTATATAATATGCATGTACATTAGACGTCCATATGTACATTCTATGGATATGCCATGGATGTGAAAGTTCGCGACAAACGTACATGCAATGTATATTTTTTTGATGTCTATTTGACATACATTAGACATTCTTGCTCCATTTGTGGATATACATATCCATTGACTTGATATCCACTGTATGTACATTGTATATACTTTTGTTATGTGGGTCCTGTTACAGGTAGAAGATGAAAGATGAAGATTCAGAAACAACGAATTTTATAGAAACAGTCTGTAATTGAAGAAATGGATTCATTGTTTTAATATAAGAGTGAGCATTCGCACACAGATTTCCGTCCAACAAGGAATTGCATAATATTTTTAATGACTCAGATAATGTCAAACAAGATGAGGATACATTTATCCATAGAGGTAGAGCTTAGAGCTATCGTCGCCGTCGTAGATAATTAGGTCTAACGAACGAAACTATACTATTTTTAACGGTACCTTAATATTTAGGCAGAAAAACGTAATATAAAATATTGAGTTGACAGTTTCTATTAAAACTATCTTTTTGATAACGAGTTTTCATGTTAGATTACATAATCGCATGACAGTAAAACATCTGCAGTGCCCTCTGTTATACTTTTAATTGAGTAATCTGATATAATATTAGTTGCAAGCTTTTCTATTTCTAGCTTAACTATCTCTTTACCTCTACATGTTTATTCTCATTTGAAACAAGCAATATCGCCCTGTAGCTACTAAGTCAAGACAAACTTGGAAAATTTTTATATAACCGATTATTAAGTAAGAACAGCTCTTTCAAACGAGATCTAGCTTGTTTAATTCCGTTGACTTATACCAAAGTTACGGCCATTTAAATAAAAAGCTTTATTATATTTCCCCACCACTACATCTTACAAGACAGAGCAAAAAACAATTAACAAAAAAAAATGCAGAATTGTTCAGTCTACATAACGGTAGAATTTACAATATACCTTTATTTGCATGTTTTTTGAGAAAAAGCCGTTTTTCTGATTGACCGTAACAGTTACGCCCCCTAGCGGTTGCTTGTGGAAATTGAAAATAATTTCCAGCGATTTCTCTTAGCCGATTTACCCAATAATATTTTTTGCTCGAAGTTATACGATTAACGGTTACCGAGATATTGCCGGCGTCCATTCTTATTAGGTCACCCTGTACATGTAAAGAGAGTATACAGGGTTATTCACGTTATTCGACACGGAGCATTATGGCTAAAGTATTTGATAAAAAAGAAAATAATAATTTCGGATGGATAGAGACCCATAAAGGCTACATTTTAAAAATATTTTCATGTTATACAGGGTGTCCCATAAGCACGAAATGTATCAAAGTTATGTTTTTTTTAAATGGAACATCCCGTACATTATTGAAAAAATCAAGTTATCGCTGATCGAAGTTTCCTTAATTAATCGACCGATTTCTCCAAGCATAAACGTAATTTAAATTTGACAGTCTCATCAAAGCTGACGCATTTTATGCTTAGTAACACGGCAAAGTCACAGCCTTCGAAATTTTATAATCTCTGCGATATTCAATTTTTTCCTGATATCTACTTATACCGAAAATGGTGATTTACACCTAAACGGTTCCGTTTAGGTCCCATGTATGATAAATAAAGTCACACTAGAATTCACCAAGGAATCTGAATATGCAATAATATGTGTTCCATTTAAAAAAACATGGCTTTGATACATTTCGTGTTTTTGGGACACCCTGTTATGAAAATATTTTTAAAATGTAGCCTTTATGGGTCTCTATCCATCCGAAGTTATGATTTTCTTTTTTATCAAATACTTTAGCCATAATGCTCCGTGTCGAATAACGTGAATAACCCTGTATAAGCACATCAGATTCATATTCACTTTACGGCGTTTATATCCTACTGAATTCCAGGTCCATTAATAGTTTCAGCTATATTAAGAATTATTTTCTACCTATTAGTGCGTGTTTTCTTAGTTTTTATTAAACTATATTTATTTTGGTGGACTACATCGGGTGCGTCAGTTAATACCGATTGTTGTACGATTGATTATGGAGGCGTTTCAAAAAAATCCTATTTTGCAAAAAATATAGAGGCCTATTAATACATACTCAATTGTATGCCAAATTTAGTAATGTAGTGAAATAGTAACAGCTTTCATAATAATCAAAGTCAGTTTGGGGGAGGGGCAGCGACGTTCATTACATCGACGAAAAACGGAAGGATGTCCCAGTTTTGCATCGATGTCACTGCTAGCATTTCTTTTTAAGTCCAAAAAATTAAAATTCCGAACGCAACCCGCCCCCCAATTCCACTTTCGTTTTTTAAAGCGCAACCATTATTTCCAGTTATTTCTTCATGCATATCTCAATCTCCGTCCCCCATTCAAATCTTTTGACAGAACTCGTATCACATATAAATTGGAGAGATGTATAAAAATGTGTACGTTTGTGTATACAAAGTATATTTGGTAGAGGCGTTTCTCTTCTTTTCGCTTTTTTCGTGTCGTGAGAAATGACGTACATTTCCTTATTCGTGAAACTCCCACTGCGGATATGGACCAACTTAGATGGAATGTCTGTGCATAAAGAGGACGGCTGACTATTTTTAGAGAATAAACTCTAGAAATGAAGTAAACATATACCCTGAAAAGGGATGTGCAAAGCCTCGTATACAGGGCGTCCCTGAATTTCCTTCACACGTGATACCTTCGTAACAAAACAATGTTCAAACGAAAACTGACTGGAATTTTTGAAAGTACTACAGGGTCTATTACCATGCTTTCAAAACATTTTTCTTGTACTTCAACCCTTAAAACTCACCCCCAACTTTGTTTTTTCAAATAGCACTTAATAGTTTTTCCTACACAAATTAAGTCCTTATTTTATTTAAAATCCTGTAGTACCTTTGACTTTATACAGAAACCTATTTTTTTCGTAAAGTCATAAGCATAGGGTAAATAAAATAAGGATTTGTTTGAGGCGTAGTACCTGTATTTTCGTAAGAAAAATTGATAAAAAACACAACTAAGTGGGTCTTTAATAGCTACCGAATGGCCTATCATACGATGCTATCGGAACATTTTTTTTACTTCAACCCCTAAAACTTACCCCCTACTCTTTCCAAATAGCACCTCTCAGCTTTTCCTACATTAAAGAAGTAATTATTTTATTTAATATCTTGTAATGCCTTTGACTTCATACAGAAACCAATTTTTTGCGTAAAGTCATTAACATAAGGTAAATAAGTTGAGCATCTGTTTGAGTCGTAATATAAAAGGGCATTTGTTTTCGAAAGCATGTCTTATAGGCCTTAAATCCCAATCAGTTTTATTTCTATGCGTTTTTTGCGCTATCATGGCCCTCTTGGTCGAAAATTATCGAATTTGAGACCACCCTCGTATCTCGGTTGTCTTTTATCTTGTTGAAAAGTCTAAAAAAGGGTCTTATCGAATTTTTTCTGTAGAATCCAGCGGTGTAGTTTGATTTCTTCTTACTCTAACCATTTTTCAGTTATAAAGCAAACATATATTTTTTTAAATGGAACACCCTGTATATTATTTTTGAAGTCAATCGGAAATAATCCAGTATTTTCAAAAATATATACTAGTATGAATTTTTTCTGAAAACTAAGCCAAAATTTCATTTTATACTTTATTTGTAGGAGTAGGCCATGACTAATCTATTAAAAGCAATATCCAAGTAAACAATTATTAAGATACAAGATACTCAATACTTTTAAACTCAATTATTTAATTGTATTTTATACGCTATTAACCACTATTTGTGATAGTGTTCAGTAAATATTACTTATTGTATTACTCTACAAACATTATGTCTGAAGAATATCAACACACTATTGAATTTGAATTTGAATCAAAATATAAACTAAACACATCTAGGCGCTTTTAGAGATGTTGGTTCAAGTTAGAGACTATTTTCTGGCACAATTTCTTATTCTTTAAATGGCGTTTAAAATAATTATGGCGATTAAAAATTTCCAAACTTGGATCCTGCGCAAATGTTGAAGCATGTTAAACTTGTATAGATGATAATTGTATTTTTTTAGAATTATTTCTGCAATTGACATTTGTACCCCTACAGCTTCTTCTTTGCACTTACAAGATGATAAATGCGTTGCTTCCATATAACCTTATACGTTTATTTCCCTTTGCTCCCTATTCTCATTGAAATAAGTTTTAGGACGTGGTTGAATAAAGGATCCGTACCTAACTATATTTATTTTTAGACGAGCAAATACATCTGAAAACGGTTGCTCTCTGGGTATCTGAACTGCCATTATTATAGAAAATTGACAATAATTAAAATGAAAACACACAGAAAAAACAAAGCTATATTTAATAAAAATATAATTAAAAGCTGACAGTCTCGCAAGTCTTTTACAGATTTGCTTTTTTGCTTTTAATAGATGAGTCATAGCCCGCTATCTACTCAAACACAATATTCATCATTTTAATATGACATGATTATTTAAAAAAGTGTATTTTGATTCTGCTTTTTCGAATTTGAGTAGGAAGTAAACGTTAGAAAAATCAAACTTTGAGCATAATTTTCTAAATAACTTAATACTAATATATATTTTCGAAAAGCTTGAATTATTTCCGATTGACTCGAAAAATAATATACAGGGTGTTCCATTTAAAAAAATATATGTTTTCTTCATAACTGGAAAACGGTTAGAGTAAGAAAAAATCAAACTACACCACAAAAAAATTCTATAAGACCCTTTTTTTAAATTTTCAATAGAATAAAAGACAACCGAGATACGAGGGTCATCCCAAAATCGATAATTTTCTATTTCACCCTGTATCTCAAAAACCAAGAGGGCCATGATAATTTTGTTGGCGACATCTTTAGTTTCACAAAAAAGTAGCATACTATCGCGAAAACCGCAACTGTCTATCTTCAAAAATAACCGAGATACCCCGTAAAAGTGCCCAAAATGGGACATGTACACTTACACTCCCCTGTTGCTAAAAACGCTGCACCGATATTCGAACATTAAGCACCAATCGATAAATTGTTGGGGCATTAGGACCATCTCGAACATTGAAGAAGCTACGATATGCTCTGATATGGGAACCCCCAGTAGATGGTAGGGGAAATGACAATCAATGAGGAGGATGTATTATTTTTTTTGTTGTAGGGCGAGGGATTTTGGTTGTAACAGTTTAGGAAATATATACAATTCAAAGTCGATTTTGTTCTATCACTGCATGAACCTTGCGTACGACCTGAGAGAAGAGGGTCTTTGCAATTGGCGCCCAACGTGGGGCTAGCAGTGTGATAAAGAATCTGGCAGCAGTGACAGGATATTCTGGACCGAATTGTATGAGTTCCTTTATTCAATCTACGCAGTTGTCATCGCCAGGTTGTATCGACGACGGCGTAGATGTAGAGGGTAGCTGAAGAACCGTTGGTGCGGCGAGCAGCCACGTCGGGTGGACCGGACGGCCGGTGTGACGCGGTGCAGGGGCCACATGAGAAATACTAGAAAGAAGCGGTAGACTGTGACGCGGCGTAATTGGAAAAGAAGAGATGCCTTGAGCTATAAAGGGACTTTGGAAAAGAAATAGGAATAAATGCATGTCGTTAGTGAACTCTAATTACCATCACAGTTTTAAGGTTATACCTAGAGTAGGTCTATGCTTTTAGTTTAGTTTAGGTTCAAATTTTCGTGACGTCTAATAAAAGGAAATCTGCGAAAATGAGTGAAAGTAATGACATTGCAAATTCTGAATTACAAAATTTTGTACAAATGATGGCAAATAATATATTAGTCATGCAAGATAGCATAAAAAATTTCGCAGACTTTGGAGTCCGCTAATCTGATCCAGGGACCAAGCACTCGGTTAGTAAGGCACAAAAATGAGCAAGAGAGGCAATTATTTAAAAAAATGAAATAATCAAAATGAAAATCAACTTCCTGTGTTGCCAGTATCAAACACAACAGTATCGTTGCCTATAGGAGAAAAGAGAAAAAAATAAACAGCAAACCTTTTTTCCAGGTACCATTGGAACGAAAAGTTTTGATGTAGTGAGTATGGTAGTAGCTGGTTTGAGTAAACCCGCTATTTTTAGGTGCGATTGGCTGAGTAAAAAATCGTGACGGATTTAAATAATATGACTATGTTCATGCATAACAATGAGGCTTTGTTGAACATTAACGTTGATGAGGGTGACTCGGATGTAGAGATGGATACGATGGTTGAGAAAGCCGAAATTTTGAGAAAAGGGGAGTTCTCTGAAACACCGGGTAGGAGTAATGTACTATTATAGTCAAACGAGATAGTAATGCGCAATGAAACACCAGTAATCACTGATCAAATATGAAAATGGTGTACTGGGGAAACAGAATGTGGTGAACTTGAAAAAGTGTCTGTCAACGGTGGACCCAATTTTTTTAAGATTTCTTGTTCATATGCATCGAGTGTCTGTATTAGTTTAGGGTATGTTATTGTTCTGCCATTATAATTATTGTACTAAGGTAAAGACGGTTACTATCTTTAGTAACAAATTTTTCTGCTTTATATTTGCCTTTGTTAAGGAAGTAATGATATGGGAATGCCCAGATGGTAGGGAGAATGACAATCAATGAGGTAGATGTCATTTTTTAGTTTTAGGACGAGGGACCTTGGTTGTAACAGTTTAGGAAAAATATACAGTTTAAAGACGATTTTGCTGTACACTGCATGAGCCGTGCGCATGATACTACGACACTGACTGATATGACCACTTGGCGGACAGATTTCGAACCGGTCTGCGCATGACGTCACCGTGTGACAAAAGTGTACAAGCACATGGCGCCAAAGCATTGATTTTTGAAAGTTTTATTTCGTTTCTTGTTATATCTGTCTTAGATATTTAATATTCATACAGAATGAAAATAGCTCATGCGCAGTATAATATAAACGATACATATTGCTCTGTATCTGAATAAAAAATTGGTGAAATAGTTATACAGAGAATTGATATTAATCGACGCCTGACCCGTTTGCAGTAGTTCCGAGCGTTCTGAATTTCAGATAAAAAAATTTGAATGTATGTACTCAAAAAAAAATTACATTGTGGAAAAAGAACAGAGCCAGAGCGGTCTGGACGTATTTTTCTGAAATCTCATATAAGAGGTTGATTGGAGTGCCTAGTGAAACCATCTTTTTGTGGGAAAATTTCTCGGGTAGGGGGTGAAATTTTTATATACTCTATATATTATGTTGCGTCACCAGTTTTTCAAGCCAATTTGCATATGTCTTTACTGTATAATTTTCTTAATAAAAGGTAGACAAGAAATAAATTACATGATTTTGTCATTAGAGGTTTTAAAAATCATGAACAAGCATAATGGCATTATGTTTATGGCGAATGAATATTGACTTTTTTCTGCTAATGATTGGTGGAAAAATACATTACCAAATTTTCTTATTTTTTATTTATTCAAATATATGTCACAGCCGCGTATATGTTAAACATAAAATTAAAACATATCACAACACAACAATACAATATCTTTCTGGGCTAGTACAGGTGAATTCTCGTATACTAAAGATTCCTAGTAATAACAGGTTTTTCCTCAAATTTTTTCAAAATGTTTTCACACGATGTGTCTGTTTAATAATATGCTCTAATTAAAAAGTTTGATCCACAATGACAATAAGAGCTGAAAAAGGGATGAATAGGAACATATAGAACTAGCCGTTCGCTATATGAACTGAAAATGAAATATCAAAATACGTTCTGCAACCTGTAAATCTCCAACCATCTTTTAGTGCATTTTTATTTTATGTAGACTTTTTTTTATTCCAAATAGGAAAGGCGCTAGGAAAGCTGAATGCACCGTCCCAGGACCCTGTATACTTATTACCATTGATTAAAGTCATCAATGTTATTACTTTGTACTATTTTACAATGTTAGTGAATTTCAGTTTTCTAATATTCGAGGTCTCTCTAATTCCCCTATCAAGAATTCGTATTCTGAAATACATGTGCATATAGAAAACAAGCTCATATTTGCCTCATCAGTCACATATACATTCTCTGATAATTTGTTTAAATTCGCAAGGCAGTTTTTTCAATTTTCAAAGCCTTTCCATTATAGTTGGAAAATATATGGCCGAGCTCATTACATTTTGCCAAGAACTCATCTGTATGTTTTTGTAGTCCACCTTCTGTTAAATGGTTGACCCAACTGAGAGAAGTATCTGTGCAATCTGGGATATAACCCAGTTTCTCTTTATTTTTCAACTTAAATGCAATGAAACCTGCCAAATTTTCCAAACCATCCCAAGTAGCGGTAGTGTGACGAATAGTTTTTACTTTTTTATTATTACATCCCACAACCACACAATAAACCATTGTTCAAATATGTGTTAAACTCCAGGATCGCAAACAATTAATGTTTTATCAAACTTTACTACGGTAAACGAGTGAACTCAAGAAAATAAACTGAAAATGTTCTGGTATAACCTGTAACTAAACGAGTAAACAAACCCCGTTTGTCACACGCTGACGTCACAGGTGGAAGCGAGACGGAAGACATCATGCGCGTGAGCATACCTTCTAAAGTCGTAGTACCATGAGCCGTGCGTACTGCCTGAGAGAAGAGAGAGAGAGAAGTTGCTCTCAAAATGAAACTTAGCAACTTTTGTTCTTTATTCTATGCGGAGTTTTTCCATCATAAAATTCCCAACTCTTTCTAAGCCAAATCTGAGAAGAAGAAGAAACAATATGAAATAGAAATTTTATTCACCATATAAATAGAGATGAGAGAATATTATTTTTCAGACACCCGAAATTAAATTTCCTTCACCTGTATACTAATTACTAATTACCTCAATATTTCTCATGCCAGGCTCTGTTGTATATGTTCCCAAGCAGCTATGCTCCTTCTTTCATGTCATTAAAAGCACGTACCATATATTTCGAACTACACAAATTGTCTACAGCTCATATTAGTCAAACAGTCTTTTTCTATTTTTATCTTCAAACACATTTTATGGCTGCTATAAGGGTGATGGAAATAGGAGCAAGTGATGAACAGATTCGATGTTTAACAGACACTTATTTTAGACTTTGATGTATATTTACTAAAGTATTCCAGTATAGTATCCACTGCGCTGTCAAATAAAGTTACTTTACATTGTGTAGCTGCTTAAAATAAGTAGGGAATGTTGGGCTATTAGGCATAGATTGATGCGAGTCTAAAGTGATTATATTTGAAAATTTCTTCTAAATCCATTTAGATACAGCCAGCAAGATATACATACAAGATGTTCATTTGAAAACTTCCCACCCCGGATTTCTCGAAAACCGCTGATTGAAAGAAAAAGGCCGAGACACGTCAACACATTTGTCAAGGGTAATAACTTTTTAACCAAAAACCACTTCACCCCCTTGTACCCTCTGGCCCCCAGGATCATCACCTTAAGAAGTTTAAATGACAAGGGGTATCGAGTAATATCTTCTTCCAAAGGTATGTCGATTGTCGAAGTCATTTACTTTGACGTTCCATTTTCTTAAATCGGTCGACCCGTTTTCCAGAAAATTAGAATATTTATAATCAATTTCCATTTGTATACTTCACTGGTTGAGATTAATACCTGCCTGTCAGACACCCCGCCAGGATAAATAAAGTTATATTATTATTATGTTTTAAACAAAAAAGTGCAGCCCGGGCTCCGACACATCGAGCTGCTGTTCCATTACCCAATGACTACTCCTCACACCGTGAGGTGAGCAATCACTGGGTCCGCGAATCGTGCACTCTAAGTAGACGAAGGGACCCAAGGATGACTGCCTTCTGCATTCTGGCGGCTAAGATGTGGGCCGCCGCACGGCACACCGGAATTTTGCGCAGTGCAGAGAGCAGCGTATTCCTCATTCCACCTAGGGATCCCATGACCATAACCAACAGACTTACAGTGTAGTCTGGCCAGAGCCTGCGAAGTTGTCCGAGCAACTCCTGATATTTGGTCCGCTTTTTCTCCTCCTTAGAGACGATGTTTACCTCGGCAGGCGCCGAAAACTCAATAACGAACATCGTCTTCTGTTGGTGGTCGAGAAGGACTATGTCGGGCTTGTTTGCCTGTACAAGCTCGAGCGTGGGGAACGAGTAGTTCCAGTAAATCCGGCATCTCTCGTTCTCCACAACGGACTCTATATCCCCTGGAGCGTATGGCAGCACCGGTGTCTCATCGATACCGTATGAGTGCCTTAAATGATAATAGAGCACTCGTAGAGCCGCGTTGTGCCGATGGACGTAAGCCGTCCCAGCGTACGTCTTACACGCCGACAAGAGATGCATAAGCGTCTCTGGCGCCTGTCGGCAAGCTCTACAAAGGGTGTCGGGTACATCTACACCCATAACCCTTTTACGGTACACCAAGGTGTTGAAGACACCGTCTTGGCAAGCCATTATAAAGCCCTCAGTCTCCGACTTCAACCCACTAGACCTTAGGAAAGAGAAGGTCAACTGCTCAGACAAGCCATGCTCTTCCAGATGTTTGTAGAAGATTCCATGCATTGGCTTATCTTTATGAAGTCTTAAAAGGAAGTCGACTTCGGCAGTTTTAATGTGGGATTTTAATTCTGCGGGAGCGAGTTCCGTAATGGACTGGTGACACCTCCGCTTGAAGTCGAGTGTGAGGCTGAGCTCCTCGGCTGCTCGTTTCGCTGCGCTAAAAAGAAATGCTCCTTTACCCGCATTCTCGTGCTCTCGCACAAAGCGGATCAGGGGATCGGTGCTGTTCGTTACATAGCAGGCAGTGGCCAATACTACCCTGTTGTGCAGACGCTCCAAACTCAATAGTCCACGCCCTCCCAGGTGTCGCGGGAGGTGTAATCGCGGGACAGAGGACTTAGGATGCAGACTCCTCTCCATATTCATCCTTTTGCGGGTCTTCGTGTCGATTTCCTTCAGCTCGTTCACTTTCCAGTGTATAGCACCAAAGGTGTATAATAACAATGCGACCGCAAGCATGTGTGCGGCAGCGACTTTGTTCTTACCGGACAGTTCTGATGACCAGATCTGCCGGAGTCGGTGCAAATACTTGCGGCGGAGACACTCTTTGACCAATTCTGCCTCTTGGACATGACGCTGCGCCACTCCAAGGTAGGTATAGGTATCTCCGGCATGCAGTTGTCGCAAGATGCTCCCATCAACGAGCTGTTCCTCATCTCCAATATCTCCGCTTCGTCCTTTCTTGAGATGAACCAATGCACATTTGTCTGTCCCGAACTCCATTTCGATAGCATGACTGTACTCCTGCACCACCCTCAGCGATTGTTGTAGTTCGCGTTGGCCGGAGGCATAAAGTTTTAGGTCATCCATATAAAACAGATGGGTGACCTTGTACCTCCGGTTATTGGGCGTGCCACAGCTGTATCCTTTGGTATTTCTCAGCGCTATGGACAGAGGCAAAAGTCAGATGCAAAAGAGCAAGGGACTCAAAGAGACTCCTTGGAAGACACCTTTTTTCAATGACACCAACTCTGTCTGAACCCGAGTTTCACCTGATGTTATAGTGAACCGGGTCTTCCAGAGTGGCATCAGATGTTTGATGCGTCCCACTATCTGATTATCCACCGAAAGGCATTCCAACAGCCGCACAATGAGCTCATGAGACGTGCTGTCGAATGCCTTGCGATAGTCAATCCAGGCCATAGAAAGGTTTCGCTTGTACTGCACGGAGTCCTGCGTGACACATCGGTCAATCAACAAGTTCTCCCTGCAGCCAGCTACTCCTTTCTTTGACCCTCTCTGTTCATACACGTCGAGAAATACAGGATTCACAGCTTGAAGGACACGCATGTACAAGATTCTGGTGAAGAGCTTGTAACATGCGTTCAGACATGTTATTGGCCTGTAGTTTTTGGGATCAGACGAATCTCCGGGCTTCTTGACCGTAGCTAAAAGTAATAATCAATAAATACTTCTACAATGAATAAACTATGAATATAATTATTTTACATAAGAGTTAACATCCCAAGTAAACAAAAATAAAATTATATCTTTTATTTTGACAAATATAAAAGTGGATATCCAGGAAACAGATGGTTGGGTTTAGGTCCCATCTATCAGATGGTTGGATTTAGGTCCCAACCTAAACCCAACCATCTGTCCTGGATATTATACAGTAGGTCACTAAACAATTGAGGAGATAAAAGTGGATATTCGCGTTAGCGAATGTTGGTAGCAGGTATTCGCATTTGCATCCGGGAATGTCAAAAATGTGATATTGACATTCGTTACACTACTAGAGCACAGTTCTCACAACACCCCAATTTAGTACTGAAATATAATTTGATTCAAAAACATCAAAAACATATTTATGTCGATTGTAGAAAAAATGTGCGTAACAAGTGCCAAAAGCACATCAATTATTGTTTTTTTGAAAAAAAAAATTAAAAAAAGGTTGTAGGGCCTGGGTTTCGATCCAAAGACCCTGAGATTCACTATCGGACACTCTAACCACTAGACCATCCATCGATTGAGGAGATCTTTTCAACGAAACATATTCGATTAGGTACTTACTTACTGGAATCTGTAATCTGACATTCAAAAACATATTTATTTCGATCGTAGACTTCGTCTCGAGCTGCAAACTTCATCCATCTACTGCATTGCAACAAATATACACTAGTTACTAGTTTACCAGTACGTATTTTCGCGATTGGCTGAGAATCTAGAATCTAGTATCGGAGTACGACGTCGTTGGTCAAAGGTCATCCTGACCGCCATGGTGACGTCACACGGGTTCGAGAGCCGTCGGCGTGTTTTCGGTACCTACTGGATTCAAAATCCCATTTTTATTTTGATATAACTTTTGAATTATTACGAAAAAAGGAAAACAAAACCAGTTTTGCTATAAAACTTATATGATCTTTCCATTTATGACAAAAAAAATTACTCAAAACCTCAATTAAACAACTGCTCAATATAAAATAGGTCGTTTTATTCATCCTGAATAAAAATTCTCCCGTCATAAATGATTCCAGCATAAAGGTGCTACGCACATCTTGTGGACCATGTATCACGTTATATGTCTCCAAGGTGTCAGAAAAAGGTTTTTTTAGGAGGTATAAAGCGGGATCGCATAAAAGGCGTTGACAACCTCTGCTGGCGATTCCTATTAAGGAATCTGCCCTGGGTGTGTTGAATAATGGAAATCGGTGCGTTTCAATATAAACGTTATCATTTTTTATGTCGTACACCAAGAGTGTTATGGTAAAAAAGAGTGGCAAGAGTTGTGGTCTATTTTGATAACAAATATTTAACGATTTCTGTTACAATGAAATGCAAACATTATAAATCACTGGGGTGCAACAGAATGTGCCTCGTAAAACAACTAAAACAAAGTGAAAGCCAAATCCGTCAAAACTATTCATTGATTAACTGTAGAATTGCGCCCTGTTATACATATATCATAGCAAACGTTGGCAATTGAGAAAAGTTACACAAATCTGAAACATAATATGCTCTAGAGCTAAAAGTCCATATAGATTTTTCTTGAATGCAAAAACTACCAAGAATGTAGGTTGAGTCAAGCTGAATGAATGAATGAAGGAGGGATATAGGCTTTCTGGTGGCCAGAACCACCAGTGCATAGGCCTATAAACGGGCCCTTTTGCACCTCTCTTTACCCTAGTTCCCAAGTCCAGCCCTTATCGCAAAGGTGAGGATGGCCTTGGTTCCTGCCCATCTTATATCCTCAGGTTCAAAAACCCTTGAACCGAGTGTAGTCTACATGTGATACCCAAGGGCTTCACAACGACATAGAATGTGTACCAAGGATTCTTACTCCTCGCCACAGCGTGTACACATCAGATCACTTGCCACCCCCCTCACATGTAAATGACGTTTGAAGGTGTTATGGCCGGTTAGCAGGCCGACAAGTAACCTCAGTCGACTTCTGTCCAGTGAGAGACAGAACCGCCCCACCGTAGCCAGAGGCCCTGGAATAATTTCTCTAGCTTGATGGAGATGTCCAGAGATTCCTCGCCATCTGATAAGATGCTGATTTTAAAACCACACCTCTATTTTCCTTCTAATGGTACCTGCTGCCAGCCCAAAAGCCGGCTCAAGACCCAGAAAGTCTTCCTCGACCCTCCGCCATTTCATTACCACTAACTCCAGCATGACTGGTCACCCACATAGGTGACACCTTATGTCTTACCGCAATGTCATCCGAGACCTTGCTACATTACTCAAAGAGCCTTGATGTAAACCTGCAAGCATTTAATGCTTTTAATGCTGCCTGACTGTCAGAGCAGATGGTGATCCGCCTGCTTGGCCCCTGAATTTCGTAAATACGAATGACACAAGCTAAAATCGCATATATCTCTGCTTGGAATACCGTGGTGTATCCCCCAAGAGAGAGGGAGAGCTTTGTTTTTGGCACATAGACCCCAGCGCCGGAGCCTTCGTCGGTGAGTGAGCCGTCAGTGCACCAGACTGGCCCTCTACCCTCAAAAGGTCGCCTGCCGCTTGGCCCCCACTCTTCCCTTGTAGGACACCTCACGGTAAATTTGCAGTCGAAGCGATATGTAGGAGAAATTATATCACTCCTCCTATGTAGAATAGGGTCATCCCTTTGCAGTTCCTAGAGGATGGCAGAGTGTCCCCTGCCAGGATTCACAAAGGACCAGCTGCCTTGACTCCACAATCGAAACGCAGACACCTTTGCCTCCCCTTGAACTACCAAGTCGAGTGGAGGAAGATTAAGCAGTGCTTCTAGCGCGCTCACCGGGTCGTGCGTACTGCACTTGTTATGCTAACATAAGCCAAGCGTTGAATTTTATTCAGCTTTGCTTTGATTGTTTCTATCCTCACACATGGCCACCAAACCAGTGATCCATACAGTAAGGACGGCCTAACGATTATAGTATGGACCCCGAACATCACCTTAGGAGTCAAGCCCCAATTCACTCCTACAACCCTTCTGCATACCCATAACGAATTACGTGCCTCATTGATTTTATTTTCTACATGTCTCCAATCCAGCTTCGAGCCTAGAACTACGCCTAGATATTTTACGGATTGGGAAAGTTCAAGTGATGTACCAAAGAAGGTTGGTCGGATATCTTGGGTGGGAGCCTGAATGGCGACACCAGTCCCAGTAGGTGTCGGCCGCTCCTCTGAACGTTTATTTTGGCTTTCGCCCGTCACCGTCTCAGCTACCTGCTTATTTTTGCTTAGCGTTGTGAGCACCGCCGAGCTCGCTCCACAGTATAACCTCAGGATTTTTAGTTCAATCGCTTTCCAGCTCATGGAGTCCACACTGAGAACAAGTCGTACCCCTTTTGGTTCCTTCTTGCTCTCTAGGATCTTCCACCAGCTGGGATGAACCCCTGGGTTTTGTCTACCTAGCCTCCTCAGTAGAACCCCGTCTTCCAGAGGGGGTCCCGGAAAACAGGCCATTACTCTATAAAAAGTGGAAAGTTCAGCGAAGCCTATGGTTCTAAGCTTCGCGCCTTCCCACGCCCGCAAGTCTCCTGCCCGGGCTTCCAGCCATGCCCGCGATTACTTGTTCTCGCAGACAAAGATGACTGCCCCTTTTGACAGGTAGCAGCCCCCGAACTGTGGAAGGCCTCCGGTAGCCCATCCATCAGCACGCTGACCGCCTCCTGCACGTCGAAGACCTGCACCTCCGTAAGTTGAACCCCTGGGTAGTCTTCTGGTACGAAGACTACTCGCTCATAGCTGGTATGCGCGTCAGTCACGGTGCGGGCCCTCTTTTTCGACGAGGCCCCATCCGGCGTGGCACCAATCGAAGATCGGCCGATGCCCCGCCAGATGGTGCCTTAGTGGAACCTGACGGCAGAGGAGCCTGGGTTGCCAGAGTGTTCCGACCTCCTGAGCCCTCCGCTATCTGCTCCATCCTTCGCCTTGTTTTCAGCGCCACTGCGCGACTTCTTTTTAATTTGTAGGGAGCCCACCCCTTTAGCGAGCTCCCCAGCTGTCCTCTCGGTCAGCGTTCTAGCGAGGTCATCTGAGGAGACGAAACCCGGGTCATCGGGTGCCCCTGGTGAGGAGCTCCCAGATTTTTTGAATTTGTTGTTTATGTCCATACAAATCCCACGAGTAAGGGGGAAATATTCAGTTCCCACCTGCGGTGCCCCATACACAGGTGTACGGCACAGTACTCTGGGAGGTTGCCCGGTATCACGGAGGCTCCGTCCGCGACGGTGCATACTCACCGCCACGCACCCTTCGGCACGGGTCGCATCACACCTTGGGTTGGTCGATCCGCCAGGACTAGCGTCGTCATATTCGACGGAGACAGGGGCCACTACGAGAAAGGTGCAGAAATAAGAAATTCTGCAGAGGGCAGGCGTCAGATTGGTCTCCTACACACCCCTGGACGGTCTCGGGGGCCTTGGAAGAGGCTGGAGTCTCAAGGACCATGACAACTGGTGAACTCGAACCTCCGTACTCCCTTAGCCCCTTAGCTGAACGCCTCATACTCCTGTAACCAAACTGTAACTGTTTTCAGAAAAATAAATATACAAGTGTATTTTTTTACTTCTTCTACTTTAATATCAACGAACGGTTTTACAGATATTTGCGATTTTGTCCGATTACGTAGGACTACTGACAGCAGAAAACCTGGAAGTAGACTGATATATTTTCAGTGTTTTCAGCCAATTGATACCTTTGATGTATCAGTAGGAAAAATAACTGTATATTATTTTTCAACTTTAAAAAGTCAAAGAAGAGTAAGTCGAACCACTGGAGCTTCTGAAACCAGAATTTTAAGAGTATTTAAACGGGATCACCGATACCGTTTTCATTTACAAAGACCCACGTTTTACAACCGGAGATGAAGAATAATAGAAGGTAGTATTTTGTAGGTAGCTGATGGGCAATGATCACGACTTCTTAAAAAATGTTATGTGGGTCGACGAATCACATTCTACTCGACGTGGGATTGTAAATTACCGCTGATCAACATGTATGGGCATACGAATATCCATATCAAATCAGATCACGAAAGTTTCAGCATGATTTAGCATCAAATTTTGGCTGGGAGTCTACAACGGTAACCTCTTTGGCCCATATGTTCTGTCACAGCAATTGAATACTAGGAATCTACATTAAGGCGGCTCCTACGGAGAGCATAAACGGTCATCTTCAGATGATTTCATCCCAATTCCTGACGCTCTAGTTTTCAATATTTTTGCTTGAAATTTTTACATGAAGTTCAAAAGGAAATTACGCAGGGGGCTATCGAAGCATTTTTTGAAAAAATTGATTGAACATGAAATATGATCGCTTGAAGTTGCCTATTTTCTCCGTCAACTTTGTAATTTTTTTTAAGAAAAGCCCAGAAGCAAAAATGAAAAAGTGCTTCGATATCACTCTGGGCAATTTCCTTCTAAATATCATGTGAAAATTTCATGTAAGAATATTGGAAAATGAGCGTCAGGAATTGGGATAAAGAGCATCTGCAAATCGCCTTCCTCTTCAATTTTACAAATTTCAGGCGACGCGCTAACATGACTGTTTCCATTTCTTTCTAATGTAGCGCGCACCTGTTTATTTGTCACGCCCATCGTCCGTTCCTTTTCAGCTCCCCGCATCTTCCGGAGAAACCATTCCGGATTGTAGGAGCAACGTTAAAACTTATTTGATTAGAAGTAGTATGTCTTGTTATTCTTAAGGCGGCTCCTACGGAGAGCATAAACGGTCATTTCCAGGTGACTTCATCCCAATTCGTGACGCTCTAGTTTTCAATATTTTTGCTTGAAATTTTTACATGAAGTTTAAAAGGAAATTACACAGGGGGCTATCGAAGCATTTTTTGAAAAAAATTGATTGAACATGAAATATGATCGCTTGAAGTTGCCGATTTTCTTCGTCAACTTTGTATTTTTTTTAAGAAAAGCCCAGAAGCAAACATGAAAAAGTGCTTCGATGTCACGGTGGGCAATTTCCTTCTAAACATCATGTGAAAATTTCATGTAAAAATATTGGAAAATGAAGCGTCAGGAATTGGGATAAAGAACATCTGCAAATCGCCTTCCTCTTCAATTTTACAAATTTCGGGCGACGCGCTAACATGACTGTTTCCATTTCTTTCTAATGTAGCGCGTACCTGTTTATTTATCACGCCCATCGTCGGTTCCTTTTCAGCTCCCCACATCTTCCGGAGAAACTATTGCGGATTGTAGGAGCAGCGTTAACAATTACTAATAGTATCTCAAGAAATCATCAAATATCTCGAAAACCTTCCGTCGTAAGGACTATCAAACAGTGTTATTACTATTATCAACAATATCAGTGGCGTAGCAGTTCTTTTGCAGTGGAATTTCTCCACCACTGATTATTGTAACTCATCATCATATCCTTTGTACCATGGAGGACCATTCGCTATCCTGTGTACCAAATTTCAAATTCAAATAGGCAACGGTCTAGGAAATATTTAAAATAATATATATATTTTTCAAAAAATGTGAATACCATTTATCTCGAAACCGAAGCTATCCCGGATATAAGTGTATTGGGAAACTGTCATTGTTCTGACATTACCTATGATGTCTTGAAGTTATGTCATTATAAAGTGGACCACCCTGTGCATTATTAGTATGCATTTTTTACCCCAGAAATTTCTCCACGCATCATCGTTTTTTGCCAAATCAAACAAAGATATGAGCAACTGTGCTAGTGTTTTTTGAAGTTTCTCATTGGTGCTTGTGCATAGTTTATCTTTCTGTGAAAAATCCTATACCTAACTTCTTACTTTGGATTGGATATTCTCATGACAGCTTTCTCTATGGTCCTCTAAGGAATCAAACTACTCCGTTCTTGTAACGCTTGTGAGTTCTCGACCTGTTTTATACAATACATTTAACCTTAACTTTCAGTCCTTAGCGATTTCGCTGCTTATATATTATGTATTCTTATTTCTTAGGAAAGACAAGTAATGTGTTTTAATGGAGGATGGCTTCATTCTCAGAAAGAAAAGCTTTAGTTGTTTTTATGAATAAAAATAATATGAATAAAATCCTGACATATTTAAGCTACCCTGGAGAGTCCACGATTTATGGTTAGTTACCTCTAGGCTAACATCACTGGTGTTGCCACAATTTAAATCTCCCGCTTTTTAAATGTTTCTTTCCAAAACGAAGGTCGTATGGGAGTATGGCACGAGTATACGCAAAAATTTTCAATTTGAGATAATAATTTTTGAACATTTCATAACGCCTACGTCACGAAAATCTATCGCAGTCTGTTTAGCTTCTGGCTGTCAGTCATTTTGTGTCTCTGTCTGTCAGTCTGTGTATGTCCTTCTCTTTCCATGATTCTTATAAATAGCACGTTTCCACAGGCCTTAAATACGTTTTCTAAACTTTTGGAGTCTTATGATTACTACGTTTCCATGGGCTTTGAAAACTGCTTTCAAAACGTTTTGCGATTTTGGATTGTGGGTATTTCCACGATAAGTTTCGAAACCATTTTCGAAATGCATTCAAAACGTTTTCAACTGACACTCTTGCAAAATATCATTTCCTAGTTTTATAACCTATTTTGGTGTTTATCATAATTCTTCAGGCATCTAATTTCGAATAAACAGCAACAAACCGACAATAGTGACATTAGACAGCAACACACTGCGCATAATCCCCAGCGGCGGAGCTTTCCCCACAGGAGGCAGGACCGGGCTCAGCCCAAATCCTGTGGAGAAGGTTACGTCGGAGGTTTGTCCACGATCTACCTGGCGCGTCCCGATGGCTGATAGGGACCCCCAGAGCATAAGTTCCCCCGCTCTGGGGTTGCAATGAATAACAAATAGTTGCTCGCGGATCATGTGGAACCAAAGAGGTTCTCGGCCTTCGGAGAGCGCATGGGTTCCTGCCGTGTCGGCGCCGACTACACGCGTATGGCGTTGGGTAGGCGTCGGTGGGGTGGAGACCCGTGTGTTCCTGCTGGTTGGGAAAGCAAACTCCCGGCTGCCTCTTCGGTACCTACTTTTCTCCCTAATTACCTAGTAATCCTATCACAACCTTTCCTCACCCGATCTTACCCATCCTTTACGTGTTTTGTGATGCGTCCATCCCTTAGATGACGACATGGCAATGAATAAGGACAAGAGGATCGTTTCAGTGCCGCGGCCCACTGGGAGTGCTCTACGGAGCTGATGTGAGCGTGCTCTGCCGAAGTGCGGTTGTGGTGCTGGAGCAGGGACCAGCCCCTTCGGGCCCTGATCAGGTAGTGTGCCTTGGGTGCAAAAGTCGGAATTTTGCACTGCTCCGAGCGAGCGCCGGTCCGTCCGCGTATTCCGGGACCGGTAAAGCGATTGGCTGGGCCCCAGGGAACTGGGGTAGGATTGCAAATTGCATCCGAGGGTATACCCGCTCCCAGTTATATCGGCCCGCTCCTTGACACACGAAGCGCTGGAAGCGACATATATGGATAAGTCAACAGTAAATAGAGACCCATGCGATGAAGCGACGGACCCTTTCAAGAGGCGAGATAGTCTGAAAAGGACGCCGCCTGGCAGATGTAGATCGTCCTCGCTGTCCAGTTTTCTAGGACAGAAGATGGAAAACGCCGGAGGTATAGAGGATAATCCCTCTAAAAGAAAGAGAGCCGAAGACCTGGTGGGCACGACTGCCACAAATAGAGACGCGTTCGATGATCTGGTGTTGGCACTTGTAGCGAAAGCACGTGCGTTGGAGGGGTATATAAGCCAGATCACAAATACCAAAAAGCAAATAAAAGATGCTGGCTCCGACATCATGAGAATGTCCCTGAAGCTACAGCGTCTCAATAGGGATAGAGTAAAGTCCCCTGATACCTGTCAGAAGTTGGACATAGGTACACAAACCCTCTGGAATATGGAGACAAGGGAGGTACAGACGGATCCTATCGCTGAGGACCAAAAACCGACAGGTGAGATGTCTACTCAGACTTCATCACCTGAGGAGGCAGAGGCGATGAATGAAATAAAAGCTGCCATCCAAAATGGCAGCACCTTTCAAGACTTTTCCAGGGTGGTGGAGAGACTATGGCCCCAAGAGGTTTACTCTAAGGTAAACATAGTGACTGGGGATGTCATGAACGCCCCTAAGGATCAAGACCTGGCTATCGTCACTACCAGTGACCTTAGCCTTGAAAAAGGGATTGCAAGGCGATACCGGGAGCGCTTTGGTGGCGTAGAGGAGCTAAGGGCACAAGGACAGCAACTAGGGGGACTTGCTTATTTGGTGAACACCATAGCCGTCCCCACAGAGAAAGGGATAGAGAGAACAGACAGGTATGTCTGGTATGCAATAGCTGAGAGCGAACCGCTTGAGCTAGCTGACACCGAAAGTATCTACAAGGCAACTTGCAGACTAAGAGATGAAATGGAGGCGCAAGGAAGAACGAAAGTTGCATTGCCCTACATTCAGACGTACCGAAAAGATGTTCTATTGAAGACCTTTGAGTTTGTGTTTAGTAAAACGCAGATTCAAGTGTACGTCTACATGCGCGAACAAACGCATGAGAGGAAAAGGCGTCGCAGAACAAAAAACAATGTGAGTCCGCACGAAGAGAGGAATGCTGGTAGTAGTAAGAAATCTAAATTCCGAGAAGGTGTCATCGTTAAGGCAGGCGGCGCATCATATGCCGACCTCGTAAAGTCCTTGAAAAGTGGGGTAAACCTCAAGAACGTCGATGTTGAGGTGTCAAGAATGCGGAAGACCCACGACAGCGATGTCTTACTTGAAGTAAGCAAGGGCAAAGCAGAAGACTTACAGATAGCTATAAGTACGCAAGTACATAGCGTACAAGTGGTCAGAAAGACGCGGCGGGTGGTTCTGCACATTAAAGGCCTGGACAATGAAGCTACAGAGCACGAGATAACTAAGGCTCTGAGGGAAGCTGTTGATGAAGCAACCGCCGAGTTCAAAGTAACCTCTATTAGGCCAGCTGAAGGGGAAACAAGAAATGCTACGGTAATAGCAGAAGAAAAACTGGCAGGGAAGCTCATTAAGATGGGTAAAGTGCGGATCGGATTGGTACATTGCCAAGTCCGCGAGCGCAAAGAGGACGAGAGGTGTCGTAAGTGCTGGCAGTACGGGCACCATCAGTCCAAGTGCACGGGTCCAGATCGCTCTAAGCTCTGCCTAAGATGTGCAAAAGTCGGACATGTGGCTAGAGAGTGTAAGAACTCACCGTTCTGTCCTATCTGTAATAAGGAAGGACATCAGGCTGGGCAAAGAGGCTGCGGAGGAGGACCGCAGAGAAATTGAATTATGGGCAGCTATCAACTAAGGTTTCTCCAAATAAATGTCGACAGGGGCAGAGAAGCTCATGACCTTCTAGTCGCCACAGCTGCAGAGATGCAATCAGACATCGTATTAGTAGCTGAGCCCAACAAGACCATCATTACTAACGACGTATGGCATAAGGACAATAGAAAAGATGCAGCTATCATAATACGGAATAAACAGGTAACTGTTGAAGCATCTGGAAAGGGTGATGGCTTTGTTTGGGTGGAAGTGGATAACATTGCTATCTTCAGCTGTTACTTCTCCCCAAACGCCGATCTGGCCGACTACCAAATTGCCTTACACCATCTTAAGGAAGCTATAATCGAGCGGGGCAAAGAGTCGATTATATGCGGGGACTTTAATGGTAAATCCCCAGAATGGGGAATGCTCTATACGGATGCAAGGGGTAACCTTCTAGCGGCGTGGGCTGCAGAGCTCAGCTTGGTGATTATCAATGAGGGGGATAACCCGACCTTTAGCAGGGGAGATTCGGAATCCATCCTAGATATCACCTTTGCTACAGAAAATATGTCCAGAAGGTTGCACCAGTGGCAGGTTCTTGAACAAGAGAGCTTGAGCTGTCACAAGTACATATCGTTTGTGCTTGAAACAAGTGATGCCCCTGTGTATCGTAGAAGCACAGGTAGAAAGGGGTGGAATCTAAAGCAGCTAAATGGGCCAATGTTCACCAAAGAGTTGCAATTGAGAAGTTTGTCAATACAGCCGCCGAACTCATAGGCCTATTAACAGAAGTGTGCGACATATCAATGCCAAGAAGGAACCATACTAGCCCGCGAAAGCCGGTATATTGGTGGTCCAGCGAAATTGCTGAGTGTCGGAGGGACTGCAAGAAAGCAAAAAGAGCCTCAACTAGGAGGAATTTGAGCGAGGAAGTCAGGGAACAGAGAAGAGAAGTATACAGAGTCAAAAGGAAACTACTTCGCCAATTGATTAAGGCTTCCAAGCGCAGATGCTGGAACAAATTGATTGCTGAGGTAGATCTGGACATATGGGGTAAAGGCTACCAAATCGTGGTGAAGCGGATGAATATCACCCCGCAATGCCTACCAATGAACCCGGAGAGAAAGGTAGAAATACTGAAAGCGCTATTCCCGGTGCGGGATCGCATACATTGCAATATACACCCGACTGGTATGCTGCACTATTTTACAACAGCTGAGCTGTTCTCTGCAGCAGAGAAGTTGAAGAGCAACAAAGCCCCAGGTCCAGATGGTATTCCTGCAGAAATTGTAAAGCTTGCAGTAAAAGAAGTCCCGCAGCTATTTCTAAGAGTGGCAAACTGTGCCTTAGAGTGTGGCTGTTTCCCAGATATCTGGAAAGTGGCAGACGTTGTCCTGCTCAGAAAAAAGGATAAGCCGGCGGAGCTACCAACGTCATATAGGAATATATCACTGTTGGATACAGCTGGCAAGATGCTAGAGCATATGGTGTTGGAGAGGCTCATGGTGGACATCGACTCTCAGGGCTCTTTATCAGAAAGGCAGTTTGGTTTTCGGAAGGGTCGGTCGACAATAGATGCCATAGAAATGGTCACCAAGCTAGCCAGGGAGGCAGCCGTCGTGGTAAACAGAAAGATGCAGCTGTGTGCCCTTATCACGTTCGATGTCAGAAATGCTTTTAATGCAGCGACTAGAGACGAGATAGTGGACAGGCTAAAGGACATTGTGACGGATAAATATATACTTCGGTTGTTGGTCAGCTATCTACAAGACCGGATAGTAATGGCTGACAACGGGGTCACTTTGGAGATGAACTGTGGAGTTCCGCAGGGATCGATCCTTGGTCCTGTTTTGTGGAATATACTATACGATGGAGTCCTTAGGATAGAGATGCCTCGAGGTGTCACCACGGTGGCATACGCCGATGACTTGGCAATCGTGGTGACGGCCAGGGACGAGGAGGACCTTATGACAAAAGCCAACTGGGCCATCGAGGAGGTAAACTGCTGGCTGAAAAGCAAGCAACTTTCTCTGGCGCCAGAAAAAACGGAAGCTGTACTCCTCACTGAGCGGAGAAAGATCGGTGAAATATCCTTTAAAGTAGAAGACCTCGTCATACAGCCAGGAAAATTCCTGAAGTATCTAGGAGTATGGTTAGATACTCGGCTAACGTTTGGGGAGCACATAGGCAGAACTGCCGAGAAGACGCTGAAGTTAACAGCGGCGCTCTCAAGGCTCATGCCGAACGTTGGCGGACCTAGGGCGAGCACAAGAGCTTTATTGAGCTCAGTGGCCTTCTCGGCGATGTTGTACGGTGCGCCGATATGGGAATCAGCCATGAAGGTCGCTAGACACCGAGCTAAACTTGAGTCCGTCAGTAGGCGCGTCGCCATTAGAGTGTGCAGCGCGTATTGCACTATCTCGGCTACGGCGGCTGAGGTTATTGCAGGTATCCCTCCGATTTCCCTGGTTGTTGCTATGAGGAGAGAGCTGCATGAGGGAGTGCATGGAGGCAGTAGAGAAGCTGCAAAGGCGGAACTGCTCGAAAAATGGCAACAACGTCTCACGGAACCCAGTAAAGGTGAGTGGACAAAGAGGCTGATAAAAGATATTAAGGCCTGGGTAAATAGGGAATTTGGTGAGGTGGACTATTACCTGACACAGATGCTCTCGGGTCATGGCTGTTTCCGCCAATACTTGTGGCGTTTTGCTATTTGTGGCGAGCCCGCCTGCTTGTATTGCGGTAAGGTGGACGATGCTGAACACACCTTCTTCCACTGCGTCAGGTGGCAAGATAACAGAAGGGAGTGCTGTAACAGCCTAGACATAGTCATAAGCCCAGAAAATATAGTGCAGCAGATGCTCACATCTGCTGCCAAATGGCAAGCGGTAGCTAAAATGGCAAAGGGCATACTAAAGGCAAAACGGAGAGAAATGGGTCCCCTGGAAGCTCTAGTACCAGACCGATATAGGGATGACTTTTAAGCTGAGTGATAAATGACTGTGATATTTTGCTTCTTTTTAATTTTTAATTTTAATGTGTTGTGACGTCTTTCAGTAGCTACGAGACAGTGAGGAAAATAGGACTCCCCATCACTTGAAGTAATGCGCAAGCGGTTCCAGGTGATGGTGGTGATGATAAGGCATGGTGGCCTTATTAAAAAAAAAAAAAAAAAAAAACTGCGCATAATCCATTTCAAAACGTTTTGAAAGTGACAGCTGGTGTTTCCATGATACTTGGATATCGATACGATCCCAAACATTAGCGAATCGACCTTGAACAGGAAACATTTTGAAAACGCGTCCAATTGACATATCCACGATTTCAAAACTCAAATGAGTATAGAGATAAATAATATAGAGCACAGCGTAAATCTAGTACTTTATGGGAGGCAAGATAACAGAAGGGAGTGCTGTAACAGCCTAGACATAGTCATAAGCCCAGAAAATATAGTGCAGCAGATGCTCACATCTGCTGCCAAATGGCAAGCGGTAGCTAAAATGGCAAAGGGCATACTAAAGGCAAAACGGAGAGAAATGGGTCCCCTGGAAGCTCTAGTACCAGACCGATATAGGGATGACTTTTAAGCTGAGTGATAAATGACTGTGATATTTTGCTTCTTTTTAATTTTTAATTTTAATGTGTTGTGACGTCTTTCAGTAGCTACGAGACAGTGAGGAAAATAGGACTCCCCATCACTTGAAGTAATGCGCAAGCGGTTCCAGGTGATGGTGGTGATGATAAGGCATGGTGGCCTTATTAAAAAAAAAAAAAAAAAAAACTGCGCATAATCCATTTCAAAACGTTTTGAAAGTGACAGCTGGTGTTTCCATGATACTTGGATATCGATACGATCCCAAACATTAGCGAATCGACCTTGAACAGGAAACATTTTGAAAACGCGTCCAATTGACATATCCACGATTTCAAAACTCAAATGAGTATAGAGATAAATAATATAGAGCACAGCGTAAATCTAGTACTTTATGGGAGGCAAACATTAAGGACAACATATACTTTATGTTCGGATTACAAAATGTA
This sequence comes from Callosobruchus maculatus, assembly GCA_951848785.1. NCBI lineage: Eukaryota > Metazoa > Arthropoda > Insecta > Coleoptera > Chrysomelidae > Callosobruchus > Callosobruchus maculatus. The sequence continues at coordinate 9,418,317 of CATOUR010000026.1, read as the reverse complement.
AGGTGTTACGTTATGTGACCTCATCTAGATGTGGGCACATGACATCCATTTGGGCCTGATGAAGCCAATTAGCAGAAATACGTATCGCTCGGGTTACCATCCTTCAATTTTTCTGCTCCTCAACCTCTTCCTGTTTGCGGACATCCCCAAGATTTTCTCTCCTTACATTTTGTAATCCGCACGACTACCATCCTGTATACTTTTCCTTTGGGGGCTTCAGATGTCCTTCGGCAGGTAGCTATAGCTGGCCTCCGTGGCGACATCAACTGTCGTCTCCAAAAAAGAGATCTGTTGGCCGAAGTCACAAATGTGCTGGCTGGCTCTTGTCGGTGATTTCTGGCTGTGTGTGTGTTTTTTTTCCATCCTTGACTCCTCAGGTTACACCCGAAACCAGGTGTTATGTTATGTGACCTCATCTAGATGTGGGCACATGACATCCATTTGGGCCTGATGAAGCCAATTAGCAGAAATACTTATCGCTCGGGTTACCATCCTTCAATTTTTCTGCTCCTCAACCTCTTCCTGTTTGCGGACATCCCCCAGATTTTCTCTCCTTACATTTTGTAATCCGCACGACTACCATCCTGTATACTTTTCCTTTGGGGGCTTCAGATGTCCTTCGGCAGGTAGCTATAGCTGGCCTCCGTGGCGACATCAACTGTCGTCTCCAAAAAAGAGATCTGTTGGCCGAAGTCACAAATGTGCTGGCTGGCTCTTGTCGGTGATTTCTGGCTGTGTGTGTGTTTTTTTTCCATCCTTGACTCCTCAGGTTACACCCGAAACCAGGTGTTATGTTATGTGACCTCATCTAGATGTGGGCACATGACATCCATTTGGGCCTGATGAAGCCAATTAGCAGAAATACGTATCGCTCGGGTTACCATCCTTCAATTTTTCTGCTCCTCAACCTCTTCCTGTTTGCGGGTAAGGAATTTTTATAATCTTGTCCCTTTAGTCTAGTTAGTGTGTATTTTTCGGCTAAGTTAGTTGTTTTCTTCTATTTGAACAGATTTTTGTTTATATTTCATGGCCTGCTACGTAGCTGATAGGTAGGAAAATTGAAAATCGCCGATTTGTTTGAAAATTTAAAATTAAATGAAAACTACGAGAGATTGATATTTACTACCTTATATCATTAGAAAGCTTATCAAATTCTACGCTTATCCGTACAAAAAGAATTAGGCATTCCCATTTGAAAAAATCAAGTTATCGCTGATCGAAGTTTCCTTAATTCATCGACCAATTTCTCCAAGCATAAACGTAATTTAAATTTGACAGTCTCATCAAAGCTGATGCATTTTATGCTTAGTAATATGGTGAAGTCACAGCCTTCCATATTTTGTAATCTCTGCGATATTCAATTTTTTCCTAATATCTACTTATACCGAAAATGGTGATTTACACCTTAACGGTTCGCATTAGGTACAATGTATGATACATAAACTACACATACACTAGAATTTACCAAGGAATCTGAATATGCAATAATATATGGGGTGTTCCATCTAAAAAAACATAACTCTGATACATTTCGTGTTTTTGGGACACCCTGTATAACATGAAAATATTTTTAAAATGTAGCCTTTATGGATCTCTATCCATCCGGAATTATTTTCTTTTTTATCAAATACTTTAGCCATAATGCTCCGTGTCGAATAACGTGAATAACCCTGTATACGCAATATTTTGTAAAAGCACTCCAACCGTATAACATATTAGTACTGCAAGAAATCCATAAAAACAATGTTGCTCTATAACAGCATTACTTAAGTAATTTAAAGGAATAAATGTTGTATAACAGCTCTATATCTGCTGCGATTGGGATGACATCGCAATTTGACGTACAGCTCGACTCGTCAGTGATCCATCTAACCTAGTACACGGCGGTCGAGGCGGGACGATTTGCGGTTGAGAGTTCAGAGCTACGCCAAATTGCTGTGCAATAACTGCCGATAACAGATTTTGGTCCTATAAGACGACAATTGATATGGATGACACTGCCACTCATGAATATCACAACCAGCGGTTATATCGGTCAATTAATATGTCCATGCTTTGGAAGTCGTTTAATTTTATTTCAATAATAGCGAATCGCATATTTTCATATACAAATGTGCTCAAATGTAGTAATTATGATAATTCCAATGTAGGAAAGACATAATTTTGTAGTTCAACATTAAAATTCAATATAGAGCAGTGTTGAAATATCCATCTAATACCAAGCGTGTGAAAAATTCGTCATCATTTTATGCAAAATGTACAGCAAAGTTTCGTGTGCAACGAAATCAAGCTCGCTGAATGCAAGCTATCGGACTTGTTAAGGATACTATTCAAGATTATTCATTTCCAATATATCCACAAACAAGATGGATTCATAAGATATGCAGTATTTAGAGAATCATTTAAATGCAGTAAAGTTGATTCATGCAACAAAACAATCGTATAGATGTTGTAAAGAAGAGATTTTGTTGTCTCATTATTGATGTACCCAGAACATTTACACAAACACAGGTACAGGTACAGGTCCTAAGGAGCTATAATGTAGTAGTAATGTAAGGATTCTTTAGCAACTGCAAGAACGAACTGTTGTTTAACAGTTGCAGGCAATCTTTATAGAACATCTTACATGATCCAACTGCTCTATAAGTTGTACCCATTTTGACTGTACAACTGTTATGATAACGTTTTGCAGACGCTCTTGCAGCAAGTAGTGCTGTGGAAGAAATGCAGCGTAAATGTTTGTACAACTTTAAAGTAACTGAGAATTGTTAATTGGGTACTAACCATCTCAAAAACGTCCGTCCTTTGTACCGGACCCTGTAAAAGTTCGTCATGATTAATTCCTTCGGTTCAATAAAATAACAGAATGTAACCATGTAACTCAGTAGATACTGCGTTCCGTTTGACACAAACTATTTCCGCAGTCATATAATATAACTGTCTGAAAAGCGATGTCCTACAATGTACGCCAAGACATTCGTCTTTCTACTTGATCGCATTAGCCAGATCCGTTTAGTGAACTTGCCGCTGTACAAATCAAGTTAGGTAAAGTTATACCCGTTAAGTCGGATCTCGTTGTGCTGGTCCCTTTCCCCAATGGTCTCGTTGCATATGCTGCAGCTTTGGTGCGGTTGAACCTTTGCGCTGCCTGTCATCCAAAAAGGTCCCCAATTCGAGCATTGCCAATTACCAGGCCTTGTTCGCCGGGGACACAGGGCCAGTGGCGTAGCTTCAAATTCGGGACCCCCGCAAGAAATTTTCCGTGCCTTCTTTTTTCATTATATGTATATTATGTATATATACAGGGTGAGTCCAAAGTTGATTCTTTTACTTCCCACACCGATAGGCGAGGTGTGGTGATCGCGAAAATTTTAGATTTTGAGACAATACGCTTTTTGGGCGTTTCATATGATGTCTACATAACGAAAATCCATATCACTCTTTTCTGTCGGTCTGTCTGCCTGTCTGTCGCTTTTTTCTAGCCTCGTAATCTCAGTAACTGCTGCATGGATTGTGATGAAATTTGGGCAGCGATATGCTGTGGGGTCGTAGTAGGTAATGCTTCTATAATTTTGGAAAGCGTTGCATGGGCGGCGAAGTAATTAGCAACAAATAAAAAATATCAGATATTCCCCAAACTTTGTTTTTAGGCATTTTAGGGGTTCCTGCTCGTTTTCTACTTTTTTGGGTGGGGTAAAATTAGAGGTGGTTGGGGGTGGGGGGTTGTAAAACTGATTTTTTTTTTAATTCACAATAGGCTGCCTAGTGACCTGTGAAGGAAGACCTAGCGGCATAAATAACTCTTTTAGGTCCATCCAAACATTGCCTTACCTATTATAGAAACCAAAGGACTTAGAAATTCTTGATGTGTACATACGAATATTGCTTTAGCTAGTTCTGATTGTGTAGCGACGAAACATCGAATTGAATTCAATGCAATTCTGACACAGTATTACTACCGTAGCGAGGATGGAAAACGCTTATGGTTTTTATAAATGGTGTCAGTAGCGGCACAGAAATAATAAAAAACTAAAAATATAAAAACAGCTTAAACTTCGTTTTTAAACATTTTAGAGGTTCCTGATCATTTTCTTTGGGTGAAGGTGAAAATGGGGTGGTTGGTGGGTGGGGGATTGAAGACTTGAAAATTTTGTTGTATTCATAATGGGCTGTTAATTGACTTGTGAAAAACAGACCTAGCGGCATAATATCCTTTTTTAGGTACATTCCAGAAATCAAGGGAGTTAGAATAAATGTTCTATACATAAATACGAGTATTGCTTTCAAACATTTTGTATTGTGTTACCTGGAATTAATTTCAATTAATGATACTACTGTGGCGAGGATGGATAATGCGTATCGATTTTAGAATTCGTGTGGTCGCGCAGGAATAACAAAACAACTAAAAACAGCTCAAACTTCGTTTTTAGACGATTTGGGCTTCTTAATCGTTACATTTCATCCATTTGAAGCTTGTAGAATAAAAACTGTGTTGTCCTGGTTCCTATAGAGATGCAAGAAACTATTTACGAGCGTTTTAGTGTTGCATGTTTTTCTTTGAGGGCGGGCGGGCGATGATTTGGTTGCAGGGGGAACTCAGACTATAGCTTCATGCAATGGGAAAATAATAAAATGGTATTGATGTAATGTGCGGGAAGTACTGAGTCAATCAGCTTGACTCATTTTTTTTAAACTGTGTATAGAAGTAGCTAAAATAAACCTTTTTCAAATAGCTTTTATCCGAAAACTGAAAAATAAGCCAGATACAGAATCGAGAAGAGTAAGTCTGGATCCTGGTCTGGACTTGTCTATTAAAACGTACCTAGTATCTTTATCTAGTCACCCTCAGTTTATCGCAGTTAATTTTAAATTGACGAAAGTGACTACTGCACTATCTGACAGGTGCGATGTCCAATATAAAGACACAAATCAGAACAAAAAGCTAAACATAAACCGACTAGTTAAGTACATCTTAATACGCAAGCCTTAATTTATTTTTTCGTTTGGATCTCGTTTATTTTTCAGTTTTCTGTAAAGTTATTTGAAAAACTAGTTAATTTCTGCGACCTCTATACACAGTTAAAAAAAGTATCAACTTAGGGCTCACCCTGTACATATTTTAAAGAAAATCTTGGTGTTGTGGCCAAAATTTTGAAAAGAAGCACGAGTCATTACATAAACGAGACTGCCAAGCCTTTGGCAGTGTTTATTGCCTTCTTTAGGGCTTTAACGTTAAGGTTTGCTCGCATAAACAGCAATGTGCATTGAGCACAGGCTTTCACATGCAATTCTCAAACAAAAAACGTCAAAAAAATGTTGACTAATCTAACTTTGTGCCTTCCAAAATACAGGTCACACAGACAACCAACGCATAGGTGTAAAATACAAACTGAACAGTGAGTTTTACATGTTTAAGTCACCCGAAAATTTACAAAATTCGTGGTTTGAAGACACATATTTTTCGATTTAAATTGTTTTTAGAACGTCGTTGTTTGGTTTATATTTTACACCTGTATTGGTTGTTTGTGTGACCTGTGTTGTGGAAAACACCGAGTTAAACTAGCCAAGAAAATGTTGACTTATACTGTCTTGCCGTATTTTTTCATTTACTGCAGATACTACGATTTTACGGGTTTAGTTTAAAATGTAACACTGTCCCACTTACTCAGTGATAGGTATGTATCATGGGCTTCATAGGTATTATTTCTAAAAAATACTCACATACAAGGAAATCGACCTTTTAATTTAGTACTTTCCTGTTGCACAAACGATGGTGCTAAGGACCCTGGGACTCCATGTTTACAGGGCCCCAAGACCACGGGGCCCCCCGCAGCTACGGGCCCTGCGGGTCTTTAGTTACGCCACTGCACAGGGCTGCACTGTAAGTACGGGTAGAGTGAGTGAGCTGTTTGCGGTTTCTAGTATCCAAGGTAACGAGGGACAAGTACTGTATACATATACCGGGAGACGTATATCTATATGTGCCACTCTATTCATTACTCTATTCATTTCGGGGGTTTTTGGCTGCGCTTGAGGATCTATCGTCGCATGTCGCTAGCTAGTATTAAAAACATGAATACATTTTGGAGCTATCAAATTCTCTTCATCCTCCATTTCGTTCAAGCATCGGTTTTTCAGATTGCGCGCCTAGAAGAACGCCAATAGACAGACAGACCGACAGACATTCAGATCGGCGGAAACGAGTAAGGGGTAAATTTTCTTTATGTCGTTTTATGACATCTACATAACTAATATCTACGTGACTCATTTCCGTCGGTCTGGCTGTCTGTTGACGTTCTTCTAGCCTCGTAATCTCAGTAATGCTGTATGGAGTGGGATGAAATTTAAGTAGGGATATGCTGTAGGGTCGTAGTGGGTAATACTTCTAAATTTTGAAAATATGCGGTGGAGTAATTAGTAAGATACAGATTATAGGGGTTCCTGATCATTCCTTACTTTGTTTGGATGAAGTGAAATTGGGGTGGTTGGGAGGTGGGTGGGTTGAAAAGTTTGTTGTATCTATTGACATGTAGGCATTTCAGGAGTTCCTGATCATTTTATACTTTCTTTCTTGGTTGGGAGTGAAATTGAGTTAGATGAAGGGTGAGAAGTTGTGAAGCTGAGAAATATGTTTTATTCATAATAGGCTGTCTATTGGCCTGTGAAATAAAGACCTGCATAATACACTTCCAGATCTAGGTCCATACGAACTTTGCCTATTGATTGTTATAGAAACCAAAGGAATTTTCAGATGTATACAAACGAGTATTGCTTGAGATTATTCAGTATTGTGTAACCTGGAAATTATTGAATAGATTTAAATGCATTTTTGATATTCTTACTGACGTGGCGAGGATGCAAAACGCGTATGGTGTTTAGAAATCGTGGCGGCGCAGCAACAATCAAAAACTAAAAATATCAGAAAAGCTCAAACTTCATTTTCAAGCAATTTGGGGAGTCCTGATCTTTTTCCACATTTTACTTCCCACAGCACACACACAAATAGTGAACTTCTTTGAAGTCAGATTCTGCAAGTCTGACGAAACAGCCTAACGGACTACCAACATTCAGGAGCAGCTCCGCCATGAAGCTGTCACCATAGGTTGTGCCATATAAAAACTGTCTCTGTCACCATCTTTTTTTTCTTTACTGGACATCAGATGCTATTATGATGAAAGCAGGATTAACACCTGCAACACTAGGCAGGTCCATGTTTCGTTAACACTGTGCACGTTCAAGTTAGGGATGTGAAGTTCATGAACGACTCGTTTATAAAGACCGAATCTTTCCAAAAGGCTCATGACTCGATAGATCAAGCCTCGTGATCCAAATTGGTTTTATGACCCCCCCGAAATTGAAACGGATCGATCAATGCAAGGGTTGTAGAATAGTGTATAAGTCTATATATGCACCATCTGTAGGCCTGTCTTAGAACTTTAACTGAGACCCGACTAGAAACTGGTGTGATTATGTAGCTAGGGGCCGCATTCATAGTCGTTCCTTGAGTAATACTTAAGGTTTACTTGAATAACACTCAAGGGATGTTTAAGGGACTCTCAAGTGTGGCTTTCCTTGTGTATCTGTTTTCTAGACAACATCTACGAGACGGCGGGCAAACATTTGGCAACGTTGCTATATTTCAAATACAAGTCAATTTGTTGCTCCGCATTTTGATGTTTTCTGTTATCACATTTCTTTTTTGTCAGTGTCTCGTGTCTGGTGCTGGACATTTTTCGAGATGTGACAGAAACTGACAACACGTTACTCCCAAAATGAACCTACAAAATCGCCTTGACTGCAACGAAATGTCGTGTTGACATTTCGTTAATTGAGTATTACTCAAAGGAGCCTCACATGAGGGACCATCAAGTATCTACAAACAAAACCATACTTAAGGGACCCTGAAGTATCGACTATCGACTACGAATACGACGCGCCGGTACTGGATTCGCTTGTTAGCGCCATTCCAGTCTCGTTCATTTGAACGAGTCTTAACGAACGGGATAGCCGTGAATGACCCGGTCTGAACCAAGTCATTCAATTGAGCCGAGTTAGCTGAGTCTGACCTTCTCTAAAGCCGGCGCCACATATGCGGGTATTTGCCGAGTATCAATACTCGCCGTTTTTCAACCTTGCTCGCCGAATAGCGAGCACGTATCGTCCTACATGTGCGTAGTTGGCTATGTTTAGTTTCGAGAAGAAAGGGAATGGGAAAGCCCGAATATTCGTAGCAAATTGAAACTTATTTATTATTAAAATTTATCGACAGTAGAATCAACGTCATCATCAATGGAAAATAATAATGATATAGTCGTGGCAGCAAGTGCCGTTTTTGTTATGTGTAGTGCTTATATGTTAATAAGAAAAAGAACAAATCAACCAACAAGGAGGCGATGGTGGATGGTCTCATTAAATAGAAGCCGAGAGAGGTAATAAAATAATTAGCAATAACATAAAACCACAATGTTAAACACATTTTCAGGTATGGCGGACCACACCTAGTTGCCGATTTATTAAAAGAACCGTCTGGATTTTTTGAAAATTTTTTAAGAATGTCTTCCGAAGATTTTGAATATCTACTCTGATATATTCCTTTAACTTTTCTCAATAATATTATACAGTGAGTTACTTAAATATTAAATAAATATTATTTTGGATGACACCAGCAATGTGCAGGGTGTTATTGGTAGAATTTTAAATTACGGTAATTTGAAGGTCATTTTACTTTGTTTTTTCTAAATGTAACACCCTGTACGTTTTATTTTAAATCGAAATATCTACTAATACCCTATCTCGCCTTGTAATTTTTTTCGCGTTTGCGACATTGCCAAGTTATAAATTATTTTTCTGAATTTACAAACAAATATCCCCGATTTTTATTAATAGAACACACTGCATATTTTATTTAGTATAGAAGTATTCCCTAATAATGATTTACAGCATGAACAAGTTTCAACTGGTGTTCCTCACCGCCTTCTCAGTAAACAGTACCGGAAGGCTTAAATATTTCCAAAACTGCCACAGCTGGGGCGGTGATATTCAATACTTGGGGGTTTTTGAACACACAGAATTCAAAAATGCTAACAAATAAACAATGCGAATAAAGTTTTTAATTCTCTAGTCCGGCCCTGTTCCTGTTTCTGTGTCAGTATTCGGGTACTTATTTGTGTTCGGCAAATTCCGACCATTCGCACAAACTGCTCCAGCCACACTAGTAGGCGTTTGCCGAATTGCGAATATTCGCTGTTCGTTGCTAAATGCCGCATGTGTAGCTCCGGCTATGGCGCCGGCTGAATGCTCGGTGCTCGGCATATGGCGAGTAATCGGGTAAAATCCTGCAGCCACATAGCCGAATAGCAATTAATCGGGGTTCGTTGCTCGCCGATTACCGCATATATGGCGCCGGCTTAATACAAGTACGAGTAGCAGAGCAAAGTATAATTTGATAATCATTCCCGTAACAAAACTCATGAACAGTTGCATACAAAACAGCATTTTTCCAAAAATTTTGAAGACTTCTAAAGTGGTTCCAATTTTTAACAGTGGCTCTGTAGGCGAAGTGGCAAACTAGCGACCGATATCATTAATTTCATATTTTGCAAAAATTATGGAAATTTTATTAAAAAGTCAACTAGCTGCTTACTTTAAATCCAATAACTCGTTGACTAACTGTCAGTATATTTTAGAAGAAGTAGGTCAACTACATCAGCAATTAGTAGCTTCATTGAAATAGTAAATGAAGGATTCGAAAACCATCAGTACATGCACGCTGATCTCTTTGATTTGTCTAAGGCTTTTGATTGTGTCCAACATAACATAGGTATTGCTCCAAAAATTAAGAGCATTCAATATTGACGGTCCTAGTATACAATTAATAAAGTTGTACTTGACGGACATAAAACTATTGGTCAAATATGACGGCTGTACGTCTGACGTGGGAGTGGTTGTCCATGTTGTTCCCCAAGGCTCGGTTATGGGACAACTACTATTTCTGTTGTATATTAATGACAATGACATTTTCTGCAGCATGTCAACATTACATAATAGTAAATGATTCTTATATGCAGATGACACTACAGTTATCAGCTCGAGTAATTCTAGCAGCTCTATTATGGAGATGAGCTTAGCTTGCAAATCGAACATCCGTGATTGGTTTGAAGCTATTTTATTATCATTAAATTCTGATGAATCACAATCAATAAAATTCAGCTTACGTCCGCATGAACTAGAATCAAGGACCTCGGTGAAATTCTTAGGAGTTTACGTTGACAGTAGCAGACTTGGAAAATACATGCCGCCTATGTAGTGAATAATTTATCAAACAAAATCTACCTGATTTGTAATCTAAAGGACCAAGTATCGCGTAAGTCCTAATGATAAGCTATCATGCCTATTTCCACTCTAAAATGACATAAACGATGTTATTCTGGGGTCATTTTCCTTATGCACAGCGAGTATTTGCTGTACAAAAGCCATGCATACGTTATACAATAGCTGGACTGAGATATAGAAACCCATGCAAATAAGAATTTGTTATACCCAATATTTCAACTTTACCCTGTATATACAGGGTGGGCCAATAGTGCGTGGACGGAGGATTGTGGGTTTACTAAAAAATATTTCAAAAATCTGTCACTTGATCATGGTGGGGACCCTCGAGGGCTATAACGTAAAAATATTTTCACCTAAATTTTGACGTTTATACAGGGTGATTCATTTCAAACTTACATTTTTTTGAATGAAACCCCCTATATATTATTGCATATTTGGATTCCTTGGTCAATTCTAGTGTGACTTTCTGTATCACACATGGAACTTTAAACGAACCGTTTAGGCGCAAATCACCATTTTTGGTATAAGTAGGTATCAGAAAAAAATTGAATATCGCAGCGATTATAAAACTTAGGTGGCCGCGACTTTGCGGTACGACTAAGCATGAAATGCGTCACCTTAGGTCAGACGGCTAAATTTGAATTCTTTTTGTGCTTGGAGAAATCAGAGGATAAATTTAGGGAACTTCAATCACAGATAACTTGATTTTTTCAAATGAGAATGCCTATTTTAGTTTCAAGAATCAAATGTAAAATTTGATTACCTTTCTAACGATATAGCATTCTTGATATTAATCTTTTTTGGTTTTCATTTGATTTCAAATTTTCAGTCAAATCGGTGTTTTTCAATTTTCCTGCTTGCAAGCAACCTAGCAGGCCATGAAAAATAAACAAAAGCTCATTAATATGGAAGAAACCAACTTACTTAGTAGAAAGATGCAAACTAACTAGAGCAACCAGGCAAAATTATGAAAATTTCTTATAACATATTAGCTCTAACCGGATACAACAGCGGCAAGATATCTAATGTCAATGAGTAGCTGGGGTATGACAGAAGTGTTTGTTTTTCACAGCCTACTAGCTACTGAGGTCTACTAGAGCTTGACAACTTTCCAAAACGATTAAAAATTTTGAAACAAAAGGAAAACTACCGGCGATTTTTGCTTACAGTCTAACATGTTTAGAATGAAATTTCACATTTAATGGGATAAAAAAAGTCATTTCCGTTTAGTTAAGTCAAAAGCAAAGATATCCTCAACTGGAGCATTCTGAACATCTATTGAAATAATTGCTAGAAAATTTTAATTCGCAATGTTGTAATTGTGATTATTTCATGTAGTTTTCTGCAAACTAAACTAAGTTTTACAATTCAAACAGACTGCAATTCAAATTTCACTTTCCGCGATTTTGCTAATAAGTAAAAGTACCTACTGAAGAATTTGAAGGGTTGCAGTCAGGAGTATCATTACTTTTGACTTACGGAAATGGCTACTTTTTTATGGCATTAAATGTGGAATTTTATTCAAATTTATTCAGAAGAAATAGATATTCTACTGCCAGTAACAATCACTAGTAGTTTTCCTTTGATTAAATATTTTTTTACTGACTTTGGAGATTGGCTAATAACTAGTAGGTTATGAAAAATGAGCGTTCCTGTTGCCGCTATTGTTTCTGGTTAGAGCTAATATGTTGTAAGGAATTTTCATAATCTTGCCTCACTGCTCTAGTTAGTTTGGATCTTTCTACTAAGTTAGTTGCTTTCTTCCATATTGCTAAGTACCGTATACAAACTGCTGGAAAGACTGATTTTTAACCGCATTAGCACTAAGATTCTAGAATCAGTACCAGCAGAACAAGCAGGTTTCCGCCCTCAGAGAAGCTGCACCGACCAGGTCCTCTCCCTAACCACCTTTATCGAGAGCGGATTTCAGCGTAAACTAACGACGTCTGCAGCTTTTGTTGACTTAACGGCTGCATACGATACTGTGTGGAGACAGGGGCTGATCGCTAAATTTTTGCAAGTTATACCCTGCCAGCGCATGGCCAACCTACTGAATGACATGCTTAGCAACAGACCCTTTGAGGTCATTATGGGTAACGAAAAGAGCTCGCAAATGAAACTAAATAACGGGCTCCCTCAGGGGTCTGTGTTAGCACCGCTCTTATTTAGTCTTTACATAGCAGACATGCCCCAAACAGAATCAAAAAAGTTTGGCTATGCGGATGACTGGGCACTGGCCACGCAACATAGTAAGATAGAAACAACAGAACAAACTCTTACAAATGACCTCAATAAATTAGCAAAATACTTTCGTGACTGGAGGCTCCAGCCAAATCCAAATAAGACGGAAGTAACCTGTTTCCACCTCAATAACAGACTGGCGAATAGAGAACTAAACGTCCGTCTCGAAAATACCGTCTTAAAGCATAGCAAGTTCCCAAAGTACCTAGGAGTCACTCTGGACAGGACTCTGAGCTACAAGCAACATATACTAAATACCGCTGCTAAGCTGAGAACACGAAATAATATATTACAAAAGCTCTGTGGAACCACCTGGGGATCTTCAGCTTCTACACTGCGTATATCAGCTCTGGGCTTGATATACTCAGCAGCAGAGTACTGCTCACCGGTGTGGCTGAACAGCCGCCATACAGCGAAAGTTGATGTTGAGTTAAACCGCACCATGCGAATCATAACAGGCACGATAACCAGCACTCCTGCCTACTGGCTTCCCGTTTTAAGCCATATCCCCCCGCCACAACTACGCAGGAAAAACGCTCTTCTTTTACAATACGAAAAAATTAGGAAAAACGAATCACTTCCCATTCATGACTATTCCGAGGGCCTTGACATTAACAGACTCCGATCCAGAGATCCCCCCTACAAAACGGCTGAACAGTTAATGCGTGATGGTTTCTCCATTTCTGACCAATGGAAGAGCCAGTGGAACGCAACCGCTCCAGTACATGCTCGGAACCTACAGTGCATCACCACAAAACCAACAGGGTTCGAACTGCCACGTAAAACATGGTCTCGTGCCAACAGAATAAGGACCAGACATGGGAGATGCGCAGATATGATGAAAAAATGGGGTAAAGCGCCTTCGGCAAGTTGTGACTGTGGAGCCGAGAGACAAACCGTCCAGCACATTATCGAAGAATGTCCTTTGAGACTGTATACTGGCCAAGCAGAAGACTTCTTGAACCTGACCAACGGAACAGTCGAATATATTAAAAATTTGGATGTTTGTTTGTGAAAATAATGACTATGTATCTTGTAGTCTATACTACATTTACTCTATTTATATTTATATCTATTTTTTTTTGTTTCTTATTTATATCTTGAATGTGATTTGTGAGCCATACGATAAATAAATAATTCCATATTAACGAGCTTTTGTTTATTTTTCATGACTTGCTATGTTGCTTGCATGCAGGAAAATTGAAAAAAACCGATTTGACTGAAAATTTGAAATAAAATGAAAACAAAAAAAGATCGGTATCAAGAACGCTATATCGTTAGAAAGGTAACCAAATTTTACATTTGATTCTTTGAATCAAAATAGGCATTCCTATTTGAAAAAATCAAGTTATCTGTGATTAAAGTTTCCTAAATTTATCCTCTGATAACTCCAAGTACAAAAAGAATTCAAATTTAGCCGTCTGACCTAAGATGACGCATTTCATGCTTAGTAGTACCGCAAAGTCAAGGCCTTCTAAGTTTTGTAATCGCTGCGATATTCAATTTTTTTCTGATACCTACTTATACCAAAAATGGTGATTTGCGCCTAAACGGTTCGTTTAAAGTTCCATGTGTTATACATAGAGTCACACTAGAATTGACCAGGGAATCCAAATATGCAATAATATATAGGGGGTTCCATTCAAAAAAATGCAAGTTTGATATGAATCACCCTGTATAAACGTCAAAATTTAAGTGAAAATATTTTTACGTTATGACCCTCAAGGGTCCCTACCATGATCAAGCGACAGATTTTTGAAACATTTTTTAGTAAGCCCACAATCCTCCGTCCACGCACTATTGGCCCACCCTGTATACTCTAAGCTGCTTTTTATATATAAAGGAAAACTCTGGCATCTATACAACACATAATGATATCCATAATTATGAGGCACATCACAGAAATAACATCTGTCCTGACCATGAAGAAATGGCATAAGTTACCATGACATTAGATTTTTCAACAAACCACCTAATAAAATAAAGTCACTTCATTTCAGTACTTTTCGCAAAAAAAATATTTGACAAAAAGGCGTATTTAGCACTGATGAGTTCCTTGCCAATAATTAATGTGATACAATATAGTTTGTTTGTTTTATATACTTCGTTTGCATTTATTTATATGTTTACCATTTCTTGTCCATTTTGCCTGTGCAAACACATATATGTAATAACACCAATAAATTATTACTATTACTAGTTCTAGTTGGGACGGTCAACCCCGTGGGCCACATGTATCGTGTTACAAATTGTTGTGTCCAACAAACACGTTGCCAATAGTTGGTAATACTCTGTTGTCTGGTTTGTACTTACCGTTAGAGTGTGAGACGTTGCCAAGTGGAAATGTGGTGTTAGCTTCCCTTTGACAGACATGCAAAACAATCTTGTAAATTCAGCTGGATAACCCTTCAGTGAATAGAGCAGATGCGTCCATATGCATATCTGCCTGATTAATTTATCCGCACGTGTGTAACTCGAGCATACCACGTACCTATCACTCTGCTGAGCAGTTTACATCTACACACAATTATTACTTGACATGCTGCACTGCACGATCGTGACGTATCAGCTAACTAGGCATACCAGTCTAAGTTAACTGCATGGAAATTTTGCCATTTCATTCCAGTTTTTTATCAACACGCTTTTATTAGCTTCCAGAAATGTTTGTTTGTGAGTTTGAAACTCTCCTTTGGATTAAGAGCAATTGGCTAACACTACTGTTATTAACACGTTTTTATTATTGATTTGAAAACTTCCCACCCCAGATTTCTTGAAAACCGTCGACTAAAAGTAAAAACGCCGAGACAAGTCAAAATATTGTCAATAACAACCGCTTTTTAACCAAAAACTACTTCATCCCCTTGTACCCTCCTCCCCCAGGATCACACCTTAAAAATTTTAAATTTAAAGGGTATTGAGTAATACCTTGTTTTAAAGGGATGTCGAAGTACTTTATTCTGACGTTTGAATTTTTAAAATCGGTCGATTCGTTTTCGAAGAAAATAGAATCTTTATGTATCTTAATTTGTTCAAATGGAATACAAATTAAAATATTAATTTTTATTGCAACAAGTGTCGATATTATCAAAAGGGTTCGTTACGTTTGGCACTATGGTTTCTTTTGAAAATAGGTAACGACATATTTAGCACAGTAGAATCTATTTTTTATACATCCTAACTATGTTATACGAATAGCTAGATCTGAATATTAATTTTGGGTTGAGATATCGTGTATGCGCAGTTAAAATAATTCTAAGTACAATTCGAACATTTTGTATTCATTAGGACAAGGATTTTTTTCTTCATTCATTTACCGTGAAAAAATGAAGCTGTATCAAATTTTCTATGACCCTAACGCTATAATTCTTTACTCTAAATAGCCGACTTTTTTTTCTGGACCGTGGAACATAATAGCTGGATAGAAAATATGTGATATCATTTTTGTTTGATAATTTTAAGGCTATAGCTATCACTTGGAATCTAAAATTGACGCCTTCTTATAAATTAATATCCGAAGTTTTCCAAATAGTGAACTTACTCCACCTATTTCTTTCACACTGTATATTGATGCGGATTCACTTGTTTGTAATAACGAATATATTTTATGTTCGAGACATTACATATCCATTTATCGTATTATTGTCGGGAAATACCCTAACTTTTGTTTAAGGCTATAGGTATCGCTTCAATGTAGGAATAATGCTTTTTTGTAGTATGTACGCTCTATAAGCTAAAATTGACGCCTATTTATAATTCAAATAATAAACTACGTTCATTAATTCTTTTCACACTGTATATTGATATGGATTGACTTGTTTGTGATAACGAATATATTTTATACCTATTTATCGTATTATTGTTGAGAAGTATGGGTCGAGCCTCTAATTTTTGTTTGAAAATTTGAAGGCTATGGCTGTTGGTTGAATGTAGGGATAATACATTTTCTTTGCATGATGTATGTTATATAATCTAAAATTGTCGCCTTTTCTATAAACCAATATCCGCAGTCACTCAAAGAGTGACCTTATTCCATCTGTTTCTTTCACAGTGTATATTGATACGCATTTTCTTGTTTGTAATAACGAATAACTTTTATACTCGTTGCATTGTACATCCATTTATCGCATCATTATTAGGATATGTGGTTCGGGCCACTATTTTTTTTAATTTGAAAGTTGCAATATAGCAATCGCTTCAATGTAGGAATGATAAACTTCCTTTTCAATATGTGTGTTCCTTAATCTGAAAACTGACGCCTTTTTAAATTAATATCCGCAGTGATTCAAATAATAAACCAGTTTCTTTCACATTGTATATTGATACAGATTCACTTGTTTCTAATATCGAATATATTTTATACTTATTGTGTTGCATATCTATTTATGGTATTATTGGTGGGAAATATGATTGATTCCTATCGGAGATCTGATGAACGATCTTGTCAATTTATCCGGATCCCTATCCGCCGAGCTCGTATGTCAATCGACATAGCTGCCTGATGCGCTTATCGTGCCACGAATATCCAGTAGACCACGTAGGACTACGCTAATTGCTATTATGTTAGCATCCAGTTATTCCTAAACCAGGACAATAAACGCACTAGGAGAGAATATCTCGATAACTTGGAACATACATTGCTAAGTTGCTAATACATAGAACGTCACACCTACTACGCCTTGATAAGGCTTCCAAATCGTGTATCCAGCTTTACAATTTGTTCAATATAGGTATCCATATAAATAAATATAGGAACCTAGACGAAAGCTCAAATTGTGTCGTTTACATACTCCTAAAGAAGAAATTACTCAAGAAAAACTCTTGTAAGTAAAACATTTCACATCTTGTGAAATTTCGAATAGAATGTGTATACAGGAACTGAGTGAAATTAGATCACGGTTTATCGACAAAAAACATTAAAAAATGATGAAATATGTGTTTGCCTTATATATACAGACACTAATAAAAAAGTCTACAAACATTAATAAAAAAATCTACAAAAAGAAATAAGAGAGCTTCAAAAAAATTGTTTTTTACAATTATTAGTCATTTTTTTTGTATTAAATTACGAGTTTCAAGGAAATACCCCCTTGAGAATTACTTTCTTGTGTTTTCTACATCACGTTAAGTCAAAGCGCCTACGTAGCCGTAGCGTCGCTCACTGATCATTTACCATCGCTCAAGTACAGAGCCTCCTTTACGTCATCACTGTCTGCTAAAACACTTCGATTTAATGTTTTGTAGAACAGCGTCGCTTACAGTGATGCTTCAGTGGAATATTGCCATGCTATAGAGAGAGATAGAATGTAGCTTTTTTAATAGACAGAGTGTTGGATGGGGATCCATGGGACCAGACAAAAAATATGGATATGGGAGTATTCATAAAATCGAAATTTTGAACAAAAAAAGTGTAAGCGATGCTTTTCTACAAGACGTTAAATTGAAGTGTCTGAGCCAACAGCGATGATGCATAAAAGCGATGTTCAAAAAAGGTCCAACATTTCTAAAATATAAATTTCTTTGAAGCTCCCTTAGTTTTCTGGACGGATTTTTTTTTTCGATAAGAAACATCATTATTAAGCATTGTTATTGTTTTTGTTTCTACGAAATGCACCCAGTTTCGTTTGTGAACTGGAAACACCCTGAACATATAGGTATGTATGTACTATATTGAATACTTTGAACATTAAACAGTTTAATATTCGAAGATTGGATATATAAATGTACCTACAGCTACGGCTTCCACTACGGCAACGTTTCTGAGACTATCAGTACTGATACGTCACTATCATGCGACACATGGAGTGGAATAACTTACTGTAGATGTGCGGTCGCAATTAGCATACGTGGTTCAGTTTAACACCAAGCTTGCATATGAATCGGCGAAATGTATGCGGGGCAATCAGGAATTCTATTATCTGGGTATCGAAACAGGTAATCTCACAAACTTATCATATGCATTACTGTGACATAAATTGGCAAGTCGCATCGATCAACTAACCGATATCTTATAGCGTTTTCGACTTATTGCCCTATCACTGCGCTCATAGAACCTGACTGTCAAAATTATGTTTCGTTTTACATTTGAGTACAAAACTAGCGTGGTTTTTTGTTTTCAGGCCTTTACGGAAACACTGATCTGGATCCGGATCGATCAGTTATCTGTCAAACAACTGTCAAGTGGGATTTGCGATTCCATGAGGGCTGTTCCAAATTACGGTACTATCACCGTCCCAGAACTGATTTCATGATGCCCCTCCCATTTTGTGATTCTAGAATCGAGCGTACCGCTAGCGTACCAACCAATCTCCGTTTTTAGAACTGTAAAATGGGCGGGGCATCATGAAATCAGTTCTGGGACGGTGATAGTACCGTAATTTGGAACAGCCCTCATGGAATCGCAAATCCCACTTGACAGTTGTTTGACAAATAACTGAACTTTTGACTTATCCGCCTAATTGCACTTGAGTGCAAATGCATCAGTGCATTTTTGACATCTAGAAAGTATTACTTATAACCTATTTTACTTGTCAAAGAAAATTATTTTTTAAATCAAGAACTGGATAGTATACATAGTAGTGTGGATGCTAGGATAGGTTACGGAAAATACGGGAAGTGTAGTTGAAAGAACTGCGAACATCGTCATCTTCGGATGATGAGGAAATTGAAGCATATCTAGTTAAATTGCAAACAACGGCTGCGTGTGTTTCAAAAATACGAATGTTTGTTGAGTATGTTGTTCATAAACTGACGGAAGAAGAGATATAACAGGATATACATAAGTATTTACCGATATAGAAAGATATTCATTTTTAGTGGGCCAACCCTAGGCTGGTGCAAAAGCGATATTGCACAAAACGCTGTTAGATTTTATGTCGATAAATCAATAAATGATTGAACAAGGCGGATTCAAACTATTCAAATTCCAAAACCAACACAAAATGAAATTGAGCTCTCTCTCTCATCAGTTGGCTGACAAAATAGTTACTTCAATTGCACTGAAATTTGGTGTATGTTCGACTCACCAGTTCAGATTTATTGCACTTCTGGACACCAAACGAGTTTCCACTGCGCACTGTAGTGCAATCGTGGTTATAATCAGTGCAGTAAGTCGAAAATGCTATTAAAAAATGGCATCCAAGGGCTTTGACTCAATACAGTGTGCCCATTTTGTATGTGTAAAGAGTAAGGGATGGAGGAAGTACAAAATGTTTGTTACTATCGAGAACCTGTACCGTATTCATACGTAACCATCGTTTTTCGATAAATAGTAGACTAATATCGAAAGTAGCGGTACATAAATGCGACCAAAAAACAGAATTAAAGTTTGTGGTGCCAAATATGGTTTAAAAACGATTTTTATTAATAAATTGGTAAATAAATACATACAGTCCGGTTATCTGAGTAAACCGGTTTCCGGAACACCCATGGCCCACGATTTAATAGAAAAATCGACGTTCTACCGTATTTGTGTAATTGGTATGCATAACGGAGTTTCGAAAAATAACATTTAACATCAATGCGGCGCTTTTTCCACGAAGTGATGGTACGAATTGAAAGGTTGAAATCAATACAAAAATTTTTAGTCAAGCATGATGATAATCTTGAAGACAAAACAGTGAATATCTCATATACAAGACTTCTGTACTACTAACTCAAGCATTTCATGATCTTGGCGCAAGAGTCCTCAAACTCAAGCATTCATATCACATACTTGGTACTTATAATACGATCACTTGTACGATGTCCTCACAACCCCAACTACGCAATAGTTGTTCCATGGAAGGAGAATAATGATAACAATGTATTTTAGCTTGCAACACGCGACAGGTGAAAATATTTGAGTATTAATTTAATATTCGAAGGGTAAAGTTATGAAATATGAGCTAACAGCTGTCAACCGTGAAGATCTAGCGACATGCATCGAAAGAGACTTTGATGACACTCCTGAGATGAAAACTACCTGAAACCATACCAACCGAAACCCAAAATCAGTGGCGTATATAAGGGGGGGGCGGGGGCCCGGGCCCCCCCCGAAACCAGCCACGCATTCAGTTTTGACATCTGGGAAGAGGCTGAAGTAGTAGTAGAAAAATATAGTACTGAATAAAATTAGCAGCGACATCAAATAATAAAGCAAATGGGGCAACTTTAACGATCATAGATGTCGGATGAGGAAGTACATCTTGGCTTCTTTGCTTAAATTTAGAATTATCATCTACAAAAATAGAAATTTGCATTTCTAGTATGCATTTATGTGTTATATACAGGGTGGTCCAATAAGCGCGCGGTGCTCTCTAGCGACCATATCATTCAAATTAGACGAAAATGATTTAAATAAAAAACTATTTTTTCAAATGCTCTATATTTACAAAATAATTTCAAAGATGGTGGACTTTCGGATATACCGGAAGTAGGCATCAACTTCCTTATTTTAAATGGAACACCCTGTATATTATTAGGCTTTTGAATTCAGCATCGATTTTTAAGTCCAGTTTGTTAACCACTATTTATGTCTACGAAGCCTATTTTCGAAGTTATTCAGCAATTTTTACAAAATTTTACGTTTGTAGTACTTTACAAGAAAAGTTAATATCTTTGAAAATAAAAATAGAAATATGCAGTTTTCGGTTTTGAAGCAAGTAAGAAATGTACTCGTGTTTCAGTAAGATCACTGTTTCAAAAGAACATTATATCGATAGACTAACAGTTCTCAAATTTGAGAAGTTAAAAACGTTAAAAACTTTCTTTTTCAAATGTTAAGAGGTTTGTTGCCAACCAGCATGGAGTCTAAGCATTTGGGGTGGTATTATTGGAAACCGCATATTAAACTAATGTTTTCCAAAATTTTCTTAATGAAAATTTGGAAAACCTGTTGGAAAGTTTACCACTGGAGTTTTTCAGAATAATGTGGTTACAGTTAGACGGAGCGAAAGCACATTTTAGAATTAGAGACCAAAACACCTGCCCATTGTTTCGTCTGCGAGCTACGCCACCTACGATTTTTTCAATTCCAAATTACAAAACCGTAAATATCTTGAAAACCATCAAATATAGAACCACATGTGCCCAGATAAAAGTAAAAGAGAATTTAATTTCGCATCCACCGATGTGAAACTTATCATACCATCCCATTTGAAAAAAAAAGATTTTTAACGTTTTGAACTTTTCAAATTTGAAAATTGCTAGTGCTAGTCTATTGATTTAATGTTCTATTGAAAAATGATCTTACTGAAACACAAGAACGTTTCTTGCTTGCTGCAAAACCGAAAACTGCATCTTTCTATCGCGTTTAGTTTCCGAGATATTAGCTTTTCTTGTAAAGTACTACAAACGTCAAATTTTGTAAAAATAGCTGAATAACTCCGAAAATAAGCTTCGCAGACATAAACAATGGTAACAAGCTGGACCTAAAAATCGATGCTGAATTCAAAAACGTAATAATATACAGGGTGTTCTATTTAAAATAAGGAAGTTGATGCCTACTTCCGGTATATCCGGAAGTCCGCCATCTTTGAAATTATTTTCTAAGCGTAGAGGATTTGAAAAGAAACGTTTTTTGTTTAAAACATTTTCGTCTAATTTAAACGGTAAGCCGCTAGAGAGCACCGCGCGCTTATTGGACCACCCTGTATAATTATTTTCGTTAATATTAGTACATTGTTATTTTATATTTAGGTTAGGATTATAATACTCCAATATTATAACGTATGAAAATTTTTCCGATGGGGGCCCCCCCCCCCGAAATCGATTTCTGTATACGCCACTGCCCGAAATGGAAAGAACCCTTAACCGAACGAAGATACATATGTGAAATAAATGACTCCAAAAGCAGGCTAAGCAAGGCAGAATATTTAAAGATTATGATATTCTTAACCGAGACTCCGCAATTTTCAAGCTGTTGGTATTTCTAGCAAACTAAAAGATGTTCGGTTGGAAAATATGGTATTCTTATTAAAAAACTTTATGAAATATTTGACCGAAGAGTACCGGAATTTTAGTCTTGAAGAAAACGATATTGTTGGTCGGAGCATATTTCTTTAGAATGAGTAGTAAATAGTAGCAACATATAGATATTGGGAAGCAGTACTTTAGAAAAGTATTGGCTCGCCATCTATCTACCAAAGCGAATACCTGAGCATTTAATCTGGGGAACCGAGCACTGTTCATGTGACCCGTTTAAAAGCATCAGGTATAGGAACCTGCGGATACGACAACAAACAAACCCTTTTTTGTGGAACACTCATTTAACACTCCCGACATTCGGTTTATGCTAAAAGCAACTTAACTCAATTAAAGAGTAGCAATTTCATTCATTTATCCGAAACCAATCACGGACGCCGTCGTTTCGCTTTTATTAAAGCTCGTCAGTATGATTTAGGTCTCAGACGAATAAATGAGTATTTTCCAAATAACTTTTCAGAAAGATCGGGAGCCGTTACTTTTGTAGCCGCTACATCTCAACAATTGACGTTCTGCTGAAAAGCATTATTTGTACGACTGTCAAATGAGTGGTCACATTTGAGGTTATTAAGAATAAAAAAGGTATGTCAAATTGTACCAAAGTTTTGGACTGTGTAAGTAATGTGGACTTTTTTATTAAATATGACAACATAACCTATAACACAAGTGTCAAAACATGTGACACTCACAAGGTCAAAAGCAGCTTATTCCCCTCCGCTCCAAGAGAGCGTACTTTTCTATCGCTACAATAAATTTCGACCGCTGGAGCGGTAGCTGCTAGGTAACGCACGCGTTCAGCAGAAAATTTGGTAGCTGCTGAATGCACTCAAATGTTTGTTACCAATTGACATTATGGAGCCGTGGATGGTTCAGCACCACGTTTTCACGTACCTATGATAGTTTTCTCCGAAATAATGAATCTATCACGTCTGTAGAGCGTGAGTTTCGTCGCCATTCCAACATTAATTCGGAATAAAGCTACTCCTACCTCAAACACCATCCTTCATTGAGTTGAAGCAGGCACCAGGTCAGAAAACCAGTAAAACTCTAGCACAAGGAACATTACTACTTGATGCTTGGATATAGCCAAGGTTTATTCAACAAAAACAAGTACTCTTCAAAAATCAGGTCATGGTTAGGGAAGTATGTACCTAACAGTGTTTAAAAGATGATATCGAAACTCCCCAACGCCTTGGAGGCGGCACACTTCGCTGCTTAGGGTTTCACTAACACGGGTGGTGGGCAACCTCAAAAGCTGTTATCTATTAGGCGATTCCCGAGAAGCTGTTCAGTTTGCTGGAGAATTTTTCAGGTATCGCCGAATCAGTAACAGCTTCTGCCAGCGCTTTGTACATGCTACACTATATACTTGTATGTCATGCGTTTAGAACAATAGAAACCACTGATCAAAGACATATAAAGTAGCTATCAGGCTATCTGTTTCCCTTTTCTTCACTTGCTTGCGCGTCTCCTCAATAAAAAGTGCTGATTTAATTAGCAGTTTATACTATTGCTGAGATGAAGAACAGCAAATTACATGAAGTAACGGTTGATATATTTCGAGAGTCATCACAGCACGAACAAAAGATAAATTTCCAACTCTTACTTGTAATTAAGTCTTTGTTATTGAATTAGGAAAGATATACGTAACAGAACAGCAGAATAACTTCATAAGTATTTTGGATCTGTCAGCTTCTATTACGGAAATATCAGCAGTAGATTTATATTTCTTCCCAGGCAGCATTTTTAGTGATTGTCACGTATTTGCTACACTCAAAGAAACTTTTATTTGTAAGGCGAGTAATCGTCGGAATCTACTAGCAACGGTTAGGCTATGTAATTATCACCAAAATGGGGAACAAATCCATGATCGTCTGACAAGCGCAACAAACCTGGCCCCTGTATCAGTTGCACGTGATGAGGTGGTACTCAAGCGCGTGACAAATAAGGTACTTCTAGCTATAGATGATTGGACGAGAAACCACGACTAGGAGCTGGTTCCAGAGAAATCGGAGGCGATTGTTCTGCGTATGGTTCAACAGCCAAGAGAAGCAGCGTAGCTTTTTGGATCAGAGGAGATCGGCTTGAACCAAAAAGTCCATTGTGTACCTAGGCATCGCGCTGGAAGACGAGAAGACTTTTGGAAAGCATCTCAAAAGAGTGACAGCAAAAGTGGCAAAGAAGGTAGCAATTCCTTCCCAGATCATGCCAAATATTGGTGAACCTAGCAGAAGGAAAAGAGCACTTCTGTGCGCAAGAGCCCAGTCCATGGTGCTTTATGAAGCCCCAGTGTGAGAAAAAGCCACGAAGAGGCATCGGCAGACGTTGGATACTCTGCAGAGGAAGGCCCTGCTAAGGGTAGCCAGGGCATACCGCACCGAATCGACCAGAGTTCTATAGGTTGTTACGGCAACACCGCTTCTGTATCTTTTAGCGGAGGAAAGAGCACGCATGCATAGAGGTAAACAGGATCTCCCAACCGCGAGACTCGGCACGCTAGAACAATGACAGCAGCTATGTGCAGATAAATCGGAGGTGGCGCAATGGAGAAAGAGGCCGATACCATCCATAAGGGAGTGGGTGGAGTGCAAGCACAGGACAACGTGCTACTTGGTCGCTCAGGCGCTATCAGGCCATGACTCTTTCAGGATGTATAGACACCGAATAGGCAGAGTAGGTGATTACGTGTGCCATCCCTGCCATGTGTTGGACACAGCGGAGCACATACTGTTTGACTGCGGTAGATGGTCCCATTACAGGCAGGTAGCGAAGGCAAACTTGTTTGAGGATCTCATCGCCCAAAATATGGTGCCTGTTATGTTATCAAGCGAGGTACGATTGAAGATCATGCACAAGATGATACAAAACATTGAAATTGAAGGAGTCATTAGAACGCAGACAGAATAGAAAATACCTCATCTTGCACTGCGAAAAATATGGTTTACGATGACACCTGGTGCGGGGGGAGATAGAGGAGGTAAGAAGAGAGAGAGAATGGGTTTTTTTACCGCTCGGCGGTATGTCGGGTGGACGCAACCGCGTCCGGTGGATATGACATAGAAGGACTCAAGCTGGTACAATGTCGGAGTGGGGTAGATCCTCTCTCATTCTTCCAGATGTGGGAGTGCTTCTACCTGGTGATCATGCAGATTTCCTTCTTCTTCTTAGGGTACCGTCTCTCTTCGGAGGTTGGAACTCGTCAAGGCAATTCTAATTTTTTATGTAGCTGCTCTGAACCGGTCTATTGAACTACAATGGAACCAGTCCCGGATCCTCGATCTTTTTCCCTCAATTCTTCCCTGCATTATCAGTATCTATTTCATACCTACTTCCCCTCATCACATGTTCCAAGCAGATTTCCTAAACCCTCTACAATAAAATAAACAAGCGCAACAACGTTCCCGTCGCTTCAGTTGCCACGTGGTTGCCACTAGTATGCTAATATTCGTCAGCGGGCGGTAACAGGATGTTTAAAAATCGTCTAAATACGGCTATCTTTCTTCTTGCCTAACGCGAATTTATTTCTTATTGTCTACGCCATCGTTTTCCTATTTCTCACCGAATGCAAAATTGTTGACATAAGCAACCTCATATACGGAGGCCTGTGACGCATTTTTTTAAACAGATAGCAGTTTACTGAGGAACATATTGACGTTACCTTGAATTAAAAGCTCCCTTTCAATATAATGTCTTATTCAATTTTTAGAAATTATCTAATCATAGGCATGATGCAATAAATTTATTCACATTACACTAGAAAATAAAATAATGACAGCTTATAACGTTATAGACCATTTAATTATAAATGTGGGCGTTATTTTACATACATGTTTTAGGGTAGGTAAGAAAAAACTATTTTTTGAATTAGTATGGCCAACTAATTTATCCAAAAAGATATGGCTACCAGCAATTTTGTCACTTCACATCATCGCTTGTTTCTTTTGTTTTTTGTATTCTTGATTTTTGTTGATTTTGTGTTTGTTTTAACTGTTGTACGTGTTTTGTGAATATTTTCATGTGTATTGTAACCATACACTGAATAAATAAAAACGCTTGTAGGTGCTAATTTGCGGAGAATATCGGAAGTCAGTGCTTAGTAAAAGTTACAGCAAAATCGACCATTTAATAATTTCTACAAAAACCTTACCTTGTAGTATCATTGGCGTTTATCTTAGTAGCTGTATATACTTTAAATCTTGACTACTAAGTTGTGAATACACTAACGGCATTTTGGTCTCAACAACCTTCGAAGTCGAATAAACAGTTACAAACTTCACAGTGGTCGATATACGTAGTGCATGCACCCGGTTCTACCCGGTTCCAAAATACCCGGTCCTACCCGGGTATTTCATCAGGCCACAGAACCGGTTCTGAAAGAGACGAGACCCGGGTTTCGGTTCCATAACGGTGCCGCAAGAAATTTAAATTTCGGGCGCCCATCAGTCTCGTGTTTTGTAACTAGATGAGCCCTGGGTTGTGATTGGCGCGCCCATAGTGACTAACACATGTAATCGCACCGGTAAATTTTAGGCAAACTAGATATATAGGCTGAGACTTACTATCACTAAAAGACTGATTGAAAATGATAACTTTTCGTTATGTTATAGATTTAACATTTATGTTCCGAGAACGATTTTATGTTTCTTTATGTTTAATTTCAAGTTCCTAACACTTATTTATGTTTCTAGTAACTATGTTATGTTTTTTTCGTTATTTTTTTGGAATAAATGTTACTTCAATATGAATTAATCCATGGCCAACTTTACACTAGGCCGGAGCCTTAGATGTGGCAACGTGGCTTAGCTGTCAAATAGTGGCCCTATAGTTTCAGAATAATTATTACATTTTATATGTATTAGAGTTCATCTCGGTTAATAAATTAAGAAAAATACTTTTTAGAACTACTACTACTAATACCACTTACATCTGATGTCTGTTTCATCACAGTCAGACACTACAAAATAAAAATAAACGCAACCTGTTTCCTCTGCCACATCCACTTCCACTTAAATGAACACTCAATTTACTTTGTAAATTATCACTTGAGCTAGAAAAATTCACTATTAGGTCACTGTGAAGCCATTCTTGCTGGTCTTGATTTCCCTTTCGCTATCAAATCCTTTCGTAGGTATGCCCCAGGCCATGCCCAGATGAGTTCTATTAACTGTATTTTTCTGTGATATTTGGGAGGTCCAGAAAACATTATAGGTACCACATTGTGCTTTAAAATAGGTCTTATCCTTTGAAATGTTTATCAATTATTGTCTTTATCCTTATAAATATAACCAGCCCTTCCGAGGAATACCTTTCACCCACTTCTGTTTATGTCCCTTATTGGACGCACAATTGCTAGTGCAACCTGGTACTACACACTTTGCAGGCATCTTTTTATCTTTATAGTTTCATTTGTGCAGGTAAATAAGTAGAAACCCATTCAAAATCACCTTGCAACGTTCTTTTTAATCTGGATTAAGGTTATGTTGGGCCATGGTTTGGTAGTCCTCTACTCATGCCTCTACTGGGCTGCATCCTGGTACTACACGCTTTGCAGGCATCCTGTTATCTTTATAGTTTCGTTTGTGCAGGTAAATAATTAGAAACAAATTAATAATCACATTCCAACCATATTTTCTGCACCTGGAAGAATACACATGACATAACAACAAATGAAAACACGGCCTGATCTCCAACGTTGCCATATTTCAATGCTCCGGCCTAGTGAGTAGAGACGGCCATGATTAATCCAGTTTTTTTAGTAGGCACCCTAGAACCGGTTCGGAACCGGGTACCCAGGTAAAGTGCATTTAGAACCGGTTCTGAAAATTCGAGAACCGGGACCAGTTTTGCATGCACTAGATATACGTACGAACCACGTATTTGGAACTAATGTTATGAGGCATAATGTTAAAACTATCCAGTAGTTTTTATATTTAGTGGCATATCCGTAACTATCACTCATTTTAGGTTTCCGATCCTGTGATACGGGATGGATACGGGTAACAGGGACTACTTATGCTGTTGAGTTACGAATGTATTGGTCAATTCGCATCTTTGGAAATGCGTATGCAATCATGGCTGTGTCGTGTCGGTCATCACGATCATGCAGGTCTACGTGTGGAATAACTGATTGTAAATGTATGGCAATTAGCATTGTGAGATTCGCGGTCTGCTGAACCTGCACACGTGCGAACAAATTACTCAGTCGGATATACAGATCTATGCTATGTAGGAAACCTCATGTTACACCTGGACGTGGACGTACACCGACAAGTTTACTTTGCGATAATTCGTTTGACAAATGCGGCCATATACAACTCCAAACAGAACGAACACGGAAAGGAAAATGGAATTTGTATAGATTACGGTTGTGTTGATTATTTTCGCCAATCTACTAAGGATGGATCCTCATAGTGCATGTTATTAAGCTCCATCACTTACAGTGGTTTGCACCAGTCATAGTTAAAGTTGTAATTAAAGTAAAGCCTTAATTAAAGTACGAATTGCTTTGCACCGGTTGTAGTTAGCGTCAAACTCATAATTAACTTTAAGCCAAAGGCAAAGTAGGGTTTAACTTTGACGTTTCTTGGCTTAACTTTTGACATTTGTGGGTTTAACATATTCTGACAGATCACCACAGAAATAAGTTTGGTTAGTTTGTGAAATATATTTTATAAAATTATTTCTATATCCTATAAGCAATTATGAATCAAAATAGATCACTTGGATTCAATATCAAGTCGTGGGGAACTGAGGATACGACCATAACCTCAATCTACAACTATATAAAGCTGATTCTGGAATTGGACAAATATCACTTTTGTAAGACACCGTGTTATGGTTTATGAGATTTTTCGTGTTCAACAGCTTTTTGGTCATTGTTGTGTTACTGCTGTCTTGTTCAAGGAGTCTATCTTAGCAGGTAAGCAATTCAGTTATTTAGAATGCTGTAATTTATGAGATAATGGGCGCTCAAAACTTTGATGGATTTTGAAAACAGTAAAGATAAAACGTTTATTTGTAAATTACAGTTATCACATTCACTAGGAACAGTTGTTTGATACTGCATCTTAGTTGCCCAATTTTTACCATATAAAGGAAATAAATTTATCTGCTTGAATTATTTAGCTGCTGCTGCAAAATGCACTATTATTATGTGAATAGCTATCACAGTAGTAGTTATTACTGTAAAAATTAGAATGCAAGTGTCCTCCCATTCTCACATGAATTTTATTTAATTCATCTTCACCACCCATTAGTTAATTTCCTTCTATTTTTAATAAAAATATTGTTTATTTCAGGATCACGGATGATAATGAATGTTTTAAGGGACTAGTGAAAAACTGAAGCCTCTTTATTAACAAAAACTGAGTAATTTGAATAATATTGACCCATACTGTATTATTGAGCACTGCGGCAGCAAATCACTGTTGTGTGTTCCACCGATCACCCTATCCTAATTACTGAATTTTCTACTATTCAGGACAAGCCCTGATATATTGAAAGAAAAGAATAAAAATATAAGAGAATTCAACCAGTAGTTTTTGTTCAAGTAATAAATCTTACCTTCTGATGGGTGCAACTTTACAGTCACCCAATGAGTGTTTGTTAATAATCACCTTGTTTGGCAAGACAGAAATTAATCACTATCTGTGAGCATGTTATACAAACTATCATTTAGAATACATATTTTTAACAAGGCATTCTATATCTAGACACCATTTTATATCACATATTAGCTACTGATACTATGAAATATTTTAGATTTTGTTATATGAGAAGTTATAAGAAAGTGATTTTTTTTCTCCACCTTTACTAAAAGATATAATTACAATATATGGATAACATATGCATTTATTGGTTCTATTAATTTACACAGTATGTGGAACATATTAGTATTTACTTTCTATAAAGCCATCACAATGAAGCTCTAAATGCATAACATTATGTGCTCTTCGCCTCATGGTATCGGACTGCCTCTTCTTTCTCAATTACTTGGCAACCTGAATAATTCTTTCTCCACACCTGCAATGACAAAAAGAAAGTATTTTGTAGTAGTGCATATATCACAAATCTGTTTTAATAGAGAAGTTGATAGTCATAATATGTATATTGTTCGTTGCATATCACTTGTTCCGGAAACTCATCTTAAGGTTATGCCAAAATATTACTGTTTTAATTGTTTCATTCCTTGAAACCACCTATATATACATATAAAAATTGTAATGATTATCTGTGAATGGACATTTTGCTAGTTTAACACTATAAATGTATAATAAAGATGTCTTTAGTTGACCTCAGCACTTTGGACATTTCTCTATATTTTTACTTACCACAAACAGATCCGGCATAAATGTTATTACTCTGATGTCTTCTGTAGCCACTCCTATACAAGAGAATCCAGAATTAAGACACCCAAAATCCACCAAATGTTGGGTCACTGCAATCAACTATTTCACAGACAAAATCTTGCCTAAAGAAGAGCATTTACTTCAAGGATTTACTCTTACCACTGTTGTTATATTCTGTGAGTTGGATATTTACGATAATGGGTTATCAATTAATAAAAATGAAACTAAAAATACTAAAATGAATCCGAAATTTCTTAATCAAAACAAATAGCCTCAGTTGAACCTGAAAGATAATGTTTGACAGCCATCAACGACAGTGACATGAACCTTCATTTCCATCACAGAATCCAGAATTAAGACACCCAAAATCCACCAAATGTTGGGTCACTGCAATCAACTATTTCACAGACAAAATCTTGCCTAAAGAAGAGCATTTACTTCAAGGATTTACTCTTACCACTGTTGTTATATTCTGTGAGTTGGATATTTACGATAATGGGTTATCAATTAATAAAAATGAAACTAAAAATACTAAAATGAATCCGAAATTTCTTAATCAAAACAAATAGCCTCAGTTGAACCTGAAAGATAATGTTTGACAGCCATCAACGACAGTGACATGAACCTTCATTTCCATCACAGAACATCAAAAATACGACATGATTGCCAACGTAAAATCTGAAATTCGTTAAATTTCCCTGTAAGAAAAAGTTAACTCATAACTAAAGTTAATCATGACCGGTGCAAAGACACACAACTTTAAGCCTTAATTAAAGTTAAGCTTTAATTAGTTAAGCCAAAGGTTTAACTATGACTGGTGCAAACCACTGTAAATCAAAGACAGACAAGATGGATTTCCACTTCTAAAATCAACTGGAGATCTCCTGGCTTACGTCACACATATGTGGAGCAAACATATCCATTCGTTTGGCGAGGCTCACGCCATTGCTCTCGATATCTCAAATACATTCGACCAGATGTGGCATGCAGCTCTTATGAACAAGCTTCTGTCCTACGGCCTCCCTGCACACAGAAAAATATGTCGTTCTGTCAAAGACTTACACTTGGATTCACTGGGACGTTACACTCAGCATTCCTCAAATACAGCCATGTTTTATCCACTGGGAAGTGTATAGTTGATAACGAATTATATCGTATTGTCGATTCAACTACAAGACGTTATTGGATTCCAATGAATGATTCAATTGCAGTCTGTCGTTGAATCGAATCTGTGTTTGGTAATTGATTCTAAACGACTTTGTTTTCCTTGGACCAACAGATTTAATTGCGAGGACAGCTGATCGATTCGTTTGGATGTTTAGTTGTGTGATTTTGTATGAAGTTATAAGGAGCATGATATAAGAATTAGACATAAGCCTGCACCAGTTGTTGCATTTTTACCTGAAATATAACTGTTTGACTCTAAATACCTACATTCAAATGTGGGTGTTAGCTCTTCTACGCCCCAATTCTTAGTAGGACCTCCGTTTAATATATAACTGGACACATTTAAATCACACAATTGCTGATGCAATACGCAAAACCACGAGATGACACAACACGGCTAACACCGAAATAACACAGCGAAACAACCTTGTCCATGTTGGCGGGTTGGCGCCGATAATAACACTGAGATGATCCCCCTGTTCTTTCTTTTTGCGTTCATTAAATCGGGACACCAGTCTCACCGAATACTGATTGTAATTCAGCGAACAACAAGGGCCATTGAAACAAAATTAATTTTTATCAGATGAACGAACTACTGTTGCAGTAATAATTTTTGTACATTGAATAGACTGTATGCTTTGCTTAAATGAAACATAGGGTAAATTTCGAAAACAAAAGGATGGTTTGATGGCATTATATGTATTAGAAGGATTATACAATCATATCGTTAGAACGAATATCAAATTACTTTGAATTTTTTGGCGTACCTGTGATTACTTCGAATATAAGGATTGAGTTCTTTCAGTGACATGGGTTTGAAACAACTGTAAATATATTTGAAGCGATGGAGTAACATCCAAATACTAACAATTAATCGGAAACGCAACAGTATTTTTTTCTGTGTGTTAAGCCTTGCGGCTGGCTTACAGATTGCTCTCGATTGCTCTCAGGTGCTAACAATATCTGTCGTGGCAGACAACTTCTACTCTTTCTTCCATAATGCTGGGGTTCTGGAGGGATCGGTGTTGGCTCGATCACACTGGGTCTGCTTCAGATCAATGATCTACTCTCTAGTACTACAAATCCAATCCACAGTTTTGAGGATGACATATCTCTGTGGTCCAGCTGGATCGCAGAAGGCTGATAGCGGCTGCTTCGCTTTTAAAGGATCTGGAGACCATTACCGCTGAGGGGCTTAAGAATATGGTAACATTTAGTGCTTCCATTTAATGCATTTCTCGCTATCAGATAAGAAGTGCCCAAGCCAGTACCCGGTTCTGATGAACAATGAGGCTCTGCCAAGAAGTCACTCATTCAAGCTCTTAGGAGTCAACATTATAGAAAATCTGATTAGGCACAAATACACGTTGCGTCAATTGGAGCAGCTGCAAGAAAAAAGCTTGGGTTCCTATTCAGAGCCAGAAAGTACATCTCACTATCTAACCTTCTCATGCCAGACAGGGTAGGCCAATAGTGAGTGGACGGAAGATTTTGGGCTTACTAAAACGTATTTCAAAAATCTGTCACTTGATCATGGTAGAGAGCCTTGAGGACTATAACGCTAACATATTTTTACTTAAATTTCACACAGGGCGATTCATATCAAACTTACATTTCTTAAGTATAACCACCTGTATATTATTGGATATTTGGATTCCTTGGCGAATTCCAGTACAATGTATGGAACTTTAAACGAACCGTTTAGGCGCAAATCACCCTTTTAGAAAAGAATTGAATGTCGCAGCAATTATAAAGCATAGAAGGCTGTGACTTTGCGATGCGGCTTAGCATGAAATGTGTCATGTGTCATGTGTAATTACGTAGGTCAGACGTTCAAATTTGGATTATTTTTGTACTTAGAGAAATCAATATATTAATTAAGGAAACTTCAATCACAGGTAACTTGATTTTTTCAAATGGGAATGCCGGGAATATAACCCTAGGTAATTGAAAGTATAATGCTCTTGATTTGATATAATTACAGCTTTGCGC
Source organism: Callosobruchus maculatus (assembly GCA_951848785.1). NCBI lineage: Eukaryota > Metazoa > Arthropoda > Insecta > Coleoptera > Chrysomelidae > Callosobruchus > Callosobruchus maculatus. The sequence continues at coordinate 9,384,277 of CATOUR010000026.1, read as the reverse complement.
ATGAGTGAAGATATCGGTATACTAGAATTAAAGCACATATTGTTCAACCGAGAATTTATGTTTATGTGTGCAGATGATCACAATACTTCCTTCAACCGTCAGCGTAAAAGTGTCACAACTACTACGTCGATTCATAAATGGACAGCACGCTGAAAGGCAGTTCATTGTTCATCTCAAAAAGCCAATACCACATCGATAAAAAACAGTAATAACCGAAACGAATAGCCGGATCCGGAAGTCAAACAAAAAGTTTAGAGCAACTCGAACAATGGCGCTCCAAAGCCGCCGGATGCCGGAATCAATCCATCTAACCGAGGCCGTAAACCCCGAAAAAGAATTTACATTCAAACCGCCCGAAGCTGGTGGCGCGGCCATTTCTTGACTAATTAAAATTCATCATCGATTAACGGGTACACGAAACTACTTAGAAGTTCTGAATCTGATTTGGAGAATGAAATTACAATTAATCACTGAATCGGCGGATGCCTTTTAAGGATTCAGCTTTGAAGTCAGAAAAAATTAGGTTTATCTTGGATGACTTCCACTTTGGTGTTTTCGATATCAGTACAAAATCCTTTGACGGTAATAATGATTACTAAAAAGGAAGGTCTTCGTGAGTAGCTTTGCTTTTAGCAGTTTCCTGGAGGGCTCTTGTGAGTGACGGCTAATAGGGTACTCAGAAATGACAGATGAAGAACGGTGGTTGGACTCTTTAAAAATGTTATGGCGGTGTAACTATTGGAGGAGGCAAATTATCCAACTTAAGATTTGCTGACGATACAACCCTTATTGCAGCTTCTCAGGAAGAACTAGTAGCTTTATTAAACATTTTAGAACAACATAGTGCAGCGTACGGTCTTGATATTAACTACAATAAGACCAAGGTTATGATCGTAGATAGAGAGCATGATAATCAACGACAAATAAAGTCAATGGGCCGTTGTGAAGTAGTTCAAAGTTTTGTATACCTCGGTTCTTTGATCGACAATTCGGGTAGCTGTGAAAATAAGATTCGATGGCGCATTCAACAGGAACGTGTGGCCATGACAAAGCTTACTAATATATGGCGTGACCATAACATCACTAAAGCTACAAAAATGTCGCTGGTTCAGTCTCTTGTGTTCTCCATATTTTTGTATGCCTCGGAAACTTGGACTGTTAAAAGGCAGATCGAGCTCGCATAGATGCTTTTGAAATGTGGACATGGAGGATAATGCTGAGAGTTCCTTATACCGCCCATCGAATTAACGTTTCCATACTGGATGAGCTCGGTAATCCAAAGAGACTATCCTCCATTGTGTCGACGAGAATGCTTACATTCCTCGGACATGTACACAGAAGCGATAATATGGAGCTTGTAGTTAGGAACATGGCCCGAGTGGGCGGCGCCGTGGCCTCCCCCTACACGCTGGGTGGATACGACGAAACAGTTGCTGGATATGAGTATCAAGAGCGCCACTAAACTGACAGTAAATCGCGAACGATGGCGAGCTACAGTTCTCAAAACGATTGATAATATTCGTGTCGGCAATACTCTAGCTCCGACTTAATGCATTTTACGAGTTCACAACATGTCTGTTAAGACGTTGTGACTATAATGATGACAGTGCGCCTCTATGGAAACTACAATCGGGTTGATCGGATCACAAGGATTACTGACCTTGACGTCCGGAAAGGGTGTACCGAAATTTTTGTTAATTTCGTTACACGTCGTCTCCTTTATAGATTAATTCTTCCAGAATTATATCCGATTGACAGGTAGATATCTGATCCTCCCGTATGCTTTGCCGTTACGATATCGGAAGAACCCCTTTTCCGCGCCTATGGATACCAATAATACGCCTGAAATGTGTCCTTTTTCCCGATGGATATGTGGTATATGCAACCAGACTCACATGTGGAAATTTTAACCTGTTACTATATTGTTGTCTATAGAATTTAGACTTGCAAAGTTGTTAGTTTCATTCTCTTAGTGTATTTTCCGTTCCCTATTATGAGTTTATTTTGTTAATAATAGTAATTCTGTCCCGATTTGCAATTAAGACTATAGTTGCTTTGAGGTTGGGTTGGTAGTGAGCCGTTGGCGGCATTGCCTAACTAGGGGCCTGGTGTGATTGGTCAGTTGGCTATTGAAATTCGTGCACTTTCGAGAAGTGTTCGTGATTTCCGGCGAAAAACTATAAATAGGCTTGTCTCTCCCTAGCTTCTTTCTGCTTCTGGTTTCTGGTCTCTCTGCAACAGCAACAGGTCGGTTCTATCCTTTTGGCCTTCCGCCATCTTTAATCTAGGTCTTTCCATGAACTAGTTACCATTTTCATTTGTCGTGTGGTTGGAAGTTTATTTACTCTCTTTTCGCGAGGTTTTTATTTGAAGTACATAACACGGCAATTATTTGTGGAATTCCGCTATTTCGACATTTTGTTTGACTGCCATTGTTTCGCAGTGATTTCGTATTTTTGCTAGCATACCGTTGATATCAAACCTTTAGTATCTAAAATCGATATTGTTGATTTGATTTAGTTTCATTTTCGAGCCAGATTGTGAATGCCGTACTGTGTTATATATGTGTTTTCAGCCCAAGTGTGTGCATCTGCTTCCCGAAGGAACTGACCTGGTGCTGATGTCAATCTAAAGGAATACACCCCCTTTTCCACCTACTTCTAGACCCTGGAAGGATTCATAGGAGTGTGACTGCAAGCTGTTCCTGCTACTTTGGATATAGAAGGTACGTAAAATTTGCTTATTTCAATTTGATCGCCATATTGGCAGCTATCGAGCTATTTTACGTACTTTCGCGTCTAGAGTTTGTAGTCACCTCCAAGTGTGACCTTCATTCCACTTTTCCTTTTTTTTTTGTTGTTCATTTGTACTTTTTTTTGAGAGAGAGAGAGAGAGCACACCTTTTTTTATTTGGTAGAGTCTGTGTAAAAATTGCTTAGTTTATTGTTTCCGCCATTTTGGGCAGCTAATGAGCACTTTTGCATAGGTGTCTAACCTTGTTCAGTATTGCCCCTTTCGTACATTTTTTGAGAGAGAGAGAGAATCATCTTTCTTTATTTTGGTATAGTTTGATCATTTTTGAGTGTGCTCACACACATTTTGCAAATTTTGAGCTGTAATTTTGCTGTACGAATTTGACAAATTTTTCCATCTTTACAACCGATACAGCCTGCCGAAGTACATCTGTGTGAGACTGAACGTACTCATAGATTTTTTTTGAGCTATAGTTTTAGCAGTGAGAGTATTTGTTGAAGTATAGTTGCCCGAACCTTGCAACTACTGTTCATATAGTTTCAATTTTTCTGGATTATTTGTGATATTTAATTTTGAGACATTTTAGTAAATATTTGTGAGCTTGATAATTTTTTTTTGTGATTGCATTACCTTTCAAGATTCTGAATTTTCTGGAGCACTAGAGCCAGCAACAACTTAATAGAATCATAGCCTTGATTTCTTCTTAAATCAATTAAACTGCTTTGAACTTAAGTGGACTATAGCCTTGCTCACTTCAAGACTCATATTTTAAAATTTTATCTTAAGTATTAAGACTTGAAAGGCCTATCAAGTATCTAGGTCAGGTGATACTTTGCTGATACGATATTGGTACTTTATTTTAAAATTATATTCCTTTTTTATATATGCAGATTCAATTGTGAACCATTGTGGGGAGATATCTGCTATAGCTTTGTGTTTAACTTTTAAGAAATTTTAGCATAGAATTTAAGCAATTTGTAAGGGATCTTTGTTAAATTTAAGTAGATATTGTTTCAACTAAATTGTTGGGGAGGGGGCTTTTAATTGTTCAATTCAAAGCCAAGTAGTACGCCTGAGCTTGCATAACCTCCTACATCCTGGGGTTTTGCCATAGAGGGTCCAGACACTAATCCTTCTTTTTTCTATACTTTGCATGACGGCGGCCGGAAGTGGTAGCCGAGCCAGACCCAGACACCCCTCAGCCTAAAAAGGGGGAAGTCAAACAGCAGTGGTCAGGGCCTAGGGAAACCTGAAGAGGCTGCCAGTCATCAAGGAGGACCCTCTGAAGGAGCTGTTAGAAGGAGCCCACAAGCCGACCCAGGAGGAGAAGACAACCTCGTTAAGCAAGCCAGGTTGTATCGCTCACTTAAGCCAGCAGTCCCCTTTTACCACTGGAAATAAGTCACAACTCACTATTCATTTAATTTATATTTTAGAAACCAATATACTTGTTACTGTTTAATTCTCTTTTGAATTTTTTTTCTGCACCCATCCCTTCAGTGTTTCTGGAGAGGTTGGGCAATTTCACTAACTTCCTTGGAGTTTGGAGGTGAAAACTCCTGGCGCCCTTTTCTTGAAGTTTTTGAAGCTTAGAGTAATCTCGCGTTAAAAGTTAGTGATTTTGCCTGACATCTCTTATAAGAGGAAAAGAATAAGTTGCCAAGGATCCACAACCCACCGTAAGTACACTGAGCAGCCCAAAGGCACCCCAGTTTTAGCCAGCTTGAAGGTCTCAACTTAGTTGGGACTTTCAATCTAGCTTTACAAGGGCTTTAGAATCAGTTGTACTGTTGTATTATGATCACGATCGGTTTCTCCAGTTCTGCAGCTGTTTTTCTGTTTTGTGTTCTTAACCCAACTATTCAGATCGTTCATTCTACGGAATCATAAATCATACTATTTGAAACTAATTTTCCGTTAGTTTTAAATACCCTTGTATTTAAAGATGCGTTTTACAGGCAGTCCAGCTATGTCCTTAAAATTCTCAGTTTTTGAGATATAGGGTGGTAAAGTTTTAATTTGTTTTATTTTTTTTTTCTGAATTGTTCCGCAATAAAATGGCACAATGAACAAAAATTACGTACTGGTGAATTTTTTAAGGCCCGAAATCTAAATTCAACCACGGTTTTGTTATTATGAATAGGGGGTGCCACCTACGGCACATCGAACTCTTTTAAATTAACAAAAAAATTTCCGATTTGGTGCATCAATGTAGATATTAAGAAAATCGTGTCCTCAATATATTTTACGTAAAAAAGGTATACTTTGCTCAAGTCTCTAGAGGTAAGCGTTTTCGATAACCTTTATTGAAATTCCCAAGGCACCCCAATTAGTTAGAGGTTTCAAACATATCTAATTTTTAAAATAGTTGGTGCTGAAGTATAAAAATACTTCGTAAATGATATCTAAAAGCATGAGGCGCAATTTACAATTTTATTCAGTCGCGTTGGAAGATTCAATGAAGGTTACCTTGAAAACAATTATTACCTTGAGGGATTTTTCTACGTAAAATATATACAGGAAACGTTTTTTTACACTCACATTGATGCACCAAATCGGAAAAAATTTTGATAATTTAAATGAGTTTGAGTGTGGTAGACTATTATGAAATTGTGGGCAAGTTGTGTCGCATAGTTTATGTATGACAGTCATTGAGAGCGGTTCACCACATTAATTTCCACAAAAATTGAAAAAAGCGAACTTCTTGAGCTGAATAAGAATTAACTTTTGCGCAAAAAATCATTAATGAAACCAATAAAAGCCTTGAAAAGTACTATAGACATTCTGCATCACCAATTTCACGAACACTTCAAAACAACTGTGACATCGTTCTATAGTGCGCTATGTCACTTCTAGTTTTATTATTATTATTAGTTTGCACAACAGGCCATGAAGGCCTGGCAGAAATGAGTACAGTCTGATCTTATACCGCTAAAATTTATAAAACTTGATATGGATACTTTCATCACCTATTTCTGAGTATATCCTGGACTATTTCATGCCACCTATTTCTGTCTGCCGTCTTCTCTTTCCAGTGTTTAACATTAATTTTCTTTAAATCATCTTCTGCCTTCTTCAGCCATCTCTCCCTTGGTCTACCCTTCCTTTTTTTCCCTATTGGTCTCCGGTTGAGAGCTAGTTTTGCCATTCTCGCCCCATTCATCCTCTCCACATGTCCCAGCCACCTCATTCTCTGCGCTTTGATGACTGCTATAATATTGGGGTTCTCATAAATGTGTTCCAGTTCCTGGTTTGTTCTTTTCCTCCATCCCTCGTTTGTCCTTACGCCTCCATAAATAGCTCTCAACATTTTTCTTTCCCATCTTATAATTTTTTCTTCCGTCTTTGTTCATAGTCCACGGCTCACAAGCATACGTCGCTGTTGGTCTTATAGCAGTTGTATAAATTCTCTCTTTGGTCTTTCTGGATACATATTTGGATTTCATAAGATTTTTTAGGGCTCCATACTTCTGGTTTCCTTTGATGATCCTTGCCTGTATTTCTTGTTTCTGTTGTCGTTTTGCTCTATGATTACCCTAGGTACACAAAATAAAACTTCTAGTTTTACTGAATATCCTGGGCTTCGGTATTAAAAAAACATGTCTTCGCACCGTTTTATCTGTCGAGCAATGTATCCAGTGGTCCTCCTCTCTTATCTCTATCCGCTTTACGGCGGCAGATATCTGGAAAAAACAACCGCCGATTCTAAATTTATCGCCCTCTATCAACATAACAATCGCTTATAAATAACGGATGTGTCACTTGCTTGCTCGCGCGTGGCTCCCCTTCTTGGCTATTCGTAGTCCAGTGTTTGATGGCAATAAATATAGTTTAGATATATTAAAAAACACGCTTTTATAGCACTAAAAATCGGAAAATAATTTTTAATGGGCCAATACCCGCAGGCCCAATAAATACATCTCCTGGCAGTCCATTCCAAGCCTTGGACACCCTAGGAATAAATGTGCGGCTGTACCGCCCGGATCTTGATGTATGAAGAAGCCTTAGGATGAGATGCCGCGGTCGCGCGGATGCATCTGATAGGAGCGGTGAGCGGCGGAACAACAGAGGATAGCTCAGAGGAGCAGATTCCGTTTGAATATCGGTAGAAGAGAAGAGAGGTCACCAACAACACGCCGGTGAAAAAGTGGCTGGTGGTGGCGCGTTAAGGCCGAGTCGAATTGCCCTTCTCTGGGCGGCATCTAGTATAGATAGGGTGGTAGGGGCAGCAGCTCCCCAGACATGAGAGCAACACTCCAGGCCAGGTCTTATCTGAGCTTTATATAGCGTGGAGATGTTACATGGTGAAAAGTACTTTCTGGCTCTGAATAGGTACCCAAGCTTTTTACCAGCAGCTGTTGCAATTGACGCAACGTGTTCGTGCCAGATCAGATTTTCTGTAATGTTGACTCCTTGAATGAGTGACTCTTTGGAAGAACCCGGTTGTTCATTAGAACCTCGTGTTCGCTTGGGCACTCCTTGTTAGATAGCGTACAATACTGGGTCTTGGAAGCATTAAATTTTACCATGTTTTTGAACCCCCAAGCGGTAATGGTGTTGAGATCCTCTTAAAGTGAAGCTGCCACTGCCAGTCTTCTGCGTTCCAGCTCGACCACAGAGATTCAGAGATTGATCTATTGCTCATGATGCCTGCATGCAGCGTACTGTCATCCGCAAAACAGTGGATTCGATTTGTAGTGCTAGAGAGTAGATCATTAATGTAAAGCAGAAACAATACCGATCTCTGCGGAACCCCAGCATTGATGCTATGGAAAGAAGAGGAAAAGCCGTCTACCACGACAGAGATTTTCCGACCTGAGAGGAAGTCTGCGAGCTAACCGCAAAGCTTAACTGGAAGCCCATAAGAAGAAAGCTTGTTTAGGAGAGCTGCATGCCACAGTTGATCAAATGCCTTTGAAATATCGAGAGCAACGACGTGAGCCTCGTCAAATGACTGGATGAGTTTGCTCCGCACATGTGTGACGTAAGCCAGGAGATCTCCAGCTGATATTTGGTGTCTGAATCCATATTGTCTGTCGTTGATTAGGTATTATTGTAGTATTGTTGTGATCAGAGCGTGAGAAGATTTGTAAAATATTTTTCGTATATCTATATACTATTAAAGTATTTTTTGTTCATTATTAATTCCAGCATATACTATACAGAATTATTTTCCACTTTTTACTTCAGCAATACAACTTCATTGTATTGTCACCATTAACCACTAACGTGGCGTTGGTATTTTCGCATTTTTTTTAAGAAAAACTTCAGTTCAAAAATGTTTTTATGAAATATGTACATAATTAAAACAAAATTATTTTGAGTTTAATAAGCCATTCACGTTAATTTTAACACGTATATTGTTACTATTAACACCAAAAATTGCATTTGCTATTACCGCTAGAGAAAATAGAAACAAATACTAAAAACAAAACCTAGCAATTAATTTTCACTTTATTGCAACCAAATTCGCATTTACCAAATTCATGGGTTGCGCAATTTTCATTAAATTTTTTGGTGTATTCTACACCCACAGTTTTATGGCGCATATAATACAAAAATCCAATTCTTCTTTTCTTTATTTAGGGGAATATGCAGCAATTCTTGCGTTTTTCTAACAATTTTGATTTTATTTTAGCAATGTCTTTTGAGACACCTGGACATACTTTTATATTTTCTCGTAGCTTCCGAGGTAGACGCGTATTGCCGCTTTTCTTTGTAAGTGTCACTTTCTATCGCAAAGTTTAGATATCATCCTTTTCATCATCCTGCCCCGTACCATTCAAAATTACTATCACCAAAACGAACCATCGTTGGAGTACTGGGACGAATATCTATGTTTATATTTTCTCAAAAAGTCTATTTTTGGGTTAGTAGATATCGTTATTACTATTATCACTGAAACAAATTCGTCCATGTTTGAAACGTGCGACATAAGAAACCACTCCAAAGCTGAATATTTATTCATGTACAAAAACAGAATCAGCTGTAATAAGTATCTATGAACATCTAGAGACACCATGTGGAGAAACTTTAGAATTATTATACATGCTGCAAAATGCTCAGAGCCATAAAACTTTACACACGATGAGGTATTTCAAGTACGCGGATTATAGCGGGTCCATAAAATCGCTGCACTACACTATGATGTGTACAAAGTATAGATACTTTGTCATGTACACTGATAGTCCAGCACTTGACGACTTTATGCTCAAAGTTATGGAGAATCGTACTCTAGAAAAATAATTACTATTCTTTGGCTATTATATTATCTAACGAAAGGTAGCAATAGGTAGTCTCTGCTTACGTCTTTCAGGTACGTTGAAAAAGTTAATGTATTGTATTTTGCTTGGATTCTTCTTTTTTTGATAGTGGTTAGTGTTCAGTTGCCCTAATAGGTGCCACTTAGCCTTAAGGCTTATTGTGCGCCCCTAGCCAAAGGGATCAAGCAGAGTCCCATCTTAAGTTCTTTGCGAACTTTAAGATGCATTGGACTACGCTTTCCTATCTTCCCTCCTGGCCTACATTCAGATAGAAGCTCCACTTGTTTGCATAATAGGTTTGCGACTTCAGTTCCCACCTTTTGCAGGTCTGCCCTGAAGGTCTTCAATGGCCATATATGAACACAACCAACTTTCGTAGTTCCTTCCCGCTCAAGCTGAGAGCGTCTGCGGTATTAGAACTTGAGGGTCCTCTTAGACTGAACATTTCTCACTACTCTGTCCCAGCGCTTCTGGTGCTCATTTGAAACCCACCTGGTGACAGTTGTCCGTAATATGTAGTATGATAATCACATGCAGGTTCTGGCCCGATGAGAGGGAGTTCTGCGCCTTCCTTGGCATTTAGTGGCAAGCATTTTCAGCTCGCCGATGACCTAAAAATGTTTTCATCTGTACAATCGGTTGTCAATTGTAACACTGCTGCAACCTAACTTGAATGTGGTTCAGTCATGGTGCACCCGAAATGCGCTAAGTCTGAATATACCTAAATGTAGGATTCTAAGTTTCACTAGAAAACAATATTCTATTTATTCCGATGATTATAATATAAACGGACAGAAAATTCTTAGTGTAGATTCCTTCAAAAACCTAGGCGTAACTAAATTAAGTTTTGAAGATACTTCAAATATTGTTTCTTGGGCGTCCAAAAGTCTTGGATATTTAGTTAGAAATTGGTCCAGCTTTGCTAATATCTATAGTTTAAGAATTTTATATTTTACGTTTGTTAGATGTAAACTTGTCGTTGACGGAGAAACTCTGGAACGTGTCATAAGGTACAAATACTTAGGAAACTGGCTTCATGATGATTGGAGCGTCGAAAGAGAGATTAGATCTAGAATAGAAGTGGCCCGTAGCTACTTCTTCAAATTTAAACGTGTGCTTACAAACAAAGATATAAGCCTAAGACTAAGAATGAGATACGCCAAATGCTACGTATGGTCGGCTCTATTTTATGGCATGGAAACATGGACGCTTAAGGTTGCATCGATAAACAGATTAGAGGCGTTTGAAATGTGGACGTACCGTCGCATGTTGAGAGTTCCGTGGACTGATAGGGTCACAAATGAGGATATCTTGAGAAGAATGGGAAAGGAGAGAGAAATCCTCCAAAGCATAAAAAAGAGAAAAGTGGCTTATTTTGGCCACATAATGAGAAACCCAAAGTACCGACTTTTACAGTTAATCGTTGAAGGAAAAATAGAAGGTAGACGTGGTATCGGAAGAAAACAGATGTCCTGGCTCAGAAACTTGAGGGATTGGACAGGCCTAAGAACAATTGGAGACCTTGTACACACTGCAACAAACAGGGAAGCGTTTGAAAATGTGATCGCCAACATCCAGTAAGAGTGGATAGGCAGCTGAAGAAGAAGAAGAAGATGTAAACTGGAATATGCGGCGTTGATCTGGTCACCAATTTATGGAAACTCAATCCGCCAAATTGAGTCACTGCAGCGCAGAGCACGGAAATAATTTTTTCTTAAATGTAATGGATACTATCCTCAACGTGGGACTGATAACAAAATATTATTAGCATCATTTCAAATGGGCTCACTATTATTAAGATTCAACCTTCTTGCTTTAACCTTTTTATACAAGCTTGTAAATTCAAAATTCCATTGTCCTGTCCTACATAACAAAAGTATATACAATGTACATACATTGGATATCGAATCAATGGATATGATTGTGTACCATGTATACACTTACATACCAAGGTATATACATTGTACATACAATGAATATGTATATCCTCAAATGGAGCACGAACGTCTAATGGATACAAAATAGACATAAACAAATTTACATTTCATGTACGTTAGTCGCGAATTTACACATCCATGGTATATCCATTAAATGTACATTCATGTACTGTTAATGCGCATGCATAGTGTATGAAAGTTCAATGTAGAGGCAGAAAGATAAACAAACTTTATACTTTCATTATGTATTGTTATTAATTCAATTTCTAGTTACAATAATAATACTTGGCAAAATCGATTTCTATGATTGTTACCTCTTTTCTTTTGATATCTATATCTAAAATCACAAAGAAATCAAGGTTATAAAATTTTGTAGGTGGTTTGTTCCGCTTACGACTTACCGTCAAACGCTGGATGCTAGAGTTATCAGTACTCAACATCCAGAAGATAAGTAACATTGCACAATAGTTCACTCGATCAGGTAATGAGGCACAACCAGCACCAGCACATAGACACACGCTAACTACGACGGATGGCTAGAAATCAGCAATGATGGCACTAGCTGCCCTTCGCGCAGGCGTAAACTACTAGATGTATATATGATACATAGACCAACGTCTTTTGTATATTCACATATTTATATACCTACGTGAATATACATAGTATATTACACTAGTGTATATCATTTTTCATATGTACATTTAACGTCCTATGAATATTCAAAATGTACAATACATGTTCAAATTGGAATATCTAATGTACATTCTGTGGATATACATATCTATATAGTGTTATGTGGGGTATTACTCAGCCAAATAAATTTTAATGTACCTATACTAGGGAATTGGCACCACCTCACCTTTTATTGTAAATCAGGCTGAACCAACTTATGACAAAATTCGCCCGTTAACAGAATGTGTAGAATATTTAGTATGATTTGCGATAAATGTGATATATTCAGTGACACCACTAACATACTGTTAGATTATTATAAATTAATACGTAAATAAATAAATAAATAAATAGATAAGTAAATACCAGTCGGCCCTTCCATTGTCACCAACTCCTATGTGACTGGGTACCCGAGATAATGTTACCTTGTTGGTCTTTGCCAGTATCTTTGGCAGTTCCGTACTATTCTTGAAGTATAGTTGTCACTTACCAAGGCCATCAGGGCCGTCCGGCCTGATATAGTCACATAGATAGCCTTTTTGCTGTATCCCTTATGTATGTATATTATGCCGCATTCCAAAATTCCGTGTATTGCTGCGTGAAAAGCGGTAGCCAGTTTTCCTAGGCGGATATTTACATTCCGCCCAGGCTTACCACCATATATGGCTTCGTCTGTACCTAATGAATTTCTGGTGGACCAGGTGATACTTTATGCCGAAAATTCTGTAGAATCGTACTTTAGAAAAATAAGGCTATTCTTCTGGCTATTATATTATCTAACGGAGGGTAGCAATAGGTAGTTTCTGCTTAGCGGGTTCAGGTACTTTGACGAAGCTAATTTGTAATTTGCTTGAAAAATGTACCGTATTCTGTACATTCACAGAAATAAAAACAATCTAATAGCTCGCATCTTTTTGATGAAACTTGAAAAATATAAACTATCCAAACTTAATAATGCTCCATGGTAGTTCTGTAAAACACTGGCTCATTTCTTGCTTACGTTTCAGCCCACCACCCGCCCTAAAAGTCGTCACTTAAATTAGAAAGTCATATTGAATACTAAAGACGCTCCGAAAGCTTACACTCATAAAACTTTATACGCCCTTCTCATGTTTTTCAAGACCGTGCATTGTAGCAGGTCACAAAAATGTTTCAATACACTATGTTATGTGTATTTTATGACATACGTCTAGCACGGCAGGATTCAGTATACATATTACATATTCTGATGTACATACTTTTAGCTAAGAGAATGTTCATTAATTTCTCTTGTTGCACTCTATCAATCTTCCTCTCATAGTCGCGGCATCTTTGTTTTAGAACATCTATGGCAAAAAGTCCTTCTCGAGTTCCTACTCCACCACAGAATTGAAAATATGTTTTGCAAAGTTTTTATTCCGGTCTTCTATATATCCTAGTGTGTAGTATTTTAAAGGATACCTTCAAAGTATAACTCATCAAACCAAATGTTTGGTGTTCTGTAGCAACAGGCGGCACTGTGTCATCCTCTTGGAACTGCGAGGGATGACCCTATCCTGCATAATATGAGAACTGATATAATTTCTCCTACATATCGCTTCGACTGCAAATTTACGGTGGAGTGTCCTACAAGGGAAGAGTGGGGGCCAAGCGGCAAGCGGCCTTTTGAGTGAGGAGGCCCAGTCTGGTACACGGATGGCTCACTCACCGACGAAGGCTCCGGCGCTGGAGTGTATGCAAAGCTCTCCCTCTCTCTTGGGGGATACACCACGGTATTCCAAGCAGAGATATATGCGATTTTAGCTAGTCGTAGAAACATATAGATATTGGAAAGTAGTACTTTAAAAAAGTATTGGTTCGCCATCTATCTACCAAAGCCGGTACCTGAGCGTTTAATCTGCGAAACCGAATACTGTTTATGTGACCCGTTTAAAAGCATCAGGTATAGGAACCTGCGGAATACGACAACAAACAGACTCTTTTTTGTGGTTTAATAAAAGCGAAACGACGTCGTCTGTGATTGGTTTTCGGATGAATGAATGAAATTGCTACTCTTTAATTGCGATTTTAGCTTTTGCCTTTCGTATTCACGATTTGTATTAAAACCATTAAGGGGCTAGCATATTGCGCGCGAACCTGAGTTAAGAAAATACGTATTCTCGTGCTAGCGCTTTCTGAAGTATGCGTGTCTAAAATGAAATGAGGGCTAGGGGAGGTAAGTCCTAAGGTCGGCTTGCCATACAGCTGATGGCCGACCCCCGCAAAGACGATTTTGCATCGATAGTGTGACGTTACCTTCAAACTTACAGTAATGAGCGATATAGCAAAATGAAGGAGAAAGCTTGCGCTATGTCAGCATGGTGGCCTTATTTTGATATCTTGTTTGGTTCTCAAATTACAGAAATTTGAAGAGTGTATGACTTTACATTGCGAGTTTTTTTGCACACAAAGAACCTTTTTGAAAAATTCGCTCTTAGCTGTCATTCATTAGGTCTTAACTATCACCTCCTGAAATTTTGTGCATGTGGTCTGAAAAGCAAGTGAGTTGTGCGGGAACTTGCGAATCCGTATTTTATATGGCAAATACATATGTATACAGGGTGGGCCAATAGTGCGTGGACGGAGGATTGTGGGCTTATTAAAAAATATTTCAAAAATCTGTCACTTGATCATGGTAGGGACCCTTGAGGGCTATAACGTAAAAATATTTTCACTTAAATTTTGACGTTTATACAGGGTGATTCATATCAAACCTACATTTTTTTGAATGGAACCCCTATGTATTATTGCATATTTGGATTCCTTGGTCAATTCTAGTGTGACTTTATGTATCAAACATGGAACTTTAGACGAACCATTTAGGCGCAAATCACCATTTTTGGTATAAATAGGTATCAGAAAAAAATGAATATCGCAGCGATTATAGAACTTAGAAGGCGTTGACTTTGCGGTACGACTAAGCATGAAATGCGTCACCTTAGGTAAGACGGCTAAATTTGAATTCTTTTTGTACTTGGGTAAATCAGAGGATAAATTAAGGAAACTTCAATCACAGATAACTTGATTTTTTCAAATGGGAATGCCTATTTTGGTTTAAAGAATCAAATGTAGAATTTGATTACCTTTCCAACGATATAGCATTCTTGATATCAGCCTTTTTCGGTTTTCGTTTTATTTCAAATTTTCAGTCAAATCGGTGTTTTTCACCTTTCCTGCATGCAAGCAACCTAGCAGGCCATGAAAAATAAACAAAAGCTCGTTAATATGGAAGAAAGCAACTAACTTAGTAGAAAAATGCAAACTAACTAGAGCAGCAAGATTACGAAAATTCCTTAAAACATATTAGCTCTAACCAGAAACAATAGCAGTAACAAGAACGCTCATTTTTCACAGCCTACTAGCTATTAGCCAATTTCCAAAGTTAGTAAAAAAATATCTAATCAAAGGAAAACTACTAGTGATTGTTGCTGGCAGTAGAATATCTATATCTTCTGAATAAATTTGACTAAATTTTCACATTTAATGCTATAAAAAAGTAGCCATTTCCGTAAGTCAAAAGTACAGGTTCAAATTCTTCGGTAGGTACTTCTGCTTATTAGCAAAATCGCGGAAAATGAAACTTGAATTGCAGTCTGTTTGAACTGTAAAACATAAATGAGTTTGCAGAAAACTACATGAAATAATCACAATTACAACATAGCGTAATAAAAAAATTCTAGCAATTATTTCAATAGATGTTCAGAATGCTCCAGTTGGAGATATCTTTACTTTCGACTTAACTAAACGGAAATGACTATTTTTTTATCCCATTAAATGTGAAATTTCATTCTACACATGTTAGACTGTAAGCAAAAATCGCTGATAGTTTTCTTTTTGTTTCAAAATTTATAATCGTTTTGGAAAGTTGCCAAGCTCTAGTAGACAATAGCTGTGGCTGTGTAAAACAAACACTTGTCATACCCCAGCTACTCATTGACATTAGATATCTTGCCGCTGTTGTTTCCGGTTAGAGCTGATGTTTTGTAAGGAATTTTTATGTTTTTGCTACTCGCTACTCGAGTTCGTTTGCATCTTTCTACTAAGTTAGTTGTTTTCTTCCATACTAACGAGCTTTTGTTTATTTTTCATGGCCTACTAGGTAGCTTGCACGCAGGAAAATTGAAAAACACCGATTTGACTTAAAATTTGAAATAGAATGGAAACCAAAGAAGATTGATATCAAGAATTCTATATCGTTAGAAAGGTAATCAAATTTTACATTTGATTCTTTAAACCAAAATAGGCATTCCCATTTGAAGAAATCGAGTTATCTGTGATTTAAGTTTCCTTAATTAATCGACTGATTTCTCCAAGTACAAAAAGAATCCAAATTTAGCCGTCTGACCTTAGGTGACGCATTTCATGCTTAGTCGTACCGTAAAGTCACGGCCTTCTAAGTTTTATAATCGCTGCGATATTCAATTTTTTTGTGATACCTACTTATACCAAAATTGGTGATTTGCGCCTAAACGGTTCGTTTAAAGGTCCATGTATGATACATAAAGTCACATTAGAATTGACCAAGGAATCCAACTATGCAATAACATATAGAGGGTTCCATTCAAAAAAATGTAAGTTTGATATGAATCGCCCTGTATAAACGTCAAAATTTAAGCGAAAATATTTTTACGTTATAGCCCTCAAGGGTCCTAACCATGATCAAGTAACAGATTTTTGAAATATTTTTTAGTAAGCCCACAATCCTCCGTCCACGCACTATTGGCCCACCCTGTATAAGTGTGTACCAAGGCCCCTTAAGTGCTTGTAGGTTTACATCAAGGCCCGTTCTGCAATGCAGGAAGGTCTTAGATGACATTTTGGTAGGTGCCACTTATGTGGGTGCAGGGTCATGATGGAGTTGGTGGCAATGAAATGGCGGACGCGCTCGCAAGGCGAAGGTCACGGAATAATTTGCTGGGTCCTGAGCCGGCTGCTGGAGGCAGGTACCATTAAAAGGAAAATACAGGTGTGGTTGCAGAACCAGCATCTTACGAAAAGGGGAGGAATCTCTAGACATCTTCGCCAAGCTAGAGAACTTATTTCAGGTCTCTCACTGGACAGGCCGGCTAAGGCTACTTTTCGGTCTGCTGTTTTGCCATAGCACCTTCAAAGGTCACTTGTACGTGATGGGATGGCAAGTGACTCGACGTGCACACGCTGTGGTAAGGAGGAAGAGTCCTCGGCACACATTCTATGTCGTTGTGAAGCCCTTGTCTATCACAGGTAGACCATACTAGGTGCAAGGGTTCTTGATCCTGAGGATACAAGATGAGCAGGACCTAAGGCCATCCCCACCTCTGTTGCTGGAACTAGGGTAAGGAGAGTTGCATAAGGGCTTGTTGGTAGGCCTATGAATTGGTGGTTCTGGCCACCAGGAAGCTTCTCTCACTCCTTCATTCATTCGTTTCGTTGCCACAGCTAATCTGTGATCTGTTTCTTTAGATATTAGAATTTGTACATCCACAATTCAAAATCGGATCAGTATCAATATACAGGTACACTGCAAAGTGAACCTATTCGGCTGGGTTTTTTCCATGTGTGGTGTATCTCCTCGTATATTGCTGCGGGGCAATCAACTCGGTGGACGAGTAATTCTTCGAGTAGCCGTCGGCGATGCGCGTCGAAAAGGACTGAATTTATTAACATCCACCGATCCATAAATAAAATTATTACGTTCCTTCGTTATCCCTTTCCCCCGGTGCTGGCTTTGCGCTACCATGTGGACCTTAGCGAATTGCCCTCTCTTAATTACGCACTCAGTTGATTTATCGTTGGCTTTTTTCACAGGATAACCTGCCCCTGGTTGTCTGTCGTTATTCTTTTATTTCGTCCCGACGGGCAGAGTAATGAGAATACCGGGTGGAATATTTCAGGCGCCCGTTTCTGGAATTAAGAGGAACAATTCCTATAGGAAACCATTACGTATTTTCTCTAGAAATCTGTAATTGGTGTTCTGAACTAGTTTTGAGAGAACGAATGTACGGGATAATACAACCAAATCGATACAGAAATGACCAAAATAAATTGACTAAAGACTGTACTAGCCCTTAACCGGTAACGTGCAAGTTCGGGGCATAGTTGGTAACGTGCAGTCTGTGAGACTGTAACCTCTTTGAAGCTTAATAAATCAAATTCTCCTATTTATTTTTTGGAAAAAAAACACGAAGATTTGTTGGATATATATCCCAAATATCACAAATTTGTAGGAGCAAGATAATAAAAAAAATTTTGACCACACTCAAATCTATATATTTTGTGAATGATAACAAGTAAAGAAGTAAAGCAATACACCTATAAAAATATTTTGGTAAAAAATGACGGACCTGCCATGACTACCAGTTGAGAAAAATTATAACGCAAACCGTAACGTTCCGTCTCGCAGACTGGAATGTTGTTTATGCAAACTTATTGATAAACAGGATACAAAAGGGATACCAATGACTGGTAGATTAGATGAGGTCATTTACCAGAAATGCGGTAAGGTTTTGTTGTAGGGTCGAATTTAAGATTGCTTGCAGTCTCACAGACGGCACGTTACCAGTTAAGGGCTAGGCTACCTTACTTTTACTTCCCACACCGATAGATGAGGGGAGTATTGTGATCGCGAAAATTTTCGATTTTGAGATAACACGCTTTTGAGGCGTTTTATGATGTCCACATAACAAAAATCCATGTCACTCATTTCCGTCTGTCTGTCTGTCTGTCTGTGCGCGTTTTTCTAGCCTCGTAATCTCAGTAACCACTGCATGGATTGTGGTGAAATTTGGGCAGCAATATGCTGGGGGGTCATAATAATTTTGAAAATCGGTGCATGGGCGGCGGATTAAAACAAAAAAAATTAAATATTCCTCAAATTTCGTTTTTAGGTGTTTTAGGGGTTCCTGATCATTTTCTACTTTTTTTTGGGTGGGGTGAAATTGGGGTGGTTGCGGGGTGGGGGGTTCTAAATCTCAAGACCTCAAGACGAGTTGTACCTACTCATAATAGGCTATCCATTGAACTGCAAAAGAAAGACCTAGCGGCATAATATCCTTTTTTCGGCCAATCCGAACATTGCCTTGCCTATTCGAGAAACCAAGGGACTTAGAATTTTCTGATAAATACATAGGAATATTGGTTTAGATCGTTCTGTATTGAGTAACGTAAAAGTTATGAAATGAATTTGAATGAAACTTTATCATAGTATTACTACCGCGGCGAGGATGGAAAACGTGTATGTTTTGCAAAAATCTTGTCAGTAGTGGCACAGCAATAATAAAAAACAAAAAAATGGAAACGCCTCAAACTTTATTTTTGGGCGTTTTAGTTGTTCCTGATCATTTTCTACTTTTTTTTTGGTATGGATGAATTTGGGGTTGTTGGGGGGGGGGGTTTGAAAATTGAAAAATTTGTTGTATTCATAATAGATTGTCCATTGACCTATGGAAGAAATACGTATATACCGGCGTATTTTTTTAAGTCCATGTGAACATTACCTTGCCTATTACAGAAACCAAGGGACTTACAGTTTTGTGATGTATACATATCCACACACAAGTTAAACCTAAATGCAAAAAAATGTAAAATAGTAAGTTACACTAGAAAGACACATACCTTAGAGTATGCTTATAACATTCAAGGTGAGTTGTTGGACAGATGTGTCTCGGTCAAAGATTTAGGTGTCATATTTGATGCAAAACTGTCTTTCACCGACCATATTTCTCACAAGGTGTCTCAAGCAATGAAATTATATGGCTTCATCGTCAGGAACTGCAGAAATTTTCACAGTGTAAAGGCAATTAAGCTACTTTATTTTACATTGGTACG
Organism: Callosobruchus maculatus; assembly: GCA_951848785.1. NCBI lineage: Eukaryota > Metazoa > Arthropoda > Insecta > Coleoptera > Chrysomelidae > Callosobruchus > Callosobruchus maculatus. Next base: position 9,364,827 of record CATOUR010000026.1, on the reverse strand, counting down.
ACCAACTCTCGAGTATGCAAATATTATTTGGTATCCGATTTATGATTGTCACAAAATCAGCGTAGAGAAAGTTCAGAGAAGGTTATTGAAATTTTTAGTATTTAAAATTGATGGAGTTTACCCCCAAAGGGGAATCAACTACGTGGAATTGTGTGATCGTTTAAATGTAGCGTCTTTAGAACTTCGCTGTAACGTCGCCTACCTCATATTTCTATTCAAGTTACTGAATAATCTGATCGACTGTCCCCCTCTTCTCGAACAGATTAATTTCAAGTTACCTTGTACAACCTTGCGCCATCATGAAACCTTTAAGCTTCCTATTGCGCGAACTAATATATTACTTAAATCGCCTGTATAGAATGTTTAGCAATTACAACAGCATCTGCTCACACTGTGATATATTTCATTGTAAGCTGAGTGATCTGGTTAAAGCCGCTAATGTGCGTTTATGCTTATAGTTGTATGTAAGTTCTTGTCTATACGAGTAGTTTTATAATTTTTCCAACTCTGTTCTGTCAATTGTGACTATTATTACTATTATCCTGTAATTGGGAAACTGTTGGATAATAAAGCCATTATTATTGTGTTCTTTCAAGCTTCTCTCGCATGACTGCGGTGACGACAAATGTTGACGGGCTAGGCCAAGTCAACACCTGAACTATTACTGATCTGAATTTAGGAAAGATCGTACTATATTACAGGTCTTAAGGATTACAGACTTTTGGAATATTTTATGTAAACTTTCGTCCAGGCCTAACTGCTGTAGGTGTTGTGTAAATGTGTTCGGTGTGAGGCCTGAGACCGACATAATGAAGGGGACAATAATAACTTTATCTTGTTTCCAAATTCGCTTCACTTCTATGGCAAGGTCAGTGTATTTAGATATTTTCCCAGCGTAGGTGTTTTGAACATTCACATCATTGGGAATAGCAATATCTATTAAGTAGGTAACTTTGTCTGCCTTTATCTGAAATACTATATCTGGTCTGTTTGCATTGATGGTTTTATCTGTGTGTATTTCAACATCCCAGTATAGTTTGTAGTGATCGTTTTCGAGTACTGATGTTGGTGTATACTTGTAATATGGATCGGAGTTTTCGATTAGTTTGTTTTTTGTGGCTAATGCTTGATGTATGATTTTGGCTGCTGAGTTATGTCTAGCCGTGTACTCAGTTCCAGCGAGAGTTTTGCATGCGCTTGTTATGTGGTCTATTGTTTCCTTTTGTTGTTGACATTTTCTGCAGTTATCGTTTGTTATGGATGGATCTTTAATTACGTATTTCTTGTAGTTTCTCGTCGCAATAACTTGGTCCTGTATAGCAAGCATAAACCCCTCAGTTTCTGGAAAGAGCTGGCCATCCTGCAGCCAGGTGTATGACTGTTTTTCATTTATGTGGTCTTGCGTAATACGGTATCTATGTTTGCCATGGAGTGGTTTCTGTGACCAGGTGCTTATTTTTTCTTGTTGTGATTGTGTGGGATTGTGTGTGTCTGCGACGTGGTCTGGACATGATAGGTTGAGTGGTGTATAGTTTTTGTCTGCTTTTACTATTGCTCGATGTAAATTTGTTTGTTTGTTTTGGAAGAAATGTCTGAGTGTCTTTATCTGTCTTGTGCGAAGCGACTGTATATCTGTAATCCCTCTGCCTCCTTGTTTCCTGTCTATGGTGAGCCTTTCTTTGCATGCGTTTGGATGTGACATTCGGTGTTTCGTGAGTTCCGTCCGTATGAGGATGTGGATGTTTTCTATATCAGTGTGTGACCACTTGATGATGCCGAAGGAGTATGTGAGGACTGGTATCGCAAATGTGTTAATGGCTTTTGTAAGGTTTCTGGAATTCAATTTGGTTTTTAGTAGCTTAATAAGGCGATCTCTGAACTCTTGGGTTAGTTGTGCCTTGACTTGTGTGTGGTCTATTTTAACGTTTTGATTGAAGCCCAGGTACTTGTAAGTTTCGTCCTTGTTCATGCTGTTTAGTGTTTGGCCAGCTACTGTTTCCTGCTGGGGGTGGTCCTTCCATTGGCCTTTGTTGATGTGGAGAACCTTGCATTTACTCATTCCGAATTCCATCCTGATGTCTGACGAGCAAGCTTCTGTTGTTCTGATTAACTCTTTCAGTTGTACTTCATTGGCGGCATATAGTTTTATATCATCCATGTAGAGGAGATGATTGATTTTGTGTTGGTTTAATCTGTCGTGTCTAATGTTGAAACCGCAGTTTGTGTTGTTAAGTGCGTTGGAGAGCGGATTCAGACAGAGACAGAACCACAGTGAACTGAGAGAGTCACCCTGAAAGATGCCGCGTCTTATGTGAAGCTCATCCGTCTTGATAAGGCCGTCCTGGGTTTTGAGATGTATGCTGGTTCGCCATGTCTCCATGGTACTTGTAAGAAACTCACGTAGCCCCGGGTTGATTTTATATATTTGAAGAGTTTTCGCTAGCCAGCTATGGGGTACAGAGTCGAAGGCTTTTTTGTAGTCGATGAAACAGGCATGAAGGTTCCTATGTTCTTTTCTGGTTTGCTCCATGATCACACTATCAATTATAAGTTGTTCCTTGCAACCTTGGCTTTGCTTTCGACATCCTTTTTGTTCTTCAGTCAGGATGTTGTTTTGCGTGAGGTGTTGTTCAATTCTCCTGCATATTGTTGCGGTGATAATCTTGTACAAGGTGGGAAGGCAAGTGATTGGGCGATAGTTGGCAGGGTTCTTGGTGTCTGCGTTTTTGGGTTTTATATACGTTATTCCTTGCGTGAGGAATTTGGGAAGCCTATTCGGTTGGAGTATGGCTTTATTGATTTGGTCCGTAAGCATTTCGTATGTTGCACTGAATTGCTTGTACCAAAAATTTTGCACATTATCCACGCCTGGGCACTTCCAATTATGGGTATGCTTTATGGTTTCAGCTATTTCCTCTGGTGTAAGGATAACGTCTTCCTGCTCCACTATATGTTGATGTTTTTCCTCTTCTTGTCTGATCCATGGAGCGTTTTCATTATGTGTTTTGGGTTCTGACCATAGACTTCCCCAAAACTCAGTTAACTCTTGTTTACTAGGAGGTTCTATTGCTGTTATCTGGTTGTCGGCTGTTATCTTTTGGTAAAACTGTTTTTCACTTTTCTGAAAAAGATTGTTAGCATCCTTTCTGGCATTAGACTCGTTGTATCTGCGGAGTCTAGCTGCATAGACTGCAAGCTTCTGTTTAAGGGTATCAGCTATTTCTGGTATTGTCTGTTGTGGTGACTTGGACTTCAGTATATTAATTGTTGTCTGTACTCGCTTTGAGCGGTTGTTATTGTTGGTATATTGCGCGAGGTGTGCCAGATCCTTTCTGATTGTGCTGATTTTATTTTCAATTCTTATTTGCCATTTAGGTTTAGATCTTTCAGTTGTGCGGGCTATAGATCGTTTTGGGAGTCTTTGGCCGTTGAGTGTGAGTGCGGTTGCTGCGGCAGCATATATAACAGTATGGATGTCCTCTAGGTCACTGTCTTTGGTTAAAAATTGCGGTATTATGTTGACGTTTATTGTGTAATATTTGTAGAGTGTTGTTTTTAAAAATTAGTCTGGGCAGGGGATCTCGCAATGTAGGATTGGTGGTGGTGGTGGTGGTGTAATTGGGAAACTGTTGGATAATAAAGCCATTATTATTATTATCTGACTTTCTAAGTTCCTCTCGCATAATTGCGGTAACAACAAGTGTCGACGGGCTGTGCCAAGTCAACACCCGGACTATTATTGATCGGAATTTAGGAAGGATCGCACAATATTACAGGTCTTCAGGATTACAGACTTTTGGAATACTTTGTGTAACTTTTCGTCCAGGCCCAACTGTTGGAGGTGTTGTGTAAACGTGTTTGGTGTAAGGCCTGAGACAGACATAATGAGGGGGACAATTGTGACTTTGTTTTGTTTCCAAAGTCTTTTTATTTCTATGGCAAGGTCCGTGTATTTAGATATCTTCCCAGCGTAGGTGTTTTGGATATTCACATCATTGGGAATGGCAATATCTATCAAATAGGTAATTTTGTCGGCCTTTGATTGGAAAACTATATCTGGTCTATTGGCTGGGATTGTCTTGTCTGTATGTATTTCAACGTCCCAGTATAGTTTGTATTGATCGTTTTCGAGTACTGATGTCGGAGTGTAATTGTAATACGGATCTGTGTTTTCTATTAGTTTGTTTGTTGTGGCTAATGCTTGGTGGATGACTTTGGCCGCAGAGTTATGTCTGGCTGTGTATTCGGTACCGGCAAGAGTTCTGCACCCGCTTGTTATGTGATCTATTGTTTCTTTTTGTTGTTGGCATTTTCTGCAATTATCGTCTGTTATGGATGGATCTTTAATTATATATTTTTTGTAGTTTCGTGTTGCAGTCACTTGGTCCTGGATAGCAAGCGTGAAACCCTCCGTTTCTGGGAACAGCTGACCATCCTGCAACCAGGTGTATGACTGTTTTTTGTTAATGTGGTCTTGGGTGACACGGTATCTATGTTTGCCATGGAGTGGTTTCTGCGACCAGGTGCTTATTTTTTCTTGTTGTGATTGGGTGGGATTGTGTGTGTCTGCGACGTGGTCTGGACATGATAGGTTGAGTGGCGTATAGTTTTTGTCTGCTTTTACTATTGCTCGATGTAAATTTGTTTGTTTGTTTTGGAAGAAATGTCTGAGTGTCATTATCTGTCTTGTGCGAAGCGACTGTATATCTGTAATTCCTCGGCCTCCTTGTGTCCTGTCTATGGTGAGCCTTTCTTTGCATGCGTTTGGATGTGACATTCGGTGTTTCGTGAGCTCTGTCCGTATGAGGATGTGGATGTTTTCTATATCAGTGTGTGACCACTTGATGATGCCGAAGGAGTATGTGAGGACTGGTATCGCAAATGTGTTAATGGCTTTTGTAAGGTTTCTGGAATTCAATTTGGTTTTTAGTAGCTTAATAAGGCGGTCTCTGAACTGTTGGGTTAGTTGTGCCTTGACTTGTGTGGTCTATTTTAACGTTCTGATTGAAGCCCAGGTACTTGTAAGTTTCACTCTTGTTCATGTTGTTTAGTGTTTGGCCAGTTACTGTTTCCTGCTGGGGGTGGTCCTTCCATTGGCCCTTGTTGATGTGGAGAACCTTGCATTTACTCAGTCCGAATTCCATCCTGACGTCTGACGAGCAAGCTCCTGTTATTCTGATTAACTCTCTCAGTTGTACCTCATTGGCGGCGTATAGTTTTATATCATCCACGTAGAGAAGATGATTGATTTTGTGTTGATTTAATTTGTCATGTCTAATGTTGAAACCGCAGTTTGTGTTGTTAAGTGCGTTGGAGAGTGGATTCAGACAGAGACAGAACCACAGTGAACTGAGAGAGTCACCCTGGAAGATGCCGCGTCTTATGTGTAGCTCATCCGTCTTGATATGGTCGTCCTGGGTTTTGAGATGTATGCTGGTTCGCCATGTCTCCATGGTTCTTGTAAGAAACTCACGTAGCCCTGGGTTGATTTTATATATTTGAAGAGTTTTCGCTAGCCAGCTATGGGGTACAGAGTCGAAAGCTTTTTTATAGTCGATGAAACAGGTATGAAGGTTCCTATGTTCTTTTCTGGTTTGCTCCATGATGACATTATCAATTATAAGTTGTTCCTTGCAGCCTTGGCTTTGCTTTCGACATCCTTTCTGTTCTTCGGCCAGGATGTTGTTTTGGGTGAGGTGTTGTTCAATTCTTCGGCATATTGTTGCGGTTATGATCTTGTACAAGGTGGGAAGACAAGTGATTGGGCGATAGTTGGCAGGGTTCTTGGTGTCTGCGTTTTTGGGTTTTATATACGCTATTCCTTGCGTGAGGAACTTGGGAAGCCTATTCGGTTGGAGTATGGCTTTATTGATTTGGTCCGTAAGCATTTCGTATGTTGCACTGAATTGCTTGTACCAGAAATTTTGCACATTATCCACGCCTGGACACTTCCAATTATGGGTATGCTTTATGGTTTCAGCTATTTCTTCTGGTGTAAGGATAACGTCACCCTGCTCCACTATATGTTGATGTTTTTCCTCTTCTTGCCTGATCCATCGAGCGTTTTCATTATGTGTTTTAGGTTCTGACCATAGGCTTCCCCAAAACTCAGTTAACTCTTGTTTACTAGGAGGTTCTGTTGCTGTTATCTGGTTGTCGGCTGTTATCTTTTGGTAAAACTGTTTTTCACTTTTCTGAAAAAGATTGTTAGCATCCTTTCTGGCATTGGACTCGTTGTATCTGCGAAGTCTAGCTGCATAGACTGCAAGCTTCTGTTTAAGGGTATCTGCTATTTCTGATATTGTCTGTTGTGGCGACTTGGATTTGAGTATATTAATTGTTGTCTGTATGCGCTTTGAGCTTTGTTATTGTTGGTGTATTGCGCGAGGTGTGCCAGATCCTTTCTGATTGTGCTAATTTTATTTTCAATTCTTATTTGCCATTTAGGTTTAGATCTTTCAGTTGTGCGGGCTATAGATCGTTTTGGGATTTTTTGGCCGTTAAGTGTGAGTGTGGTTGCTGCGGCAGCATATATAACAGTATGGATGTCCTCTAGGTCACTGTCTTTGGTTAAAAATTGTGATATTATGTTGACATTTATTGTGTGTAATATTTGTTGAGTGTTGTTTTTAAAAATTAGTCTGGGCAGAGGATCTCGCAATGTAGGATTGGTGCCACACCATTTGTTGTACTGTGTGTTCATCACTTGTTCGGCAGATTGTGTGATGGCGGGTGGTATAGTAAAGTTTTGGCTTTGTGCGGTTGTGGAAGGTAAGTTAGTGCATGTTGTTTCTGGTGTATCTGGTGTATGATCATTTTCTAGATCCAATTCTAAGTGTATGCTGGTGTTATTGGTCATGCCTGTGTCTGGAGGTTGATTATCTCGGGTACGAATGGCATGTCGTTCCGTGATTAATTCAGTAGCTAGCGAATCATTAGGTTGGACAGCGGTATCTGGTACATGCTGTGTGTGCTCATGTTCTGGATCTGTCTCTGAGTGTATGCTAGTGCTGTCGATTGTGGTTTTGTTTGAGGTCTGCGTGTGATTCGGATGGGCCGTATTTATTTCATTGGATACAAGAATCTTTATAGCTTGTAGTTCTTCGGGTGTAAGGCGGTTGTTTTTTGTTATGACTCGTTTTTGGTCAATGAGTCGCTGTTCAGTTACACGTTCTGCAAGGTGTGGGTATTGTGCTATAAATAACCTGTGCAGCTCATGTCTGTAGCCTGTAGAGATGGTTCCTAGTTTTGTGGCGGTGTAGTAACAGTGCATTACATGTTTGTTGATTTCAGTAGTCCATTGTAAGCGCTGTCTGGGTTTACCAGCTTTGGTGGTTGCCGGCTGTGCTGGCAAAACGTCCGCGGCTGGGTTGTGTTCTCTGGGCTGTTCTGTGTGGGTTTGGGGTTCGGGTGAGTTTAATCGACGTACCCTAGGCCGTCGTTGGTTATTTTTAGAAGTAACTTTATGCATCGTGTTCCCACGAGTAGGGACGATCTAAATGTCGCTCTCCCGGGTGACGCCCATTCCAGGAGAGAAGGGACTTATATTTACTCCGAAGTTGGCCCAAGGTGCTCCGGAGGATTTGCGACTTTACTGTCGGGTTTTGTTGAGGCTTTCTCCTCACGGACCGGCCGGTTAAGGCAAGCCCCCCGGTTGCTTACCCCTCACGACGTTCCCCAGCCACGCCCTGCTGAAGTCGTTGAAGTGTGGGGCGCAATAACGGTGTGTGACAGAAGGACCGGCGCTCAGCCCTCTGTGGCATATTTTCCCGGATTTGCCAAACCCCTATCTGACCGAAGTCAGGATAGCTTGGGGAAAGGAGCTTGGTGCTAGGTAGGGTAAGTAAGATCTGCCGAGCTCCCAGCTTCCTGGGTGTGCTAGCCTTGGTTGAAGTGACTTTTTGACCACGAACCTTGCTGGTGTCGTAGCTCTGCGGTGGCATTAAAGTCCCACCATGAGCCATCCACCGAAATAGCTCGCCTGTCAAAAAGTCACTTTCTAAGCCCCCAAACGAACGTCAACGTTCTAGCACCCGATGGGGGTTATTATTATTCATCTTTCTAAGTTCCTCTCGCATAATTGCGGTAGCAACAAGTGTTGACGGGCTGAGCCAAGTCAACACCCGGACTATTATTGATCGGAATTTAGGAAGGATCGTACGATGTTACAGGTCTTCAGAATTACAGACTTTTGGAATGTTTGAATGAATTATGAATGAATTATTATTATTATTATTATATACGAGTATTGCTTAATTTCGTTCTACGTATATTGCGTAAAGCAAAAATTATTAAATTGATTTTAATGAAAGTTCGACACAGGATTCACTATCGCGGGGAGAGTAGAAAACGCGCCAGTGTCTGAAAAATCGCGGCAGTGGCGGCGCAACAATAACTAAAAAAATAAAAATATAAAAACAGCTCATACTTCGCTTTTAGACGGTTTAGAGGCTCCCGATCGTTTTGCATCGTTCAGTTGAAGCACGCAGAATGAAAACTGTGGCGTCTTAGTCTCTGAGGAGGGAGACGCAAGAAACTATTTACGAGAGTTTTTGTGTTGATGTTTTTTTGCGGGAGGGTGGGCGATGATTTGGTTGCAAGGGGATTTCAGACTATAGCTTCATGCAATGGGAAAACATTGAAATGAAATCACTATTATGTGTGGGAAGTACTGAGTCAATCGATTTGACTCCATTTTTTGAATCAGATTTGATTCCATTTCTTAAATTGCTCAAATTGGCTCGTACACGGAATTGCTTCAAAACCGCAAATTGAATCCAAATTCGAATGGAATTTAAAACATGTTCTATTTCCAATTTCATTTTTGAGATGGGGGCATGCGCATTGAAACATAAATGTCATTGCGTCGCGGAAAAGGTAAACAAAAGATAGTCACAGTTAACCCTACTTTTTAAATTAGGTCGACTTTTCTTGACTTTTCCAGAGAGTTTTCTGGTACGAATATAATGAGAACTCCACATTTGGAAGAAAGTGCAACAATAAAAAGAAGTAACATGCTAATCCTACAACCCCAGCTAGAAAATCTCCACCGGGCCGGAAAGCCCCGCGAACATTATTATTTGAAGGATTTATTAGAGTATGAAAACCACCAGCCTGGGTGCTTTTATTACCTTTGTGGTAGAGGCGAGTGGCGAGCGGGTTTATGAAAATTCCTGCGAGGTGTGTGGAAGAATTTATTGGGAAATTTTCATTTCCTGTGCGTTTTGAAGATGATATAATAGGTAAGAAGTTAGTAATCTATGTTGCAAAAGTTTTGAGAATTTTTTTCAAAACTCGGGAGGTAGCTTCACCGTTGGAAACAATTCAGAAATCGTTACCATGGTAACCAGTCAACATCTAAACGTAACAATAAGACTATTTTGGTTATGATATAAGTTGTCAGAATGTCGTACAAATTAGATATTCGGAAGTCGGAACGGTCTAGTTGGACGACTTGAAAAAAAAGAAATAGTTCGCCTATATTAAGATCAAAATATTTCTGTTGCCACAATTTATCGAGCGATCCGTGAATGCGAAGATGGTATTCCTTGTATAAATTTACCAAAAAAGTGGACGTCCAAGAGCGTTGAATGCTGCTACAGTTCAAAGAATGGTCAACAGAAGTGAACATCGAGTTGGAACTTCAACACGAAAACTTGGACGCATTTTTCACGGCAATGCTAGCACAATCTGTAGCGAAATGAAGAAAAATCACTTAAAATTCCGAAAAAGAAAAAAATGTCCAAAGTATTCCCCAAATCAGTTAGAACTCCTCAATGCTGTCGCAATTTACGTCGTGCTCATTTTGCTGGCAACATAAAAATTATTCTTGACGATGGAAAATATTTCACATTTTCGAACTAAGAAATCAAAGGTAATGATGGTTTTTATACAAGAGACTTTGAAGCCTATCCAGATAATGTAAAATTTAAACGAAAAGAAAAGTTTGAAACTAAAGTGTTAGTGTGGCGCGCTCTATCAGACAACGGTATTTCACAGCCGTACATTGGATGACTTAGGGACGAAGCAGTTACCGCAGAAGTCTATGCTCGAAGATGTTTACCTAAACTACTCAATTTTATTAATACCCAACACTATAATGACAATATAGTGTTTTTGCCACATCTGGCTTCAAGTCATTATGCTTTACGTACGAGAAACTGGCTAGAACAACACGGAATACATTTTGTACCACGAAACGATAACCCTCTCAATCTTCCTCAAGCAAGACCTATCGAAACTTTTTGAGCTCAACTGAGTGCCAAAGTTTATAACAATGGCTAAGAAGCTCAAAACGAACAGCAGATAAGAAGAAGAATATCCAAAACCTAATGAGACCCATCAAGAGGAAATTGCGAGCCGTGGAAATCCATGGCCCGTTAGCAGTACTTTAATATTACTTTTAAATTAAGAGGTATTGTTATTTTATGCAGTTCTTGTTACAGTTCAAATATATTATTGTGAGATATTTTTTTAATTTTTTGGAGAACTTTGAACATACGTTATCTATGCAATTATGTTTCATATAAATTTCATATCAATTACATATACAATAATAACCCTGACTGTAGATGACATCTAGGTATGTTCAGACAGTTGACAGATAAGATCTGTTCAACAGAATGTAATGCGCAGAATTACGACTCAATTCTTGAACCAACATTAGTGTAGTATCAAACAGATAAAATGCTCAATCAAAATTTTGCAGACCATTTTGCATCCAAATTTTGGTCCAAGAAATGAAATCGAATCTGATTTCAAAAATAGGGTAGTATAATACAGTCTTAAGAATACTATCTGTAGCTCAACCAGCACCATACAGGTGACTTCTGACAATAACTTTTTAAATGGAGCAGCGCGAACTCGTGTGGGAGATATTCTCAACGCAGTTTTGCTTTTTAATAAAAAATTAAAACTAATCCCCACTTTTGAACCGAGTCTATCATCCAAGATTCAAAAACTTTTTGAAGTAGTGCTTATTTATGGCCGCGCTACACCTCTTGTTGATTAGTTATTCTTCTGACGCTATTTACTCCATAAGGCTCCCATGACGTTTTGTAGCATCCTATACACAAATTGCTTTATTTTAGTTATAGTAGTATTTATGGCGAGGTGAAGCCAGGCAAGTAGGCTAACTTTGCCCCTTTTTGCCAATTCCACCGAACCAACACTGAAAACGCCAAAGGCCTACGTCCTAGAGAGCTCCTTGTTGAATCTACCAGACCTCTTGACGAAAGTCAGCATGTCAGACCATCTGGCTAGCTATGTATCCAGCCGGACATCGACCCAGCTGACCAGACGGCGCGTGCGGAAGATGAAGTCAGGAAATGCTGCGTCATCTAATAACTTTACTTTATAATGTATTTTATATAAATCAGTCAGCCTAGAGCTCAACTTTGTACCATTAACAAATAAATATTTCTCAAAAAGTGATTTGTTGGCTGCTGGAACATAAATCGCTGAATATAGTGACCCCTCCTCGAACTCGGCCATGCTGAATATATGAACCCTGAGGGTGCGATACACTGATACACAGTACATCTGACTAGGAAGTTGAACACTGTTTCGTCACAAGCGGCTAGCCGTACCAAATATACTTTGGCTCCCTGACTTCCGCATGTGCAGAGTACTATCCTGTGGTACTAATGTAATGTTATGATTTGAAAATTGTCGCGCCTTATATTTTTAAACTTGAAAATGAAAATGTAACGTAAATTGTATTATTTTATTATGTGTCTATGTATTATATACTGTGGTCACTTTAGTGTGCAACATATGGGAAACTTGTTTATTATCGATATCTCATAACATTTTATTCGTGATAAAAGATGGTGGATAATGAAAAACTAGCTGTGAGTTGATCAAATATGCCATTGTGTATACAGGGTATGTAAAAATTCGGAAAATCTGACCAGTTTTTTCCTACTTATTTCGGATTTTTTGCATTTTCAATGACAATTTTCAAGGTAACCACAGCTGATACGCAAAAACTTTATAGTGCTTTTCTGCTCACAATTTTAGGATCTATAATTTGGTTATTTCAAAAATTAAATCTTTTAGGTTAGTTTCATCAGATTTTCCGAATTTCTACATACCTTGTATACACAATGGTATGGCAGATTTGATCAACTCACTGCTAGTTTTTCTCTGTGCACTATCTTTTATCATGAATAGAATTTTCTGAGATATCGATAATAAAAAAGTTTCCCGTATGTTGACCACACTATAGGTACTTATATCAATCTTTTATTTCTTTATAGTTGTAAAATTAATTAGTTTAATATACTTAGGTATTCGAAAAGGAACCATTTATAAAATTATAAACGATCAAAATAAAAAATAATAAACAATTTATTTATATCGAAATTCAATCAGGTTTGTTCTGGTGGATATACAAGGTTTAGCGCGATATTATTTTGCTTCTTCGGCGTCTGGTTTGGCAAGTATTTTAAATTTTTTTTTCTGTATTTTTCCACATAAACCTGAAAGGTCATTAGCGGCCGAGTATTTACTGTTTATGTAGATAATTAATATCTCTCAGGTACTTAATAATATTTTGCACATTACAATTTGGACCTAATATTACACTGAGTGGTCCATTGATGTTATTTCTTAGCCTAAAAATTTCTAACATAGGGCACTCCACAATTCATGGTTCACTGATAATTTCACGTCACATATGTCACAGAGAGGTTCATTTGTGCCTGCGATGAGATGGCCGTGGGTTGCTTTGGTATGACCCAAACGTAGCCGGCTGACTAGGGTTCGATACCTTCTGCTCGTGGTCACGGTAGTCCAGGGGCCTAATTCTGGTTTTAGTTCTTGGAGTTTGGATGGGTTACTTTTCCATTTGACATTCCATTGATTGATAATAAGATTGGCTAGGTAAATATTCATGTCTAGTGTCGGCAGGTTGTATGTTGGAGGAGTATTCATATTAGCTGCTTGTTTGGCGGCCTAGTCTGCTATTTCATTACCAGTAATGCCCACGTGAGAGGGAACCCATAAGTATTTGATCTTATTGTTATTTGTATTCAAATGATATGCTATCTCGTGTATTTGATTAACAATAGGATTTCTGGTATACATTTTTCCAATAAGTTCCAGTGAGGTCAGTGAGTCTGTTGCAATGGTAGATTTGCTGATGTTACTTGTTTGAGCATGTTTCAGAGCTTCCAGTATAGCAAAAAGTTCTCCGCTTAGTATGGTTGCTTGATCTGGGAGTTTTATGGTGTGTTTGTATTAGCGCATAGCTATTGCCGCTCCAACTTTTGGGCCACTTTTTGATGCATCAGTGTAGATAGTTGTGTATTCAGGGTGAAGATCAATTATTCTTAAAAACTGCTGATGGATAAAGGTTACAGGTGTGTTATGTTTGTCAAAATTTTTCAACTCCATGATGATTTGCGGTGTGGGTATGGTCCAAGGTGGTATGACTGATTATGATTGCGATTCAGTCAGAAGATTTTCTGAGATATGGAGGGTTTGCATGTAAGATTTAATTCTGTGATTGAACGGCATTCCAACGATAGAGTTTCTGTTGTATGAATATCTGGAGCATAAATATTTGTGTGTAGGTATATTTGGCTTTGTACCGATTTTAGTGGCATAGGATAAGCTTAGAATTTGTCTTCGCATGTATAATGGAGCTTCGCCGGCCTCCTGGTACAGGCTGTTGATGGGAGTGGTTCTGAAAGCGCCGAGAATAATACGTAGAGCAGAATTATGTATGGTGTCTAATTGTTTTAAGAGTGATTGCTTAGCTGATGCATAGGCGATGCACCCGTAATCTATCTTTGATCTTATTAGGTTTCTGTATACGGTAAGTAGTGTTTTACCTTGTGCACCACACTGTCTATTTGTTAGACATTTCAAGAGATTGATTCCTTTTTGACAACTGTGAGAGTTGTTTTATATGACTTTTCCAATTTAGTTGCTGGTCAAAAACCATGCCTAGAAATTTTATCTCGTTTGTATGCTCTAGCTGCATACCAGATAGACATAACAGTGGCTGTTGTTGTATATTTCTTTTGGAAAATACTATGTATTTTGTTTCTTCAGGAGAAAAGCGAAAACCAGACACTTTTGACCCTTGCTCAATTTTGTTAAGCGTGCTCTGAAGTAGGTTTGAGCTCGTTTCTAGGTTTTTGCCTCGCACATACATTATCATATCATCAGCATATAAACGGATCTGTATGGGGCTCATAGCACTATTGATAACATCATCGATTGCAATCAGGAACAATGTAGGGCTGATGACTGAGCCCTGAGGAGTACCTTTTGCTTGGACTTGTGATGATGAGAGAGATCCATTGGCGCGTTTTTTTTTTGTTTTGTACAGACGTCTCTGTTGTGAACTTACTAGGGTGAAATTTTTTCACATGCAGCCTTAAATTGCAATGCTTTGAAAATAATGTATTGCATATGGTACATCTTAAAGCTATTTTTTTAATTAATTCACAGTAAATAATAGACGTTAGTTCAATTCCAATATTATTAAAAACCTTAGACTCTCAGATGAAAAAAATCAGAGATACATAAACCGCGAAGGCGGCGAAAATCCCAAAATAATGCGGGCCTTTTAGTTTTAGGTTATGTTCCGTATCAACGTCAACTGTCAAAGTCAGGGAGCCAAAGTACACTTGGTACGGCTAGCTGCTTGTCTGTTTCGTCCTCCCTATAGAATCTGGAGCAGTTGGGGTCCGCTACCAATCTCATGAGTGAAAAATGTTTATTCAGCCGGCAATGGCAGACCACGGGTGAAAACCCCCACCAATAGGTTGAGCGTCTCTCTGTCTTTATTCTGAAGCCCCAGCGCTCGGCCCGCTATGAATCTCTTAGCTTGCCTGCAGTCATTTCTCTCTAACCTGGCTTTCACCGGTACCTTGAAAGCCCATGTTTCAGTCATCATTTTGGTAGATATTTGATACAAAGGTATTAGTCGTAGTTTTGGTAGATATTTGGTACAAGGGTATTCTGCGCAGCAGATGGAAAACATTGTTTTTTTTTTGTTTTGTAAACATAATCTTACTAAAGTAGATTCTCTTACGATGAGTTGGATAAGTTTTTATGTGAACTATTTTAGAATTACAAATAATTTCATTATGTATTATGTGAGTTACGTGAGGCTGATTGAAGATTTTATGTTTGAAAATTTAAATACGAAAGAGTTGCCTGTGTGATAACTGATCTCCAGTAAGGATGAGTTTTTGAGCCATTCTTTTAGATGTCAAAGAATAGTCGAACCAGTGGGTATTTATAGTCACACAATGCAAATATACAGAGGGACGCTAGGATTATTATGGCCACATTTTTTTTGGGCTTCATCTTGATTAACTTTAGAGGGTAAAATGATCACCGACGAATATTATTCACAGCTGTTGGCTACATTTTATATATCACTGAAGCAAAATCGACTACATTTATCAAAGAAAACTGTGTTATTTCACTAAAACATGGCAACAGTTTGTCAACTGTGCTACTAACTGCGATATAGTTTACGATATTCTCCAAATGTAACCCCCTCCGACCATTTCCTCCTTTAAATCCTGAAAAAATAGCTAAATGGTAGGAGATTCGGTCAAAAAGAGTTGTAACAAACGCCTGTTTTGATAACCTTTTAGAATCGTGTTATTTACGAGAAATAAAAAATTAGATATATGGACATATGTCGAGTGGACGAGCTGAAAGGAAATTATTCAGAAAAATAAAATAACTTCGCCAAACATAAAGTTGTATTTTAAACGTCACGGACCCATCGCCATCGTATTTTGAGATCACATCGAAAACTTTGGAAACGCTGTATCGGGACACCCTTGTAATGGATTTGCGATCATAGCTCGAGGACCCTTAACCTGAAACATCCATTCACTTTGATGTACAACTTCATTATCCCTGTACTACGTGTGCACAAACATGGTATTACAATAGGTCGTTCATTTATATGCATAATCAGCATACGTGTAATCGATAGACACATAACTTCCACATGTAAAATAAGCATATCTATTAGTTACTTGTACAGCATCACACAAGTATTTCCTTACCATATCTCACCCTGTATACGTATATTTGGTATTCCCATCTAATAGAGCAATACTCACTTTCAGATGGAGCACCACTGACCATACGTTGGGACTTTTAAGTTAGGTAAGTAATAGCAGTCAGAACTTAATGTTGTTGTATTCTGTATCCTATTTCTGCAATGCAGTTCACTTTCAGCACAAATAAGATCTAACAAGTCAACGAGTAACGCGAGAGTGTTTATAGTGGCAACGCTCTCAAACGTTCCGCTATATAGAGGAGTTTATTCTCGTGGAATGCTGAGTGATTTTGGTGAAGTTTCAAAAGGGACTCAAGAACTAGAAAGTGGAAACTGGATATACATCCATGAATGCAGTCATACCAGATGGTAGTGTACAGGGTGTGGCACGTAACATAACCCACTACCTTATCTCAAAAACTGTATCAGATAGTCAGACTAATCTTGTTATAATTTTGCATACAATGTGTTCCACCATCATGTCGATAAACTTAGAGGTATAAAAATACAATTAAAGTTATCGAGAAAAAATGCGAAAAAAAAGGGGTCAACCTTTTAATTAATTTTTTATTACATTTTCAATTTCTGTATCACGACTCCATGGGTTCGCGTAGTTGTAGGGCCATAGCTTGATTAATTATCGACCGATTCACGACATTTTGGACTCGTTTTATAGGAGAATGACTGGGCATATCAACTAAAGCAAAAAAATATAATAACTGACAATTTCTAAGGCTAAAAAAGTTCACCAAAATTAACTTTTTTTTTGAAATGCACTTATTTGGGTTACTTACAAATAAATTGAAAAAAAGCCGTATTAGTGCATATTTATTAAGACAGTTTAATGTTAATGTGGTAATGTTCTTACCACATGCAATTCGTGTATGTAGCACTCAAATTTTCGACAAAACAGGCCTTTTTGTATTATGACATCTGTATCACAGCGCCATGTGTTCACGCAGTTGTAACACCATGTCTTGATTATTTATCGAGCGTTTCACAAGTTTTTGGACCCATTTTATAGGGGAATGACTGGGCATATCAACTAAGGCAAAAAAGTAATATCCGAAAATTTCTAAGGCTAAAAAAATTCACCAAACTTAAAAAAAATTTGTAATGCACTTGTTTTGGTTACTTGCAAGTAATTTGGAAAAAAGCCACATTAGTGCCTATTTATAAACACAGTTTAATGTTTATCAGGATGTTTCCTGTCTAACGAAATGCAATTTGTTTATGTAGCACTAAAATTATCGACGAAATAGGCTTTTTTATTACGACTAATTTTGATATAAACGAGAATTTGGTATGCACATTGTCTTTATTGGACTTCGGTACGGATTATTACTTAACTGCAATTTACATGTATACATGGTGACCCGTTGTGCCTGAATCAATGTCAAGTTTTTTATTTCAAATGGAACACCCTATGCATTTCTCGATTGTCATATTATGCTCGTAAATCCAAATATTTCCGCTGTTAAGTTTTTGCAATTTCTGTCTATTATTTGTGTAAATCCAAATTTCACTTTTTTTCAAAAAATTAACGTTTCTAAAAATCACATTTTAGCACCTCTGTAATTCACATATATATCTACTACTTTGTTCCAAAAATTCTACTAGCAAATGGAGTAACGACTTTTGCATATTTATTGGGAAATAACAATATACAGGATATTTGCTACACTCGTTGGAAAAGAGCAATTCTTCGAACACCGATATTTTAACTATTTCAATTTGAGCCCTCTGTATATTTTGGTTTGGTTTAATTCGCTGCTTGATTCTGTGTTTTCATATAAGTATGTCTTATACCTAAAGTTGACAAATTTCAAATAATTTGAAGTTTTTTAGTTCAACGCAATGTTTTTCTTAATTAAATTTGAAATACTGTGGATGCAACGGACCTTCTGTATATTTTAGTATTGTCGCATTGTCTGATTGATTCTCTCCATTTTTATACAAACATCTCACATACGTAAAATAGATAGCTTCCGAATAGTTTGCATCCTTTTAGCTCAACCCAATATTCCTCTTAGGGAAATTCGAAGTACGTATGGTAGACGTTGACTGACGTCAGACATGTTAAATTTCGAAGCAATATTGCGCCTGAGGAGTTATCAAAGCGCGAGTTGTCATTGTATGTGGAGGAACGGTTAAGACTTTGCAAATGTTACGTCAGAGATAATAGAAATTCACTAATTGCGTTACGGGAATATCGAACACTATATCTCAATCCTAGTGCCGACTAAACAAATATTTTCAAGGATTTTGCGGAATATCGCAAACGGACGACTGGTTAATCTATACGTTTTCCAACAGTAGCTTCAAAAGGATCAAGTACATTTTATGTAACATGCTGTAATTTTACATGATATATGCCGGACGCTTTAAATTTACAGAATAAATTATGAAAATTTACAATGTATTTTTGTAGTATTCACTTATCACGAGTTTTTCAATGGAATATTACACACATACATAATCTATGATAGATACATCCATCGTCATATGGGAGAAAGTACATTATTTATCGTGTACAAATGAAAACACATGTGCTATTCCTGAAAAAGGCATTTCAACTTCAGATCTCATAAATTG
This sequence comes from Callosobruchus maculatus, assembly GCA_951848785.1. Taxonomy (NCBI): domain Eukaryota; kingdom Metazoa; phylum Arthropoda; class Insecta; order Coleoptera; family Chrysomelidae; genus Callosobruchus; species Callosobruchus maculatus. The sequence goes on along the minus strand of CATOUR010000026.1, from coordinate 9,346,190 downwards.
AACCTGTTATAATATATTAGCGTTTTTGAATTCTGCATGTTCAAAAACCCCCAAGTATTGAATTTCACCCCTCTAGCTGTGGCAGTTTTGGAAATATTTAAGCGTTCCGGTACCGTTTACTGAAAAAGCGGTGTTGCCGTATCTCAGTAATTAATAGAAACAAAGTTTTGAGCTTGTGAGATCTTACTAAATTAGACATGCGCAATTCATTGCAATAAAAATAGGTAGAGGATTCTATTTAAGATAAATTAAAATCGGGGATATTTGTTCAAAAATTTGGAAAAATAATTTAGAACTCGGCAACGCCGCAAACGCGAAAAAAAAATATTACAAGGCGAGATAGGGTATTAGTAGGTATTTCGATTTGAAATAAAAAATACAGTCTGTTACATTTAAAAAAACAAAGTAAAATACGCCTTAGGTTCGGAGTTAGCCAAGGAGCTGCAGGTTTTGTTATGCGCGCTGTCCTAATGGGCGCATATAAATCAAAAAGTTCAATTAGATGCTTCGATAGAAAATCTACTTTGGCGTTAATATCTTCGAGGTAATATAAATGATCCAGATTGCTCCTTCTCAAACATTCTTTCAGACCAGCAATATCAATATTTTTAAAATCTCGGTAAGAGATATATTTAGTACCATGCTTGACTGTTTTAATTTGAAGTTTGCAAAAAACAAGTCTGTGATCTGATATATTATCGGCATTCACTGTGCCTGATTCAAGAAAAATGTCAGGATTATTAACAAATATGGGGTCAATCAAAGTTAAGGTGTGCTGAGTTATCCTTGTAGGCTCGTTAATGGTTTGCACAAAACTATAAGAATCTAAACAAGAGCACAGTGGGTTGTTATTATCTAGTACATCAATGTTCATATCACCCAGAAAAAATATGTTATCAAATTGTGGAGAGAAAAAAGACAAAATTCAAAGTTGTAGTTTAAAAACTCATCCATGTTAAAGAAAGCATTAGAGCGTAGAAAAGACTTTATGCAGACTCTGAATTCTTTAACATCGAGAGCCCTTATTTGCTCAGGTATTACATTAAAAAGTTTTACGCTATGGTAGTTAACGCCATTCCTGGTTTTAGCAAGTCTGTGTTGTTTTGTGAACATGTCACCTTTATGTCGGGTATTATACGAGTGGATTTCTTGGTGGGTCGTATAAGCCTCAGTGTTATTTCTGATGTACATGAGGCAACTATAAATGTATGCGCAAGGCAATGTCATAACACGTAGTTTAACAAATTCTTCTCTGCAGGGATCTCTATACTTCAAACTAGTTATGTATCTTATACATCTTCTCTGAATGGCAAATACTTTGAACATGTGTGGCGAATGTCCCCAGGCTAGAATAGCGTATATCATTCCAGTGTGAAAGTAAGTATGGTAACACGTCAATAAAATCTTTTGAGATACGGAGTTTTTCAAATTGCGTAATACATAAATAATTTTTGTTAATGATTTGCTAATATAGCTTATGTGTGCATCCCAGTTCAGAGTGGTGTCAATGTAAGCACCTAGAAACTTTACCGATTTGATGTGGTCTTTGTTAGATTCCTGCGTCGGTACTCTCTAGCTTAAGAGATAGAAACATGTTTCTATCACCATGACAACCATGACGATCGGGCAGTTTCGGGTGCCTATCACGTATCTAGTATGCTGTCACGGCACGCTGTCATATTTACGAGGTCACCCGATCCCATAGTACATAGTGCATAGAAACACGTTTCTAAGTTACAGAGTACCGGCGCTGGTTGCGTAGGGTCATTGTCATTGACTGGATTTTTTTTGAATTTACAGTTAATTTATTGATTTCAAACCAACGCTGAATATCACATTTTAAGACTAATGTCTCACTATGTACGTCTGTTAAGGAATTGTGGGTTGAAACCAGAGTCGTATCATCAGCATATAGAAATGATGGAAACTAGAGGAATTTAAGAAAAAGTTATAATTCCATATAAAAAAATCAAGTTGAACACTATCCTACTTTCCCCCTACACCCTGTATATTTCAAAATATTTTTAGAATATGCATCTTACGTAACCAAATAACTTTTGTATTTGATATTTTCTTCTATCAGGTATACCTTGCGAGGTATCCAAGAATTACGCACTAACTGGACACCCTGTATAGAGTCCATTCAGAAGCAGTAAATGTATCTGTTTGCCATCCGCGTAATATCTAAATATATGCAGCTCCTGTGTACTCGTAATATGAAAATCGGATTACGGCATAGACCTATTCTAAAAGAAAATAAAAGAGAAGCTCTGCAAGAATTCAGGCTCGAGCAAACAGAAAATCTCGCCGGCAGAGATTTCGGTGAATACGCGACGTGTTTACCTTCCGGCTTTGGTTAATTTTAGGTAAATGTACAAGGACGATAAAAATTGGGATTAGCTCTGGTGCGGAACATTTTGCCTCACGCTGGGATTCTGAGCCGATGTCATTCAAGGATGTTTATTATGCGAGGGGGAAAATGAGGGCGATGGACGGGTAATAGTTTCATCTAAAAGCTGGCTACAGGAGCACGGAGGCTGTGTAATACATACTCGAGCGTTCGTGACAGAATTTAGAAAGATCGGGATTCCGTTTTCGTGTTTCTACTGATTCGTTATATCCTAGACTAGACTTTGTTTTAACGGAAACCGAGATGGGGGTTGAGAGTACTGGCTATCGGATCGGTTTCACGACGGGGTCGGGAGTCAAACGAAATCACCCCTAGGCCGAGGAAACGCTTCGGTGAAAAAATACGGCACCGGAATTTCAGTAATCCCGGTATGCCGTGCGGCGACGCACACCTTGTTCGCAGTGTCGCCAACTGGATTTTATCGTTTTCAGTAGATGACGCTAACGAAAATCAGTAGAAATCAGTAGAACTCTCATGATTAAGAAATCAACGCTTTTTCAAAGCGCTTCAGCGCCAGCCAACATGACTTCCGCATTTGTGCTAACTAGTTATTAATTGGTGTTTCAAGCGTCACTCAAACGCGTTTGGATACCATATTCCTATTTTGCCTGGTTTTAGACTATTTTAGGACCTCTTTTGGGTGAAGTTGCTCTAGGAATTTTTTGTTTATGAATATAATACAATGAAACAGAAATAAATCTTTATTTTTTAGAAATTAATATAACTCAACCATTCTGTTTTAAAATTTTGAGCATATTTAATCTTCTTGCTGAGTGACGATAGATTCTTTTCATTTTCAGAATCGCTATCATCATAATTAATTCTCTTTTCACTTAAAGAAATCAAACTGTAATTAGCTATTTGGATATAGCATACATTTTACAAACCTTACCTCATTCTGTTTGATCGTGGTTCGTGAACGGAACACTTGAACACTTTTAAAGTAAAGATAACAAAAACAACCAACAACCCCTGTTTACAAACGTAAGATGTTAAAACACGCGATAGCGTTACCGTATCTGTGTGGGTGGCCTCAGATGCTCCAAGAAAACAGAACTCTGTTCCCTGTAGTACACTACCAAGTCAAGTGTTACAGTGGCTCGCTACTTAATGGCGCTGCCTGCCAATATCAGACGGGACGAATGGAGGTGTCAGAACAATTACATACAGATTTCAGTAGATTTATAAATGAAACCGGTGGGAAAATCAGTAGTGACGCGGTTATTCGGTGAATTTGAAAATGGTATTCCATATACCAGTAGATTTCCAACACAAATCAGTAGATCAGTAGACTAAGCGTAAATTCAGTTGATCTACTGATTTTTCAGTAGGGTTGGCATCACTGCTTGTTCGCCAGAATGCAGAAGACAGTCGTCGTTGGGTCCCTTCGTCTATTTAGGGTACATGATTCGCGGACCCAGTGATTGCTTACCTAACGGTGTGAGGAGTAGTCACTGGATAATCTAACAGCAGCTCGGTATGTCGGAGCCCAGGCTGCACATTTTTGTTTTATGATAACATCAATGAAACCTATCCCAGCAGAACAGCCCATATCTTTCATAGTACACACTCTGGCCTTGTCACAGTTAGGATTCGAACGCAGAGGGTCAAAGGAACAAGTAGCTAGTTGCAAGGAGAACCCGTTAATTATTGACCGATGTGTCAGCATTCTATGGCCTGGACTGACTATCGCAAGGCATTCGACACCACATCTCATGAGCTAATTGCTCGGCTGTTGGAATGTCCATCGGTGGAAGACCCAGTTTACAATAACATCAGAGGAAACTCAGATTTAGACAAAGCTGGTGTTATTCCAAATTGGCGGCTTCAAGGGAGACTCCTTGTGTCCTTTGCTCTTTTGCATCTCACTTTTTCCCCTGTCCATAGCGGTTAGAAATACTAAAGAATACAGCTGTGGCACGCCCATTCATAAAACAAGCAAGTTTTTTATGTGGATTTGAAGTAAGAACCGTACACAGTTCCTTAACAACAGCTTTCAAATTTGACTGATTAAATTAAAAATAGGTGAAAAGCTCAAAAAGTGCATTAATCCTGGGAAATTTCGAGGTATTTGGAAAGATTTGTTGAATGCATTCGATGTAAAAATTGTAAAAATTGATTCAAAACTATTGATGGAAGAGATAAACTTTAGACAATTTTATAAAAATGCGATTTACTCGAAAACCGTAAGATTCATTTAACATAATTGCCATTATTCTGAAAGGTCACGAGTCAGTCAGCGCCCAAGCAATCACGCACTATTAATGGGAGGTATATAAAATGGCAGGAGGTGTTTCAACTAAAACAGGTGTCTGTGATTTTTATATTTCTAAATAAGAAGGCACAGGTAGATACAGTTTATCATGAATAGAAGAAAATGGCTTTGTATTTGTATTTTGCAACCTCCACCCCCAAACCACCCCAATTTTACGTCCACCTAATAAAAAGTAGGAAATGGTCAGAAACTCCTGAAACACCCAAAAGGAAAAGGAATATTTTTGCGTTTTTTGATAATAACACCACCGGCCATGCACCGATTTTCAAAATTATTCATGCAGCGGTCGCTGAGATTACGAGGCTAGAAAAGCGCCAACAGACAGAGCGACAGATAGGTTGACGGACAGACAGAGCGACAGAAATGAGAGCCGTAGATTTTCGTTATGTAGATATTATAAAACGCCAAAAAGAACGTATTATTTCTAAATAAAAAATGTCACACTCCCCTCACCTATTGGTGTGGAAAGCAAAATACTGATTTCGTAAATTTGTATAGACTAGCATTGTCTGCAACGATGCATAGAAATTCGTCCTTTCTTATGAAATAAGCGAATATATTTGTACTAGTCCGCCTCTGTGTTTGGCTGCCTTTCTTTTGTTTGCAGGATGTGCGCTCCCTTACCCCGATTTAACTGTTTCTGCGGCCCATCCAGAGTCTGCAGCCGGATATATCGAGGTCTCCTTGCATGGCCCGTTTCGAATCCTTGAAAGTCCAACATACGGATACCCTCGACCTTTCCGTTATTTTATAGAGCCATAGAGCACCCCTCTCTGATTTCAGCTGGGTTATGAGAGACCATACGCTGCCCTGCAGAGTCAGAATTAAAGTAGGTCGGAGAACTATTGCCGACGCCGACGGGTGTATAAAAGGAGCTCCTGTAAATATACATAATTCAAATGTTTATTGATGTTGTGCACTCCGAGACTACTTACATAAGTTAGGGTCTATTTATAGTAAGTGCCGTAACTCACGCTCGTTGAAGCGGCTGAACTGGCGTTGCTGGATGTGAGATGTTGGCTTACGTATTCACGTTCTTCAATCCACGTTATATGCCTCCACAATATTTCAAACGCAGCAGCTGCTTCGATTGACTTACTCCCTACCATTTTTGTCATATACAGGGTGAGTCAAGCTCAACATCTCGGATTTTTGTGACCAAACAATACCTCTTTTCTGCAAAATAACTATGTGCGTGTATGTATGTCGAGTTGAATACCTTTTTGAAATAGGGCATTCAGTAGAATCATGACATATCAAAGCTGTGTTTTACTTCCCACACCAATAGGTGAGGGGATTATTGTGATCACGAAATTTTTCGATTTTGAGATAATACGCTTTTTGGGCGTTTTATGATGTGTACATAACGAAAATCCACGTCACTCATTTCCGTCGGTCTGTCTGTCTGTCGGTCTATCTATCGGTCTGTCTGTCGGTCTATCTGTCGGTCTGTCGGTCTGTCGGTCTGTCGGTCTGTCGGTCTGTCGGTCTGTCGGTCTGTCGGTCTGTCGGTCTGTCGGTCTGTCGGTCTGTCGGTCTGCCGGTCTGTCGGTCTGTCGGTCTGTCGGTCTGTCGGTCTGTCGGTCTGTCGGTCTGTCGGTCTGTCGGTCTGTCGGTCTGTCGGTCTGTCGGTCTGTCGGTCTGTCGGTCTGTCGGTCTGTCGGTCTGTCGGTCTGTCGGTCTGTCGGTCTGTCGGTCTGTCGGTCTGTCGGTCTGTCGGTCTGTCGGTCTGTCGGTCTGTCGGTCTGTCGGTCTGTCGGTCTGTCGGTCTGTCGGTCTGTCGGTCTGTCGGTCTGTCGGTCTGTCGGTCTGTCGGTCTGTCGGTCTGTCGGTCTGTCGGTCTGTCGGTCTGTCGGTCTGTCGGTCTGTCGGTCTGTCGGTCTGTCGGTCTGTCGGTCTGTCGGTCTGTCGGTCTGTCGGTCTGTCGGTCTGTCGGTCTGTCGGCCTGTCGGCCTGTCGGCCTGTCGGCCTGTCGGTCTGTCGGTCTGTCGGTCTGTCGGTCTGTCGGTCTGTCGGTCTGTCGGTCTGTCGGTCTGTCGGTCTGTCGGTCTGTCGGTCTGTCGGTCTGTCGGTCTGTCGGTCTGTCGGTCGTCTGTCGGTCTGTCGGTCTGTCGGTCTGTCGGTCTGTCGGTCTGTCGGTCTGTCGGTCTGTCGGTCTGTCGGTCTGTCGGTCTGTCGGTCTGTCGGTCTGTCGGTCTGTCGGTCTGTCGGTCTGTCGGTCTGTCGGTCTGTCGGTCTGTCGGTCTGTCGGTCTGTCGGTCTGTCGGTCTGTCGGTCTGTCGGTCTGTCGGTCTGTCGGTCTGTCGGTCTGTCGGTCTGTCGGTCTGTCGGTCTGTCGGTCTGTCGGTCTGTCGGTCTGTCGGTCTGTCGGTCTGTCGGTCTGTCGGTCTGTCGGTCTGTCGGTCTGTCGGTCTGTCGGTCTGTCGGTCTGTCGGTCTGTCGGTCTGTCGGTCTGTCGGTCTGTCGGTCTGTCGGTCTGTCGGTCTGTCGGTCTGTCGGTCTGTCGGTCTGTCGGTCTGTCGGTCTGTCGGTCTGTCGGTCTGTCGGTCTGTCGGTCTGTCGGTCTGTCGGTCTGTCGGTCTGTCGGTCTGTCGGTCTGTCGGTCTGTCGGTCTGTCGGTCTGTCGGTCTGTCGGTCTGTCGGTCTGTCGGTCTGTCGGTCTGTCGGTCTGTCGGTCTGTCGGTCTGTCGGTCTGTCGGTCTGTCGGTCTGTCGGTCTGTCGGTCTGTCGGTCTGTCGGTCTGTCGGTCTGTCGGTCTGTCGGTCTGTCGGTCTGTCGGTCTGTCGGTCTGTCGGTCTGTCGGTCTGTCGGTCTGTCGGTCTGTCGGTCTGTCGGTCTGTCGGTCTGTCGGTCTGTCGGTCTGTCGGTCTGTCGGTCTGTCGGTCTGTCGGTCTGTCGGTCTGTCGGTCTGTCGGTCTGTCGTCTGTCGGTCTGTCGGTCTGTCGGTCTGTCGGTCTGTCGGTCTGTCGGTCTGTCGGTCTGTCGGTCTGTCGGTCTGTCGGTCTGTCGGTCTGTCGGTCTGTCGGTCTGTCGGTCTGTCGGTCTGTCGGTCTGTCGGTCTGTCGGTCTGTCGGTCTGTCGGTCTGTCGGTCTGTCGGTCTGTCGGTCTGTCGGTCTGTCGGTCTGTCGGTCTGTCGGTCTGTCGGTCTGTCGGTCTGTCGGTCTGTCGGCCTGTCGGCCTGTCGGTCTGTCGGTCTGTCGGTCTGTCGGTCTGTCGGTCTGTCGGTCTGTCGGTCTGTCGGTCTGTCGGTCTGTCGGTCTGTCGGTCTGTCGGTCTGTCGGTCTGTCGGTCTGTCGGTCTGTCGGTCTGTCGGTCTGTCGGTCTGTCGGTCTGTCGGTCTGTCGGTCTGTCGGTCTGTCGGTCTGTCGGTCTGTCGGTCTGTCGGTCTGTCGGTCTGTCGGTCTGTCGGTCTGTCGGTCTGTCGGTCTGTCGGTCTGTCGGTCTGTCGGTCTGTCGGTCTGTCGGTCTGTCGGTCTGTCGGTCTGTCGGTCTGTCGGTCTGTCGGTCTGTCGGTCTGTCGGTCTGTCGGTCTGTCGGTCTGTCGGTCTGTCGGTCTGTCGGTCTGTCGGTCTGTCGGTCTGTCGGTCTGTCGGTCTGTCGGTCTGTCGGTCTGTCGGCCTGTCGGCCTGTCGGTCTGTCGGTCTGTCGGTCTGTCGGTCTGTCGGTCTGTCGGTCTGTCGGCCTGGCGGCCTGTCGGCCTGTCGGCCTGTCGGTCTGTCGGTCTGTCGGTCTGTCGGTCTGTCGGACTGTCGGACTGTCGGTCTGTCGGTCTGTCGGTCTGTCGGTCTGTCGGTCTGTCGGTCTGTCGGTCTGTCGGTCTGTCGGTCTGTCGGTCTGTCGGTCTGTCGGTCTGTCGGTCTGTCGGTCTGTCGGTCTGTCGGTCTGTCGGTCTGTCGGTCTGTCGGTCTGTCGGTCTGTCGGTCTGTCGGTCTGTCGGTCTGTCGGTCTGTCGGTCTGTCGGTCTGTCGGTCTGTCGGTCTGTCGGTCTGTCGGTCTGTCGGTCTGTCGGTCTGTCGGTCTGTCGGTCTGTCGGTCTGTCGGTCTGTCGGTCTGTCGGTCTGTCGGTCTGTCGGTCTGTCGGTCTGTCGGTCTGTCGGTCTGTCGGTCTGTCGGTCTGTCGGTCTGTCGGTCTGTCGGTCTGTCGGTCTGTCGGTCTGTCGGTCTGTCGGCCTGTCGGTCTGTCGGTCTGTCGGTCTGTCGGTCGGTCGGTCGGTCGGTCTGTCGGTCGGTCGGTCCGTCGGTCGGTCGGTCCGTCGGTCCATCGGTCCGTCGGTCCGTCGGACCGTCGGTCCGTCGGTCCGTCGGTCCGTCGGTCCGTCGGTCCGTCGGTCCGTCGGTCCGTCGGTCCGCCGGTCCGTCGGTCCGTCGGTCCGTCGGTCCGTCGGTCCGTCGGTCCGTCGGTCCGTCGGTCCGTCGGTCCGTCGGTCCGTCGGTCCGTCGGTCCGTCGGTCCGTCGGTCCGTCGGTCCGTCGGTCCGTCGGTCGGTCGGTCGGTCTGTCGGTCTGTCGGTCTGTCGGTCTGTCGGTCTGTCGGTCGGTCTGTCGCGTTTTTCTACCCTCGTAATCTCAGTAACCGCTGCATGGATTGTGATGAAATTTGGGCAGCGTAAAAATTTCAAATATGCCTCAAACTTCGTTTTTAGGCATTTTAGGGGTTCCTCATCATTTTCTACTTTTTCTTGGGTGGGGGTGAATTTGGGGTGGTTGGGGGTGGGGTGTTGTAATACTGAAAAATGTGTTGTATTCGTAATGGGCTGTCCATTGATATTTGAATGAAAAACCTAGCGGCATGAAACATTTTTTTAGGTCTATCCGAACATTGCATGCTTAGTATAGAAACCACGGGCGTTTTAGGGGTTTCTGATCATTTTCTACGTTTTTTTGAGTGAGGGTGAATTTGGGGTGGTTGAAGGGTGGGGGGTTGTAAAACTGAAAAATTTGTTGTACTCATAATGGGTTGGTTGTCCATTGATCTTTGAATGAAAAACCTAGCAGCATAATACACTTTTCACGTACATCCGAACATTGCCTTGCTTATTATAAAAACGTAGGGACCTTGTGATGTATACATACGAGTATTGTTTTAGATCGTTCTATATTGTGTAACGCGCAATTATTGAATTGATTTTAATAAAATGTTGACACAGAATTTATTACCGCTGCGAGAATGGAAAACGACTCTGTTTTTGAAAAATTGTGTCAGTGGCGACGTAGCAATAAGTAATCAAAAAACCAAAAACATAAAATCAGCTCAAACTTCGTTTTTAGATGGGTTGGAGGCTCTTGATCGTTTCGCATCGTCCAGTTCAAGCATGCAGAAAAAACTCTGGCGCCCTAGTTCCTAAGGAGGGAGACGCAAGAAACTATTTACGAGGGTTTTTGTGTTGGATGTTGTTTTTGCGGGCGGATGGGCGATAATTTAGTTGCAAGGGGATTTTAGACTATAGCTTCATGCAATGGAAAATAATAAAATGGTATCGTCATTATGTGTGGGACCACTGCGAGCCGCGAGCCAACACTTTGGGCAGTCCAACGATGCGTAACGCTTGTTGTGTTTGGCGTTTGTTAAAAATTTTGTTGATTTAGGAATATTATCAAAATGGGTGATTTAGACTTCACTTGTGTCACTGACGTCGAGCCGAGTAAGTTCGCGAACCTAAAAGCTGCGGACTTACTCAGCTCGTTCCTACGTGACTTAAACACAAAGCTTAGCAACAGCGTTTTTATTTTACGTAGTTTTGTCAACAATGTCTCAATCAGCACTTAATGCCTATCATGCTTACTTTAACTCACGCATGACATATGGAATTATACTCTGTGGTCACTCCACCCATACCTCGAAAATATTTATAACACAGAAGAAGTGTATTAGAATCATGACTACCCGCACAACAATCTTGCAGAGACAGCTTTGACAAAATTGGAATCCTCACCTTTCCGAGTGCATACATCATACACTGCCTTGTCTATATAAAAGAAAACATCGACAAATTTGATTTGAACTCGTTTGACGACTATAAGGCAAAGTCCTGCAACGATATTTCAGTGCCATATGATAGAATACGAGAGGTAGGAGTGGTTACAATTACCACGTTATAAAATTTTTTAAAGTAAAAACGCTGGGTAGTGAAGCTTTTAAGACTAAAATAAAGCGCTTTATGAAACTGAAAGCATTTCACAGTATGAACGAATTTTTAGAAGACAATACTCCCGATATAGTTATTCAATAAACTTATACAATTTTTGTATTATGTGTATTATGATTTTATGTATGAGCTGTGTATATCATTCTGTTATAGATATAAGCGTGTGTAGGTATCCATTTTTAGTATTGTTTGACTTGTGTAATTTCCTAGGCATATTAAGGACCAATAAATAAATTGAAATGAATTGACTTGCAGGATTGCCTACCCAGATCGCTGCTAAAAAATTAAGTCTTAGATGCACTTCTCAGTCAGCTGATGTCTATCAAATAGACGTCAGGCGAGCACAAAGTATCCAGTGAAATGATATGTTTATCAGGCCTCTTCTTAGTTTCACTAATGTGGAAATTAAAAAGGTTTCTGCTACGAATGGCTGTCAAACACAATCTGCATGACTCAGCTTGCCCAAAATTCTACACTACTCCACCTATGTGGCATTTGACAGAGGTGCTGTTGCATCACAGCTCCTGCTCGGGAAATTCATAAAACCACCCTTGTCTCACGCTAAAAAATAAAAAGCAACAATTGCAGTGTAACTTCTGAAATACCAGTTTTTTGTGGTGACACATGCATGTGTATTTAACCGAGGAAGCTGCCGTTTGTTAGAGAAACCCTTCCTGATTTCAGTATTTCAGTCAGTTTACCAGGGACGATACGGTTGCCTGCGGGGGCGGGGGAGTAGGATTAAACTAGGTCGGGGCACCGCACCCCAGGCACAGGCGCCGCTGCAGGGCGGGACGGGGTGCGAGTGTGCACCGCGAGCCACAGCAAATATGCATGTACCAGAACGAATAGATCGGATGCAAACTTTGTGCTGTGGGATACTATATTACAGTGCTACCTGCTGATAATGCGTAATAATATGGAGATATTAGTCCAATCGTTACGTCGTAAAAAAGGCCTTTGGCAGCAAACACTCAGAAAGAACTGAAATTTGATGGGATGGTAGGGAGGGAAAGGTTCAAATGATTTATGGAGAGAAACAAATAGGGTACTTGCAGAAAAAAATATTGTCGTTTACGCGTTCCTTAGAGCCTAGTAAACATGACAAAATCGCTTGTCTGGTTTTGTGGAATCGGCTGTGAGAGATATTCCAAAAATTATTTCAAATGCCGGAAAATGCCGCGCAAACAACCTCTGACGTCAGTGATATCCTATAGTGATGGGATGTAAAGTATTGATATTCGATATCGATAGCCAGTGCTAACCTAACATTTTGACATTGATCATTATAACCACAAAACACAGTCACATACAAAAGTACAAAAGTCAAAAGAATAAAAGTTAGGCTAGATTACTAATTCACCTTGTAGGGATAGGCTTGAATTAGATTGTATCTTTAGATAGATGGAAATAAAATGATGGCTTCGATTAGTTGCGAATCTCGGTCACGAACAAGATGAACTGTGATACCTATCACATATAGAAGTGTATTGCAACGAAAATGCTAGGGGGTTAATTGCCTGTTTCAAATATGTTGAAGTACCAATAAATTGAGTCGCATTGTTAAAGAATTCAGATCATCTCTAGTTTGCAGTTGAACCTCACTGACCTGCGCTGTAGCAGTATCGATTGTCGATATCGATAAGATACCTGTGACGACAGCCCTTGTTTTAAGTCACGTGGAAAAATTTGAATATATCCTTATTTTATTTTGCAAATATATTTTTTTGGCCGTCAGTAAAATCATATTTTTTGTTTCCTACCGCTTCTTGATATGGTTTTCTTTACGCTATGTATACTCCCGAGGCGATTTCACGACATCTGCAAGTACCCTATTGACCCCACCTCCCTTCACTCTCAAATGGCAACCCCCACAGGTCGCAAATTGAATCTTATCTTAATTAAACACCGCCGAGATAGTATCATGTGCAGCTAAAGTATGCACAAATAATCGCAGCAGCACATATCGGTAAGGTAGTGGTGTAATCCTAAGTGTCGTAATTAAACGCGTTAGTTTAGGCAGCTGCAGATAATTAATAAATCAGAAGATATCATTCTTTTAGGAAAATAATAATATTACATGACTTTTTGTTAAAGTTCGATGAAATTATGATTTTAGTGAAAATCACAAATCAACTCTTAACTTTGGCACACTATAGGACGGAAACTATTGGTCGCACATGAAAATCTAAATACTAATATTATGTAGAATTTCTTCTCTCTATAAGTCAATTGGAGCTTTTTTTAAATTTGACCTACCAAAACGACGCCTATTTTTCGAAAATCGTCGCGAAGCAGAGTTTTCACCGCCCCCCACCCCTTGAGCGGAGACCCCTCGAGATGGCAAACTTAGGTGTAGGTTCAGGGGACCAATGTCTACCATCCCACCAAATTTTATTTCTTTCCAGCCTTTCTTTGTCAAAAAACCCCTAACGCCAGTAGATTAAACATTGTTCCACATGCAAAAAATATGTAGTCTAGTGGAAGATGCTGCAGTCACTTGATAATAATGTTTCAAAAGTGGTGCTGATTTCAAAGAAAAAGGACAAAAAAACTAAACTGTTAATGCAAGGCAAACAAATTTTTTGAGATTCTTTTAAATCTTTCGACAAATCGACAAATTGTGGTCTAGTGCCATTCAGTTTGTGTGTTTGCGTATTTTATGCTGGGACACCCTATATATTTAACTGGTTCTAGCACGTTTTCTAATAGTTGATGGCCTGGTTTGTTTAATTAATGCCTTATGGTCAGGGGCGGTTCCTCCTTAAGGCGTAATGCCGAGCAAAAGGGAAAAAAATAAAAACTTTATAATAGGCTTGTATGCAATGCTAGCATCCAGTGGCCCCCCCCCCCTTCCCCCCCCCCCCCCCCCGAAACCAGCCACGCATTCAGTTTTGAATTCTGGGAAGAAGCTGAAGAATAGAAATTTACATTACTAATATACATATATAATTATTTTCATTAATACTAAATAGTACAGTGTTATTTTATATTTAGGTTAGGATTATAATTCGCCAATAATGTAACGTGTATGAAATAAACTTAAATTTTTCCAATGGGCCTACCCCCCCCCCGAAATCGATTTCTATATACGCCACTGTTCGTACCAATTTCTAGCTACAATCGGTTGCCTGATTTGTAAAAAAACTGGCACTCGCAGCACACTGAGCTCGAACTTGGCCAGTGTCGTCATGTGATTGACTGAAGGAGCCAAGGCACGGACGGCACGGATAGCGCACCAAAAGCGCTCCTAACGCTCAATCGTACGTTACTAGCGCTCCTATTGGTCAATCACATATCAATCGACTTTGAACCTACTGACCTATTATTTAAAATGGATAATCAGGTGACCGCGTTCCTTAAGATGAACTTGGACTGACTTTCCTTAGAGCACGGCATAAAAATTAAGAAAATTATAAATAATATTACAAAGACGAAAAGAAGTAGATACTAATATAATATAGAATGTTTTGACAAAATGATGCAGACGGCTGCTTGTTTCAGTAGGTTGTGCTGACGTGCTTCAATCAGGTGTTGGGAGTTACATACCCAAGTTAGACGACATTTTTTTCTTGTTTTTCTTCAAGAAAAACATTGTACAGGGTGCACTGCAAAAAATGGGGGTAAAATCACATTCTGTGTTATGTAAACTTTGCATAATATATCATGTTTTTCATGACATTACACTATTTATCATGTGCGTTTACATAATACTGACGATACTGTGTTATCACAGATATCATGTACTTCCAATATGTAAACAAGTATTTTTACATTAGAAAACATGTAATAAAAATAAAGTTACAAAGTATTATTAGTATAAAGTGTCCACTTTAAATTCACACAAACACTGTGAATCTCCATAGATCATGTGAAATCACATAACATGTTAAGCAAGCGCCTTCGTGCCGTCTAAGCGCGTCATCTATTCATAGGTTATGAACACATAACCTAAAATCTCATGTTTCGCGTAAAGAACGTACAACAGACGCCACCGAGCCACCCACCTTTTGCATCCTGTTTTGGTGATTTATAGGAGTGTAATTGTGTATTTAACGTATTTTGTGACGGACGAAGGTTGTGTTTCTGAAAGTAAGCTTATTAGCATCATGTTTATTTGCTGTACTTGCCAGTTCAAATGCCATATACTGACGAAATATAACAGCCACCAGTCTGTCCATAGGAACTGGCAATGCATGCAATTTATTTGCCTGCAATGAAATGTAACAGAATGCCGTTTAAATAATTTACTGATGTAAAAATATCACCTCAGTTTGGAATGTGTCACTTGTAAAACGAACGCAACATAATGCTGCTTGCTATTGGCACTAAGGTTAGGATAAGTTGGGATAAAATGTCCTACGTAAACGTTTAAATCTAGAGAATTTACAGAAATGTTTTGACTGTATTCTATTATATCTACAGCCCAAATCCTTATTTTTAATAGCGCGAAAAGTAATCTGTCCCACTTTATAATTATGTTGTATAATAGTGCGATTCTGTTATATCTTATCGCACTTCTTTTACATGTTCATTTACATTACACTTACAGTGTGCTTTATTTTACAAATTTAACAGAAACAAATGGCAAAACAAGATTCTATCTTTTTGTGGAAAAACATTTGATTGACCTTGATGGCTACGAATCATTTATTGAAGCATTTAATATAGCAATGGCTATTTTCTTTATTCTTAACATGAAATATATTCGAACATTGGAGGCCACGTTAGAACTTGTTCAAAGGTATTTCCTAAAAATCCATCCCGACGCTGGCTGAAAAACAAAAAAGTGGCTGCACGAAAAAGGAAAGTGTTGGACTTAGTCAGCAATTTCAAACAGTGAATTCTCAATAATACATATCCATCATATCATATGAAGATTTTTTTATATAAATTTTAATTTTTGGTTCATCAAAATGTGAGTACACATGAAAGAGTATATCTATCAACAACAAAAACACAAGTGAGATTCTTGCCTGTTTCAAAACCGAAAACCGCATCTTTCTATCGCGTTTAGTTTCCGAGACATTAACGTTTCTTGTAAAGTACTCCAAACGTCAAATTTTGTAAAAATTGCTGAATAACTCCGAAAATAGGCTTCGTAGATATAAACAATGGTGAACACAGTGGACCTCAAAATCGATGCTGAAGTCAAAAACCTAATAACATACAGGGTGTCTCATTTAAAATAGGGAAGTTGATACCTACTTCCGGTATATCCGGAAGTCCGCCATCTTTGAAATTATTTTCCAAATGTAGAGCATTTAAAAAAAAGGTTTTTTATTTAAAACATTTACCTACGTCTAGTTTAAACGGTATGGCCGCTAGAGAGCACCGCGCGCTTATTGGACCACCCTGTATAGTGTAGTGTAGTTTTTTATACAAAATGTGGTACCCCCCCCCCCTTCAAAAATTCGGCAACCGCCACTGCTTATGGTTAATCAAAATTACGCGTACCACTTATATCTTTGCAACAGAAAACTCGATGAACATATCGATATTATAGAATTACCGAGGAAGAGCTATAACAAAATCGTTATTGTAAGTATAATAGTTATCGTCAAGAGTTGGACTAAAGGATGTTTACATGATATTAATGGAAACATATCAATCTCTTCATCTTTTGCGTATCATATTTTACCTGGTGTTGGTTCTTTTATTGTTTGAATCTATTGCAACAGTAATTGACGATCAGAAATCGTCATAATAAACATCGATTCCTAGAGTAACGCTGTACTAATTCCAATAGCTCAATATTGTGGACACAACAGCTGAGGCGGACAAACCAATTAGGCGTATTTGGGACACTTTGAAGGTGATCCAATTTCCGAAATGGATATTCTATTCATGAGGACTCAAGATACAAGTAACGGTCGATTGAACTGTAGCCTTGATACAAGTATCAAAGACAGTGTTCCTGAATACACAGTATTACTGACCACACTGTTTGATGAAATGAGCAGAAACCATGATACTCCGGAAGACAGTGCTTTGGTAAATTTACGTCGCTTCACCAACCCATACATAATATGTACATATACATACAGGGTGGATGAAGCTCAACGCCTCGGACTTTTATGACCAAACCTAAGGACCAAACGATATCTCTTTTCAGAAAAAGATTTATGTGGGTATATCTATGTTGAGTTGGACTACATTTTGAAAATAATGACTTTTATAGAGGGGGTCTAATAAAAGAGTGACATATCAAAGTTATTTTTTTTTAAATAGTACACCCTATGTTATTACACATTTAGATTCCTTGATAAATTCTACTGCAACTTTATGTACCACACAGGGGACTTATAGCGAACCGTTTTGTTGTATATCACCATATTTGGTATAAACAAATATCAGAAAAAAATTATATTCCAGCGAATAGCGATTATGAAGCTTAGGAGTTGAGTTTGGCGGTATCACAGAACAAGAAATGACACGGCTTAGGTTAAATGGTCAAATTTGAATTACTTTTGTACTTGAAAAGATCGGTAGATTAATTAAGGAAGCTACAATTAGAGATAACTTGATTCTTATAAATGAGAATGCCTAATTCTTGTTATACGATCAAATTTTAAATTAGATAGCCTTTTAACGATACAGGGTTGTGAATAACAGTTTCTGTTGGGGGGTGGGTTGGCCCAGTTGTTAGGGTCGAGGGCTCGTGACCGGAAGGTCCTGGGTTCGATTCTCGTTAGAGGCGGAAATTTATTTCTGGTTTTTTCAACCAAAAATAAATATCCATAAAAAAAGCTCAGCGAGAATCCCCACCTGAGCATTCATTGTTGGCCTCTAAGTGCTGTTCCTGAGTGGCGCCGGGAAACAGTAACAAAGCCTACACAGAACAACTAGGCTAATGACCAAATTAGTCGATGCTGATGACACAGAAGTAAAAAAAACAGTTACTGTTAGTTTTTATTTGATTTCAATTTGTTTATCAAATTGATGTTTTTCAATAATTTTCCTATCTATGTGCTAGATGCCATGAAATATAAACGAAAACGTGTTCAGATGGAAGAAAACAACTAACAGACGAAAAAGAGTAATGACACAAGGTTATAAACATTCCTTACAACAAATCAACTCTAACCAGAAATAGTGGCGGTAGTACCAAAGGTGAAAAAGAAGCTGGAGTACTGCAAAATGTTCTCGTGAACGAACGTCCTTAATAAAAGTGTGACGTCGCTGCTAAATTTTTATTGCTTGTTTTAATATCTATGTAAGTACCCAAAATCCAACAATGGTTTTTGACTGAAAATGAACAATGCAAAATCCTGTAACCTGTAACTTGGAAACTGATGGCATGGTTGCTTAGCATCTGGACATCGTTATTATGTATCTTTGCAAATAATCTTGGTCTATACAAATTTATAGACCTGATGCAGAATAAAAACGTAAGTATATAAAACTTTGGAAAATAATGTCCAGTTATATTCACTAAAGGCCTGACCCTTCATCAATTCGTCATACGCAGTCATCAAATGTTACTGGAAACCCGTATTTTCCACGGTATGGGGTTAACATTGGGATAGTGGTGAGGATAGAAAATTTGTTATCATCAGAATCTTTTTATTATCAAGAACGTGTGAGTCAAGCTACTTGAGATTTATTAATTTTTCAAGGCTATTCATCGTTGGCAGGTATTTTGATACGTTTGTCTTTATTCCACCCTCTTTTTAATATCATACATGGTTCAAATTTCATTAAACGAAATAAATTATCAAGCCTCACTGCAGAGAGTACACTTTATGTATAGGGTAGTCTGCTAAGTGTTGACGTCGACAATATCTCAGTAACACTTAATCATATGACTTGGTGTAAAAAATATGATTAGGTAAATCGGCTAAGAGAGATCGCTGGAAATTATTTTCAAGTTGCGCAAGTGGGCGCTAGGGGGCTCAACTGTTTTTCTCAATTAGTGTGCAAATAAATGTATATTATAAATATTGCCATCATGTAGGCTGGACAACTTTCGTTTTTTTTTGTTAATCGTTTTTTGTCTAATAAGATAGTGGTGAAGAAACGTCAAAAAGTTTTTGTTGAAATGGCAATAGCTATGGTATAAGTTAACGGAATTAAACAAGCTGAGTCTCGTTTAAAAGAGCTATTCTTACTTAATAATCTGTTACATAAAAGTTATCCAAGTTTATTTTGACTTCATTCAGTAGTTTCATGGCGGTATTTGACATCATAACATTTATCGCTCATTATTAGGAAAATGTTAAATGGCATGCTATATCTCGTTTAACAAAGAGGATGAAATTATTGAAAAGTCGTCCCAAGCTTCAACTTCCTAGCTGTTTTCGAACAGGAGATATACAAAAAACAAGTATTATGACAAGTGTGCTGTGAGTTTTCAAAACAATTGGTGCCCTTCAGGGATATAGTCTTCATTACAACGTTTTAGTAATAATTCTACAGTAAAACTAGACTAAAGTAAAACCCCTAGAAATGATATTTTGACTTTCTGATATAACCATCTGGTGGCGCAGTAGGCGCCAAGCTAAACTTGGATAGTTTGTAACAGATTATTGGGTAATAACAGCTCTTTCAAACGGGACCTAGCTTGTTTGACTCCGTTAACTTATACCACAGTGATTGCCATTTAAATAAAAACTTCCTTGACGTTCCCCCACTACTACATCGTAGCAAAAAACGATTAACAAGAAAAAAGCGGAAAATAATGATGGTAATGTTTATAATATAGATTTATATGCATATTTTTTGAGAATAAGTCGTCCGATTGATGGTAACAGTTACGCCCCCTGGCAGCCACTTGCAGAACTTGAAAATAATTTCCAGCAGTTTCTCTTAGCCGATTTATCTAATAATATTTTTTTACCGTAAGCCATATGATTGACGGTTACCGAGATATTGCCGGCGTCCATTCTTTGTAGACCGCTGACCACCTTGTACATAAGAAGGGGAAGTACTAACATAAATTATCTCGTAACGTATTTTAAGTTAGTTAACCGATTAGCAGTATTGTTGCTATCGATCAGAAATTAAAGGCAAAACACCATCGTCTACTTTAAATGCCATTAAAAGCTTTTTTCCTCGAATTGTACATGCCCCTTATAACCAAATCATAAAATAAATTGAGCTACTCATCCCCGTTTAGCCTTTGAAGCGTGGACTATTGTTCTGCAAAAGGCTTGTATAACATGCAATTTATTCTCTTTTGTACGTCGGAGTAATGTATTCACTAGCGGAAAAACGGCCTTGTTCAAAATCCTGTGCCTTGAATTGAGATTCTTGATGCCTTATTTGCTTTCAAGTGGCCGTGCGTATGAAAACGCAATTTCCTAAATGACGATATTTTTCGCTAAGAGCTAGTCAATAGATTTTTGCTTCCAATACCAATAATGCTCATCAATTATACAGGGTGGGCCAATAGTGCGTGGACGGAGGATTGTGGGCTTACTGAAAAATATTACAAAAATCTGTCACTTGATCATAATAGGGACCCTTGAGGGCTATAACGTAAAAATATTTTCACTTAAATTTTGACGTTTATACAGGGTGATTCATATCAAAGTTACATTTTTTTGAATGGAACCCCCTATATGTTATTGCATATTTGGATTCCATGGTCAATTCTAGTGTGACCTTATGTATCACACATGGAACTTTAAATGAGCCGTTTAGACGCAAATCACCATTTTTGGTATAAGTAGGTATCAGAAAAAAATTGAATATCGCAGCGATTATAAAACTTAGAAGCCCGTGACTTTGCGGTACGACTAAGCTTGAAGTGCGTCATCTCAGGTCAGAGGGCTAAATTTGAATTCTTTTTGCACTTGGAGAAATCAGTAGATTAATTAAGGAAACTTCAATCACAGATAACTTGATTTTTTTAAATAGGAATGCCTATTTTGGTTTAAAGAATCAAATGTAAAATTTGATTACCTTTCTAATGATATAGCATTCTCGATATCAATCTTTTTTAGTTTTCATTTTATTTCAAATTTTCAGTCAAATCGGTATTTTTCAACTTTGCTGCATGCAAGCAACTTAGCAGGCCATGAAAAATAAACAAAAGCTCGTTAATATGCAAGAAACTAACTAACTTAGTAGAAAGATGCAAACTAACTAGAGCAACGAGGCAAGGTTATGAAAATTCCTTACAACATATTAGCTCTAACCAGAAACAATAGCGGTAACAAGAACGCTCATTTTTCACAGCCTACTAGCTATTAGCCAATTTCCAAAGTCAGTAAAAAAATATTTAATCAAAGGACAACTACTACTGATTGTTGCTGGCAGTAGAATATCTATGTCTTTTGAATAAATTTTCACATTTAATGCTATAAAAAAGTAGCCATTTCCGTAAGTCAAAAGTAGTGATACCTCTGACTGGAACCCTTCAAATCCTTCAGTAGGTACTTCTACTCATTATCAAAATCGCGGAAAGTGAGACTTGATTTGCAGTCTGTTTGAATTGTAAAAGATAATTTAGTTTGCAGAAAACTACATGAAATAAGCACAATTACAACATAGCGTAATTAAAAAATTCTAGCATTATTTCAATGGATGTTCAGAATGCTCCAGTTGGAGATATCTTCACTTTTGACTTAACTAAATGGAAATGACTAATTTTTTTATCCCATTAAATGTGAAATTTCATTCTAAAGATGTTAGACTGTAAGCAAAAATCGCTGGTAGTTTTTCTTTTGTTTCAAAATTTTTAATCATTTTGGAAGGTTGTCAAGCTCTAGTAGACATCAATAGCTAGATGCTGTGAAAAACAAACACTTCTGTCATACCCCAGCTACTCATTGGCATTAGATATCTTGCGGCTGTAGTATCCGGTTAGAGCTAATATGCTGTAAGGAATTGGCATAATCTTGCCTCGTTGTTCTAGTTAGTTTGCATCTGTCTACTAAGTTAGTTGGTTTCTTCCATATTAACGAGCTTTTGTTTATTTTTCATGGCCTGCTAGGTTGCTTGCACGGAGGAAAATTCAAAAACGCCGATTTGACAGAAAATTTGAAATAAAATGAAAACCAAAAAAGATTGATATCGAGAATGCTATATCGTTAGAAAGGTAATCAAATTTTACATTTGATTCTTTAAACCAAAATAGGCATTCCCATTTGAAAAAATCAAGTTATCAATGATTGAAGTTTCCTTAATTAATCTACTGATTTCTCCAAGTGCAAAAAGAATTCAAATTTAGCCCTCTGACCTAAGGAGACGCATTTCATGCTTAGTTGTACCGCAAAGTCACGGCCTTCTAAGTTTTATAATCGCTGCGATATTCAATTTTTTTCTGATACCTACTTATACCAAAAATGGTGATTTGCGCCTAAACGGTTTGTCTAAAGTTCCATGTGTGATACATAAAGTCACACTAGAATTAACCAAGGAATCCAAATGTGCAATAATATATAGGGGATTCCATTAAAAAAATGTAAGTTTGATATGAATCACCCTGTATAAACGTCAAAATTTGAGTGACAATATTTTTACATTATAGCCCTTAAGGGTCCCTACCACGATCAAGTGACAGATTTTTGAAATATTTTTTAGTAAGCCCACAATCCTCCGTCCACGCACTATTGGCCCACCCTGTATTGAACATACAACAAATGCTAATTACACAGTTAACTTTTAACTGGTCCGGTGCAGTGTGACAGGCTACAGGCCGCAAAGAATTATATACGCCTTTGCGACGCTACTTCCCTCTAATCCTCAACCTACCCAGATTTGGCACATACACACGGTTATCAAATAATGTTGCAGTAGTAATAAATTGGTAATAACGCAAACACATGATAAATAATAACAACATGGTCTTACAGACACATGCCTATTAGAGCATGAACTTCTTCTAACCTATTCGAATTCGTTGATCTACTCGTGGTGGCAAAACGTCAAGCCTTATAACGCTCAACGACGCTTGCCTAAGGCTGCGTTATCCACCAGACATGTGCGAGGATGTGTTATGAGGAATGTGTTTTTAACGAACTAACAGAATCCCTTGAGTTACCTCACCTCGCTCAGCACAGCTCTGGTGGAAACGGCTTAGCGGAGCGAGGTTTTTGTACGTACAAAACAAGGCATGTTGGCGAGGAATGTGTACTAGGAATGTGTTCCGAAAGATGTGCGCTAGCGATGTGGGCAAAGTATCGGGGTTGCCAGTTCTATTTTCGTCTCTTCAGCAAATATGTAGTTCATAATTCAGTAGATTTCAGTAGACTACATCTGGCAAGGATTAAAGTTTGCTCAAATAGCGGCAACCAATAGAATCATACTTATTGTAACTGACTCTCTGTCTGCGTTAAGAGCACTCACTAACAGGGATTCGCCAGACCCACTTGTTCAGATGTGCCTCCACACCCTAGTAGATTTAAAGCGAGCTGGTAAGGAGGTTATTCTTCTTTGGGTACCTAGTCACACAGGAATTCGAGGAAATGATCTGGCTGACGAAGCGGCCAAAAATGCGACGCTTTCTCAAAGCATAGACGTCCAAGCCGTTAAGGTTTGTGATCAAACAACCCACATCTCGCATTGTATAAACACTTTATGGCAAAGAAAATGGAACAGAACAGGATCACAATTGAAACAAGTCAAACCGTCTATAGCTCCATGGCATCCAATTCTTAATTTGAGCAGAAGAGATGCCGTAAAACTACATCGTCTGAGGATGGGCCATACGATGCTCACACATTCATATCTCTTGTGCAGATCACAACAACCACTATGCCCTTCATGTGATGTAGTTCTTACAATACCCACCATTACTGGTGACTGTCCGGCACTGACTAATCTTCGTGATTGCTACGAGATGAGTTACAATTGAACGCAAAGTCTCAACGACCCATTGCGGATAGAGAATATTCATTCCTCAGAAGTACGGGGTTCTACTATAAAATTTAGGACAGATTTAACAAGAGTAACACGCAGCTAATGACGCAGCAGTCGATGCTGCCTAATCACAAAAAAAAGTAACACATGTACAACAAATACTATAACGAATAAAATTAAAATACAAATAATCATACCTTATACGAATAATCGCAAAAGAAAAATAGCTCCATCCAGAGGAGTCTCCTCTGTTTTTTAAAAAATAAACAACTGAATATTGTCCCCGCAACCCTAATTAAGAAATGGAGTCAAGTTAGTTGACTCAGTACTTCCCACACATAACGGTGCATTTTATTATTTTCTCATTGCATGAAGCTAAAGTCTGACATTGCTTTGCAACCAAATTATCGCCCACCTGCCCTCAAAAAACATCCACCACAAAAACTCTAGTAGATCGTTTCTTGCATCTCTCTACGTAGGAACTAGAACGACACAGTTTTTATTCTAAGACCTTCAACTGGATGGAACGAAACGATCAGGAACCCCCAAATTGCCTAAAAATGAAGTTTGAGCTATTTTTATATTTTTAGTGCTTCTTGTTATTGCTGCGCCGCCACTGACACGATTTCTAAAACCATACGCATTTTCCATCCTTGCCACGGGAATAATATAGTGTCGAAACTTTAATAAAAAGTCCCTTGATTTTTGTAACAGGCAACAGGCAATGTTCCGATGGACCTAAAAGAGTGTAATATGTCGCTTGGTATTTCTTTCGCAGGACAATGGACAGCCTATTATGCATACATAAACTTTTTCAGTTTTACAACCCACCACCACCACCCAACCACCCCAATTGCGTCCCCACAAAAAAAAACAGAGGATGATCAGGAACCCCTAAAATGCCTAAAAGGCAAGTTTGAGCTACTTTTATATTTTTACTTTTTTTTATTGTTAATGTGCTGCCACTGACACGATTTCTAAAAACCATATGTGTTTTCAATCCTTGGCACGGTGATACTTTGACAAAGTTAGATTAAAATCGATTTCGTAATTTCCACGTTACCCAATGCAGAACGATCTAAGGCAATATTCGTATGTATACCTCTATCAGAAAGTCCCTTGGTTTCTGTAGTACGCAAGGCATTGTTCGAATGGACCTAAAAAAGGGTATTATGCCACCTAGGACTCTCTTTCACAGGTCAATGGACAGCCTATTATGAATACAAGACATTTTTGAGTTTCACAACCCCCCACCCTCCAACCTCCCCAGTTCCGCCGCCACCCAAAAAAAGTAGAAAGTGGTCAGGAACCCCTAGAACGCCTAAAAACGAAGTTTGAGTTGTTTTTATGTTTTTAGTTTTTTTATTATTGCTGCGGCGCCACTGACACGATTTCTAAAAATCATAAACTTTTACCATCATTGGCAGGGTTGTAATACTGTGTAAAAGTTTCATTAAAATCAATCTAATAGTTTCCATGTTATAAAATATAAACCGATCTAAAGCAATAAATACTCGTATCTACACAGAAAATTCCCTTAGTTTCACTAATGTAATGTTTGGATGGACCTGAATGGCCCCCACCCCAATTTCATCCCAACCAAAAAAAAGCAGAAAATGATCAGGAACCCCTAAAACACCTAAAAACGAAGTTTGAGGAATATTTGTTTTTTTTTGTTTTTTGCTAATTAGTTACTAAATTACTTCGCCGCCAATGCTCCGATTTTCAAAATTATAGCAGCATTACCTACTAAGGCCCCCTAGCATACCGGTACCCAATTTTCGTCAAAATCCATGCAGCAGTTACTGAGATTACGAGGCTAGAAAAACGCGCACAGACAGTCAGACCTACAGACCGACGGACCGACAGACAGGCAGACCGACGGAAATGAGTTACGTGAATTTTCGTTATGTAGACATCATAAAACGCCCAAAAAGCGTATTAACTCGAAATCGAAAATTTTCACGATCACAGTACTCCCCTCACCTATCATCGGTGTGGGAAGTAAAATATTAAATGGGACCACCATACTTGTGATACATCATTTTGAAGGTAATAAATTGGCGAATACAACAATGTAATTGGGTTGGAGATTGATTCACTATTATGGAAATTAACAAAAAATATGGTGATTATCAAAGAGAAGTACTATTTCCATTACCTGAAATATTATCGTAAGAAAGGTTTGAAATGCAAGCTATTTCGTTCCATACAGACGTACAGGCGATATTCAAAATATCTTCGCACACTTCTCAATTTCTCCGTGGTCACTGTGGAGATCGTGTATAGGACCGAGCTGTGTAATATAAACTTTAGATTTCAAATATATGTCCCCATAAGAGCAGCTCTTTCTAACGATAATATGATATTTCAGATAATGAAAATAA
This sequence comes from Callosobruchus maculatus, assembly GCA_951848785.1. Classification (NCBI taxonomy): domain Eukaryota; kingdom Metazoa; phylum Arthropoda; class Insecta; order Coleoptera; family Chrysomelidae; genus Callosobruchus; species Callosobruchus maculatus. Next base: position 9,320,165 of record CATOUR010000026.1, on the reverse strand, counting down.
TACAAAATAATAATGTCGTCTTTATTTTGCTACAATTATGTCGTAACAGAAACTATAGAAAACCTCATTTTGATAAGCACTATATTTTTTTATTAACTTCCATAATAGTGTTCACTCTGATTACACTGTTGTATTTTGGCAATAAATTCCCTTCAAAATGATGTACCACAAAGTATGGTGATCTCGTTTAAGACTTTAAAGTAGGAGTTGCTGCAGGTGAGGGGATTGGTGGCACAATAATGGCGTACTCGGTGGAATAGTTCCCCCTCGAATCAAAAATCGATGTGTCACGACAATATTTATTTTTTTTATCATTTCAGAGATAAGGTGGGTGGCAAATTCTAGCTGATGGGACACACTACACACTGTATTCCATACATGGTGGCGACGCTGTATATTAAAAACTAAACGTATAATATGTCTATGTTCTATATCGATCTCGACTATTCTATCCCTTAGAACACAATAGATAATGTATACATATATTCAAACAAAAACTTATATGATAATATTGAAGAATCGAGTTAGGGCAAAAAGCATTCCTCAGTCGCATCTCGCAAGTTCCTTGGGACACAAGATCATTGTCATTGTTTACCAAATTGCATGTATCATCATATGGTTGTCGAATGTACAGATTGTATACTTTGCCATCGAGACACTCTATATGTACCGAAAATCTAGTAGTTCAGAATGTTTTAGATATTATGGTAGATTTAGGCGTGTTTGAAGTATAGCCGTTTCACAGCTCCGCCACACATCTTCGCACCGCTCAACTTCTTAGCACATCTCTGGTGGAAACGCCATCTAAAAACCCAAGTACCACAAATTCATTTGACTTTCTCAGTATAAGGAATTACCGCATTGGTTTATATTTCTCAGCATTCTCAGAGCAGAATACCTCACCTCATATTGTTACGTTGTTTTGTTTCCACGTATATATATTGATTTTATGGGCAAACGAGCCGCCAGATGTGTGAGCATGTGGGAATGGGAAAACGCGCAAAGCTCAGAAAGAAATAAGTTCACGTTGATTAATGAGTTCTCTGTCAGCTCGAAAAAAGGAGCTTAGCGCTAATCGAATATGTGGGTATTGGCATTTATTATTGCTAATACGATTCTCTGGCCGGCGTCGATGGACAGACAATGATTGAATTCTTCTGCTGTAATGAATACATTGCTAGAAGATTCCAACAACGTAATTATTAATCACAGCATTATAAACTCTCTTTTTTATCTGTTGTATCATCTTTAAGGTAGCAGTCTGAAGCATTCCCATAGTGTGTATACTTATTTTCCTAGTGACCACGACTATAACAGACTATGGTTGTTTTTCGTGGGTTTCGTTCAACGATTGAAACTATAATTTTTCTTCACTACGTTTCGGTTTATTTTAATCTAAATCATATTCAGGTGTCTATATATGGATAGGAAATGGTCTGTATATAATAAAAATAAGAATAAAAGTACAAAAAAGAACAACAAGATAAACAGTTAAATAAAAGAATTATACTTCGATAGCCCCGTCCTCAAGATCACCCTGTAGTATACGTTTCTTTTAGCTCGGAGGCGTCATGTTTAGATAAAAAACTGCATAATTATCTTACTTCTGCCGTCGATCCGCCTAGGTCTTCATTACGTTTTTACGCGCCAGTGAGGTGTTATGTTTACGAAAATGACGAACCAAAAACGGAGTGAGTGAGTTCAAATTGGTTCAAAGAAAAAGTGAAACGGAAGATGAGAAAACTACATGCCTTGCTGGACAACTTCACATCAAGTAGGTGCACACATATTTTTCATTTCATGATTTTGAAAGAGACATATACAACAACAATGACTAATCCATTGTTCATCAGATTGTTGTGTTAGAACAACGAATTTGAATATCGTTGTGCTAGAAGGGTACTGATGAATATGAGTAATATCTACTCGCGTACACCCTCTAGTATGGGATTTCCACCCTTGCTTATTCACAATGATTAATACATTATTAGTGAAGACGTAAAATCATTTGTTGAGCCTCAATATCTCAATATGGCGGAACTGAAGTGTTTTAACGATGGACTAATACATTGTTTTAACCATAGGATGTCACTGCCTTTCAAGTAGTCGAATAGAGAATACGAGTAGTATCGATTCTCTTGAGTCTTATTATGAGAATGATTCGTCAACATGGGCTATAAACAACAATCAAAAAAAAAAACAAAAAAAATCGATATTGATTGCATGGTTTCATTGACCATAAATTAAGGAGTGGCCTCAAGAAGATCAGTAATATCGTTTTTCTTGGGCCGCTCATGTGTTTACGATTGTGTCGTGATTTGTTTGTGCTTTGGACAATGGACAATGCACGATTTTTCACAAAATAAGTGCTAATTCCTAAATACAACGCTTCCAAAAGCTTCGTCAGTAACTACGACGACATGCTTACATGACAATTTTTCCTAGTGGTCCGGGAACCTCTCCAATAGCGAACTTAGTTTATTAGAAGCCCTCGTGTCTATGTACTGCCAATTTCATCTCATTTTCGTAATTCAGTGTGGGCAACATTGTGCGAAGTATTGGAATACTTCAGAGAAGAAAACTCACTTAGATTCGTCAATTAATCCTAACAGTAATAAGACTTTTGTAACAAAAGTTTTTTTCCGGACAACTTTTAAATACTTGAAAAACTAGTGTGGACACTTTCCATGAATCTGCACTGCATTATATATCATTGAATCTTTAACGATGATTTCGAGGTAATTAATTCAAAATCATACAATATAATCCATATTCATGAACTCAAATTTTGTTTTATTTCTGTATATCAGTGCTGATGTTTCCACTGAAGCCGCAGCTAAAATGGGGCATAAACACCAACCGTTTCTACAATCATGAGTAAAATCTGATTGAGACACTCAACTAGCAGCTAAATGGGGCCAAACACGTCAACTGCTTCCACAATCATGAGTAAAATCTGATTGAGACCCTGCAACCGCAGCTACAGAGGCCCACAGTTTCTACAATCAAGTAAAATCTGATGGAGACACACAAACAGAAGCTAAAGCAGCCAACTGTCGGAGTTTCTACAATCGTGAGTAAAATCTGATTGAGACACACAAACAGCAGCTAAATGGGACCCACCAGTTTCTACAATTATGAGTAAAATCTGATTGAGACACACAAACAGCAGCTAAATGGGGCCCATCAGTTTCTATAATCATGAGTAAAATCTGATTGCGAAACACAAACAGCAGCTAAAAGGGGCCCACCAGTTTCTACAATCATGCATAAAATCTGATTGAGACGCACAAACATCAGCTGAATGGGACCCACCAGTTTATAGAATCATGAGAAAATCTAATGGAGACTGACAAACATCAGAAAATGGGGTTCACCCGTTTCTACAATCATGAGTAAAATCTGATCGAGACACACAAACATCAGAAAAATGGGGTTCACCAGTTTCTACAATTATGAGTAAAATCTGATTGAGACACTGAATAACATCTAAATGGGGCCCACCAATGTCTGCAATGAGACACTGAAACTGCAGCTGAAGGGGACCGTAAATGCCACCAGTTTCTATAATCATGAGTAAAATCTGCTTGATACATTAACGAAAATGGCAAGCATCAGGAATATGGGAACATGGGTAATATCTGGCTTCAATTTCCTATGAAGTCACAAAAAAAAATAAGTAGTGGCCCTACCAGTGAAGTAGTTAAATATGAGCAAAATATGGTTGAGAATCTCTATTATTCACGCTGTGATGTCTTCAACGTGGTGAAAGCTCGTTCACGCACATTGAAGACAAGCCAAATATGGCTTTCTTCAGTCCGCGAGTCTTATCTCCTTTCAGCTGACAGTGATTCGAAAAGTCATAGGTACTAACACTAACGATTTCAGCACATCTAGTAAACACCCAGTTCGCACTGAAAGGATGGAATCTCAAAAGTCAACCATTCGGTTGATATCGTACCACAAACGTGGGGTAAAAATAATGGGTTAATTGTTGTATCTTAAGAACAAAAGGAGATAAAATTTATGAAAGTATTAGTATTACACAAACACAAACATATGTTGTATTACCTGTTTGTGTCTTGCTGTCCGAAGCTTGACACACTGATAGGAATACGCGCTCACAAAACCTTCAAGGCCGCGTGGGATGATAACTCTGGATATTCGCTGCTAAGTAATTATTAGTGAGACTGTAGAGAAATACTATCTGTCCATGCCCATTGCCTAGGTAACACCTCCTCAATGTGATTTTTGCTGTTAGTAGACAAAGTCCGCTAAGGGAACACCTATCTACATTACGAAGTTAAGTGATCCCCCTGTCTTATCAATGTGAACACAAAATAGGGAGACTACTGCTGCATCCCGTGAAGGTCTCAACCCATCGCACCGCAACTTAGTGCGGGTTTGGCGAAAGCGCTGTTAGCATCGCTTCCTAAACCGAAAAGTAGGAAGGTCCTGAAATATTTCCAGACCTTACAGCACTTACTGCAGTCTTATCTATCTAACGGTTTAGACAATTTTCTCCTGAACATATAAAATTTGTCAGGGGAAGGGAACGAAATTGAGCGACAAAGAGGAAGGGGAGCCAGCCACTGGCCACTGCGCCATCCATTTCCAAGAAAATTTTGAAACCTATTAAGAACCATTCAAGGTCACTGGGGTTTTTTTATGTATTTCACCCTAAATATGTTTTATTCTTTGGTAAAGACAAATCAAACTGCTATAATAATGTTAATCATTCGATGCAACTTCCTGCATCCCTACGGTTCTTTATAACAAAAAAAAAGTTCTAAGGTTTACATTTAGTACGAGTACTAATAACATGTCCGTACCACTAGAAAAATCCTAAAAAAATCAATAAGAAACAAAAATAATATAAAAATTAAGAGATTTTGCCATCTGGTTCCTCGTCATCCTATTGTCAGCACTCCCAGCCATTTCATACAGGTGGGCTCACATGAAGAAGCTTGAACACCAAAATTAATAGCGTTATAGCGGTCATAAATTTGCATTCTAAAAATGATGACTTGCATTAAGCTAAGTGCACTGTTTCACATAAAAACGTCATTAACAAGTTAAATACCAATAGAATTATTAGAATACAACATTCACCAAACCACTTTTCAAAAAAAATTGGTTTTGGCACTATCTAATCGATTCACTTGCTTTCATCAGAGCCAAAAATGGTCCAGTGTCTGTCTCTTGACACCTTGATCCTCAATATTCCGCTACAGATGTGTTAACTGGGAAGAAATGTTTTTCAAGGCATTCCCACATTTCTCGCTTCTACCGAGGATTTGAAACTGAAAATAACAGCGGAGAAGGCACAAGGAATCGCAACCTGGGTTTTAGTATGGAAAACAACAAGTAGCAAATCGCACTTGTTTTTTAACGACAAATCACTCTTACTTCCACCTTGCAGGAAACCTCATCCTCTGTGGAAGAGCCTTATCCTGCATCTACATAAAATAACATGTTGACCAGAACTTTAAGAGAATTGATCAACTTTTTGACGTCCAAAAAACATCACTACCCAGCCACACCACAAACTGTAACCAAAAAGGCTTAATGTTGGGAGTTGGGACACATCTGTATTTAAAGCACAGAGCACTGGCCACGCCTCCACTTCCGCGGCCTTTAGGGAAGGCTTACACGTTGAAACCTTAGACATACCGCAGGGTGAAGTGATAGGTCAAAAATTTTTGTTATGTTTTATAACAGACCCATATGCCTGACGATTTATATTTTGCAAAATCACTGATAATAAAAAATTGATAATGAATTGTGATACTACTAAACTAAACTAAACTTACACATTACGTAGGTGTACATTAAAATACAAGCATGAAAGATTGTTGAATTAAAAAAAAAAACTTCAAGGCTGAACAATTTCCAGACTTGTTCTTTCTCTTTCATTCGAATTATAATCAGATCATGAAACCATCTTCAAACATCTACAGGGTGATCTCGAGGACGATATCAATCTTTATAACTAACTATAACTAATGTTAATTGTTAAATATTCAAAGAAAATAATTATGGTATTTTTTTGCCAAATTATTGTTAATCTTTTTCCTAGAAATGGAACAAACCTGTAAAATAATACGTACATATATTTTTGTTTGTTTGTTCTCTACCCAGACATAAATAACAGGTTATGGAAATCAGATCGAGGTACAATCTCTGAACATCTACAGGGTGATCTTGAGGACGGGGCTATCGAAGTATAATTAGAGGTTAAACGACTTACCTGTAAGGAAGTTCAATCCTCAATTATACGAGATAGCCCCGTCCGAAAAGATCACCACCCGCCCGCCGCTGTTCCCAAAATTTCTCGATCTGATAACAAACGAAACGTAATGAAGACCTAGGCGGATCAACGGCAGAAGTAGGATAATTATGCAGTTTTTTATCTAAACATTACGCCTCCGAGCTAAAAGAAACGTATACTACAGGGTGATCTTTTCGGACGGGGCTATCTCGTATAATTGAGGATTGAACTTCCTTACAGGTAAGTCGTTTAACCTCTAATTATAATTGTATGTTGAAGTAGAAATATAACTAACTATAAGTGTATATATAGAACTTTTGAACATAAGCTTAGCGAATTAGTAGTTCTTCGGTTTTTAGGCCGGCTTCGTTTAGCGTTAAAGCTTGACGTTTCACTCGCCGAAGTGAAAATTCAATATAGCACCTATTGGCGACTACTACGCCACCTGTAAGTTATTTCAAAAAGTTAAAATATGACTTCTAGTGGTTGTACTTACATATTATCTATAGAATGATTACTGAAACGATGTGACGGAGGCTATATTCCTATAGGGCAGCAATTGTTTCGGAATCTCACAGCACACTTTTCATAATATTCGTTTTATTGATATCTCCGGTTCGAAAGTAGATGGGAAGTTGAATTTTGCACTGACTTTTTAAGAATTGTATCCTCTATATATTTGAGTTAAAACAGATATAGCATACTATTTGAAATTTTCGTAATAATGCGTAATAACTGTCATGATGTCAAATACCGCCCTGTAGCTACTAAATAAAGATAAACTTGGATAATTTTTATAAAACGGATTATTAGGTAAGAATAGCTCTTTTAAAGGAGACCTAGCTTGTTTAATTCCGTTAACTTATACCAAAGTTGTGGCCATTTAAAGAAACACTTCTTTGATGGTCCTCCACCACTACATCTTACAAGATAAAGCAAAAAACTGTTAACCAAAAAAATCGAAAATTCTCCTGTCTACACGGTGGTAGAATTTACAATATATCTTTACTAGCATATTTTTTTGGGAAAAAGCCGCTTTTCTGATTTATTGTAACAGTTGCGCCCCCTAGCGGCCACTTGCGGAATTTGAAAATAATTTTCAGCGATTTCTCTTAGCACAGTTACCGAGATATTGCCGGCATCCATTCTTATTAGGCCACCCTAGGGTGGAAATTTGACCAATATGTCAGCCCCTTATAAGAAACATAGAAAAACTAAAATTGGACAGAACAAACGGAGTGAGTGAGTAAGAAGCGACATCACTGAACTAGAACACAACAGCGAAGAACGACCTTCATCAGGACAAGCCACAAAAAAACGACACGTTAGCTAGACGAGAATAAATAGCAACGAAATGAGCATGTTCGACAGTTTACCTGAAGGCGATAGAAGATACCAGATTAATCGAAACGTTGTAATCTAAAATTATATAGACGATGGAAGTCCGAAACAGACCTCTTGAAACATATGTCCTGTCTACAGTTCTTACAATAAATATTCCACAACCCTCTCGCGTTCACCTTTCAATACCGCAAATTGCAGCGTGACTCAGCATTGACATAAGTGACACCTGATGTCTTGCCGAAATGTCATCAAAGACCTTTCTACATTGCAGACCGATGTAAATCTACTAGCATATATTTCTGCTTGGAATAGTGTATCCCCCAAGAGAGAGGGAGAGCTTTGTTTTTGGCCTACAAAAGTGATCCATCTGTATACCAGCTCAGCCCCCTCTCTTCAAAAAGCCGCCTGCCGCTTGGGCCTCACTCTTCCCTTGTAGGATACTCCACAATTTGCACTAGAAGCAATATGTAGAAGAAATAACATCTCTCCTCATCTGTAGTCGAGTGGAGGGAGATTCGGTAGTGCTCCCAGCGCGCTAAACGGTGTCATGCGTACTGCACTTGCTATATTAACACAAGCCAAGCATTGTTTATTATAGAGCCAGGACACTACCTTCAGGGTCAGACCCCAGATCACTCCTACAGCGCTTCTACATGCCCATAACGAATAACATGCCTTATTGACTTTATGTTCTGTATATTGTTCCCAATAATTCAATTTCTAGTCTGGAATTACCTAGATATTTTAATGATTGGAAACATTCAAGTGATGTTCCAAAGAAGATTGGCTTGATACACAGGGTGGGCCAATAGTGCGTGGACGGAGGATTGTGGGCATACTGAAAAATATTTCAAAAATCTGTCACTTGGTCATGGTAGGGACCCTTGAAGGCTATAACGTAAAAATATTTTCACTCAAATTTTGACGTTTATACAGGGTGATTCATATCAAACTTACATTTTTTTGAATGGAACCCCCTATATATTATTGCATATTTGGATTCCTTGGTTAATTCTAGTGTGACCTTATGTATCACATATGGTACTTTAGATGAACCGCTTAGGCGCAAATCACCATTTTTGGTATAAGTAGGTATCAGAAAAAAATGGAATATCCCAGCGATTATAAAACTTAGAAGGCCGTGACTTTGCGGAAGGACTAGGCATGAAATTCGTCAACTTAGGTCAGATGGCTAAAATTGAATTCTTTTCGTATTTGGAGAAATCAGTAGATTAATTAAGGAAACTTCAATCACAGATAACTTGATTTTTTCAAATATGAATGCCTATTTTGGTTTGGAGAATCAAATCTATAATTTGATTATCTTTCTAACGATATAAGATTCTCGATATCAATATTTTTTAGTTTTCATTTTATTTCAAATTTTCAGTCAAATCGGTGCTTTTCAATGCTCCTGCATGCAAGCAACCTAGCAGGCCATGAAAAATAAACAAAAGCTCGTTAGTATGCAAAAAACGAACTAACTTAGTAGAAAGATACAAACTAACTAGAGCAACGAGGCAAGATTATGAAATTTCCTTACAACATATTAGCTCTAACAAGAAAAAATAGCGGTAATAAGAACGCTCTTTTTTCACAGCCTACTAGCTATTAGCCAATTTCCAAAGTCAGTAAAAAAATATTTAATCAATGGAAAAATACTAGTGATTGTTGCTGGCAGTAGAATATCTATGTTTTCTGAATAAATTTTCACATTTAATGCTATAAAAAAGTAGCCATTTCCGTAAGTCAAAAGTAATGATAGCTCTGACTGGAATCCTTCAAATTGTTCAGTAGGTACTTCTACTTATTAGCAAAATCGCGGAAAATGAAACTTGATTTGCAGTCTGTTTGAATTGTAAAAGATAATTTGGTTTGCAGAAAATTACATGAAATAAACACAATTACAACATAGCGTAATTAAAAAATTCTAGCAATTATTTCAATAGATGTTCAGAATGCTCCAGTTGGAGATATCTTCATTTTGACTTAACTAACCGGAAATGACTAATTTCTTATCCCATTAAATGTGAAATTTCATTCTAAACATGTTAGACTGTAACCAAAAATCGCTGGTAGTTTTCCTTTTGTTTCAAAATTTTCAATCGTTTTGGAAAGTTGTCAAGCTCTAGTAGACCTCAATAGCTAGTAGGCTGTGGAAAACAAACACTTCTGTCATAGCCCAGCTACTCATTGACATTAGATATCTTGCGGCTGTTGTATCCGGTTAGAGCTAATATGTTGTAAGGAATTTCCATAATCTTGCCTCGTTGCTCTAGTTAGTTTGCATCTTTCTACTAAGTTGATTGGTTTCTTCCATATTAGCGAGCGTTTGTTTACTTTTCATGCCCTGCTAGGTTGCTTGCACGCAGGAAAATTGAAAAACACCGATTTGACAGAAAATTTGAAATAAAATGAAAACTAAAACAGACAGATATTGAGAATATTACATCGTTAGAAAGGTAATCAAATTTTACATTCGATTCTTTAAACTAAAATGGGCATTCCCATTTGAAAAAGTCAAGTTATCTGTGATTGAAGTTTCCTTAATTAATCTACTGATTTCTCCAAGTGCAAAAAGAATTCAAATTCAGCCCTATGGCCTAACGTAACGCATTTCATGCTTAGTCGTACCGCAAAGTCACGGCCTTCTAAGTTTTATAATCGCTGCGATATTCAATTTTTTTCTGATACCTACTTATACCAAAAATGGTGATTTGCGCCTAAACGGTTCGTCTAAAGTACCATATGTGATACATAAAGTCACACTAGAATTAACTAAGGAATCCAAATATGTAATAATATACAGGGGGGTTCCATTAAAAAAAATGTAGGTTTGATATGAATCACCCTGTATAAACGTCAAAACTTGAGTGAAAATATTTTTACGTTATAGCCCTTAAGGGTCCCTACCATGATCAAGTGACAGATTTTTGAAATATTTTTTAGTCAGCCCACAATCCTCCGTCCACGCACTATTGGCCCACCCTGTATATGTATGTCCAGTATCCTTCTTCTAGTGAACAGAACCATGTCGGTCTTCTTGGCGGTTGACTTCACTTGACTTATTCTACATTTTTTTCTTGAAATTAAATGAAGATTCACTATCTTCATTTTGTCACAAAGGTTATGGAACACCCTGTATACACACGTACCTGCCGAAGCTCTGAGACGGTAACGTATGCTTACACGGCGCTTTCAAAGCCGTGCACCGTCCTCCACTTGGGTGTCCTTTATATGGCCCTTGGTTCAGGGGCGGAATTCAGAATCGATCGTACATTCTGGAATACTCGCTGTTCAATTTCACGATTTTCTATATATTTTCGGAGTTTATAGTTTCTATCAAGTTTCAAGTCGACCCTTAAATTTTACCGTCGTATAAAGACGAAAATTTGTAGCCAGCTTGAATTATCGGGACAAGGGGTAGCTAGTGAGGATCAATCTTGCAATATGTGGAGCTGGTAACTGAATAGAAAGCAGTTTTTTAGAGACTACTATATATACCGGGTGTCCCAGAATTTCCTTGACACGTGATATTTTCGTAACGAAAAACGGTTCAAGCAAGAACTGAGTGGTACTTTTGAAGGTACTATAGGGTCTATCATACCATTCATTCAAAACATTTTTTTCGTACTTCAACCCCCAAAAACTCACCCCCAACTTTTTTTTTTAAATAGCACCTCATAGGTTTTCCTACACAAATGATATCCCCATTTTATTTAAACTCTTGTGGTGCCTTTAATTTTATATGCAAACTTATTTTTTCCATAAAATCATAAGCATAAGACAAATGAAATAATAATTTGTTTGGCGCCTGATATTTTTGTAACAAAAAAGGATAAAAAAGAAAAGTAAGTAGGTGTTTCAAGTGTAGTGAATGACCTATCATTTCTTGCTTATGAATCATTTTTTTCTTACTTAAACCCCTAGAATCCACCCCTAGCTTGTTATTTCAAATTTCAATCCACAATTTTGCCTGGAAAAATAAATTCCTTACCTGAATTTAATTATCGTAGTGCCTTACTTTTTATGCCCCTACTGCAATTTATCATTAATTTTGGCGTCCGTGTGCGGGGCACAACCTGCACACGGGGTTGGCGCGGCCCGATGTAGCCATAAAACCTTTTCACTATTTTGCACTTAGCTTTGTTGTCACATTTTTTTTATTAGTTGAATCATGATAAAAAAAATATGATCCACACATGTGTTTTAATTAATTTATGTTTACGATTTCATGGATTAAACGAAAAAAATTAACGATAAATTGCAGTAGGGGCATAAAAAGTAAAGCACTATGTAAGATGTAAGATGTCGTTGGTCAAAGGAGCATCTTAACCGCCATCATTACGTCACACGGGTTCGGGAGCCGTCGGCGTGTTTTCGGTACTCGATTCAAAAACCCATTTTTATTTTGATATAACTTTTGAATTATTGCGAAAAAAAAGAAAACAAAAACAGTTTTATATAAAACTTATATATAAAAATAATTTGAGAATATTCAATGTGGCTGAGGAGGAACATGAAAACACACGAAAAAAAATAGCGGAACTTGTAAACTCTAAAATGAGTTTCACCCTTACAGAAGACGACATCCATTCCTGTTACAGGATCGGGCAGAAGAGACAACAAAAAACTAGGGGGATATTCTTGAGCCTTAAGGAATATACTACCAGGAGTAAAATCTATACCAACAAGAAATTGCTTAAGGGGACAGGTATAGTTATAAAAGAAGACCTCACCGCTCTCAGGATGGATTTAATGTCAAGAGTGATTGAGAAGACATCGCTAAAAAGTGTGTGGACCAGTGAAGGAAAGATTTACGTTAAGTATAACGGCAAAATATGTAAAATAGTATCAGATAAGGATTTTGATAAGACTTTTATGTAACTGTTTATGGTGTTTTACCAAAGACAATCGAAATAACCCAATTGCAATATAATTTTAATTCTCTCATCTAGGGTATCTGAAGAATAAGGATATTTCTTGTTTATTTTCTTGTTTTTTTTTTTAGGTTTATATATGTATGTAACTGTATGTGGGCTTATTCCATGCATATGTGTATAGAGTGGGAGCACCACTAAAACAAAAAACTCAGGAATATGTTGCAGTGCAATGTTCTGTTAGCAACAATTGTACACTCATATACCTGAGACAATTTAGTAAACTTAGGGGTAATGAATAGGTCATATCACTTACTTTTTTCTTTACATTTGGACTTTTAAAGAAATAGGAGTATCTCTTAACTATTTTAGTTTTATTTACAGCTTTAGGTAAAATATTACAAACTATTTGTCGAGAAAAAAAAAATGTATATCTTTTACGTATTTTTTTATGTTATATATTTTTTTCTGTATCTAATATTATACTAAAGGGGCACTTATAATAGCTTATTAGTGTTGCAAACTGTTGCCAGTGCTATTTGGATTTTTTTTTAAATTTGTATATACAGGTGTGTTTCGATCTGTGTACAGATATATTGTACCACAACTATATTTTATTCACATTCTAATATAGTTTTACTGATTTCAGGCAAGGTTCAGATGTATGGATGCATATTTACGTGAAACCGAATACGAACAGGTACAAACACTGGAGGTTTTTGATGTAGAGGGCCACAATAGGTTTTGGAATGGAAAGGAGCAGAGTTCATATATAAAAATATACCATCAAAACATTTGTAGCTTGAAAAAAAATTTGGATGAGTTTAAAATTCTATTGAATCAACTGAACTGTGAGTATGACTGCATAATTTTTACAGAAACTTTTAGAATCCCTGATACAAGTTTATTCCAGTTGTCAGGGTACAATATGGTCTACAATGATGGAGATCATAATAAAAACGATGGTGTGGTTGTGTACATAAAAAATGAACTATCTTATCTATACGAAACACTTTTCATTGGATACTGCAAAGCTTTAAAAATAAAACTTACTTTAGATGATTCAAAAAAAATTATCTTAACATGTATTTATAGAACTCCATCAGGTAGTGAGGATATGTTTGTAAATGATCTTGGACTATACTTAAATCAAGCAAAGCAGGATGCCTATTCTCAGATTTTAGTGGGGGACATAAATATAAAAATCAACACCAATTCAAATGTTGTCCATGACTATCTTAACTTACTTAGTGAGCACAACTATGTGTCGATGATAAACCAAATGACAAGAATCCATGGAGTGACAGGGAGCTGCATAGACCACATATTTTTAAAATGTGATAAATACAACATGCATCATGACTGTTTATCCATGGTTTTTGAAAATCATATCACTGACCATAGAGCTACGATTTTGGGTCTTCCTATATTGTTAAAAAATAGAAATTCCGACAACTCTTTAAGAAATATACATTATTTGAACTATAAAGGTCTAAAAATAGATTTAACTAGCTATGATTGGTCTTCCTTCTATAATGAAACTAATGTCGAAATACTAACCGAAATATTTATAAATCAGTTAAAAAAATTAAACAGTAAAAACACCTTCACCAAAAAGATTTCACGAGCCAGTATCAAACGCAAACAGTGGATTACATCCGGAATTGTCAAATCGGTCAATGAAAAAAATCGTCTACATGCAGCATATAAACTAGATTCAGAAAACGAAGAAAAAAAAACTATTTACAATAACTATAAAGTACGTTTGAACAAGATAATAAGAGAAGCAAAGTATAACTATTACAAAAGAGAAATTGATTTAAATAAAGGATCCCCTAAACACCTTTGGAAATTAATCAAAAATATTTGTGTTGAAAGTAATAAAAAAGTTCCTAAACAGGTCATCGATAAAAACAATGTTATATGTAACACTCCAGAAACTATATCTGAAGCTTTTAATGTGCATTTTGTGAGCATAGGAGAAACTTATGCAAAAAATATCATAAGACCAAATACTCCGCCCCCAATATCACAGATCAATCAAAAAAATATATTTTTGAATCCTATAACACCTAGCGAAGTAATAAATATTATAAGCTCTCTAAAAAATAGGAAAGTACCAGGATATGACAATATTCAAAGTGAAGTCTACAAAAAAGTTAGTGAGGAGTTAGCGTTACCACTGTGTTATTTAATAAATAGAATATTTTTAACAAGTATCGTTCCTAACCAATTTAAAATAGCAATAGTCACCCCAATTTATAAAAAGGGCGATGATAAAGATTTGAATAACTACAGACCAATTTCTAGCATTACTACCTTGGCTAAAATATTTGAAAAAGCACTAAAAAATAGGCTGGTGGATTTTTTAGAAAAGAATAACTGTATAAGTGCACAACAGTTCGGATTCAGAGAGGGTTTGTCAACTAACGATGCTATCACGAAACTCACAGGAGAAATTACCAATTCTTTGGAGAAAAGCAAACCCACAATGTGTGTATTCTTGGATCTTGCCAAGGCCTTCGATACCGTTAGTCATAGACAGATGTTGGAGGTCTTGAGTGATGCAGGAATACGCGGCAGTACGAACCAGTTGTTTGAAAATTATCTGTCTAATAGAAAACAAGCAGTAAAGATAAACAGTGTAACCAGCAAAGAAAAAACGTTTAACTACGGATTGCCACAAGGAACAGTACTGGGTCCATTGTTGTTCACTTTATATATCAATAGTATACTTACTTCCTCCACTTCCTCACGTGGGCAATTACTCAGTTTTGCGGATGACACTGTGATTTTATATAGCGCAGACACGTGGGAGATGTTGAAAGATAAAGTTCAGAAAGATTTGGTCAATATATTTAATTATTTCAGCCATAAGTTACTAACAATAAATTACGACAAAACCTTTCTTGTACCCTTTTCTAACACAGCTCGATGTATGCCCAAGTTCCATCAAATAACTGTAAAAGACGAGATAAAATGTATAACTATAAAATCAAAATACACCCATAAATACCTTGGAATCACGGTTGACTGTCATCTTCGATGGGACATTCACATAAATAATGTTGTAAAAACTTTAAGACAACTGCTTTACCGATTTAAGTATCTGAAAAATATTTTAGACCTCTCGCATCTGAAAACAATATATTACTCCCTTGTGGAATCACGGTTGCGATACGCCATAATTGGCTGGGGAGGTGCTGCATATTGTCATCTTAGGCCAATGGATGTGTTACAAAAAAAGATGCTAAAAATCATCTACAATAAAAAAATAACATATCCATCAGACTTATTGTTCTCTGAAACTGGAATACTTGACATAAGACAGTTATATGTTCATCAGATCATACTGTATTGCTACAAAAATAGAAATACATTAGAACACATAAGACACGACCATCTCACAAGATACAAAACCAAAAACAATATTAAAATTAATTTATTACAGAAAAATATTAGTCTTCGTTCTCACACTTATTTGTCGTACAAAATCTATAATTATCTTCCCGAAATATACAAGACATATATCATGAAAATTAATTCTATAGATATAATTAAAAATAAATTCAAATCGTATCTTATTTTGTTGGGTAGACAAGCAGTCAAAAACCTAGTGGAAGTATCAATATAGTTGTACCAGATTTAAATAAGTTTCACAATATGCATCGAACATCAACATACAATGCTAATATATAATTTATACAGATTGGGTTTCTGGGTCATGCACAACCTAGTTGGTTCCAATGGCCCAGCAATCTAACAGTCTAACAGCTGATTGATGTCAAACATGTTTATTTTCATTTCATTTATTTTTCTGTCGCATTCTGAATTGTTTCTAATTTTAATTTAATTTGTAAATGGTGTGAATAAACATTATTTTTTTTTTTAACAAAAAAGTGCAGCCCGGGCTCCGACACACCGGGCTGCTGTTCCATTACCCAATGACTACTCCTCACACCGTGAGGTGAGCAATCACTGGGTCCGCGAATCGTGCGCCCTAAGTAGACGAAGGGACCCAAGGATGACTGCCTTCTGCATTCTGGCGGCTAAGATGTGCGCCGCCGCACGGCACACCGGTATTTTGCGCAGTGCAGAGAGCAGCGTATTCCTCATTCCACCTAGGGATCCAATGACCATAACCAGCAGACTTACAGTGTAGTCTGGCCAGAGCCTGCGAAGTTGTCCGAGCAACTCCTGATATTTGGTCCGCT
This sequence comes from Callosobruchus maculatus, assembly GCA_951848785.1. NCBI lineage: Eukaryota > Metazoa > Arthropoda > Insecta > Coleoptera > Chrysomelidae > Callosobruchus > Callosobruchus maculatus. The sequence continues at coordinate 9,303,456 of CATOUR010000026.1, read as the reverse complement.
TTTCCTCCTCCTTAGAGACGATGTTCACCTCGGCGAACATTAAACATTATGTGTTTAAAACAAAAAAGTGCAGCCCGGGCTCCGACACACCGAGCTGCTGCTCCACTACCCAACGACCACTCCTCACACCGTGAGGTGAGCAATCACTGGGTCCGCGAATCGTGCGCCCTAAGTAGACGAAGGGACCCAAGGATGACTGCCTTCTGCATTCTGGCGGCTAAGATGTGCGCCGCCGCACGGCACGTCGGTATTTTGCGCAGTGCAGAGAGCAGCGTATTCCTCATTCCACCTAGGGATCCAATGACCATAACCAGCAGACTTACAGTGTAGTCTGGCCAGAGCCTGCGAAGTTGTCCGAGCAACTCCTGATATTTGGCCCGCTTTTCCTCCTCCTTAGAAACGATGTTCACCTCGGCAGGCGCCGAAAACTCTATAACGAACATCGTCTTCTGTTGGTGGTCGAGAAGGACTATGTCGGGCTTGTTTGCCTGTACAAGCTCGAGCGTGGGGAACGAGTAGTTCCAGTAAATCCGGCATCTCTCGTTCTCCACAACGGACTCTATATCCCCTGGAGCGTAAGGCAGCACCGGTGTCTCATCGATACCGTATGAGTGCCTTAAATGATAGTAGAGCACTCGTAGAGCCGCGTTGTGCCGATGGACGTAAGCCGTCCCAGCGTACGCTTTACACGCCGACAAGAGATGCATAAGCGTCTCTGGCGCCTGTCGGCAAGCTCTACAATGGGTGTCGGGTACATCTACACCCATAACCCTTTTACGGTACACCAAGGTGTTGAAGACACCGTCTTGGCAAGCCATTATAAAGCCCTCAGTCTCCGACTTCAACCCACTAGACCTTAGGAAAGAGAAGGTCAACTGCTCAGACAAGCCATGCTCTTCCAGATGTTTGTAGAAGATTCCATGCATTGGCTTATCTTTATGAAGTCTTAAAAGGAAGTCGACTTCGGCAGTTTTAATGTGGGATTTTAATTCTGCGGGAGCAAGTTCCGTAATGGACTGCTGACACCTCCGCTTGAAGTCGAGTGTGAGGCTGAGCTCCTCGGCTGCTCGTTTCGCTGCGCTAAAAAGAAAGGCTCCTTTTCCCGCATTCTCGTGCTCTCGCACAAAGCGGATCAGGGGATCGGTGCTGTTCGTTACATAGCAGGCAGCGGTCAGTACTACTCTGTTGTGCAGACGCTCCAAACTCAATAGTCCACGCCCTCCCAGGTGTCGCGGGAGGTATATTCGCGGGACAGAGGACTTAGGATGCAGGCTTCTCTCCATATTCATCCTTTTGCGGGTCTTCGTGTCGATTTCTTTCAGCTCGTTCACTTTCCAGTGTATAGCACCAAAGGTGTATAATAACAATGGGACCGCAAGCATGTTTGTGGCAGCGACTTTGTTCTTGCCGGACAGTTCTGACGACCAGATCTGCCGGAGTCGGTGCAAATACTTGCGGCGGAGACACTCTTTAACCAATGCTGCCTCTTGGACATGACGCTGCGCCACTCCAAGGTAGGTATAAGTATCTCCGGCATGCAGTTGTTTCTTGAGATGAACCAATGCACATTTGTCTGTCCCGAACTCCATTCCGATAGCATGACTGTACTCCTGCACCACCCTCAGCGATTGTTGTAGTTCGCGTTGGCCGGAGGCATAAAGTTTTAGGTCATCCATATAAAACAGATGGGTGACCTTGTGCCTCCGGTTATTGGGCGTGCCACAGCTGTATCCTTTAGTATTTCTCAGCGCTATAGTCAGAGGCAAAAGTGAGATGCAAAAGAGCAAGGGACTCAAGGAGTCTCCTTGGAAGACACCTCTTTTCAATGACACCAACTCTGTCTGAACCCGAGTTTCACCTGATGTTATGGTAAACCGGGTCTTCCAGAGTGGCATCAGTTGTTCGATGCATCCCACTATCTGATTATCCACCGAAAGACATTCCAACAGCCGCACAATGAGGTCATGAGACGTGCTGTCGAATGCCTTGCGATAGTCAATCCAGGCCATAGAAAGGTTTCGCTTGTACTGCACAGAGTCCTGCGTGACACATCGGTCAATCAACAGGTTCTCCTTGCAGCCAGCTACTCCCTTCTTTGACCCTCTCTGTTCATACACGTCGAGAAATACAGGATTCACAGCTTGAAGGATACGCATGTACAAGATTCTGGTGAAGAGCTTGTAACACGCGTTCAGACATGTTATTGGCCTGTAGTTTTTGGGATCAGACAAATCTCCGGTCTTCGGGAGAAGCACGGTTCGACCCTCGACAAACCAAGCCGGAATTGGCTGTTCCTGATTTAGCCACGAGTTAAATACTCTAGCTAAATGCCGGTGGCAACTGGGGAATTTTTTCCACCAGTAGGTGTTTATGCCATCCGGGCCAGGAGCTGCGAAATTCTTTGCGCCTCGTAAGGCGTCAAGAATTTCTTCCGTGTTTATCGGGTGACGCAGTACATTCAAGTTATGAGTCCTCCTACAAACGGACTCGAACTGCGCCAAGGCCGGAGTGTCTGCTGAGAGAGGTTTGGGCTGTTCGTAAATGTCCCTCCAAAAGGCCTCCACGCGATCAGCAGTTGGCGGCTGCTCTATGGCTGGAGGCGGCTGTTGGAAAAGGCGAGAAGGTCTTTCGTAGAACATTCTGTTCTGTTCCAGACTTCTCGCCCGCGCCACCAACGATCGCTTAGCAGCGATTAGCATCCGTATCCTGTCAAGACAGTGTTGCTTGACAACAACCAGTACCGCTTGACTGAGTGTATGATGGTCGCGCCTCAACCCGTAGGCTATCTGGCGCACTCGGCGCGTAAATGGCTTCCCAGCCGCTCTATATTCCATCACACACTGGATACGGGATGCTTCCTGGCGAGCCAACTGGATTTTCGCTTCCATTTGGCGCACCCGTCTCTGTGCTCTCTCAGCAGGAGAGTCTCTCACTCTCCCCTGTCTAGCTAGCCTCATAGCCGCAGCGTAAATTTCGCAATTGATGCTCCAAATGTCAGAGGCCTCCGATAGACGTTCACCAACAACCTCATCCTCTCTCTTTAAATCTGCCAGCTTCAAGGACCTTCCGTTGTTATGCAAGGCCCTTCGGTCTCTGAAATCCCCAGGTGAGACGACTTGGTCGATTTCCCTCTCAGCGGGCCTTACCGGCGAACTTTCAGCCTGGTTAACAGGCCTTCCGTCCGCCGAAGGGGCAGGCTGAGCTGGAGCACGAACATATCCCTGCCTCCGGAGGTACGATACATAATCTCGCAAATTCTGAGAGGTAAGCGTGCTATGCTCTGGGTGCATTTCACACCACCTCTCATACATGCGGGACATGTATCCCCTACGGCGCGGGCTACTGCTCTCGTAGCAGCTCAGCAGGTCATCCTTGAGCTCCGTCGTCCCCCTAAAACGGTCCATGTTATTGCGGGGGTCGTCATCAGGGCAAATCGAAGCACCGCCACCTTGCCCAACGCCGGCTTCCGAAACCGGCTCGGTGTGGGTGCTTTTCCTTCGAGGTGGTCGAACCCGAAGATAGGGCCCGTCAGGTGGTTAGCCTTAGGGCCCGCAGCCGACATTTCCGGAGGCAACCGTCCAAATTGCCTCCAGAGGATGGACCTGTAAAGGTTGCCGACCGACTTACATCCTTTGGCTTCGGTATACCCCTCGGTGTCGCCACGCACCGAATAGCCTGTTGATGTTGGGCGGCTTCCTGGGGGTTTATGAAAACAGCCGCTTCTAACATGAAGAACAGACGCTGTCGGAGTACCGCTCCTCACATGGAGATCCGTCGTGTCCTATTAATTGTGGAATAGCCGATCCTCTGGATGCAGACGCTATTCCACTGTGCTAGTTTTGGTCCGCCCCGGGTATTTCATTTCCCCGGTACCACCCATATCTGGGAGGCATTCCCCTATCCGCCACCTTGGGGAGGCGCCACTGAGAGGATCTAGCAACCCCTCGCGGAAACATTATTATATGTGTTTAAAACAAAAAAGTGCAGCCCGGGCTCCGACACACCGGGCTGCTGTTCCATTACCCAATGACTACTCCTCACACCGTGAGGTGAGCAATCACTGGGTCCGCGAATCGTGCGCCCTAAGTAGACGAAGGGACCCAAGGATGACTGCCTTCTGCATTCTGGCGGCTAAGATGTGCGCCGCCGCACGGCACACCGGTATTTTGCGCAGTGCAGAGAGCAGCGTATTCCTCATTCCCCCTAGGGATCCAATGACCATAACCAGCAGACTTCCAGTGTAGTCTGGCCAGAGCCTGCGAAGTTGTCCGAGCAACTCCTGATATTTGGTCCGCTTTTCCTCCTCCTTAGAGACGATGTTCATCTCGGCAGGCGCCGAAAACTCAATAACGAACATCGTCTTCTGTTGGTGGTCGAGAAGGACTATGTCGGGCTTGTTTGCCTGTACAAGCTCGAGCGTGGGGAACGAGTAGTTCCAGTAAATCCGGCATCTCTCGTTCTCCACAACGGACTCTATATCCCCTGGAGCGTATGGCAGCACCGGTGTCTCATCGATACCGTATGAGTGCCTCAAATGATAGTAGAGCACTCGTAGAGCCGCGTTGTGCCGATGGACGTAAGCCGTCCCAGCGTACGTCTTACACGCCGACAAGAGATGCATAAGCGTCTCTGGCGCCTGTCGGCAAGCTCTACAAAGGGTGTCGGGTACATCTACACCCATAACCCTTTTACGGTACACCAAGGTGTTGAAGACACCGTCTTGGCGAGCCATTATAAAGCCCTCAGTCTCCGACTTCAACCCACTAGACCTTAGGAAAGAGAAGGTCAACTGCTCAGACAAGCCATGCTCTTCCAGATGTTTGTAGAAGATTCCATGCATTGGCTTATCTTTATGAAGTCTTAAAAGGAAGTCGACTTCGGCGGTTTTAAGGTGGGATTTTAATTCTGCGGGAGCAAGTTCCGTAATGGACTGCTGACACCTCCGCTTGAAGTTGAGTGTGAGGCTGAGCTCCTCGGCTGCTCGTTTCGCTGCGCTAAAAAGAAAGGCTCCTTTTCCCGCATTCTCGTGCTCTCGCACGAAGCGGATCAGGGGATCGGTGCTGTTCGTTACATAGCAGGCAGTGGCCAGTACTACTCTGTTGTGCAGACGCTCCAAACTCAATAGTCCACGCCCTCCCAGGTGTCGCGGGAGGTATATTCGCGGGACAGAGGACTTAGGATGCAGGCTTCTCTCCATATTCATCCTTTTGCGGGTCTTCGTGTCGATTTCCTTCAGCTCGTTCACTTTCCAGTGTATAGCACCAAAGGTGTATAATAACAATGGGACCGCAAGCATGTTTGTGGCAGCGACTTTGTTCTTGCCGGACAGTTCTGACGACCAGATCTGCCGGAGTCGGTGCAAATACTTGCGGCGGAGACACTCTTTAACCAATGCTGCCTCTTGGACATGACGCTGCGCCACTCCAAGGTAGGTATAAGTATCTCCGGCATGCAGTTGTCGCAAGATGCTCCCATCAACGAGCTGTTCCTCATCTCCACTATCTCCGCTTCGTCCTTTCTTGAGATGAACCAATGCACATTTGTCTGTCCCGAACTCCATTCCGATAGCATGACTGTACTCCTGCACCACCCTCAGCGATTGTTGTAGTTCGCGTTGGCCGGAGGCATAAAGTTTTAGGTCATTCATATAAAACAGATGGGTGACCTTGTGCCTCCGGTTATTCGGCGTGCCACAGCTGTATCCTTTAGTATTTCTCAGCGCTATGGACAGAGGCAAAAGTGAGATACAAAAGAGCAAGGGACTCAAGGAGTCTCCTTGGAAGACACCTCTTTTCAATGACACCAACTCTGTCTGAACCCGAGTTTCACCTGATGTTATGGTAAACCGGGTCTTCCAGAGTGGCATCAGTTGTTTGATGCATCCCACTATCTGATTATCCACCGAAAGACATTCCAACAGCCGCACAATGAGGTCATGAGACGTGCTGTCGAATGCCTTGCGATAGTCAATCCAGGCCATAGAAAGGTTTCGCTTGTACTGCACAGAGTCCTGCGTGACACATCGGTCAATCAACAGGTTCTCCTTGCAGCCAGCTACTCCTTTCTTTGACCCTCTCTGTTCATACACGTCGAGAAATACAGGATTCACAGCTTGAAGGATACGCATGTACAAGATTCTGGTGAAGAGCTTGTAACACGCGTTCAGACATGTTATTGGCCTGTAGTTTTTGGGATCAGACAAATCTCCGGTCTTCGGGAGAAGCACGGTTCGACCCTCGACAAACCAAGCCGGAATTGGCTGCTCCTGATTTAGCCACGAGTTAAAAACTCTAGCTAAATGCCGGTGGCAACTGGGGAATTTTTTCCACCAGTAGGTGTTTATGCCATCCGGGCCAGGAGCTGCGAAATTCTTTGCGCCTCGTAAGGCGTCAAGAATTTCTTCCGTGTTTATCGGGTGACGCAGTACATTCAAGTTAGGAGTCCTCCTACAAACGGACTCGAACTGCGCCAAGGCCGGAGTGTCTGCTGAGAGAGGTTTGGGCTGTTCGTAAATGTCCCTCCAAAAGGCCTCCACGCGATCAGCAGTTGGCGGCTGCTCTATGGCTGGAGGCGGCTGTTGGAAAAGGCGAGAAGGTCTTTCGTAGAACATTCTGTTCTGCTCCAGACCTCTCGCCCGCGCCACCAACGATCGCTTAGCAGCGATTAGCATCCGTATCCTGTCAAGACAGTGTTGCTTGACAACAACCAGTACCGCTTGACTGAGTGTATGATGGTCGCGCCTCAACCCGTAGGCTATCTGGCGCACTCGGCGCGTAAAAGGCTTCCCAGCCGCTCTATATTCCATCACACACTGGATACGGGATGCTTCCTGGCGAGCCAACTGGATTTTCGCTTCCATTTGGCGCACCCGTCTCTGTGCTCTCTCAACAGGAGAGTCTCTCACTCTCCCCTGTCTAGCTAGCCTCAGAGCCGCAGCGTAAATTTCGCAATTGATGCTCCAAATGTCAGAGGCCTCCGATAGACGTTCACCCACAACCTCATCCTCTCTCTTCAAATCTGCCAGCTTCAAGGACCTTCCATTGTTATGCAAGGCCCTTCGGTCTCTGAAATCCCCAGGTGTGACGACTTGGTCGATTTCCCTCTCAGCGGGCCTTACCGGCGAACTTTCAGCCTGGTTAACAGGCCTTCCGTCCGCCGAAGGGGCAGGCTGAGCTGGAGCACGAACATATCCCTGCCTCCGGAGGTACGATACATAATCTCGCAAATTCTGAGAGGTAAGCGTGCTATGCTCTGGGTGCATTTCACACCACCTCTCATACATGCGGGACATGTATCCCCTACGGCGCGGGCTACTGCTCTCGTAGCAGCTCAGTAGGTCATCCTTGAGCTCCGTCGTCCACCTAAAACGGTCCATGTCATTGCGGGGGTCGTCAACAGGGCAATTCGAAGCACCGCCACCTTGCCCAACGCCGGCTTCCGAAACCGGCTCGGTGTGGGTGCTTTTCTTCCGGGGTGGTCGAACCCGAAGATAGGGCCCGTCAGGTGGTTGGCCTTAGGGCCCCCAGACGACATTTCCGGAGGCAGCCGTCCAAATTGCCTCCTGAGGATGCACCTGCGAAGGTTGCCGGCTGGATTACATCCTTGGGCTTCGGTATACCCTGCGGTGTCGCCACGCACCGGATAGCCTACTGATGTTGGGTGGCTTCCTGCGGGTGTATTATCAGCCGCCCCTAACATGGAGTCAGACGCTGTCGGAGTACCGCTCCTCACATGGAGATCCGTCGTGTCCTAATTGTTGAGGAATAGCCGATCCTCTGGATGCAGACGCTATTCCACCGTGCTAGTTTTGGTCCGCCCCGGGTATTTGATTTCCCCGGTACCACCCATATCTAGGAGGCGTTCCCCTATCCGCTACCTTGGGGAGGCGCCACTGAGGGGATCTAGCAACCCCTCGCGGGGGGGTATTATTATTATTATTATTATTATCTCTCGATTTATGACAAAAAAAATTGATTCAAAACCTCAATTGAAACTTATTTATTATTAAAATTTATCGACAGTAGAATCAACGTCATCATCAATGGAAAATAATAACGATATAGTCGAGGCAGCAAGTGCCGTTTTTGTTATGTGTAGTGCTTATATGTTAATAAGGAAAAGAAAAAATCAACCAAGAAGGAGGCGATGGTGGATGGTCTCATTAAATAGAAGCCGAGAGAGGTAATAAAATAATTAGCAATAACATCAAACCACAATGTTAAACACATTTTCAGGTATGGCGGACCACACCTAGTTGCCGATTTATTAAAAGAACCGTCTGGATTTTTTGAAAATTTTTGCAGAACGTCTTCCGAAGATTTTGAATATCTACTCAGCAAAACAGGACCACTGATATCAAAAAAATGGAAAAAAGCTGTTCCTGCTAAAGAACGACTAGCTCTGACGCTTCGATTTCTAGCGACCGGCGACAGTTATCAAAGCCTTCAATATCTATTCAAAATATCACATCAACTCATTTCTGAAATCGTTCCCGAAGTTTGTGAAGCTCTCACCAAAGACGAAGGATGTTTATTATTATGCACCACTAGAGATGCGTCGGAGAACAGTAGTGAGGATAGTAATGATAGTGACCAATTCAGATTTACAAGATCACACCTTAGCACAGACGCTAAGACAATCATAATATTATACAGGTTGTCCATTTAGTGTGTAATTCCACGATATCTCGCAAGGTATACCTGATAGAAGAAAATGTCAAATAGAAGGTTATTTGGTTACTTAAGACGCATATCCTAAAAATTTTCTGAAATATACAGGGTGTTTCGGGAAAGTAGGATAGTGATCAACTTGATTTTTTTATATGGTACTATTACTTTTTTTTTTAATTCTTCTAGTTTCCATCATTGATCTCTATTATACCATAAAATATTATTGCGATCTTGCCAAGTTATAATTTATTTTCTATTAATTTCCGGATTTGCAAGGTCGCAAGTAATACCTCCAAATTGGTATATTCCTTTAACTTTTCTCAATAATATTATACAGCGAGTTACTTAAATATTAAATAAATATTATTTTGGATGACACCAGCAATGTGCAGGGTGTTATCGGTAGAATTATAAATTACGGTAATTTGAAGGTCATTTTACTTTGTTTTTTCTAAATGTAACACCCTGTACGTTTTATTTTAAATCGAAATATCTACTAATACTATCTCGCCTTCTCATTTTTTTCGCGTTTGCGACATTGCCAAGTTATAAATTATATTTCTGAATTTACAAACAAATATCCCCGATTTTTATTAATAGAACACACTGCATATTTTATGTAATATAGAAGTATTCCCTAATAATGGTTTACAGCATGAACAAGTTTCAACTGGTGTTCCTCACCACCTTCTCAGTAAACAGTACCGGAAGGCTTAAATATTTCCAAAACTGCCACAGCTGGGGCGGTGAAATTCAATACTTGGGGGTTTTTGAACACACAGAATTCAAAAATGCTAACATGCTAACAAATAAACAATGCGAATAAAGTTTTTAATTCTCTAGTCCGGCCCTGTTCCTGTTTCTGTGTCAGTATTCGGGTACTTATTTGTGTTCGGCAAATTCCGACCATTCGCACAAACTGCTCCAGCCACACTAGTAGGTGTTTGCCGAATTGCGAATATTCGCTGTTCGTTGTTCCCTAAATGCCGCATGTGTGACGCCGGCTATGGCGCCGGCTGAATGCTCGGTGCTCGGCATATGGCGAGTATTCGGGTGAAATCCTGCAGCCACATAGCCGAATAGCAATTAATCGGGGTTCGTTGCTCGCCGATTACCGCATATATGGCGCAGGCTTAAGAAGATGCGCTGAGGGTACCCTTGCGTTCTAATACCGCACACGCCCTCAGATTGAGCAGGAAGGAACTACGAAAGATGGTTGGATTTATAACTGGCCATTGGACGTGCAGTACACGTCTGCAGATGTTGAGGATCAATATGGCAAATAATTTATGCACGAAGTGCGGTGAGGCAGAGGAAATAGCTGAGCACGTTATCACTGATTGACCTGCTTTGAGTTAAGGGGCCTGGATACACACATTTATGCATGCGTATTTGCCAGGTAAAACACGGACTAACAATTTTTCGCATAACTCACTCTATTTTCAAACTACATATATAATATTCCAGAAGGCGATACTTAAGACCTTAATGAATGACAACTATTTTCGATTTTCTCAAAAAAGTTTTTTAATGTGCAAAAAAACTCGCAGTGCAAAATCATACATTCTATAAATGCCTGTAATTTAACAACCAAACACGATATTAAAAAAAGGCTAAATAGTTGCACAAGCGCAAGCTTTCTCCTTCAATTTGCTCTTTGAGTCATTACTGTAAGTTTATGGGTAACGTCAGGAGCTTGGAAATGCGAAATTCATTTTTATGGTGACCTTTGGACCTTACCTTTGGACCTTTTGATCTTACCTTTGGATTTTTGGACTTATCTCCCCTTATCTTAGATACACACACTGGAGAAAGGGAACAGGCGGCCACGCCTCCTCGCTAACACGGGAATACGTCTTTTCTTGAATTCTCAATTTCTCGCGCTATACCCTAGACCCTTAAAGCAGTAACTTCTGTCTGAATATGGGCCAGGAGGCCTCAAGGCCTCAGGTTCACAAAAAAACTTGGGATGGGATTCTGAGCGATTCCTTTAACCGGAGATGCGCAATAAGTCTTAAGGCTGAGCGGAAACCATTACGGTTCATTTACCCTAACCACCTTACTTTTACTAAAAAAAGACAAACGACTGCAAAGTGTTTCTTTAAATATGTGATTTGGATATGTGGTATCAGTTGTGGGAAATTCTAGATCAACTAAAAAAACCGTGCAGAGCAATTCAATCCAAGGCACGTATATCAAAAAATTGCCTAAAGTGGCTTGACTCAGCACTTCCCACAGATTCTCGGTAATGTCTTCAAAGAACAATGTTCGGAGATCTTTGCAAATTATATAGTTATTCTTTGAAGCAATAGAGAGTTCTTTATCATTACAAAAATGTTGGGTTTTCCACAACTGTGATTCTTCGACCACCCCAACTTACCCTTCTTGAAAAAATAGAATTGATCAGGTTCACCTAAATCACCTAAAAACGAAGTTTGGAGCAGTCCACTACTGGCATGATTTTCAAAAAGTACAAGTCTATGGCATATGGGTGAAATATTGTGTCGACTTTCATTACAACCAAGCTTCCAAGTTAAAGGCGTAATATATGTAAAATGTACTATCTCTAGTAGAACGGCACCTCCAAAAAACGCTATACGTGTCAAAAAGGAAACATAGCTTTTTTCAATCCAAAAACTATGATATCCTTTGCAAATGCGATGAAATACTGGTTGGTTGTGTACAGAGGCCCCCTCGAAGACGACAGCCCTATTTTATGCAGTGAACCCGCCTTGAATGGGGTTGAACTGTAGGCCAACCAGAACGTGGTACTTCTTTCAGAGGAACTGCTGTAACCATGAGGCCATGCTTGTTATGAGGCTCGTTTGTTATTTTATGTATCATTATTTATTTAGCCCTGCCGCATTTCATGAACTGCATCCCCTTTCATCTCAGTGTTCGGATTTCACTTGCGACCTATGCCATGGTCCAGCAACGGGTTATGAACATCGCCTACTGAATACCATCAGTACTGGTCTCTTGGAAATAGATAGGATTAAATAGATGCCATAACAACTGCAAATGTCGCTATGAAACGTCAAATACTAATTCGAACTGTGACAGTACTTATTCAATTGACAGAGAAGTGAGGTTAAGTTGTCAATATTGTGTAATAACAATTCGTCATTGTCTGTCAGAGCGGTCCGGTGGACCTTTGCTCTTAGTTAAGTCATGTCGGTCGATCGGTCTGTCAGGTCTGGTTACCCAGAAATCAGATAAAGTCAGGCAGAAAAAGGAAAGGAAGGAAGAAGAGCAAATAGAAGGAAGTTCGTCAGTTGGAGGGTTTAGCTTGACATAGCCAATTAAAGTTCGGAAATTTTTGGGTTTGACCAGGAGTTAATTTTGAGGTTACATGTCTAACAGGGAAAAATTTAGTTTTCAAAACTGCACGATTTAATTTTGATCACAATGCGAGCCGCGGCCTTGTGTGCTTGCGAACTTGTTCGACTGTAAAGTTCACTAACTCGCGCAACGGAGGGTTGCTGTGCGATTCCGATTGACTATAACGTCGTTGCCCTTGCTGTGTAATGTAATCCCCCAAGTAAGGGATGTCAAGACCTCTGTGTCGTTGGAAACATACCATGGGGCGTTAGTGATTATACGTAATGTCCTGCACCTGCAGGCTTCGCATGTGCGTTTTGGCGAGGAAACACCAAGCCGCACATGCGTAGGTAATTGCCGGTCTAATAATCATTTTGTATAGTCGAACTTTATCCACCAAACCTTATTTTGAAGTTCCACATAGGGTAGTGTTGACGAAACGTAATTACGAATTTTGTTTTTAACGCTTCAGTGTGATTCTGCCAAGTCATACTCTTATCAAGGGTAATTCCTAGGTACTTGGCGGAATTTTCCCATGGAATCCTAGCACCATTCACTGAGACTTCTAATGGGGCACCACGACGCTTTTTGATACAATATATAGTCTGCGTTTTCAAATGATTGACTTTGATCAGCCACCGATCCGCCCACTCCAACACTTCATCCACCGCAAGCTGCAGCCCATCGCGGACCAGATCTGCAGTGCACGACTGAGTTACAACCGCAGTGTCGTCAGCATAGAGACTGTTGCTGGGGAAGGGACGTCATGTATAAAAAGTGAATAAAGGATAGTTCCAAGGGCCGAACCCTGAGGAACACCGGCCTCTATGCGCCGTAATGTCGAAAAATTATTTTTAATTTTGATTCTAAATTTCCTTTCTTCGAGAAAGGATTTTGAAAGTTTTATAAGCCAAAATGGGAAACCCCTTTGAATTAATTTGTGGAGGAGGCCCTCATGCCACACGTCAAAAGCTTTTGATACATACAGAAGCAAGATGCCAGTACTTTTGTCTTGGATGAGTCTACTGGTTATACGCTCCACCAGCCTGACTGCCTGCAACTCCGTGCTGTGCTCAGACCGAAATCCAAATTGGACGTCAGGAATCGTGTTGTGATCTGACGAGCAATTCTCAAGGTGACGTGTAATCACCTTTTCGGCAAGCTTAGATAGCGCAGACAGTAGGCTAATGGACGATAATCCTGCGGAAAAATTGAAACCACCTTCTTTGGAATCATTATGACATCAGCAACCTTCCATGCCTTTGGAAAGTACTGAGTTCTGAGAATTGCGTTAATTATTGCTACCAGATATGTCAAAGCCTTTGGCGAAAGTAACTTCAATGACTTATTTGTGATCTGGTCCTCTCCAGGTGCTTTACGCACCTTTAGGTCTTTAATATAACCTTGAAGCTCTGCTGGTGTGGAATGAGGAACCAGCTGTGATTCTTCGTGTGTGCTAGGTAGGGCTTCTGTAGAAGAATCTTCAGAAGAGGAATCACAAACAGAAGCATCACCGCCACTGACGCCATTGGTCTTAAAATATCTATCTAATATCTTACAATTTGTCGCTTCTCGTCGAGGTTATTATCCAGATCATAGTTGGGTAAGAACTGATCTTCCATGGCATCAGCAAAACCCTCCAACTTTTCCACAGAAGTGAAGATAACAGCTTTAGGACCATGGATATGAGGAAGTTGGTCCCGTTTGCCATTCCTTAGCGATTTTGCTGCTTTCCAGAGAGGAACACTTGAATCGAGCATTCCTGCCAGAAAGTCGCTCCACTGCTCGTTTCGGAATTCATGAAGTGCATTTCTCACTTCATGGACAAGATTTGTTGCCCTGCGGATGTTGTAGGGATGACAAGGTCTTTTCGCTTGTTTGATTCCTGACCCTTTTGTCAGAAATTTTTTGCCTAATGTCGACAGGGAGGAAAGGTCTGCCCGGTCTCCGTACAGGAAGAACGGCTGCACGTTGTAAAGCTTGTTGAACAAACCCTGTCCATTCCATTTGAGCGGCATCTATTTCATTCTCATCATCTATGATCAGAATATCTGGAAACTCTCTGAGAAGGGACTTGTATAGTTCCCAATCGACGCGTTTCTTTGGAGGAGTTTCCTCCTTCAAAGTATTCCCATCACCCACATCCAAAACTACAGGAAGATGGTCGCTTAAGATGTCATACATGACACGAGAAGTAATACTGCATCTACAGCTTCTAGATATTGCAAAATCAATTACATCTAGTGCTTGAAGATGATTGAATGGATAGTGTGTAGGCTCCTCAGTGCTATGTATGAGACACCCATTTCGAAATACAGGGTTATACAGCCCAATCCCACTAGTAGAATTTAGCCTGGAATATCATGCTCGATGTCTGCAGTTGAAGTCCTCTGCCACGAGAAGCGGGCCCGAGTAGTTCAAGAGGACCTCCAAATCTGCTTCACGTAACCTGGCACCACACTTGACATACACCGATGTGATCTTCAACGGGATGTCTCCTGCCATGACCACCACAGAAGCTGCCTTAATGGTTTGCATCTCAGCATTTGTGCTTCTGTGATAGTCAATACCACGTTTGATCAGCACCGCCAAGCCGCCACCCCGTCTTATCAGCGCGGATGACATAGTTCAAGAAAGCTAGACGATCTCCCGGATTAAGTAATGTTTCCTGCAGCAGAGCTACGTCTATGCATTCATCTAAAAGAACTTGGTGACAGTCCCGTTTTTTGGGAATGTCCCTTAGACCTAAACAATTCCAAAAAATAATTCTGATAGATGCAGGCTTTCTACTATTGTACCTAGACCTTTACCGGAAAAATCGCCTGCAAGGCCTGTGTGATGCTTATCAGAGGACTAATTATTTACTGCAAAGACTTTAGCACTGTTGCCAAGTCCACGCTTTGAGCAGTGGAAGGTGAGCTCGAGGCAGCAGGAGTAGTCCAGGTTGCAACCTTGGCTGCGTCCGCGTATGAGTTGGTTAGCCTTTGTGCGATGACTTGTAGATTCCTCCTAGGAGTGAATCTGCAGGTGGGACTGTTTGCCGGATGATTCCCACCACAGTTCGCACATTTGTGCACATCGTGTGCTGTTTGAGGGCACAGATGTGTCATGTGGTCTTGGGCACATTTCAGACACTTTGGAGAAGCACCACAGTACGACTGAGCGTGTCCATACTTCTGGCAGTAGTGACACTGTCCTATCAATCGGGAGTTCTTTTGCACCTCAACTTTGACAGACAGTCCTAGAAATTCGTGCTCATTAAAAACTTGCTGAGATTTTTCTGTCTTTGGCAGAATCACCACTACCAAAGGCATGGGCACGCCACCGTTGCGCTTCAGGCTAGTTATGTGGTGGCGAGCATAACCCTTCTGCTCGAGCTCCTCTTTGATTTCCTGCTCTTTAGTTGATGCTGGGATCCCTCGGATGACAGCGTGGATATTTCTCCCGGAGGGCAGAGGAAATGTGTGGTGAGGAATACTTTCCTCTTTAAAAAGACGGATTACCTTCCGATAATCGTCCTCGCTTTTGGGTACTATACATATCCCAGCAATAACAGCTACTGCACGCGTAATCTTAATGAAAGAATAGTTTATGGTGCGCCATTTTGTCGCATCCCTCAATGCAACAGGAGTCACTCGGCCTTGACGAGTTTGTTGATCCTGTGTATTAACCGTAGCTTGAGATAGCGGAGCACCAATGTTGCTGCCAGCCGATGGAGCAGCTGGTGATAGTGATATAGGCGTTCCAGCCTGTTTTGAGGTTGGGGTTTGCACATCCATTGGCTGGCTGGCAGAAGTAGAAAGAACTGACGAAGGCGGTATTTGGTTTACTGACGTTGCGCTTATTGGGGATCTGTGTGTAGGTAAAGGCAAAAATTCGTCTACTTTACTAACTGTTCGCTTTTTGTGACGTCACGTCGTCGGGCAGTAGTGAAATCACCACCCTGTATATCATCGTCAGTCTCAGTATGTAAATCAGTAGTGGGGCTGTCATGTCTGGCGCTTTGACAATTTGGAAGAACAGTCATTATTAGGCATGAATTTTTTAAGAAGATTATTAAGATTAAAAACCTGGGTATTTAGTGACTCAACGCAGTCCGTCAGTCTCTTGATTTGCTCTACTCCTTGATTTGTTGTGCCTGGTCTGCAGTGATGCGATGTAGCTTATCCTGCTGCTCTGTTTAATAGCTGCCATCGTATTTCACCATAGCAGCCGCTGTGGACGTCTCGCTCTGGTGCCGCGTGCTTTCGAATTTTTGTTGCTGGCTCTGAAGCTAATCAAAATTCGGGTTGCCCCCATTTGTTGCCGTGGAAGTGTCACCAAGTGACCCCCAAACTTATATTCCATATCTATTTCTGCTTTCGACTCAAATTATATAATAAAAATCGCTAGACTCAATTCTGACACTTCGTGTCGGTTGACGTCTTAGACGTCATTGATCTATTGGGTGTGTTCAACGGGACCTAGCGCAAAAGCGCTAGCGTGGAAGCGCTTGCAGGCGCTAGGAGTGACCGTTGAACGACTTTCCTTTTGACGTGATAAAACTGTCATATCCATTTCGATATTTTAATATTTATTATTTGTATTGTCAAAAACCTAGGCTATAAAATCACAAAACCTGATATTAAATTGACACTAAACAAAGGTAGCTGCTTCTCTCAGAACTACAAATAACTTTTTTCCAGTTATGTGCTGCTTTGCTAACCAAACAGCGCTTTTTTAAAGCGCTTATCAAGCTCACTGGCGCTTTTTTGACAGCTTGTCGTTCATGTCGTTAGTTAGCGCAAAGCGCCCACAAGCGCTGACGTCCGCTAAGTTCCGTTGAACACTACCATTGTGTCATTATTATGCGTTTAAATCGTACAACTCATAGCTCCGGGCGTAAGCATAGTATTCAACTCGCGCTAATGGTAATAACTCACTTGTTGATTTATATCACTCGCCCTCGGCTCATGCTGCAAACTTCAATTGCGTGAGTTATTACTGTCATTACCGTTCATTGAACAATATACTACTATTATTACGTCAACATTTTATTTCTCACTTTTCAGTTAAATAAGTTTCTCAACCTTCTATTTTTGTTATTTTTGCTCTCGATGTACTCGCGATCCCACTTTAGATTTATCGCCCCCCCCTCAAGGGTGGCCCGCCTCTAGGTGGAAAATCACTCATGCAAGTAATTCCATGAACATCGGGAAGACAAGAATAAAATTACTTGTCACCTTTTTCTATATTTCGTGTTACTACCTAATAGAGGAACTGGCTTGCGAAAGTTAGTTCTGGTTATTCAAAGTTTCTAACAAGGTTTTTGCAGCATTAAGAGCCAAAAACTTTATCAGCTATGCAGGTGTACAGTATGTACTTGACTGGCTCAGGTGATGTTTTACCCGAATTAGAGATCAAATATTCAGGGCAGCATATTACGCGGAATCGATTCAGTTTTTCCGTTATCCAGGGCAGCAGCAAATGCTAAATTTCGCACAGTTTGCTATCTGCATGAATTTAGCGATGTTAATGCAAACTGGCAGGGCTGTTGGGGAGCGGCACCATAGACCAAGGCGCACTGGCCCATGCCTCATGCAATATTGCCACGTGGCTCATTTTTGTTAAAAGGCAAACGACCGCGCGCCTGTTTACTTTATAAGGCAGCAAACGAATGTGCCTACGTATGTTTGTCAGCATACCTGTTTCGGTATTCCAACGTATGGAATTAATACATGACCGACATCTCTTTAGCACAAACGGCGCAAAATGACAGGTTCCTGCGTCAAAAACTACTAACTTGAATTAGATAGGTATAATCTGATTTAAATAGCACTGTGGAGTTCTATGAAAATAGGCATGTATTTACGTAGATTATAGAAAGAAATTAAGAAGTTGAACTATGTTGAGACCTACAATGTGTTTTGAGAATTGCGGCTCGGATACAATACTCAAAAAAGAACGACTACTGACCTAAAAATTTTCTGTAGGTTTTAGTATGCATGTACCTAATATGTATTATATGGATTGATGGAAGGACATATTTGCCTAATACTAGAAACATTCTTTTGATTTTGAGTATATAGAAGACCTTAATTAAGTTGTCAGGAATTTTGTGTAAAAAGTGCTGTTAAATAACCCACACTCAAACCCACAATTTAGTAACTAAAAATAAGTTTAATCAGTATTGAAAGCTGTATGAAATGATGGTAGAAACATCAACATAATAAAATCCAGGGACATAGGTAACAAGGAAGACTAAGAAAAATGTCTTGAATTCTATTTTGTTAGACTTTGGTCATATACATCGTCCTAATGGTTAGTCTCCATGCGAAGTTGCTGTCAAAAGAAAATCGGAGAAGATCTACTTTAGCATTGGTGGCATCCAGTTCTTCCCAAACATGCTCTCTTGCTGTCACTTGCCTTCAAATAAAGAACTTGATAGAATAATTTCTATGGGTTGTTTTGTTGCTGCCGCGTTAGAGGGAGAAAAGCATAATGGTCCTTTGAACTCGCTCTAGTGGTGAGAGAATTCTCATGAAATAAGTAAGACAAGTATAAAAAATGCGTCATATTTAAAAGGTGATACTTCTTTATACCTCACGAATTATTTTCACCATAGCCAGAAAAGCTATTGAATTAAGGAATATTGTCCATATTTTAGATTTCCTTACGGACAGTCATCAAGCTTTTCTAATTTTCTAGAAATAAGACAGCTCACAGCCTCTTCCTGGTTGGTGTTCATAATTTTTTATATAATTGAGTGTTTCTGAACCTTTCAGAATTTGCGAACCAATTTTGAATCACAATTATCATCGCGCTCCCTTCCTCTCTGAAGTTTGCTTTTTAACTCCAGCGTTCTTAGCGAAACATTGCTGTCTGTTCCTCATCGTCAATTTACTATCAGCATGCCAAGATGCACTAGTTGACTTTGCACAATTTTTTTGACGCCATTCATAGTTTTCCAACATCTATCTTATGCTTTACCTTCGAATTTAGTTGATTTTCTAGCCGCTTTATATTCCTAACTAAACGTTGATTAACTTAGACAACAATTGGAGTCTGCGGTGTTATTGGAAAGCAATAACATAGATATTGAATGATAAATTCCGCTAGTTTTTCAGATGTCTCACCCGCTCGATGTTTTCCAGCGTCCTCGCAGTCTTCGTGGGACAAGGTGGCTTTTCCTTTACCATCATTCCTGTTGTCATCAGACTGTTAACCCACCTGATCTGAGAATGGTATTGCGGCTGGGAATAATATTGCCACGGCGGCCTCTTTTTCGTCACATCGAGGAATCCAACTGGAAGTAACTTTAACCGTTTTACTTCACTACTCGATACAGAAACACTTAACCCTATCTCAACTCAACTTTTTTCAAATACCTGCTCCTGCCTCGCTGCCCGTGGCATCTTAAGTGGGTGACACACGTACGAGCTTTAACTACGCGGTTTTAAGTTTGCGAACTTACTCGGCTCGACGTCGGCGTCGGTGACACACGTGAAGCTGAAGTTACACATTTTGATAATTTTGCTGAATCAACAAAAGTTTTAATAAACGCCAAACACAACAAGCGTTGCGCATCTATGGACTGCCGAAACGAAATGGTGCATCGCGCGAGCCGAGACAAGCTACGAGCAGGATTTCAAACTAGTTGGATCGCCGGCGATTTGCGCGACGGTTTTAAACTACGGGTACTTACGGTGACACACAGGCGAAAAAGGTCATCGAGCCATAAGTACGCATACTTACTCGTACGTGCATCATTCCTTTTATATACACTTCATCGAACCATCTAGAGAATTCGAGACATTCAGATGACATTCTAGAACGCCCATCCGTCATTCCCGAAAACTCCAGATGATTCGATGAGGTTTACACGTCAAGATCTAATCTAACGCTTTGACTTCACATCATGCATGGCAACTAATACACTAATACACCAATACCATAATATACAGCACGCTACAATATGGTGGCGTCCAAGGTTGAAATGAAAACGGTTCAGCCGCTGCGCATTCGCCACAACCGACTCAGCATTTTCAACATACGCGTCATAAGCGATCATACGGTGCCCTACTGTCCACTGTTCCATAGCTACTGAAATACTGATATGGCATTATACAAGGTGAGCTTTTAGTACCGGTTCGGTCGATAACTCCACTACTGTAGAAGATAGCGAAAAAAGTTGTATACAAAAGTTGTAGCCACGGATATGCTCCTTGCTGAGAAAATATTTAGATTTATACATGGTGATCCATAACTACGTGGTGATGCAATCATGCATTTTTTTAAATGATATTATTATATATATGTAAAATCTACTAATGATTTCCGTTCTTACAATATAGGGTATTGTTACATCATACAGGGTATTTCAAAAGTTATGACCATTTTCATATCCAAATCGCTCTCAAATGAACGTACTGTATATCAAAAAGTGATGAATCAAAAATTATTTTTTTTACACGGATGAATAAAAAATATTCTCCGGCTTTAATGAACGCTTGCGACGCATATTCGGATACAAGGTGATGTAGAATGCAAAATCTAGATTTTCTCTCATTTTTTAAATGTAACCCCCAATATTTTATTATACCAAAGAATTGCTTTTAATATGCCCTTTCATCTTTGTATAGCGCTTGTTGTGGCTGTATCCCTCAGTTTCTGAGATATTTCGATTTTTTTACAAATTTTTAGATATACCTCCTATTTGTTTACTAAAATTTATTTGTTTTGAGAAAATACTATCAAATTTTATTCTTGTTTAACAAACAACTGAAATATAAGGCCATAATAGTGCTTGATCAAGTCAAAACACTGAATTAACGAGATATTATAGGTCAGGTGTGCTGAGGAAGCAATTTTATAGACGTCATGCATAATTATCAAGCAGATCCATCAGGTAGGCTATCAAATATTAAACGACACAGTCCAGATAAAGCGATTTTTCAATATTTGAAACGCATTAGTTTTAGAGTGCCTCCGTTCTGGATATTGGTGTTAAAGTTGATGTATTCTGGAGGCAAGTATAGGCAATTTGTCAGATTCTCCTAAATACCCTCAATAGGAAAAATAATTTTTAAGGCTCATTCGTTTACACAGTACGGAGTTATTGAACAGGTTATGAAAACTGTCAATTTTTCGAAGTCTACCTGATAAATCTGCTTGATAATTATGAATCACGCCTACAAAATTGTTTCGTCAGCATACTTGACTTTATTATCTCGATGATTCAAAGTTTTGACTTCATCAACTACCATCATGACCTTATGATTTAGTTGTTCGTTAAACAATAAACAAATTTGATAGTACTCTCCCAAAATAAATAAATTTCTGTACACAAATAGAAGCTATATTTTAAATTTACCTAAAAATCGAAATATCTCTGAAAGTGATGGGCGTAGGTACAACAAGTGCTACACAAAGACGAAAGAACATATCAAAAGCAATTCTTTGGTATAATCAAATATTGGGGGTTACATTTAAAGAAAAGAGAATCTGGATTTTGCATTCTACATCACCCTGTATACGAATATGCGTCGCGGGCTTCTTTCATGGCCGACTCCAAAACTAGAGGATTTTTATAATCTGTCCATATAAACAAAATAATTTTTGATTCATTATTTTTTGATATACAGTACGTTCGTTTGACAGCGATTTGGATATAAAAAATGTCACAACTTCTGAAATACCCTGTATAATATTATAATACCTTATATTCTCAGAAAAGAAATTATTATTGGAATCTAAAAATGGGATAATATATATAGTGCTTCATTCAAAAAAATATATGTTTGCATCACCACGTATTTATGGATCACCGCGTATAAATCAAAATAATTTCTGAGCAAGGAGCATATCCGCGGCTACAACTCTTGTGTACAATTTTTTTCGCTATCTTCTACAGTAGTGGAGTTACCAACCGAGCCATTACTGAAAACTCCCCCTATATAGCAACTGGACTGATACCTGAATCCCCTCCCTACCGCCGCTAGCGACTTTATATTAGCCATTTGAAAAACGCCAGGTTTCCGTCGATCACCCTGTATTAAACCTTCTTTCGAGAAGCATCACCTTTTTGTATTTCGTGTCATTAATAGACGAAACTGGCTTGCGAAAGTTAGTTCTGGTTGTCGAAAGTTTCTAACAAGCTTTTTACAGCGTTGAGAGCCAAAAACTTCATCAGCTGTGCAGGTGTACAGTATGCACTTGACTGGCTCTGGTGATATTTCACCCGAATTAGAAATAAAATATTCAGGGCAGCATATTACGTGGAATCGATTCAGTTTTTCCGGTATCCAGGGCAGCAGCAAAAACCGAAGTTCCCATAGTTTGCTATCTGCATGAATTCAGCGATGTTAATGCAAACTGGCAGGGCTGTTGGGAAGCGGCGCCAAAGGTCAAGTCGCACTGCCTCATGCCTCGTGCAATATTGCCACGAGGCCCATTTTTTTTAAAACGCAATCGACCGCGAGCCCGTTTACTTTATAAGGCTGCAAATGAATGTACTTACGTATGTTTGCCGGTATATCTGTTTCAGTATTCCAACGTACGGAATTAATACATGACCGACATCTCGTTAGCGCAAAAGGCTCAAAATGACAGGTTCCTGCATCAAAAACTACAAACTTCAATCCAATTTAAATAGCACTGTGGAGTTTTATTTATTTAACTTATGAGAATAGGAATGTATTTACGTAGATTATAAAAAGAAATTAAGAAGTTGATCTATGTTGAGATGTTGAGATCTGCAATATGTTCTGAGAATTGCGGCTCGGATACAATACTCGAAAAAGAACGACTATTGTCCTAAAAATATTCTATAGGTTTTAATATGTATGTAATACGGATTGATGGTTGAACATATTTGCCTAATACTGGAAACATTCTTTTGATCTTGAGTATATAGAAGGCCTTAATTGAGTTGTTAGGAATTTTGTGTAAAAAGTGCTGTTAGATAACCTACATTAAAATCCACGTTCCCTAAACTGAGTAACTAAAAAAAGTTTTATCATCTGGAAAATTGTATGAGATAGCAGATATATCTATGAGTCTTTAACGGATAATAGTGAATTGTGTGATCGTAGACACATCAACATATAAAGTCCAGGGACATAAATTACAAGGAAGACTAAGAAAAATCGGAAAAATGAATGGTACTGGCTGGATTCGAACCAGCGTCTTCGGCATTCTAGGTCAGCACCCTACCAACTGTGCTACGGTGCCCCGCACCACAGCCGATATACAGCGCCTATGACCCCGTTATTTCTGTGAACGAAATGATTGGTATCATCTCTCTCTTGCGGAGTAAGCAAGCACCTTTCGTCACATGAAATCCTGGCCGACTAAGGAGTCGTAGTTCAGTAGCATAGAGAGCTGTCGTGCAAATAGTGGCGAAAGATTCACACTCACCCAACTGCCGACTAGATGTCTCTTGATGACTGAAATACATGGTTGGAGAGATACAGGGAAGTGGTGGGTGTCGGTGGAGTCGACACCGGGTCATAGGCGCTGTATATCGGCTGTGGTGCGGGGCACCGTAGCACAGTTGGTAGGGCGCTGGCCTAGAATGCCGGAGACGCTTCATTTTTCCGATTTTTATGTGAACCAAATGATTGGAATATTTGGAGTTCCTCTATCCCTACACCATACTCATCAAAAAGGTAGACAAGGATCAGAGACCTTTAAAACATGTAAACACGAAGTTTGAGCGATTTTGTATTTCGTGTTATGAATAGACGAAACTGGCTTCCTAAAGTTAGTTCTGGCTTCTTACAGCATCGAGAGCCAAAAACTTTATCAGCTATGTAGTATGTACTTGACTGGCTCAGGTGATATTTTACCCGAATTAGAAATCAAATATTCAGGGCAGCATATTACGCGGAATCGATTTAGTTTTTCCGGTATCCAGGGAAGAGCGGCAAATAATACTAAATTTCCCATAGTTTGCTATCTGCATGAATTCAGCGATGTTAATGCAAACTGGCAGGGCTATTGGGGAGCGGCGCCATAGGCCAAGTCGCGCTGGCTCATGCCTCATGCAATATTGCCACGTGGCCCATTTTTGATAAAACGCAAGCGACCGCATGCTTGTTTACTTAATAAGGCTGCAAATGAATGCACCTACGTATGTTTGTCGGCATATCTGTTTCGGTATTTTCCAACATACGGAATTAATACATAACCGACATCACGTTAGCGCAAAAAGCGCAAAATGTCAGGTTTATCCATCAACAAAAGGTATGTATTTACGTAGATTACAAAAAGCAATTTTGAAGTTGATCTATGTTGACATCCACAATGGTTTTGAGAATTGCAGCTCGGATACAATACTCTCGAAATAGAACGACTACTGTCCTAAGTTTTGGTATGTATGTAATATGTATATAGGTATTATATGGATTGATGGGAGGACACATTTGCCTAACACTGTAAACCTTCTTTGCAATTTGCGTATATAGGAGCCTATATTTAAGTTGTTAGGAATTTTATGTAAAAGGTGCTATTAAATAACCCACATTCAAACCCACGTCCCTTAAAATGAGTAACTAAAAATAAATTTAATCAGTATTGAAAGCTGACCAGATAGCAGATATATCTATGATTCTTTAACGGTAAATAGTCTAATGGTAGACACATCAACATATAAAGTTCAGTGACATAAGTAAAAAGGGAGACTAAGAAAATTATCTTGAATTCTATTTTGTCAGACTTTGGTCATATGCATCGTCCTGATGGTTAGTCTCCATGCGAAACTGCTCTCAGAAGAAAATTGGAGAGGATCTCCTATAGCATTGGTGGCATCCAGTAGTTTCCAAACATGCTCTCTTGCTGTCACTTGCCCTCAAACATAGAAGCTGATAGAATAATTTCAGTCCTTAGTGGCTATGGGTTGTTGCTGCCACGCTAGAGAGAGAAAAGCATTGTGGTCCTTTGAAGTCGATCCAGTGAGATGAGCATAAAAGATGGCTTTTAAATATTTTCATGGTCCCTGGATAGTTATAACGGCAGAAGTAGGAAATCTGTAGGAAAGCGACATATTTGGAAGGTGATACCTTTTTGTACCTCCCGAATTATTTTCAGCATAGCCAGAAAAGCTATTGCATTATGGAATATTGTGCATATTTCAGACTTCGTTACACAATTACACATTGTCATCAAACTTTACTAGTATCCTACAACTAAGGTTGCTCACAGCTTTTCCTCATTGGTGTTAATATTTTTTTATGTAATTCAATGTTTCTCTACCTTTCAGAGTTTGCGAACCAATTTTGAATCATAATTGTCATCGCGCCCCCTTCCTCTCTGAGGTTTCGATTTTAACTCCAGCGTTCTTAGCGGAACACTGACGTCTGTTCCTCATCGCCAATTTACTATCAGTATGCCCAGATGCACTAGTTGACTTTGCACAACTCTCTTGTAACATGCATAGTAAGATTCATTCATAGTTCTTCAATATCTATTTTATTCTTTTCCTCCAAAATTTAGATGATTTTTAAGCCGCTTCCCACTCCTAACTGAACGTTGATTAGCCTAGATAACAGTTGGAATCTGCAGGGTTATGGGAATGCAATAACATGAGTATTGAATGACTACTTCAGCCAGTTTCTCAGATTTATTAAACCTTATCATCAATTATGCAACTGCACTATATATATATCTATATAAGCTTTTAGTAGCACTTAGCCTATAAATTCAACAAATCACACTCCATCGAAAACATGAGTTTCCACACAAGTTGAATAAACACCATGTTTGCCTTTGTGAAACAGGATTTTCTACCGTTGCTGCTATGAAGACAAAATACAGGTCTCATCTAAATCTTGCAAAGCAGCTTAGAATGTCAGTCTCTAATATTAAATTTTCTTTCGAGAAGCTTTGCTCTGCAAGACAGGCGTAACGAAGTCACTAATAGGTACATATCCTTGTTAATTTAATACTCATAAGTTATTTAGTTTTCAAGTATTGAATACATTCCTATCTATAAGTATATTTTAACAGTATGCAAGCGTACCTATATTCTATTTTTTATTGCGTCAAAATATTTTTTTGCTCTTTTCAGCTTGAAAAGTTTCTCAATAATATCTTTTTGTTTTTTTTTTTTGAGGACAGGAGCGAAATAACTTGTCACCTCTTTTAGATGGTATATTCTTAGTAAATGGAACTGGCTTCAGAAAGTTAGTTCTAGTTGTCTGAAATTTCTAACAAGGTCTTTGCAGAGTTGACGGCCAAAAATATTATCAACTTTGCAAGCCAACATGTACTTGACTCGCTCAGGTGCTATTTTACCCGAATTAGAAATGAAATGTTCAAGGCAGCATATTACGCGAAATCGATTCAACTCTTTCGGTATCCAGGGCAGCAGCAAAAAACAAAATTTCCCACAGTTTGCTGTCTGCATGTTTACTTTATGAAGCTTAATTCAGATGCACACGACATCCGACGATACGACGGTACAAAACTGTTCTTATTGGTTGAAATGTTCAAAATTATGTCAAATCAAAATATTTAATAATTAGTACTGTGGAGTTATTTATTTAACTTGCGGGAAAACGGATGTATTTACTAAATTGCAAAAGGAAATTTAGAAGCTGATTTACGTTCAGGTGTATAATGTGTTTTGATAGTTAGCAGCTTGCGGCTCAGATACAATTCTCGAAAATGAACAACTAATATCTCAAAAAATGGCGTCAAGTGTCTTCACTCATTATTGGTGCTAAACATATTTGGAGTTTTGACGAAAGGTGCTTGCTTACTCCGCAAGAGGAAGATGATTCCAATCATTTAGTTCACAAAAAAATGAAGGGTACCGGCTGGATTCGAACCAGCGTCTTCGGCATTCCAGGCCAGCGCCCTACCAACGGTGCTACGGTGCCCCGCACCACAGCCGATATACAGCACCTATGACCCGGTGTCGACTCCACCGACACCCACCACTCCCCCGTATCTCTCTGCGAACCATGCATTTCAGTCATCAAGAGACATCTAGTCGGCAGTTGGGTGACTGTGAATCTCTCGCGCCTCGTAAGGCGTCAAGAATTTCTTCCGTGTTTATCGGGTGACGCAGTACATTCAAGTTATGAGTCCTCCTACAAACGGACTCGAACTGCGCCAAGGCCGGAGTGTCTGCTGAGAGAGGTTTGGGCTGTTCGTAAATGTCCCTCCAAAAGGCCTCCACGCGATCAGCAGTTGGCGGCTGCTCTATGGCTGGAGGCGGCTGTTGGAAAAGGCGAGAAGGTCTTTCGTAGAACATTCTGTTCTGTTCCAGACTTCTCGCCCGCGCCACCAACGATCGCTTAGCAGCGATTAGCATCCGTATCCTGTCAAGACAGTGTTGCTTGACAACAACCAGTACCGCTTGACTGAGTGTATGATGGTCGCGCCTCAACCCGTAGGCTATCTGGCGCACTCGGCGCGTAAATGGCTTCCCAGCCGCTCTATATTCCATCACACACTGGATACGGGATGCTTCCTGGCGAGCCAACTGGATTTTCGCTTCCATTTGGCGCACCCGTCTCTGTGCTCTCTCAGCAGGAGAGTCTCTCACTCTCCCCTGTCTAGCTAGCCTCATAGCCGCAGCGTAAATTTCGCAATTGATGCTCCAAATGTCAGAGGCCTCCGATAGACGTTCACCAACAACCTCATCCTCTCTCTTTAAATCTGCCAGCTTCAAGGACCTTCCGTTGTTATGCAAGGCCCTTCGGTCTCTGAAATCCCCAGGTGAGACGACTTGGTCGATTTCCCTCTCAGCGGGCCTTACCGGCGAACTTTCAGCCTGGTTAACAGGCCTTCCGTCCGCCGAAGGGGCAGGCTGAGCTGGAGCACGAACATATCCCTGCCTCCGGAGGTACGATACATAATCTCGCAAATTCTGAGAGGTAAGCGTGCTATGCTCTGGGTGCATTTCACACCACCTCTCATACATGCGGGACATGTATCCCCTACGGCGCGGGCTACTGCTCTCGTAGCAGCTCAGCAGGTCATCCTTGAGCTCCGTCGTCCCCCTAAAACGGTCCATGTTATTGCGGGGGTCGTCATCAGGGCAAATCGAAGCACCGCCACCTTGCCCAACGCCGGCTTCCGAAACCGGCTCGGTGTGGGTGCTTTTCCTTCGAGGTGGTCGAACCCGAAGATAGGGCCCGTCAGGTGGTTAGCCTTAGGGCCCGCAGCCGACATTTCCGGAGGCAACCGTCCAAATTGCCTCCAGAGGATGGACCTGTAAAGGTTGCCGACCGACTTACATCCTTTGGCTTCGGTATACCCCTCGGTGTCGCCACGCACCGAATAGCCTGTTGATGTTGGGCGGCTTCCTGGGGGTTTATGAAAACAGCCGCTTCTAACATGAAGAACAGACGCTGTCGGAGTACCGCTCCTCACATGGAGATCCGTCGTGTCCTATTAATTGTGGAATAGCCGATCCTCTGGATGCAGACGCTATTCCACTGTGCTAGTTTTGGTCCGCCCCGGGTATTTCATTTCCCCGGTACCACCCATATCTGGGAGGCATTCCCCTATCCGCCACCTTGGGGAGGCGCCACTGAGAGGATCTAGCAACCCCTCGCGGAAACATTATTATATGTGTTTAAAACAAAAAAGTGCAGCCCGGGCTCCGACACACCGGGCTGCTGTTCCATTACCCAATGACTACTCCTCACACCGTGAGGTGAGCAATCACTGGGTCCGCGAATCGTGCGCCCTAAGTAGACGAAGGGACCCAAGGATGACTGCCTTCTGCATTCTGGCGGCTAAGATGTGCGCCGCCGCACGGCACACCGGTATTTTGCGCAGTGCAGAGAGCAGCGTATTCCTCATTCCCCCTAGGGATCCAATGACCATAACCAGCAGACTTCCAGTGTAGTCTGGCCAGAGCCTGCGAAGTTGTCCGAGCAACTCCTGATATTTGGTCCGCTTTTCCTCCTCCTTAGAGACGATGTTCATCTCGGCAGGCGCCGAAAACTCAATAACGAACATCGTCTTCTGTTGGTGGTCGAGAAGGACTATGTCGGGCTTGTTTGCCTGTACAAGCTCGAGCGTGGGGAACGAGTAGTTCCAGTAAATCCGGCATCTCTCGTTCTCCACAACGGACTCTATATCCCCTGGAGCGTATGGCAGCACCGGTGTCTCATCGATACCGTATGAGTGCCTCAAATGATAGTAGAGCACTCGTAGAGCCGCGTTGTGCCGATGGACGTAAGCCGTCCCAGCGTACGTCTTACACGCCGACAAGAGATGCATAAGCGTCTCTGGCGCCTGTCGGCAAGCTCTACAAAGGGTGTCGGGTACATCTACACCCATAACCCTTTTACGGTACACCAAGGTGTTGAAGACACCGTCTTGGCGAGCCATTATAAAGCCCTCAGTCTCCGACTTCAACCCACTAGACCTTAGGAAAGAGAAGGTCAACTGCTCAGACAAGCCATGCTCTTCCAGATGTTTGTAGAAGATTCCATGCATTGGCTTATCTTTATGAAGTCTTAAAAGGAAGTCGACTTCGGCGGTTTTAAGGTGGGATTTTAATTCTGCGGGAGCAAGTTCCGTAATGGACTGCTGACACCTCCGCTTGAAGTTGAGTGTGAGGCTGAGCTCCTCGGCTGCTCGTTTCGCTGCGCTAAAAAGAAAGGCTCCTTTTCCCGCATTCTCGTGCTCTCGCACGAAGCGGATCAGGGGATCGGTGCTGTTCGTTACATAGCAGGCAGTGGCCAGTACTACTCTGTTGTGCAGACGCTCCAAACTCAATAGTCCACGCCCTCCCAGGTGTCGCGGGAGGTATATTCGCGGGACAGAGGACTTAGGATGCAGGCTTCTCTCCATATTCATCCTTTTGCGGGTCTTCGTGTCGATTTCCTTCAGCTCGTTCACTTTCCAGTGTATAGCACCAAAGGTGTATAATAACAATGGGACCGCAAGCATGTTTGTGGCAGCGACTTTGTTCTTGCCGGACAGTTCTGACGACCAGATCTGCCGGAGTCGGTGCAAATACTTGCGGCGGAGACACTCTTTAACCAATGCTGCCTCTTGGACATGACGCTGCGCCACTCCAAGGTAGGTATAAGTATCTCCGGCATGCAGTTGTCGCAAGATGCTCCCATCAACGAGCTGTTCCTCATCTCCACTATCTCCGCTTCGTCCTTTCTTGAGATGAACCAATGCACATTTGTCTGTCCCGAACTCCATTCCGATAGCATGACTGTACTCCTGCGCCACCCTCAGCGATTGTTGTAGTTCGCGTTGGCCGGAGGCATAAAGTTTTAGGTCATTCATATAAAACAGATGGGTGACCTTGTGCCTCCGGTTATTCGGCGTGCCACAGCTGTATCCTTTAGTATTTCTCAGCGCTATGGACAGAGGCAAAAGTGAGATACAAAAGAGCAAGGGACTCAAGGAGTCTCCTTGGAAGACACCTCTTTTCAATGACACCAACTCTGTCTGAACCCGAGTTTCACCTGATGTTATGGTAAACCGGGTCTTCCAGAGTGGCATCAGTTGTTTGATGCATCCCACTATCTGATTATCCACCGAAAGACATTCCAACAGCCGCACAATGAGGTCATGAGACGTGCTGTCGAATGCCTTGCGATAGTCAATCCAGGCCATAGAAAGGTTTCGCTTGTACTGCACAGAGTCCTGCGTGACACATCGGTCAATCAACAGGTTCTCCTTGCAGCCAGCTACTCCTTTCTTTGACCCTCTCTGTTCATACACGTCGAGAAATACAGGATTCACAGCTTGAAGGATACGCATGTACAAGATTCTGGTGAAGAGCTTGTAACACGCGTTCAGACATGTTATTGGCCTGTAGTTTTTGGGATCAGACAAATCTCCGGTCTTCGGGAGAAGCACGGTTCGACCCTCGACAAACCAAGCCGGAATTGGCTGCTCCTGATTTAGCCACGAGTTAAAAACTCTAGCTAAATGCCGGTGGCAACTGGGGAATTTTTTCCACCAGTAGGTGTTTATGCCATCCGGGCCAGGAGCTGCGAAATTCTTTGCGCCTCGTAAGGCGTCAAGAATTTCTTCCGTGTTTATCGGGTGACGCAGTACATTCAAGTTAGGAGTCCTCCTACAAACGGACTCGAACTGCGCCAAGGCCGGAGTGTCTGCTGAGAGAGGTTTGGGCTGTTCGTAAATGTCCCTCCAAAAGGCCTCCACGCGATCAGCAGTTGGCGGCTGCTCTATGGCTGGAGGCGGCTGTTGGAAAAGGCGAGAAGGTCTTTCGTAGAACATTCTGTTCTGCTCCAGACCTCTCGCCCGCGCCACCAACGATCGCTTAGCAGCGATTAGCATCCGTATCCTGTCAAGACAGTGTTGCTTGACAACAACCAGTACCGCTTGACTGAGTGTATGATGGTCGCGCCTCAACCCGTAGGCTATCTGGCGCACTCGGCGCGTAAAAGGCTTCCCAGCCGCTCTATATTCCATCACACACTGGATACGGGATGCTTCCTGGCGAGCCAACTGGATTTTCGCTTCCATTTGGCGCACCCGTCTCTGTGCTCTCTCAACAGGAGAGTCTCTCACTCTCCCCTGTCTAGCTAGCCTCAGAGCCGCAGCGTAAATTTCGCAATTGATGCTCCAAATGTCAGAGGCCTCCGATAGACGTTCACCCACAACCTCATCCTCTCTCTTCAAATCTGCCAGCTTCAAGGACCTTCCATTGTTATGCAAGGCCCTTCGGTCTCTGAAATCCCCAGGTGTGACGACTTGGTCGATTTCCCTCTCAGCGGGCCTTACCGGCGAACTTTCAGCCTGGTTAACAGGCCTTCCGTCCGCCGAAGGGGCAGGCTGAGCTGGAGCACGAACATATCCCTGCCTCCGGAGGTACGATACATAATCTCGCAAATTCTGAGAGGTAAGCGTGCTATGCTCTGGGTGCATTTCACACCACCTCTCATACATGCGGGACATGTATCCCCTACGGCGCGGGCTACTGCTCTCGTAGCAGCTCAGTAGGTCATCCTTGAGCTCCGTCGTCCACCTAAAACGGTCCATGTCATTGCGGGGGTCGTCAACAGGGCAATTCGAAGCACCGCCACCTTGCCCAACGCCGGCTTCCGAAACCGGCTCGGTGTGGGTGCTTTTCTTCCGGGGTGGTCGAACCCGAAGATAGGGCCCGTCAGGTGGTTGGCCTTAGGGCCCCCAGACGACATTTCCGGAGGCAGCCGTCCAAATTGCCTCCTGAGGATGCACCTGCGAAGGTTGCCGGCTGGATTACATCCTTGGGCTTCGGTATACCCTGCGGTGTCGCCACGCACCGGATAGCCTACTGATGTTGGGTGGCTTCCTGCGGGTGTATTATCAGCCGCCCCTAACATGGAGTCAGACGCTGTCGGAGTACCGCTCCTCACATGGAGATCCGTCGTGTCCTAATTGTTGAGGAATAGCCGATCCTCTGGATGCAGACGCTATTCCACCGTGCTAGTTTTGGTCCGCCCCGGGTATTTGATTTCCCCGGTACCACCCATATCTAGGAGGCGTTCCCCTATCCGCTACCTTGGGGAGGCGCCACTGAGGGGATCTAGCAACCCCTCGCGGGGGGGTATTATTATTATTATTATTATTATCTCTCGATTTATGACAAAAAAAATTGATTCAAAACCTCAATTGAAACTTATTTATTATTAAAATTTATCGACAGTAGAATCAACGTCATCATCAATGGAAAATAATAACGATATAGTCGAGGCAGCAAGTGCCGTTTTTGTTATGTGTAGTGCTTATATGTTAATAAGGAAAAGAAAAAATCAACCAAGAAGGAGGCGATGGTGGATGGTCTCATTAAATAGAAGCCGAGAGAGGTAATAAAATAATTAGCAATAACATCAAACCACAATGTTAAACACATTTTCAGGTATGGCGGACCACACCTAGTTGCCGATTTATTAAAAGAACCGTCTGGATTTTTTGAAAATTTTTGCAGAACGTCTTCCGAAGATTTTGAATATCTACTCAGCAAAACAGGACCACTGATATCAAAAAAATGGAAAAAAGCTGTTCCTGCTAAAGAACGACTAGCTCTGACGCTTCGATTTCTAGCGACCGGCGACAGTTATCAAAGCCTTCAATATCTATTCAAAATATCACATCAACTCATTTCTGAAATCGTTCCCGAAGTTTGTGAAGCTCTCACCAAAGACGAAGGATGTTTATTATTATGCACCACTAGAGATGCGTCGGAGAACAGTAGTGAGGATAGTAATGATAGTGACCAATTCAGATTTACAAGATCACACCTTAGCACAGACGCTAAGACAATCATAATATTATACAGGTTGTCCATTTAGTGTGTAATTCCACGATATCTCGCAAGGTATACCTGATAGAAGAAAATGTCAAATAGAAGGTTATTTGGTTACTTAAGACGCATATCCTAAAAATTTTCTGAAATATACAGGGTGTTTCGGGAAAGTAGGATAGTGATCAACTTGATTTTTTTATATGGTACTATTACTTTTTTTTTTAATTCTTCTAGTTTCCATCATTGATCTCTATTATACCATAAAATATTATTGCGATCTTGCCAAGTTATAATTTATTTTCTATTAATTTCCGGATTTGCAAGGTCGCAAGTAATACCTCCAAATTGGTATATTCCTTTAACTTTTCTCAATAATATTATACAGCGAGTTACTTAAATATTAAATAAATATTATTTTGGATGACACCAGCAATGTGCAGGGTGTTATCGGTAGAATTATAAATTACGGTAATTTGAAGGTCATTTTACTTTGTTTTTTCTAAATGTAACACCCTGTACGTTTTATTTTAAATCGAAATATCTACTAATACTATCTCGCCTTCTCATTTTTTTCGCGTTTGCGACATTGCCAAGTTATAAATTATATTTCTGAATTTACAAACAAATATCCCCGATTTTTATTAATAGAACACACTGCATATTTTATGTAATATAGAAGTATTCCCTAATAATGGTTTACAGCATGAACAAGTTTCAACTGGTGTTCCTCACCACCTTCTCAGTAAACAGTACCGGAAGGCTTAAATATTTCCAAAACTGCCACAGCTGGGGCGGTGAAATTCAATACTTGGGGGTTTTTGAACACACAGAATTCAAAAATGCTAACATGCTAACAAATAAACAATGCGAATAAAGTTTTTAATTCTCTAGTCCGGCCCTGTTCCTGTTTCTGTGTCAGTATTCGGGTACTTATTTGTGTTCGGCAAATTCCGACCATTCGCACAAACTGCTCCAGCCACACTAGTAGGTGTTTGCCGAATTGCGAATATTCGCTGTTCGTTGTTCCCTAAATGCCGCATGTGTGACGCCGGCTATGGCGCCGGCTGAATGCTCGGTGCTCGGCATATGGCGAGTATTCGGGTGAAATCCTGCAGCCACATAGCCGAATAGCAATTAATCGGGGTTCGTTGCTCGCCGATTACCGCATATATGGCGCAGGCTTAAGAAGATGCGCTGAGGGTACCCTTGCGTTCTAATACCGCACACGCCCTCAGATTGAGCAGGAAGGAACTACGAAAGATGGTTGGATTTATAACTGGCCATTGGACGTGCAGTACACGTCTGCAGATGTTGAGGATCAATATGGCAAATAATTTATGCACGAAGTGCGGTGAGGCAGAGGAAATAGCTGAGCACGTTATCACTGATTGACCTGCTTTGAGTTAAGGGGCCTGGATACACACATTTATGCATGCGTATTTGCCAGGTAAAACACGGACTAACAATTTTTCGCATAACTCACTCTATTTTCAAACTACATATATAATATTCCAGAAGGCGATACTTAAGACCTTAATGAATGACAACTATTTTCGATTTTCTCAAAAAAGTTTTTTAATGTGCAAAAAAACTCGCAGTGCAAAATCATACATTCTATAAATGCCTGTAATTTAACAACCAAACACGATATTAAAAAAAGGCTAAATAGTTGCACAAGCGCAAGCTTTCTCCTTCAATTTGCTCTTTGAGTCATTACTGTAAGTTTATGGGTAACGTCAGGAGCTTGGAAATGCGAAATTCATTTTTATGGTGACCTTTGGACCTTACCTTTGGACCTTTTGATCTTACCTTTGGATTTTTGGACTTATCTCCCCTTATCTTAGATACACACACTGGAGAAAGGGAACAGGCGGCCACGCCTCCTCGCTAACACGGGAATACGTCTTTTCTTGAATTCTCAATTTCTCGCGCTATACCCTAGACCCTTAAAGCAGTAACTTCTGTCTGAATATGGGCCAGGAGGCCTCAAGGCCTCAGGTTCACAAAAAAACTTGGGATGGGATTCTGAGCGATTCCTTTAACCGGAGATGCGCAATAAGTCTTAAGGCTGAGCGGAAACCATTACGGTTCATTTACCCTAACCACCTTACTTTTACTAAAAAAAGACAAACGACTGCAAAGTGTTTCTTTAAATATGTGATTTGGATATGTGGTATCAGTTGTGGGAAATTCTAGATCAACTAAAAAAACCGTGCAGAGCAATTCAATCCAAGGCACGTATATCAAAAAATTGCCTAAAGTGGCTTGACTCAGCACTTCCCACAGATTCTCGGTAATGTCTTCAAAGAACAATGTTCGGAGATCTTTGCAAATTATATAGTTATTCTTTGAAGCAATAGAGAGTTCTTTATCATTACAAAAATGTTGGGTTTTCCACAACTGTGATTCTTCGACCACCCCAACTTACCCTTCTTGAAAAAATAGAATTGATCAGGTTCACCTAAATCACCTAAAAACGAAGTTTGGAGCAGTCCACTACTGGCATGATTTTCAAAAAGTACAAGTCTATGGCATATGGGTGAAATATTGTGTCGACTTTCATTACAACCAAGCTTCCAAGTTAAAGGCGTAATATATGTAAAATGTACTATCTCTAGTAGAACGGCACCTCCAAAAAACGCTATACGTGTCAAAAAGGAAACATAGCTTTTTTCAATCCAAAAACTATGATATCCTTTGCAAATGCGATGAAATACTGGTTGGTTGTGTACAGAGGCCCCCTCGAAGACGACAGCCCTATTTTATGCAGTGAACCCGCCTTGAATGGGGTTGAACTGTAGGCCAACCAGAACGTGGTACTTCTTTCAGAGGAACTGCTGTAACCATGAGGCCATGCTTGTTATGAGGCTCGTTTGTTATTTTATGTATCATTATTTATTTAGCCCTGCCGCATTTCATGAACTGCATCCCCTTTCATCTCAGTGTTCGGATTTCACTTGCGACCTATGCCATGGTCCAGCAACGGGTTATGAACATCGCCTACTGAATACCATCAGTACTGGTCTCTTGGAAATAGATAGGATTAAATAGATGCCATAACAACTGCAAATGTCGCTATGAAACGTCAAATACTAATTCGAACTGTGACAGTACTTATTCAATTGACAGAGAAGTGAGGTTAAGTTGTCAATATTGTGTAATAACAATTCGTCATTGTCTGTCAGAGCGGTCCGGTGGACCTTTGCTCTTAGTTAAGTCATGTCGGTCGATCGGTCTGTCAGGTCTGGTTACCCAGAAATCAGATAAAGTCAGGCAGAAAAAGGAAAGGAAGGAAGAAGAGCAAATAGAAGGAAGTTCGTCAGTTGGAGGGTTTAGCTTGACATAGCCAATTAAAGTTCGGAAATTTTTGGGTTTGACCAGGAGTTAATTTTGAGGTTACATGTCTAACAGGGAAAAATTTAGTTTTCAAAACTGCACGATTTAATTTTGATCACAATGCGAGCCGCGGCCTTGTGTGCTTGCGAACTTGTTCGACTGTAAAGTTCACTAACTCGCGCAACGGAGGGTTGCTGTGCGATTCCGATTGACTATAACGTCGTTGCCCTTGCTGTGTAATGTAATCCCCCAAGTAAGGGATGTCAAGACCTCTGTGTCGTTGGAAACATACCATGGGGCGTTAGTGATTATACGTAATGTCCTGCACCTGCAGGCTTCGCATGTGCGTTTTGGCGAGGAAACACCAAGCCGCACATGCGTAGGTAATTGCC
This sequence comes from Callosobruchus maculatus, assembly GCA_951848785.1. Classification (NCBI taxonomy): domain Eukaryota; kingdom Metazoa; phylum Arthropoda; class Insecta; order Coleoptera; family Chrysomelidae; genus Callosobruchus; species Callosobruchus maculatus. Next base: position 9,266,518 of record CATOUR010000026.1, on the reverse strand, counting down.
GGTCTAATAATCATTTTGTATAGTCGAACTTTATCCACCAAACCTTATTTTGAAGTTCCACATAGGGTAGTGTTGACGAAACGTAATTACGAATTTTGTTTTTAACGCTTCAGTGTGATTCTGCCAAGTCATACTCTTATCAAGGGTAATTCCTAGGTACTTGGCGGAATTTTCCCATGGAATCCTAGCACCATTCACTGAGACTTCTAATGGGGCACCACGACGCTTTTTGATACAATATATAGTCTGCGTTTTCAAATGATTGACTTTGATCAGCCACCGATCCGCCCACTCCAACACTTCATCCACCGCAAGCTGCAGCCCATCGCGGACCAGATCTGCAGTGCACGACTGAGTTACAACCGCAGTGTCGTCAGCATAGAGACTGTTGCTGGGGAAGGGACGTCATGTATAAAAAGTGAATAAAGGATAGTTCCAAGGGCCGAACCCTGAGGAACACCGGCCTCTATGCGCCGTAATGTCGAAAAATTATTTTTAATTTTGATTCTAAATTTCCTTTCTTCGAGAAAGGATTTTGAAAGTTTTATAAGCCAAAATGGGAAACCCCTTTGAATTAATTTGTGGAGGAGGCCCTCATGCCACACGTCAAAAGCTTTTGATACATACAGAAGCAAGATGCCAGTACTTTTGTCTTGGATGAGTCTACTGGTTATACGCTCCACCAGCCTGACTGCCTGCAACTCCGTGCTGTGCTCAGACCGAAATCCAAATTGGACGTCAGGAATCGTGTTGTGATCTGACGAGCAATTCTCAAGGTGACGTGTAATCACCTTTTCGGCAAGCTTAGATAGCGCAGACAGTAGGCTAATGGACGATAATCCTGCGGAAAAATTGAAACCACCTTCTTTGGAATCATTATGACATCAGCAACCTTCCATGCCTTTGGAAAGTACTGAGTTCTGAGAATTGCGTTAATTATTGCTACCAGATATGTCAAAGCCTTTGGCGAAAGTAACTTCAATGACTTATTTGTGATCTGGTCCTCTCCAGGTGCTTTACGCACCTTTAGGTCTTTAATATAACCTTGAAGCTCTGCTGGTGTGGAATGAGGAACCAGCTGTGATTCTTCGTGTGTGCTAGGTAGGGCTTCTGTAGAAGAATCTTCAGAAGAGGAATCACAAACAGAAGCATCACCGCCACTGACGCCATTGGTCTTAAAATATCTATCTAATATCTTACAATTTGTCGCTTCTCGTCGAGGTTATTATCCAGATCATAGTTGGGTAAGAACTGATCTTCCATGGCATCAGCAAAACCCTCCAACTTTTCCACAGAAGTGAAGATAACAGCTTTAGGACCATGGATATGAGGAAGTTGGTCCCGTTTGCCATTCCTTAGCGATTTTGCTGCTTTCCAGAGAGGAACACTTGAATCGAGCATTCCTGCCAGAAAGTCGCTCCACTGCTCGTTTCGGAATTCATGAAGTGCATTTCTCACTTCATGGACAAGATTTGTTGCCCTGCGGATGTTGTAGGGATGACAAGGTCTTTTCGCTTGTTTGATTCCTGACCCTTTTGTCAGAAATTTTTTGCCTAATGTCGACAGGGAGGAAAGGTCTGCCCGGTCTCCGTACAGGAAGAACGGCTGCACGTTGTAAAGCTTGTTGAACAAACCCTGTCCATTCCATTTGAGCGGCATCTATTTCATTCTCATCATCTATGATCAGAATATCTGGAAACTCTCTGAGAAGGGACTTGTATAGTTCCCAATCGACGCGTTTCTTTGGAGGAGTTTCCTCCTTCAAAGTATTCCCATCACCCACATCCAAAACTACAGGAAGATGGTCGCTTAAGATGTCATACATGACACGAGAAGTAATACTGCATCTACAGCTTCTAGATATTGCAAAATCAATTACATCTAGTGCTTGAAGATGATTGAATGGATAGTGTGTAGGCTCCTCAGTGCTATGTATGAGACACCCATTTCGAAATACAGGGTTATACAGCCCAATCCCACTAGTAGAATTTAGCCTGGAATATCATGCTCGATGTCTGCAGTTGAAGTCCTCTGCCACGAGAAGCGGGCCCGAGTAGTTCAAGAGGACCTCCAAATCTGCTTCACGTAACCTGGCACCACACTTGACATACACCGATGTGATCTTCAACGGGATGTCTCCTGCCATGACCACCACAGAAGCTGCCTTAATGGTTTGCATCTCAGCATTTGTGCTTCTGTGATAGTCAATACCACGTTTGATCAGCACCGCCAAGCCGCCACCCCGTCTTATCAGCGCGGATGACATAGTTCAAGAAAGCTAGACGATCTCCCGGATTAAGTAATGTTTCCTGCAGCAGAGCTACGTCTATGCATTCATCTAAAAGAACTTGGTGACAGTCCCGTTTTTTGGGAATGTCCCTTAGACCTAAACAATTCCAAAAAATAATTCTGATAGATGCAGGCTTTCTACTATTGTACCTAGACCTTTACCGGAAAAATCGCCTGCAAGGCCTGTGTGATGCTTATCAGAGGACTAATTATTTACTGCAAAGACTTTAGCACTGTTGCCAAGTCCACGCTTTGAGCAGTGGAAGGTGAGCTCGAGGCAGCAGGAGTAGTCCAGGTTGCAACCTTGGCTGCGTCCGCGTATGAGTTGGTTAGCCTTTGTGCGATGACTTGTAGATTCCTCCTAGGAGTGAATCTGCAGGTGGGACTGTTTGCCGGATGATTCCCACCACAGTTCGCACATTTGTGCACATCGTGTGCTGTTTGAGGGCACAGATGTGTCATGTGGTCTTGGGCACATTTCAGACACTTTGGAGAAGCACCACAGTACGACTGAGCGTGTCCATACTTCTGGCAGTAGTGACACTGTCCTATCAATCGGGAGTTCTTTTGCACCTCAACTTTGACAGACAGTCCTAGAAATTCGTGCTCATTAAAAACTTGCTGAGATTTTTCTGTCTTTGGCAGAATCACCACTACCAAAGGCATGGGCACGCCACCGTTGCGCTTCAGGCTAGTTATGTGGTGGCGAGCATAACCCTTCTGCTCGAGCTCCTCTTTGATTTCCTGCTCTTTAGTTGATGCTGGGATCCCTCGGATGACAGCGTGGATATTTCTCCCGGAGGGCAGAGGAAATGTGTGGTGAGGAATACTTTCCTCTTTAAAAAGACGGATTACCTTCCGATAATCGTCCTCGCTTTTGGGTACTATACATATCCCAGCAATAACAGCTACTGCACGCGTAATCTTAATGAAAGAATAGTTTATGGTGCGCCATTTTGTCGCATCCCTCAATGCAACAGGAGTCACTCGGCCTTGACGAGTTTGTTGATCCTGTGTATTAACCGTAGCTTGAGATAGCGGAGCACCAATGTTGCTGCCAGCCGATGGAGCAGCTGGTGATAGTGATATAGGCGTTCCAGCCTGTTTTGAGGTTGGGGTTTGCACATCCATTGGCTGGCTGGCAGAAGTAGAAAGAACTGACGAAGGCGGTATTTGGTTTACTGACGTTGCGCTTATTGGGGATCTGTGTGTAGGTAAAGGCAAAAATTCGTCTACTTTACTAACTGTTCGCTTTTTGTGACGTCACGTCGTCGGGCAGTAGTGAAATCACCACCCTGTATATCATCGTCAGTCTCAGTATGTAAATCAGTAGTGGGGCTGTCATGTCTGGCGCTTTGACAATTTGGAAGAACAGTCATTATTAGGCATGAATTTTTTAAGAAGATTATTAAGATTAAAAACCTGGGTATTTAGTGACTCAACGCAGTCCGTCAGTCTCTTGATTTGCTCTACTCCTTGATTTGTTGTGCCTGGTCTGCAGTGATGCGATGTAGCTTATCCTGCTGCTCTGTTTAATAGCTGCCATCGTATTTCACCATAGCAGCCGCTGTGGACGTCTCGCTCTGGTGCCGCGTGCTTTCGAATTTTTGTTGCTGGCTCTGAAGCTAATCAAAATTCGGGTTGCCCCCATTTGTTGCCGTGGAAGTGTCACCAAGTGACCCCCAAACTTATATTCCATATCTATTTCTGCTTTCGACTCAAATTATATAATAAAAATCGCTAGACTCAATTCTGACACTTCGTGTCGGTTGACGTCTTAGACGTCATTGATCTATTGGGTGTGTTCAACGGGACCTAGCGCAAAAGCGCTAGCGTGGAAGCGCTTGCAGGCGCTAGGAGTGACCGTTGAACGACTTTCCTTTTGACGTGATAAAACTGTCATATCCATTTCGATATTTTAATATTTATTATTTGTATTGTCAAAAACCTAGGCTATAAAATCACAAAACCTGATATTAAATTGACACTAAACAAAGGTAGCTGCTTCTCTCAGAACTACAAATAACTTTTTTCCAGTTATGTGCTGCTTTGCTAACCAAACAGCGCTTTTTTAAAGCGCTTATCAAGCTCACTGGCGCTTTTTTGACAGCTTGTCGTTCATGTCGTTAGTTAGCGCAAAGCGCCCACAAGCGCTGACGTCCGCTAAGTTCCGTTGAACACTACCATTGTGTCATTATTATGCGTTTAAATCGTACAACTCATAGCTCCGGGCGTAAGCATAGTATTCAACTCGCGCTAATGGTAATAACTCACTTGTTGATTTATATCACTCGCCCTCGGCTCATGCTGCAAACTTCAATTGCGTGAGTTATTACTGTCATTACCGTTCATTGAACAATATACTACTATTATTACGTCAACATTTTATTTCTCACTTTTCAGTTAAATAAGTTTCTCAACCTTCTATTTTTGTTATTTTTGCTCTCGATGTACTCGCGATCCCACTTTAGATTTATCGCCCCCCCCTCAAGGGTGGCCCGCCTCTAGGTGGAAAATCACTCATGCAAGTAATTCCATGAACATCGGGAAGACAAGAATAAAATTACTTGTCACCTTTTTCTATATTTCGTGTTACTACCTAATAGAGGAACTGGCTTGCGAAAGTTAGTTCTGGTTATTCAAAGTTTCTAACAAGGTTTTTGCAGCATTAAGAGCCAAAAACTTTATCAGCTATGCAGGTGTACAGTATGTACTTGACTGGCTCAGGTGATGTTTTACCCGAATTAGAGATCAAATATTCAGGGCAGCATATTACGCGGAATCGATTCAGTTTTTCCGTTATCCAGGGCAGCAGCAAATGCTAAATTTCGCACAGTTTGCTATCTGCATGAATTTAGCGATGTTAATGCAAACTGGCAGGGCTGTTGGGGAGCGGCACCATAGACCAAGGCGCACTGGCCCATGCCTCATGCAATATTGCCACGTGGCTCATTTTTGTTAAAAGGCAAACGACCGCGCGCCTGTTTACTTTATAAGGCAGCAAACGAATGTGCCTACGTATGTTTGTCAGCATACCTGTTTCGGTATTCCAACGTATGGAATTAATACATGACCGACATCTCTTTAGCACAAACGGCGCAAAATGACAGGTTCCTGCGTCAAAAACTACTAACTTGAATTAGATAGGTATAATCTGATTTAAATAGCACTGTGGAGTTCTATGAAAATAGGCATGTATTTACGTAGATTATAGAAAGAAATTAAGAAGTTGAACTATGTTGAGACCTACAATGTGTTTTGAGAATTGCGGCTCGGATACAATACTCAAAAAAGAACGACTACTGACCTAAAAATTTTCTGTAGGTTTTAGTATGCATGTACCTAATATGTATTATATGGATTGATGGAAGGACATATTTGCCTAATACTAGAAACATTCTTTTGATTTTGAGTATATAGAAGACCTTAATTAAGTTGTCAGGAATTTTGTGTAAAAAGTGCTGTTAAATAACCCACACTCAAACCCACAATTTAGTAACTAAAAATAAGTTTAATCAGTATTGAAAGCTGTATGAAATGATGGTAGAAACATCAACATAATAAAATCCAGGGACATAGGTAACAAGGAAGACTAAGAAAAATGTCTTGAATTCTATTTTGTTAGACTTTGGTCATATACATCGTCCTAATGGTTAGTCTCCATGCGAAGTTGCTGTCAAAAGAAAATCGGAGAAGATCTACTTTAGCATTGGTGGCATCCAGTTCTTCCCAAACATGCTCTCTTGCTGTCACTTGCCTTCAAATAAAGAACTTGATAGAATAATTTCTATGGGTTGTTTTGTTGCTGCCGCGTTAGAGGGAGAAAAGCATAATGGTCCTTTGAACTCGCTCTAGTGGTGAGAGAATTCTCATGAAATAAGTAAGACAAGTATAAAAAATGCGTCATATTTAAAAGGTGATACTTCTTTATACCTCACGAATTATTTTCACCATAGCCAGAAAAGCTATTGAATTAAGGAATATTGTCCATATTTTAGATTTCCTTACGGACAGTCATCAAGCTTTTCTAATTTTCTAGAAATAAGACAGCTCACAGCCTCTTCCTGGTTGGTGTTCATAATTTTTTATATAATTGAGTGTTTCTGAACCTTTCAGAATTTGCGAACCAATTTTGAATCACAATTATCATCGCGCTCCCTTCCTCTCTGAAGTTTGCTTTTTAACTCCAGCGTTCTTAGCGAAACATTGCTGTCTGTTCCTCATCGTCAATTTACTATCAGCATGCCAAGATGCACTAGTTGACTTTGCACAATTTTTTTGACGCCATTCATAGTTTTCCAACATCTATCTTATGCTTTACCTTCGAATTTAGTTGATTTTCTAGCCGCTTTATATTCCTAACTAAACGTTGATTAACTTAGACAACAATTGGAGTCTGCGGTGTTATTGGAAAGCAATAACATAGATATTGAATGATAAATTCCGCTAGTTTTTCAGATGTCTCACCCGCTCGATGTTTTCCAGCGTCCTCGCAGTCTTCGTGGGACAAGGTGGCTTTTCCTTTACCATCATTCCTGTTGTCATCAGACTGTTAACCCACCTGATCTGAGAATGGTATTGCGGCTGGGAATAATATTGCCACGGCGGCCTCTTTTTCGTCACATCGAGGAATCCAACTGGAAGTAACTTTAACCGTTTTACTTCACTACTCGATACAGAAACACTTAACCCTATCTCAACTCAACTTTTTTCAAATACCTGCTCCTGCCTCGCTGCCCGTGGCATCTTAAGTGGGTGACACACGTACGAGCTTTAACTACGCGGTTTTAAGTTTGCGAACTTACTCGGCTCGACGTCGGCGTCGGTGACACACGTGAAGCTGAAGTTACACATTTTGATAATTTTGCTGAATCAACAAAAGTTTTAATAAACGCCAAACACAACAAGCGTTGCGCATCTATGGACTGCCGAAACGAAATGGTGCATCGCGCGAGCCGAGACAAGCTACGAGCAGGATTTCAAACTAGTTGGATCGCCGGCGATTTGCGCGACGGTTTTAAACTACGGGTACTTACGGTGACACACAGGCGAAAAAGGTCATCGAGCCATAAGTACGCATACTTACTCGTACGTGCATCATTCCTTTTATATACACTTCATCGAACCATCTAGAGAATTCGAGACATTCAGATGACATTCTAGAACGCCCATCCGTCATTCCCGAAAACTCCAGATGATTCGATGAGGTTTACACGTCAAGATCTAATCTAACGCTTTGACTTCACATCATGCATGGCAACTAATACACTAATACACCAATACCATAATATACAGCACGCTACAATATGGTGGCGTCCAAGGTTGAAATGAAAACGGTTCAGCCGCTGCGCATTCGCCACAACCGACTCAGCATTTTCAACATACGCGTCATAAGCGATCATACGGTGCCCTACTGTCCACTGTTCCATAGCTACTGAAATACTGATATGGCATTATACAAGGTGAGCTTTTAGTACCGGTTCGGTCGATAACTCCACTACTGTAGAAGATAGCGAAAAAAGTTGTATACAAAAGTTGTAGCCACGGATATGCTCCTTGCTGAGAAAATATTTAGATTTATACATGGTGATCCATAACTACGTGGTGATGCAATCATGCATTTTTTTAAATGATATTATTATATATATGTAAAATCTACTAATGATTTCCGTTCTTACAATATAGGGTATTGTTACATCATACAGGGTATTTCAAAAGTTATGACCATTTTCATATCCAAATCGCTCTCAAATGAACGTACTGTATATCAAAAAGTGATGAATCAAAAATTATTTTTTTTACACGGATGAATAAAAAATATTCTCCGGCTTTAATGAACGCTTGCGACGCATATTCGGATACAAGGTGATGTAGAATGCAAAATCTAGATTTTCTCTCATTTTTTAAATGTAACCCCCAATATTTTATTATACCAAAGAATTGCTTTTAATATGCCCTTTCATCTTTGTATAGCGCTTGTTGTGGCTGTATCCCTCAGTTTCTGAGATATTTCGATTTTTTTACAAATTTTTAGATATACCTCCTATTTGTTTACTAAAATTTATTTGTTTTGAGAAAATACTATCAAATTTTATTCTTGTTTAACAAACAACTGAAATATAAGGCCATAATAGTGCTTGATCAAGTCAAAACACTGAATTAACGAGATATTATAGGTCAGGTGTGCTGAGGAAGCAATTTTATAGACGTCATGCATAATTATCAAGCAGATCCATCAGGTAGGCTATCAAATATTAAACGACACAGTCCAGATAAAGCGATTTTTCAATATTTGAAACGCATTAGTTTTAGAGTGCCTCCGTTCTGGATATTGGTGTTAAAGTTGATGTATTCTGGAGGCAAGTATAGGCAATTTGTCAGATTCTCCTAAATACCCTCAATAGGAAAAATAATTTTTAAGGCTCATTCGTTTACACAGTACGGAGTTATTGAACAGGTTATGAAAACTGTCAATTTTTCGAAGTCTACCTGATAAATCTGCTTGATAATTATGAATCACGCCTACAAAATTGTTTCGTCAGCATACTTGACTTTATTATCTCGATGATTCAAAGTTTTGACTTCATCAACTACCATCATGACCTTATGATTTAGTTGTTCGTTAAACAATAAACAAATTTGATAGTACTCTCCCAAAATAAATAAATTTCTGTACACAAATAGAAGCTATATTTTAAATTTACCTAAAAATCGAAATATCTCTGAAAGTGATGGGCGTAGGTACAACAAGTGCTACACAAAGACGAAAGAACATATCAAAAGCAATTCTTTGGTATAATCAAATATTGGGGGTTACATTTAAAGAAAAGAGAATCTGGATTTTGCATTCTACATCACCCTGTATACGAATATGCGTCGCGGGCTTCTTTCATGGCCGACTCCAAAACTAGAGGATTTTTATAATCTGTCCATATAAACAAAATAATTTTTGATTCATTATTTTTTGATATACAGTACGTTCGTTTGACAGCGATTTGGATATAAAAAATGTCACAACTTCTGAAATACCCTGTATAATATTATAATACCTTATATTCTCAGAAAAGAAATTATTATTGGAATCTAAAAATGGGATAATATATATAGTGCTTCATTCAAAAAAATATATGTTTGCATCACCACGTATTTATGGATCACCGCGTATAAATCAAAATAATTTCTGAGCAAGGAGCATATCCGCGGCTACAACTCTTGTGTACAATTTTTTTCGCTATCTTCTACAGTAGTGGAGTTACCAACCGAGCCATTACTGAAAACTCCCCCTATATAGCAACTGGACTGATACCTGAATCCCCTCCCTACCGCCGCTAGCGACTTTATATTAGCCATTTGAAAAACGCCAGGTTTCCGTCGATCACCCTGTATTAAACCTTCTTTCGAGAAGCATCACCTTTTTGTATTTCGTGTCATTAATAGACGAAACTGGCTTGCGAAAGTTAGTTCTGGTTGTCGAAAGTTTCTAACAAGCTTTTTACAGCGTTGAGAGCCAAAAACTTCATCAGCTGTGCAGGTGTACAGTATGCACTTGACTGGCTCTGGTGATATTTCACCCGAATTAGAAATAAAATATTCAGGGCAGCATATTACGTGGAATCGATTCAGTTTTTCCGGTATCCAGGGCAGCAGCAAAAACCGAAGTTCCCATAGTTTGCTATCTGCATGAATTCAGCGATGTTAATGCAAACTGGCAGGGCTGTTGGGAAGCGGCGCCAAAGGTCAAGTCGCACTGCCTCATGCCTCGTGCAATATTGCCACGAGGCCCATTTTTTTTAAAACGCAATCGACCGCGAGCCCGTTTACTTTATAAGGCTGCAAATGAATGTACTTACGTATGTTTGCCGGTATATCTGTTTCAGTATTCCAACGTACGGAATTAATACATGACCGACATCTCGTTAGCGCAAAAGGCTCAAAATGACAGGTTCCTGCATCAAAAACTACAAACTTCAATCCAATTTAAATAGCACTGTGGAGTTTTATTTATTTAACTTATGAGAATAGGAATGTATTTACGTAGATTATAAAAAGAAATTAAGAAGTTGATCTATGTTGAGATGTTGAGATCTGCAATATGTTCTGAGAATTGCGGCTCGGATACAATACTCGAAAAAGAACGACTATTGTCCTAAAAATATTCTATAGGTTTTAATATGTATGTAATACGGATTGATGGTTGAACATATTTGCCTAATACTGGAAACATTCTTTTGATCTTGAGTATATAGAAGGCCTTAATTGAGTTGTTAGGAATTTTGTGTAAAAAGTGCTGTTAGATAACCTACATTAAAATCCACGTTCCCTAAACTGAGTAACTAAAAAAAGTTTTATCATCTGGAAAATTGTATGAGATAGCAGATATATCTATGAGTCTTTAACGGATAATAGTGAATTGTGTGATCGTAGACACATCAACATATAAAGTCCAGGGACATAAATTACAAGGAAGACTAAGAAAAATCGGAAAAATGAATGGTACTGGCTGGATTCGAACCAGCGTCTTCGGCATTCTAGGTCAGCACCCTACCAACTGTGCTACGGTGCCCCGCACCACAGCCGATATACAGCGCCTATGACCCCGTTATTTCTGTGAACGAAATGATTGGTATCATCTCTCTCTTGCGGAGTAAGCAAGCACCTTTCGTCACATGAAATCCTGGCCGACTAAGGAGTCGTAGTTCAGTAGCATAGAGAGCTGTCGTGCAAATAGTGGCGAAAGATTCACACTCACCCAACTGCCGACTAGATGTCTCTTGATGACTGAAATACATGGTTGGAGAGATACAGGGAAGTGGTGGGTGTCGGTGGAGTCGACACCGGGTCATAGGCGCTGTATATCGGCTGTGGTGCGGGGCACCGTAGCACAGTTGGTAGGGCGCTGGCCTAGAATGCCGGAGACGCTTCATTTTTCCGATTTTTATGTGAACCAAATGATTGGAATATTTGGAGTTCCTCTATCCCTACACCATACTCATCAAAAAGGTAGACAAGGATCAGAGACCTTTAAAACATGTAAACACGAAGTTTGAGCGATTTTGTATTTCGTGTTATGAATAGACGAAACTGGCTTCCTAAAGTTAGTTCTGGCTTCTTACAGCATCGAGAGCCAAAAACTTTATCAGCTATGTAGTATGTACTTGACTGGCTCAGGTGATATTTTACCCGAATTAGAAATCAAATATTCAGGGCAGCATATTACGCGGAATCGATTTAGTTTTTCCGGTATCCAGGGAAGAGCGGCAAATAATACTAAATTTCCCATAGTTTGCTATCTGCATGAATTCAGCGATGTTAATGCAAACTGGCAGGGCTATTGGGGAGCGGCGCCATAGGCCAAGTCGCGCTGGCTCATGCCTCATGCAATATTGCCACGTGGCCCATTCTTGATAAAACGCAAACGACCGCATGCTTGTTTACTTAATAAGGCTGCAAATGAATGCACCTACGTATGTTTGTCGGCATATCTGTTTCGGTATTTTCCAACATACGGAATTAATACATAACCGACATCACGTTAGCGCAAAAAGCGCAAAATGTCAGGTTTATCCATCAACAAAAGGTATGTATTTACGTAGATTACAAAAAGCAATTTTGAAGTTGATCTATGTTGACATCCACAATGGTTTTGAGAATTGCAGCTCGGATACAATACTCTCGAAATAGAACGACTACTGTCCTAAGTTTTGGTATGTATGTAATATGTATATAGGTATTATATGGATTGATGGGAGGACACATTTGCCTAACACTGTAAACCTTCTTTGCAATTTGCGTATATAGGAGCCTATATTTAAGTTGTTAGGAATTTTATGTAAAAGGTGCTATTAAATAACCCACATTCAAACCCACGTCCCTTAAAATGAGTAACTAAAAATAAATTTAATCAGTATTGAAAGCTGACCAGATAGCAGATATATCTATGATTCTTTAACGGTAAATAGTCTAATGGTAGACACATCAACATATAAAGTTCAGTGACATAAGTAAAAAGGGAGACTAAGAAAATTATCTTGAATTCTATTTTGTCAGACTTTGGTCATATGCATCGTCCTGATGGTTAGTCTCCATGCGAAACTGCTCTCAGAAGAAAATTGGAGAGGATCTCCTATAGCATTGGTGGCATCCAGTAGTTTCCAAACATGCTCTCTTGCTGTCACTTGCCCTCAAACATAGAAGCTGATAGAATAATTTCAGTCCTTAGTGGCTATGGGTTGTTGCTGCCACGCTAGAGAGAGAAAAGCATTGTGGTCCTTTGAAGTCGATCCAGTGAGATGAGCATAAAAGATGGCTTTTAAATATTTTCATGGTCCCTGGATAGTTATAACGGCAGAAGTAGGAAATCTGTAGGAAAGCGACATATTTGGAAGGTGATACCTTTTTGTACCTCCCGAATTATTTTCAGCATAGCCAGAAAAGCTATTGCATTATGGAATATTGTGCATATTTCAGACTTCGTTACACAATTACACATTGTCATCAAACTTTACTAGTATCCTACAACTAAGGTTGCTCACAGCTTTTCCTCATTGGTGTTAATATTTTTTTATGTAATTCAATGTTTCTCTACCTTTCAGAGTTTGCGAACCAATTTTGAATCATAATTGTCATCGCGCCCCCTTCCTCTCTGAGGTTTCGATTTTAACTCCAGCGTTCTTAGCGGAACACTGACGTCTGTTCCTCATCGCCAATTTACTATCAGTATGCCCAGATGCACTAGTTGACTTTGCACAACTCTCTTGTAACATGCATAGTAAGATTCATTCATAGTTCTTCAATATCTATTTTATTCTTTTCCTCCAAAATTTAGATGATTTTTAAGCCGCTTCCCACTCCTAACTGAACGTTGATTAGCCTAGATAACAGTTGGAATCTGCAGGGTTATGGGAATGCAATAACATGAGTATTGAATGACTACTTCAGCCAGTTTCTCAGATTTATTAAACCTTATCATCAATTATGCAACTGCACTATATATATATCTATATAAGCTTTTAGTAGCACTTAGCCTATAAATTCAACAAATCACACTCCATCGAAAACATGAGTTTCCACACAAGTTGAATAAACACCATGTTTGCCTTTGTGAAACAGGATTTTCTACCGTTGCTGCTATGAAGACAAAATACAGGTCTCATCTAAATCTTGCAAAGCAGCTTAGAATGTCAGTCTCTAATATTAAATTTTCTTTCGAGAAGCTTTGCTCTGCAAGACAGGCGTAACGAAGTCACTAATAGGTACATATCCTTGTTAATTTAATACTCATAAGTTATTTAGTTTTCAAGTATTGAATACATTCCTATCTATAAGTATATTTTAACAGTATGCAAGCGTACCTATATTCTATTTTTTATTGCGTCAAAATATTTTTTTGCTCTTTTCAGCTTGAAAAGTTTCTCAATAATATCTTTTTGTTTTTTTTTTTTGAGGACAGGAGCGAAATAACTTGTCACCTCTTTTAGATGGTATATTCTTAGTAAATGGAACTGGCTTCAGAAAGTTAGTTCTAGTTGTCTGAAATTTCTAACAAGGTCTTTGCAGAGTTGACGGCCAAAAATATTATCAACTTTGCAAGCCAACATGTACTTGACTCGCTCAGGTGCTATTTTACCCGAATTAGAAATGAAATGTTCAAGGCAGCATATTACGCGAAATCGATTCAACTCTTTCGGTATCCAGGGCAGCAGCAAAAAACAAAATTTCCCACAGTTTGCTGTCTGCATGTTTACTTTATGAAGCTTAATTCAGATGCACACGACATCCGACGATACGACGGTACAAAACTGTTCTTATTGGTTGAAATGTTCAAAATTATGTCAAATCAAAATATTTAATAATTAGTACTGTGGAGTTATTTATTTAACTTGCGGGAAAACGGATGTATTTACTAAATTGCAAAAGGAAATTTAGAAGCTGATTTACGTTCAGGTGTATAATGTGTTTTGATAGTTAGCAGCTTGCGGCTCAGATACAATTCTCGAAAATGAACAACTAATATCTCAAAAAATGGCGTCAAGTGTCTTCACTCATTATTGGTGCTAAACATATTTGGAGTTTTGACGAAAGGTGCTTGCTTACTCCGCAAGAGGAAGATGATTCCAATCATTTAGTTCACAAAAAAATGAAGGGTACCGGCTGGATTCGAACCAGCGTCTTCGGCATTCCAGGCCAGCGCCCTACCAACGGTGCTACGGTGCCCCGCACCACAGCCGATATACAGCACCTATGACCCGGTGTCGACTCCACCGACACCCACCACTCCCCCGTATCTCTCTGCGAACCATGCATTTCAGTCATCAAGAGACATCTAGTCGGCAGTTGGGTGACTGTGAATCTCTCACCACTATTTTTCTCCGATTTTTCTGTGAACCAAATGATTGGAATCATCTCCCTCTTGCGAAGTAAGCAAGCACCTTCATCACATGAAATACTGGCCGACTGAGGAGTCGTAGTTCAGTAGCATAGAGGTGAGAGATTCACATTCACCCAACTGCCGACTAGATGTCTCTTGATGACTAAAATTCATGGTTCGCAGAGAGATACGGGGGAGTGGTGGGTGTCGGTGGAGTCGACACTGGGTCATAAGCGCTGTATATCGGCTGTGGTGCGGGGCACCGTAGCACAGTTGGTAGGGCGCAGGCCTAGAATGCCGGAGACGCTGGTTCGAATCCAGCCGGTACCCTTCATTTTTTTTTATTTTTCTGTGAACCAAATGATTGGAATATTTGGAGTTCCTCTATCCCTAAACCATACTCATCAAAAAGGTAGACAAGGATCAGAGACCTTTAACCTTTAAGACATGTAAACACGAAGCTTGAGCGATTTTGTATTTCGTGTTATGAATAGACGAAACTGGCTACCTAAAGTTAGTTCTGGCTTTTAAGCGGGGTCGAGAGCCAAAAACTTTATCAGCTTTGCAGGTGTACAGTATGTACTTGTCTGCCTCTGGTCATATTTCACCCGAATTAGAAATCAAATATTCAGGGCAGCATATTACGGGGAATCGATTCAGTTTTTCCGGTATCCAGGGCAGCAGCAAATAATACTAAATTTCCCATAGTTTGCTATCTGCATGAATTCAGCGATGTTAATGCAAACTGGCAGGGCTGTTGGGGAGCGGCGCCAGAGGCCAAGTCGCACTGCCTCATGCCTCATGCAATATTGCCACGTAACCCATTTTTGTTAAAACGCAAACGACCGCGCGCCTGTTTACTTAATAAGTCTGCAAATGAATGTAGCCTACGTATGTTTGTTGGCATATCTGTTTCAGTATTCCAACATACGGAATTAATACATGACCAATATCTCGTTAGCGCAAAAGGCGCAAAATGTCAGGTTCCTTCATCAACAAAAGGTATGTATTTACATAGATTACAAAAATCAATTTTGAAGTTGATCTATGTTGAGCTCTCAATGTTTTGGTATGTATGTAATATGTACATAGGTATTATATGGATTGATGGGAGGGCACATTTGCCTAACACTGGAAACCTTCTTCTAATTTTTCGTATATAGAAGGCTGCATTTAAGTTGTTAGGAATCCAAACCTATCCAAACCCACGTTCCCCAAACTGAGTAACTAAAAATAAGTTTAATCAGTATTGAAAGCTTGTATGAGATAGCAGATATATCTATGACTCTTTAACGGTAATTAGGGACATAAGTAACAAAGTAGACTAAGAAAAATATCTTGAATTCTATTTTGTTAGACTTTGGTCATATACATCATCCTAATGGTTAGTCTCCATGCGAAGTTGCTCTCAAAGGAAAATCGGAGAGGATCTACTATAGCATTGATGGTATCCAGTACTTTCCAAACGTGCTCCCTTGCTGTCACTTGCCTTCAAATAAAGAAGTTTATAGAATAATTTGGCTATGGGTTGTTGCTGCTGCGCTAGAGAGAGAAAAGCATTATGGTCCTCTAAAGTCGCTCCAGTGGTGAGAGAATTCTCATCAAATATAAGTAAGATAAGCATAAAAAATGGCTTTTAAATATTTTCATGCTTCCTCAAAAGTTATAACGGCGAAGGTGGGGGACTTGGAGTAAAGCGACATATTTGGAAGGAGATACTTTTTTATACCTACGACCTATTTTCAGCATAGCCAGAAAAGCTATTGAATTAAGGAATGTTGTCCATATTTCAGATTTCCTCACGGATAGTCATCAAACTTTTCTAATTTTCTATAAATAAGGTAGCTCACAGCCTCTTCCTGGTTGGTGTTCATGAGCTTTTATGTAATTGAGTGTTTCTGTACGTTTCAGAATTTGCGAACCAATTTTGAATTACAATTATTATCGCGCTTCCTTTCTCTCTGAAGTTTGCTTTTTAACTACAGCGGTCTTAGCGAAATATTGATGTCTGTTCATCATCGTCAATGACTTTAAGCTAATTTACCTCCTGGAGGTAATGCAGTTATCCAGAAAACCACATTGTTCATAGTATGACCACTTTATGTGATAACTGCCACTGCCTGACGGAAGACCATTGTATACCCTCCTCTCCTTTAAATATTTGTTACGTATACTTTTTCCACATGTATTCTACTTCTTGTGCTGAAAACAGTGAAATTAAAGATATTTCACCGTTATAAACTTTTGAAGAACATACCTGGAATTCCTAAAATTGTTCCTATAGTCTCCCATGAACTTTGCTTCATCAGGGTGTCATGGTACCTAGGATCTTTGGGATTCCATAAATAGGGAAACCCACGTACAGCATCAATGATGCTTTCGGTATCATGGCTCGACATTTTGGGTTTGGCACAGAAGTCGGAGGGCACAGACACTATTTGCAGTATTCGCACGAATCTCCAGTGCCAGTGATTGTTCTTCACCAACGATAAAAAGCACATAAAAAGCGATTGTTATCATGATACTACGACCATAGACTACGACTCGACTTTAACAGCATCACAGCATGATACTACATACTACGTCCATTGCTTTGTTCTTAGGTCCTGTTATTGTCCTTTTTTCAAAGGTTATGGTTTGTTTGACATCATTCTCAGCAATTTGATAGTCGACCATGGGTTGATATTCCGCCACAGATCATAATTTTATGTTCTGTGCATTTCGCGCATGGTCAGAACGCCCATCCGAAATTCCCGAAAACTCCAGATGATTCGATGAGGTTTACACGTCAAGATCTAACCTAACACATTGACTTTACATCATGCATGACAACTAATACACTAATAGACTAATACGATAATATGCAGCATGTTACAATATGGTGGCGTCCAAGGTTGAGATGGAAACGGTTCTGCCGCTACGCATTCGTCATAACCGACTCAGCATTTTTAACATACGCGTCATAAGCGATCATACGGTGCCCTACTGTCCACTGCTCCATAGCTACTGAAATACTGATATGGCATTATACAAGGTGAGCTTTTAGTACCGGCTCGGTCGATAATTCCACTACTCTAGAAGATAGCGAAAAAAGTTGTATACAAAAGTTGTAGCCACGGATATGCTCCTTGCTCAGAAAATATTTAGATTTATACAGGGTGATCTATAACTACGTGGTGATGCAACCATGCATATTTTTAAATGAGACACCCGAGGAGACACACTATATATTATTCCACATACAAATTCTACTAATTATTTTCGTTCTTACAATATACGGTATTGTTACATTATACAGGGTATTTCAAAAGATATGACCATTTTCATATCCAAATCGCTGTCAAATGATAACAGTTCAGCCGCTGCGCAGCCATAACCGACTCAGCATTTTTAACATACGCGCCGTAAGCGATCATACGGTGCCCTACTGTCCACTGCTCCATAGCTACTGAAATACTGATATGTATAAACATACTTTATTTTAACCATCATTCTGCAAGACACTCACCCCGTAAGTACCCGTCTATGTTTACGAAAATTTGGTACCATGTGTTTATTTTCTATGGCACTTAATAAAGGTAGGACCAAGAATCTATGAACGGCCCTTTTGTAACGATGTTATGACTATTCGCTTTGCCTATCGTAACGCGTGGTACTTCAGTGAGGGTGGTTGTGGATGCAATTGGTGAGTTTTTCACTGAGTATATTTCTGCATTTATCCGTATATCATTGCATGTGTCAGGGTGACAAAATTTTATAATTCAAAAATACTATTATCCAAGAGTGTAGTTAAAAATACAACGTAAAAACGATGCCTTAAAGTATTAGGACAGACAGAATTTCAATCGTATGTAAGATAATAAATATCCAGCCGATATTATTTTCTGAACAGTCTTTTGAGCTTCACAATAATTTAGGCGGTCTGTTACACTAAAATACGGTCCAAAGTTGTAAAATGTTTACTTAAGGGGTCTGGATACATGCATTTATACATACGTATTTGCCATGTAAAACGCGGACTCAATTTCTCGCATAACTCACTCTATTTTTAGACTACATATATAGTATTTCAGAAGGCGATAGCTAAGACTTTAATGAATGATAACTATTTTTGATTTTCTCAAAAAAGTTTTTTAATATGCAAAAAACTCGCAATGCAAAATCATACATTCTATGAATGCTTGTAATTTAACAACCAAACACGATACCAAAAAAAGGGGAAATAATGTACAAGCGCAAGCTTTCTTCTTCAGTTTGCTCTTTGAGTCATTACTGTAAGCTTAAAGGTAATATCAGGAGCTTGGAAATGCGAAATTCATTTTTTATGGCGACCTTTGAACCTTACCTTTGGACCTTTTGACCTTACCTTTCGATTTTTGGACTTATCTCCCCTCATCTTGGACACACACACACACACACACTGGAGAAAGGGAACAGGCGGCCACGCCTCCTCGCTAACACGGAATACGTCTTTTCTTGGATTCTCAATTTCGCGCGCTGTACCCTAGACCCTTAATGCCTGCGTGAGAATACGTCCGCTTCTCTCCATACTAATCGACCACAAATATCATTTCATATAGTAACTAGTTATACTTCCTACAGTAAAGTGGTCTTGTAAATTGTTTGTGATTGTGCAACAGCTTGGGTGAGTTTATCTTACAGAGTAGTACCCAATTCTACTAATTTTCTCTTTATTTATCAATATATTTATTTATTTCATTAATTCATTTGAGAACTTGTAGTAACAAGACAATTGACAAACTTTCATATGCAACTGCGATATGAAAACAGATAGCAATCTCGAAGTACATCGCGAGTTGACCCTTCGTGCTGAACTAGTACAAAGGAGTGGATACTTTGCGAGTTGCCTCTAGTATTTTAGTGAGTTGGCCTCACAGTTATCATGATAATTCTCCGCCCTAGTGATTTGAGCTCTTGGAGAGGTATTTCGTGAGTTGACCCTCAATACCGAAGACCCAAGTGCTGCTCAAGTTTTGTTATATGGGTGTCGTATAATTACACAGTATATTATTTCGAGTATTCTTTGGCGATATTTTTCGCGAGTTGACCCCTAACACCCATGACTTGAGAGATATTTGATTTATGTTCTGTGTGATTTATATGACTGCACAAGTTATATGCTTTTTGTATGGTTACACAGTATATTATTTCATGTATTCTTTTGGATGAGGTATTTCGCGGGTTGACCCTTAATACCTTTGACCCGAGAGATGTTTGATTTATGTTCTGTGTGATTTGTATGATTACAGAAGTCATATGTGATGTGATAAAGAGTTATTTGGAGTGTATCTATTTATGTTTATTTGTTTAAATTATAATAATTGCTAATCTGTAGGTAACGTGAATCACACCAATATAAAATAACGTCATGTTCTTCATTGAACCTATGGTAACATACTTTTTAAATTTATTCTTATTCACTGAATTGATTACTCAGGTATATTTTTATTTAATTTCCTGATGTGTCATCTCGAGCGCTTTTGCTGATACAGGCCCAACCTTTTATCGATGTTAGATTATATAGTTCTAGTAAGTTATCGTCTAAATATTTCATTGTGATCTTACTTAGCTTATTTTGCTTATTTGTTTATTGATTGAATTACTATCTTATTAAATGTTTTCAAGACACGCGCAGAATAATCAAAATAATCATATTTTTTTTTATCAACCTACATATGGCATTATATAGCAACTGGACTGATACCTGAATCCCCTCCCTACCGCCGCTAGCGGCCTTATATTAACCATTTGAAAAACGTCAGGTTGCCGTCGATCACCCTGTATTAAACCTTCTTTCGACAAGCATCACCTTTTTGTATTTCGTGTCATTAATAGACGAAACTGGCTTGCGAAAGTTAGTTCTGGTTGTGCAAAGTTTCTAACGAGCTTTTTACAGCGTTGAGAGCCAAAAACTTGATCAGCAATGTAGGTGTACAGTATGTACTTGACTGGCTCTGGTGATATTTCACCCGAATTAGAAATAAAATATTCAGGGCAGCATATTACGCGGAATCGATTCAGTTTTTCCGGTATCAAGGGCAGCAGCAAAAACCGAAGTTCCCACGGTTTGCTATCTGCATGAATTCAGCGATGTTAATGCAAACTGGCAGGGCTGTTGGGGAGCGGCGCCAGAGGCCAAGTCGCACTGCCTCATGCCTCATGCAATATTGCCACGTGGCCCATTTTTGTTAAAACGCAAACGACCACACGAATGGAATGGAATGGAATATTCCGGAGGACACCCACCACCATAATCCCGAGTCCAGGCAACCTCGCGCTACGCCCGGCGGCGCTGCGTGGAACTCACGTCCTGCTATTCCATTCCTTCGCCGCAAGCCCACCCGTTCCCCTCCCAATTTTGCCCAGAATTGCTTGGCAGTGACTGATTGCACTGCGGCCTTTCCCCGGCCTGCCCTTAAATTTTGCCCGTTTCCAAAGGGTGACTCTACTCGCGACGCGGAAGCACGACGGATCTGGTGTTAGGTCGATTTGGGGTCGCTGCCATCGGTATGGCTTCGCGATCGGTCTTCTACGTTGGTCTTCATCTGCGGGACTTTAACCGGAAGTCCACCGTAAGGATTTACCCCTGCTGCGCTGCGGATCTGAAACAGAAATGGTCGTTCGGTTATATTAGGTTTACAAGTCTTTAATGTTTAGTTGCATGAATAGCGGTTTGATTTATGTATTTAAAAGGATACTTGTCTTCTATCTTATCGACTGTGAATCCAGTCTAGGTCTTCTAGCAGCTGGGTCTTTGGCCCTTTGTGTCTTTCGATGGTCCTCGGGTCGTAGTCGATTGCTTCTCGAATCAGTCTGTTTTCATGCCTTTCATTCTTTGTGAAGAATTTTTCGGCTTTGGTCTTCATCTTTACTAAAACAGGTTGCTTCCTGAGTTCTTCGAAGATCTGCTGGTTCGAGATGTACCATGGAGCGTTCACCGCTTCTCTCAGTGCCATGTTGTGCTGCACTTGAAGCTTCTTCTTCCACGACTTCGCCACGTATCCCCACGCCACTGAGGCATACGTGATGATTGGGAGTATCACCATTTCTATTATCAGCAGCTTGTTCTTCAGTGATAGCTTGCTGCGTCTTCCTATTAGTGGTTTCAGCTTGGCTCTTGCTGTTCTGGCCTTGTTCACCTGGTCTTCTATGTGGTCTTTCCACGTGAGTTTTCTGTCCATTTTTACTCCCAGGTAGGTGGCTGCATCCTTCCATGGTACTTCTTTCCTCTCTCTTGTTGTTCTCCCCATTTCGGTACGTGGAACGCTCATTTTGATGTCTCCTTCAGGTTCAGCTCTTGTTCTTCTTAAGAGCACTGCCTCTGTCTTCTCCGGATTTAGCTGGATCTTCCATTTACAGCACCATCTCTGAAGCCTTGTCGTTGCTATCTGGAGGTAGTTCGTGATATGTCCTGGATGTTTGGACTTTGCTATGTAGGCTGTGTCGTCCGCAAACATTAACAGCTCCGTGTTTTCATACCTTGGTATGTCTGAGCTGTAGATTGCATAAAGCAATGGCGACAGGACGGCTCCTTGCGGAACGCCTGCCTCTACAGCTCTTGGTCCTGACTTCACGTCATTTATCCGTACTCGGAATCTGCGGTGCCGTAAGTAGGATTTTATCAGTTGTATAGTACCAGCTGAATATCCTAGGTCTTGCATTTTGTAGATCAGGCCATCATGCCAGACCGTGTCGAATGCCTTGGCGACATCCATCATTATCACTCCGGTGGCTTCTTTTTCCCTGAAACCTTTAGTTCCAGACTCGACGAGTCTGACTAACTGGTGTTCAGCGGAAAGTCCCCGTCGGAATCCGAACTGCTCGTCTGGCAGTACCTGGAGCTCGTTCGTTTCTTCTCGGAGTCTTCTTTCAACCACCCTCTCCGCTACCTTGCTCAGCGAGGTCAGTAGGCTGATTGGCCGGTAGTTTTGGGGAAATTTAGGATCTTTCCTTGGCTTCGGTATTAAAATCACTTCCGCCGTTTTCCACCTTTCGGGGTAGTAGTGCAGTCTTAGTATTGCATTTACTATCGCCGTGAGTACTGCAACTGCCTTGTTTGGTAGTTTTTTCAGTACCCTGTTGCCTATCCCGTCTATTCCGGGCGCCTTTTTCGTCTTCAGTGACCTTATGGTGTCCCTTATTTCTCCAGGGGAGGCAGGGATCATGTTAACACCATCAGTAGCTCTGGCGGCCCTTCTGGCTCTTCTTTCCACCTCTTCGACAAAGTCGTCATCTTCATCGGGGTGGCTGTACAGTCTACATTGCCTTTCCAGGCAGTCAGCGAAGGCTTCCGCCTTGTCCTGCGTAGTGTACACTATGCCATTTTCACCGTGCAAGGCCGGGAGAGGTTTGGTTCTCTTCCTGAGGATCTTCTGGAGGTTCCACATACCTGGGTCTGAGGGGGATAGCTCTTCCAGCTTCCTGTTCCAGTGGCGCTGGTGATGTTGTCTGAGCGCTCTTTTGACTTCTTCGGACTTTGTCTTTAGCTCCCTTTTGTGTTCAGGGGCTCTTGTCTGTTGAGCTATTCTTCGTGCTCTGTTTCTTTCGGAGATCTTTTGATTGATGTCTGCGGGCAGGTCTCTGAATCTGTTTGGCTGGGAGATATCGACTTCTGTTGTTGCTGTTACTAGTGCTTCTTTGATCTTCCCCTCCAAGACCTCTACTTCTTGCTCGATGTCGTCGGTCGATGCTACGAGTGGAACAGGACCTAGAATGTGGTGCAGACTCCGTGCAAATGTCTGCCAGTCCACTCTTCTTTGTATCCTGTGCTCCGTGTCGCTTTCCCCTTCCCCTATTTCTAGGACTATGGGGTTGTGGTCCGAGCTTCCTTCCTGAGTGACATCAATAGTGCAGGACATCTCCATCTTTTTCAAGATGGCTATGTCTATGACATCAGCTCTGGCACCAGTTACCGGATAAATGGTTGGTTCTTCGGGACCAAGGATGATGAAGTCCGGGTCTTCTAGGAGTGTCTCTAGCACTCTTCCGTGCGTGTTAGTCCGATTTGATCCCCAGCTGCCCGATTTGGCATTGAGATCTCCGATTATTACAGATCTTTCACCCATTTGTGATATTCTGTTTACGTCTTCAAGGTGCAGTGTAACTTGGGGTGGGACGTATATCGACGTTATGTTCACCCAGCCGTATGAAGCAGTTCGTACTGCCACTCCTACCGCTTCGGCTGTTCTTAATTCTGTTATCCCTAGCTGGTAGTGGATAATGTTGTTCTTGACAGCAATTAGTACTCCTCCGCCCCTCGCGTTTCTGTCCTTTCTGTACGTTGTATATCCTTGGATGGTCCAATGGGGAATTTTTTCCGAGAGCCACGTTTCTTGCAGTGCCATCACATCGTAATTCCCTCTTGTTAGGATTTCGCCTATTTCATACTTCTTGCCTTTCGCGCTGTTCACGTTCCAGCTGAGTATCTTCAGGAATGTAGGTGCAATGGATTGCTGAATAGCCATTTGGGTCCTAGTTCTTGTTTACTGACGCACCCCCGTATACCTTCTCCAGGTATTGGATGTACGCCTTCTTGGAATTTTCGTTTCCCATGATGAGGTGCATCATGTTGGCTGCGTGGGCTTGCGTGAAACCGCTTAGGGTTGCGTGGTCGACCTGGACCTGAGGTGGTCTTTGTCCCTGCACGTTCTGTGGTCTTGTTTACTTTATAAGCCTACGTATGTTTGTCGGCGTATCTGTTTTATTATTTCAACGCACGGAATGAATAGGACATGACCGACATCTCCTTAGCGCAATAGGCATGTTACCGCGTCAAAAACGGGCAACTTAAATTTGTGAACAGAACCAGATAGAATCTGGTTTAATTGGTACTGTGGAGTCTTATTTAACTTGCACGAAAAGGGATTTATTTACGTAAATTGCAAAAGGAAATTTAGAAGTTGATTTATGTTGAGATGTACAATGTGTTTTGGTAGTTGCCACTCAGCTACAATTGTCGGAAAAGAACAACTAATATCTCAACAAATGGCGTCAAGTGTCTTGACTCAGCCCTTCCCACTCATTATTGGTGCTAAAAATATTTGGAGTTCCTCTATTCCTACACCATGCTCAAAACATTTAAACACGAAGTTTGGGCGATTTTGAAAATTTCCATTTTTTATTTATATCTTGTCCGCCACTGGCAAGAAGAGCTACATGACGGCTGTTACCATTTTCTCCATGGTGTAGTAATAAGGTGTCTAAATTTCATCACAATTAATTTAGCAGTTTCCAAGTTACACGTTAGGATTATTATATGCATGTATCAACTTATTTCACAGATATAAAATTCAAAGGCAATAATCGAATAGGTCTAAAAGGCTGAAGATATCACGAAAATAATTGTTTTGCAGCGCAATGTTAGTATTTTATAAATACCACAAATGTTTGAGTTTTGAAGCTCTCCAACCACCTACTTAATTCTTGGGTTTTTAGACTGGCATCGTTTAGCGTTGAGGGTCTAGGGTATAGCGCGCGAAGTTGAGAATCCAAGAAAAGACTTATTCCCGTGTTAGCGAGGAGGCATGGCCGTATGTTCCCTGTCTCCTGTGTGTGTGTCTAAGATGATGGGAGATAAGTCCAAACATCCAAAGGTAAGGTCAAAAGGTCCAAATGCAAGGTCCAAAGGTCACCCTAAAAATGAATTTTGCATTTCCCAGATTCTGAAATTATCTTTAAACTTACAGTAACGATTCAAATAGCATATTGAAGAAGAAGTTTGCGCTATATCGCCTGTTTCGCCTTTTTTTGATATCGTGTTTGGTTGTTAAATTACGGACATTTGAAGAATGTATGATTTTGCATTGCGAGTTTTTTTGCACACTAAAAACTCTTTGAGAAAATCGCAAATAGTTGTCATTCATTAAGGTCTTAACTATCACCTTTCGAAATACTGTGTACGTAGTTTGAAAAACGAGTTTTTTTGTTTTATTTTATTTATGGTCGCGCTCCCGCAAAGGAGAGGACAGGTGTCGGTTCACGTTAGATTTGAAACGCTGCAGGTTGTAGCCGCCGGGAAACAAATTCCCCGGCAGCTTATTCCACGGCGTCGAAGTTCTCCAAAAGAAGGAATGCTGGAGGAGACTGGTTCGGGGAGTAAGGACCTCGACCTGGTAAGGATGAGCTAGCAGAACCTCTCTAGTGTTCCTGGTTCGGACGGCCTGTGGTGTTATTATCTGGGAGAGCTCACTCGAACATCTTCCGTGATGGAATGTGTAAAACAGGGACAGGTCAGCCACCCTCCTTCGATGTTCCAGGCTGTGGAGGTCCTTTGTGAGGTTAGGCGTATCGATTAACCTAATTGCTCTTTTCTGGATGATGTCCAGAAGCTTTAGAGAGTGTTTGGGAGCGCATCCCCACACATGAGAGCAACACTCCAGCGATGATCGGATCTGCGCCTTGTAGAGCAGCAGTAGTTGCTCTGGTGTATACAACTTCCCACAGCGGAACAAAACTCCAAGCCTCTGGGATGCTGTTTTAGCAAGACTAACGACGTGGTCGTGCCAGGACATGTTATTGTTGATGTTGATTTTCAAGAGCTTGACGGAAGGTGATTCGACTATGGGGTGACCCTCCATTTCCACGGTTGGTAAGCCATCGTGAGACTACTTTGTAAGTGTTGTTGCCTGAGTCTTTTGTACGTTGAACTGTACTTTGTTTGCCAATCCCCACTCAACAATTGTTTTGATATCTGCGTTGATCTGTGAGGCATGCTGCTGTCGCCGACGTACCGTCTCCCAAGATGACAGTGGCTTGCCTGGTTCCATGCACGACACTAATGTACTGTCATCTGCGGATCTGTAGATGGGATGTTATTTCCAGCAGCTCGTTGATGTACAGCAGAAACAGTGTAGGGGATAGGACAGATCCCTGAGGAGCACCGGCTTTTATTGAAAATAGGCCTGATGAACAGCCCTCGACTACAACAAACAGAGATCGGTCGTTCAAAAAGCTATTCAGCCACTGGCGCAGGCCAGGAGGTAGTCCATAAGCAGCAAGCTTAACCAGTAGTCCGTTATGCCACACTCTGTCGAAATCTTTCGATATGTCAAGTGCAACAACACGGTATTCGCCATGATTGTCTATTGCTCTGTTCCACAAGTGAGTGACGTAGGCAAGGAGGTCACCTGTAGACCCACAAATTTATTGAACGATGGCCGCGAAAGGCTTACACAGTACAGGTACCTATTTGTTTGAAACAATTTTTGATACCTTCGCCCCTTTGTGATTAAGTGCAACGAAATCTAAATTATCATAGTTGCAATCCTCCCCGGCAACATATTTTACTATAAACTATATCACTAAAATAATCCATCGTCTGTGATACAATTAAAATGGTTGTGGCTGCGCTCCCGTGTGCTGCATGTATCATTGGGACGTATCGGTTACAGCAATTAAAAAGCAGTGCGAACGAAATATGAGCCAAAACTGTTACGAGTTCCATGCGTCCGCCGTTGATAAAACTAAACTACTACGTAATTTTTCTCATTTTACCGTCCATTACATGGCCCGTTGGGTTTTCCAAGCACATAACTATGTATATATCTCTTTTCATTACCCGTATCCGAATATGCTCCATCTCTGGACTAATTTAAACTTCGAATAACTTCAAAGCCCCTATCGAGCCCGTTCCATTTTGCCGTTCTTTCGTTATTCTAGAGAATGTGTTTTTTGGAAGTAGTTTCGATGGAAATGACTGTTCAGGCCTTCCAATACAGGTTCCAACGTTTGTTGCAATGTTTGACCAAAATACTGATCGCGGTGCCTCCAGACAATGCCTCCAACATTGCAACCAGCGTTTGGTCCACAGAGTTAACATCTCTAGAGGGAGCCTAATTTGAATATTGGCCAGCCAACATCTATAGCGCTATTGCCACTCTTCTTCGTCCGCTTAAGGACCTTCCAGTTTCTTCAAAATCTGGCAGTTTCCGCAGTTTGAACACATATTCCTCAAAGTATTTAACTGGGTATTTAACTGGGTATTTAACTGTATATTAAAATATATTCGCAATGTAACTGATTTACATGAAGATAATTTGTATTGATTTAACGAAATCTCAAAAATGGTAAATTTCATAGCGGAATGTCGCAATAAATTCTAATATGTCGTAAATCTGGCAACCTACAATCGGCGTCCCCTAAAGCTGTCATATGGCTGTCATTGTAGTTGTGGTTATTGCTTATGTTGAGATTTTTGTTGTTCTAGTGTTTATTTGAGTGACTTTGTGACTATTTGTGGTGTGAATTAAATTATGTATGAACAATATTGTCATAATTGCATCATGGGACAAAATAAAAAGTGCATAGTTTGCTGCAATAGCGACGAATCGGTGAACACCACTTATCATAGGTTAGTATAGGTTTTGTTTTGGTTTTCAGTAGCGTAAAATATGGGGAAACACTTCATGATAATAATAGATTATCAACTGTTACAATCAAGTTATAATAAAAGTAACTCTCTATGTATAGCTAAATACTAATACAACTTATTGTATCAGTTTGTAACATCACAGTAATAATTGAATCTATTAATGAACATCCAATTTTAATATAAAATCGAACGCCACTGGTAATGCCCTCAAGCTGTCAAAATTTCCGTTACATGTTGGCTGGTCAGCGACCTGTGCATTTTGTTGTTTACATTCCCTCTAGAGATGTTAACTCTGTGGTTTGGTCCAAATGCTTGTGACCAGTCGTCACATCTAGTCGTATTTCTATTCATCATGGAGAACCATACTTCGTGCATCGCCGCTTCCATTATTGTGTTACCTTTTGTACTTTTGTTGACAAAAATTAAAAAAAGGCGTCGTCGTTGATGGTGGATGACATCTCTTAACCGGAGCAGACGAAGGTAAGTATTTTTGTGCACTTTGCTGCTCAGAAATATTTAAAAACATACACGAGGAACAACAACAAAGCAAGTCGTCGTTCGACTATGGACTGAAAACAAACTATTATTCCAGTTGATTATTGAAAACGCTGGAGCTAGAAAACAAAATATTATTGCAGTTGATTATTGAAAACGCTGGAAGCATAGTCTAGACGAAACACCAATGTTAGAAACAGCACGATCCAACATTCGAGGTTGTCTTTGACGCGGTACAAAAATACCGACGTCTTCCAATGCCAACGTTGGAAGCTCGACACTCGGAGCACGCCACTTGTTTGTCGTGCTGTCAAACTGTCATGCGTCCAACATTGGAGGGCATTTATCACATAGTCTGGAGCCGGATTTAGCAAATGCGGCACCACATGTGCGGGCGGGACTTGATATGCAACCGAAGGACGACTGGACGTGTGACCACCGATGCATCGTCCGGGGAGGTCGCATCATTCCAATGATCGCTCTCGCTTTGAGAGTTAAAGAACACTGACCCTTCAAGACTGAAGTTATGTGACGGCTTCAAGGTAAGTTAAAAAACGCAAATGTGGTACTTCAGGTATAAGAAAGAAGTTATCTAATAATTTCTAAAATGAGATAGAGGACCGATACAGGGTGTTTCATAAGTTAGAACTTTTCCTGATAGGGCGTATAGCACTTGCCAGAAGGACTGATTCTTTCCCAGTAAGACATAAACGAAATGTTTGGTGATATCGATATATGGACCGATAATGAAATCCTCATTTCTAATTCCGTCCCTGTGCAATTAGAGCAAAATAGAGACAAAAAGGAAAACACCCAGTTTACTACGGAGCATTCATAGGTGTACATAACAGCGCCCATTTGACGTCTCTCGAAGTGTTGACGTGCTACATAAGACTTCAAAATGATTTTAGTGAACGGTGAGTGTAGTCAACAAAATGCATTCGCGAGTGTATGTTGTTCGTTTCCTTGACCGTATTCATCCTGCATCATGTCGATTTGTCTACCTCGTGCAAAGAGATGGAGGCACAGGATATTTGTACGCACATCATATTGGATGAATTGAATACTTGGCTTTTCAGTCTCCGCTCATGTTTGAATGTGTCTAAAATAACAAGTGATCCAGTTTGATTCATTAAATAGTAAAATGGCCGATATTTATAACTTTAATTTAAAAATCGATACCTAATTTGAGTCTAAGTGGAATGAAATGAAATAAATGGAACTTAAAGTATAAATAACGGCGAAAGTTCTCCCCTTGGAAATGCTTCAAGTAAATGCTGATTAGAATTTATTTAATATAATATTGCTCTATGCTCTGTGGATTTAACCTAAATCTTTAGTGACGTATGATGTTCTGATGCACGCAAATCTAACGGTTAACATTCGCTAGGGGAGGGGAGTTGGTGTTAGAACCCCTCCATGGAGGAAACAGATCGCCCGATAGTGAACATTCGTCATATGCATTTTTAATTAAGTAAGTTAACTTCAGTGATATACAGGATAAGTCTCAGGGTTGCAGTACCTTATTTTATTCCTTTCATTTCAACCCTTGCGGGTCATTTTTTTAACCTGGGCAAATACTCATATGTTATTTAGTTTAGGGACATTAATTATGAATTCGGCACCTGTTCCGAATTTTGCGCGTTTAAAATAAAATTCTGCATTGCGCGTAGATCTGCATGAAGAAACAAAATAATTTTTTTTGTAAGAATGCGAGGCCCTATATAAAAAATCTGATTACATCTTTGGACTCAACGGTAAGTTTTCTATGAGAAAGAGTAGAAAATAATGAGATAATACCCCAAGATTAGGGATGGCAGTCGATGTTTTAATATCCAATAATCCAAAGGTACCCCGGTGGGTACCCTCTTGTTTAAAAAATGAGAATTACCTCCAGAGTGCAACACCAAAAGTTGACCCTCTTGAATAAAGGTTCTAAGTTTCGACGATTTTTATTGAACTAAATAGTACCACCAACTAGTGATACTTTATTGAAAATCAGATAAAAGGGTAAAAATAAACGATTTTTATATAACTTTATAACATATAACGATAAGTCACTAGTTTAATGAACGACGAATTAAAGAGGGAGAGAGGCTTTCTGGTGACCAGGACCACCAGTGTATAGACCTACAAACGTGCGCTTACGCACCTCTCATTACCCTAGTTCCCAAGTACAGCCGCCATCGCAAACGTAAGGTTGACCTTGAGTCCTGCACATCTTATATCCTCAGGTTCAAGAACCCTTTAACCTAGTATGGTCTGCCTGTGATATCCAAGGGCATCACGGCGACATAGAATGTGTGCCGAGGATTCTTTCTCCTCGTCACAGCGTGTACACGTCGGATCACTTCCCATCCCCATTACATACAAGTGACGTTTGAAGGTGTGGCCAAATACCAGGCCGACAAGTAACCTCAGCCGGCTTCTGTCCAGTGAGAGACATAACCGCCCCACCTTGGCCAAAGGGCCTGAAACGAGTTCTATAGCTTTGTAGAGATGTCCAAAGATTGCTCTCCATCTCATAAGATCCCGTTTCATTACCGCTAACTCCAGCATGACTCAACACCCACATAAGTGACCCCTGATGTCTTACCGAAATGTCATCCAGGACCTTTCTAAATTCCACAGCGAGCATTGATGTAAACTTACAAATACTTAATGCTTTTAATGCTGCCAGTCTGTCAGAGCAGATTGTGATCTGCCTGATAGTACTCTGAGTTTCAAAAATCGAAACACACAAGCTAAAATCGCATATATCTCTGCTTGGAATACCGTGGTGTATCCCCCAAGAGAGAGGGAGAGCTTTGTTTTTGGCACATAGACCCCAGCGCCGGAGCCTTCTTCGGTAAGTAAGCCATCGGTGCACCAGACTGACCCTCTCCCCTCAGAAGGCCGCCTGCCGCTTGGCCCCCACTCTTCCCTGGCAGAACACCTCACGGTTAATTTCTAGTCGAAGCGATATGTAGGAGAAATTATATCACTTCTCATATTATGTAGGATAGGGTCATCCCTGTGCAGTTCCAAGAGGATAGCAGAGTGTCCCCTGCCAGGATTCACAAAGGAGCATCTGCCTTGACTCCACAATCGGAACACAGACACTCTTCCCTCCCCTTGAACTACCAAGGTCGAGTGGAGGCAGATTCATCAGTGCTTCTAGCGCGCTCAACGGAGTTATGCTTACTGCACTGGTTACACTAACACAAGCCAAGCGTTGCATTTTATTTAGCTTTGCTTTGACCGTTTCCATCCTAATACATGACCACCACACTGGTGATCCATACAATAAGGACGGCCTTACGATTGTAGCATGGAGCTAGAACATCACCTTGGGAGCCAAGCCTCAATTCGCTCCTACATCCCTTATACATGCCCATAACGAATTACGTGCCTTATTCAATTTATGTTCTACATGTTATCTCTAATTCAGCTTTAGAACTCTAATGTTACAAATCAGTGTTCATTGTTAATATAGTTTGCGTCTTATGAACTCGGTAATTCGAAAATGATTAAATTTCGAAACATAATTTTTTGTACAGCTTTTGCTTAGAGTTCAAGGAACTATATTAACCAATAATATACAGGACTTTTCATTTAAAATGACGAATACTCTGACAACTCTATGACCATATAATTATCTTTCAGACAACGCAGCAGAACCACAAATCATTGTTTGAACTTTCTTCAATATCCTGTATATTTTACACAATCACTAATCATCTTTAAACTCTACTCATGTAACTGTAGGTATTATCTGTCACTCCATGAAAGCCTTAAATCGTTGAATCCAGGCACATTACGTTACATATTGCTTCTGGTTAAAATTTAATGGAGAACTGCATTAATAATGTACTACCTATTTTTACATGTCCGAATGCTCGCAGCACAGGATTATCCTCGATATAATTACAATAGATTGACAACCAACCTACTAACCTAATAGTGCTGTTAGTAGTCCTGTAACAGCGAGAATTCTGACATGTAATAGGAAATTCTACAGCATTCACGCCCCTGTTTGTATTGGGGTGAATCCCAGCTTTTATTATAAGCTTTAAAATGTCATTTGTTGTCTATTTCTTGATATTCTATTCTTTATAATTCTGTCTAAGGGACAGCTAGCTCCTTGTCTGCAACTGCAGGGTGTAAGTAGCATTACGTTTTTCCATTTAAGTTTTCAAATTTACACCAATCAAATTAGGATATTTTCAGGAATCAATTCCCAGCAAGTTGGAAATCGTCTTAATACTTCTATTTTGTCCTAAATGTTTGTAATCTGAGTTTCTACCATCCCAGGTGGTGAGCTTAACTTTTGGCAGCCTAGAAACTGCCAAATATTTGCACTTTTTAAAAGCTTCTTTACAAGCTTTTCTTTATTAACTTTATTAACTTGTAGTGTATGAATCTATGTATGTTTGTTCGGGTAAAATCTTGCTACTCAAATTTTAAGCAGATATCTTCAACCAATTGAGACCATGTTCTGGAGGCTAATCTCAGCAACTATTCTCGTCTATCGCAACACATTTTCCCGAACACTGGAGGCAAATGGGTCTTCTGCATCCTACGCAAGTATGAAAGTAAATGCAGTATTTCTTTTCATGCTAGAAGTGGTGGCGTGGATATCTGCAGAATGCGAGAAATTAGGATTTCTTCGTTTTCATGATCACCGCAGTCACTATCTACCTCGTCATACCATTCGTACACTTGTTCCTCAAAATTCTTATCAAAACTACAGATGCCGTTAGATGTAATGGGCATAGAACCTTCAAAATATATATGATACAAACCGTTTATCATAAAAAAGAAACCATATAAACCATATATACGAGGACTGAAGATATTAGTGTATATGTGTAAAAAGCTTGTCTTAGAACAAACTGTCTAGTCCATTTGTAAAAGGTCTCGTCTATTTATAATCGGCCAATCTGAAGCTACGCCATATGTGTATCTCGATATTTAAACACCTATTAACCAATTAAGTGTAGTTTAAATCAATACATGAAAATGCGTACGTATACGCAAAACTACAGATTAGGACATAGAGTTACATAATAGTTATCGACAGGCACACTTTTTCGACAGACATTTACACTTACAATTACACTTTTTAAAACCTTGCCCATTTCTCTCACAGTTTGGCTAGGATAAAACACTTTGTATGACAAATAAAAACACATGGCCCGAAATGGAATAGTCCGTACGCAAACGACCCAGTCCTCGACCCAGTCTGTCTGACCGATTTAGGCCGTATATACCCACGACGACTAAGACAAGCAATATATACGAGTTGGGCAGTAGTAGCGAATTTTTTTTGGTCGTGTAAATGAGAGCAAATATAGTATCTTTTCTTATTATTGTGTCACCCAATGAGGTATTTGTTTTTGGTCACGTGACGTCCGATTCAAAAATTTTAATGGGACACCCTGTATATTTGTGACTCACACATTTGGGGTCTGAAGTGATTAATTAAAGAGGTACAGGTACTTAAAGACTGTACCACTACCATTAAGAAACACTACCAAAGTAATTAATCTGTAGGGGTACACGTTATAATCAATGGTAGTGGTACCATCCTTTAAGTACCTGTCATCATCATAGTCACAATGTCTTAACAGATATGCTGTGAACTCGTAAAATGCATTTACTCATTTCACGAGTTTCTCTTGGGATATCTTTAAGATCTTTAATGCAGTAGTTTCCCATTTGCTTTCTGCATCCTCATGCCGTTGACCAGATGGTACCTACTGGTTCATCCGCCTTTAGGGGCAATTTCTCACCCCAAGGACAAGAAGGTGTCCTGACTCTTCTCAACTTGTCCACCCAAAGCTGTTGGTTGAGAAGAGGTTACTGCTTATAGTAGTTCGGTTCCTTTTAGTCGCCTTTTAGTAAACGCCTGTAGTAAACTCAGCTCTTGGGATTGAAGGTTCATTCTAATCAAACAATCTTATCGATGTTCTCATCGTGAATACCCCGTTTATTCCCTATTTTTACATCACTACCTATCCTAATTCCAATGTTTATTGTTTATTGCAATTAATGCTTACTTAACTACTTGCTTATACACTGCTCAACACTCACGAAGCACACGCACAAATATATACTGCCTTACCTAGTTACATCATACATTACACTTCCCAGGGGGATGTGAGAAAAAAATATTTGAGCTCATAAATATTTTTTTCTATTTGTTATATGGCTTAACTCTATTCTTATGAATTTCACTTAAACATCCATTACCTAAATCTACTAATATGTTTGGCGATATTTCGCTTTCTACTCTATATGGGCCCTTATAAATTGGTTCTAACTTATTGCCTACTTCTGACTTAATCAAAACTAAGTCGTTTTTGTTATAGCTTTGAGAATGTACTCTAGCATCGTATATGCGTTTACGAACTTCTTTTGATTCTAGTAAATTGTTTCTTGCATCGTTACATGCCCTTTGTAATCGATACTTCAATTCCAATGGATATTGGTCAAAATTGTATATAGGCTCCAGTTGAGTAGCAAGGTTATTAGGGAGTCTTGCTTGGCTCCCAAATATGAGTTCAAATGGTGAATACTTTGTTTCTGTGTGGACTGTAGTGTTATAAGCAAAGCACCAGTAGCTCACCCAGGAGCTCCAAGAGTTTGGGAAATGTGACACTTGGATTCGCAAATAATCACCTAAACATTTGTGGGTATTTTCTAGGGAGCCCAGTGTTTGATGATGATACGCCGTTGAGTTTAGTTGTTTGATATCAAGAAGATTACATGTCTCCTTGAATACTTTAGAAAGAAATTCGGCGCCTTTATCTGTAACTACTGTACTAGGTACTCCATATCTCAAGATGAAATTGTCAACAAATGATCTAGCAATTGTAGGTGCTTCTTTATTTTTAAGAGGATAAGCTTCAACGTATTTCGTTAGTTCACATTGAAGGGTTAAAATGTAACGGTTTTCGTCTATATCTGCTCCTAGTGGTCCAACAATGTCTAAAAATATTTTTTCGAATGCTGCAGAAGCAGTAGTAGTTATAGTCATGGGTTCGAAGTTTGTTTTGCTGTGCTTATACCTCTGACAGTCGTCACAATGTTTAACAAAGCGTTCAATATGTTTCCTTAAACCAGGCCAGGAATAATTCTTTCTAATGTTATTGTACATACGATTTATACCTGCATGACCTCCTGTTGGTAATATGTGATAGTCATTTAGAATAAGATGCCTAATTTCGGGATCGGTAATGTCGGTCACGTCTTTTATTACTGACAATTTAATTCCTAACTTTCTTACTCTACCTATATTGCTGAGAATTGCGTTTATGACTGGTGCACCAGTTTTATTTTTAAATATTGTTAGTTCCGGAATATTATAACGATTACATATTATTTTCAAGTCCTTCAACGTTTTACCTAAGTTGAACGATGATAAGGAATCTTGACGTATATAAACAATCTGTGCTTCACTAAGGCACAGTAAATTATCTGTCGTATAATCGCAATTCTCACTTTCAAATAACTTTTGAAATTGTTCTCCCGTTACAGGACAAAGCTGATAGCCTTGTTTGGACCGTTTCAATAATTCTACGACTCCAGGGTGATCAGTCCTTTCGTCTGAATTAGAGAAACTACCTGTAGAAGGAACTGCGTTCTCCTGTTGTTTGGAACGACTTCTTGTCATAATATACATAGTGTTAGTTACCGTATTTCCCATTTGCTTGAGCTCCTCAGAAGAAATTTCGATCCTTGATAATGCGTCTGCTACTGCGTTTTCCTTCCCTTTTATATATTTTACGTCAAAGTCGTATTCATCCAATACAAGTTTGAATTTCAAAAGTCTGCTAGAGGGATTTGACATTCCGAAGAGATATATTAATGGTCTGCAGTCTGTGTTAATAATGAATTTTTTTGAGTGAAGGTACGGTCTGAAATGTTTAACTCCCCACACGATTGCGAGCATCTCTCGATGAACAGAGGGATAATTTTGTTCCGCCTTGTTCAAAGCTCTGCTTACAAAAGCTACGGGTCTATTATCTGAATTTGCAAGTACGGCACCTAATGACTTTTTGGATGCGTCAACTGTCAGAATGAATGTATTGTCGGGTGAAAAATTTGGATATTGTATCAAGGGTGGGCTCACTAACCGTTCCTTTAATGTTTCAAAAGCATGCTGACACTGTGGAGTCCAATTAAATATTGTACCTTTTTTAGTCAAGTTATTTAAGGGTGATGCTATTTCTGCAAAATTTTTTATGAATTTCCTATAATAATTGGCAAATGCAACAAATCTTTTTGTTTCGGATGAATCTTTCGGTACAGGGAAGTTCCTGACGACTTCAATCTTTGATGGATCGGGAGAAATTCCTTCTGATGTTACTATATGACCAAGAAACAAGACTTCCTTTTTCAAGAATTGGCATTTATGAGGGTTAAGCTTTAGGTTTACTTCCCTTAGTCTCTGGAATACCTCGACTAGGTTTTTGTTATGAATCATTAGGGTTTCCCCAAAAACGATCAGATCGTCAAGGTAGGTGAGACAACTTACGTAGTTTAATCCAGACATAGCTACCGTCATTGCTTGTGAAAAGCTACTGCTGCTAGTCCGAAGGCCTTGTGGAAGGCGCTTCATACACATCTGGCCTTGGTCGGTGGTGAATGCAGTATAAGGTCTACTGGAAGGCTCCAGTTCTATTTGATGGTAACCCTGTGCCAAATCGAGATGGCTAAAGTACATAGCCCCAGACAAAGAGTCTAGTATTTCATTGATATTGGGAAGAGGGAATTTGTGATCTTCTATTTGTTTATTTAGTTGTCTATAATCTATTACTAATCGGTACCGCTTATTGCCATTACAATCTGGTTTCTTAGGTACTATGAGAACAGGAGAAGACCACGCAGATCTGATTGGCTCTATAATATCATTATTCAACATTTCATTGACAAGTTTGTTTATTTCACCTTTTAAGGCATGTGGCTGGCGATAAGGTCTAACATACACCGGCTTTGCATCTTTTTTCAGAACAATGTTTTCTTTGTAAATATTTGTGAAAGTCAATCGATCATTTTCTAGATAAAAGACATCTGAATATTTCGCGCAGGTCTTGTCAATAGAAAGCTTCTCTTCTTGACTGAGATGTTTCGTTTGTATAGAATTCAACAGTGTATCTATGCGATCAACTGTGATATTAAGATTTTGTTCAAACTGAAATGATTGATAGCCAGTTAATCTTTCAACTAGTGGATCGAAGTTTTTTATAGTTACATCTACGTCACGTACGTTTAAAATTTTTACGGGAATCATTTTATTCCGAGGCGTTGCTATGGAACCGGAGACGAAGACGCCTTCACATAGCTGCTTAGGTAAAATTACACAATCATCATTAATATTTGTTCTAATATACTTTATCGTTTCACATCTAGCAGGTACAATGGTGTACATATTTTGCTGAGAATGCATGTTTAAACAAATCTTTTGTGCGTTACTCAACCAAAAGGAAAATACGAAACGTTCATAGTCTATATTTGCATGAAACTTAGTAAAGAAATCCGAGCCCAACACACCATGTACCAAGTCGTCGAATTCTGGCATCAGCAAAAATGAATGACACAATTTTAATCCATTCACCTGTAATATAATATTTGCTTCACCGTCTGAAATCGTTGACCCAGATATACCTTTTATTTATACGTGTTTTGAAAAATCAACATTTTCACCTTCCTTTAAGTATTTCCGAAATAAAATGCTGACGGTACTTCCTGTGTCAATTAAAAATGATAAATTTTTACCATTATATCCAAATGTTACAGAGTTCAACGAATTATTGCTAAAAAGTAATGTTTCGCTATACTGAGGAACGAAAAAACTGATTGCCATGTATAGACTGAGATGATTCCGGTAGAGCTTGATCACGCACCGATCCAGTTCCAGCCTCTGGATTGGTCGCAAGATAATTCCTGGGAGGGTTATAGGTGTTGAATCTACCGCGAGAGCTACGAATGTTGCCTCTGTATGAATTTTGGTGGAACCTATATCTTTGGCCTCTACGTTGATTGAACTGACGACTGGACTGATTGAAAGTTCTATTGACTGAATGATTCCTAGGTGATCCGCGACCTCTAACAACGTCTCTTGAGCCACGCATACTGAAAAATGTGGCTCCTGATTTGTTCCCTTCATCTTTAGCCCCTTGTATTGCATCGCTCAGTTTTTCATAATTTCTTGCTTTTACTATAGTTCTTAATTCTTGATCTCTCAACCCACTAGCAAAAGTACTTACTGCAATTTTTTCATTAATTTTTTGTAGGGCAGGGACAACATTATTATCACCCTCTGCCTGGGATATAGTTAAACTTACAAGCAATTCCTCTATTGATTTCCCGAATTTATCAATAGACTCGTTGTTCTGTTTACCGTTATGCAACTGAGAGGATAAAGATGGAATAGATTTCTTGCTAATAAAATGATTCTTCATATCGAAAATCAAGGCATCATTAGTAGTGTAACTCGATTTGAGCCTGACTTTAGCACCTGGTGACAGACGTGTTTTCAAAACATAGCTAGTAAGCAATTTCTTACCTTGAGCATCCAACAATTCATCATAAAACTCAATGCCATCAATTAACTGTTTAGTGACTGATTCAGTCCCATCCATAACGGGAAGTAAACCTGCAGCGGTTCTCAAATCAAATTTTTCCCCCATCCTGACAATTGTATGCTCTGATTCTGAAGAGTCTGAATGTGAATCTGTTAATGTTACTGATTCAGCACTGGTGTTACCTATATCTCTCAACCTATTGTTTAGGATTAATTCTATATTATCTATATATTTACAAATAGCTTCAACAATCGGCCTAACCTCATCTTTAATTGCAAGTTCAACGTTAGATTCATTAAATACCTTTCTTAAGTCCATAAACCCATTCTTCACTTTGTCCAACCTTTTAAGTTTCCTATGCACTACTTTCTCATTTCTTCGCCTGGGCTCTCCGTCTTTCTGTAGATTTCTATGGAACACCCTCAGCTCCTCCAGGATATGCCTAAATTCCTTCCAGTCCATTCCATAACCCTTGTTCCGACAACACTGGTACCTGTGTGGTCATATTGGTATTACGCTAGACTTGTTCCTGGCTCCTTCTTAGTTCAGTCCTTATTATTTTCTCTAGTCTGCTCTTTAACCGTCTATATAAATAAGTTGCTAGGGATATAGCTAGCAGGACGACTACGACGATCGTGAGGGACTCGTGGGCTGTTCTGTCTAGGAAGCCACGTGAGGATGCTGCTGCATTGCCGGCATTATTGACGATCACTTCTTCCTTTGATTGGCCTTTACCCATGATTTTTATCGTACCTCACAATAACACGTTCATTCTGCACAGAAGACCTTGAGCTTTTTTGGCAGGGTCGCCATGTAGTAAACTCAGCTCTTGGGATTGAAGGTTCATTCTAATCAAACAATCTTATCGATGTTCTCATCGTGAATACCCCGTTTATTCCCTATTTTTACATCACTACCTATCCTAATTCCAATGTTTATTGTTTATTGCAATTAATGCTTACTTAACTACTTACTTATACACTGCTCAACACTCACGAAGCACACGCACAAATATATACTGCCTTACCTAGTTACATCATACATTACAACGAAACGCAGGATATACGATGGGAGATATTCTAACCCGCCCCCACACGGGACAAGTAGTAAGTACCTGTAGCTCTTGAGTTAGTCAGTTTAGACCCCAGTATTGGTACTCTCTAAGATAAGAAATAGAAAAGTTTTTCTATTACCATGGCAACCATGACGATCGGGCAGTTTCGGGTTACGTGTACTACCCTACTGAAAACATTTGACTCAGCCCAGCCTGTGAGCATGGATGGAAAATAATTGTTAGAAGCATATGTTGTTTTATGTCTGCCGGCGAATTCTGTTTTGTGCATGGATCGAAAATAAAGTGGATGCACATGTGTCAATGTTTTCAACTTGATATTTCTGATTGATGTTTGATTAGTTAGATTTTGTTTGTTTATTGTTATTTAAAATTATTAAAATAAATAATGAAGGTCTACTTTAATTCATTTCGACGGCTCAACTTATTTCGGCCTCACCAAATTCCGACGGTGGGGATTTTTATAGTTTTTTAATTAGTTTTGGGTTGGTGGAATAAATTTTTGAAATTAGGACTGCTGTCCCTAACGTTAACGTCATCTTCTGTGTCTCTGTGACTTGTGAGCTGACAAACATCTGTTCGGCAGATGTAAGCCAATGGGTCATGTCAATACAGAGGTTTTTGAAAATTGAGATACTTTGAAATAAGCGCATTAATTGATTTGTTTAAAAATATTCAAGAAGAGAAAATCATATTTTACAATACGGTGATGCCTTATGCTCTCAATTGCAAGCATTACTGTGAAAAATAATGGTGTAGATTCCTTGTTTTGTCCAAAGATGAAATGGAAAGGAAAAATGGATATTTCCTTACTTCGGTAAGTAATCGAATATTAATTATTATTATATATTGTTGAACCTTGGTTGTATTGCCCTGTCTGTTATTCCTCACGTCGGTTCTAATTAAGAGATAAAAATAGGTTATTTAATTGTTTGGGTTGATTCATGAATCTACTTCCTTGACTTTTGTCGCTGATGATTTAATAAAATAATATTTTTTCAGGGAAACAAATAGAACATTCGATTTATTCTCTTGTTCTTGCTATTTCAAGGACAGGGATTTAAAAAAATGGACCAACCATTTTGAACATAAATCTATGAAGTAGGGGCACAAAAACGCCTAGGAAATTGAACTATTTTATTTGCAAGTTAGTAGAAAGCATCTGCTAATTAATCTTTTTTGATATTATCTAAGCCTAAGAGGCAGACATGAGGAAATATTTTGTATGTTGTATGAATAAAAAATTTAAAAATACGAGGTACTGGTTACAAATTACGTGTATACTGTAGCGATTCAGACTCTGTATAAACTGTTTCTTAAATCTCATTATTTACAGGAGACAGCTTCATGAAAGACTCATAACTTAAGAAGTATGGAAGTATAATGGCTAGCAATCAACCCTTCCAAAAGCTATAGCATATCCCAACATGCGCTGCCTTTAAATACCATGGAGGTACAGAAGCTTAAAATTATTTTTTAAGGAGGGAGCTGGAAGAAATGAAGGAAAAATTAAACAATTTCTTATTTTTTATTTCTAACATATTAAAAGCAGTGATGTTAAATCAATGTTTTTCTGGTCTGGCATTTAAAGATCTTCATGAGTTTACGAGTTGAAAGAATGTGTATGTATCTATTACCTCTGACAGGTATAACTTTGAAACCTTTATCTTAAAAAAAATTTTGTTTTAATAATACCTATATTCATCTAGTGTGTAATACAAACTACATACCTACACCATGGAGAAAATAAAACTAGTTTTTGCCATTGGCAGTACATAATGTATGAATATGACATTGTAATCTTATGAGACGGAAAATAATGAAGATACATCAAAGTAGAAGAAAGAAAAGAATAATTTTTATCTGTGCAATATGATTCAACTAATGCCCTAATTATTTGCTCATAAATAAATGTAATAACTTTTTAGCTTTTGATTTTACACAACAATATTTTCATATGTAGAGTAGAGCTTCCAAAGTGAAGCTCAAATGGATTTTGCTTTGGATAGGTGTGGGAAACCCACAAAAAGTGAAATATCACATTCAAATTGGATCGCTTTATTATAATTAAAAGTTATTGATAAATTTGATGTTTCCTTTCTTTAATTTGTTTGCAAAGGCAAGTATGACCAGAATGTTTGTTAGATTGCTGATTCACAAGGAAAACACTAATTCTCTGCATTTGGTTGAAAAATTAACAATGAGATATTAATTTCTAACACATGACTGTTATAAAACCATTGTTAACGAATTCAAAGAAGTATCAGTACCTCAGCAATAAAATATGCCTTGCCGATGCATCACTCCTTATATTTTGGATTATAAGATTCAAATCATCAAGTATATTCTAGAATTTATAATCATCAAGTATGTTTCCAAAATATAATATGTCATTCACTAATCTTTTACTGTAGTCTCATATTTCACTTTTTTTAGCAGTTAATTTGTAATTTCATTGGATAGATAGATGAACTTCAAAATAATTGTATAATTACAAATTTTAAATAGGCCATTGAAGGAGTTTCTAAACTAATAGGCATACATAAAATAAAGCACACTGGACTATACAAACAATTGTATCTAGAAAGATTCTCTTTAGCATATGGTTTCATATCACATAAGTCTTTGAATAATCAAAAGCTGAAATGTGTTACGTTAGAAATAATTTTTATCTCATTAGGCAGTTGGTAGTATAATTTCATGCTAGAATAGCATAGAATAAAGGACCTTTCTCTGTGTATGACAAAAATTAATAGGATAATTGACATAATTTTGAAATTGTTTTATAAGAAATAATATACACTTATTAAGGTCCAGGTAAAGTTAATAAATTGCTTTCTTTGAAAAATCGTCTGTAAGTTTGTCTATCTGCCAAATTATGTATTATTGGACATGCTCCTTTCAATACTTTGGAAATTTCAATACCAAATGATCATCTATTAGTGTTTCTTATCATAGCACTGAATGTAGTTTTTAGTCAGAATAAGTTACATTTATGGATCACCTCTTGTTCAGAAATTATTTTTTTTTGTTTGTTTATTGTACATTGTTCCTTACAAATACAATCACAATTTAGAATAATATTCTATACAAAATAATGTCATGTAATAATATGTATAAGTCAATATTATATAAATCTGTGGGTCAAGTGGGGATTGAACTAATACAGCTATCACATTAGGCTTGGAAGTCTGTTTCGTAATAGTGTATTGCTCAATCCCACAAATCATGTACAGAATATTAATATTAAGTATGTAACCTAAATTCAAATACAGAAAGAAAATTACTATTATATATTAACTACACCTACTAACCTTTAAGGAACTAGTGAATGAAGTGGCCAAGGAGTAGTGTTTCAGAAAAATATACAGAAATCGATATAAATTTAAATAATGAATTTTTTTTTATTGTTTTGTGTAAATGTTTTGATTTCTTTTTTAAACACGCGAAATTTTTAAATCAATTTTAAGTTCTTGGATTTTTTTTGTTGAATAATTTGGGTCCGTAATATCTTTCAACATTCAGGCATCTTGTCCTTGCAGCCTCAACGCAAGCAACCACTGAAGCGGCAGTGGTTCCAAATCACATACTTCCTCTATTGAACTAGTGAGTACTGTCTTGCTCATGGATGAAAGATAAGCTATTATTAGCACCTATGCTGAAATTATTCCTCCAGACACTCAGAAAATCTAACATTGCAAGTACCTACAAAATTATATTATCAGCAAACTGTAACTCCTCATGAAAAGCTCCAACGTGTCTTCCAAACACCAACATGCTTCTTTATCTTTACTCAGTCTGAAATTATATTTAGAAGCTGGATTAGGAATAGAAAATGGGTCTTTGGCATTTCATATCATCCTCTGAAATAGGTAGGTATTTGAAGTAGATTTCGTTCTTCCGCCCATGACAACTCCATGAACAGTTAGAAAATGCACAAAAGGCAATGTGCCATTCTTGTAAAATTGCTAACATGTCCATATCTATTGCACATTAGTGATATTTTGCATATAAAACTTTTCCAAAAATGAAATCACCATGACTAATAGAAGAAGGTGGTGGCTATATTACCAGTGCCAAATGAAAATTTCTGTATCAAATACAAACTATTGTGACTGTGTC
This sequence comes from Callosobruchus maculatus, assembly GCA_951848785.1. Classification (NCBI taxonomy): domain Eukaryota; kingdom Metazoa; phylum Arthropoda; class Insecta; order Coleoptera; family Chrysomelidae; genus Callosobruchus; species Callosobruchus maculatus. Next base: position 9,222,212 of record CATOUR010000026.1, on the reverse strand, counting down.
GTCTGATCTTTTTTTCAGAAATAGAATTTTACCTGATTTTAAATTCTGGGAGGAAAATAAAAAAAATTGGCATGAAGTTTCATAAAGAAGTTATAATGCCTGCATTATTAGGTAGGCAAAAAAGAAGGCGCTTAGAGGGGTATACAGTTATAGACATATAGTATTTGTAGTGGTGGTGCCAATCATTAGATATGATGGAGATGAATGTTGTGTAGAATGGTTTCATTTTGAATGCGTAGACCTAGAAGATACCACTAATTTTCCATGGTACTGTTATAACTGCAAGTCGAATGTATAAAAAAGAAAACAAGTTTTAAAAACAATAATTGATATCATACAAGTACAACGTGTATTCACAATTATTTCGTTCATAAAATTCCTGTCATTGATCAAAACTTTGATATGACCCCTTTAAGTGTTTTATCAAGGTAGGAAAAGTGCTCTTTACATTTGGGTTATTAGGCTTTTTACTGCACTAGATTCCTTAGTTATTATAGTTGAAACTATATTTAGTGAGCCCAAATTTGGTAATTTGTTTTTGCAAGTTTTAAATATGTATAATGAATATGAATCTTTTTTCCTGTTTATTCAATGACAGCTTGTTATGTTTGTCATTCAGATATATTTTTGCAGCATGTATCTGATAATATTGCCTTAATAATTTACTAGATGGTTTATATATAATGTCAAAATGATTACTCCCAGTACTATGACCATTTAATTACTATTGAGTTGCTCATAGCACCATCAGTATTGTCAATCAAACATTATATTTTTTATATTTTCAGTTATACAATAAGATTATTAAAACTCCATTGACTTTTATCGATTTATTTTTTTCTATTAATAAAACTTATTCATTAATATTACAAATAAATTAATAATATAGGTAACGTAATAATAACAAATACATGTGTTTGCAGATTATAAAAAAATATCTTTTTCCTTGTTATTGACAAAATATCACCTACTGGTACCAAATTAATATTGATGTAGGTATTTTAAAATGGTATGAACAGGGTTAATAAATAATATTTTTTTAAATTACTTGTATTTTTATTATCCCTTAGCACTACACAGGATGGCGATGTCATCTGCAAAATTGTTGTTTTTAAATATAGTGCACTAAAAGCTATCCAGATCACAACAAAAAACAAGTTTTCAATGAATTTACTTAAAATTACATTTATAGACTTGTTTCCAGAATTCTACAAAGATTTTTATAATGGAATAATAGGAAGGCCTAAATTTATGAGTACACAAGAGACAATGACAATTTTATCAAGTGTGCTAAACGTTTCAGACCTACTACCTTTTTTCGACATACTGATTGGAATAGTGCCCCTAAATATTCTAAACTTATTTTTTGAAGACTGATAACCCTTTGAACATGTATTCGTACATGATCAGTTTGCCTAGTCTCCTTGATTTCTATTGGATGCAGTTGATTTTTTCCCTTTGTGAATGCTGGAATGACAAGTTTTGCCCTGTACATGCTCAAAATATTGCTGATTAAAAATCCCCTATCTGCCAGAACAATGTCACCTGGCTTGATGCTGTCTAAATTTAATTTATTGTCTGGTGATGTTTATAATTTGACCAACAAGTCTGTTCAGTTTTTCAGTAAATACCTATAAAAATTTATAGTGACAGTTGTTTTATCATGAAAAACTTCCCTGAAGCATTTGAGGATATTAATTTTAAAGTAGAATGGCCTGGCCACCTTATTAAAATAACAAATTTGTTATATAATAAGTGAATAATATTTTCAAGATCCTTAAAATCCACATCCAGTTTCAATTTAATAAGCATTAGTATTAGTAAAGGCAAAAGAAGATGGTGGTTGTACTGCTAGAAATAACAAAATCTTTAACATTTTGGAAAATTATACAATTCACTATATTATATAATATGAAAAACCTGTATAATATTTCCATTTCACTTCATCTGCAGCAATAAGGCCAAGTAATGAATTTTCCACTTTCTCTTCTAGGTCTGCATTTTTTTGCTTTACCAAGTCTTTCAAATCGTTTTATCAATTCCTTCATTGCCATGTCAGTCTGTGAAGAAACTCCACTTTGCTTGCTCACCCTACTCTTCAGTTGGTTCAACACTGTCCGCCACACTGTCGCAGCTTTGAGTTTTTCTAGAAATATAATTAGTAACTTTTAGACCCCTTCCCTTTTTCTCACCATTTTCCAGTAACTAATACAAATATAAAACCATTTAATAGTCTTTTACATTTATAAATAATAGCCTCCTATACAAGAAAACGAGACAGAGAGCCAAGCACGTAGTCGGGGGGGGGGGGGGGGGGGGGGGCCGAAGGTTACAAATTATCTTAGTGATTTCTATATTTCTAAGCTGTTGAAACTTTTATGCTAAAATTACTGGGCTACAAGCTTAGAAAAAACCATCTCAATACTATTTACTGGGTAAAATATTCAAGTGAATGAAACAAATTTAAACAAAAATTTTGGGGTTTCTAGGTATCACCTATCTAAGGTATAATAAGTGGTGCTCATTAAAATAATTGACAAATAAACAATAATAACAACTATGTCTAATGATATTATTAACTAGTGATACATCAATGAAAAGCTAGATGTACTAATTTGCATCTTTTTGTGTTGATAAAAATAAGAAAATTCTAAAACAGTTGAATTTATGTACTACTATTTATGTATTATGATGCATAAAGTTTTCACTCAGAATTTAGAGAAGAAATCATTTTTACGTTTCACCTTTACACCCAAGTAGGCTATAAAGAATATTTGTTGAGTTTAGTTCCTTGATAATATAATATATAAACACCCTTAAAACATGCATTATTTTCATATCCTTTGATAATTCTATATTTGATATAGTTTATTTTTTGATTTCAAAGAATAGATAATAGCCAGTAAAAATATATTGAGCTTAAGTCCTCCCAGGGGCTTGGGAGGTATGTAGATAAAAACAGGCTTCGAATATTTCGAATACACAATAGGTTGCCCTTAGGAAGGGCCACCACCTGAACAATTATTTCATAGCAGGTAGGAGCCATACAAGCTTTTGTTTTGCTGTAATGATGATGCTTCTCTACTGCTCCTCCACAAAGTTTGAGAAATGGAAACCTAACTATCTGGCCCCCTTTTTTGCTTGCGAAAAATGGTGATACCTGACTGCTCCCAGTTTTTAACCCCTCCCCCCCCCTGACGCAGATCAGAAAATTAAGCTAGTGAGCCCCCCGAAGTGAAATCCTGGCTATGGGCCTGCAGAGAGAGACCTCACAGGGCTCAGACCCCAAAGCATAAGCATTCCCGTAAATCTATGAAATGAATATCTTAATATACCAGTATGAAATAATCCCTAGCTTGGTTTGAACAATATGAGACAATATTTTCTGCTAATTTTATTACTAAGACTGACCTTAGAAGCTTACAGTTTTCTTCTTTTCTCTAGCCTCTCCTTTCTTTCAACGTCTCCATGTCATTTTAAAACCTTTAGAGCAGTGTGTCTCATGTTCTGTGATGGTACCCAATCAGGATGGTTTTTATCCTCCAAATCATCTCCAAATCTGTAGGTCTACCTGAATTAAATTGAAGGATAAGCATAACACAAACCACATTTACTATATATAAACGAAACAGTAAAATGACTGCCTTTGTAAGGCGATGAGGGCCTTACCTGTGATAAAATGCTTGCTGATGAATTTTTGATGTTTCGGTTTTGATTCTATGAGATCATCTCGTTTAATTGCAGCTATAAACAAAACTCCTGCGTTGTTGGGATAATTCATTTTTGCGAGTCAAAGCTAAGTTTTTCTCGGTTAGATCAAGATCCACACCCAACCACCAGACACGTATACTATAGTATAATTATGTTTTAATCAAAATAATGCTCAAAATACCCTCCACATAAAGAAATTCTCAGAAAATAAATACACAAACAACTTTCAATTACACGCCTCACATGACAACAAGCCATTTTGGATTATTTTGACACTTTGACAGATCGGACGATCGCCCGCCTTTAGGGCAATTCCAATCTACGGTTGTATTACCGTCCTAGAACTGTTTTCGTCATGCCCCGCCCATTTTGTGATTATAGAATTGATGATTAGCTGGTACGCTGGCAGACCAACCAATCACCGTTTTTAGAACTGTAAAATGGGCGGGGCATGATAAAAACAGTTCTAGGTCGGTAATAGAGCCGTAAATTGGAATAGCCCTTATAAATTTCCTGTTAGAGTCAATGTTTTCAGGTCAGGATAAGATCCCGAACAATCCCGATCTGATAGTAGATAGTAGATAGAAATACGTTTCTATGTTAGAGAGTGCCCCTACAGGTATGCTAGTTTGTTGGAATAGTTTTATCGGAAGGAACACAAAAAGTCACAAATATACAGGGTGTCCCATTAAAATTTTTGAATCGGACGTCACGTGATCAAAAACAAATACCTCATTGGATGACACAGTAATAAGAAAAGATACTATATTTGCTCTAACTCAAACCTCCAAAATTATAATCCGCTACTACTGCCCAGTTCCGATATACTGCTTTTCTTAATCGTCGCATAAGGCCTAGGCCTAGATATACGGTTCGATTTTATATACAGGATGAGTCAAGCTCAACGCCTCAGACTCTTGTGACCAAACGATACCATTTTTCGAAAAATCGACTTTGCAAGTGAATGTATGTCGAGTTGGTCTACATTTTAAAAATAATGACTTTTATACAGGGTGTCTAATAAAAGCGTGACATATCAAAGTTATGTTTTTTTTAATGGAATACCCTGTATATTATTGCATATTTAGATTCCTGGGTGCATTTTAGTGTGACTTTATGTATCACACATGGGACGTTAAGTGAACCGTTTAGGTGCAAATCACAATTTTGGATATAGGTAGATGTCAGAAAAAAATTGAATATCGCAGCTATTATAAATCATAAAGGGCTGTGACTTTTCCGTGTTACTAAGCATGAAATGTGTCAGCTTACGTTAGACGGTCGAGTTCGAATTACATTTGTACTTGGAGAAATCGGTAGATCAATTAAGGAAACCTCAATCAAAGGTAACTTGATTTTTTCAAATGAGAATGTATAATTTTTTTTACACGATCAAATGTGCAATTTGATAGGCTTTCTAATTGTATCAGGTTTTGAATATCAATCTATGGTATTTTTTATTAAATTTCGAGATTTCAATGAAATCAGTGTTTTTAAATTTCCCTACCTATAAAAAAACTAGCAAGCCATGAAATATAAACAAAATCATATTCAGATGGAAGAAAATAACTAACTTAGCAAAAAGATCCAGCAGAACTAGGGTAAAAGAACAAGTTTATGAAAATTTCCCACAACAAATCAACTCTAATCAGAAACAACGGCGGTAACATGTCTAAGGTTAAAGAGAAGCTGGAGTACGACAGAAATGCATAATTTTTACAGCCTACTAGCGACTGCAATGTACTAGAGATTAAAAATTTCCAAAATCACTAAACACTTCGAAATGAAAGCAAAACTTTCAGCGATCGTTGCCGTCAGTCTAATATCTTCAGGATGCAATTTCACATTTAATGGTATAAAACAGTAGTCATTTCCGTCAAAGTCAAAAGTAATGATACCCTCACTGTCGTCCTTTAAATTTTTCAGTATCTATTAGCAAGATCGCAAAAAAGGAATACTGACAAATCATATTTTAATTTTCTGCCAGGTAAATTGTGTTTAATAATTTGAGCAGATTTTTAATTTATTCTTCATTTTTAGCGATCTTGCTTATAGGTAAGTATTGAGAAATTTGCAGAACTCCAGGCAGAGGTATCGGTTACTATTTTTTTAAATCATGAAGTGTTAAATTTTATTCTGAAGCTATTAAACTGCCAGCAACGTTACGTGGTAGATTTCCTTTCATTTCAAAATTCACAATGGTTTTGTGAATCGTCAATCTTTAGAATATTGTAGTAGCCGGTATGCTGTGAAAAATACCCATTTCTGTCGTACTCCAGCTGCTTTTTGACGTTAGATGTGTTATGTCTGCTATTTCTGGTTAGAATTGATTTGTTGTAAGTCACATTTATAACTTTGTCCCTTTACTCTAGTTCGTCCGTAACTATCTGCTAAGTTAGTTGTTTTGTTCCATCTGAACAGTTTTTTGTTTATGTTTCATGGCCTGCTAAGTTGCTTATAGGTAGGAAAAGTGAAAAACGCCGGTTTTACTGAAAATTTGAAATTAAATCAAAACTACCAGAGATTGATATTTACAACCGCATATCGTTAGAAAGCTTATCAAATTGCACATTCGATCGTATAAAAAAAATTATGCATTCCCATTTGAAAAAATCAAGTTACCTTTGATTGAGGTTTCCTTAATTGATCTACTGATTTCTTCAAGTACAAACGCAATTCGAACCCGACCGTCTTACGTAAGCTGACACATTTCATGCTGAGTAACACGGCAAAGTCACAGCCCTCTAAGATTTATAATAGCTGCGATATTCAATTTTTTTCTGACATCTACCCATACCCAAAATTGTGATTTGCACCTAAACGGTTCGCTTAAAGTCCCATGTGTGATACATAAAGTCACACCAAAATGTACCCGGGAATCTAAATATGTAATAATATACAAGGTATTCCATTTAAAAGAACATAACTTTGATATGTCACACTTTTATTAGACACGCTGTATAAAAGTAATTATTTTTAAAATGCAGTGCAACTCGACCTACATACACTCACAAAGTTGATTTTTCGAAAAGTGGTATCGTTTGGTCACAAGAGTCCGAGGCGTTGAGCTTGACTCACCCTGTATATGGTCGGTAACATATACATAATTATAACGTTACTACGGACATAGAGTCTGATAGACCCCCGACGTGGCAAAACTGGAATGTTACAGATTTGACGCGCCTGTCCCTTGGGGACGTAGCAAAGCGAAGAATAATTGTGGTGGGAGAAACTGACCAATATTCATAGCGTGAAGTCTGGCCAACTCCTTATCCGTAGTTAAGGGTTAAGACAATTTCTGCTTGTTCGGAACTAATTCCAGAAGATATTCTTTTTCACTTAATTTTTTTGGCCTAATTATTGTGTCATATATTCTTGTTTCTCCTGAAGAGGTCAATAAACATTGGCTAAAAGTTTTATATAAAACTTTGGCAACGGTTGATTTTTGACTTGACTCTCGTCATTGCCAAGCCACTGCGCCAGGATGCAATTTACTATCCTTCTGATACCCGCCTTTCTCTATTGAACACTGTTAGGGAACTACTGTTCTAATGGTCCCGAGGAATTTTCATTGACGTCAATAACTAATTGCCGGATTTTGGCGGCATTTCTCGTCGGACTTGGAAGTGACAGTGATTTATGAATACCTAGCCTGCGCCCTGCGGCCCTGAACCAATGGCGTGTACGATAACGCCCTCTGGGATTATTTTAAGTGACAGCCCCGATGATATCTGGATACGTCCGATATGATCTAGATCATTATTTAATTTGAGCAATGGTTGTGGCCGGCGAGGTATGCGCACATGGGGAAATCGCTCAGCAATTAAATTCAGATTTAGATTGTATATGTATGAGTGGATATACATGCTTTCACAGCGGAAAAATGACATCGGCCAGATATAAATCTATAGTTATCAACTAATCCTAGGAGCTTAAGGACGTAAACTCGCTGCACCGGAAAAAATATTGTTCATTGTATTAAAGAACGGAAATTCTTAACTATTGTTCCATTGGGACAATGAACTGTTTCATTATACATAGCTTCATTCGGATTCGAATGTGCTGACGATTTGGAAATTGTCCATGGACTGCGCAAAACTAACTGCGCGACCAGAGTATATTGGAAACTGTTTACAAACTGATGGTTCTTGGGGTGTTCGGCTGGCGTCGACACGCTCCGCCGTCTTGGAGGAGGACATTAGAAGGCCTAATTTAGGGAATGTATTAAGTGCCAACCCTGTGAGGCGATCTCAGTCTCTAGGAAACGCCGAACAGATGACATCAGTGACTGAGGACGCCGACCACTCGTATAGGCGAAACGTCAAACAGCGAGGCGCACCGACGCCAAGCCGGCGTAGCGTGTCGACGCCGGCTGCACAGCCCAAGAACCAACAGTTCATAGGGTCATGGCCGCGAAAGTCTTACACAATACATGTTTACAAACTGTTCGACACCGATCCGCGTTGAAATTACAAAACCACCGATCAGCTGTCACGATACGCTAGGAAGCAACAGCGAACAGCGTATGTAGAGTGAACTGAGCACGCGCAAGTAGCAGTCCGAATACGATTCTTGTCCATAATCTCTGACTAGTTGACCGTTTCCAAACCGTCCACAAATTGAACCCGAACATTCGACTGCAGCCGTCTGACCGATTTCAAATTAGTTTGTGCAAACCCGGTGACTTCTACGGCGCACGCTCCTGACAGTTTGCAAACGGTTTTCGTCTAAACCCGAATAGATCTAATATCAATGATTTGTCAATCATCGATTAATACTCTTATTCATTAATAATACGAATCTACGTTAATCAATATAAAGAATACGAGGGTTGCTCTAACTTGAAATCCTGATGCTCTCTATTTCCGTCAATCGACCTATGGCGCACAGATGATCGCAAATATGCGTGAAACAGCTGTCTGCGTACTGGTGGATTGACGGAGGTCCTATAGAGCAACCCTCGTATATCGGCATTAATACGCTGCTGGCGTACAAAATCCGTGCCTCTAGTGGCATAAGCGAACGAGCCTTGTCGTTCCACCAAAGAGTTTACTGCTGTTAGTAGCGTTTCTCTTTGGTTGCCGTTACCTTCGGGTACTAGATGGCGCACCGGCAGAACTTTCTGCTTGTTGCCTACACAAATATAAAGAATATTTGATCATTAAATGCATGTCATATTTTCATTAAAAAAAGAACCCGTTCATTGGTATAATGATTGTAATATTAATGAATAGCGTTCATGGATATAATGAACTTAGTGATGATAGAGATAATGAATTACTTTCAGTATACCGATGAACTCGTTCTTCCGCTCAAAAATAATGAATCTTTTCATTAATTTAGTTTAAAAGTGTAATAATAATCTTGCAATATTATCTAGCAGTATTTATCTTGTAGGAAATGAAATGAAATTTATAAATTCCTTTTATACGAATTAGATATTTATGAGGTTTTTCAAACGTCCATGATAATAATAATGTGTTTATTAACAGACAAAAATTCACAGGCTTTCGGTACAACTAAATATGTAAATATCAATGATAAACACAGAAATACTCACTGAAGTAGCATTTTCAGCTACTTGTGTGTGAGTGAAACTATCTTAAAAATTGTCATTTCCAGTATTCCTTCCTAGTCTTAAATAATGTTGTCTAATCGGTTCACATCAAGTCCGTGTAATTATTATTGACTGTTTTTATTCCAAAAACGATTGTCCAATCAGGTTATCACTTGGTCACTGCTAAATATTATTTATTAAATCATTGAACAGTTTTCTTCCGCTATGCACTATCCAGTTTTTTATTTCAAATTTAAATTTGTTGATTGGTATTGACCTGTCCTTGAGCTTTACAGGTAATAAATTAAAAATCTTAGGAGCAAGAGAATAAAAATACCTCTGCCCTACAGTCTTGTTACTTCGAGGGATCTTATAACAATGTTCTCTGTTGCGTGTTTGATGACTATGTTCAATATTCTCTAATTTAATTTTTCCTTTATAAACATACAATAGTAGGGTCAAGCAATAGAGCTGTCTTATATCTAAAATTGATGTTTCAGAATATAATAGGTTTGTTGAGTAAGTTATTTTTTTATCATATATTGTTTTTATAATCCATTTTTGTAAAATCTCAAGATCATTCGCATAGTTGTTGGTAACTCCACCCCAGCCAATAATTCCATAAGACAACTGGGATTGAACAAGTGCTGTATAAAGTGTCTTTAGGTGTGTCTTGCTCAGGAAATTACTAAAATATCTAAATTTGTAAAGCAAACCTCTCAATTTTTTACATATATATGATATGTGTAAATTCCATCTCAAATGTCTATCCACCACGATACCAAGGTATTTCACCGAATCGGATTCTGGTATTGTAATGTCTTTGTCGACATACAACGTGCCTAAATTGGGCTGGCTATTAATATAAGACGTGAATGTCAAATACTTAGTTTTATCGCAGTTAATTGTTAATTTATTTAATCTCAGCAGGTTAGCTATTGATTTAAAATCTGTGATTGCTTTTTCTTTCAGTGTATCCCATGAATCTGACGTATAAAATACTACGGTATCATCAGCGAAACTTATTATGCGACCCTCATAAGTTTTTTGAAGTAGACTGTTCATGTAAACAGTGAATAAAAGCGGCCCAAGAACTGTTCCCTGCGGTACACCACAAGTTACAGTCCTCGCACGGCTAGTTACACCGTTCACACTGACAATTTGCCTTCGATTCGTTAGATAGCTTGTCATTAAATCTTTGGCTTTTCCTCTTATTCCAGTTATCTCTAGTTTGGTTAGCAGTTTTTTGTGACAAACTGTATCGAATGCTTTGGATAGGTCAACAAAAATGCAAAGGGCCGGAATTTTTTATCTAATGCATCATATATATAAGATGTGAGTCTGAGTATAGCATCTTCTGTTGACCTACCCTCCCTGAAGCCGTACTGTTTATGTGATATGATATTAAATTTATCTAAGAAGCATGTCAGGCGAATTTTAATAATTTTTTCTACAACCTTCGACAAGTTTGAAATCAAGGTTATCGGCCTGTAATTGTTCATATCTGTTTTTGAACCTTTTTTGTGCAATGGTTTGATAACTCCAAGCTTAAAAACATCTGGAAAAATTCCCTCTTCAAAATAAAGGTTTACCAAATATGACAAAGGTGCACTTATTTCATTACAAATTTGCTTTAATGTACTTGAATGAATATTATCATATCCAGGAGATTTCCCTGATTTCAACTGTTGTATGACCGATTCTACTTCGGCTTTATTTGTTGGTCGAAGGAAGATAGAACTTACACATTCATTTTCCTGTTTTTCGTAATCGGTAGATGTACTATTCGTATTTGCATATCGCTCCCCTACATCAGTAAAAAAATCATTGAACGTATTCGAGATATCTATATTGTTGGTGAGTATGCTTGTATTATTGTCAATTTTTTGTATTTTTGTTTCTGGTCGCTTTTTATTGCAAATATCATCCACAGCTTCCCACAGTGCCTTGTTTTTATTTGTATTCTTACTAATTAACTGATTAGCATATATCTTTTTAGCGTTTATGATTAATTTTTCGGTGTCTCGTTTGCATTGTTTATACCTTTCTTTAAGATTGTTGTTTTGTGGGTCCTTAAGCAGTTCGCGGTATAATTCATTTTTTGTGTTTATTAATCTGATGATGTTTGGTTTTATCCATTTTTTTCTTGCTCTATTTTTATTGCTTTGTTTTACTGAGAATGTGTTTACATCTATATATGACTTGAGTTTATTCAAAAATAATTCTGTTGCTATATTTGCATCTCTTGTTTCATATACTGAAATCCAGTTATCACGCCGAAGGTCTGTTTTCAATTTCCAGTAGTTTATGTATTTTTTTACTGTTGTATTACCGCCAATTCGTGACTCGTGGCTTGATGTTTTCCATACAAGACCTATTGGTAGATGATCGGTTATACAATAATTGAAAACATACGCCTCTATTTCCTGATTCACCTTGTTATTTTTAACAAAAAAATGATCTATACACGTTTTAGATTGAGGTCGAGTAAATGTGTTTATATAGGATCTGAAATCAAAATAACTCATTAGATTTTTATATGCTTCTACTTTGTCATTTTCGGTTAGCAAATCTATGTTCATATCATCAACAATTATATGATTTTTCTTCTCTTTACAATTATTTAAATAACTAAACATATCCATATTAAACGTTTCTATATCAGAACTAGGAGATCGATACATACATGACAGTGTAATTATTTCATCATTTTTTAGGACCTCAATTTCAATGCATCTAACCTTTCCTATATGATGAATTTTGTGTGTCCACTTTGTCGTATTGTTCAAGAAAACAATAACACCATCACACTTGTTATAAGAGCCCTCATTGTAAATCATATCAAAGTTTTGGATACGAAATATGTCCAAATTGTACACTATGTTTGGTTCCGTAAGTACAATTACATCGATTCCGTTTAATTGCGATAAAAAACATAGTAGATTATCAAAATTTTTAGCAATGCTCCTTATATTCACATGTATAATTTTGATTGCATTTTTTTCGGTAGTGACATTAAAATTTTCCAAATTATCAATAATGTTTGCATCTATAGTTTCATTTTGATAATCTCCAATATATGGGTCCATCTTACATATTATGCTATACGAGGTTCTTATAGGTGTAACACATATCACATAAATATTGTAATATAGATTTCTAAAAAACTACTTACTAATAAAAAAGAACTAGGAGAAATGTATAATTCAGTTAGGGTTTAAGACAACGTAAAAAAGTACAACCAACAATGTCACACAAAGAATGCACTCAAAAAAGTAAAGCAGGTAAAACGAACAAAAATATTGATTGGTAATAGTCATGGTAACAAGGGAACAATTAATACACCTAAAATTGAGTTATTTCTTCAACTTTTTTGTGGGAGGGTGTATTGTAGTACCTGATGATATGTATTTATTCTTTGTCGCTGACCTGGTAGAGATGGCTTGGTTCTGGCTGGTTGAGTTTGGGGTTAGTGTAGACTCCACCGCTTTGCCACTTTGTGTTGCTGCAACGTTCTCGAGATTTAAATCATTCTCTTCGTCGCTGTCGTTCGCTATGTACTCTTCGTCTTCACTTTTTTCTAATTGTTCTATTGTATATGCAGTTCCATTTACTATTAACTTATTTTTCTTTATCTTGACGTTTTGGCTGCTGGATTTAGCTTCCTTAAAATGTTTATACAGTATTTTTTGTTTGTTTCGTTGTTCTAGTGTTAGGTCGTGACTAATAGATATTCCTGTACCTTTCAGTTTTTTTATGTTCTTTAGTATATGCTCTTTTACGCAGTTTCTTACTAGTTCTACTACGATTGGTCTTGATTTACCCTGTTCCTTTTTGCCAATTCTGTAAACTGCACTTATTTCTACCTCCTCTATTTTGATATTCAGTCTTGTGTCAGCTGTGTTTATTACCTCCTTTATTAAATTTTCCTGCTCCTTTTCTATCAATCCAAACACAACAATATTGTTTTTCTTCAATTTAGCTTCTATGTTTTCTACTTTTTCTTTGAGTTCTGAATTTTCTTTCTCCAGCTTTTGTACTTTTTTCTTTGTTTCTTGAAGTTCACCTGACTGAGCTGTTATTGCCTTTTTTATTTCTTTAACATCGTTACGTAAGTCATTGTTTTGTTGGATTAATTGTTGCAGTGAATCGTAAATTTCTCGTGATGAGATCTCGTCCTTGTCGCCCATGCTATAGAATAGAATAGAATAGAATAGAATAGAACAGAATAACAGTGTGGCGGGCAGTCTAGGCAGTTTTTATCATGCTTTGTTACATGAATCAGCAGCTAATTTATTATGGAAATTTAACGATAGCTATCCAAAGACTTACTTCAGATGTAGGGCTCCTTAATGTACGTGTTAGTTAAAACAAAACCTTTGGACAGTATCACTTAGAACCACTTCACATTACTATGTCCTCAATAACTAGCTATTTTTGCGAATCGTCACGAAAACACGACCTTCCTGCTTGGCTGTCTAGATTAGATTCTCAGATAGATCAAAAGATAACACACAAACTATAATTAACACAAAGCAACCTAACCTGACCGACGAACACTGTCTGACTTTTATGAAGAGAGAAAAGGCTGTGGGTTTGTAAAACAGGGCGCTGTTGCCAGTTTTCAATATGGTCCCTTAATTCCTTAAGCAGTTTGAACTGTCATGACAAAAACAATTAATGATCAATTCAAACGATCGTCAACCCTATTTCTAACACAATAATATAAACTACATGTCCCAAAAGGTATTTCTAAACATTATGTATTGTTATATTTTTTTAGATGAGGCCATGTTCTTCAGCTTCTTTGAAGTTTTCAGTTCTTTTTTTGTGGTGAGCGTCTTACGCAAAATATTTTTCAACAATTTAAGAGACAATTTAATATATCTGAGTGGTCATGACTTCTCCCTATAGAAATAGAAAATCAGAAACAATAACAAGTTACAGATTCTTTGCTTTAGACACTTCATTTCACTTCAAACTCCAAGAAAAATCTTACTATAATCATACAGAGGAAATTCTCTCTCAGAGATTATAATCAAAAACTTATATAAAAGGTTCCCTTGAATTTGGTCACAGAATCGTCCTTTTACATGTTCTACATCAACTTTAAAACTATGTATACAGTGTGCCCATTATGTATAGAATATAGCGTGTATTTCAGTAAATAATGATTGTTTAATTTTTTTATATAAAAGCTGTTTAAGATGGTACTTCCCACAATACAGTAGCATTCAGTTGTTTTTGTTTCAGAAAACATAGGCTCATTTGGTAGAGAGCTTTTTCTCTTTTCAATAGCAAAACATGACAATACCCCCGACAATACCCAAATACAAGAACATTTCTGAAAAAAACAATGAAAACTATTAACTTTATCACATCAATAACCTTAATTTATCTTGTATCTTACATCAGAATGAAACAAATGAGCATATACTTTGCTTACTAAGCCTTGAAGGCAAAACAAAATGAGCAATGAAGAGGTTTTCATCACAATCAATGTTTAAAGTTTTTCCCAGAATGCCCGAAAATTCTTTTCAATTTTTTTGTGATTGTCAGGCTAATGTCTTGCAGCTAATGGTGAACATTTATTGTGATGAAGACCGTTTTACTACTAATTACTTTTGTCTTCAAGGATTAACAAGAAACATACGGGCTCATTTGATTTGATTTGATATGATGAAATACATACTAGATTAATGTTATTGAATGAGTAAGCCCAATAAAGTTTTAATTATTTTTAACATTTTCTCGTATTTCGGTACTAACATGTTATGTCATTGAAAAGAGAAAACATTTCCATCAAATTATCTTAATAAAAGGGTACATTGCTGTTTAGAAAAAAAAGATTGTGTTTCGTTGCTCATTTGTTTTCTGAAACAAAACCAACTGAATGCTTTCTGCCCCATTGTGAGAAATACAATATTGGTAATTTTTATCCAATCATGATTTAATGAGATGTATACTATATTCCATATATAATGGCCATCCCGTGTATGTGTGGCAGTACAGAAATGTTAGAAATAATCACCTTTGTCTCTACAGAAATCAGATCCGATAGCTGGACTAAGAGCAGAAAACTTTTATTAAACCTGTTCTATCCGTTTTTATCTACCTGTCTTGAGATCACCTTTTTAAATAACAATATTCGATTTCGAGGATGTATTTGTTTGAAGAAATAAAATCCTTATTGTTTTTCTTTTATTAAGTGTTCTAGCTCAGATTATAGTGGGATCCACTTGACAGTTCCTCGGGGAGATTGAGAACTTATTTTTGGTCACGTAACAGCTATAAAAAATCTATCTCCTCCACCTTTATAGCCCTCCATGCCATCCATCCCCAACGTTATTGCTCAAGAGGTCCGACCGGAGCGGCGCAACGCTTCGAAATATAACAAAGCAGCTGCTGTTAAGTTTTCAGGCACTTTCAAGTAATAGTGGTCGTCATAGATCTACGCGGGTTCTCGTCTTGAATTTTAAAGCGTTGGATTTACTTTGAGCATGAGGAGGCTTTGACTCAAGTCAGATGACTATTTTTAACACGCTTTTATTAGCTCCATCTGTACGTTTGTTTGTGGATTTGTAACCGTCCTTTGGATTAAGAGGTCGGATCGAACATTGCCGCAAAACGATCTTGACGGCTTCAAATCCGTCGACACGCTTCTATACTACTGTTATTAACACGTTTTTATTATACATATAAGATGCGACTATCATGTTGTTAGATTTCTCAAATTATAGCCCAATCGTTATGCCGTAAAAACGGAGTCAAGTCGATTGACTCAGTACTTCCCACACATAATGATGATACCATTTTATTATTTCTCCATTGCCTGAAGCTATAGTTTAAAATTCCCTTGCAACTAAATCATCGCACACCCGCCCACAAAAAAACATCCAACGCAAACACTCTCGTAAATACTTTCTTGCGTCTCCCTCTTTAGGAACTAAGACACCACAGTTTCTTCTGCATGCTTCAACTGGGCGATGCGAAATGATCAGGAGACTCCAAAACGTCTAAAAACGAAGTTTAAGTTGTTTTTATATTTTTAGCTTTTTTATTATTGCTGCGCCGCCACTAACACGATTTTTCAGAAACAGACGCGTTTTCCATTCTCATCGCGGCAGCAAATTCTGTGTCAAAATTTCATTAAAATCAATTCAATAATTTTCGTTTTACGCAATATACATAGAACAAAGTAAAGCAAAACTCGTATGTATACATAACAAAATTGGTTTCTGTAATAGGCAAGCCAATGTTGAGCTGGACTTACAAAAGTGTAATATGCCGCTAGGTATTTCTTCCACAGCTCAATGGACAAACTATTATGAATACAGCAAATTTTTCAGTTTTACAACCCCCCACCCTCCAACCGCCCCAATTCCACCCCCACCCAAAAAAGGTAGAAAATAATCAGGAACCCCTGAAGCGCCTAAAAACAAAGTTTGAGCTGTTTTTATGTCTTAATTTTTTTATTATTGCTGCACCGCCACTGACATGATTTTTCTAAAACATACGCGCTTTCCATCCTCGCCGCGGTAGTAATATTGTGCGGAAATTTCATTAAAATCAATTCAACCATTTTCGGGTTACGCAATATATAACGATCTAAAACAATACTCGTATGTATACCTACATCACAAATTCTAAGTCCCTTGGTTTCTAAAATAAGCAAGCCAACGTTCGGATGGACCTAAAAAAGTGTATTATGCCGCTAAGTTTTTCATACACTGGTCAATGGACAGCCCATTATAAATACAACAGATTTTTTAGTTTTAAAACCCCCAACCCTTCAACCACCCCAAATTCACCCCCAACAAAGAAAAATTAGTAAATGATCAGGAACTCCTAAAACGTCTAAAAATAAAGTTTGAGCTGTTTTTATATTTTTGGTGTTTTTATTATTGCTGCGCCGCCACTGACACGATTTTTCCAAAACGCATTTCCCATCCTCACCGCGGTAGTAATACTGTGTCAAAATTTCATTAAAATCAATTCAACAAGTTTCGCGTTACGTAAAACAGAACGATCTAAAGCAATACTCGTATGCATATGTTACGCTCAATAGCGGAATTCGGGCAATGCCTGAAAAAAATACGCAGAACTAGTTTTGAGCAAGAGATATTTCCCAAACCCGAAATATTAATTTCATTCGGCTATTGAGCATTACCAAATAGGCAGAACTAGTTTTGCGCATCTTGAAATGCACAGAACTAGTTTTGCTCAACTTGAAATGCACAGTACTATAGTTCTGTATATTTTGGCATGGTGGCATTTAAAATTGTAGAGGAGATTTTTTTTCGATACATTGTTGATACATTTTTTATTGCAGAGACATGAAGGTTAGGTTAGGTTAGGTTCATTCAATATAATGAGGTAATGATCTTTTGTCATGAGATTATATTTTTGTGTACTTGAAGCTTCAAGTAGCCGAACTAATTCGGTTTCGAATTTAGCTTGCATTTTTTCCACAAGCAGAAACAAAAAACATTCAAAGCAACAACATAAGCATAACCTTACTTTCTTAATATAACTGCTGCTGGCCATTCAGTACCACAGAACTAGTACTGTGCATTTCAAGTTGCGCAAAACTAGTTCTGTGCATTTCAAGATGCGCAAAACTAGTTCTGCCTATTTGGTAATGCTCAATAGCCGTATAAAATTAATATTTCGGGCTTGGAAAATATTCCTTGCTCAAAACTAGTTCTGCGCATTTTTTTCGGGCATTGTCCGAATTCGGGTATTGAGTGTAACATATACATCACAAAGTCCCTTGGTTTCTATAATAAGCAAGGCAATGTTCGTATGGACCAAAAAAAGTATATTATGCCGCTAGGTTTTTCATACACAGGTCAACGGACAGCCCATTATGAATACAAAAATTTTTGAGTTTTACAACCCCCCACCCTCTCGCCCACCGCTCAACCTCCCCAAATTCACCTCCACCCAAAAAAAGTAGAAAATGATCAGGAACCCCTAAAATACCTAAAAACGAAGTTTGAGGAATATTTGAAAATTTTTGTTTTTTGCTAATTACTCCGCCCCCTGTACAATGATTTCCAAAATTATGGGAACATTACCTACTACGACCCCACAACATATCGCTACCCAACTTTCATCACAATCCATGTAGCGGTTACTGGGATTACGACGTTTGAAAAACGCCAACAGGCAAACAGACAGACCGACCGACAGACCGACAGACAGACAGACAGACCGACGGAAATGAGTGACGTGGGTTTTCGTTATCTAGACATCACGAAACGCCCAAAAAGCGTATTATCGCAAAATACACACAATACTCCCCTCACCTATCGGTGTGGGAAGTAAGAAGGGGCTTTTGATAGCAAAAGTTTGGAAAGAAATGAAATTTGGTGGGATGGTAGATATTAGTCCCCTGAATCTCCACCTAAGTTTGCCACCCCGGGGAGATAACAAAAATGATGCAGAATTTTGTTCTCTCCATAAATCGTTTGAAGATTTTTTTTCGATATCACTTACCAAAACGGCGCTATTTTTGGAAAATCGTCGCAAAGCAGAGCATTCACCCCACTTCCCTCGAGAGGCACCCCCCGATGTGGCAAACTTAGGTGGAGATTCGGGGGACCATCCCACTAAATTTCATTTCTTTCCGACCTTTGCAAGGCAAAAAATCCCTACCACCTGGACTATTATTAACAAATATCTGGTAGTTCACTTAAAAACAAATGAATTTCCACTTGCAGCTGAGGGTCATCTTGCTCACTTTTACGTAATAACTGACTAGGACTAGGTCAACGACGGCGAAGGTGCGGATGTAAACAAAGTTGACTCAAATCAAGGTGCTACCAGAAAATGCCGGAAAAAGAACCGACTGTCAGCGGAATTCGAACCCGCGCCTCCGGAATTCTAGTACATCTGATGCGAGGCGCTCCATGGTGCTAAAAGATGGCGGCAGAGTAGCCGTCAGTGGGCGTGAGAGAATTCGATGCTTCTTGCCATGATCTTCATGGCTCAGCTAGCTGAGATTCGGACTAGAATTCTGAAGGCCCGGGTTCGAAAACCGCTGGCAGTCCGGAATTTTCTGGTAGCACCTTGATTTGAGAGCCCAACATGCGGAGAATAGCATGAAAATTGGTATTACTCCTGACTCGGAGATGGCGCAGACACCTTGATGTTTGCTAATACTATACAGAGGCGTGGCGACAGAGCTTAAATGGCATGACATCCAACAGTTTGGGAATTGGTATTTTGGTAAAATTCATTTAGGAATGACGACAGTTTTAATTATCATTTATGCACTAATGGTAATGATTATGCTATGAACAATAAAGAGAGTATTAATACATAAAGCTTTTAAAAACAAAAAAATGAGTTAATGATAATTTTAACAAAAAAAAAAAACAAATGTCCTTAAAGGCACGCTTTTGAAGAGCATTGAACCAGAAAGTTAAAAATAATTTTTAAAACAATCTTGATACAATAGTGAACGAAAAATACTAGTATTGTTGTGAAAAAAGTATGGGTACTTCGTGCCTTATTATTCGTAAATCGAGCGCTTTTTCACAAAAATACTAGTATTTGTCGTTCACTACTATGTTAAGTGGAGGCTATAGTAAACTGCTGGCAGACAACACATTTGCGGGGTAAAGGGAGAGGTAAAAAGTCGTGGTGCAGTGGGCGTGGCCTATTTACTACAATTTCTGCTACAAGTCGTAAAAAATATTAGCAGGCGCCGAGGGGTCTGTGACGGTGATGCCGAACCGAGCTCCTGCTGACCCTAGACGCGTTGCCGTCCTGTAAAAAGTATTCAGACCTTTTTTGATCGTCCCGTCCGTCGTCGAGAAATAGGTATTGTATAATCTTATACCTCAGTTGATCCCTTTCCTGTGTATTTCAGGCATATACATAATAATAAATACAATATGAGTATAAGGAGTCGTTTATAAGTGCAACTAAGTTGCCACACAAAAAATGAATTTATCATTTGTACAAGAGCGAAAATAAGACGGAAAATAAGGTGAAAATATGAAAAATCAACAAGAAGTACTAATGACAATAATATTATATTATGCGTGTATATGTTATTTGTGAAGCAGCTAACTTCGGTGAAGTTCACTTTACATTGAGCAGTTCTTTAGACATGCCAATGCCATTGTAAAACTGAAAGATGTAAACGTATTACAGAATTGGCGTAAATACGGGGGTTAGGGGGGACGTGTTCACCCCTTGGAACTATAAATTAAAAAAAACTATCACGTCTCATACTTTGCCTATAGCACCACCAGAAGGCGCCAGCAAAATTATTATTGGATTCACAACAAACTTCAGAAAAATAAACCAAATTATGCCTGCTCACCTCCCCCTACCGGTAGGTCTCCAAAAATATATCCCCCATATTGAAACTATGTCTACCTGCATTCTGAATTACAGCCGCCAAATTCGGTATTTCGATGAAGTATTCAAAAAGAGGACGCATTTTAACAACTTTGTGAAATCTATGACACAGATATACCTATGCACCTATGCCGAGACGATTATGTACTCTGAAGAAAAAGAAAAACTTGCTTTCTCTGATGTGATTAATAAAAAAATGGGAGTATTAATAAAATTGCGGACTATAATAGATGCCTGTTTGACCTCAAATCTGCCACACCAAGATGGTGTCCTTATTTTACCTGATATATGACACCTGATGAAGAAGGTATTCAGAGAAGGAAAATGACTCTTTTGATGAAAAATGGTGCGTTAAAGAGAAACCACAATTGGTCTCATCAAGTTCAGTGGCAGTTCCATGTCACAAAAAGTTACTGTTGCTACTTTGCCGCCTGAACACAAAAAATCGTGAAAGTGGAGAACTTAGGAAAGGAACATGACATCTGGAATGAATAAAGGTTAATTAAAATACAAGGTTTTTATCAGTTTATGTTACAAAGTAAAAAATGTAATTTCTATTCGCGACGCAAAAAGTGTGAGCGCAAGACTCTAGACTTCTCAGTCTGGGCCGGCCAGCAATTTAAATCCTAATTACTTACAAATCTGGTTGAAAATCGTAAGATTTCGCAGTAATCCTGAACATGATAAGTGCTCAAAACCAATTCCGCGATTTGTTTGAATTTTCGTAGTTCCTAACTTTAAGCCTGCAGTGTATATGAATAAGTCACCCAAAACCACCGACTACAAATTTAGTTGATGCCCAAAACAATATCTATCTCATTCCAGAAATGAATGAACTTCAGCTCATTCATAAACTGTAGCTTACATACTCTTGTGTTGGTGGCGCCTTTATCAGTATCCCAATAGTCGCGCGATCGTTCAATGCAAGGCTCTAGCTGTAACCATTTTTGACCCTGTATATTGATAATTTTTGGCACAAAAACCTGATTTGCATTTCTTAAAACTTCAATCTAGAGAAATGTCGATCCAGATTTTAGAATAAGTTTATACAGGGTGATTAACGAGACCGTGAATTTAGTCAAACAACGTCAACTTTGGCAATTTTTGAATAATTGTCTATTAGGAGATTTCAAAAAATACGTCGACATTTCGCTAGAACCATCCTTTTTCTTTATGCTCGTACTTTTTTCAGTTCAAAAATCTAAAAATTAATAATCCAAAGATGGTTACAGCTGAACCATTGCAAACAGCTCTCATGTACGTACTACAACCTCCTCTTAGGCTTATTTAAAAAATGATTTTTAACAGTTTAGTTCCATGTTCTTTAAAAGCGTGCTTTTTAGTTGTTTTAAACTATATTCATTCATTGGGATAAAATTTTTATGATAATTTCTCCTGTAAATTAGTTCTTATGAGTAAGGAAAGGAAAATGTAATAAAATGTTTTATGCTATACATAGGATCAGGTGCAAAAAAACGGGCAATATATTGAGCGTTGAGGTAGGCTATGACCGAGGCTATGACTATCGTCTTCTAGGCCAGATGGACAGAGGGAGCAGCTCGAGATTATGTATGTATGTGAGGATTTGAGTGATAGAAAAGTCATAGTAATTTATGGCCCGCAAAGACCGCGAAGACAAAGCATAATAATACCAGAGTACCCCAACAGCTATGAAAAGGTTATATGCTTGGGGAAATTTGTGGACGCTGTGAATAAATAGGTCAACGCTCGTACGCTCAATAGGTGCATTTCCTGGAAACCTATTCCAAGCCCTGGACACTCAGAAAACGAATGCAGGGTCGTACCACTCGGTCCTTGATGTATGTAGAATGACCGACTTGGAATGAGATGTAGCAGTCGGGTGCATTTGAATATTCTGAATACCAGTAGAAATGTGAGGTGTCACCAACCGCACGCCCGTGGGATAGAGGTTGGAGGTAGCTTGTTAAGAGGAGGTTATAGTACGTAGATGAGAGCTGTTTGCAATGGTTCAGCTGTAACCATTTTTCAACTATTAATTTTGAGATTTCTGAATTGAAAAAAACATAAGCATGAAGAAAAAGGACGGTTCTAGAGAAATGTCGATGTATTTTTTGAAATTTACTAATAGAAAAATTAGTTAAAAATTGTCAAAATTGACGTTCTTCTTGACCAAATTCACGGTCTCGTTAATCACCCTGTATAAAATTATTCTAAATCTGGATCGACAGTTCTCTAGATTGAAGTTTTAAGAAAACGCAAATCAGGTTTTTGTGCTAAAAATTATACAGTGTCAAACATGGTTACAGCTGGAGCCTTGCATTGAACGATTGCGCGCCTCTTGGGACACTGATAAAGGCGCCACCAATACAAAAGTGTGTAAACTACAGTTTATGAATGAGCTGAAGTTCATTCATTTCTGGAATGAGATAGATATTGTTTTGAGCATCAACTAAATTTGTAGTCGGTGGTTTTGGGTGACTTATTGATATACACTGCAGGCCAAAAGTTAGCAACTACTAAAATTTAAACAAATCGCGGTAATTGGTTTTGAGCAGTTATCATGTTCAGGATTACTGCGAAATCTTACAATTTTCAACCAGATTTGTAAGTAATTAAAATATAAATTGCTGGCAGGCCCAAGTCTAGACTCTTGGGCTCACACTTTTTTGCGTCGCGAATTGAAATTACATTTTTTACTTTGTAACATAAACTGATAAAAACCTTGTATTTTCATTAACATTTATTCATTCCAGAAGTCATGTTCCTTTGCTAAGTTCTCCACTTTCACGACTTTTTGTGTTCAGGCGGCAAAGCAGCAATAGTACCTTTTTGTGACATGGAACTGCCACTGAACCTAATAAAACCAATAATTGTGGTTTCTCTTTAACGCACCATTTTTCATCAAAAAAGTCATTTTTCTTCTCTGAATACCTTCTTCATCAGGTGTCATATACCAGGTAAAAATAAGGATACCATCTTGGTATGGCAGCATTAGAGGTCATATAGGCATCTATTATTATAGTCCGCAATTAATAACAGCATTTTTTTATTATTCGCTCAACGTCGGAGAAAGCAAATTTTTCTTTTCTTCAGAGTACATAATCGTCTTGGCATAGGTGCATAGGTATTGGAGGTGTTATAGGTTCCACAACGTTGTTAAAATGCGTCCTCTTTTTGAATACTTCATCGAAATACTGAATTTGGCGGCTGTAACTCAGAATGCAGGTAGATATAGTTTGACTATGGAGAGATATATTTTTGGACGCCTACCTGTGGGGGGAGGGGGGCAGGCATAGTTTGGTTTATTTTTCTGGAGTTTGTTGTAAATCCAACAATAATTTTGCTGGCGCCTTCTGGGGGTGCTATAGGCAAAAAGTATGAGACATGATAGTTTTTTTAATTTATTGTTCCAAGGGGGGGGACACGTCCCCCCTATCCCCCGTATTTACGCCAATTCTGTAATACGATTACATCTTTCAGTTTTCCAACCACATTGGCATGTCTAAAGAACTGCTCAATGTAAAGTGAACTTCACTGAAATTAGCTGCCTTACAAATAACATATACACGCATAGTATTGTCATTGGTACCTTTTCTTGATTTTTCATATTTTCACCTTATTTTCCGTCTTATTTTCGCTCTTGTACATAGGATAAATTCATTTCTTGTGTGACAACTCAGTTGCACTTATAAACAACTCTTTATACTCATATTGTATTTATTATTATGTATATGCCTGAAATACAGAAAAGAGATCAACTGTGATGCCAGGTATAAATAATTATACAATGTCTGTTTCTCAACGACGTCGACGTGGCGACGGACGATCTTTTTGCGCAACAGGTCTAGGGTCAGCGCCGTTAGCGGAAGCCGGTTCAGCATCACCATCACGGACCCCTCGGTTTATAAATAAAAAAGTGCGGCGTCTTCAAATACTTTTTATAACTTGGAGGTATATCCTTGTAGTAGGAATAGTAAATAGGCCACGCCACTTCTTACCTCTTCCCTTACCCCGCAAATGTGTTATCCTCGAGCAGCTTACTATAACCTCCACTTAATGCTGGATCGCCGATGAGTCGAATTGCCCTTCTCTTAACTGCATCAAGTTATAGACAGTGTCCGTCACAAACATGCTTAATTGGCGACGGCCAAGTTTTTAGTTATCTCATTCACTCGTTTGAGCAACAAGCTTTTCCGTAGCGTTCTGTTAGGATTCATATACCCGCTTCTAAAACGTCACTGAAAGCCTGTATATCCTCCGTGACTAACACGCTTTTCAAAATCCACACACAAACACACCCATAATATCCGCAGCGTATGTGTGTTTGTGAAACCGGAGCACAGGCAGCAAAGCAATCAAAAGGAGCAAAGAGAGCAAGAACAGGAGCAGTCCATGCGTAAGCATGCGTGAAGCTGGTGCAAATTCCCCCTTTTGATTTCCAATAAAAGGCGGCGTCGAGGCAAAAGAGGAAATATAAACGGCTGACAGGCTGAAGATTAATGGGCGCAGGCAGACGTCATACGCGGAAAAGGCGGGACGTGTAAAAAGACCTTTTTCATTTAAAAAATGTAATCCTGTTATGAATCGCACCGTACCTCGGTGCATTTCATGTCTCTCATAATCACATTCCAAGATTTGATTAGGAAAGCTGCGTTCTCATGTTTCACATTTGTCGTAACGCGAGTACGTGTTCCGAATGTGACGTTATTGTCATCTGGTGGCACAGAACGGAAGATATATTTATATTAAAGATGTCTTATATTAAATACTGTTTACACAGCACCTCAAATAATAGTAACACGAACCATCTATGTTGGATTTCTTGCAGATACAGACGCAGTATATCTTCTATGGTAAGTAGGTGAGCAGATCAAAGTCGAAGTTTACCTACATCTACTCTTACACTGACATAATTTTGTGACTTAATAAAAGTAACAGCTCAATTCGAAGAAGGAAAGACCAAAAAACGGTAATTATGTATCCAAGATATAAACATACTCGCAAGTAATAGGTTCCTTGTTAGCCGCAAACATTGTCCAGGTTGGAGGAAAAGGGTTTTGAAATATTTTCTAAAACTATGAAGAGGCATGTGCGAGCAGACAGAAGGAATTCTGCCAGTGCGCCATCCATGTTTAATAAACATGGAAAAATTGATGCTCTCTATTTCCGTCAAACGACCTATGGCGCACTGATGATCGCTAATAAGCGTGAAACAGCTATCTGCGTACTGGTGGATTGACGGAGGTATAGAGCAACCCTCGTATGAAGAGGCATGTTTTTAGCTATTTGCTACGCTCGTGCATTGTTATTAGTGAGGTTTACGTCTGTCTTTGATGGATGTTGTGCCTAAAAATTAACTTCTCACGTAAATGTAAAGGAGTCCTATTAATCACTAGTTGATGACTAAAAATTATAAAACTGTATTTAACTAAGGCCCAGTTTCACAATCAGCGATCACTCTGACGGTTTGCTAACCTCGACATGCGAGTTAACCCGAACAATGGAACGCCTCTTGTTTCACAATCATAAAATGACATAGGGTTAACTGACCGCGAGTTGTATTTTATTTTTAGCGGTTGGTGGTACTGTGTCCGCAATATTTAAAATTCCTCTCTTCTTCTTATTTCCCTCGTTAGGTGTTTCGTGCTGGTGTCTTGTGTTTCTTTGACAAGACTGTCAAAGAATGAGTTCGTTGAGTTGTCAGTTCAATGCGATTTCCAACCTAATTTTGTCTTTTTCCACTGACGTTTTTTCATTTCATTCGCAGTTATTTGGTGTTTGAAGGGTGTTTGGGATAGAAAAAAGATTTTTAGGTTGGGTTGGTGTTTGGGCTGCTTGGCGTTGTAGCTGCTTCTGAGGCCTTTTTCAAATAATAGCCGTGCATGTACGCGTGTGTCAGCATGGAAAAACAAAAAAGAACGAACAACTTTTCAAAAGATGAAGAATATCTGTTCATTTCGTTAGTAAAAAAGTACGGGCATGTATAATAGAATGCAAAACAAAAGGTGCAACTACATGGCGCAAAAAAGACAACGCCAGGGAGAAGAGAAAGAGAGAGAAGAATTGAATTGCAAATGTGCAAATAATAGCCGCAGATATGTAAAGGTGCTGAAAGAAAAGTACAAAAATTTAAAAAAGACCAAGCAGTCATGGTCATCGTATTCCTCAAAGTAATTGACTCTATTCTTGGTCTCATTGCTTCTTCATCACTGCTATACGCATTTACATCATAACCATCCATTTCAAATGAAAAGTACGATGGACAGCGTTAAGGTAAACGATAAAATATGAAACTTCAAACGCGCAGCAAGTAGTAAAACCGAAGTGACATAACCTAATGCACATGCGTCATCACAAATCTGGGATTAACTCAAGAATTTCTTGGGATCAAGTTAACTCAGAGTTAACCTCAAGTAAAATAGAAAACCATCATTTGTGAAACATTACATCTAGGGTTAACCTCCGGTCAACACACAACCTTGGGTTAACCCATCATTGTGAAACTGGCCCTAAGTTATGCATTTTTAACCAACAGATTTTACGGAAACGATCTGATACATGGTCGAACCTCCTCAATGCGAGAATAGAACGAATGCGATTATTTCGTACAACAGATATTCTATTACTCTAACTTCATTTAAACAAGGATAGTTGCATTATGTTGCAGTAGTTGAAAATAGACAATACAAAAGATTCATACATTTTTTTCGCACTTTACAATTCAACAAGCTTTTATTTGCATTCAAGGCTCCTAAACGGATGTAGGTTTTTTTGTAACAGGTTGCTTAGGTGTTTCAGAAACAGCAAATTTTCTTCCACAATCACTTCAGGATACTTGACATTTTTAGAAAAAGTTAGTTTCATTATCGATGTTTGATCTATGATACAACTTCTCCCTAATCGTAGCAGTCATCAAGTCTCGAAAATTAGGTTATGGATAGTTCGTTTTGCGCGTTTTGAACAGATGAGTAGGAATGACATGTCTTAGTACACCGTTTCAGATTTTGGACACTCGGAACAAAGATTTGATCATATACTGTTCGATCCATCCGAAATTTGAAGACAATGTTGCATTGCAAATTCTGCTGAAAAGCTATTATCCATATTTTCAGTCTAAGTTGTCATGTGCTCTCTTGAACTGGGACCACTCAGCTCATATGCCAAGGGTGTTTTCGTTGCAAAGAAGGTGCATACGGCACATGACTGGTCTTAAGTATACTGACCCTTGTAGAGGAACTTTCATTGCACTAAAAGTCCTGACATTACCTTCACTTTACATACTAACATGCTTAGATTACGTAAAAAATAACTTATATGACTATGTGAGAGCAGGGACAGAAAGGTTCTACCTCTTATATGACTATGTAAAGCGTAGTGAAATCCAAAAGTATAACACAATGCTTAACAACAACTTCATATTACCTAGAGGCCCACTAACAAGAAACAGGAATGGCTCTAATTGCTATGGAATTCTCTTTCATAATGTTTTTCCAGAATCCATCCGAAACTTATGCCCAAAATCATTCAGGAACATAATGAAATGTTACCTAATTGAGAAAGCGTTTTACTCTCTTGAAGAGTACTTAAGCAATGATTTCGATGACCTGACGTATTAATGAACAAAAAAAAATGTTTTCAGCATTCTTGTGAATCGTTCGTTAGTCTTGATATGTATTTGTTTGTGTATTTCGTAATTCATTTATTTTTTATAATTGTAATATGTGACTTGTACAACCATATTTTTAATGCTACTCATATTATTACATATATTTTGATGTTTACTTTACCCTTGACCTGTGCAAACATTTAATTCTGAACAGCACCAATAAACTATATAATACAATGCAATACAATACAATACAATACAATACAATACAATACAATACAATACAATACAATACAATACAATACAATACAATACAATACAATACAATACAATACAATACAATACAATACAATACAATACAATACAATACAATACAATACAATACAATACAATACAATACAATACAATACAATACAATACAATACAATACAATACAATACAATACAATACAATACAATACAATACAATACAGTACAATACAATACAATACAATACAATACAGTACAATACAATACAATACAGTACAATACAATACAATACAATACAATACAGTACAATACAATACAATACATGGAGAACTACTGCGTTTGAACGAAAAGCAGTATTTCAATGGTATATCTATCAAAAATATAGAAAAAAAAACTAGATGGAGCTGGTGATAGTAGTAGTGTGGCAGACCAGACCTTCTTGGATAGAAACGGCTGCTAATAGTCCCGAAGAATTTGAGAGGCTGGTATTAGACAAAATACAACAGTGGTTCCAAACAGCATTAGTTATGCACGTATTTTTATTCCCCTTTACAGTAACAATCTGCAGATTCCTTACATGTAGTCAGCCTTCTGTACTACAAATTGATTACACATACTGGATTCGCATAAAGGGTATGCGAGAGGAAAAGCAAATACTACTCTGGGCACTTTATGATGACAAGTAGTCCGTGTCAGATATAAAACCCCTGGGATAGTACCCGTATGTTACGGTACTCAAGAACACTGCGTTTCCCAAATCCAGGTGCAAGATAATGAATTAAATTTAGCATTTGTGCATTTGATTATCACTCTATCAATAATAGTAGAACATTCCATTACAGCTAAAATGAAATAAGTTTCGATCAAAAATAGCAAAAGAGCTTTTAAAATAATGAACAGCAAGTAATAGGAAGGTTAATCATTTGTGGATGTCATAAGCTGTATCACAAGTATACAAAGCTAAGCAATATAACCAACTAAATGTATTTAAAGTGCTAGTGTGAGCTGTCTCAGAACCACTATGATTTTTTAATATTGATTAAGGTACCGTTTTGAACAAGCCCAAATTTCAACTATTGATTTTCAATAAAGACAAGACTCGGGCAAAACATGAAATATAAACAACAGAAACTAAAGCTTTATTAATTTTCATCCTGCAGACGTCATAGGAACGTATAAAAAGAGCTTTTTAGTTTAAAAAATGTAACCCTGCTATGAATGGCGCCGTACCTCGGTGGTGCATTTCGTGTCACTCGAAATCATATTCCAAGATTTGATTAAGAAAGGCTGCGTTCTCATGTTTCACATTTGTCATTACGCGACTACGTGTCCCGAATGTGGTGGCACACAAGGGAAGATATGTTTATATTAAAGATGTTTTATATTAAATACTAATGTTCGTACAGCAGTTTGTATAGCAACAGCATGATACAATCTCTCACCAACCAACAATTTGTCGTTCTTGCAAGAGGATGATAAAGAAAGGAAAAAAGAGAATAGCAAAGAGGAGGAAGTTCTCGGTAAGAGAGTGTAGCTTGTCATAGTGAACTTGATTTCGATAGTTTTTCAGTTTAACCAAAATGGTCAATTTTGAGGTTCGATATCTAAAAGGGCAAAACTTTAGTTGCCTTCAAAATTGCACGATTTGATTTTGATCACAGAGCAAGCCATGGCCTTGTGTGCCTGCTAAACAGTCCACTGACACGAGCAACAGAGGGTTACTGTATGATTCCGCTTGACTAAAACCTAAACATTTACCGGAAAAGTCGCCTGCAAGGTCTGTGTGGCGCTTACCAGAGACTAATTATCTACTGCAAGTCCACGCTTTGAGCAGTCCAAGTTGAGCTCGAAGCAGCAAGTGAAGTCAAGGATACATCCTTGGCTGTGTCGGTATATGGGTTGGCCCGCTTTTGCTCGCCTAGGCGTGAATCTATAGGTGGGACTATTTGCTGGGTAATTCCCGTCACAG
This sequence comes from Callosobruchus maculatus, assembly GCA_951848785.1. NCBI lineage: Eukaryota > Metazoa > Arthropoda > Insecta > Coleoptera > Chrysomelidae > Callosobruchus > Callosobruchus maculatus. The sequence continues at coordinate 9,191,763 of CATOUR010000026.1, read as the reverse complement.
TTCGCACATTTGAGCACCTTTTATCCTGTTTGAGGACACAGAGTATCATGTAGCCTTGTGCACACTTCAGGCACTTTGGTGAAACAGTACAATACGACTAGCGTTTCCATACTTCTGACAGCGGTGGCACTGTCCTATCAATCGATAATTCATTTGAACCTCGCTGAGATAAGGTCCCAGAAATTCATGTTCATTAGACACTTGCTGGAATTTTTCACTGTTTGGCAGAATCACGTCAGCATCAACAGATGTTGTACGAACAACCTTTAAACCACGCCTAATAAAAGAACAGTTAACGGTGCGCCTCTCTCGTATCCCTCAATACAACAGAAGTAACTCGATCTCGGTGACATTGTCGAGGCTGTGGATGAACATCTGTTTGAAATGGGGAAGAAACTAAGTTGCCGTCAGCCAATGGAGTAGCCTGTGACCGTGACATAGGCATGTCAACATGTTTTGAGGATAGCGCTGGTGCACCCATTGGCTGGCTGGCTGGCAGAAATGGAAGCGTCAGATACAGGCAGTATTATGGCGATTAAAGATGCGTTGTTTGGGGATTTGTGCAAAAAACTAGAGTACCTTGGTCATGTTATAAGGGGATCCAAATATATTCTACTACAAATATTATGGAAAGGAGATCAAGGGCAATAGAAGGAAGAGGAGGAACCTCTTGGCTGAAAAACTTGAGGAATTGGTTTAAGATGAGCTCAAATAAACTACTTAGAACAGTGGCACACAAAGTTAGGACTGTCATGATAATATCCAACCTCCGCTAGGAGATGGAACTTGAAGAAGAAGAATAAGAATATGTAGTGAAGGAGGAAGTTCGTCCATTTTACTAATAGCTCGCTTTTTGCGATGTCTTATTAGAATGAAATCATCCTGTATATCGTTCTCTGTCTCGGTTGGTGCACCACTAGTGGGCGTGTCCTGTCTACGCTTTGTAAATTTGAACGAACTGTCATTACTGGGAATAAATTTGCTTAGAATATCAGATAGATCAAAAGCCTGGGTATTCAGTGGTTCAATTCAGTCCATTAGTCGATATTTATCTGCTCTGCCTGGTCCTCCATCTGCACTGACTGGTCCGCTATGATCTGGAGCAGCTCACTTTGTTGACGCCCTTTCTCCGTTGCTGTCAGTGCCTAGCGATGCTCCTCTGCATTACCAAAGTTTTCCCTTCTGGGGTCGAAAGATACCTGGCCTCCACTGGTGGTCATGGACGGGTCACTAAGTCACCCTCCAATCTCCTGCTCCATATTAACTGCGGCTCTTAACTGAACTTAGGTTAGGGCCATATTCATAGTCGTTTCTCAGGTCTCCCTTGAATATTACTCAAGGGATACTTGAGGGTTACGTGAGAGTTACTCCAGTGGGTTACTCAAGTCTGGCGTACCTTGTGTATCTGTTTCCTAGACAACACCTACGCGATAGCCGGATTCATTTTGCGGTGTTGCCATATTATGAAAAAGGTCAATTTGTTATGCCTATGCCTACGCGTTTTGATGTCTTCCGTTATCTTTTTCGTTTTCTGCCAGTATTTTGTGTTTTGTGCCGAACAATTTTCCGGATGAGACAGAAACTGACAACACCGTACTCCAAAACTAACATACAAAATCGCCTTGATTGCAACGAAATGTCATGTTGCCACGTGATGTTGACATTTCGTTACTTGAGTATTACTCAAGGGAGCCTTACGTAAAGCGCCCTCAAGTAGATGTCGAAACACAAAACCTTACTTAAGGGACCCTCAAGTATTAAGGGACCCTTAAGTATCGACTATGAATACGACCCTTAATCTAAAAATCTCGCTGTCAAATTCTGACACTTGTGTCAGCTAGCTGTATACACCAACCGTAGCAGTCAAGAAGATTAGGTTGTGGACAGTTCTCTGTGCGCGTTTTGAACAGATTACTAGGAAAGGCATGTCTCCGTATACAAATATATATACAGGGTGGGCCAATAGTGCGTGGGCGGAAGATTGTGGGCTTACTAAAAAATATTTCAAAAATCTGTCACTTGATCATGGTAAGCACCCTTGAGGCCTATAACGCAAAAATATTTTCACTTAAATTTTGACGTTTATACAGGGTAATTCACATCAAACTTACATTTTTCTGAATGGAACCCCCTATATATTATTGCATATTTGGATTCCTCGGTCAATTCTATCATACATGGAACTTTAAACGAACCGTGTAGGCGCAAATCACCATTTTACTTCCCACACCGATAGGTGAGGGGAGTATTATGATCGCGAAAATTTTCGATTTTGAGATAATAAACTTTTTGGGCGTTTTATGATGCCTATATAACGAAAATCCACGTCACTCATTTCCGTCGGTCTGTCTGTCTGTCTGTTGGCGTTTTTCTAGCCTCCTAATCTCAGTAACCGCTGCATAGATTTTGATGAAATTTGGGTAATGATATGGTGTAGGGTCGTAGTAGGTAATGTTGCTACAATTTTGAAAATCGATGCATGGGCGGCGGAGTAATTAGCACAAAACGAAAAATTTCAAATATGCCTCAAACTTCGTTTTTAGGCGTTTTAGGCGTTCCTGATCATTTTCTACTTTTTTTGGGGTGGGGGTGAAATTATGGTGGTTGGGGGTTGTGAATCTGAAAAATTTGTTGTACTCATAATAGACTGCCTACTGACCTGAGGGAGAAAGACCTAGCGGCATAATACACTTTTTAGGTCCATCCGAACATTGCCTTGCCGATTACAGAAACTAAGGGACTTGAACTTTCTGATGCATACAAAATACATTCGAGTATTACTTTGGATCGTTCTGTATTGTATGTGAAAACTTCTGAATTGAGTTTAATGACATTTTGACACAGATTTATTACCGCGACGAGTATGGAAAGCGCGTATGGTTTTTGGAAATCATTTCAGTGGCGGCGCGGCAATAATAAAAAGACTAAAAATACAAAAAGACACCTCAAACTTCGTTTTAGACGTTTTAGGGGTTCATGAACATTAAAAAAATTTTTTTTTGGTTGAGGGTTGGGGGTTTGTAAAATTCAAAAATTTGTTGTATTCATGGTAGATTGCCTATTGATCTGAGAAAGAAGCACCTAGTAGAATAAAACACTTTTTTGCGGTCGGGCGAGCGATGATTTGGTTGCAGGGGCATCTAGACTATAGTTTAATGCCGTGGGAAAATAATAAAACTGGTATCATCGGAATGTGTGGGAAGTACTGAGTCAATCAACTTGACTACATTTTTTGGTATGTTCCAGAAAAAAACTGAATATCTCAGCGATTATAAAACTTAGAAGGCCGTGACTTTGCGGTAGGACTAAGCATGAAATGCGTCACCTTAGGTCAGACGGCTGAATTTTAATACTTTTTGTACTTGGAGAAATCAGTAGATTAATTAAGGAAACTTCAATCTCAGATAACTTGATTTTTTCAAATGGTAATGCCTATTTTGGTTTAACGAACTATGTGTAGAATTTGATTACCTTTCTAACGATTTAACATTTTCGATATCAATCTCTTTTGGCTTTTATTTTATTTCAAATTCTCAGTCAAATCGGTGTTTTTTAATTTTCCTGCGTGCAAGCAACATAGCAGGCCATGAAAAATAAACAAAAGCCCGTTAATATGGAAGAAACCAACTAACTTAGTAGAAAAATGTAAACTAACTAGAGTAGCGAGGCAAGATTATGAAAATTCTTTACAACATATTAGCTCTAACCAGAAACAATAGCGGTAACAAGAGCGCTCATTTTTCACAGCCTACTAGCTATTAGCCAATTTCCAAAGTCACTAAAAAAAATATTTAATCAAAGGAAAACTCCTAGTGATTGTTGCTGGCAGTAGAATATCTAGGTCTTCTGAATAAATTTTCACATTTAATGCCATAAATAGTAGCCATTTCCGTAAGTCAAATGTAATGATACCTCTGACTGGAACCCTTCAGATTCTTCAGTAGGTACTTCTACTTATTAGCAAAATCGCGGAAAATGAAACATTAATAATTGTAAAACATAATTTAGTTTGTAGAAAACTACATGAAATAAACACAATTACAACTTAGCGTAATTAAAAAATGCTAGCAATTATTTCAAGAGATGTTCAGAAGGCTCCAGTTAGAGATATTTTCACTTTTGACTTAAATAAACGGAAATGACTAATTTTTTTATCCCATTAAATGTGAAATTTCATTCTAAAGATGTTAGACTGTAAGCAAAAATCGCTGATAGTTTTCCTTTTATTTCAAAATTTTTTATCGTTTTAGAAAGCTGTCAAGCTCTAATAGACCTCAATAGCTAGTAGGCTGTGAAAAATAAAGACTTCTGTCATACCCTGTCCATTGACAGTAGATATCTTGCCGCTGTTGTATCCGGTTGGAGCTGATGTTTTGATAGTTGTAAGGAATTTTCATGATCTTACCTCGCTACTCTAGTTCCTTACCTCGCTGCTCTAGTTCGTTTGCATCTGTCTACTAAGTTAGTTGGTTTCTTCCATATTAACGGGCTCTGTTTATTTTTCATGGCCTGCTAGGTTGCTTGCACACAGGAGAATTTAAAGCACTGGTTTGGCTGAAAATGTGAAACAAAATGAAAACCAAAAAAGATTGATATTGAGAATCCTATATCGTTAGAAAGGTAATCAAATTTTACATTTGATTCTATAAACCAAAATAGGCATTCCCATTTGAAGAACAATCAAGTTATCTGCGATTGAAGTTATCTTAATTAATCTACTGATTTCTCCAATGATGAAAAGAATTCAAGTTTATCTGTCTAATCTAAGGTGACGCGTTTGCTGGATCATACCGCAAAGTCACGGGCTTCTAGGTTTTATAATCCCTGCGATATTCAATTTTTTTCTGATACCTAGTTATACCAAAATGGTGATTTGCGCCTAAACGGTTCGTTTAAAGTTCCATGTATGATACATAAAGTCACACTAGAATTGACCAAAAAATTCAAATATGCAATAATATATAGGGAGTTCCATTCTAAAAAATGTAAGTTTGATATGAATCACCCTGTATAAACTTCAAAATTTAAGTGAAATTATTTTTATTATAGCCCTCAAAGTTCCCTACCATGATCAAGTGAGCGGTTTCTAAAATATATTTTAGTAAGCCCACAATCTTCCGTCCACGCACTATTAGCCCAACCTGTATAGACAAGAGCATGCTTTCTCGCTCTAATAACATTTACCTGATGCTCAATTCAAACAAAAAATAATATATTTTAGATCTCAATACTAATTCTAAAGTTATATGCTTTGACCAAAAATATAATTTTCTTCACAACTAAAATTCCAATACTGTTAGACCAAATATTTCATACAGTCTTAGTAAAGATATCATATTATACTTCGACTAAAAATACAAACAGCTTGAAAATCGAGGTACTGATCGCCATGGACCTCATAGTCATTTGTTAATAATTCATAATAATTACATTGTTATACTCTCATGAAAGTGTTGTTGTGCGAATGAGGTTGTGGGGCCTCATACAGATGTTAAAACATTTAAAGTTAATATATACACGTATATATTTGGCTACAAGCTACTTAATTATGACCTGATTTCTAAAATTTTACTTACCTAACTGTAACTCCAAAGATCTGTTAAAGACTAAAGATAATTTAAGGGGTTATGTAAATGAGTAAGTGATAATCCTGAATTTTACAGAACTGAGGAAGCAATTTATAAGTAAAAAAGAATAGGTAACTTGTTACTTATATTTCACCAGTTCTCGCCCTCCTTTCTTCAAGACGGAATTATGAAGTGAAATGTTATCTACATGAACGACCAGTTGGACAAATTGACTTAGTGGCAGCCAAGACTACAAATCTATGATAAAAATAGATAGCTGTGTGTATCTGTATGATAACTATGTATGTATCATGTACTTAATCTTAAAATTTTCTAAAAACTTCTCAAATGTAATGATAATAATATAATATAAACTAATCAATCAAATGCTGGATCTTTAGGTATTCAGTAAATGCTTACCTACTTACATACATTGTTATCCTCATCTTACTCTTAACAGCAGTCAATGTTCTTAGTATTTATATAAAATGGTTAGGCTCAAAATAAAAAGAACACCTTAGTACGCTCAAACATCGTTCCTATGAAAAATGTGGACCTTTTATGATATCAAGTAAGCGTTGCAAAATATGGTTCCACTCGGAAACTGCTTATAAAATATGCGAATTTCTGTGGTATGTACTTAGCTTCCCTTGAAGCCTTGAGCACATGAATAAGTCCCTCTTAAACCCCGGATTAAATCTTTTTACCATAAACTTTCATAAAACTTCTTAGCCACGACTATGCACGAGCCAGGGTAAGTTGATTTTAGAAACATTTTAACTGCGCTCCATTACTGCATTCATTCAACTCATTACCTCTAGATCAAAAATGAAGTCAAGTTGATTGACTCAGTACTTCCCACATATTACGGTGATACCATTTTACTATTCATCCACTCTAACGCTTTTTGATTTGGCAGAGGGTTGACAGTCAGACCTAGTGATAAAAATATATTGCTCATGATCCTCATGAGTATAAGTAAATACTGACAAGTAATTACTTAAGTTTCAGAATGTTTTTCCAGTACAACTTATAAGAAAGATCTCACTTTTATTCAATTACAGTTAAGTGACATCTTGTACTTAAAAGTGTCAGCTTATATTTAAAAGTTACTACATTCAGGGCAAACTTTTTTTTTATTCAATTATATTAGTTATTTTTATTTAAATCAGTTTTCTTACCTCCCTTATAAAATTTAGTTAAATGGAGTTACGTACTATGCGTGTTACGCTGACGATTGTTCATTCGGTGATTTCACAAGACTGATCAGAAGCTGAAAATACGATATTTACAATTTAGTTAAAAACACAATTATAGTGTAATGCGTCGATGGAAAAGTCTACAGTTCTGCGGAGTAACCGAAACGACAGTAACTTTTTTCTTAACAGGGCTGTTTTTTATTTGGGCGTACATGTACAATGGATAATCTGCCGCGCTATAACCTTAACTGTCATGGACCAAGCAAACAATTAGTCTGCGTACTGGTGCAATGACGGAGATATAGAGCAACCATCGTATATCGGCTTTCATATGCAGCAGCATATAGAGCCGCGCTCTCTGGTGGCCACGAAGTCTACTGCTGCTTAGCAGCGAGTTTCTTTGGTTTACCGTTACCTTCGGGAACCAGATGGCGCACCGGCAGAACCTTTCTGTCGCCTGCTCTCACAAGCTCCACATGTATAATAATAATAATAATAATCGTCTTTATTGAAAATAAACATATCATGTAAGATAGCTTACATCAGGATAGGGCATCGGTGGCGAAGTTTAGCAAAGTGCTATTCTTACACTTAACCACCAGTGTCTCACATTTATTGGATGTTAAAAATAAACTAAAAAAACAAGCTTGATTATAATAATTTGGCGTAGCAGTAGTTTCCCAGCTGTTACGAAGAGTTATTGCGATATTAAAGACCAAACATTAAGGCCTTGACTTTTTTTTTGAAAATGTTCAACGACATTTCTTTATACTGGGCACTAACCGAGTTATAAACAATAGCAGCGTTATACGAGAAGCTACGTTGAAAAAGTGTGGTAACATGGTAGGGTATAGTAAGACTGGAACCATGTCTTATATTTAGATTGTGCGCATCCGCCCGTAGTAATAACTTTTCCCTCAGATACTGTGGTTTTGAGGTCGTAATAACCTTATGAACAAATACGAGATAATGGAATTTAATTAACTGAGACATTTTCAGCCATTTAATAATAGGGTACTTTTCTGAAATATGATCGTAACGCCTTAAGCTAAAAATTAACCTAACACAATTATTTTGAACAATTTGTATGCGATTTCTAGTCACCTGATCAAGACATGGATAAAATAATACATCACAGTAGTTAAAAATTGACATTACTAGAGATTCACAAAGTTTTTTCTTTGTTTTAAAGTTTAAAATGAATTTATGGGCATAAAGTGTACGTAATCTTAAGTAAGTTTTCTTCAAGAGATTTTTAACATGGTTAGTAAATCTTAGCTTTTCATCAAATGTAACCCCGAGAATTTTGACACTTTCGGAGAATTTTAAATTCTCTGTGCTGATCTTGACATTAAGGTGTGATTTAATAAATTCTCTTCTAGCATCAGGACAGAACAAAATAAGACTAGATTTTGTGGCATTTATTTGAAGATTGTGATCTTCGCAATACTTACATATGTTTGCTAAGTCATTGTTCAGATCAGATTCAGTTTGCTGTATGTTATCTGCGTCAAAGTAGTGGATGAGCTGCGTGTCATCCGCATATGAATGCAAATGAGATGTATAAACCTTACTAGCTAGATCTGCAACATATATGGTCTACATGAAAAATTTGATGCTCTCTATTTCCGTCAATCGACCTATGGCGCACTGATGATCGCTAATAAGCGTGAAACAGCTGTCTCCGTACTGTTGGATTGACGGAGATATAGAGCAACCCTCGTATAACTATTATGTCGGAAAGAGCTGTAGAGGCGGGCGATAAATACCTTCGGTCATAATTGTGTTCGGAAGTTCAGCAGAGCGTTTTGCAACCTCCTGTCCATTGACTTTTGAATGAAAAACCTAGCGGCATAATACACTTTTTTAGGTCCATCCGAAGATTGCCTTGCTTATCACAGAAACCAAGGGACTTTGGTCTTTGTGATGTATTCATACGAGTATTGCTTTAGATTGTTCTATATTGCTTAACGCGAAAATTATTGAATTGATTTTAATGAAATTTTGATACAATATTAATACCGCGGCGAGGATGGAAAACATGTTTGTTTCAGAAAAATCGTGATAGTGGCGGCGCAGCAATAATAAAAAAACCAAAAATATAAAAACAGTTCAAACTTTGATTTTAGACGTTTTAGGGGTTCCTGATCATTGTATACTTCTTTTTGGGTATGAGTGCATTTGGGGTGGTTGGGGGTTATTATACTGAAACATTTATTATACTGAAAAATTTGTTGTATTCATAATATTCTATTGTGCTAAGGAAAAAATACCTAGCGGCGTATTCTTTTTTTAAGTTCATCTGAATATTGGCTTGCCTATTACAGAAACCATGGGACATAGAATTTTGTGATGTTTACATAATACGAGTGTTGCTTAATTTCGTTCTATGTATATCGTAAAGCGAAAATTATTGAATTCGTTTTAATAAAATTTCGACACAGGATTTACTATCGCGGCCAGAATGTGCGTCAGTTTCTGGAAAATCGTGTCAGTGGAGGCGCAACAATAATAAAAAAGTAAAAATATAGAAACAGCTCATATTTCGTTGTTAGACGGTTTGGAGGCTCCTAGTTCCAAAGGAGGGAGACTATTTACGAGATTTTTTGTGGTGGATGTTTTTTGCGGGCGAGTGGGCGATGATTTGGTGGCAAGGGGATCTCAGACTATAGCTTCATGCAATGAGAAAACAATAAACATTATTATCTGTGGGAAGTATCGAGTCAACCAACTTGACTTTATTTTTTATGAATATTTCCATGTTTTAAAAATATATGCTTTTTACTTCCCACACCGATAAGTTAGTGAGGGGATTATTGTGGTCGCGAAAATTTTCGACTTTGAGATAATATGCTACTTGGGCGTTTATCTACATAAAGAAAAGTCTCGTCACCTATTTCCGTCAGCCTGTCTGTCTTTCTGTCGGTCTGTGGGTCTGTCGTTGGTGTGTCTGTTTGCATTCTTCTACCCTCGTAATCTCAGTAACCGCTGTATGGATTGTGCTGAAATTTGGGTACCAATATTCTGTGGTGGCCCAGAAGGTAATGGTGCTATAATTTTTAAAATCGGTGCATTGGCGGCGGAGTAATTAGCAAAAAATTTTTTGAATACTCCTTAAACTTCATTGTTAGGCGTTTTAAGAGTTCCTAATCATTTTCTATTTTTTTGCGTGTGGTGAAATTGTGGTGGTTGGGCGGTGGGGGTTGTAAAACAAAAATTTGTATTCTGTGCAAACAACAGAAAGCAAGCAGATAACAACTGTAAACGGTAGAAAACGACCAAATACAACCGAATATAGTCAAAACCAGCTAAAAACGACAGAAAGCAAGCAGATAACAGCGGGAAACAATAGAAAACGACTAAACAAGGCCGAATACAACAGGAAAAGGCAGAAAACAGCTAAAAACAAGAGAAAGCAAGCAGATAACGACTGTAAACGGTAGAAAACGACCGAATACAACCAAATAGAACAGAAAACAGCGCATAACAACAGAAAGCAAGCAGATAACAGCGCTAAACAATAGAAAACGACTAAATACAGCCGAATACAACAAGAAAAGAACAGGAAACAGCTAAAAACAACAGAAAGCAGGCAGATAACAACTATAGACGGTAGAAAACGACCAAATACAACCGAATAGAGTCAAAACCAGCTAAAAACGACAAAGTGCAAGCAGATAACAGCGGGAAACAATAGAAAACGACTAAACAAGGCCGAATACAACAGAAAAAAGCAGAAAACAGCTAAAAACAAGAGAAAGCAAGCAGATAACGACTGTAAACGGTAGAAAACGACCGAATACAACCAAATAGAACAGAAAACAGCGCATAACAACAGAAAGCAAGCAGATAACAGCGCTAAACAATAGAAAACGACTAAACGCAGCCGAATACAACAGAAAAGAGCAGAAAACAGCTAAAAGCAAGAGAAAGCAAGCAGATAACGACTGTAAACGATAGAAAACGACCGAATACAACCAAATAGAACAGAAAACAGCGCGTAACAACAGAAAGCAAACAGATAACCGCGCTAAACAATAAAAAACCCGGCGGCATAATACTATTTTTTAGGTCCATCCGAACATTGCCTTGCCTATTACAGAAGTCGTTCTATATTGAGTAACGTTTTGATTCTGCATGCTTCAACTAGACGATGCGAAACGGTTAGGAGCCTCCAAATCGTCCGAAAACGAAGTATGAGCTGTTTATTTTTAATTTTACTTCCCACACCGATAGGTGAGGGGAGAATTGTGATCGGGAAAATTTTCGATTTTGAGATAACACGCTTTTTGGGCGCTTTATGATGCCTACATAACGAAAATCCACGTCACTCATTTCCGTCGGTCTGTCTGTCGGTCTGTCGGTCTGTCGGTCTGTCGGTCTGTCGGTCTGTCGGTCTGTCGGTCTGTCGGTCTGTCGGTCTGTCGGTCTGTCGGTCTGTCGGTCTGTCGGTCTGTCGGTCTGTCGGTCTGTCGGTCTGTCGGTCTGTCGGTCTGTCGGTCTGTCGGTCTGTCGGTCTGTCGGTCTGTCGGTCTGTCGGTCTGTCGGTCTGTCGGTCTGTCGGTCTGTCGGTCTGTCGGTCTGTCGGTCTGTCGGTCTGTCGGTCTGTCGGTCTGTCGGTCTGTCGGTCTGTCGGTCTGTCGGTCTGTCGGTCTGTCGGTCTGTCGGTCTGTCGGTCTGTCGGTCTGTCGGTCTGTCGGTCTGTCGGTCTGTCGGTCTGTCGGTCTGTCGGTCTGTCGGTCTGTCGGTCTGTCGGTCTGTCGGTCTGTCGGTCTGTCGGTCTGTCGGTCTGTCGGTCTGTCGGTCTGTCGGTCTGTCGGTCTGTCGGTCTGTCGGTCTGTCGGTCTGTCGGTCTGTCGGTCTGTCGGTCTGTCGGTCTGTCGGTCTGTCGGTCTGTCGGTCTGTCGGTCTGTCGGTCTGTCGGTCTGTCGGTCTGTCGGTCTGTCGGTCTGTCGGTCTGTCGGTCTGTCGGTCTGTCGGTCTGTCGGTCTGTCGGTCTGTCGGTCTGTCGGTCTGTCGGTCTGTCGGTCTGTCGGTCTGTCGGTCTGTCGGTCTGTCGGTCTGTCGGTCTGTCGGTCTGTCGGTCTGTCGGTCTGTCGGTCTGTCGGTCTGTCGGTCTGTCGGTCTGTCGGTCTGTCGGTCTGTCGGTCTGTCGGTCTGTCGGTCTGTCGGTCTGTCGGTCTGTCTGTCTGTCGGTCTGTCGGTCTATCGGTCTGTCTGTCTGTCGGTCTGTCTGTCTGTCGGTCTGTCTGTCTGTCTGTTGGCGTTTTTCTAGCCTCCTAATCTCAGTAACCGCTGCATAGATTTTGATGAAATTTATGTAGTGATATGGTGTAGGGTCGTAGTAGGTAATGCTGCTACAATTTTGAAAATCGGTGCATAGGCGGCGGAGTAATTAGCAAAAAACGAAAAATTTCAAATATGCCTCAAACTTCGTTTTTAGGTGTATTAGGGGTTCCTGATAATTTTCTACGTTTTTTTGGGTGGGGGTGAAATTGGGGTGGTTGGGGGGGGGGGTGGGGGGTTTTAAATCTAAAAAAATTGTTGTACTTATAATGGGCTATCTACTGACCTGAGAGAGAAAGACCTAGCGGTATAATACACTTTTTTAGGTCCATCCGAACATAGCCTTGTGTATTACAGGAACCAAGGGACTTAGAGAATTTTCCGATGTATACATGCGAGTATTGCTTTAGATCGTTCTGTATTTTATAATGTTGAAATAACTGAATTGATTTTAATGAAATTTCAGCACAGTATTACTAGTTTGGCGAGGATGGAAAACGCGTCTGATTTCTAGAAATCGTCTCAGTGGCGGCGCAGCAATATTAAAAAAACTAAAAATTTGAAAACAGCTCAAACTTCGTTTTTTAGGCGTTTTAGTGGTTCCTGATCGTTTTCTACTTTTTTTGTGGGGTGGGGTGAAATTAGGGTGGTTGGGGGGTGGGGGTTGTAAATCTGAAAAATTTGTTGTGCTCATAATGGGCTGTCTACTGACCTGAGAGAGAAAGACATAGCGGCATAATACACTTTTTTAGGTCCATCCGAACGTTGCTTTGCCGATTACAGAAACCAAGGGACTTTGACTTTCTGATGCATACAAAATACATACGAGTATTACTTTGGATCGTTTTGTATTGTGTTACGTGGATACTTCTGAATTGACGTTAATCACATTTTGACACAGATTTACTACCCCGACGAGTATGGAAAGCGGGTATGGTTTTTAGAAATCAGTTCAGTGGCGGCGCGGCAATGATAAAAAAACTAAAAACATAAAAATCACCTCAAACTTCGTTTTAGACGTTTTAGGGGTTCCTGATCATTCTACAAATTTTTTTGGTTGGGGGTGAAATTGGGGTGGTTCGGGGGTGGGGGTTTGTAAAACTCAAAAATGTGTTATATTCATGATATATTGTCCATTGACCTGTGAAAGAAGCACCTAGTAGGATAAAACACCTTTTTTGCGGTCGGGCGAGCGATGATTTGATTGCAGGGGCATCTAGACTATAGTTTCATGCTGTGGGAAAATAATAAAACTGGTATCATCGGAATGTGTGGGAAGTACTGAGTCAATCAACTTGACTACATTTTTTTATTATTGTTGCGCTGCCACTGATACGATTTACCAGAAACTGACGCGTTTCTCATTCTCGTCGCGATAGTAAATCCTGTGTCGGAATTTCATTAAAATCAATTCAATAGTTTTCGCTTTACGCAATATACATAGAACGAAACTAACCAGCACTCGTATATGTAAACATTAAAAAATTCTGAGTCCCATGGTTTCTATAATAGACAAGCCAATGTTCAGATGGATTTAAAAAATAATATGCCGCTAGGTATTTTTTCCATTGGTCAATGGCCAAACTATTATTAATACAACAAATTTTTCAGTTTTATAACACCCCACCCTCCAACCACCCCAAATGCACCCCTACCCAAAAAAGTATAAAATGATCAGGAACCCCTAAAACTGTTAAAACAAAGTTTGAGCTGTTTTTAATTTTTGGTTTTTTTATTATTGCTGCGCCGCCACTGACACGATTATTCCAAAACATACGGGTTTTCCATCCTCGCCACGGTAGTAAAACTGTGTCAAAATTTCATTAAAATCAATCCAATAATTGTCTTCTTAAGGGGCCTGGGTATACACAGTTATACCTACATATGTACTCGTATTTGCCATGTTAAGACACGGATTCCCATTTCGAACAGAACACTTGTTTTTCAATCTACATACACATTATTTTAGAAGGTTATAGTTAAGACCTTAATGAATGACAACTATTTGCGATTTTCTCAAGAAAGTTTTTTAGTGTGCAAAAAAACTCACAATGCAAAATCATACACTCTTCAAATGTCTGTAATTTAACAACCAAACACGATATCAAAAAAGGTCAAATAGGTGACAAAGCGCAAGCTTTCTTATTCAATTTGCTTTTTGAATCATTACTGTAGGTTTAAAGGTAATGTCAGAAGCTTGAAAATGCGAAATTAATTTTTATCGTGACCTTTGGACCTTACCTTTTAACCTTTTGACCTCACATTTGGATTTTTGGACTTATCTCCCTTCGTCTTAGACATACACACTGGAGAAAGGGAATTTGCATTACCTACCAGGACCCCACATCATATCGCTACCGAAATTTCATCACAATCCATGCAGCGGTTACTGAGATTACGAGATTTTAATGGGAGTTAAATTGGGGTATTTGGGGGGTGGGGTTGCAAAACTCAAAAATTTGCTTTATTCATAATAGGCTGTCCATTCACATGTGAAAGAAAAACCTAGCGGCGTAATACACCTTTTAGGTCGATCCGAACAATAGGTCTGTTTTTACAGCAATCACAAACTAGTCAGCGTCAATTTGATTGGCCAGTACTAGTCAGAAATAGTTTGACAACTGCAATGGGGAATACTGATTGGCTCTGACTGGTTTGTGATTCTCTGTAAAAACAGACCTATTATCTTCCCTATTATAGAAACCAAGGGATTTTTCTAATGTACCATGAGTTTATTTTATATCAATCTGTATTGCGTAACTTGGGAAATATTTATTTGGTTGTAATGAAATTTTGTAAACTTGACTATAGATCTTTTGCTTCATACACTACAACCTTTGACCATAATGCAGTTAATTACGCTGTTCCAAGTAAATTTAGATTGAAAAATAATTTTGTCTGGACTATTAATATGAATAACCGACAGTTAATAGATACGGAGTCGACTGACGTATTGCTGCATTGATACGGTGGATACATTTAAGCTCAATACCAAGTATATGATTTAAAATGTTTCTAGCAATAATCATGATCGGGTAACAGTTCATAAATACATGCTCGCGTAATTCCCGCTTAATCAGGGCAGATCTAAATTGGCTGCTGTTTATAACGGGCCGAACTAAACTATCCGCGAAGCGAGCAACCTAATAAATAGCAAAGTTTGACGGGAGGTCGTCGGGGGCGAGGACGAATAATCCGGAACGGGATGCGGGGAACGCGTAAGTGCGGTCTCCCCCTGTCCATTTTATCATTTCGGGCGGGAAATTGATTACAGTCGGGAGTTTGTCACTACCGCAAACCGGCGCGACGCTGACGCCGACGCGTTGCCGCCCCGCCCGCCGCGTTGCTAGTTCGTGCGCGACACGCTCGCCGCAAATGTATACGAATGCAGTGATTCGGATTATGGTTTACGTACAGGTGCAAGGTGTATATTTGCATATGTACACTGCACTCTAAAATTGATTTGTGAAATAACTAACAAAATCGTTGGATATTCGACGCCACAGATTTTGTTAATAATATACAAATCAGATTTGTAATATTAATGTTATGTTTTGTAAAAGTATGTTGTAGATATGTAATTTCCCATAATTTTCGTGCAATATCACAATATTATATTATAAAATATTCACACATACCTACGTGGCTTTACAAAAATTTTATTTATTTATTTTGTAATTTTACCTCATTTTATAAAATTACCTTGTAGTCTTACGAAAAACGTATTGCAATAAGGATTAAGAAGAGGTGGTCATTATAAACATATTTTTATTTTATGTACGAAAATAAGGTAACACAACATTAAAACTCTATATATGTAAAAAATGTTTCAGCCTTATCGGCTGGAACAAAAAATAAAAAAATATTGACCTGAATAACAACGATAGCAAAGTGTTGGACAGGCAAACAACTAGTTAACGTGACGTTTTTTTTATTAAAAAAATTACCATTTTTTTCTTACTGGGACTGTAATTCCCCGAGTCGGGATGCACTTTAAAAAAATATCGTTGAATTACTTCTAAAGTTACTGAAACAGTTTTCGGATACATTAGGTTAAAATTAAAATATAAAGGCAAATAGTGAAGTTATTGCTTCTTCAAAGGAAACTGTATCGATGAGCAGAGTTTTTTGTCCATCTAAATGGACATTTTCTTTTTTACTCCATCTGAAATTTAACAAAGTATTGTTTTTTAAGTAAATTATTATTACCTGAAAATGTTCCAAGTAATTGATCATATCATATCCAAAAAAAATAAAATGAATGCATCTCTAAATAGATATGGGTGTCCCATGATGGATCTCTCTGATTTCTAGGGAAATAGATTTTAGATTTCTTCCTTAATTTAAAACTTTACTAAAGTCACTGTGTGCAATCAGTCTATAATATTTTCAAGATGACGGCATTCCCGGTAACCTGAAAGTGAATGATTTCCTTATTTTGAATATAACACCAAATAGATTTTTGGATTCTTTGGGAAAATTCAAGATATATTCTATATAGCACTTTCTATATCTAACTTCAATTGTTTTCAGTACCTATATTGACTGCTGAAAAGTGCACGACCATTTTCAACTTCGACAGGCCATAAGATCTACGTAGTATAAAATAGAGCAAGTAACTTCAGTCAACAGCTTTTCTATGAAAATATTGATGGCAGTCATGCTGCCTAACGGTCTGCATTTGAAAACCACAAAAGGCACAGGTAATAATGATTATTATTTAAGTAAATTATATATGTACATGCTTACCTTGTTTAAATGTACATTGTACTTATCAGATCGTCCAGTGAAACTTCAAATCTCAAACAAAAATAGCACCACTACACGTTATATACCGGCACCTTCAAAACAAAATTGATGATATAATAACCTGTGCGCTTTTCTCTATTCACATAAGCTGATTCTTGTCGCCCGCCAATCCTACGGAAGGTTCTACCTTCCATCGGCGTTGCCAACGGCAAAATGGCCGCTTAAGGGTTTTAGTCAAATTATCATTAATGTTTACCGAAGAATCAATTATTTTACTAACATTATTGAAGTGTTTTTCTAAAATAATTATAAAAATGACAACTACTTTGTAATTTTGTTTTATAAGAATGCAACACAGCTATGTAATTTCACAAATATTTTGTGAAAAACTAAAACTTCCGTACCTTTTTCGTAAACTGCTGAAGTATTTTCACAAACTTAGTAAATCTACAAAACCATAGTAATTTTGTTAAACTTTACTGGGATTTTACAATATGACATCGGAAAATCGCTGTAATAATGCTTGTAACTCTTTTGCAAAAATACCCACGTTTTTTTCAGTGTCTGCCGATTTTATCAACATCCATAATTATTCTGGCATAACGTTTAACGAAGTTTTTCTGTTGGATCTTGTTTGACGACCTACAGTTAATATTCATCTCAATAGTATTTTAACAATATTGGAAACAAACCATCAAAGCTGGATGATACTTTGGTAAAACGATTTTTGAATTTATCAAAATCATAGAGAATAGATTTTTTCATTTTTACGTTACAATTATTGCATAAATATTAATTTGGTTTGTGCATAAGGGTAGTATCGATTACAGCCACCTCATTGACCTCTATCAATCGCGTCATTCGCATCTCAAGGTTATAAATTGATTATCATAGATACATACATACCTTTATAAAGATACTTCAACCTACTGGATGCATGTTTGTTATGGAACTTCATATGAAAATATGTATAGAGGGTGTAAAGGTGCAGCTGAGGTTGTTTGTGTCATATTTCCACTTTATATCAAATTCATCCTTCCTCCGTCTAAAATCCGAATAATAAATAATCCAATTTTCTGTGTATTTTCTAAAACCATCTGTTTGATTTAAAACGAGGAACTGTTTTTGGCTTTATCCCCACTTGTCTCTGAAAAAACTAATAATGAGATTGATAACAATAAAGCATAAAAAAGTTGCTTCTAAATTAGTAAAATCACCTTGTTATTCTATACTGCCCGACCTTTTAACACAGACGAGTCTGTCAGCCCAGTGTAGGGAGGGTTATTCCTCTGGCTGTAGTCTATCGGATCCAGAGATCTCGTTCTCAGTCCGTCTAGCAACTCACATTCCGCAAGGAAGTGGTAGACGTTTCATCGGCCTCTCCACAGCCCATATATAGGGAGTCTTCATCAATTCTTAATAACAATAGATGCCATCTGAGCCTGCAGTGACCCGTCAGAACACCCACGAGGATTCTGATTGCCCATCTGTCTTGGTTCCGTAGCCCCATGCGGATCTAGATGTGTTCAGCCCGGTTATAAAATCCTTGGCACCGTTTATCTATAGTACCATTCACTCACTTTTTGAGGGATGATTTTACCTGCTGCCTACTTAATCTTATAATGGGATCCGGGCCAACAAACTGCAGCAGCTTCCGGTAGAGCATCCTGATAAAAAAAATATAGAAGCTGTGTATCGTCAGCATATGGAATGGAATTACGAACTGAAAATATTACTCGGTAATTAATTGTAGAAGCGTTAAATAACTATGAGAAGGCGATTCGGAATAATCAAAAATAGGTATTGTTAAAGACACAGTTGTAGGTTCTAGCGACGTACGGGGTAGAGCGACAATTCTGGCGCGGTTAACCAGAAATGGGAGGCCCCTGATGTGCTCAAGTAGTCCCCTAGGTTCTGAACAGGCGCCGTTCATAGCAGTATAGTTCATAAGTGCCGCCATACAGGATGTCCCAGCATAAAGTGTACAAATGAAACTATTGGAAACTAAATCACAATTTAACGACAAAGAAAGGTTAAAAAACCTCAAAAAATTTATTTGCCTTATATTCACAGCAAGATTCACAGTTTAATTTTTGTTGTCCTTTTTATTTGAGATCATCATCAATTTTGAAGCCTTGTATGCATTTCGTTGAAATGAAAACATTAGTAATGCCTATTATTAGAGTCTGCTTGTCCATTAAAACAGTCCGCCATTAAAATTAAGCGAGCTTCAAAAATAAAATTGTTTTTTAGAAAAGTTGGATTGTTTTTACTTCTCACGCCGATAGACGTTAAATTGAAGTGTCTGTGCAGACAGCTAATGCAAAGGACTTGAGCGTTGATAAATGGCCATTGATCAACCCTACACTCAAGCAGATGCATCGACATCACGTCATGTAGAAAAACTTGTGGTAAAGATAGGACGTTGTAGACTTTCTCGACAGATGTGAAGCCCAAATTTCAATGCAATCTGTTAACTGAGAGTTAACAAAATTATTTCTGAACATTGTTCCACGTCTACAGCATGCGCGCAACGTTCTGTCGCGTTAACTATATCTCTTAACCCTTCATGCGGAAACGTATACATTTTATCAAAAGCTCCATCACTCTAGTGTATAATTTGTGTGTCAGGAAATAATATAAAACATGGCAGGTTATAAATTATTCTAATTTAATTGATTCCACCCCTGATTACGAGCTTAATAAATATTTACTTGGCGATACTTCATTTGAAAGTACGATCAGAATGTCCTTAGCTACACTTAAAGCCTTCATGCTGGTTAGTTTCAAATCTCTTCCACACCGATATTTTTTTTGAGTTGAGTGAAGCCTGAAGCATTTTCATAACCTATGTCATCCTTCTGGAAGCATGAAGAAACGGCTAGGATACTTATTATGTTTAGTGAACACGAGAGGTACATCCTTACATAAATTAAAGCTGTAAAAATGGATGGTAGGACACAAGTAACTTTAAACACACCAAAATTCGATATGCAAGGTAGACTATGGGAGACTGAGACACCACGCTACATTGGTGTCTTCAAGCTTCTCCAATATATATTCAAAAAAGATAAAAATAACAAATTTAAAGGTAAAACTTCAAAATCATCATCATCAGTAACCACGTTGGGGAGTTAAGACTCAGCGTAGAATGGGATCAAGTTTTTACACCACAGAAAGAGGAATAAACATATAAGCAAAAAAGTTAAAACTGTATAAAGTTAAATCACGATTGCGTGGATGGACGTGCCTCAGAGAAAAATCAGGTCAATGTTCTCCGAAGCCAAAATCAGATTCAAAATGTGATCTCCAACTCTGAGTACAGGTGATAGAATAGGAAAGGTCAAAGCAAAAAAAATGTATAATTTACCTTAAACCAGGCACTTCAGTAAGGCAGTGCAGATCGTCGGAATGTAAGCAGTGCAGTGCTAAGGGCAACACTCTACTACTCTTGGAAAAAGCAACAAACGAAATTTCAAATTATACAGCAAATGCGGCAAACATCGGAGAGATGAAAGACAAAGAAGGAAAACCTTGCACAGCGCGAGCAGTCGATTCGGGAAGCTAGCCTAATTACGAGCTTAATAAAAATATTTACTGAGCGAGACTTAATTTAATCTACGACCAGAATCTTCTTAACTCCATTAAAAGCCTTTTGCTGGCTAGTTTTGAATCTCTTCCACGCAGAATTTTTGGTTTCCTTCGAGTTGAGTGAAGCCCGAAACCAGCATTTTCATAGCCTATATACTCCCATAGTCCAATCGTTACGCCGTAAAAAAAGGCTTTTGACAGCAAAAGGTCGGAAAGAAATGAAATTTGATGGGATGGCAGACATTGGTCCCTTGAACCTACACCTAAGCTTGCGACCTTGGGGTACTGCCCCTCGATGGGGGAGGGGGCGAGAACCCTGCTTCGCGACGATTTCCGAAAAATGGCGCCATTTTGGTGAGTGATATCGAAAAAAAAATTATAAACTAATTTATGGAGAGGAAAAAATCTGCATAACATTTTTCGTGTGCGATCAATAGTTTCCATCCTACAGTGCGCCAAAGTTAGGGGTTTGCGATTGTCACTGTCACTGTCACAGACTTTATCAAAAACTCGTGTAAAATTTGTATTTCCCTAAAAGAATGATATCTTCTCATTTTCTACTTCGCACACCGATAGATGGGAGTATTGTGATCGCAAATTCTTTCGATTTTGGGATAATACACTTTTTGGGCGTTTTATGATGTCTACCTAACGAAAATCCACGTCACTCATTTCCGTCGGTCTGTCTGGCAGTTTGTCTGTTGGTCTGTCTGTACGCGTTTTTCTATTCACATAATCTCAGTAACCGCTGCATGGATTGTCACGAAATTTGGGCAGCGATATGATGTGGGGTCGTAGTAGGTAATGTTCCTATAATTTTAAAAATCGGTGCATGGACGGCGGTGTAATTAGCAAAAAAACAAAAATTTCAAATATTCCTCAAACTTTGTTTTTAGAAGTTTCAGGGGATCCTGATCATTTTCTACTTTTTTTTGGTAGGGTGAAATTGGGGTGGTTGGGGTGGGGGTTGTGAAACTGAAAAATTTGTTGTATTCATAATAAGCTGTCCACTAACCTGTGAAAGAAGACCTATCTTCATAATACACTTTTGTAGATCCATCCAAACATTGCCTATTGCCTATTACATAAACCAAGGGACTTAGAATTTTCTGACATGTACATGCGAGTGTTGCTTCTGATCGCTCTGGTATTGTGTAACTGGGAAACTATTGGATTGATTGTAATGAAATGTTTACACAGTATTATTACCGCTACGAGGACGAAAAATGTTTATGAGTTTTAAAAATCGTGTCAGTGGCGGCGCAGCAATAATAAAAAAACTAAAAATATAAAAACAACTCAAACTCTGTTTTTAGGCGTTTTTGGGGTTCCTGATAATTTTCTACTTTTTTTTGGGTGGGGGTGATATTGGGGTGGTTGGGGGGTGGGGGGTCGGAAAACTCAAAAATTTGTTATATTCATAATAGGCTATCCATTGACCTGTGAAAGAAAGACCTAGTGTCATAATAGACTTTTTTAGGTCCATCCGAACACTGTATCGCCTATTATGTACAGAAACCAAGGGACTTAGGTGTACATATTCAGGAGACCAATGTCTACCACCCTACCAAATTTCATTTCTTTCCGACCATTTGTGCTCAAAGATTTTTGTAGGACTTGATTAATATCGGGAGTAGGTAGCGTTTTAGGCAGCTGCAGATAACAGAGGTATGAGAAATGTTATTCTCTTAGGAGAAGAGGTGTCGCAGTACTTTTTGATAGTGTTCTTCGACTTAATACGCGATGAAATTCTGATTTTAGTGAAAGTAAAAAAACCACCCCCTAACTTTGGCGCACAGTAGAATGGAATTGTGGGCAATTATATTGTCTCCTTATGTTAATTGAACTTTTTTTCGATAGCATAACGGCGCTATTTGGCAAAAAGCGTCACGACACACTTTTCACCCCCTCCCTCCCCCCCTCGAGCGGCAACCCCCGGAGGTCACAAATTGAATCTTATTTTAATTAAATAAAGCCGCGTATCATGTTCACTAAAATTATGCGCAAGATATTTTTCTCAACTGCACTTAATAGGTAATAGGTAGCGGTGTGCTCCTAAATGTCGTAATTTCTTTAAAACCAAATGCTTGCGTGTAGGCGGCTGCAGGTAATAAAAAAATAAGAAGATGTCATTTTTTCAGGGAAACAAAAATGTTACACTACTTTTTGATAAAGTTCCTCGTCTGAATCCGCGATGAAATTCTGATTTTAGTGAAAAATCACAAACCAATCCCTAACTTTGGCGCAGCGTATGATGGGAACTATTGGTCGCACACGAAAAATGTAAAGACCAGAGTCATGCAGAATTTTGTTCTCTCCATAAATTATCTGAAGCTTTCTTCGATACCACTTACCAAAACGGCGTTATTTTTCGAAAATCGTCGCGAAGCAGAGTTTCCATCCCCCACCCCTAGAGCGGCAACCCCCCGCGTCGCAAACCTATGTGCTAGTTTAGGGGACCAATGTCTATCATCCTACCAAATTTCATGTCTTTCCGACCTTTTGCTGACAAAAAGCCCAACCTGTATGTAGAAAATTCTAGAATACTTATTATTTTCATTGAACCCGAGAGGTAAATGCTTACTTACGTACACTTAAGCCGTAAAAATAGAAAAAATAACAAAAGTGACTTTTAACATACAAAAATGGTTATAAGATGGACTATGTGTGATACGTGCGATAATGGTGAGTCTTCAACGCTTCTGCAAAGTTCAATCAAAGAACATAAAAATTACATAGTCGAAGGTGAAAGTTCAAAATTATCTCTCAATGGACATGTTTGAAGGTCAAGGCGCAGCGTAAAATGGGATCAAGTTTCTATACTACAGAAGGAGGCATAGAAATATAAGAAAAAAGATGAAACTATATAAAGTTAAATCACGATTGCGAATTGTTGGCTATATGCTTCAGAGAAAAATCAGGTCAATGTTCTCCAAACCAACACTTAGGCCTCAATAAGTTTTCTAATTCTTCTATTGTATTGTCTGTCCCAAATTAGATTAGATTTCTGGTTTTAAGGTCTATATGTCATATTACTCAGTCCTGAGTCGGATTTTCGAATAGTGCTAGCTGCCATCTTAGTTTTATCAACAATGCAAATCTAATACTCTACGTTCATATCATATTGCAGAACCGCCAGCTCAGTTATTAAGCCAGTTAGTTTAGCTAACAAATGCTACTTTTTAGTGCAGCTGTACAAAAATGCCACTAATTCCTTCAAACCATAGAAGTTACCGAAACCTCTGTGAAAGTGATTCTCGAGCATGTGTGATCTCATTGACTGGCCAGTAAAGCTAAAGCACCATGAACTAAATTACGTAACTTCTGTGACTTCAGTACAATTGCATAGATAGTTTGCCTGTTAAGCGGGACCACAATGCCAATAGTTAAATGAATGCACCATCAGACAGTTCCTTCACAGAAAAAAATACTGTTGCGTTTCTAATTAATTGTTAGTATTTGGATGTTTTTCCATTGCTTTAAACTTATTTACAGTTGTTTAGAATTCATGTCATTGAAAGAATTCAATCCTTGTATTCGAAGTAATCACAGGTACGCAAATAAATTCAAAATAATAATTTTATATTCATTATAACGATATGTATAGTCCTTCTAATACCAGTATTGACATATAATGCAATTAAAACAACCTTTTGTTTTCAAAATTTACCCTATGTTTCATTTAAGCAAAGCATACAATCTATTCGATGTACAAAAATTATTATTGCAACAGCAGTTCGTGATAATTCATCTAATTAAAATTAATTTTGTTTCAAAAGGTAACTATTACGCGAACAACAACCCATGCTTTCAAAACATTGTCTTTGCTGTTAAAAAAATTGGAGGTAGTATTGGTAACATCATATGTTCAATGGCCCTTGTTGTTCGCTGAACTATAATCAGTATTTGGCGGGATCGATGTCCCGATTCAATGAACGTAAAAAAAGAACAGGGGATCGTGTTAGTGTTATTATCGGCGCCAACCCGCCAACATAAACGAGATTGTTTCGTTGTATTTCGTTGTGTTGTTTCAGTGTTAGCCGTGTTGTGTTATCTCGTGTTTTTGCTTTTTGCATCAGCAATTGTGTGATTTAAATGAGTCCAGTTATATATTAAATGAGAAATTGGGGCTTAGAACAGCTAACATCCACATTTGGTTGTAGGTATTTAGATTAGTCAAATAGCTATATTTAAGGTAAAAATGCAACAACTTGTGCAGGCTTATGTCTCATTCTTATATCATGCTCCTTATAACTTCATACAAAATCACACCATTAAACGATCAGCTGTCCTCGCAATAAAATGTGTTGGTCCAAGGAAAAGAAAGTAGCTTAGAATCAATTACCAAACACAGATTCGATTCAACGACAGGCTGCGATTGAATCATTCATTGGAGTCCAATGACATCTTGTAGTTGAATCGACAATACGATATAATTCGTTACCGACTATACACTTCCCACTGGATAAAACATCGCTGTATATTTTAGGAATGCTGAGTGTAACGTCCCATTGAATCCAAGCGTAAGTCTTTGACAAAACGACAGATTTTTCTGTGTATTAATTTGATTCTTATTTTGTTCGCTTCTGCTTTTAGACAAAAGCTGTGAGCCTTTTACCGGTAGCCTTTCCATATATATTATTTTTGCGTGCAGCAACCAACTACTCCAACCCTGAAGAGCTTTTTAGTTAAAAATTAAAGGCCGAAATTCATTTTGCGGTAGCCGCCACTATGTGCTGCTCTTTTCGTTCTAGGAATGAAAACTTTCTCCATAAGAAGTCGTACGACCCTAGGAAGAAAAAGAGAAAATTAAAAATTCCACGTCGAGGGCGTTTTGACTAATATAACGAAACGGCGGATATGAAAACGGTAAATGGCTTGCATATTTCTTAAAAGCAGTAGCGGAGCATATTGAATCTTTTGAGCATGAACCTTGAGGCTCTCCGCACACGGAACGATCCGGTCAATGCGTTTATGGTCGCAGAAGATGCTCGTTCTACTCGATCCAAGGGACTGGCGCATCCGCCATGCGCACACATGTCAATTTACATCACTTAAACAGAAAAGAAGAAGAAAAGTGCCTTATTGAACATGCTTTCCGTATTGTCAAACTGATCTTTACTCAAATCAATATCAAAATGAACAAGATATACAGGGTGTTTTTAAAGTTGGGGCTTTCCTTTTCAGGAACAACTGCCTTTGAAATGACATAGCTAACGTGCGGTGAATCAGCAGCAGAAGAATAAAAAAAAATTGTGTGAAAATACTCACTATTAATTCACTGTTAAGTTTTAAGTGGAGTCCTGTCACAGTGGCACATGGGTTTTATAGATGCAGTTCGCCGCGCCGCAAGATTGAAAGTGCAAGTATTTCTTCTTCAATTTTGACCATCCGAAGTTGTCTAGGTCTCCCAGCGTGTACACGATTACGTTGATACAAATATCTTGTGTCTCTAGCTCTTTGCACGAGATAGACAAATAGACAGGCTGCAGGACTGCAGGGTAAATGCAGCCAGGGTAACGATCGGCATACACTGGGAAGCACATTCACCATACACTAAAATCATATCCATCAGTTCATTACTAATTTAGTTACAACGCTCGCACAACAGACAAATTGACCTCCAGCGCGCTGCTATGTATGCTACACCTGAGTTTGTTGTGTCTATTTTGATAGAATCGCACAGGGACGAAATTAGAAATGAGGATTTCATTATAGGTCAATATGTTAATATCGCTAAAAATTTCGTTTATATGTTATTGATAAAAACCACTCCTCTTGGCGAGTATGATACTGCCGTCTAAATGCTAACAGGCGTAACTACTATTTTCCCGAAATCCTGTTTTTTGGTGAACCAGATACATAAGAATATTCTCTGTCTGTATGCAAAGAATCAAATAGGCGTAACAAGCACTTACTTAGCCAGAAGTCTGTAACCGTGTACGGATGGATCTGCAGTTACGCCTTAGATGTTTAGTTTTTGCTGAGCAATTGGGAAATTCGTAGACCACCCGCTCATACTCAAATGACAAGACGTGTTGACCTCTGTGTTCCATTTACTTCGATTATTTTGATTTCTGCTCTGACTCATTATGCCTACAAATAGGTTACCGGTTACATTTCTGAGAAGCTACCTTTTCAGAAGATCCCTCCGAGTGTAAAGAGGAGGACAGTTAAAGTTAATATATCTAGTTATCTTTTGTTAGCTTGATAAAATGTTTACTTTATTTTCCTTAAAGGAAAAGTATTATACGTTAAGTACTTCTAATAAAAGTTTTGCTACATTTTCAATGTGAGATGTATATCTCAAGAACTATTCGTCAATTTCCATTCCAACATCCATAATTGTTGTTCGCCGCAGACCTGTACTCTATTTTGGCTGCATAAATAGTACAGAGCTACTAACGGATTGCTAAAACATATGTGTGCAGAATTTTTCAGTCACGCCTTCTTTTATTGATAAGCGTCACAACATGAATAAGGCTAAGACTAAAACTACAAAAATTTGGTGGAAGATTAATACATGCATATATTACCTTTCACTTATAAGTTTCAGACACGGTTGACATCTAACAAAGTATAAAACTTTTCTCGAAACAGGATACTCCCATTAGCATTTGCACGGCAGTATATGTCCTATGAAGAAAAGTCCTAACTTGGGAAACACCCTGTATATTGCTGTACCTCAATCATCAAGTGTGACTCGACGGACTGATGAATTTCAATTAGCCCTAATCTCAGTATAATTACGCGAGGACCAGAAAGTTCGAACAAAATGCGTATTAAAGCCAATGTAATATAGTATAATAAGTAAGTAGGTAAATATAATATAATAAATTTATTAAAGTACAAATAGATAATAGCACGCGACAGCCGGAGTACCCGAAATGGAGCAAGTGCTTTAAAATGCAGTCATCCACGATTACTTTACGCTATTTTTTTAATCTGTACACTACGAAATCCTAAATAGCATTACAAAAGATGGAAATAAGTAAGTGCTATACCTTGTTATCACAATTGGTAGCATCAAAGGAACACAAGCTGAGCAAAGTCAATGTTGCCACACGGCCTCCTAACAAATCTACTACAGGTTCGCAAATTATACTCAGATCAGTGTATGCATAAGCTACGAATGAGAGTCGTCATGTAAAATTCCTACATGTGCAATACGAAATAAAATAACATCATAGGTATTAATATTACGTATTTGACAAAATGGAACCGAACCCAAGAAACATTTTTAGTTTTATCGAAACCTACAGGAGGCTGAGTATTTCATACCTTTTTAAAGCAAACTTGCTTTAAGAACTTCATTAAGGCAATGATATAACTTCCACACAGCCAGGAGGGCCCACACTTAAGAGAGCTGTTACGGCTTTCGATGAAGCTAACCTTAAAACCACAAGTACTTGAGCAAGTCTTTGTTAAGGGTCTAGGGTATAGCGCGCGAAATTGAGAATCAAAGATAAGACCTATTTTCGTGTTAGCGAGGAGGCGTGGCCGCCTGTTCCCTTTCTCCAGTGTGTGTCTAAAATGAGGGGAGATAAGTCCAAAAATCCAAAGGTAAGGTGAAAAGTTCCAAGGGTAAGGTCTAAAGATCACTATGAAAATGAATTTCGCATTTCCAAGCTCCTAACGTTACCTTTAAACTTGCAGTAATGATTCAAAAAGCAAATTGAAGAAGAAAGCTTGAGCTTGCAACTATTTGGCCTTTTTTTGATATCGTGTTTGGTTGTTAAATTACAGGCATTTATAGAATGTATGATTTTGAACTGCGAGTTTTTTTGCACATTAAAAAACTTTTTTGAGAAAATCGAAAATAGTTGTCATTCATCAAGATCTTACTATCGCTTTGTGAAATATTAAATATATAGTCTGAAAATAAAGTGAGTTGTGCGGGAAATTGTAAGTCCGTGTTTTAAATGGCAAATACATATGTATAAAGATGTCTACCCAGGCCCCTTAAGTCTCCGATAAATACTCACTCTTCTGTTCTTAAAGCTTTGTTAAATTCTTTAGGCCTTAAGACATCATAACTTAAGGCCATGAAACAACTATTCTATCTTAAGATTGCTTTCCTATAGCTATTATGCTAGACAAAATGACGTATAAACACAAGTTGGCTTAATGTACATTTTATCAATGCCCTATCATGAAAACGGAAAGCTTTTTTTATCTAGACTACTATTATATGATCATAAATTCGGAATTTTCTCGATTACTGCAATGAAAAAAATAAAACGGATCACAGTTTATTGATGAAACTTCATAAGATAGCCCTAAAAAATGAGAGCTCTTCAAATATATTACGATTCTGATGAAAATCTTTATTAAAAAATATTCAATTCTTTTAGGTTAAAATATAAAGTCGCATATATATTAGTTTCAAAATTCAAGGGTTTACTTGCAATATATGTTCAGTCGATATGCACGCTACGAATTGTACTATTATCAGATACAATTACGTATATAAAATAATAATTGCGGTAATCAGCAACTCAAAAAATATGGAGCAATAGACGCTCATTTCCAGAATATTCTTAAAA
This sequence comes from Callosobruchus maculatus, assembly GCA_951848785.1. Classification (NCBI taxonomy): domain Eukaryota; kingdom Metazoa; phylum Arthropoda; class Insecta; order Coleoptera; family Chrysomelidae; genus Callosobruchus; species Callosobruchus maculatus. The sequence continues at coordinate 9,162,825 of CATOUR010000026.1, read as the reverse complement.
CCACCTTAAAACTCGTAAGTCCTTCATATGGATACTATGGTCTTGATACTGGCCTAATTGTTTTAAAATAGCTAACCTCAAAATATATTTCTTATTGGCGTTTTCAAAAATGAATGCGCCCTCTGGGCGGAAAATATGCGAACCTAGACTACGAGTATTCATACATAACCCTATATTATTCTTATTATATTTTGTGCCTTTGTCGTTTACACACTGTTTTTGCTGCTGCTTGTTTTATTGTGATTTGCTCAGAGTTTTAAAGTTTCGCACAGATTATTTTGTGAATTTCAATATCGATCGATTCTGTTGTAAAATGTCATCGCCGACAGCATCAGGATCTGCATATGTTGAACCGGGGCCGGGGCCCTCGACCGAACATAAAACCAAACATAATACAAACTGTTGTGTGTACGAATGCTATTCTAGAAAAGGTGCCGATAGAAGTACACATTTTCACTATTTTCCGAAACAGAATTCTGGTATCACGGTGAAAAGAGTTAATAAATTAGGCCAAGAGGAAAGCCTTGATAAAAGGAAGGCTTGGGAAAATGTTCTTCTGATGGGAAAACCAGTGACAGCAAGTATGCGTGTCTGCTCAAAACACTTCAGGAAAGAGGATTATTGTGCAAAAGGTAAATAGTAGAAAGATATGAGAGATATAAGCCACAAAAAATCAACAGCAAAACTTGTACTATCATTGTTTCAAATCGTAATCCATTTTTGCTAGAAACTTGAGACGTACTTGAATTATTCAGAAACTAAACTGATAATTCATGTCGATTATATCTACCTTCACTTCATCAGATCTGATCACTCAGAAAACAGCATATTTCAGGAGTAGTACCTACCCAAATAAGAAGTCAAATCAACCAGTGTTTTCACCCTTTTCTGATATAATCATGTCATCAGAATTGAAATAGTCTAATTCTGATGATAGGTGCTTGTCCCCAAAAATTTCTGACACATTCATGATTATGTTTTTTGGTTGTAACATTTCCATTAAACAAATCATAATTTATATTGACTGTTATGCTTTTTTAGATATACAAATGAACCGACCCAAATTGAAGAGGTTTGCAGTACCATCATTAAACTTGCCTAAGAGGAAAGTATACTTAGAGGAGCATCGTCATAGCTCTCTTGGTAGGGAGGAGCGTTATGCAAAAAGGCAGAAGGTTCAAGAACTGCAAGATGCCAATATTGTTGATGCTCCCTTATGTGATGGTTCTGAAGAAGCAGTTCAACTCACAGTGGTACCAACACCATATGGGGATCTAACAGAAGAAGAAAAAGTAGCAGTACAGAATTTGTTACTGTTAAGCAGTAGAGTGGCGAAAGGCTTGGTTGATAAGGAGGTGCAAGTGTCAAGTGGAGATATTATAATAACATTCTCTTCTACAATAAAGGAAGATAGACATTTGAACTCTTTGACAGGCATTCCGAGCTTCACACTGTTGAACAAGCTGGCTCTTCTAGTGAAAAAAAATTATCCTGACATCAAAAAACACAAACTGTCAATTATTGACAGAATAGTTTTAGTGTTTATGAAACTTAAAATGGGGCTCAAATTCAACGTTCTTTCTTTTTTATTTAAAATATGTAGTGCATCTTGTAAGATTATCTTTGTGGAATATGTGGGTAAATTAGCAAACATTCTTAAATCATGTATTGTTTGGCCATCATATGAAGAATGCCAGCAAAATATACCATCTTGTTTTATTGATTTTAAATCTGTGAGAACAGTTTTGGACTGCATTGAAATTCCTATTGAAAAACCAAAGTGTTTGTGTTGCCGAATCAGAACATATTCTCATTATAAGGGTAGACAAACGCTTAAAATCATGACTGGTGTTAGTCCTGCTGGGTTAATTACATTTTTGTCAAAAAGTTATGGTGGAAGAACGTCAGATAAAGCAATTTTTGAACAAAGTCATTTAATTAACAAACTTCAAAGTAGACAAGACAGTTTAATGGTTGACAAGGGATTTTTAATTGATAAAATTTGCAAAGACCATTTTATTAAACTTGTACGACCACACTTTTTATCAAAAAAAAAGCAGTTCAGTGCAGAAGAATCAAAAGAAAATATTTCAATTTCTAGGGCTAGAGTACACATTGAGCGTGTCAACCAAAGGATGAGAATTTTTAATATATTAAATAACCCTTTACCAAATGCCTTGATACCTTGTATTGATAACATTTTAGTGATAATATGTGGGATGGTCAATTTGCAAACACCCATATTGTCAGCAGGCAAATTTTGATCATCTCAATGCATGTTATATTAGTTTAACATTTCAAATCCATTTATATTTAACTCGTTGTCCACTGTTTCTTGCTTCATTTAAAATTTGTTCATGGAAATACATATATTTGTTGTAAACAACCTATAATGTCCTTGTTTCTATTATGTAGGTACTGCTGATGTATAAAATAATAAATGGCATGCAACTGGATGTATTTTTTTTAGCGTGTAAAATGTGTTTTCCTCAAAAAAAAACAAAAAAAACAGAACCAACTAAAGAGTTTTTTAAGCCATCATTGATGTCTGGTGTGATGTTAAACAAGGCAGGATGAAAACAGTGAATAGAAACTAAATGAACAAGCTATCTTATTAGTGCACTGGTTAACTCGGAAAAATGTCTGTCTTAAGACCCAAAAAAACTGTTCAAACTATTTACATGACAGGATATGTATGAAACCTACAACTTTAGAAAGAATGTCATCAAAACACCTCAAATCTGGAAATGAAAGCCTCAAAATGCTTTTTCATTTGCTGATACAGCATTTTCGAAAATAAATAAAAAAACATAAAAAAGTTTTTGGATGTATTTTAATTATTTTCCCAGTAATAAATTACAATATAAAAGTGAAAGATTATGGATAGATAGATTTATTGCTCCTCAATGATCACCATATTGTTCAAAGAACAAACCAACACTTGCATGTAAAAATGAGCACATTTAAAATATATACACAATTAAAATACAGATATATATACACATACATTCAATTAGCATTTGCAGTATAAGTCAAGTTATAAACACAGCACACAAAATAAAAACGAGATAATATATTAATTATTTAATAATAATTTGGGCATCTGAAGAGTATCCATCTATACAATAGTATACTATCTAATTTAATAGCAACTTTATATGTACACAAGCAAATTACACACTAACTATATCTGAACAATTAGTATTGAGCTCTGGTTTCACAAATAAAGTGGATCATATTAATAAAATATTTTTCGCTTATTGTATACAATAACTTTTTTATGAAAACCTCATCGAATGGAACACATATATTTAGAAAACTTTTTGACTTTGCAGAATATAGAATTAGGTCGCACACTGGCAAATTCAGAACTGCCATTCCTAATTGCACTTGCCCATAATATTTATGATTTTTCTTCAAAGTAATACCTGTTCCTGAATTTATTTCCAAGTATGTGCAAGTATGTATAAAATTTATTGCATCATGGTCCACACCTGAAAAAAGGAGATATTTTTAGTTTGGCACTTCTCATTAAATTCCAAAATATATTACCATCATAAGGGCATTTAATTTCCACCAATCTTGTAGGTGCTCCATCAGCCATCACTACCCCATCTGGAGAATAAGCGATCCATGGTAGTTGTTTACAAATTACTAAACCCAATTCAACAACCTTGTAATTATTGGATCTCGTGTATTTGATCAAGGCTTCTTTTTCATATTTGATTCCATGATCGGTATATCTGGATGTGAATGGTTTTGGCCAAAAAAAGTTTCTTGTCATGGTACTCCAGTTATCTTTAGCAAATGTATATACAGAATAACATCTCGTACCTGAAAAAATAAGATATAAGAATTATAAAAAGTAGGAGCAATAATTTAATTTAAAAAATTTGGATTTTCTTCCAAACATCATGAGTGAGGAGCTATATGCAGCTTCAATATGAAACTCTAAATTTCGTCATATATTATGACAGTCATTAAACAAATTTCTTTCAATACTCCTCTGTTAGTTCAGTAGTTCAAAAAATTAAGATATCATCTAAATTAATGTAAGCAGTCAGCACCATACCTGTTATTCTGAATTGCCTTTCCTGTTTCCAAATATCAGAGTATTGTGCAGAGAGTACTGCATTATCAAATGCAGTTAAATCCATTATTTCTCGTACTACATTTGCACAACATGGTTTCAGGTTGTAGGAAGCGATATCTATATCTATCTCCTCCAAGGTCTTTGATTTGAGGGCATATTCCGTTATAGTTTTGATGTCCTCAGACATTTGATGGGCAGGACTTTGCACAGATGCAAAATTGCGGCCTTTTCTGGAAGTAATACAATATATAATGATACATGTAATAGCACTATTCATTTTAGAAACTGTAACAACAGTTTTTAAACCCAGACATAAACAATGTGTGCACTGTGCAGGTTATATCCGACAAAAATAAAACTGTGTTGATAACACCAAAATTATCCCGTTAAAAGTGCCAACTGTATTTGTAGCTGTTAAAAGCTTTATCATACTCTCCCAAACAGCATACTAAACAGTTCTAAACATTTTGAACTAGTGTCAAATATTAAATAAAGATTCTTATAAAGCACAACCTAGAATCTTGTTTATGTTTACTGTAACTATATCAATAAAAATAACGTGCATTTATCAGACAATAACATATACTTATTTATGTTACTCAATGCTTATACTTACAAATGACATGCTAAACTTGAATCAGGGCAAGCAGCGAGTAGGAGATTTAAACATTCTTTCTCAGCTTCTTGACTCAGTGATTGCAGTTTCTTCACTTTGCTCTCATAGCAGGGTGTCTCTAAAATTGGCCTACCCTCATACTGCTCTTCAACAGCCTTTTTCTTATAGCTCCAGTAACATTTCACATCTGTACTGGACAGTATTTCTAATGAAGCGATGCTGGATCTAAAATTGAAAGATTAAATTACCATTGTGCTAATAGTTTAAATATTGAAAATCATATATGTGGTGAGAGAGGTTTACTATTTGTTACCTGGAACATTTCAGTAGAACTGCACTAATGTGTTTGCAACGTCCTGATAAACCTGCTTTGCATGTGCATGTAAAGTTACTGATGGTCACAACATCTCCCAAAATCAGTTTTCCTTTGATTTCATGTGGACTGCCTTTGAGAGCACTTGTTTGCAAGCATAATGCTAACAATTCGACGTATTCCTCACTATCCGAGACAACGCCCATCAAAATTATATGGCTAGCATTCAGTATTTCTTCACCTTCAGTTATACATCTACTGTCTGTGTTGGCACAAAGGTATTTGAAAACTGACGATAATGTGAGGAATGCAGATTTATCACTCATTTTGCAATATAATTGCTTAAATCACCAGATAGAAAATGCACACTGACTCACTGATCACTGAGGCACACCACAAAATAAATGCACTGCACTCCACAATGCACACGATCATGGTAGAATAGCTGCACACAAAACGGAAAAGATTACTCGTTATCCGCCATGTTTGTTTACATACGCCAGCGCCCTCATCGGTGGTTGAAATCGTCAATTCCGTAATATATCGTAAGTAGGTTAACCTGTTGATGTTGGCAATTCTGTCTGACATTGCAATTGACAAACTAAAAACTAATCATTTTGTGGTTTCGTGCATTAATAATTATGTGCTGCTGTGCCGTGCGTTAAAGTTCTTTTTTCTACGGTTGTACAAAAAATAACCATTATGTACTATGTACCGTGCCAGAAGTTTAACTCTTTTACAGTACAAGTTAATAGGAAAAAGACTTATAAAATAGTCTAATAAAATTCTTCGATTTAAATGCGCATTAATTTCAGCCGTTTAAAAATTTGTGTAGCAAAAAAATAAAAAAAAAGAATATGCCATGGGCTCGAACCACAACATTTTTGGTGGGAGGAAAGCGCTTAACCATTGAGCTATCATGACAGAAAGAAAAATGTTTTGTTACAAAATATATATTCAGTAAAGGTACAGATACACATGCTTAAAAAGCATCCAATTAATAAGCAATGCTACTTCGTAGCATGTGTATACGCGCCTTGCTCGAAATAAGCATGCTAATTTCGAGCATGCTAAAGAACCGGCGGTCATGCGATTAAATGAAATGTGTCAGTGATAGTAGCATGCTTAAGAAGCATGCCATTTGTGAGCATGTGTTTCTGTACCATTACTTTATTACTGGAAGCCCTCATCGCAAAGATGAGGATGGCCTTGGTTCCTGCCCATCTTATATCCTCAGGTTTAAGAACCCTTGAACCGAGAATACTCTGCCTGTGATACCCAAGGGCTTCACAACGACAAAGAATGTGTGCCGAGGATTCTTTCTCCTCGCCACAGCGTGTACATGTTGGATCATTTACCACCCCCGTCACATACAAATGGCGTTTGAAGGTGTTATGACCGGATAGCAGGCCGACAAGTAACCTTAGTTGGCTTCTGTCCAGCGAGAGACAGAACCGTCCCACTTCATCCAGGGGTCCTAAAATAAGTTCTCTAGCTTGACGGAGATGTCCGGAGATTCCTCCCCATCTGATAAGATGCTGATTTTGCAACCACACCTCTATTTTCCTTCTGATGTTACCTGCTGCCAGCCCCAAAGCCGGCTCAGGGCCCAGGGAGTTATTCCTCGACCCTCGACTTGCGAGCGCGTCCGCCATTTCATTACCACTAACTCCAGCATGAGTCGGCACCCACATAAGTGACACCTGATGTCTCGCCGAAATGTCATTCAAGACTTTTCTACATTGCAGAACGAGACTTGATGTAAACCTGCAAGCACGTAATGCTTTTAATGCTGCCTGGCTGTCAGAGCAGATGCCGATCCGCCTGCTTGGCCCCTGCATTTCGTAAGTGCGAAAGACACGAGCTCAAATGACATATATCCCTGCTTGGAATACCGTGGTGTTTCCCACAAGAGAGAGGGAGAGCTTTGTTTTTGGCCCATAGACCCCAGCGCCGGAGCCTTCGTCGGTAAGTGAGCCGTCGGTGTACCAGACTAGCGACTAGCGCTCACCCCTCAAAAGGCCGCCTGCCGCTTAGCCCCCACTCTTCCCTTGCGAGCTCCAAGCTTAATGCATCGTAGGTACAGCAAATAGGTATGCACTTTTTGCACTATTTAGTTACACAAATATCTGCAAACGCTCGGGAATGCTAGAATACAATAAAATAAGGTACCGAAAAAAAATATCTTATCGATTTTTGATAATATTGCGGTTGGCGCTCGAAGTAGCAACTTGTATTATACGTGCTAGGGTCGCACGATTTATATGTGTAGTGACTACAATATCTGACAGAACATAAAATATGTATGTTTACTGGACTACAAAGATAAAATTCTAAAAGCGATCCTTGTAGTTTACAATTGACGCTTTTGAATATTCAAAAGATGCTTTAGAATTTCTAACTGACGCTTTGGAATTTACAACTGACAATTGGAAATTGCATCTGACGCAAATAAATATTCAATTGGCGATTGAAAACTACACTTGACGTAATGGAATTTGAAATTACATTTCATGCTTTGGAACATTCAACTGACTATTTGAAACTACAGATAACGAATTGGAAAATTAATCTGATCGATTTGAGTTATCACTTTATGCCTTTGAACCTACTTCTGAAAAAGGTCCCTTTGAGGATTTGTATGTCCGATGTTGTCATATTTACAGGGTGTCCAGTTAGTGCGTAATTCTTCGATATCTCGCAAGGTATACCTGATAGAAGAAAATGTCAAATACAAAGGTTATTTGGTTATTTGAGATGCATATTCTAAAAATATTTTGAAATATACAGGGTGTTGCGGGAAAGTAGTATAGTGATCAACTTGATTTTTTATATGGAAGTATAAGTTTTTCTTAAACTCCTCTAGCGTCCATCATTGATCCCTATTCAATCCTAAAATATTTTTGGGATCGATTGCGACGTTGCCAAGTTATAATTTATTTTCTATTAATTTCCAGATTTGCAAGGTCGCAAGTAATACGTCCAAATTGATATACTCCTTTAACTTTTCTCAATAATATTATACAGCGAGTTACCTGAATATTAAGTGAATATTATTTTGAATATTACCCGCAATTTGTATCTATAGGGTGTTTTTGGCAGAATTTTAAATTACGGCAACTTGAAGGTCATTTTACTTTGTTTTTTTTTTAAATATAACACCCTGTATTTTTTATTTTAAATCGAAATATCTACTAATATCCTATCTCGCCTTGTAGTATTTTTTTTCGCGATTGCGACGGTGCCAAGTTATAAATTATTAATCCAAATTTTCAAACAAGTATCGCCGATTTTAATTTATTTTAAATAGAATCCTCTACTTATTTTTATTGCCATGAATTGCGCATGTCGAATTCAGTAAGATCTCACAATTTCAAAATTTTTAAAATAAATTAAAATCGGGGATACTTGTTTGAAAATCTGGAAAAATAATTTATAACTTGGCAACGTCGCAAACGCGAAAAAATATAACAAGGCGAGATAGGGTGTTAGTAGATATTTGGATTTAAATTACAAATACAGGGTGATACTTTAAAAAAAATAAGGTAAAATGACCTTCAAATTGCCGTAATTTAAAATTCTGCCAAAAACACCCTGTAGATACAAATTGCTGGTAACATCCAAAATAATATCCACTTAGTATTCAAGCAAGTCGCTGTATAATATTATTGAGAAAAGTTAAAGGAATATATAAATTTGGACGTATTACTTGCGACCTTGCAAATCCGGAAATCAATAGAAAATAAATTATAACTTGGCAACGTCGCAATCTATCCCAAAAATATTCAGAGTTGAATAGAGATCAATAATGGATACTAGAAGAATTTAAGAAAAAGTTATAGGTCCATATAAAAAAATCAAGTTGATCACTATCCTACTTTCCCGCAACACCCTGTATATTTCAAAATATTTTTAGAATATGCATCTCAAGTAACCCTATTAATTTTTGTATTTGACATTTTTTTTATCAGGTATACCTTGCGAGATATCGAAGAATTACACACTAACTGGACACCCTGTATATTTGAGTTTTTGAAAATTCTTGTGTTCTTACCATCTAACACGACTCGTTTGAGCAAGTGGATTAATTTATCGTGTCTCACGTTATCATATATCTTCTCATAGTCTAAGCATGCCAAGACATTCCTTTGCTGGTAGAGGCATTTGTGCGTTAGCACCGGTACTGAAAGTAATGCGTCTCTAGTCAATATAGCGGATATTTCTGCCTGGAAGCCAGTCATGCATATTCTAAAGCCAAAGCTGTCCTGCACCTTTCAAGAAAAAGCCTGCCCCACTGGACCCTAACCCTTAGAGTCATCCGTTAGGGAAACCAAAGTTTACGGAATACATCCAAATTGTGGAGCTGGAGTACAAATAAGCAAACATTTTCATATTTCCAGAAGTTACACTTTTACTATTGAAGAACTCGCATACTAAGCATCAAGCTGTTTTCAATTCATTTTTACGAAGACCTCGCTGCTATTCGTATTTAAAATGATAAAAATTCTACCATCTTCACATTCGCTCCGGGATGTTTACAGTTTTATTCTTTCTCATCGATTCCCAAGAACATTTCAATATACCGGGTATTAAAAGTTTGAATCTCAAATAAACTTTCGACCTGTCAGTTACCTATCGAGATACGGAGAAAACGTTCGTAAAATAAGAAGAATATTTGTTCTGTAACAGGGATCGTCTGGCATTTCGAAAACTTTTTTATATTTCTAGCAGTTGCAGAAATCTATAAAAGCTGAATATACGAACATCTTTCAGGCATCCTGAATTTAAAACGACTCCTCCCTGAACTCCTAATAGAGTGATGCTGCATCAACTTCTACAATTAGTAATAGTTATTTATGTATTCAGAGCGCAAAGAGGCTTTTATCGCCCGAAGCCTTATTTCAGATTTCAGGAAAGGTTCTGGGGCAATGAAAGCAAACTACGCCCTTCGTACGTATACTCTATTATGGATGGATGAAATGTTTTTCATTATTTATAAGCAAGTACATTAGCTAGCACCGTTTGTGTCACATGGATCGAAGTTAACAATTGATCCGCAAAACTGTAGCAGCGGAAAAACAGTGATGGCCATTTTGCTTGTAATCCAAGTTTTATTCTCTGTGCGGCAATGGTGTGGTTTTAAAAAGCTAGAAGATGAACGAGGTTGAACAAGCCGCATAAAGAGCAAAATACAGTAGCTTAGTTCCCGAAAAATCAAAAGATCTGTACTAAAAAACTTATAATCATTACCCCGCTACTGTGAAAAGAGTCATATGGCTTATTTTTGGTATCTATCAAAGGAAGGAAACACCTCCTCCCTATGGCCCTACTACTCTATGTTGCAAGCGACTGTAACAGTCAACCACAATGTAGATATTAGTCATTACTCAAGCTTATTTGGATTTTGAAAAGACAATCAGAGGGATTCAAGCCCAAAAAATCGAAAATCTTGACCGCAGAAGAATTGGAAAACTTCATATACCAAGCTACCAAGGCAGTGATTTTACAGAATTTAATTTTGAAATAAATGTTAAGCAATATTTGTTGAAGCAGGTTGCTTGAATATTTAGGATAGATGGAGCATGCCGGAAGCAAGAGCTTGTTCAGCTAGAAGTTCATGATATTCAGGACCTAGAGTCCTCCTTCCTGACCAGAAATTTTATTTAAAAATTTTGTGAATTAAATTAAAATATTTTAAAAATTTTTTTCTGGCATATAAGAATGGAAAATGCACCAGATAAGTTTTCGGGAAACATGTTTTTAGTGGAATTGAGGAAAAAGTTGCAGTTTATCTGAAATTGCCAAGTCAAGAATTGTATACTGGCAACTCGTTTTGTCATTCAGCGACGACGTTATTAGCAAAAGCTGCAGAAGGAATGATTGGTAAACCTAAGTGGCACAAAAGTATAAGTATAGAAAATTTTATATTAAATGAAATTAGATTAGCCGAGATCTTGAGGAGGATGGACAATTTGTCAACCACCAATAATTCTAAAGTAGCAGCTAAAAGGACCGCCCACTGTGTAACAACCAGCAACAATTCAAATTTCATATGTAATTGCAATCACGTAACTGTTCCCCCAAATATTGATATGAACGATTAATTATTGTGGCTGCATCGGTGGTATAGATTTCTTAAAATGAATTTCGATTTTATTTTAACTGTTTATTTTATGTGCAATTTTTCTTCATTATTGTGAATGACCTCCCCAGATATCCATATCTTTAGATATGTTGGCATGATATTATTACATATCTTTGGTGTTTAACCTTATAGATGAACTGCTATAAAAGAGCTCATGGACGTTTATGGTAATTTCCTGCGTTCCTGCACAAATACACTTATTGAATCCTATACGAGAACCTCTCGACCAAAACTAGATAGACGCTCAATACTTCACCTCCCCGCCTCAAGCCTCAAGGACTTTAAATTTATGCATTGTGACGCTGATTATAGTACTGAAGTGAGGTTAATTAATAAACAATCGCGTCTTATAAGCGCTATAATTATAGAATGATCGCTATGCGGCACTTTGTCGTTTTCATATTTTCCTTTTTAAAACTTACGTCGTTATGGTTTTCAAACTAAATAAATGACAATTTTCAATTTACTTAAGATCTTGTACACTGTTTCTACATTTATTTTATCTTTTGTCAATAGAGTGTTCCCTTGCTGCAGAACCACTGATAAAATACAATCCGTGACTGACTTAGAATGGAAATTATATCAACTTTTATTAAATCTCCACTCTTTACGCGTTCCAATATGTCCTATTACGTGATAGCTCAGACAGAATAGCAGAATGGCGTAGAATGAACAATTTAACATTATGATTTGATACAATCGAATGTGAGCAAACATGACCATAGGAGTTGGAGTTATACACATAAACAATGATATTATTTGACATACAAAATGAGACTATACACGCTATATCAATAAATAATAGTATGGGAATTATCAATTTGTGTTTTGAACAAGCCATAGGGTATAGAATTTGGATTGGGCGGCTCATAGAAAGCTGTATAGCGTTGACATGAAACTTTCGTATTTTAATATTTATTCTAACATTGAAGTTGTGGAAAGATTTCACGTTCAGTAATTAATTGCTGTTTTCTTCCAGGTAAAGGCCTCCACAAATTTGGATCCGGATAATGGTAATGTAATAGTAGTGTAATGTAGTAGACTATTTTTTAACTCCTTTTAAACTTGAGACTACATTAGATAAATAGCAAACAAACAAAAATTGAAAGTACTGCTTATTCAGTATAATATCCAAGTACCGCACTATCAACATAATTTTCATGAATACTGGTTGAAGACGTTACTAGAACTCATCAATCTTAAACATCCAGTGTTGTTTGGGCATTCCACATCATCGTCTAGATAACGATTGATACTTATATTATAATTTTACCTCTACCATTATGGAAAATTCAATTAATATTTCTGTTGGATGGACATTTATGTTATTAGTTTTTTATAAAAGTAAATATAAAATCAAAAAGCCTACAACATATGTAAGGTACGTTTGTATGAGGCTATCTCAGGTCAGAAGGCTATCTGTGTCATAGTATAAGAAAAACTGCTTTACCCTTCAAATAAAAAAAATAAAAGATGCCTTTCAGTTCCTACAGTATTTGAGTCTAGTAGGAGTTTTCTTGATCAAATATCACAAATTTAAAATAACCAAGAACCTGGATCTAACGACAAAACCAGATTTGGGTAACTTTTTGCCACCACAAATACAGGGTGAGTTTTTAGTACCGGCTCGGTCAATAACTCCACTACTGTAGAAGATAGCGAATAAAGTTGTAAATAAAAGTTGTAGCCACGGATATGCTCCTTGCTCAGAAAATATTTAGATTTATACAGGGTGATCCATAACTACGTGGTGATGCAAACATACATTTTTTTAAATGAGACACCCTATATATTATCCCATTTTCAGATTCTACTTATTATTTCTCTTCTCACAATATAAGGTTTTATAACATTATACAGGGTATTTCAAAAGTTATGACCATTTTTGTATCCAAATCGCTGTCAAACGAACGTACTGTATATCAAAAAGTAAAGAACCAAAAATTATTTTTTTTACACAGAAAGATTAAAAATATCCTCTAGTTTTAAAATTGGCTATAAATAAAGCCCACGATGCATATTCGTATACAGGGTGATTTAGAATGCAAAATCCAGATTTTCTCTTTTTTTTTAAATGTAACCCCCAATATTTTATTATACCAAAGAATTGCCCTTAATATGCTCTTTCATCTTTGTATTGCACTTGTTGTACCTACGTCCATCAGTTTCTGAGATATTTCGATTTCTCGGTAAATTTAAAATATAGCTCCTATTTATGTACTGAAATTTATTTATTTTGAGAAAGTACTATCGAATTTGTTTTTTATTTAACGAACAACTAAATTATAAGGTCATGATAGTATCTGACGAAGTCAAAACCCTAAATCATTGAGACAATATAGTCAAGTATGCTGAGGAAACTATTTTGTAGGCGTGATGCATAATTATCAAGCAGATTTATCAGGTAGGCTTTGAAAAATTGACAGTTTTCATAACCTGCTTAATAACTCCGTACTGTGTGAAAAACCAGGTTTAAAAATTAGTTTTTCCATTGATGGTATTTAGGAGAATCTTTGAGAAATTGCCTACTTGCCTCTAGAATATATCAAGTATGGACAGCAATATCCAGAACGGAGGCACTCTAAAATTAATGCGTTTAAAAGATTGAAGAATCGTTTTATTTGGACTGTGTCGTTTAATATTTCATAGCCTACCTGATAGATCTGCTTGATAATTTTCCATGACGTCTATAAAATTGTTTCCTTAGCACACTTGACCTATATTATCTTGTTAATTCAGTGTTTTGACTTGATCAAGTACTATTATGGCCTTATATTTTAGTCGTTTGTTAATCAAAAATAAAATTTTATAGTATTTTCTCAAAATAAATAAATTTTAGTAAACAGATAGAAGGTATACTTAAAATTTGTAGAAAAATCGAAATATCTCAGAAACTAATGAATGCAGCCATAACAAGTGTTATACAAAGATGAAAGAGCATATTAAAAGCAATTCTTTGGTACAATAAAATATTGGGGGTTATATTTAAAAAAAGAGAGAAAATCAATATTTTGCATTCTACATCACCCTGTATAAGAATATGCGTCGCGGGCTCTTTTTATAGCCGATTTTAAAACTAGAGGATATTTTCTATCAATCTGTGTAAAAAAACGGTTTTTGATTCATCAGTTTTTGATATACATTACCTTCATTTGACAGCGATTTAGATATAAAAATGGTCATAACTTTTGAAATACCCTGCATAATGTAACAATACCCTATATTGGAAGAACGGAAATTACTAGCAGAATTTGAATATGGAATAATATATACGGCGTCTCATTTAAAAAAATGCATGTTTGCATCACCACGTAGTTATGGATCACCCTGTATAAATCTAAATATTTTCTGAGCAAGGAGCATATCCGTGGCTACAACTTTTATTTACAACTTTTTTCGCTATTTTCTACAGTAGTGGAGTTATCGACCGAGCCGGTACTAAAAACTCACCCTGTATATCAGTTAAGTATAGAAAAGACATTTCAACGTATGACGTCACCAAGGGTCAAGTAAAATAGTTATTTATGTAATAAGGATCATTATGATAAGTATAATAAATAGTTTTGAACATAATGATGCAATATGAATAGACTACTTCGATCTTATCATCACTTTATTCATATAGAATTAAATTATGGTATTTATGGTACAACACTATTATGATTCTCCGTGGTTCGACCGACTCTCTAAAACTGATAAAAACGTGAGCTTACAAAATAATGGAGTAGTTCATTTTCGGTAACGTTTCAAATTAATTCTTTACAGATTATTATCAAAAATTAAATATACATTTAGTGGCACACTAAAATCAGTCAAAGCATTTATGTTTAAATTAAATTGCACAGAAATCTGACATTAATAAACAAATACAATTTTTAGAAAACTGATGACCGCACAGATAAACCGGTTTTTGGTGCATTTTCACTACGTTAAGGCTTCTATTTTTAGCTGACGAGATGCGATAAAGAATATTTTTATTATTATTGTCGTTGTAGCTGAAGAAACATTGTCATTATTGACAGTGTTTTGTAAAGAAAGTCTATAAAACATTTGTGAACTTCTAACTTTTTCCTATTACGTATGTATTTTGTGAATACTTCCCATTGGCTTTATCTAAAAAGCCTTCTACCAAATCGTTCACAGAAGCCATTACCAAGGCTGCCGCAAAGCCGTCGACTTCCAAAAATTAGAATTAGAATATCCCGGCCCTACATTTCTCCTTGTTTTCTTCTTTATTTTTTGCTTCAGTAGTTCCTGTAGTGTATAAAAATTTGCAATTTTAACATACATATATTTCATATCCAGCCTTTTATTATTATTTTTTTAATCTTAAACCTCCGAGAGCCGTCAGCACTGCAGCTCTTATGGGCTTATTGTACTATAACTCTCAGGGGGGGGGGCGATAATGCGCGGTCAGCATTGCCGGCGTGCCGTTCCATCAGCTGCAACTCACTGCCGATCCACGGTGCTGTGAACACTGTCGAGTCCAAAGTGTGACCAAGAGCGATCGAACGCGGCCGGTGCGACAAGCAAGCGTGAGGAGGATTCACCCCCACTCGAACGCCTGCCGTCCATGAACTAACCGCACTAACCACGTAAGAGGGGAGTTATTTACGTCTATCCCCCACTCACACGCCAGCCAGCCGTTCATGTACTAACCACGCCCGACGCTGCTTAGTCTCCGACTCGACAGCGGGCCGCCTTACCCGCACAGCTAGCCGGGTCTCCATATCCGGCCTTAGTCGCGACAGCCAGGACGAGGTATCCCTCCCATACAAGGTAATCCGGGCCTTGCAGGTTGACGACTGGATAAGGGGTCATCATCCAGATTTAGTTCCAGAGAAGACTGAGGCAGTGGTACTACTAGGATATACATAGGATAAATAAGATGGACGTGAACCTCCGGCTAAGAGGCAGGATTATAGTCCCCAGTAAGTCTGTGAGGGACTTGGGAGTCTATATAAAAAATGGAGTCAAGTTGACTGACTCAGTACTTCCCACACATTACTGTGATATCAGTTTATTATTTTCCCATAGCATGAAGCTTTACTCTGAGATCCCCTTGCAACCAAATCATCGTCAGCCTCCCCCCCCCCCTAAAATTGTCTTATGCCGCTAGGTCTTTCCAGGTCCCTCAGTTTCCGTAATAGGCTAGGCAATGTCGTCGAATGGACCTAAAGAGTTGATTTATGTCGCTAGGTCTTCCTTGACAGGTTATTGTACAGCCTATTATGAATACAAGAAATTTCTCGGTTGTTCAACCCTCCACCCCACAACCACCCCAATTTCACCCCCCCCCCCCCCAAAAAAAACGCAGAAAATGATCAGGCACCTCTAAAACGCTTAAAAACGAAGTTTGAGCTGTCTTTATATTTTTAGTTTTTTTTATTCTTTCTGCGCCGCCACTGGCACGATTTATAAAAACCATACGCGTTTTCCATCCTCGCCACGGCAGTAATACTGTGTCAAAATTTCATTAGAATCAATTTAGCAGTGTCCACGTTACAAAATACAAAATGATCTAAAGCAATACATACTCGTATGTATACAGAAAATTCTACGTCCCTTAGCTTCCGTAATAGACTAGGACAATGTTGGGATGGACCTAAAAAGTTGATTTATGTCGCTAGGTCTTCCTTCACAGGCTAGTGGATAGCCTATTATGAATACAAGAAATTTTTCAGTTTTTCAACCCCCCACCCCCTAACCACCCCAATTTTACCCCACCCAAAAAAAAACCGCAGAAAATGATCAGGAACCTCTAAAACGCTTCAAAACGAAGTTTGAGCTGTTTTTATATTTTTACTTTTTTTTTATTTCTGCGCCGCCACTGGCACGATTTATAAAAACCATACGCGTTTTCCATCCTCGCCACGGTAGTAATACTGTGTCAAAATTTCATTAACATCAATTCAGCAGTTTCCTTGTAACACAATATAGAAGGATCTAAGGCAATACTCTCGTATATTTACACCAGAAAAAATTCTAAGTCCTTTGGTTCCTGTAATAGGCAAGGCAATGTTCGGATAGACCTAAACAAGTTATTTATGTTGCTTATGGGTCAGTGGACAGTCTATTATGAAAGCAACAAATTTTTCAATTTTACAACCCCCCACCCCCAACCACCCCAATTTCACCCCCACCCAAAAAAAAAAGTAAAAAATGATCAGGAACCCCTAAAACGCCTAAAAACGAAGTTTAAGCAATATTTAATTAATTTTTGTTTTTTGCTAATTACTCCGCCGCCCCTGCACCGATTTTCAAAATTATATGAACATTACCTACTACGACCCCACAGCATATCGCTGCCCAAATTTCATCACAATCCATGCAGCGGTTGCTGAGATTACGAGGCTAGAAAAAAGCGACAGACAGACAGACAGACCGACAGACAGACAGACAGACAGACAGACAGACAGACAGACAGACAGACAGACAGACAGACAGACAGACAGACAGACCGACGGAAATGAGTAACGTGGATTTTCGTTATGTAGACATCATAAAACGCCCAAAAAACGTATTATCTCAAAATCGAAAATTTTCGCGATCACAATACTCCCCTTACCTATCGGTGTGGGAAGTAAAAACGAGAGGTGCTTCTCAGACCATATTCAGAAGTCAACCCAGAAGGCAGAGGCTCGAATAGCAATGCTCATTAAACTCAAGCCGAGTATTGGGGGAGTAGTTTATTCTTTACGGAGCGCCAGTTTGGCACAGGGCACTCAAAAAGAAAAAACATCAGCAGAAGCTGGACAGGCTGCAAAGGAACTGACTTCTGAGTGTAGCCAGTGCCTACAGTATATAGTACAACGTATCCAGGAAAGCCTTGCAAGTGGTAACAGAAACAGCACCCTTGCATCTGGCTGAAGACAGAATAGACATATATGTCTCACAAGGGGTCACCAGAAACGAGGCGGAAAGACTGCTGACAAAGGATACATAAAGATACAAGAGGCGGCAGATATGGTTTCAAACGACAGAGGCTGCGCAGTGAACGAAACGATTGAGACCATCAGTAGGACAATGGGTAAACTGCGAGCACAGAAATATGCGCTACTTTCTGATTTAAGCTCTCACGGCACACAGCCCATTCCTCTATCGGAAGAGGGTAGGAAGAGCTACCAACGACCAGCGCCGCCATTGCGGACAGCCAGACATGGCGGAACAAATGCTCTTCGAGTATGGAAGGTGGCTCACATACAAACAAGAAGCATGTGCAAAGCTACCTGAACATCTGAAGGCAGCTAACATGGTGAGGCTGATGATCTCCCATAAAGGTTATGGGAAGATCATCCACTGCATGATGAGGAAAATCCTGAGCGCCGACGAAAGCGACGAATGTAGAAATGGTAATTAAACCACATGATCAACGACCTCGGACCAGCCCTACACTCATGCTGTTATGTCGTTCGACGAAGGTTCCGTACGTCGTAGGAGGGCTTGGAGGTAAGGAAACAGGAACGGGTTTTAACCGGTCGGACCGTAGTGGCTTGTAGGGTGGACGCAACTGCATCCATTGGACATGACATCAGAGGACTCAAGCTGGAACAACGCAACGTCGGGCGGGCAGATTCTATCTCATACTTTCGGATGCGCGAGTGCTTCTGTCCTTGCCATCAAGCCGTTTTTTCTAAAACCTCTGTAGGCCGCAAAATGAAGTTCGGAATACTTTCGGTTTCCGTCATTTTGCTGAATAGCTATTGTTCTCTCGGATTTTTAAAGCTGGTTGTTAACTCCACCACAAAGTATTGCACTTGTTTCATGAACAGAATTACTGGATGTTGGATGATCCAACTTTTTAACCGTACGGCATCCTCTCAGTCTAATGCGAACTAACTGGAACTGCACAAACTGATCCGCTCACGCAAATTCATCCAAAAAGCAAATTTCGTTGCAGTCTACATTCAATTCAATTCCCATATACGGCACAATCGAGCTGAGCGCGTGTACAAGCAGCTTTCAGATTCCATTATCAGAGTAGGCTGGTAGTGCGATTATGCCTAACCAACTCGGGTGGCAAAAATGTGACGACACGTGAGTTTGGAATAATGCACCATCCAAATGAATCGATATCAGAGAGATAATTAGCAATCCCAATTAATTAAATAGCAACTGAAGGTTATTGTTAGATATGCCTGGTGGAAAATTATAATAATGATAATAACAATCTTTATTCACTATGTGGTATTAAACATGTCAGAAGCTGTGTTAGAAATTAGGGTGACCATTATGTATGAAGTATAGCATATATCTCAGTAAACAGTGATTCTATACGAAACGTTTTTACATAGAAGCTGTAATTGTTTCCATAATACGGTAATATTCAGTTGTCTTTGTTTCAGAGAGTAAATGAGTAACTAAAAACAATAATTTTTTTAAACTTTCATTAAGCTCGTTTAATAGAGATTTTTTTTCTCATTTCAACGACATAACATGTTAGTACTCAAATACAAGAAAAATTAATCACTTTATTATGCTGAAAACATCAATAAAATTAATCTAGTATGTATTTGTTTTACATCAGAATTAAATCTATATGTCTCTCATGAACTCTTGAAGACAAAACGACATCAGCAATGAAACGGTTTTCATCACAATAGGTTTTTAAAATCTTCACCATTAACTGCAAGACAGTAGCCTAACCTATTACGAAACGCTTGAACAGAATTTTTGGGCATTCTGGGAGACATTTTGAACACCCATTGTGATGAAAACCATTTCATTTCTAATTTCCTTTTAATTTCGAGGCATAATAAGAAAAGTAGGTACATGCTGATTTGTCTTATTTTGATATAAGATACATACTAGACTCTAATTTTATTGTTGGAACAAACTTATTAGTTTTCAACTTTTTTTGAAAGATTTCCCTTTATTTGGGTATTGACATACTATGAAAAGAGAAAAAAAATCTTCTATGGAATAAGCCTAATGGGAGGGTAGATTGTTTTCAAAAAAATCAATTGTTTTTTTTGCTCATTTCTTTTCTAAAACAAAAATAACTCAATACTGCTGCATTGTCCTGCTATTTTTGCGTGCTTTCCATTGTTTTCAGCTGATTTCTGTTCCTTTCTGTTGTATTTGGATGTTTTCTGTTGCACTCAGTACGTCTTCTGTTTTCTGCTTTTTTCTGCTTGTTTTCTGTTTTTTAGCTTTTTTCTGCTCTTTTCTGTTGTATTTGGTTGTACTTGATTGTTTTCTGTTGTGTTTGTCGTTATCGGTTGTTTACAGCTGTTTTCTGCTTGTTTTCTGTTGTTTTGAGCTGTTTTATATTCTTATCAGTGGTATTCGATTGTATTTGGTTGTTTTTTGTTGTATTTGGATGTTTTCTTTTGTATTTATTCATTGCATTTTGGTCACTTTCTTTTGTTTCCAGCTATTTTCTGCCTGTTTTCTGTTGTTTCTGTTGTTTTGAGCTGCTTTCTGTTCTTTTCTGGTGTATTCGGTAACATTTAATGCAATCCTAAACAACTTTTACGTAAAAACAATTTTTATCCAATCAATATTAGATGAGATATATGCCATACATAGTAGGCGCACTATATAGACATTCCGAAAATTACTTTTTGGCCATTTTAGGGTTCGCACTATTTCGCTTTTTTCTGAGGTGGCGATATCCAATGTAAACAGAACAAGCGGTTATTGTCCTCACAGACATCTATGAAACTGGAATTTATGTTACAACGTTAGTAATGCTATTTTGATACATGACACCTTTGATAGCACCATTACTCAAAAGCATGGTGCTCAGTACTTTCCACAGATTAGGGTGTTAGTATTTTATTATTTTCCCATAGCATGGAGCTAAAGTCTGAGTTCCCTTTGCAACCAAATCATCGCCCGCCCACCAGCAAAAAACAGCCATTACAAAAACTCTCGTGAATAGTTTCTTGCATCTTTCCTATTCTGCAATCTTCAACAGATATCCTAATCACATCATTATTTTAACCACTCCAAAAAGGTAGAAAACCATTAAAGATCCCTATAGTACTCAAAAAAATTGTTTAAACGGCTTTTATGTTGTACCGGTTCTGTTTTAAGTTAGCTTCACCACCACTAGGCAACACAATTTTCAAGAACCACGGAATTTATCGATCTCTACCACGGCCCACGGTACTGTTAAGAAATTTTGTTGCTAGCAGTTTAGTGGCGTTACAAAATTCTCTACATAATCTCAAGCATTATTTTTTGTCTAAAATAGAGCAGCATTGGGATGAAGCTAAAAAGTAAGTAATTAAGTTCCTTTACAGGACAACGAGGAGCCCTGCAAATACAACATATTCTCCCCACGTGTGAGCTGTTTTTATATTTTTAGTTTTTTTATTATAATTGTGCGGCCATGACATGATTTCTAAAAACCATACGCGGTTCCATCCTCGTTACGGTAATAATATTCAATAATTAAGAAGTTACACAATACAGAATGACCTAAAGCAATTTTTTGATGTACACATCAGCCCCTTGGCGTCTGAAATAGGTAAGGCAATGTTTGGGTGGACTAAAAAAGTACTTTATGCTAGATTTTTCTATCACAGGTCAATAGACAGCTTATTATGAATACAACAATGTTTCAGTTTTACAATTTCCCACCATCCATGTTTCCCAATTTCATCACAACCCAAAAAAGAGTAGAAAACGTCTAAAAACGAAGTTTCGATTTCGATTCGATTTCCAAAATTATAGCAGCATTACTTTCTACGACCCCACAGCATACCACTACTCAAATTTCATCACAGTCCATGGAGTGGTTACTGAGATCACGCAAATTTTGGCGATCACGATACTCCCCTCACCTGTCGGTGTGGGAAGTAAAAGCATACAGTTGCAATTTATATTGGAGAATCAGATATATTAAATTTAATTACAGTTAATTGCGGCTAATTTTTAAAAGACAACCTATCGTTAATAACTAACTACATAGTTAAATGTAGAACAACAGCCCTATCGATAATGCCCCGTCGGTTTGCCAGCGATTTCTATTTAAATACTGAGGCCTTGTATATATGTGGATTTATTCAGTGTCAACTGCCCGATGTCCGATTTGTGTTCCAGGCCTATTTTCCGCAAATGGTTTCTCAGGCGACAATGTCCTGTGAACAGACCGACCAGAATGTGCAGATATTCCTGCTCCATTCTAGGATCTTTGGAGGCGCCGGACTAGCGGGATATGGTTTGAATGCCTTCGAGTATAGTAGCGCTGGTGTATCTAGCCAGTGCAGGTGTGTTTTTTTCTCTTCTTGTTCTGAGATGGTTTTCCTGGCAGTGCTTTTCATAATCCCGCGAATGGTTCTGGTCTTTGGACGCAGATCCAGGTCCTGCTCTTGCGAGTGTGTCGACCAATCATTGCCTTCCACTCCGCTACGACCTGGAAGCCAAACCAAAGTTACATTGTTCATTGTTCCAGGTTCGTTAAGGATATCTCTGCCATCATAAGAAAGTCTCGGTGTAGGCAAACCGAGGAATTGGATCTTAAAGTTTTTCCGTGGGTTCTTGCCATGTAGACATAAAATCTGAGATCATAAATGCTTTTTTTTTCGATAAAATGCGAGATACCGCATATTATCTCAGCAAAACCATAGTGATATACTAAGCGTAAACGCTGTAAGTTATTACATGAGAGGAGTTACCGCTTTTATCCTTAGTATACCATATAAAATATCGCAAGAAGCAAATAGCTGATACTTGAAAACCACAAATGTACAGCTACTGAAAAGTGCAGTAAAATATTACTTAACACATATTTTCACCTATTTTTATGTCTGACGACACCTTGCTATGATTTAAGGTGAAACGCGTCACTTTCTGGTATATACATCTTCATTTGTAGTTTCGTATGACCTTATGTCTTATTGTGCTATAACAGTAAAGCAAATAATCTACAGTTAACTTATAATACTTTTATTCTTATTTTGCATGGACATTTTACGACGCTTTATTCATATTCATAAGGTAGATTCTTCCAAAATTCTTTTCTGTTCTCTGGAATTATGCCATTCACTAACTTATCTAGCGCTTCTTTTTTTACTTCTTGGGAAACCGCTGGGCTCCAGTGATTAACCAAAGGGGTATTAGCCCACTTTTCCTCATGCCTTCTTTGCATAGAATGTCCGGTGTCTTGAATTCTTCCCCAGAACCAAATGAGGTTTTATACTTTAAAACAAAAGTTTCGCGACACGCTTTCACTTGCTTTATGTTTGCCAGAAGGAAGCGGTAATTATTATTGTTAATTTTTTGCTGCAGCTTTAAATCCCTCCACAGATAAAAATCTGTATGACTCATAACTTTTACTTCAGGTTCACAATTTAAGCTAGAGTCACGTACTGCTGACACAAAGTCTTCGAAGTCATATGTTTTACCCTGACCCTTCGAAGATACCTCTACTTGATGGTGAAAGCTGTCTGCGGCAATGAAGCTGTGTCCGGGTTCGAAGTAGTTGACGACAAATTCTTTGGCTGAAATTTCGTCAGAATTGACAATTCTTACTAGAAGTCTCAGAAATCAAACCATAACTAAAATTTCAACAATAATACACAATCGGGGGGTGGGTTGGCCCAGTGGTTAGGGTCGAGGGCTCGTGACCGGAAGGTCCCGGGTTCGATTCCCGTTAGAGGCGGAAATTTATTTCTGGTTTTTTTCAACCAAAATAAATATCCATAAAAAAAAGCTCAGCGAGAATCCCCACCTGAGCATTCACTGTTGGCTTCTAATTAACAGTGCTGTTCCTAAGTGGCGCCGGGAAACAGTAACAAGGCCTACACAGAACACGAGGCTAATGACCAAAGTACAGAAGTAAAAAAAAAATAATACACAATCGACTACAATGCCGTACGGAAAAGTCGGAATACGCAAATGCTAGGAAACAAGGCGGTGACAATGCTGTAATAGACAAAAACGCGGTATATTCAACTGGTTCTTCCAATTATACCGCGTTTCATATTAGCGCGCTGAAGATACCGTATTTATCCTTATGAACACTCCCCGTTTTTATACATGCTGCAAATATAAATACTCCGTTCTTTTTCGTTAATATGAAACCTACGACATTTTAGGTTTGTAGACACCTAATGAAACGTGTTATAAGTTAGTAGATGCCCTTAACTCAAAAACAGATTTTTTTCGTCATACCGCATTTTTCCTTATGACGGCAGATCTGTACAGTTCCATACGAGCCTTTAGTCAACACATTTGGAACTGACTTCTTTCAGGGCATGAATATTGGACAAGGTTTTTATAGATTTGTTTGTGAATGGTCGTTTGTTCAGCTCCCTGACTCCCAACTCAATGGTTTCTGCTTGGAAGATTGGGATATACCTCCCAAGGTTTACTGAAATTCAACTCTTGGATTTGTACCAGCTAGTTGACGGTCTGGAATGGCGGTATCGCTATTGGTGGAAGCAAAATATCCAACTTAAGATTTGCTGACGAGATAACTCCTATTGGTGCTTTTCAGGAAGAACTAGTAGCTCTATTAAACATCTTAACCCAACACAGTGCAGCACATGGTCTTGGTATTAACTACAACAAGACCAAAGTTATGATCGTAGATAGAGAGCATGATAATCATTGAGAAATAAAGCCAGTAGGCCGTTGTCAAGTAGTTCAAAGTTTTGTGTAGCTCGGTTCTTTGATCGTCAATTCGGGTAGCTATGAAGATGAGATTCGACGGCGCATTCAACAGGCACGTGTGGCCGTGACAAAGCTTACAAAAATATGACGTGACCATAACATCACTAAAGCTACCAGAATGTCGCTGGTTCAGTCTCTTGTGTTCTCCATATTTTTGTATAGCTCGGAAACCTGGACTGCTGAAAAGGCAGATCGAGCTCGCATAGATGGTTTTGAGATGTGGACGTAGAGGAGAATGCTGAGAGTTCCTTATACCGCCCATCGAACTAACGTTTCCATACTGGATGAGCTCGGTAATCCAAAGAGACTATCCTCCATTGTGTCGACGAGAATGCTTATATTCTCCGGACATATTCACAGAAGCGATAATATGGAGAAACTTGTAGTTTAGGGCCATGCTGGTTGGATACGACGAAACAGTTGCTGGATATGAGTATCAAGAGCGCCACTGAACTGACAGTAAGTCGCGAACGATAGCGAGCTACAGTTCTCAAAACTATTGATAATTGATATTGACTTAATGCATTTTACGAGTTCACAACATGTCTGTTAGGACATTGTGACTATGATGATAAGTTGACGGTCGTCCAGACTGCGGATCATCATCCACTCCTTCCTTGCCCGCCTTAAATTTCTCCGCCTACCTCGTAACTTGTACGCAGCTCAACGCTGTAGCTTCCTTAAGCAGTGGGTGCGTTTAGGTAGCAGTTTTGTTGAGCTTTGATCAAAATTTGATCGCCTCACATTGTTCGTTTGAACCATCCGTCGCGAGAAGGCTCAACGTGACCGATCTGACCGCTCTACGATTGGTAGCGGCGCTACAGAAAAATATATTTCACAATTTTAATACTCGACTAGCGAGATTAGTTTTAATCAATAAGAAAGTTTGCCATGCGGAAAATGAGGTTGTCTGTTGCAAAACTTCAAGCAAAGAACGTATTCCGCGAACTATTAGAAACTCTGTATAGTCCTTAGATTTATAGAAATAAAAGTAGACATAATTAATCAGCTTTGAAATGTTTCCACGTGCTGCATTGCAGAGATGATTGTAATTTAACGTTACCTCTAACGTCATGTACTACATTTCAGTGTATTTCCTAACAGAAAACAATATCCAATTAACGTCTTGGTGAATATTGGTTTAATTACCAATTTGGCATGCTGCTCATTACGGAGAATTGTATTTACTCTAATAGACAGGTGCGTTTCTCAACAAGCTTCTTGATTAATTTACGTGCGCGAGTTGTCTAAAAAATTTGAATGATAGTGCAATGAAGAACACTATTTTCTTTTATTCTTACATTATCCTACTGTGATGGCTACCTATCTTGTCTATCTTTATAATGTTTTCTATTAACGGAAGGTTTCGTTATGTTATTTGTTAGAGGATATTTTGGACAACTTTGAAACCATTACAGTATGTTTAGATTTTTTGGTTACGAAGTTTGGTTACTGGTGTAGAAAGAGAAGGACCTTGTTTGTGTTCATACAAATCGCCCTATTTTTAAAATATGTAAAATAATTGAGCATTTTTAATACAGGATCTTCAAAAAAATACTCCATACTCGTATATTTTCTGTTGCAAATGTTCCAGCGAAGAACGTATTCCGTGAACTATTAGAATCTTTGTATACAGGGTGGCCAATCGGGTAACGTTGATAATCTTTTTTCAGGTAGCCCGCACCTAGACCTATCCAGGTCATAGGCGCTGTATGTCGGCTGTGGTGCGGGGCACCGTAGCACAGTTGGTAGAGCGCTGGCCTAGAATGCCGGAGACACTGGTTCGAATCCAGCCGTTACCCTCCATTTTTCCGATTTTTCTGTGAACCAAATGATTGGAATCATCTCCCTCTTGTGGAGTAAGCAAGCACCTTTCATCACACAAAAAGGTGATAATTTACGAATTTCCAAAATGATTTAAAAAACTATTATTTTACTTTATTATAACAAATTAAATAAAAAAACTCGTAACAACTAATACACCCGATAATCATTGATGTTTTAATGACTTTTAATAAAATAATAAAAAAACGAATACCCAAATTGTGATTTTTGACGTGCTTTTGTTATGTACTATTGAACTTCTGCTAAATTAAGTTGTATAGAAAATTAACAAAAGAAAGGAATAACAAAACAATAATCTGACTTTCAATTCCATGGCAGAATCACCTGGGAAGTGGTGTCGTAGCATACGCCATCCCTTTCTTTCAGAGTAGCTTTTTGCGAGCTCCTGTCGGCGAAACGCAGTTAATTACAGCATAGGATATTCTGCACTGTCGTATTGTATCCCCATATGGAGTCAAGCCAGAGAAATGCAGCGCGTTTTTATTCTACAGAAAAGACTCCTCCGTATCATGTTCAGCATACCGTATAAGACGTCCAGTCGCGAATACTTCAAGAGACATACTATTCTCACTGTTCCTTCTATATACATTTTCAAAGTACTTTTATATACTTTCAATAACAGAAACAACTTTGTCAAACATTCTGACATACACACGTACAACACACGCAAGAGAAACAATTTGGTTGCCAGGAAACACTACCACACCTTTTACTCCAAATCAACTGCACACACTGGAAGTCAGTTATTTAATCTGCTTCCAGACGAACTTAAGATGGAAACGTCATTGCACAGATTCAAAAAGAATTTGAAAAATATACTAACAAGCAAGTGCTATTACTCAGTCACTGAGTTTAAAGAAGACATTACTATAAAGTGATCTGCATGTTTTTTGTGACTGTAATTTTTATATGTATATGTTTGTTTGTTTATATATGCATTCCGCATGGTTCCGCATGTTCTTTATATTTTCGATGAATGCCCGATTTTTGACGACGGCAACGCATATTGTGTGACATATTTAAGCCAATGTAATATTTTTTGTACTTTTCTTGTCTTTAATCTCTAGTGTACTTAAATGAAGTGTTCTATATCATTATTGTATGATTCAAGGAACCAATAAATAAATAAAAAAAATGAAATAAAATTTTCCTTTTACATTCCTCTAACTTTTATCTGAGCTCTTCCACGGTGTTACTATCACGAGTGTAGCCGATTTCCTTTAATAGCCCCGGATGAAGAAATCAATGGGATTTAAATCTGGATGACGAGGGAGGCCAAATGATCGGCCCAGCATGACCAATCCACCGGTTTGGGAAGGTTGTGTCCAAGTAGTTGCGCACTTCCCTAGCGTAGTGGCATGGAGCGCCATCATCTTGTTGGAATATTAGATTCCGTCGTATCTCAAGGTTTACGTCTTCTAATGAGTCGGACAAGTTGTTTTGCATGAAATCTAAATAGGTCACTCCATCCAGCCTAGATGGCAGTTCGACGGGGCCTATTAGTTATCCATTCACTACTCCCGTCCACAAGTGGACACTAAATCTGTTCTGAAAGTTCAATTGTCGTGCAATGTGAGGATTTTCCGTTGCCCAATAATGGTAATTGCGAATACTTAACAGTCTTATCCTCGCAAACCAGGATTCATCGGTCCGCAAGATTTTGTTAAAGAAATCGGGATCTTCTCGAACCCTTCGTAACATGAGCTCGCAAAAAGCTACTCTGAAAGAAAGGGACGGCGTAAGCCACGGCACTGCTTCCCAGGTAATTCTGCCATGGAACTGAAAGTCAGATTATTGTTTTAGTATTTCTTTCCTTTGTGAACATTTCATACAACTTAATTTAACAGAAGTTCAATAGTACTTTGCAAAAACCCGTCAAAAATCACAATTTGGGTATTCGTTTTTTTTTACTTAAAGTCGTTAAAACATCAATGATTATCGCGTTTATTAGTTGTTACGAGTTTTCTTTATTTAATTTGTCATAATAAAGTAAAATAATAATTTTTTAAATCATTTTGGAAATTCGTGAATTATCACCTTTTTACTTTTAATAGTCACGTACGGCACAAAATGGCCCCATAAGTGCTATTTTTTCATTATTATTTCAAAAGAGTAATGTATTGCAAAGTTTTCAAGATTAGCTTGGGGCTTCAGAACCAGGCACACGTATTTTTAATTTTATTTTGAAAGTTTTGGTCTCCTGACCAAAAGCAGTGATTTCAAACTTTTGGCGCAAAATTTACTTAATTATTGGTCGAATGTACAAGTTTTATTTATTGGATATCAAAACAGGCTTAATAGTGAGTATAATTGCAGAAAAAATAAAGGCCAAAAAGCATTTTTGTTTCTGTTTTTGACGATTTCTTGAAAACACTGGAAAATCTCTAAATTTTCCAAAAAAAATCAGAACTCGAAAACTATCAAAAATCGCTACACATACATGGGGGTGTTTTGGATAGGTCTAGGTGCAGGCTACTCAAAAAAAGAAATTAATAACGTCACCCGATTGGCCACCCTGTATAGTGTATACCTATATGTTACTTTTAACGTCTACATTTTAGTGCATTCCCCAACAAAAGCAATATCCAATTGCCGTCTTGATTAGTATTGGTTTAATTAATACCCATGCTCATCAAGGCGAATTGTATTCACTTTGATAAACAGGTGTGTTCTCAACGACATTTTTCAGTAATCTACGTGCGAGAGTTGACTCAAAAATGTTAGTTATATATGTACTTCAACCACTCATTTTTAGCTACTTTAGGTTTTGCACGAATTTTGAATTTTAGGTGATAAATCACATTGGTCGATTTCAGAGGGATAGTTAAGATTATTTTCTTCACTGATTAGAGTTAATAGGGGCAAACATTTTGGATAAGTTCAAAGCCAATTGCAGTAAGTTCATATTTTTTTGGATTACAGAGTTTAGTTACTGGTGAAAAAAAAAAGGACCTTGTTTGTGTTTGCACAAACTGTCTAATTTTTCAAGTATGTGAAATAATTGAACCTTTTTAATACACGACTTCCAAACAAATACTCCATACATAACTCTTACATAGCAAGATTAGTTTCATCAATAAGAAAGTTCGCCATGCGTAAAATAAGGTTTTCTGTTGCAAACTTTCCAGCAAAGAACGTATTCCGCGAACTATTAGAAACTCTGTATATTCCTTAGATTTATAGAAATAAAAGTAGACATAATTAATCAGCTTTGAGAAGTTTCCACGTGCTGCTTTGTAGAGAGGATGGTAGTTTAACGTTGCCTATAACATCATGTACCACATTATAGTATCGCTAACAGAAAACAATATCCAATTAACATATTGAACGGTATTGGTTTAATTGCCAATTTAACAAGGTGGATTGTATTTACACTAATAGACAAGTGCATTTCTCAGCAAGTTTGCTCAGTAATTTACGTGCTTGAGTTGCTCCAAAAGTTTGAATGATAGATTGTATTTGAACTACTCATTTTTCGCTATGCTACGTTTTGCACTAATTCTGAATTTTGGGTGATGTTATATTGGCTTTTTTTAGTGCGATGGAGAAAATTATTTTCTTCCATTCTCGCATTAGACTACCATGACGGTTACCTTATTTTGTCTATCTTTATTATTTTCCCCATTATCGAAAGCTGACCTTATGTTACTGGTTAGAGTGAATGGGGGCAAATATTTTTAAAGTATGTTAAATAAATGAACAATTTTAATACACGACTTCCAAACAGATACCTCATATACTACTCTTATATAGCAAGATTAGTTTCAGTCAATAAGAAAGTTTACCATGCGGAAAATAAGGTTTTCTGTTGCAAACTTTCCAGCAAAGAACGTATTCTGCGAACTATTAGAAAGTCTGTATATTCTTTAGATTCATAGAAATAAAAGTTCACATAATTAGTCAGCTGTGAGATGTTTCCACGTGCTGCTTTGCAGAGATGATTATAGTTTAACGTTACCTCTGACACCATGTACTACATTTTAATATATTCCCTTACAGAAAACAATATCCAATTAACGTCTTGATTAGTATTGGTTTAATTACCAATTTAACGAGGCGAAATGCATTTACTCTAGTAGGCATTTCTCAACGAGTTTGTTCAGTAATTTGAATGATAGATTGTATTTGAACTACGCTATGCTAGGTTTTGCACGATTTTTGAATTTCTGGTGGTAAGTTACATTCAGTGATTTCAGTTGTATTCTCACATTAGACTACCATGATGGTTACCTTATTTTGTCTATCTTTATTATTTTCCCTATTATCGAAAGCTGTCGTTATGTCGGTGGTTAGAGTTAATGGGGGCCAAATATATTGGATAATTTCGGAATGGTTCGGTAAGTTTAGATTTTTTTTGATTACATTATCCATTTGACATAAATATGCCTTGGATTCGTAAGTACAGGAGTAACAAAAGAGATATACCAAATACAAGCGAAATTAAATTTTAATATTCACAAATCCTGTAACATCGTACAGTTATTGAACAACAAAATTGCAAGCTTTTCTTTGAAACATTTCATTGACTAGCGGAGCTTCACTTCGTTGGGCAGCTTGTGATATATTTCTGGTCGTAGAATATAGGGTGGCCTACTTCCTTTAAAGTATTCAGCACAGGGTACATGTAGGTCATCACTCTGCCGTGTATTAAAATTATGTAGCTGCATGTAGCGCTATTTCAAGTCACTTTTCAATAGATGCTGGTTTTGACACCATCTCGCGTGTTTGATACATAATCGCTTTCTTTTAGACGCTAAGAGGGTAATAGCATATTTTCTAAGGACTACTAACAAAAATTCCGAAATCTAACAATTACATTTTGTTTTATCAGGTGTTTCGTTTAGAGGTCTGCATTTTAATGAAAATCTCTAAAATACAATTTATATCTGAAACTATTAGAAAATGGACATGGTGTTATATGGTCAATTTTATAGCCTACCACCTCTACTAACATCTTTTCAAATATCTGTATCGAATTAACAATCACCCTGTATAGCAAATAAACTATACTCTACTTGTATGCGAGTGTACTTCATAAATCAACCCTAAACCGATTGTAACATAATGGCAATAGTCCGCTGCATTCAAAGATATTTCCAAAGATTAACCCTTTGCTGCTCCAGTACACGAAAATCAGTTTATCTCGTTTCCTGAATATGCACTTCGGGCTTTAAGTAAAAACTTTAAAAGATTCCGACGTTCATTCAGAGAACCAGGATACTCGGGCTAATTCGCTTAATTTACCCGGACGTGTATTTTCTTTCTCTCTTTCTCTGTCTGACTGTACCTTGAATGCATAATTAATCCTGCTGTTAACTATTTCACTCTGAATGTCGAGATGCTGACAGATAACAAAGCTGCTTCCGACTTCATTAGAATATTCTTCAGATGTTCCCATTTGCACTTCTGTTTACGTTCCTCCTCTAACAACTTCAAAAGATTTTCCGAACTTACAAGATGATGACCCACTTCAGCACCATTTAATATTATGATTCAGTTATGAATGCCTGTTTAGCATCTGTGGTTTTTGGAAGTCAAGTAATAGGCCATTGAGGGAGATGTTCATCTCACCAGTGCTGGCATCACTTTCTGGATGAAGTTTGGTAGTCGATTAGAGGGGAATCGGTAGTGTCACAAAAATGAATTTGTGGTTTTTGGGTTTTTAGGCCGGCGTCGTTTAGCGTTAAGGCTTGACGTTTCGCGACCACGAGTGGATGGCACCTTCAGAAGCTATTTCACTTCGACGACTTCCAAAATACTGTATTTATAGTATTTTGGAAGTCATTCATTGGACGATGGCCGCAATAATTTGTGATTATCACATGAGTGGAGGTTAGTAAAAAATACCGGAATGCTTAAATAGCTCCAAAGCTGCCACACCTGGAATGATGAGGTTCAACACCTGAGATTTTTGAACAGCAGATTTCATAAACGCTAACCTCAATGTTTCCAGATTTACCACTTTTATGCTGCATGTCATAATTTTGTTATTTTACGTGGAAAGCCCTATTTATTTTAATTCCAAGGTATTGCGCATAGTAAAATCTGATAGTTTCAAAATATTTTTATTAATTACTGAGATACGGCAACACCGCTTTTTCAGGAAATAGTACCGGATTGCTTAACTATCTTCAAAACTGCTACAGCAGGAATGATTAAATTCAGTGTCGGGAGTTTTTCAACATGGAGAATTAAAAAATGCTGACAGAAATGTTGTCAGATTTACCGCTTTTATGCTACATGTCACAGTTTTGTTACTCTAAGTGCCATTACCTATTTACTTTGGTTCCAATGTGTTGCGCAAAGCAAGGCCTCATAATTTCCAAATATTTTTTTC
Organism: Callosobruchus maculatus; assembly: GCA_951848785.1. Lineage (NCBI taxonomy): Eukaryota > Metazoa > Arthropoda > Insecta > Coleoptera > Chrysomelidae > Callosobruchus > Callosobruchus maculatus. The sequence continues at coordinate 9,129,850 of CATOUR010000026.1, read as the reverse complement.
ATGAATTACTGACATACGTCAGCACCTCTTTTTCGGTAAAAAGGACAGGAACTCTTATATATTTCCGAAACTGCCACAGCTGAACTGATTAAATTTAACACCTGGGGTTTTTGACCATAAAGGATTTGGAAATGCTCGTCTTACCGCTTTTACGTTGCACGTCATAATTTGGTTACTTGCAACTGGTTTATCTGAAGTTGTTTAACAACGGTATTACTTACCTTCAATTATTAGAAAAATGTGGATTAAGCTATTTTAAAAAGCAATTTAAGAATTGGATTCATGAATCCGCTTTAAAATACAGAAATATATAGAACCTCGTATAGAAGTTATATAGTAGCAATATAATATATAGAACTTAGTAACAAATAATCGCACCTATTTGAAAAATACGTTAAAGATTATACTTTACCTTATGCTTTATACAAAAGTGTATCATTAAGTGTCCCTAAAAATGTTAAATTCAATGTCAAAAGTAGCAGGACCATACAGATTGCACTGGTGCTGATGATCCTTGTTGATCCTGCAGGTCATAGTATCAGTACACAAACAGCTACATATACTCACTGGCATATCATTATTAGATTCTATTTCTTCTTCTTACACGTCATAAATGGGGCACTTTGTAAAAAATAACAAAGCTATGACGTGAAACGTAAAAGTACTGTATCTGACGACGTTGCCGTTATCGTTTTTGTTTTCTGCATGTTCAAAAACCCCCAGTATTGAATTTTGTCGTCCTAGCTGTGGCAGTTTTGGACATATTTTAGCGTTCCGGTACTTTTTGTTGGATAGGCGGTGTTGCCGTTTTTCAGTAATTAATAGAAGTAAAATCCTCAAACTAGACCTTAAATTCGACATGCGCGATTCAATAGAAATAAATAGGGTACTCCGGTTAAAATAAGAAAATTATGACATGTAAGATCAAAATGGTAAATCTGGCAACATCTCTGTCTGCATTTTTGAATTCTGCATGTTCAAAAACCCTTATATGTTGAATATTATTGTTCCAGCTATGACAGTTTTGTAGATATTTAAGCGTTCCGGTTCTTCTTACTAACCCGGTATAGGTCTATAGTTAGGTATGATGATCAGGCATTAATGTGTGGTACAATGACTAAAGCTCTTTATATTTTGTATTTGCTTTTCTCGAAACAAGTCTCTCATATCTATTCCTGCCTATAAACAAACAGCGTGAATTATTTTTTATAACCCATGCTCAGGCACGTATCCAGGATTTGGTTTGGGGGGGGTCCAGATTATGGGTGTCACTTGGTTGGCCTTTCGGGGGGGGGGGGGGGGGTCTAGATTAGAGTTGCCACCTTAAATCCTTAAATTTGCGTGGGAGGGGGGTGCAAATTTGTGGATTCCACTTTTTAGACGGCATTTTATAACGTTTCGGGAGGGGTCCGGACCCCCCTGAACCCCCCCTAATTGCGTGCCTGCCCATGCTCCAGCCGTGGGTTACGAAAAACGTCTTCTAGATAACAGTACCAATATCTTGGTAATGCAAACGTGGCAATTCTAGACGCCAAACGCTAATTCGACGATGTTCATTATTTATTTTACAGAAGTGAGGTTAAGTTGTCAGTAATTTGTAATTATTTTATACTTTAGTCATATTATTAATAGCTTCTGCCGTAGAAAATGTATGGCATTTAACTCGCGGTAAGGTGCAGCTGCCGCAATTACTTCATTCGAAAACACCCACTAAAAATGTCACCTTGTCGTGACTATAAGAGTCCTGACATTACTATTATTCTCGACGTTATTTTAAACAGTCAAAAACTCTATTGCCACGGATGATTGCTCTGTACATATATTTTTCAATAACTACGTTATTCGACATAAATTTAATTCATACAAATATATTTCCACTGTGTGCTTCGGCACACCATACATAATAATAATCAGTACGTTTTATATATTATAATGAATAGTGTGGACGAATGCATTAGTACAAACGAGTTGAAAGACAAAATCGTATGAGGTATACTGAGTGACAGAGCTATATCTTTTTTTAAGTTATACAGCGATTAACAAACCACTTTTGACAACGCCTACTAGACAGCAACATCGATCTCTTCGAAACGCATATCATTCAATACACGCTATAATAACCACTGCATAATAAACAACCAGCAGAATATATCAGACGATTTCCTAAATAAAAATGGTTCCCACAGAGTTTGACCTTGGGATGAATTTACGGATGTGAAGTTTGGGTAGAGATGCGAAAATGAAAATATCGATACCGGTACCAACTCGATGTTTTTTAGCCAAATAGGCGTTTGGTTCATATAGAGAATTTTGTGCAATTGATTACACCCCTCAATAATTATATAATTATTTTCGATACTGATACCCCTACAAAAGTAGCGCTCAAAAAAGTATGTAAGATAAAAATTCTAGATATTGTTGCAAAAGTACAAGCGTCGAAGTATCGTTAGCATCCCTGCAAAAGATCATCCAAAAGTGGGGATGCGCGTATAATTGCCGCCATCCTGAGATATTGTGCTGGTACTATGCTGTGATAATAACTGCAAAAGGTGACCATGGCATCAGACGCCTAACGTTAATTCGGGGGTGTACAGTATTTATTTTACAGAAGTGAGGTTAAGTTGTCGTAATTATTATGTATTTAAGTCGCACTATTAATTATTGCCTCGGTCGTAGGTGAAGTATAGTATTGAACTCGCGGTATCGGTAATGACTCACTTGTGGATTTACAGCACTTGCAGCAAACTCCAATTGCGTGGGCTAATAGCGTCATTACCGCACTGAAGCTTTTTTCGATATGACTTACCAAAACGACGCGATTTTCCGAAAATCGTCGCGATGCAGGATTTTCGGCAACCACCCGAAGTCGCAAACTTAGGTGTATGTTCAGAGGACCAATGTCTATCATCTCACCGAATTGGAGTTCCTTTCCGACCTTTTGCTGTCAAAAGCCTTTTTTTTCGACGTCACGATTGGACTTTTTTTATGGTCGGTCCCGTATGTCCCGCAAAGGCTGAAAACCTATGGCGCTGTAGAAGCGCTGCGGGAGGATAAGTTTAGTGTCGGTGCACGTTAGATTGAAACGCCGCAGGTTGTAGCTGTCGGAAAAAAAATTCACCTGCAGCTCATTACACAGCGTCGAAGTTCTCCAGAAGAAGAAACGCTGGTTCGGAGAGTAGCAGCCTCTCTAATGTTCCTCGTTCGGACGGCCTTTGGTATTATTATCTGGGAGAGCTTACTAGAACATCCTACGTGATAGAATCTGTAAAACAGGGTCAGGCAGGATTGTGCCTTGTAGAGCAGTAGTAATTGCTCTGGGTGTATACAGCTTCCTGTGGCGGAACAAAACTCCGAGTTTCTGGGATGCCATTTCAGCAATACTGACGAGGTGAACATGTTATTGTTGATGTTGATCCCCAAAAGCTCGACGATAACCACGAAATTCCTTATTTCTAGTAATAATAATGATAATACTAAAGACTTTTTTGTATAAATAAAAATGTGTCTGGCCTAAGATCATTCATACCTAACCAGGTCATTTAAAAGATAAAAAAACAACCTAACCTAATACTAAATTATAGCAGTAGTAATTAAATAATACCTGTTATTAGTGGTCGAAAAACTGCCTAATAAATGCAAATCTGCTGTTAAGTAAGCTGTTAATGAATAACATAAATTCTGTTTGCGCAGTGAACTATTATTATCCGCTGATCAGGAAACAATACAAACACAGCCACTCACCTCTCAGCCCTAATATTCTCGTTAGTAATTCCAGGTTGCATAACGGAACAGCCTAATAGGCCATCCATTCAGGAGCGGTAGCGGCCTGACGGGCCAACAGAAGGGGTTCATGTCGGCGGAAAGTATCGGCCCCATTACACTCCCTCTTCTATTATTACTTATGATAAAGAAGCTTTGTCTACTTTGCCAAATTAAACAATGAATATAAAAGCACTCCAGCAAATTATAGTTTACCACTTTACCACCATAGCATCGGCATACAGTCGGGGATGGAACGTGGCACGCGATTATATTCCGTGCGATTTATGGGCGATCCTTAAAATAAATTTGATGAAAATGTTATAGATTGTAGGCTTTTCCGTTAAATTTAGTGTTGTAATGCAGAATATGCTACATTCGCTCATTTGCGATCAAGCTAGGAGATTCTAGATTATTACTAAAGTATCCAGTATGGTATGACTGTTGTGAATTAAGAGCTCAAGACTGGTTTAGCTCAAATCGGCTGCTGTTAAATGCAGATAAAACAAACGAAATGATTTTCAGCTTAAGAGAGGTTCCCAGCAATAACATTTGTCAGCAGGTACGGTTCCTAGGCGTACAGCTTGACCCGAAACTTCAATGGGGAAATCACATTGATGCTCTCTCTGTCAGACTAAGCAAAGGACTTTATGTTCTTCGAAACCTAAAAAACTGTGTTACAATCGATGTGTCACGAACAGCATACTTTGCCGTAATCCACTCCCACCTTTCTTATGTTGTTCTGGTATGGGGTCATACTGTGCAAATACATCGCGTATTTGGCTAGCAGAGAAAGGCTGTGAGAATAATGGCAGGCTTAGGGTACAGAGATGACTGCAAGAATATGTTTATAGAAATGTGTTTGTTGACCATGCCCTGTATATATATTTTGGAATGCTTGCTTTATATTAGGCAGAATTTAGATCTATATCATACTCATGGAGATATTCATTCATACAATACTCGCTCCAAATCTGATTTAATGTCTCCATTCTGGCGACTGAAAAGGTGTCAAGATGGCCCAGGTTGCTGCGCTATAAAGTTTTTTAATGCTGTTCCCCAAAATATCAGGTCATTGCCCACTTCACAGTTCAAACGGCAGATGAAGACTTACTTAATCAGTAAAGCATTTTATTCTTATCAGGAATACTTGTCATCTGATTTTAATTTTAATGTGTCTTGATTTGTATATTTTTAACCTATTTTTAATCACTCTAGTCTTTGAATTTTTATTTTGACGTCTACAAATATAGTTAAGCTATTATTTTTAATCACACCACTTTTACAATTAATATTTTGTATACTTCTTTTTTGACGTATGTAAACTTATTAGTGATAATATGAATAAAGTACTATACAATACAATACAATTACTAAAGTATCCAGTATGGTATGACTGTTGTGAATTAAATCAGATTTTATTCAAGCTGTTATACCGGGGTGCATTAACTATTAGAGCGGGCGCTAGAGGTAGTTGAGTATGCAAAATCCGAGTACCGCATTTTGGCAACGGATTTGGGTAAAGAACTGATTAAAGATTAAGAATGTGGATCTTGCCGGTCAAGTTTTTGGTCCAATTTTTTTTACCCCCTCTATACTTATTCGTAAAGGTAATGTATTGAGTGCATAAGAGAAAATATTTTTTATGAATATTATCGTAATAACTTATAGTTTATTCTAATGGTAAAGTCAGAGTGGATTCTTAAATAATAAAAAAAATTAAAATGAAAGTAACAATTCTTTTAATTAATAAAAATATATCAGTTATACATGAAAATCCAGCGAATTCAAACAACCACTCATTTTTATTTTGACATTCGTTATTGATATATTTACATAATGAAATACAATATAAATCTGTTTTTTTCAACTACAAGACATTGTGCGACAATTTGCACTACATTTACAGGGTGTAGTTAATGACTCTGGTAAAGCCGGCTTCGTCGCTTGTCGTGGGCGTGAGTCACCATCCATCTTTTCATACCCAAGTGAACAATAATAGGTGGTAATTGTATTTGGTGAGAATTTTTCCATATAAATGTAGCCCTTAATAAATGCAAATGCAAAGCATCTGATGTGCATATCACTTTCATCAAATTGAAAGTCAAACCTGTATTTTGAGATACTTATTAGTTTATATCTAAGTTCATCAGCAGATACCTTTTTCTGGAAATAAATTTGTGCAAACTACTTCCAGCCACTTCAATTGCTCATTATTTATGCCAAGGATATAAATTTGAGCTTAATGTTCGGTTTTTCACGTCATTTTCGTTAAAAATCTTTAAAAAATTGTTAAAATTGTTTAAAACGAATAACTTTTTTATACATTTTTTTGGGAGGTCCAACCATAACATGTATCAATTTTATCCGTTTTTATTACCTTTAACCGCAATTTTCAACCCTTAGAGAAGGTAAAATTATTAAACGCCGGCACCGTCCGTATCCTTTCAGACGGCGTTCAATAATAGCGGTTGGAAAATGGGGCTAAACATAATAGAAACGGATGAAATTGATACATGTCATCATTGGACCTCCCAAGAACAAGTATAAGAAAAGTCATCCGTTTTAAACAATATAAGTAATTTTTTAACGATTTCTAACGAAAATGACGTGAAAAATCGAACCTTAAGCTCAAATTTCTCACAAAACTGCCTAGCAGAGACACATAAGAGTATTTTTTATGATATCTACAAAAAAATTCCATCAAGTTCCGACTGAATTCGTCGCAATTTTTTTATTTTCATTTAAAGAAAATCGGTACGCGCAAACCGCTGGAACCTTTTGCTGGTAGGTGTACTAAAATACTACCGCATTTTCATTCGGTTACTTAACGATTTTTGTACAGTTCAACACTGTCCCTCTATTTCCGATCCCTCCCATTTTGGGGTTATGGTGCAATGCCAAATTTTACCCCCTCTAGGTGTTGAAAATTGCGGTTAAAGGTGATAAAAATGGATAAAATTGATACGTGTTATGATTGGACCTCCCAAAAATGTGTATAAAAAACGTCATTTGTTTCAAACAATCTTAACAATTTTTTAATGAACGAAAATGACGTGAAAAACCGAACACTAAGCTCAAATTTCTTATAACCTGCTAAACAGAAACGAATGAGTATTTTTTGTGTTATCTGCAGAAAAACAAAGAATTATCCATCAAATTGCGACCGGTTTTGTCGTGTTTTTTTTTTATTTTCATTTTGAAATAATCGGTACGGGCATACCGCCCGTCGATTTCGGGTGACGATTTTTTGAACATTACCTGGGTAAGTGTACTAGAATGTTACCGCATTTTCATTTGGTTACTTAAAGATTCTTTTTCGCGTGCAATACCCCCCTCCCCCTCTATCTCTGATCCCTCTCATTTTGAGGTTATGGTGCAATGACAAAAAAGTTTCCAAACTGCCTCTAGAACTCAAATACCAAGGCTCATCTGGTTTCTCTCTGGAAACTAAAACTACGAGTCATTGCTCTGAATCTACTGTCTGGGAGGAGAGTGGCATGTGCTGGGAGGGGGAAGGGACCATATCATCTGGCGGCAAGATGTGTTTTGTTATTACTTAGGGTCTCAGGTATAAGAATCGGGTCATAGTTGCCGGTACTCGGATTTTGCATACTCAACTACCTCTAGCGCCTGCACTATATATGCGAAAGAACCTAACAAATGAACGAAAAACATGCCCGAAAACCATCTGATGGCCCTCGATATTCAATTACAATCATCCGAAAAGCTACTGCTTTACGGTGGCACGCTAGATAAGCAGGTATCAGTGAGAAGTGAGAAATATTTGATAGGTCCACTACGCACGGCGCCGATAGGAGACCCTTTATGTTGCAGTTTTTTGTAGGAAATACATTAGCGGCGTGCTGATATCTATGTAGAGAAGGTAAGACCCGGCTCATTTTAGTGACCCGATACAGAGCGGGTCAGGGTCATTCACGGCTATGACCCGTTCGTTAAGACCCGTTTAAATGAACGAGACCGAGCCGAGAGCCGCTGCGCTGTCAAGCGAATCCGGTACCGGCGCGATTGGTTTAGCTACACAATCACACCGGTCTCTAGGCGGGTCGCAGTTCATCTACTTATAAAATACAAGTAGTAATTAGTATTATGGCGGAAGGCGGATTATTAGAATCAGAATATTAATTTGGCAAAAGACCCGGGAGACAGATGAGAGAATACATCAAAACAAAATTATTAATTAAAGCTACAGTGACATACCTCTAATTAAAAACAAAATGAGTTTGTACTCTACACTTTGGTCTAGATATAATTGCACCATATATATATAAACATAAAGTATAGCAAAATAACCTAAAAATGATCAGAGAATACAACGAAACAAAACCATTTATTGTCAAAAAAAAAACGACTAGAGTGTGAACCTCAAATGGTCATAGACCCTTCAAATGTGTTTCGGTACTGCCGTCTAGTTCTAGTGGGCTGTGTCAAATAATCCTATTTTACCTTATTTTTGCGTTGAAGTTCCAAGATGGTCCTACAGATGGTGAAGATATACGGCCTTCGCCTCGCTCGGTCCGTCTAAATCTCGTTCGCGAATCGCGGGTCATATAAGACCCGTTAGGATTATGATACATGATCGATCGGGTCACGGGTCTTTGAAAAGATTCAGTCTTTGCGAACGAGTCGGTCATGAACGACACATCCCTATATCTACGTATACCAAAAATTGTGGTTTGCACCTAAACGGTTTACTTTAAGTTCCATCTGTGGTATATAAAGTCACACTAGAACTGACCCTGGAATTTAAATATACAATAATATACAGGATGTTCCATTTGAGCAAACATAACTTTGTCTTGTCATCACACACGAGGTAGTAATTCAAAATTTATTTGTGAGTTATTCTGAACAAAGCTTATGAAAATTAATATGGTTGATGTTTGACTGCACAAGAAATGGGAGTTTTACTGGTAGAAGTGGTAGAAACAACAGGATTATAGGAGGAGGAACCAAAAGATGACTAATCATGGAAAGGTCTAGAAGTTAGTGAGCGCACGAGGAGTAGGAGCATATGAACTTAAATTCTAGTTATTCTATACCGGGGGATATTCACGCACAAGGCAGTGCCTTCTGTGAATGACCTTCATTTATTCATGTAGCTTTTAAAATGAATAAATAAATAAATAATAATATGTCACGCTTCTATTAGACACTCTGTATAAAACTCATTATTTTTAAAATGTAGCCCAACTCAATCTACATATATTTGCAAAGTTAATTTTCTGAAAAGTGGTATCGTTTGGTCACAAGAGACCGAGGCGTTGAGCTTCACTTGTATTAAGAACACAACAAGCCACTTTTTCCTCACAAGATATTTCGCAGTATGATATCCAGCTTGATTTCTATATTGTGCAAAAGCTGGCAAATATTGAAAAGTAGTTAAAATCACATAGAAAGGGCGAGACAAGGTTTAGATACTGAACAAACGGAGGATTTATGAGATATTTATAGGATATATGAGATTCATGTTATGTCCCTATAGTCTCAGGACTAGCATATTATCTGAAGCAACATAAAAAATGTATGACTTCTGGATTACATAGGTAAAACGATAGCCTGTCGGTCTGTTTAGCAGCATAATAAATTTTTTAAGCCCATCCAAACATCGCCTTGCCTATTGCTAAAACCAAGGGACAAGGGCATTTTCAGATGTATACAAGTACACATACGAGAGATAGATCGTTTTGTATTGGAAATCATTGAATTAATTTTAATGAGATTTCGACACTGAGTACCATGGTGAGGATGAAAAACCCATTTGGTTTTTAAAAATGGCGTCAGTAATAGCGGAGCAATAATAACAAAAACTGAGTATATAAAAATAACCCAAACTTCGTTTTTAGGCGGTTTAAAGGTTCCTGATCGTTTTTCACATTTTACTTCCCACACCGAGATAGGGGAGTGTTGTGATCGTGTGAAAATTGTCAACTTTGAAATAATACGCTTTTTGGGCGTTTTATAATACTTACATAACGAGAATTCACGTCACTTATTTCCGTCGGTCTGTTTGTCTCTCTGTCGGTCTGTCTGTCTAATGGCATCTTTCTAGCAGGAAATCTCAGTAACCGCTGCTTAAAGTGTGATGGAACTTAAATATCAGCGCTTTCAGCTCTTCCTCATACTCTTCCATTTTTTGTTTTGTTTTGGAGGGGGTGAAATCCAGATGGTAGATTTAAAGACTAAAGCACTTTTTGTATTCATAAAGCACTCTACATTGCGCTGAAAAAATTGACTTTGGTCATATCGTATGCTTATTAGATTTATGCGAATGTTGCCTTTGAATGTGGCAATGTTTGTAATAGGTTTTAAAAATAAAAAATAAAATAAATAAATTGTATACCTGTGGAACAAGTTGATATGTACATATTATAATCATACAACGTGTAACTTGGAAACTACGAACTTGATTGTGATGAAATTGTGACACCGTATTACTATCGTGGAGGAAACGGTAACGGTGTATCGTTATTGGAACGCTTGATAGTGGCGGAGGAAAGGACAGAAAAAAAATGATTCAAAATCACTCAAACTAGGTGTTTAGCAGTTTCTCAGATCCCTCATAATTGTCTATTTTTGTAATGAGAATGGTGTAGGGATAGAGGAACTCAAAATTTTATGTAAGCACCTATAATGTGGGAAGCACTGAGTCATGACGCTTGACGCCGTTCTTTTTCTAGCTTCTTCAGCTCCTTCCACTGTTTTCTAAAGCTTTTGTAAAACAAAATAATCACAAAGGTATATCAAAATACTTTACATAATCAGGATAGCCGTATAGGAAGACATACTAATCCCCAAAACACTCTTTTGTAAATATGGTTGATGGTTGCTTTGTTTACCCACATTAAGGCGTTGCCATTTTAGTGGAGGAAGCCCATTTCTTAGCATACACGGTATTGCAGATATTGCTATTAATATTTCTTTGCCCATTCCCGTCTCCAGTTATTTACAAGACTACTGCAGGTTATCGAATGCAGCTATCTTGCAGTTATAAGTGATGGGTTTCTAGAACGGAGTCTATCGATTTTATGTCCGCAAATTGTTGGAGAAATGAAAAGTGTGGTGTAGCAATTTTCTCATATTGATTTAAGGTGTTTGACCAACTTAGGTGTGGTGACCTACTAATGGTAGCAATATGTCGCTACTGCAAGTTCTACGTGAAACACATATAAATGCATTTATATAATAATGTAGTCTCCACTTTCTGGTGCACTGGCTCTGAAACTAAAAACTGGCACTCCTAGAGTGACGTTATGCATGCTGCTCAGAAAAGTAAAAACAACCTCAGGACAGCTATACAGGGTGTTTACGATAACACCCTATATATGTAGTGTCCAAATCGGTCGAAAAAAGCATTGATACATATAGATTCAGTCGCAGTTTGAATGAAGAAAACTGATGAAACAGGCGAAGAAAATGTTTTTAGAACCAGGTCGATGATAGGCGTTATACTGAATAGGTGGAATGAGAATAGAAACCTCAGGAGACATCACGGTCAGTCAGGATGTCTGTCTATAGTTATGTTGGCTTATCTTTTCAATATCATATACAGACAGCATCATCATAATTATAAGTTGACATCTTTTTTAACTGTAGTTAGAAGTGGTTAAAATAAACAACTTTTTAAAATAGAAAACTGAAAAATATGCGAGATAAGAAATAAGAAATTAATGTAAATCTGGGCTTGTGTATCAAGACGTACCTAATCTGTTTATGTTTAGTTTTTTGCTCAAATTTTTGTCTCCTCGATTAGGTATTGCACCTGTCAGATAACGCAGTAGTCCCCTTCTGTTTATAGTTTGTTAATTTTAAATTGGTAAATCCTAAAGGTGGCACATTATTATGAACGCAACTTTTAGGATTCACCAATTTAGAAATAAACTACGATAAACTGAAAGTGACTAGTGTATCTACCTATTGGTCGTTAGCGGCAGAAATTGTATATTACATTTTACATAGGTAACCTGTGGCTTGGAGAAAATTGATCAGTTTGGATACATTACATTTTGGTCCGAGTATGGTTCTTAGTCTTGGGTAATGAGGTATCCGTGGGTAGCTCTGGTATGACAAAGTCGGAGTTTCGATGGTTTAGCTTGCCAGATGTTGTTCCAGTTTTCTATGGGTTTCCGGGGAAGATAACTTCGCAGAGGTACGATTAAGACCTTGTTACGAAATTTACACAAACTGGTTCTGTTGCAAATAAAAAAATGTAGTCACACACCTTTCGATGATACCAGTTTTATTACTTTCTCATAGCATGAAGCTATAGTCTAGATCCCCTTGCAATCAAATCGTCGCTCGCCCGACAGCAAAAAAGTGTGTTATTCTACTGTGTACTTTTTTGACAAGTCAACGGACAATCTATCACGATTACAACAAATTTTTGAGTTTTACAATCTCCCACCCCGAACCACCCCAATTTCACTCCCACCCAAAAAAAAATTGAAAATGATCAGGAACCCCTAAAATGTCTAAAAACGGTATTTGGGGTGTTTTTATATCTTTATTTTTTTATTAGTGCAGCGCGGCCACTAAACGATTTCCAAAAACAATACGCGTCTTCCATCCACGTCATGGTAATAAATCTGTGTCAAAATGTCATTAAAGTCAATTCAAAAGTTGCCACGTTACACAATACAGAACGATCTAAAGTAATACTCGTATGTTTTTTATATATATCAGAAAATTCTCTAAGCCCATTATAGTTTTAGTATTATACCGTTAGGTCTTTTCTTCACGGGTCAATGGACATCCTATTATGAATACAAAAAAATTAAGTTTCACAACCCTCCTACTCCTCAACCACCCCAATTTCACCCCCACCCAAAAAAAAGTAGGAAATCAGCAACGCCTAAAACGTCTGGGCTGTTTTCATATTTTAGTTTTTTTAATATTGCTGCGCCGCCACTGAGACGATTTATCAAAATGATACGCGTTTTCCATCCTCGTCAAAGTAGTAATACTGTGCCGAAATTTCATTAACATCAATTCAGTAGTTCCGACATTATAAAATACAGAACGATCTAAAGCAATACTCGTATGTATACATCGGAAAATTTCCCTTGGCAGTGTTCGGGTGGACCTAAAAAAGTTTATTATACCACTAGGTCTTTTTCTCTCAGGTCAATGGGCAGCCTATCATGAATACAACAAATTTTTCAGGTATACAACCCCCACCACCCAACCACCCCAATTTCACCCTCACCCAAAAAAAAGTAGAAAACAATCAGGAACCCCTAAAACGCCTGAAAACGAAGTTCCGCCGCCCATGCACCGATTTCCAAAATTGTAGCGACATTACCTAGACAGACAGACAGACAGACAGACAGACAGACAGACAGACAGACAGACAGACCGACAGACCGACAGACCGACAGACCGACAGACCGACAGACCGACAGACCGACAGACCGACAGACCGACAGACCGACGACCGACAGACCGACAGACCGACACAGACCGACACAGACCGACACAGACCGACACAGACCGACACAGACCGACACAGACCGACACATACCGACACAGACCGACACAGACCGACACAGACCGACACAGACCGACACAGACCGACACAGACCGACACAGACCGACACAGACCGACACAGACCGACACAGACCGACACAGACCGACACAGACCGACACAGACCGACACAGACCGACAGACCGACACATCGACAGACAGACAGACCGACGGAAATGAGTGATGTGGATTTTCGTTATAGTAGACATCATAAAACGCCCAAAAAGTATATTATCTCAGAATCGAAAATTTTCGCGATCACAATACTCCCCTCACCTATCGGTGTGGGAAGTAAAACGGAAAGTTCTGGATGAAGTCGCGTTATATGGGTCATTTTGGCATAAACCCTAAAACTTAATTACGCAAAATTGTGAATCCGACTGATATCTCATTCGGCTCTATACATACAATTACTAAACTCTATAAATTTTATCCATTCAACGAGTTAAGTTTTGTGAGCGAATTACCTCAGCGATTAACGGTAATACCATTCGTGTAAAGAATAGCTGTCTCACTGATGAATGCACATTTTTATCTGACTGGATTTGTTAATAAGCATAACTTCAGGAATTGGAGCAACGAAAATTCTCATGCTTTTGTAGAAGGACATACCCAGTACCTCCAAAAATTAATGTATGGACAAGAATCAACCATTAAAAACCAAATTGAAGAGGATGAAAAACCTGTACCTGATAAGGCTGAAATCCTTCTCCTATGTTCTTCCGGTTCGGCAATGGATAGACGATGCCTTTTCAGATAAACGAGTAGGGCCTATAGAATGGCTGCTAGAGCTCCTGATTTGACGCCAGTAGACTTTTTTCTATGGAACCATTTAGAACCTATTGTATTTAGTTCCCAACCCGAAAGTTTGCATGACCTTTTTCAATGCATTATCGAAAGGAGCCATGATATCCGAGAACATGGTTTTGCAACTGTCTGTTAGAAATTTAAACATCGCCTATATCATTGTTTGGGCAATAGCGCGCAACATTTCAAACACTTATTGCAATAAAAAGTGATATTTTCGTGTGTTTTTGTTTTCAATTTGGACAAATTAAAATACATAATGAGTTTTCTAATTTTCTTGAAATGTCAAACTTCGCCAACTTCGACATACATTTGAAGCGAGATATTACTCGATACCCCTTGTCATTCAAATTGTTCAAGGGGATGTCCCTGGGGGCGGAGGGTACAAGGGGATGAAGTGGTTTGTGGTTGGAAGGTTGTCCCCTTGGACAAGTCTTTTGACGTGTCTCGGCGTTTTTTCTTTTAATCAATGGCTTTTGATAAATCCGTGGTGGCAGGTTTTCAAATGAATATTTGGTACTCTACTATTGAGGTGGAAGCACGACACTCAGTTTTATTTTTATTTGTCTAAGCTACTAAATGCTAAAGGACTCTTCACCAGCACGGTAAAGAAATTTCTTAGCATTGTTTTGTCAGATACAACCTATCATCATACCTTATTATCCACATAACATACTCTGAACATAAATAACTGTCCATACATACAACTATAACTCACAGTTTAGCTGAATCCTCACATATCACTCGAATCAGGCTAATAAAATCAAATCCGCCAGCAGAGATGTACAGCAATAATTTATTATTTATACAGATGTTTGTTTCGAGAAATACAGGGTTACTGGTAACTCGACCACTTTCCTGTAGGAAGTGATAGAGGGACTCAAATGCAATAGATTTAACTCCCCATATGTAATGCCGAAAACCGATAGTTTTCGAGATAATTAACATTTAATGTTTTTCAACGATATGTCCAAATTTCCACACTACATCCCAAATTTAGAAAAAACCCTGCTGTCGATTTTAGTAATTTCCAATTTAGTTTTTTACTGACACATACGCAAATCTAATTTAGTATTTAAATGTGTAAAAATACTTATCAGTTTCAAACTACATACAATTATTTAAAAAATAAAGAACAATATTTTTACATTCACCGCGAAAGAAAATTGTCTAGCTCAAAAAAAGATACACAACCAGTCAAACAAATTATTTTGAAAACTTCCTTATCTGATAGCCTATTCCAAGGACAAGAATGACAGTACAACCACAAGTAACTATTTAACAAAATTTATCAACATAATACAGAATCATCAACAACATGATATTCCAGCATGATGGTTGTCCAGCACATTACCGTATCACAATTCGGCAGTTGTTGTACAACACATACCCGAACAAATGGATAGGGAGGGGTGAACCCATCTCATGGCCTGCGTGGAGCCCAGATCTGACACCTCTTGATTTTTACGTCTGGGGTCACATGAAGGCATTGGTTTACGAGACTCCAGTTAATACTGCTGACGAACTAAGGCAAAAAATTATCAATGCGGCGGAGGAGATGAAACGAACTTTTTCAACACGAGTTACAAAAACCGAAGTGAGGAAGCGGATCCGTACTTGTATCCGAAATCAAGGGCAACACATTGAGCAAGATCTCTAGAAACTTTGAGTGGATTTAATTGAAAGGTTATTAGGTAGGAAAAATTTTTTAGCGATTTGTTCAACCGTTTGTATAATTTTTTTGAGCTAGATAATTTTCTTTCACGGTGAATGTAAAAATTTTGTTGATTGTTTTTTAAACATTTGTATTTAGTTTGGAACTGTTTAGTATTTTGAAACATTTTAATACTAAGTTAGCTTTGTGTATGTGTTAGTTAAATACTAAAATAAAAATTATCAGAATCAACAACAGGTTTTTTTTCTTAGTTTAGGATCTAGTGTGGAAATTTGGACATTTGGTTGAAAAACATTAAATGTTAATTATCTCGAAAACTATCGGTTTTCGGAATTACATATGGGGGGTTAAATCTATTACATTTGAGTCCCTCTATCACCTCTTGCAGGAAAGTGGTCGAGTTACCAGTAACCCTGTATAGAAATGGATAGACAGCTAGATCATTCCTCCCAGTATGTATTGAAGTGACGTGGTTTATACTCTGTGTACATAAGCAACAAGTACACACCGTTGGGTCAATAAATACACATAAAGTAGCGGATTTCGCCAATGTATATCATGCCTAATACTTTTGAATGCATCACAAACTTTGGCTAAGCGCTACATCTGGCCACTCCTAAAGGCTGGTGACTCTACGCATACCGAAAAATAGCGTTGTATACCTATAAACTATAATATGGTAGAGTTGTGACGATATAATATATCGTAGATATTATCTACCATTTGGTGTGTAATTCTTCGATATCTCTCAAGGTATACTTGGCAGAAGAAAATTTCAAATACAAAAGCTGTTTGGCTGTCTAAGACGAATGTCCTAAAAATATCTTGAAATATACAGGGTGTTGCAGAAAAGCAGGATAGTCTTCAACTTTATTCTTTTATATCGAACCATAATTTTTTCAACCTCGTTTAGTTTCCATCATTGAAAAGCTGAATGTTGTAGCATAAAAACTGTTCTACTAGTTCCTACGGAGAGAGATTCAAGAAACTATTCAGGAGAGTTTTTGTGTTGAATGCTTTTGCGGACGGGCGCTTATTTGGCTGCAAGGGGATCTCATACTATAGCTTCATGCAATGGGAAAATAATAAAATGGTATCACCATTATGTGTGAGAAGTACTGAGTCAATCAACTTGACTCCATTTTTTTCAATTATATTGTAGTGTCCAACTTAGTCTACTGGTTGAAGTATCATGTGGTTGATTAAAACCTGTCTAAGGCTTCAGTTGAGTAAGTTTGTACTTGAACTAATGCTATATTTGCACACTAAAGTATTTTCAAGTGAAGTACAATTATTCGTAGCTAAAGTATATCGTAAGATCGATTCTAACCAAATTTGTTATAATAACTTATCACCAAATGTACTGCTACCTGTTTTGTGAATACTAACCAACACTACAACAAGTGACGGACTTTTTTAATTTGGACTTAATATAGCGTTTAATCACAATTACTCTTTTGGATGATTGGAGGTTGCCCTAACAGCTATGTCAATAAAAGTTTATAAATTTTAGTGCATACTATGAGCTAATTAATTTATGACAATAGCCCAAGCGAAACTCTTGAAAATTGTTTTCCCAAACTGTTAATACGTTCGATGGTGGCATCAGTCGGCATAAAAGAGGAATGCCGTGGCGGAGAGCAAATATGCGTTCAAGTATAGGTTTTTGTGCAGCTGCAATTCTATGAATTTGTATATACTATTGAGCAACCTAATCAATAGTTTCCAATAGAATATATGATTATAGGTACATGTTCAAATACAATGTCTTTGAAAGAAATGTTCTAAGAGTTATGTAAAATATGTATTCAACAATGCAACGATTTTCAAAATATAGCCGCTTTACCGTATGAACTCGCGTCATATATTATCATTCTCCAAATTTGATCAAAATCGGTAGTGCAGTTAGTGATATTACTACGCATGACCACATGGCACTCTAGGTATATCACAAACCATTGTTCCTATATAATCTTAAACTAAAAATGACAACAAATTATTTGTTCCAATTTTCCTTCCCACGCCAATACGTGAGGAGAGTATTGCGACAGCGAAGGTGTTCGATATTGAGATAGTACGCGTTTTAGGCATTTAATCATATCTACATAACGAAAATATACATCACCGATTTCCGTCGGTTTGCCGATCTGTTCTTCTAGCCTCGTAATCTCAGTAACCGCTGCATGGATTGTGACAAAAGTTTGATAACGATGTGCTATGGTGTCGCTATAACTTTTAAAATCGGTACATAAGGTACGGAGTAATTAGCAAAAAACAAAAAATTCCAAATGCTCCTCAAACTTTATTTTTAAGCGTTTTAGGGGTTCCTGATACCTATTCTTTTGTGTGGGGTGAAATTGAGCTGGTTGGGGGTTGGGATGTGAAACTGAAAAAATGATTGGATCACCATCTCCAAAGAAAAACCTAGCGGCATAAAACACTTTTTATGACCATCCGAGCATTGCATTGCCCATTACAGAAACATAAGAGTACTGCTTTAGATCATTCTGTATTGTGTAACCGGGTAATTATTTTGATGAAATTTTGACACAGTACTATTATCGTGGTAAAGGTGGAAAACGCTTATGGCTTTCAGAAATCGGATCGGTACTTTTCAGCGTTATCCGAATGCTGTCCTACCTTAGACAAAAATTAATTAATGTAATTATATTTTACTTAACTTATAGAAATGAAATTTCTAAATCGTACTGTGGGCCGTGGTAGAGATCGATAAGTCTATGGTTTTTGAAAATTATGCTAGTGGCGCGGCGGTGGAACTAAAATTGAAAAATGAACAGTACAATATAAAAGCCGTTAAAAAGCCGTTTTTAGATATCGGAAAATTGGTATGCCATGTGATTAGTATATCAGTTGAAGATTGCAGAATGAAAACTATGTCGTCTTAGTTGCAACAAACTATTTATGAGAGTTTCTGTGTTATTTGTTTTTTGAGGGCGGGCGGGCGATGATTTGGCTGCAAGGGGATCTAACTACAGCTTCATATTACGGGAAAATAAGAAAATGGAATCACCGGAATGTGTGGAAGGTACTGAGTCAATCAACATAGCTCCATTTTTTTTATTGTAAACTAAGAACGATTGCACTGTTTCCTTCAAACTTCCATTTTTCTATTTAATAATTCGGTATGACTCAAAAAGCAGATTATTGAGTTAAGTGTTGTCCAAAGGAATGTCAACCAATTATTAGGTTTCTCCACACCTTAAAGTGCATTTTTTTGCTATCCTAGATGCCAACATTTTTTTGGCTCTGGAGCAGCAAAGCTCATTTCAGCCAGTCTAACCTATTAGTATGCACCTAACATCTAACCTAATCGAACCTTGATGTATATTTTGGAAGTATACGAAGGGGAACGGATAAGAAGGATACGCAGAGGTCTATCAGAGTGACTTTTGTTACACAGATTGAGTAGATCACGGTTCCGAAGGATATAATTAGAAAGATAAAAACATCGGAAATCAAAGCTAACCTATTCTATAGTTTTAAGGTTAATTCACACATACGGTACTGTGCACCGACTGTGTCATGACCGCGCATCGGCTGTGTTGTGTTGTGTATATTCACACCAGCCATCTCGTGTCCGTACTGTTCGTTAGTTGGCAGTATGGATCGAATAGAGGAGGACGTAATCATAGCGTGCAGAACTTATCTAGTATTGATGGAAGAGGCGCAAAAAAAATGGAGAAAAATTTGAAATAACCGTTTGCGGAGAGCTAGGGAGGAAAAAGGAGAATTTCGCACGACATTTGCTCGACTCAAAGATGATCCAGAACAATTTGTTCGATACTTTCGTATGAATTTCTTGAAATTTGACAATCTGTTGAAACTTGTGAAACCACACATACAAAAGCAGAACACAAAGTGGAGAAGACCTATATCCGCAGATGAATGATTAGAATTAACTTTGAAGTATGCTGGCCGAATCATGACGGGCGCCTTGTGGTCGCCTTTCAATAGTTCTCACTACGACGGTTATGCACGTGCCATGCTTCTACCGTGTCAGACCATAACCTTGAGAAGTCACTTTCAGAACGGTGGGAAGCAACACAGTCGGAGCACGGTCTGCGCCTAGACCTATATGTCTGAACATGGCCGACTCTACTCACTAGGCCGAAGCATTGAAATATGGCAACACTGAATCTGGGACCGAGCTTTTATTTGTTGTTAAGTCATTAGTGTAATCTTCCACAGCAAAAAAGGAGATTGGAAGGTGATTTTTAATGTGTTTCTAATTATTGACCTGCACAAACGAAACTATAAAGATAAACAGATGCCTACAAAGTGTGTAGTACCAGGTTGCACTAGCAACTTGCTTCCAATAAAGGACATAAACAGAAGTGGGTGAACGGTATTCCTCGTATGGGCTGGTCATATTTATAAAAATAAAGACAATACTTTACAAACATTTCAAAGGATAAGACCTATTTTAAAGCACAATGTGGTACCTACAATGTTTTCTATACCTCCCAAATATCACAGAAAAATACAGTTAACAGAACTCATCTGGGCATGCATCTGGGCATACCTACAAAAAGATTTGATAGTGAAAGGGAATCAAAACCAGCAAGAATGGCTTCACAGTGACCTAATAGTGAATTTTTCTAGCTCAAGTGACAATTTACAAAGTGAATTGAGTGTTCATTTAAGTGAAAGTGGAAGTGGCAACAGGAAACAGGTTGCGTTTATCTTTATTTTGTAGTGTTTGACTACGATGAACCAGACATCAGATGTAAGTGGCATTAGTAGTGGTAGTTCTAAAAAGTATTTTTCTTAACTTATTAACCGAGATGAACTCTAATACATATAAAATGTAATAATTATTCTGAAACTATAGGCCCACTATTTGACAGCTAAGCCACGTTGCCACATCTAAGACTCCGGCCTAGTGTAGAGTCGGCCATGGTCTGAATTAAAACCAGTAATTCAATGCATTCAACTTTGGATGACCGATTCAGTTCAAATCAACACAGTCAGCGCACAGTCGGTGCACAGTACCGTATGAGTGAATTGGCCTTTAGGTTTGCATATAGTTGATTAGTTTCTCTATTATATTTGCTACATTCGAAGAATATATGATCCAAGTTACCTACAGTGTTACAGGAGTCACATAGGTTACTGCTATGGATTCCAGCCTTTTGCAGGTGATGAGGACAGCAAGCATGCCCAAACTTCAGTCTACTTATGATGACAATATCACCACGTGTATGCGTAGACTTTTATGCCATAAATCGTGAGGAATTGCTGGATCTAGTTGCATGTAGCGAGTTGGTCTCTGAATGCAGTATTCTTTCCAGGCACCATTCCAATCTTGTTTCATTTTGTTTTTACATATATTGATGCATTCCTGTACACAGATATCATGTGGCATTTCTACTCCGCTATTTACGCTTCCTTTGGCTAGTCTATCAACCACTTCGTTAGCCCTTAGTCCCAAATCCCATAAGAATTTGACTTCAACTCCTGCGTTCGTTGATTTATGAATCTGTGATTTCAGTTGTTGTATTACTGGATTCTTAAGGATGCCAACATATGAATATATACTGTGCGTAAATATACATACCAAAACACGGTGAAAAAGAAAGCATCTGCGATTTGTCAAACATTTAAAACATTAGTTGCATTGCTGTATTGACATATTTTATCAGGCGAGATTTTCCGCATCACGCCTCCAGGGTAGACATTTCCAATTTTAGTTTCCCGTGAGCCTACGCAAAAGAATAAGGAAAGGAAGGAAAAAGAAGAGATTGCGGTTATCGTGTCAACAAAGCTTTGGTAAACAGTAGCGACTTCTTAGGGTCCAATCGACCTTGGAGGAAACCCGGCAAATCCCCAAAAACTTTGCTTTATCAAGGGTCGAAGTTTCTCTTGCAGTCGATGCGCACAGGAAAAGGAATGGTGGGGAATAACGATTGATTACGGTGAAGTCGCTCGAATCAGGCTGTGGGGATCCAAAATACCGTTAAATCCAACCAGCAAGATAAGCAAACAGTGAAACTTAATTTACGCAGCAGAGGGGAAATCAAATATAGTAATGTTTGATTAGTAAATATTGAGTAACAGATATTCGGGTAACTAGAATGTCCTGCAACAAAATATTGATTTGTCTAAAAAATAATGGTGATAGAAAATCTACAGCAGAAAGAATGATATCTGGGCAGGCTTGTTAGCCCTTTGACTGTGCAAAGACTCTCTTCTCTCAGGTCGTAAACAAGGTTCATGCAGTGATGAAACAACTCACCGACTTTTAATAGTATACTTTCCCCAAACTCTTACAACAAAACACATCACCGTATTATACCTAAAAAAATACATATTATTTGCCATCATTTGAAGTTTCTAACTTAGAAGTCGCGCTATCCTTATATCCACTCATTTCGTAGATTTCCTTTTATTAGACATCATAAAAACTAAACTAAACATATAGACCTACTCACAGAGTTAAAATCTCTAGAGGGAGCCTAATTTGAATATTGGCCAGCCAACATCTATAGCGCTTTTGCCACTCTTCTTCGTCCGCTTAAGGACCTTCTAGCTTCTTCAAAATCTGGCAGTTTCCGCAGTTTGAACACATGTTCGTCAAAGTATTTAACTGGGTATTTAACTATACATTAAAATATACTTGCAATGTAACTGACTTACGTGAAGATAATTTTTATTGATTTAACGAAATCTCAAAAATGGTAAATTTCATAGCGGAATGTCGCAATAACTTCTAATATGTCGTAAATCTAGCAACCTACAATCGGCGTCGCCTAAAGCTGTCATGTGGCTGTCATTGTAGTTGTGGTTATAGCGTATGTTGAGATTTTTGTTGTTTTAGTGTATATTTGAGTGACTTTGTGACTATTTGTTGTGTGAATTAAATTATTTATGAACAATATTGTCATAATTGTATGATGGGACGAAATAAAAAGTGCATAGTTTGCTGCAATAGCGACGAATCGGTGAACACCACTTATCATAGGTTAGTATAGGTTTTGTTTTGGTTCTCAGTAGCGTAAAATATGGGGAAATACTTCATGGTAATAATGAATTATCAACTGTTACAATAAAGTTATAATAATAGTAACTCTCTAAGTATAGCTAAATACTAATACAACTTATTGTATCAATTTGTAACATCACAGTAATAATTGAATCTATTAATGAACATCCAATTTTAATATAAAGTCGTACGCCACTGGTAATGCCCTCAAGCTGTCAATATTTCCATTACAGGTTAGCTGATCAGCGACCTGTGCATTTTGTTGTTTATATTCCCTCTAGAGATGTTAACTCTGTGGACCTACTCTAAACATAACCTTAAAACTGTGTTGGTGATAAGAGTCCACTAACAACACGAGTTTATCCCTATTACTTTCCCAAAGTCAGTCCAGCACCCCTAATGTCCCTTTAAAACTTATTATTGGAAAATCCTTACCGCGGATCTTCTTCACCACTTACGTCGCTGTCACAGTTATACACACCGGCTGTCCGGTCTACCCTTCGTGGTTGCTCGGTGCACCAGCGGTTCGTTAGTTACCCCCTAACCTCATGTCGATGTCGTCGGCGTGTTTTCGGGATTCAAAAACTCATTTCTATTTTGATATAACTGTTGGATTATTGCGAAAAAAAAACAAAACAAAAACAGTTTTGTTGTAAAACTTATATTTGATCTCTCCATTTATCACAAAAAAGTTATTCAAAACCCTAATTTTTTGCCATCATCATTTAGCAGAAGAAAAAACCAGCGATCAAATGTACAGTTTTTGCGGAATCTGATTGGTTGAAATTAGCAATTGCTAAACTTTTGATTAAATAAGAAAATGCAATTTGTCACCCATTTAGGATGGAAAATCAAACTGGAAAAGATACTAGACGGTTCATAATGGTCGATTTGTATATAAAGCATGTCATTTTTAACCTTTTTGAGGTAAACTTCACGAGAAATCAATAGTTTTCAGAGAACTTTGACAGATGCATGTTCTTGAACGGGCTGCTCTGATTGGTCAAAGCCTTTGTTAAAATGCGCCTGTTGATAAAATCGGCCCATAGAATCAAAGGGCTGATACACGTACGAGCAAGTACGCGTACTTATGGCTCGACGACCTTTTTCGCCTGTGTGTCACCGTAAGTACGCGTACTTTAAAACCGTCGAGCAAACCGCCGGCGAGCAAACTGGTTTGAAATGTTGCTCGTAGCTGGTCTCAGCTCGTACTGCGAGCCGCGAGCCACCACTTTGTTTTGGCAGGCCATCGATGCGCAACGCTTGTTGTGTTTGGCGTTTGTTAAAAGTTTTGTTTATTTGGGAAAATTATCAAAATGAGTGATTTCAGCTTCACGTGTGTCACCGCGTCGAGCCGAGTAAGTTCGCGAACTTAAAAACCGCGTACTTAAAGTTCGTACGTGTATCACCCCTTTCACAAACACGAAAACTTATGTCACAATCTGACACATAGGTTGAGCGAAATGTCATAACTTTGCCATAATGTTAATTAATTGATGTTTCCAAACGCATTATAAAACGCGCATCACTTTAATGGAATGATTAAGTTAATAGGTACATTTGCTAATCAACTCATTAGTGAATTCTTATGAAACCAGGCCTAAGCCCGAGTGTATTCCGCTAGAATTTTCTTGGGATGACCGAAATAACTGCAATTGAATTAAGGGGCCTACAATCATACATTAATTTTCGCGATCACAATACTCCCCTCACCTATCGGTGCGGGAAGTAAAACTAAAAATATGGGGGGTGGGGGGTTGTGAAACTGATATGTGGGGGGGCTGGCGATGATTTGGTTGCAAGGGGATCCCAGACTATAGCTTCATGCAATGGGAAAACAATAAAATGGTATCACTGTAATGTGTTGGAAGTACTGAGTCAATCGACTCGACTTCATTTTTTTTTGTTATATTCAGGCGAGTATTCAGGGGTGGATACTAAAAAAATAAATAGTTTGATAAAACAGATAGATTTTTTCATGGTAAACTCAGCCGGAATTGGAAGAGGCATCCAATAATCCTTACCGCCACAGTTTCGTTTGAATGGGACAGATGCAGGCAGACGTTAATAAATAATTTAATGATATGAGGGGCGCATTCAACATTATAATGAATGCTGGCATACCTAAAAGAAGTCGAACCCTCCACCATTTTTGCAAATCCACTGTAGCTTCGCTTAGCGAAATAACATTCAGTAGCGCTGCTCCTATGTTGATATTGGCGGTTTGTCCAATGCCAACCAAACAAAAAATAGTAATTCGTTTTCGTGTGCTATTGATTTTCCTTTATGGAATACAAATAAGCATTTTAACCTAGCATGTAAAACTGAATAGTGACCTCCGATTTCTAACATGAAGACCCATAAATGTTATATCAATAAGGTTATCCAGCTAAAACAGTTGAATTATTTGTAACAGTTCACCATTTTTAATATTAAATAGTAGTTTTGTTCCCCTTTCAGCAATAATTTTCTGAAGCATATGTTTCTCACTTGTTTTGATTGCCCCATCTCTATCATTGTAGTTCTTAACTTTTTTCTACGAATCCTCTCATATTCCTCCTGACCACTTAGTGCTGCAGTGCATTGAGTGGTGCAGTTTTCACCATATTCTCGACATTTTTAAAATAGCACTATTAAGTGCGAAGATGCAATAGGTACCTTTTAAGACAATGTGTTTGTATTGCTTCTGATAACCAATGGCCATTTGGCATGCAGCTGTTTTTCTGGTGAAAGAAACCAAAAACATTTTATGTGAAGTTGGTTGATTCGCTGAGTTTTTCTGGAACCACACCTTCTCTTTAAATACAGCAACCATTTTTTATGGGTGGATGCCACACTTTTTCTGTACCCATATTTGTTTTCCTACTCCTATATTAAGAACCATTCTGTATGAATGCTTCAAGCATGTTCCTTTTTTTTTGTAAGGCAAAGTTATGTGATATAGAATAACTATTCTCACAGTAATACCTCTTAAATCAACTTTGTTGTATTTGCAGTCTTCAGCTTATCACATCACGGTCCTACCTACCGTTTGCTAGAATAATCTTACTTTCAGACTTCGGGGATTATACTATCAGCGCTCAAGGTGGGACTTGCGTTTAGCTCTACTAAAACTTCACCAAACTGTTAACAGCTTGAGCCTGCAGTTTCATGGTGTGACAGGTAAATATTTACAATCAACTGTATAGCCTATGATTTGATATCCAGCTTTGATGGTTCCAACTTTATAACTAAAAGATATAGAAACTTTGGTCTATTTGCAAGTCTAGGTCATTACAAATGCCTTTAGTATAATCTCGGTTCCAAGGTCACTCTAACTAGTACGGTAAATCTAATAAAAAAATTATAATATTGGAGGAAGTCAGAGAAAGAAATTGGCAACATTAATATGCCTCAGTTCGCCATACCTACCTATATGCCAAATAACCGTAACTACACTGTGGATATAGTTTTTGGTTTTGACTCAGAATATGGACTTTTAGACAGATTGCTGTAAAATATGATTCCACACCAAAAGTACTACAAGTACGGTACTCCACAACACAATCAATGCTAGAAAGTGATGGAACTGAGGTTTCTATTGCGGCAAAACTGCTCGAAGCCGTGCAAGACAACTAACATAAAACATGTCGCATCCTTAAGTTCTTTGCTGCCTAAATCTTCTTCTTAGGGTGCGACGCACATTCCTGCGTAGTGGTCCATCATTTGTTCCGTAAAATTGTCCTATAATTTGCAGCCTTTCGTAATTCTTGGAAGACGCGTATTCCTGTCCAGTGACGGATGTTTCTCTGCTAGGATAGCTTTTTCTTCCGATTCATCTTCACCCTGCTTCGATCTTTCGTTGAAGAATGAGACGTAGGATTATGTTGTCGTCCTAGGTGAGCTATTTTTGTCTTCTGTACAATGTTAAAAAGTTCTCCTTCTGCTAAACGGGCTCTGAGGAGAACGTCCTCATTTTTGATCGACTCTCAGCATTCGTCGCATATAGTTCATACTTCGGTCGCTTCGATCTTATTTATGGTTGCTGCATTCCGAGCACACAGAAAAATCTGTCGTTTTGTCAAAGACTTACCCTTCGATTCAATGGGACGTTACACTCAGCATTCCTCAAATACATGTTTTATCCAATGGGAAGTGTATAGTTGGTAACGAATTATATCGTATTGTCGATTCAACTACAAGATGTCATTGGATTCCAATGAATGATTCAATCGCAGCCTGTCGTTGAATCAAATCTGTGTCTGGTAATTGATTCTAAAGTACTTTCTTTTCCTTGGACTAACACATTTTATTGCGAGGACAGCTGATCGATTCGTTTGGATGTTTAATGATGTGGTTTTGTATGAAGCTATAAGGAGCATGATATAAGAATTAGCCATAAGCCTGCACCAGTTGTTGCATTTTTACCTGAAATATAACTGACTAATCTACATACCTACATTCAAACGTGGGTGTTAGCTCTTCTAAGCCCCAATTTCTCAGTAGGTCCTCCATTTAATATATAACTGGACACACTAAAATCACACAATTGCTGATGCAATACGCAAAACCACGACGAGATGACACAACACGGCTAACACCGAAACAACACAACGATACAACCTCGTCCATGTTGGCGGGTTGGCGCCGATAGTAACACTAAGATGATCCCTTTGTTCTTTCTTTTTACATTCATTGAATCGGGACATCAGTCCCGCCGAATACTGATTATGGTTCAGCGAGCAACAAGGGCCATTGAATTCGATATATGATGTTGTTGTTACGAATACTACTTACCAATTTCTTTAACAGCATAGACAATGTTTTGAAAGCATGGGTTATTGTTCGCGTAATAGTTACCTTTTGAAGCAAAAGTAAATTTTATCAGATGAATTATCACGAACTGCTGTTGCAGTAATAATTTTTGTACATTGAATAGACTGTATGCTTCACTTAAATGAAACATAGGGTATATTTCAAAAACAAAAGGATGTTTTGATTGCATTATATGTCAATACTGGTATTAGAAGGATTATGCATATCGTTAGAACGAATATAAAATTATTTTCAATTTATTGGCGTACCTGTGATTACTTCGAATATAAGGATTAAATTCTGTCAATGACATGGATTTGAAACAACTGTAAATATATTTAAGGCGATGGAAAAACATCCAAATACTAACAATTAATTGGTAACGCAGCAGCAATTTTTTTTGTGTGCATGGCACGGAAGCATGGGCTTTCACGCCATATAATAGAGTAGACCAGACAGAACATTTCATCATTCTGTATCTGAGACTGAAGTTCAAGTTTTTGTTTGTAATGAATTTTCGAAGTTTCAGGAAATTGACCTAGCTTCTTCAATTTTGCATGTTATCTCCTGATCTATGTCCCATCTTGCGTTCATTATATATTCCAAATATTTAAGTTTGCCGACCCATTCGATGTCCTCTCCACTCAAGTGTACCCAAGCCTTTGGGATATGGTTTCTGCTAACAACCATGAACTTGGTGTTGTTAGAACCAGCCTTTGGATCTCGTCATTGATGAGACTTAATACAGTTTGGAGGCCATTGACATCATCTGCTTGTATAGCAGTGTCATCTACATATCGGATACTGTTCATTGAGAATCCGTTTATTGTAATGCCCCTAGGGCTATTCGAGGTTGTCTCAGCAAATGCTTTCTCCACGTATAGGTTGAATATCATCGACGACAAAATATACCCGTGTGTAATTCCCCTTTTTAATTATTGTACAAAGTGCACGAAATGTTTTGCATGAATAAATCTTTCCTAGGTTTTGTACGGTGAAAGTATTAGCTCATTAAAATTTAATCAGCACGTGAAAACGCTAGTTAATTTGAAATGCAGTAAGCCGTCAATTAGCAGAGATCAAGCATTATAGCCAATTGCCCACTTCATTTTAATGGATTATCGGACTACCAGGGTTGCTCTACCCAGTGCATTGAAATTGCACGCTAAATGGTATTACCATGAAACACTACCTAACTCCAATATGATTGACTGAAGCTTGTCGATGGGGGTGGATCCTCATACCACGGGGGCCTGATGATGTGAGTGCTAATGTTTTATCTATTAGTAACTTTGCGAGGGTTACTTTACAAGGGAGGCAAAAGCTTATTATTGTCAGAATACTACTCTTTGATTAAAAATTTCTCATATCACCAGAAACTCGACGAGTGAGTTTTTCGATGCGCATTGCTGTTTTTCTCTTCTATCGAACCTCAACGTTGTGAGTGTCGTTTCCTTTCAATATTTTTCTCATTTAAAACTCTTCACTTTTTAAAGTTATAGAAATATATACAGGGCGGGCCAACACAGCGTGAACGGAAGATAGTAGGGTTACTAGAACATATTTCAGAAATGTCACCTGATTGATCATAATTGGGAGCATTGAGGTCTACAACGCTAAAATATGTTTACTTAAATTTTGACGTTTATACAGAGTGATTCACTTCTTAGCTCTCACTGACTCATTGAAGTTACTGAAGAGAGCTTATACAGAGCTTCTGTCTGTCCATCCGTCCGTCTATTTGTAAACAAAATCTATCCAAAACCACAGGTGCTAGAGAAAAACCAAATACAGATTCGGAATCAGCATGAAAAAACTAGTCCGGGAGAGATCCGATTCTGTCAATATTGCTTCTGGTTTAAAAAAAATTGAATTAAATTACGACTGATAACTGACGACGTATTATGTACGGTGTATTGATATTCCTGAAGCACAGGCAGCGTGGCCGAGTAGTTAAGTCGCCAGGCACGAGTCTGAAAGGGCGTGGGTTCGAATCCCACTGCGGTCAACAACTTTTTTTTCTTTTTTTTACGATTAAATGTTAAATTTGTTGATTACTAGTCCAGGAAAAATCCGGTTTTGTCAATATAATAAGAAAATTTAATTTTTGTACCAACAAATTCCACAGTGAGACCGTCGTTTGAATTTACTCAAGTAAATTCTTTCCTACTTTTTTTGAGTCGAACCACTTGTACATTTTTGCATATTTGGTGAATTCTACACCTTTTCCAGCTGTAGTTTCTAAAGCATCAACCCACATAGCACTGGATGATATGAGAATATTCTGTTCACATTCACTACAGATATTATGAATATTCTGGAAAAATTCCATGGATAATCAGAATATTTACAGAATATTCTGTAAATGTTCGAAATGGGAAAAACACGCTATATTCCTAGAATATTCCGCCGAATATTCCGCACGGATATTACATGAACAATCGTGGTAGAATGTTTTTGAATATTCTACGAACATTTTTTCTAAATTACCTCATATACGAAACATTTCTAGGGAATTATCGATACTGTTTCAAAAATAATGGCACCTACTAGTGGCAGATGGTCACAAAAGTTAAGTGGTTAGACATCTCAGTCCAGATGCCTAAATAAAGTATAAAAATGTAAACTTGTTGCATTTAACCTCAAAATTCTACTCACATTATTATAATGAACCTTACACCATAGTAGGTGACCATAATTTGGAACACTGTCACACACTTTATAACAACCAGCAACTTTATTGTACAAAATTGGGTATAAATGCAGGCCTTTCAGGAATAAAACTCATGAATTCGTGAATTGCTGAAATGCCGACATCCACATGTTGAAGCACAAAATGACAGAACACTTGAAGTGAGTGACAACACTGAAAACCAGACAAGATTGACAACTGACGACACCACAGTCACCATACATCAGCATAAGATGCTGTCACTTTATCGTCGGTGGATGCCGTATCTGTATTGCTGGCAATGGCAAATGACTAATAAACTTTTGAAAATTGCTCATAATACTATAACGAATGAAGGTTTTTTAATTCACTGAGAAATATGCAAATAGAAATTAATAATACCTCATATTGAATATTTGCCTACATACAGATATTTCTATTACAAAAATTACTAAATGTTCGACAGAAAATAGCTACATATTGTTCTTAGTAGATTATTAAAATAATATTCTATGAAGAATACTACTGATATATTCTGGAATAATTCAGACACTAAACGAATAATCACTGATTATCCTAAGTGAATAAAATAGTAATATTCTATAAAGAATATTATGTTAATAATCCAGAATAATCAAGAGAAATAATAACGAATATTCTATGATTCTGCTGAATATTCATGGAACATATAGGAGATTTAAAGAATATTCATAGAATATCCAGTGCTATGTGGGAAGTGATAATTAAAAACGGTCAAGCTAATTTTCCAACTCTCAATTGTAAATTCAAACTGACAGGTATAAATTACATCTGACAGTGTGAAATTACAAGTCACAAGTTGGAAAATTAACTTGACCGTTTTGAATTATCACTTGACGCTTAAGAAACTACAGCTGGAAAAAGTGTAGTGCGATTTATTGGGTTGTATTCATAGTTGCTACTTGAAGTTTACTCAATACTTAAGTATCCCTCAAGTACTGTTTTAAGTTTCACAGTCGTTCGATACTCAAGTAACGAAATGTCAACATGACCGATCTCTGTGGTCGAGCTGGAACGCAGAAGACTGGCAGTGGCAGCTTCACTTTCAAAAGATCTCGATACCATTACCGCTTGGGGGCTTAAGAATATGGTTAAATTTAATGCCTCTAAGACCCAGTATTGTACGCTATCAAACAAGAAGTGCCCAAGCCAACACAAGGTTCTAATGAACAACCAGGCTCTGCCAAGGAGTCACTCATTGAAGCTGTTAGGAGTCAACATTACAGAAAATCTGATCTGGCACGAACACGTCGCGTCAATTGCAACAGCTGCTGGTAAAAAGCTTGGGTACCTATTTAGAGCCAGAAAGTGTTTCTCACCATGTAACCTCCTCACGCTTATAAAGTCCAGATAAGACCTTGCCTGGAGTATTGCTCAGTTATATAAAAAATGACATTTCATTGCATTCAAGGTGATTTTTCAGGTTAACTTTGGAATAAGGTGTTGTCAGTTTCTGACAGAACTGGCAAAAATGTGCGGCAAAGAACACAAAACACTGGCACAAAACAAAGACAGATAACAGAAAACATCAAGATGATTAGAAATAGGCATCACAGATTGACTTACTAGGCATAACAAATTGACTTAGGTATATTTGAGATATTACAACCTCGCCAAAATGTTTTCGCTCCATCTCGTAGGTGTTGTCAGGGAAACAGATGCACAAGGATACACTTGAATATTTCTCAAGAGAACACTTGTGAGACGACTACGAACACTAGCTCAAGTTCAAGCAGTGTTGCCCCACCCTGTAAATTAGGTTCCCAAGTAGTAATTTAATGTTGTGGCGACTAGTTTGAAAAAGTTGCGCAATTACACACAAGTTGTGTGGCCGACTCCAATACAACGTTGTAACAACCCCATTTTGCACCAACTTGGTCAATCATTTTTGGGTTGTCACGACGTTTAAATTTTAGCTGGAGGCCGAAGTTTCTCGTTTCCTGAACGTTGCTGATTTTACTTCCAAACGCCTACACACCTACGCCCTCTAGTGTGGAGACAACAGTTGCAATATTGTTAAAAAATAGTAAATCTTTTGACCAAAAATACTGGTGGTCAGAATGGGGACTTAGACAAAACTTTCTGACAACTGTGACTACCATCTTCATATTGAAATGTGTTATTCCTTTGATCAGGCTATATCCTATAAATAAAGTTTCTATAAATCAACGATTTGTACACTTAATTCAACAACTTATCCCAGTGTACTGTCAAATATAGTATTCTTCATGCTAAAAAACTCGCGCGCTTTCAATCCGATGCGAATTTCTCAGAATTTAAAAATAAATGGATTAAAAAAATTAATTTAGATAAAAAATATCTAACGCTTACATTGACTGAAAATCAAACTAAACGGAATATTTATGAACTGTTTCCAAAAAAACTAACATAAGACTTCATAATCATCAGTATAACGTTCGTTTATATGCTCTTTGTCTTAATGGCTGTTTCAAAGGAGAATTGCATTCAAACATGTAAGTAACCAAAAATCGACTATATTTCAATGATAGTCCTCTAGATAACCAGATATATACCCAAAATTTGACTGGAGTTGTTTGACGGACCAAGGTTCTACTAAAAACTGACTATGTTAACTGACGAACGCACTTCCCTTTCCAAACTCACCCTCTGTCGCAGCTGTCAATTGTCATACGTCAGCTTTGTCTTTTGGCATTTGGATTGTGCCTATGGGTCGGGCTTTGGTAAACTGTACCTATTTTGTTTTTGTGGCTTTGGACTCGTTCTCATAGGTTTTTATTATTTTTTCTTACTGTACTATCTGAGACAGTATTTTTCCACTTCAGTAGTATCTGCTGCCTACAGATTGACTCCCCTTTCATCATTGAGGTCTTTTTCTTTAGGTTCTTCCCCAGAACTTGAGCTCGAATTTGATTGTTTTTGAAGGAATTTTAAATGAAGCTTTAAGAACCGTCCATACAACCTTGCGCATGTAAAGTTTTTCATGCCACAAGACACAATAGTTTTTTATGCCTGTAACAAGAAGCAGTATATTTGAAGGCTCGTATCATTTGTAATCTCTATACTAATGCCCTTGTTGTCATAATAATGTTAAAATAGGTTAGTTGCAAAAAGAACCACGCAACAACGTTTTCAGTTCAACTGAAAAATTACCCACGGCTCAGTTATATCGTATAACGTAGACGCTCCGTCGGCAAAACGTTTCATATATTACTAGAGTTGTCACTAGTTGCAACTAAAACGTTGTTAAAACCTTATTGCAATTACCAAATTATTAACTACATTTAGTTGGTTGGGTAAACGTCGTAACAACCCATGGTATAGCTAAAGCTATGCTTAACGTTGATACGATGTTGTCCGGTGGACTAGAGTGTGACGTTCCATAAATAACCAATTTCTACACTAACTTTAACGTTAATTTTGGTGTATCATGTGGTTGTGGTTGCCAAAGTGCTACTTGGGTTGGTTTATTATTAACCTTTTAAGCAATCCTCGTATAGCTGCAGCTGTTTTTTCAACTCCTTGCCTTCTACAACCCCATCCCACAAACAAAATTCCCAAATATGTGACACGTGAAATATATAGAGTCGGATAAAGGAGAAGATGCATCAAAGGATCCTTTTTCAAGGCAGGCGTTATAATGGTTTATGGTAAACAAGCGTGTAGATAAGGAAAACGAATCTGTGCCCTTAAACATGATAAAGAATCTAAACAAAGGAGGTGCGTTATGTAAACTGAGCTCGCATGGCGGGTGACAGCCACGTGTGAGTTTGACACTGTGTTTTTTCGGAGCGGAGTTGGGAACTCGAAGGACAACGTAATATACAGGGTGGGTCAAACTCAATGCTTTGGACTATTGTAGCCAGACGATATCTCTTTTAAGAAATATAACTATGTGAGTGTATCTTCGTAGAGTTGGAACACGTTTTAAAAATAATGACTTTTATACAGGGTGTCTAATAAAAGTGTCATATATAAAAGTTTGTTTGTTGTTTTTCTAAATGGAACACCCTGCATATTATTGCATATTCAGATTCTTGGGTAAATTCTGGTGTGGATTTATGTATCACGCATGGGGCTTAAGACCAACTGTTTCGGTGCAGATTACCATTTTTGGTTTTAAGGTGTATCAGAAAAAAATGTATATCGCAACTATCATAAAACCTAAAAGGCTATGTCCTTGTCATGTGATTAAGCATGGAATGCTCCATCTCAGTTTGGAAGTTGTAATATTTTTGTACTTGGAGAAATCGGATAATTAATTGATGAAAGTTCAACCACAGATATGTAAGTTGGTTTTTTCAAAAGGGAATGCCTAATTTTTTTATACTACTTGCTGTAAAATTTGATAGCCTTTCTAATGATGTAAGATACGTAACAGCTGTATGAAGTCCTCACAACCTCAACTGCAAAAGATTGACGACTGGATACGTGATCTTCACCTAGATTTGGCTCCAGAAAGGACTGAGGTAGTGATACTACGAGGATATAGGATAAAGCGGAAGTCCGTGGGGTGCTTGGGAGTCTCTATAGACAACGAAGGGTGCTTCTCAGATTACATTGAAAAGTCAAACCAGAAGGGAGAATAGCTATGCTCTCTACACTAAATATTGGGAGACCCAGCAGTAGAAAGAGAATACTCCTGAACGGAGTCGTCCAGTCGATTGTCCTTTACGGGGCGCCAGTTTGGCACAGGTCACTCAAGAGGAAAAAACGCCAGCAGGAGCTAGACAGGCTGGGAATTCACTGCTGACGGTAGCCAGTGCCTACCGCACAGTATCCAGTGCAGCCTTGCAAGTGGTGACAGGGATACCACACTTGCACCTGCTAGCTGAAGAGAGACAAGATATTTACGTCTCACAAGAAGACACAGAGACGAGGCGGAAAGGCTGCCGGCAACCAACCATATAGAAGTAGTGGCAGATATAGGCTCAAATGACGGATGTCGCGCAGTGGACGAAAAGACTGACACCATTAGAAGGAGAATGGGTAAACTGCGAGCACAGGACTATCTGCTATTCTCTGACACAGACTCTAATGGCACATGGCCCGTTCCGGGTGTATCGGAAAAGGATAGGAAGAGCTATCGACGACCAGTGCCACCATTGCGGACACCACAACATGGCGGAACATACACTCTTCGAGTGTGAGAATGGCTCACATACTGACAAGAAGCCTGTACAAACATACCTGAAGATCTGAAGGCGGATAACATGGTGAGACTAATGATCCCCATAAGTTCTATTGGAAGACCATCCACTGCATGGCGAGAAAAATTCTGAGCGCCAAAGAAAACCTTAAGATCAACGAGCTCAGACCAGCCCAACACTCATTTTGTTGTGTCGTTTGACGAAGGTTCCGTCAGTGGTGGGAGGGCTTGAAGGTAAGAAAAGAGGGAACGGGTTTTAGCCAGTCGGACCGTGGTGGCATGTCGGCTGGACGCGTTGCGTCTGTGGGGCGTGTGATCAGATGACTCAAGCGGGTTCAACGAGCTCAGACCAGCCCAACACTCATTTTGTTGTGTCGTTTGACGAAGGTTCCGTGAGTGGTGGGAGGGCTTGAAGGTAAGGAAAGAGGGAAAGGGTTTTAGCCAGTCGGACCGTGGTGGCATGTCGGCTGGACGCGTTGCGTCTGTGGGGCGTGTGATCAGATGACTCAAGCGGGTTCAACGTCGGGCGGTAAGACTCTCTCTCATACTTTTGGGTGTGCGAGTGTGCGTTTGTCCTTGCAACCAAGCCGATTTTCTAAACCCTTTATAATAAAAAAAACAGCCCCGACTGCTCAGCAATCCTTTGGTGAATATAGACCAATATAAGTTTAGTGGTGATCTGTCGATGTGGGTGAACCATGATTATCATATTCTCTACGGTTCTCTACAGTTCTCAAGCTGTTTGTATTCTTAATCAAAGTATTAGGAGCTCAGTTGAAAAATGTGACGTCCTTACTTAAACTTTGTGTAATACTTGATCGAGGAGAACTGAAATTTTAGTTGTGAAGAAAATTATATTCTTGGTCAGTGCATAGTTCTTAAAACAAGTATTGAAATCAAAAATATATATTTTTTGGTTCAAACTGTTATTTTCTCATCAGCAAATTTTCTTAGAACGATCTTCTTGTTGCAAATATATCTTCACAAGATTATCAGAACTCTTGCATTAAGGATTAATTTTTATGTGTGTACAGACAGTTAACTGCTGCTCCTGCCATGAAGGCTACTTCGTCGGAGATCGAGGATGTCATGGAACTTTACAAACCACCCTCGGATTTTACTCACTACTAGTCGGTCTATTAACTCAGGTCACTGTGAGTGCAAAGACCATTTGTTGTGCAATAGCTGCAGTAGCTTTGCTTACAACAAATTCCATTAGTTAGTCTCATCAATTAGCGACTTTTCTGTGAGAATGTTCGGATAACCGTTCAGCTATTCCGATTCCATTCTACAGGATAAAGTTCTAGCAGAACTTGTCCAAGTAAGGAAGACAGTTGTTGCAGCTGCTACAGGCAGCTGATAGCGTCGTGAACGAGTCGTCTGTCGATGTTCTATCATTGGCAAAGTTAGGTGAGAATTCTGGTCTCGAATTTAGCGGCTTTCTTACAAGTCCTATAGCTGTGAATAAGTATGAGTAATAGGGTGGAGTGAAAACAGGGCCACAAGAACTAAATTTTCGAAAACGAATATGCTTAGACGCGGAAATGACCTTTTGAGATCCCTGGTCAGCAAAAAAAAATCCGAATGCCACATGATAATTTCTTCAGCTGTCTAAATGACCTTGAAAATTCAAAAAAAAGATTATTAGTCATTAATACTAATAAAAAATGTAACTATGCAACTCTCAGCTAGATTTTTGTCAGAAACAAACAAGGTTTTCTCGTAAAACTACCCAGAATTCACCACGTGAAGGTGGTTGCATTTCGCGTTCCACCCTACCCCCTCCCTCAACCCATAAGGCAAAATGTTTACTCTTACTTCCCACACCGATAGATGAGGGGAGTGTTGTGATCCTGAAAATTTTTGATTTTGAGGAAATATACTTTTTGGACGTTTTATGATGACATAACGAAAATCCACGTCACTCATTTCCGTTGGTCTGTCGGTCTGCCTGTCTGTTGGCGTTTTTCTAGCCTCGTAATCTCAGTAACTGCTGCATGGATTGCAATCAAATTTGGGCAGCGATATGCTGTGGGGTCATGGTAGGCAATATTCCTACATCTTTGAGAATCGGTGCATGGGCGGCAGAGTCATGAGCAGAAAACAAAAAAAAAATTCTCCAAACTTTGTTTTTAGGCGCTTTAGGGGTAGTGAAGTTGAGGTGCTTGAAAAACTTCTTGTAATGATGATAATCTGTCCACTAACCCGTGTAAGGAAGACCTAGGGGCATAATTTCCTTTTTTAGGTCCATCCGAGCATTGCCTTGCCTACTACAGAAATCAAGGGACTTTTTCTGATGTATACATATGCGAGTATTGCTTTAGATCGTTCTGTATTGTGTAACGGGAAAAATGTTAAATTGATTTTATAGAATTTTTGACACAGTATGATTTACGGAGTGAGGGTGGAAAACGCGTATGGTTGTTAGAAATCGTGTCAGTGGCGGCGCAGCAATAATAAAAAACTAAGAATATAAAAACAGTCAAAACTTCATTTTTAGGCGTTTTAGGGGTACCTGATAGTCTGCTACTTTTTTTGGATGGAGGTGAAATTGGGGTGGTTAGGGGGTGGTTTTAAAACTGAAATTTTTTGGTGCTCATAATAGGATATCCATTGACGTGTAAAAGAAAAGCCTAGAGGCATAATTTACTTTTTAGGTCCATCCGAGCATTGCCTTGGCTATTACGGGAACCAAGGTATACCTAGGTATGAGTGTTGTGTAACCTCAAATTGATTTTAATAAAATTTTGACACAGCATTATTACGGTGGCGAGGATGGAAAACGCGTATATGGTTTTACAAATTAGGTTCGTAGCAACTTGGCAACACAACACTAGTCAAAGCTAAAAATACAAAAACCGCTCAAACTTCGTTTTTATGCAATTTGCAAGTTCCTGAACGCTTCAACTCGTCAAGTTGAAGCTCACGGAATAGAAACTGTATGGTCTTACTTTCTATGGAAAGAGATAGGAGAAACTAATCACGAGAATTTTTGTGTTGGATGTTTTTGCGGAGAGCGGGCGATGATTTGGTTGCAAGGGGATCTAAGACCACAGCTTAATGCAATGGGAAAAAATAGCAACCTATAGGTTCTGGCAATAGTTTGTCCTGTGCATTTGCGTATTTTACATTCCAAATTTGAGATAAATGCCCGAAAAGTTGGGAGAGTTATTAAGAAAAACGGAAAAAATATTGAGACTTCAACACCCTGTAGATCGGTAACGAAGCGTTTGCGGACCTATACTTGTTTGAAATTTCAGTCCTTAAAAACACCAATGAATATTATCTCTTCGTTTGTACACGATATTTAGGAAGGCCCTGTATATGAAATCACACGGAAGTTGATTTTATTCAAATGGATATGCTTTTTTTTACGATCGAATAAAAAATTTAACAGTCATTCTAATAATATAAAATTGAGAATATCACTGGTAGTTTCCAAATAATTTCAATTTTTCAATCAAATCAGTATTTTCTCACCTTTACTACCTATAAGCAACACAACAGGTCATGAAACATCAAGTGAAACACAAACAAAAATCTGTTCAGATAGAAGAAAACAGCTAACTTAGCAGAGAGATACAGAGAAAATAGACAAGATCGTAAAAAATTAAATTACAGCAAGTCAACACTCATCAGATACAACAGCGGTATTATCTTAAGTCAAAGAGAAGCTGGAGTACGACAGAAATGGATATTTGTCGTAGCTTACTAGCTGCTGAAGTGTACTAAAAACCATTAGATATATTGAAATTAAAGGAAAATTACTAGCCATTGTTGATGTTATGTATTTGTTAAAAGTGAAGCCTCTCTGGAGCAATGCTGTTTTGTGGCGTGGAGCCTTTGTCGGACATTTTTAATTATTATCATTATTAGGAAGCAGGTAGCAGCTATTATTAGGCAAACAAATTTATCAGGTTTTTTTTATTGCAAATTCTGATATAATTTCACCTACTTTTATTTATGCCTTCTTGTATTATAAATAGTGAAGTACATCTTTTTCCTGGAACATGTAACAGCTGCTATTATACCTAGCGTCATATGAGACTTCCATATCACACAGCAACAGGTACGTAAACTTTCTCTTTATTGAGACCTGAATATAAAAGGTGAGCATGTACATCGCGCCATATAAAAACGCTGTTGTACGTTGTAAATGAGCATGTTTTGCAGCCAACTCCCCAGAGTTTATACGCGAGCCTTTATATACTGTTCCTCTTCAGATACTTTCAGTTACCCTTTGTTTTCAT
Source organism: Callosobruchus maculatus (assembly GCA_951848785.1). Lineage (NCBI taxonomy): Eukaryota > Metazoa > Arthropoda > Insecta > Coleoptera > Chrysomelidae > Callosobruchus > Callosobruchus maculatus. The sequence goes on along the minus strand of CATOUR010000026.1, from coordinate 9,090,179 downwards.
ATGCCGTTACTGAACCAGACAGGGATTAAGTTTTCCTTGATTTCCCATAGGTGATTCCCCCAGTTTTGTACTCTTTCCCAAACAGCGATGCGGTCGGGTTTCGTAGAATTGAATAACATGAGACTGAAATAGGAAATTGAATGCCAAGGTAGAGAGCTTCGATATATTATCAGTCAAAAATGCAACTACAGGTGAGAACTGGGGGCAGTTCGAAAAGAGTTAAATGTCATTGAGATATATGAGGATTAATATTATACTAAAAAATACTACTATGCTACAGTAAAGTAAATTGCAGTGTTGTTACGAGTTTCACTTTAATAATCATAATGTATTGGTGTTAGCGGGTCAAATCTGACAGTAAGAAGAAATAATAAAAAGCAGGTCTCGTATACAAGAATAAAAAACGTTGAAACAAATGATTTCAAGCGGCGCACCGAGATAATCCAAAAAGAAAATCGAATTTTTTTATAATGAAGGCGATTTCGAGGTAAGTAGGTATTTTATGTCACCATTGCTATTATTATTCATTTATATAAGGGCCGATTTTAGCTGCATGCACGTTTGACGAAGGTTGTGACATTTTCTATTGGATGTTATCTTACAAAAGAATTCTATTGGATATTGTGGTCTATAGTTAATGTAGTTCACAATAAAAAGAATCAACATGCTAGTTTCAAAAATGTATAATTTTCCTCTATACACATGGATTCTTTTCTTCATTATGCCTATTCATATGGAATATACAAATACAGAAGGGAAATATAGTCTTGGTGAACTAGATAAAAAACAGTTTTGCAATTTTTTTATGAATAAACATATTGATCATTATTTTTTATGTACACCTAACAACTTAAAGGTTGTGGGATAACTAGACATAAATGTTATTTTGGACGCTACGTCGTTACATATACCCATATTTGAATCATATAAGATATTATGAAGTTTTTATATTGATTTAAATGTTTAAGGTTAAGTAAGATAAGATAAAATAAAGTTGAATAAATCTCGCATTTTTGTAATTTACTTACCAACAATAAAGCCACCTTTTTTTCTCGGAGTTGACAATTTTCTTTCATACACCGACTACTTCTTGTGTTGCTTCTAAAAAAATGTTTACACCCCATTTATATGCAAAGAATCCATGATGAGTTAGAAGAATCAGTACAAAACATTTTCACGTACAATAAATGCGAATGCATGGATATAACTTGTAAAAAATTGTAATTCAGAATTTCAAAGACGACTGCCTAACCTCGATGAGGAATATCACATTTCCACACTCCTCTCAAAATTTACTGTATTTACGAGACATATCGCATCCATTAAACTTATTGCAACACAATAAATACGCTTCTTCACTCGATTATTTCTGAGCCGACCCTGTGCTCAAAATGTAAACGGCAATACTCGCGGCTCGTGCTGAGGAGCCGACGTGGGGTTATGAGAGGCCAGTTTTTCGGAGACAAATTGTCTGCATGATTTCTAGGGAGTTGCGCTACTGGATAATAGGATATACTGTGGTTGTACGTTAAGCCGGCGCCACATATGCAGGTATTTGCCGAATATCAATATTCGCCGTTTTGTCAACCTTGCTCGCCGAATAGCGAGCACGTATCGCCCTTTAGCCGAATAGCATATAAGCGGGGTTCGTTGCTCGCCGAATACCGCATATGTGGCGCCGGCTTCAGCTACGGAAGTTTACGGTACGATATGATTACGTGCGGTATTGCCAGGTCTAAACCACTATGCGGCAATGGGAAAAGAACCGGGATGATTTGATAGCAACAATACTTATTTTGTGGTTTATCATTTTGAAAAAGGATCAGGTTTTCTTCCGCCAATTTTATTTAACAGTATTATCCAATAAAAGCTACAAAACTAGGCGTCTCCGGCAACAGCGTGTGATCATCACGGGACTGAACCGTGGTAGTGAAATCTGAAATGTCATGCATCGGGGATCCTGCATAACCTATTTTATTTATTTTACTTGTGATGTGATCTATTTTCTGCTTCTGGTGTTTACTTGTTGCACGTAACATTTCTTGGACATTTCCGACCAAATCGATTATGGTGTCAGGTTAAGTTAGAATCAAATAGATCCAATAATTGTTATTATTGTCAAATAACGCAACGATACACGTCACAGATTTCGGTTACAAAAACTGTACACAAGGCACACGCTTATCCGTTATTCGAAACACATTGCGCATGCTCAGAATAATGTTTTACGGATAGCGTTGTCCCAATTTCTAGTGGCTCAAAATCTCTCTATTGTCCAAGATTGAGTTTTAACAGTATGACGTCACTGCTATGGTGATCAATCCTGGCGCGCTCCTAGTCATCCGAACTTGTTTCAACTTTTGTCGATTTTAAATTGTTTATAATTAATTTAAAAAACATGTTTTTGAGTTTTTCCCATTAAATATCAATCGATAAAGTATACATAATAAAAGCAGTAATATGCTTTTTTTACAAAGTTTCAATTCTGTTGCAAATTGCGGTGAATAAGTCGACTTTTTCTGATCGTAATTACATATTATCCTAACTAGTTAAGCAGACATGTTACAGATTACTATTTTTGATGGACAATTTATAGTCTATATTCACGTAATTTCGTTTGTGCGGATCGGCGAGGGGCAGATAAACATTAATTGAAGTACAAGGAAGATCGTACAGCTACAAATAGCCAAGTTTGTGTCCCAACCAGTCGGTTACTGCTTTGATATCGGAGCTACGCCACGTTTATACACAATACACCGCGACCTAAAACATCATGGCCGTTATAAAGGTCGACAATGCCAAGTTGGCAACTGCTGTTTATTGCCACTAGACTCGGGTTTCGACGCTGCGCTGTATAGTTGGGACAAATACCTGCATACTGAATGAATCCCAAAGACATAGGCGTTACCATGCCACTATGGCGGCCTTATTGAACATAACAACATAGAAAATCAGTAAAACGTTAATAGAATTAGTTACTCAATAACAACTACGATTGTTTGAAGTTTTTAGACAAGTATTGTTTAAATATAATTCATATAGAAGAGTAAACAAGGGTAGAATTGTAGAAAGTAATTTGCCGTTACAATTATAATGTAAGGAATGAGAGCGGCTTTTTTGGTTCTAAATATGTAAAAACGGATTTTTAAAAATAACTATTGTGCTAAAGCTTGACCTATTATATTTCAATTAAGATACACACATAAAAATAATTTCTTAGATGGAGCACAGATGCTTTAATTCAAGTATACCATAACTTCCTATACGCGCAAAGTTATGCTAATCTTAAAGTGAGAATACGATATCTTTGACCATATAAGTGTTGGATTGAGAAAATATCTTCAATGCAAAACTGAGAAATTCTTGATAGTAAGAATACCAAAATCTTAAATCAAGCATATGGTAATCTTGACCGAAGTATTTCATAATCTTGACTGAAGCATTTCATAATCTTAACTGGGAGCATTTCATAAACTTGACGCAGGTAGCTCAACTTTTTTCTAAAATTGTGGTATTCTTGGATGATGAATCAATTTGAGCATTCAAACTTTTCTTTAATTTGAGCATTCAAACTCTTCTATGAGCATGTAGAAATTTTTCTGGAGAAATAGTTCTGCAAAATTTCTTAAATCACATTTAATATACTTAGTACTTTTCTAGGAACACCTGAGTCAGGTCTTCGTATCCCAATTTTTTTAATAGCTTATTCATGGTTGGATAGATCCAGTGATAAGGAAGCTGGTGGGAACTGGGATGCGACTCAAATGGCGGTGGACCAGCACTACCGGCAGATTCGATGACTGATGGTTGACGGTGGTATCACGGGTATCACGTGGCAATGGCAGTTTATTTAACAGTTTGACTACATACTATTATGTTTTATTATGCAGGATGCAGGTATTACGCTCCGGTGCTAAAGACGGCGGCGAATGCGACAGTCCGAAAACCGATAATGGCGCGGCGGCGCGGACGCGGACGGGCCACAGGCTGTTGAGTAGAGAGGGTGGAGAGTTTAGGGTTGACCCGTGACACGCGTCTGCGCACTCCGACGTTGGTAGACGTCAAATAAATGATTTACTTGATACAAATATAGGGTGTGCTTGTGAAACAGCGTTCATTTTCAAGCCAAGATTATCATATTGTAAATGAAGGTTCGCATTTGGAAGCTGTCTATATTCTTGATAGAAATAAACTGGGCACCGCTGGGACAAATGATAATCTTGATATAAAATTATGAAATATTTGTTATTAAATTATTATAGCCTTGGTTGCAAAGAAAATTATATTTTCTTTCGGAGCATATTTCTTTAAAATAAGTATATAAATCAAAAATATATTATACTTAATTATTTTCTATAATTTTCTCATCAAATATTCTTTCTTAGAGTGAGAACCGATATTCTTGATGTGAGTATGTATTTACAAGAATATCACAATTCTTGACTTGAGAATTTCTTTTTATGTGTGTACCTATTCTGACTCAAATACATAGACAACTACTTCTTGTAACCTCTAGAGACGGCGACTGACTTGTAACAAAACGCCATAATGTAACACGTTACAATGCGAACATTCGCTAGTCAGTGCATTGTGACGAGCGACGAGTCGAGCGGCTCGGCTCGACGGGAAGTGCTCCACTTGGTTGTCGGTTTTTTCGTGAATACCTTTGATTGTTACATTACAAGTCAGTGCCAGTTTACGTCGCGTTCGTTATGAGCTGCATCCACATTCAATGTAAGTATTGCCGTTGTATTATGAATGTGGAGCACTATTGAACAGGACATTCGAAATGAGCATTCGCTGCATCGAGTAAACACGAGCTTTGCAATGTAATGCTCATCACGAGGTCAACGAACATTACGTTACAAAGCTCGGCTCAAGTCAGTCTTCGCCTTTAAATGCTATAAACGAACCGTTGGTAATCATATATACAAATTAATTGCCCTCTATTATTATCTAGCGTATGGTTATATAGTACACATGAAAAAAAAGTGAAACAGTTTTTTTTGTTTTTGTTATTTCTTTTTATTTTTTGCAATCTAAATAGTTACTAGGCGATAGGTTAATATCGAGCCTGGAAATGCATTCTACGGCTGATGGTTCCGCTCGGAGGAAGTCCTTGTTGTTGCCTTCGCGCTTGTTCCATTTAAACAACGAATCAGCGCACGCTCCATGCGACGTGCAAGTTCTGTTTACGGTTGCTCAGTCCATTTGGTCGAGCTAAAAGCCAGGGGGATCTAGACCAGCAGTTACATCACTGTCCAGTTCTTCTGGTGTTTGGGTTGCCCAAATTTCTGCCCATTAACTGCAGCGTTGAAACCATAAGACTCGAGTCACTGCGCCGTAATCTGCGCAAGAAGAGGTCTGGTATCACTCATCTGAATGCAAAACCCGACAAGTCCACAGTAACGAATTTTCCAGAAATGGAGAAAAACAGATTAAAGTCTTATTATGAGCGAAAATAATACTGAATCGAGAGTATGATGATATATGATGTTTTAGGATGTTAAGTCTCTACGCCCCAAAATCTAGGACATATAGTTTCTCTAAAATCTGACTTAAATTTGGACATGTCGGGTTTTGCATGTTAGGAACTGTGACATGTCGTGTTTTGACTGCACTGTGCTCAACGACAGAAACTACAAACATAAAGCTAGATATTAGAAAGGATACATTTCAAGGCTTACAAGGTTTAAACGTCAAAATCTAAATTTTCTGACAAAAAAAATTATTTATTTAATTATTTATATTATAGTTATTTCTGCCATTTACTTTGGCTGCGATGGAGTGAATATGTTGTTTAAACGATAGTGTCCTAACCAGTGCGACACTGTATTTGGGTGCTGGATTGTAGGGTAGCAAGGTCCCTTTTGCCATTTTAGGATAGACTCTTTTAAAAGGATATAATTATGTATATACAGTATATAGGCATAAGATACTTCTATTATTGCTACCATAAATACTGAACTGAATAGTTGACCTGAAGGCGACAGGAGATAGTAAGTCAATAGAAACGTTGTACTCAAAAATTTATAGACAATGGAAGACCGAAACCGACCTTTTGAAACAACTACTATTTTTTAAATACTATTCATATGTAAATTAAAACAAAAAAATTAAAAAAAAGCTTTTATTGAAAGGTTCTCAAAAAAAGAAAATAAAATGTTCCTTTAGAATGTTAACTATCAACTTATAGCCTCATTATACACAATTTATACGATAATAAAAGCGTGTCGCCAGGTTTACGTAAGAACCTATAAGAATTATTCAGTTGAACTGAAATTTTAACACAATTAAACTTAGCAGACCAAGTTAGTAAATTGAATATAGATACTAGTTTAATAAATCGCCCGACAAGCTTTTATGATCATATAAATTGTGTATAATGAGGCTATAAATTGATAGTTAACACTCTAAAGGAACATTTTATTTTCTTTTTTTTAAAAACCTTTCAATAAAAGCTTTTTTTTAAAAAGTTTTTTTGTTTTAATTTAATTTTACTTTTTAGTTATTAACTTGCATTTATATCAAACAAAATTTTTATTTATTCTCGGCAAGCCCTTTAGTTTGGTACCCATATTGCAGAAGTGCATTAAAAATAGCTATTTCGCCATTTTGGATGGTCCGTCATAGTTGATTTAGAATGACGTCACATTATTTTTCGAGTCGCTAGTGGAGTCGCTCTCAACAAGCCCTTTCACTGTGCAAACACTCTTCTCTCACGTCGTAAACAAGGCTCACGCAGTGATAAAACAACTCACCGACTTTGAATAGTATATTTTCCCCAAACTCTTACAACAAAACACATCATCGTATTATATCTAAAAATACATATTATTTGCCATCATTTGAATGACAGTTTCTAACTTAGAATTTGCGCTATCCTGATATCCACTCATTCTCATAGATTTCCTTTTATTAGACATCATGGAAACCTTAAACTGAACTAAAAATATAGACTTACTCTAAACATAACATCAAAACTGTGTTGGTGATAAGAGTCCACTAATGACACGAGTTTATCCCTATTACTTTCCCAAAGTCAGCCTAACACCCCAAACAACTTATTATTGGAAAATCCTTACCGCGGATCTTCTTTACCACTGACGTCGCGTCACAGGCACACACACCGGCTGTCTGGTCTACCCTTCGGGGTTGCTTGGTGCATCAGCGGTTCCTTAGCTACCCTCTAACCTCATGTCGATGTCGTCACCGTCGCCGTCGTCGATACAACCTGGTGATGACCACTGCGTAGGTTGTATAAAGGAACCCGTACAATTCGATCCAGAATCTCGTGTGACTGCTGCCAGATTCTTGCTCACACCGCAAGCCTCTAGTTGAGCGCCAAATGCAAAAACTCTCTTCTCTCAGGTCGTAAACTTGCCGGCTTTGAATAGTATATTTTCCCCAAACTCTCAACAAAATTCATCGTTTGACTAAAAATGACATCAGTGGGTCTATTGTCAGTAACGACATTCCTCTCATTAGATTGTCATTCCCTTAACATCTACTGGGCGTTCTCATATCGATATGGAGACCCGTATTGTAGAAATGCATTCAATAACTATTCCACTATTGGATTTAGAACTACATCATACAGCTTATCGTGCATTGTCATCCAAACTAAACGTGTATACAAAATTTCAACTCAATCGGTTGAAGATGTCTGCTTCAAAATTGAGTTGCAAGATTCCACCCGAACAAGCGTACATACATTGCAAGTTAAATAAGAGCTTTGAAAAAAGCGGAAAGAGGTACAATTGTAGGAAGTAATTTTCAGCTTACAATTGTAAGGGATGTGAATGGCTTGATCTGAATTAAATACGTAAACTCAGATTTTTGAAATAACTAGTGGGCTAAACATTGCCTGTTATGTTACAATTCAGGTACATTTTCTGATTTAAATACTTACCCTTTGTCCTACGTGGACAATTCAAAGCGAACGCGGTTGGGGAGCGAACCAAGGCGAAGCGATGCGACGCGGCTGTTTTGTCCTGTGCGAATTTAGCTGTTCGCTCGGCACTTGGAAAGTTTCTATATCAGACATTATCACCAACGATACAGCATACACTTCGCGCGAAAATATCAAACCAACTGTTCGCCTTCGCTTCGCATCGCACCGCAATCGCATGCTTTTGGTCACGTAGGCCACTACCACAAGATACTGACCGTTTGTTATGTTCGCGCTTCTTCGCGTCGCTTCGCATTCGCATCCGATTCGCTCACGTAGGACACGGCCTTAGGTAAGTCAATCCCCTTCAAATGTAAGCATGCCACTAGACCCACAGGCATTTCCGTTCTTTTTTTCTGTTGGATGTTGACCGCTGTATCCGTATCCCAGTTGGTTCCTACTTACGGCACACTAGCGAATTTTATAGCCGCTCTACCAATTCGAATCTACTATTTTCAGGGATTACTCAATAATAGCAATGACTTTATTTACCGTTCGCGTGAACTGCATAGGTTTTCCCAACTGCTAAGTGGGTATTAAAAGATTACGATAAAGATAAGTGAACGCCGGATTGTGTCGCTTATAGTTTTCAATAAAATTTATAATTATACACATTCGCAGGTAGCAAAAACCTGTGCAAGTGTCTTATTATGCAAGTCACTGATTGACGAGAAGGATGTTACAAATGACGTGAATATGACTTCAATGACGCCACACTTTGAAATGCGTAAATTTCAATACCTTGCCTGACATAACCTAACCAAATCTTTTGAGGTAAAAAGGTGCTTCAATCGACTCGACTCGACTTGATGTCCAGATTCGAATTGTATCAATTGTAGACTGAAGAAGCGTTTGTTTTGATTCCCAATACGGAATTAAGCCAAGAAAGATCATCTGGGGAAGATTTCCATCGGTGCGTTGCCTACCTCTGGGAGTGGTGTAATGCGCATCAAGAAGCACTGCTAAATCTCCCTCCACTTGACTCGTTACTTCAGGGGGAGGCAGGCGCGTCTGCCTGGATTGCGATTGTGGAGTCAAGGCAGTTGGTCCTTAGTAAATCCTGACAGCGGACACTCTTTCATCCTCTCGGAACTGCAAAGGGATGACCCTATCCTACACATGAGGAGTGATATAATTTATCCTACATATCGCTTTGACTGCAAATTTGAGGTGAAGTCTCCTACAAGGGAAGAGTGGGGGCCAAGCGACAGGCGGCCTGTTGAGGGGAGGGGGCCAGTCTGGTACACGAACGCCTCACTTACCGACGAAGGCTCCGGCGCTGGGGTCTATGGGCCAAAAACAAAGCTCCCCTCTCTCTTGGGGGATACACACCACGGTATTCCAAGCAGAGATATATGCACTTATGTGGGTGCCGAGTCATGCTGGAGTTGGTGGCAATGAATTGGCGGACGCCCTCGCAAGGCGAGTGTCGAGGAATAACTTCCCGGGTCCTGAACCAGCTTTGTTAACCCACACTGTTGACGAAGTTCCTCGGTTCGTCGGAATAAGTCAAATACAATGAGGGCCACCGCAGTACTCGCTTGACTTCTGCTCGACATACAAGAGCCTATCTTTGGTTTGTTTTAACAAAGTCAGGTGACAACGACGAAATGGATCATATGCAAGAGAGAGCTGCACTTGCATTGTTCAATCTTGCGTATTTCAATTATGTGCTTCATGTTCGCCATAGAATAGAGTTACAGAAAATTGTCTTTCGGCGGATAAGCCTAAGGCGTGTGAACGGTCACTGCGCCTCGCTACTTCGATCCCTTGCTTCGGCGCAGAGACCGACAACGACTGAAAGTGGCTCGAAGAGGAACTAACTAGTCTGAAGCGACCATCCACACTCTCGTATTTGACTAACTTCGGGTAACTTCACGAGTAGTGTGGCTATGGCTATACTGTCGTAAGTTGTTAAGTAATGGGAGAGTAACTAAATTTAATAGATATTATCTTAACACATAGCACATAGCAACACATAAGTTTCTATATGACATCCCAGCACAGACAAAAGGTTATATGATAATTCAAGTCTAGCAGTGACGTTTCTCATTCCTTTAGTACACATTTGTGTAAATATTGTATTAACTACAATGTTGATTCCTTATTTATATATTATCTCAGTTTATCGAATATAGAAACAGTTTGTGCTTGCATAAAGTGTATTAGGTAGTTTAGGTTTGTTATTGTCCTTAATCTAAAGTAAAATGCACCTATTTGAGTCAAGCCAATAATAAATTATCACTTCCAAAATAAATTAAAAAATATGATAGACATTCTAAAATCTTACTATGCAGGATTGAGGTACAAATAGCATACAATGAAATTTGACTAAAAATTTAATACCGAAAAGCTTACCAACCTTCATACCACAAATACTCTGCTACATCGCATAGCAACCTTTCTTTCAATATCCTGTTTCTAGTAGCTTACTAGCAGCTAGATTCATTTGTTGCATTAATTTATATCCTACGCAAGCAAATTGAGTGCATGTTATTATACTGTATTCTGCTTCAGTTTAAATGAAATGAAAAACGTTATACCATCTTTGCAGGAAAGCTTTATATTTCATTGGACTGTAGCATGTCGACCTAATCATTTGCCGTAGAAATAGCAGAAGCCAATGATTTCTAAACAGAGTTGTGGTTTTGCTATTTTCATTGCGAGATCGCCGCATTTGTACATACTGTGTATTACCGTGGTAACACATTTGCTATGCACCTACATTAACATATGTTGTGTCAATAAACACTTACTCACTAGAGACCAAAAATGGTGCACAGAAGTCCGGTTCACTTCATCCAACAGCGGCTGGATTCGTTTTGACAGAATAGTTGACGTATGGCAACGACAACCCCTCTATTACCATTATATTATAAGTGGCAGTGGCGGCTGGTACTGAAGGGCTCAAGGGCACGTGCCCACCCAACCGCCCAGGAAAATGACAATAAGTATTGTTTACATTCAGTACTCAATTCCTTCATTATTAAGTATTTTTGCCTTACATCGTTCTACGACTATGCATATACAGGGTGTCCCACGACGATTAAGACAAGCAATATATCGGAACTGGGCAGCAGTAGCGAATTATAATTTTGGGGGTGTAAATTAGAGCAAGTATATTATCTTTTCTTATTATTGTGTCACCCAGTGAGGTATTTGTTTTTGGTCACGTGACGTCCGATTCAAAAATTTCAATGGGACACCCTGTATATTTGTGACTTTTCGTGTTCCTCCCGATAAAGCAATTCTAACAAGATGCACACTTGGGCTCTAAAGTGATTTATTCAAGAGCTAAAGGTACTTAAAGGACTGTACCACTACCATTATGAAACACTACGAAAATGATCTAACTGTAGGGGTACATGTTATAATCAATGGTACTAGTACAGTCGTACAGTCCTTTAAGTACCTGTAGCTCTTGAATGAATCACTTTAGACCCCAAGTGTGCTAGTTTGTTGGAATTGTTTTAGCGGGAGGAACACAAACAGTCACAAATATACAGGGTGTCCCATTAATTTTTTTGAATTGAACGTCACGTAATCAAAAACAAATACCTCATTGGGTGACACAATAATAGGAACACACATTTGCTTTAATTTACACCTCCAAGATTATAATTCGCTACTATTACCCAGTTCTGATATTATATTGCTTGTCTTAATCGTCGTGGGACACCCTGTATTGTATCTAATACACTACATAACCAAGACCGTGTGGCGTTTGCTTGACGTCCGCAGGGAAACAGTTCAACATGAACCTATTTTCAGTATTTTCAGCGTACAGGGTGTCCCATTTTGGGCACTTTTACGGGGTATCTCGGTTATTTTTGAAGATAGAGAGTTCCGGTTTTCGCAACAGCGTGCTAGTTTTTTGTGAAACTAAGGATGCCGTCAAGAAAATTATCATGGCGTTCTTGGTTTTTGAGATACAGGGTGAAATCGAAAACTGTCGATTTTGGGACCACCCTCGTATTTCGGTTGTCTTTTATCTTATTGAAAAGTTTAAAAAGGGGTCTTATAGAGTTTTTTCTGTAGAATCCAGGGGTGTAGTTAGATTATTTTTGCCTTAACCATTTTTCAGTCATGAAGCAAACATATATTTCTTTATAGAACACCCTGTATATTATTTTTGAAGTTAATCGGTAATAATTCAGGATTTTCAAAAATATATATTAGTATTAAGTTATTTTGAAAATTACGCTCAAAATTTGATTTTTTCGTTTTTTACTTTATTTGTAGCAGTAGGCCATGACTAATCTATTAAAAACAATATCCAAGTAAACAATTATTATGATACAAGATACTCAATGCTTTTAAAAATAATTTTCTAATTGTACTTTATACGCTATTAACTACTATTTGCGATAATGTTCAATAAATATTACTTAGTCCATTATTACATTACTTGAAACCGAACAACATTATATCTGAAGAATATCAACACATTATTAAATTTGGATCTGAATCAAAATAAAAACTAAAAACATCAAGGTGCTTTTAGAGGTGTTGGTTCAAGTTGGAAACTATTTTCTCGAATGCAAATCTGGCACAACTTCTTATTATTTTAATGGCATTTAACAGAATTATTGGTCTCCTTCGTGTTATGGCGGTTAAGTATTCCCAAACTTGGATGCTGTGCAAATGTTGAAGTACCTTAAACTTGTGTAGATGGTAATTGTATTTTTTTAGAATTCTTTCTGCAGTTGCTACTACAGCTTCTTCTATGTGCTAACAAGATGATGAAGGCGTTGCTTCTATGTAACCTAATACGTTTGTTTCCCTTTGCTCCCTATTCTCCTTCAAATAAGTTTTAGGACGTGGTTGAATAAAGGATCCATACCTAACTATTTTTTACAGATTTGCTTTTTCGTTTTTAATAGATGAGTCATAGCCCACTATCTACTCAATATTATAATAACACAATCATCATTTTAATGAGACATTATTATTTAAAAAAAAGGTATTTTGTTTCTGTTTTTTCAAATTTGAGTAGGAAGTCTCTTGTGGAGTAATAACTGCTTAGATGCTTATTATTTATGGTTGATTATCCATGGCGTACTGCTACAAATAAAGTAAAAAATGAAAAAAATCAAATTTTGAGCGCAATTTTCAAAATAACTTAATACTAATATATGTTTTTGAAAAGCTTGAATTATTTCCGATTGATATCAAAAATAATATACAAGGTGTATATATATTAAAAAATATATGATTGTTTGTTTCATAACTGAAAAATGGTTAGAGCAGGAAAAAATCAAACTACACCACTAGGTTCTACAGAAAAAACTCTATAAGACTCTTTTTTAAGCTTTTCAATAAGGTAAAAGGCAACCGAGATACAAGGGTGGTCCCAAAATCGACAGTTTTCGATTTCACCCTGTATCTCAGAAACCAAGAGGGCCATGACAATTTTGTTAACGGAATCTTTATTTTCACAAAAAAGCAGCACACTGTCGCGAAAACCGCTACTCTCTATCTTCAAAAATAACCGAGATACCCTGTACAAGTGCCCAAAATGGGACACCCTGTACATATATCGGTATTCAGTTGGGTTCGGTTTGGTTTGCAGTACGCGAATAATTGTCGATTTGGGGGACCGATCAGCGTGTCTCCAAAAACGAGTCGAACGCAATGTCTTGTTTATTTTTATGTGATAATCGCGGTTCATTTGCATTTGCGTATGCCCAAAAGAGGAGCCCGCAACAGCGGAAGTTAACTCTGTGCAAAACCTGTTGAAAAATCCTCCTACTATTGATGATAAGCTTTAAATTATGAAAAAAAAGGGCTACTCCTTCAAACCAGTTATAGTTCCGCAAGCAAAACCCGGATTTATAATAGGGTTTTCACAGGAATATTTATGAAAAATACGAGTGGATGTGGGGATGTTCCCAAGTAAATAAACTGTGTCGTTTTATATGCCTCTTTTACTTCCCACACCGATAGGTGAGGGGAGTATTGTAATCGCGAAAATTTCCGATTTTGAGATAATACACTTAGGTGTTTTAGGGGTTCCCGATCGTTTTTTACCCTTTTTTGGGTGGGGGTGAAATTGGGGTGGTTGGGGGGAGGGGTGGAGGGATTGTAAAAGTGAAAGATTTGTTGTATGCATAATAGGCTGTCCATTGGCCTGTGAAGGAAAAACCTAGAGGCATAACACAATTGGGAGGGGGAGGGGGGGCGGGTGGCGAAGATTTGGTTGCAAGGGGATCTCAGATTATAGCTGCATGCTATGGGGAAATAATAACACTTTTATCATCGGAATGTGTGGGAAGTACTGAGTCAATCAACGTGACTTCATTTTTTTAAGAAAGATGTTAGTACGTGGAAAAAAAAGGTTTAGATGATATAAAATGCATTGCTGAGAGGGTAAAGAGAAACGAAGATTCTGGTTCTTACATGAATACATGCATGAATTTTAGCATTCTGGGATAAGTGAATATATGTAAGGAGTTGAACACTGCTTATCATATATATTTGTTTCTTTTGTGCTCACCCTCATTTAGAACCCACGAGCCGCCACTGATAAGTGGTTATGGATTACATGGTAAAATCAAGGGTGGCAGGGCATTTTAAAATGGACAGATGGGATAAGCACGTGTTTATTTTATCGTATTTTGAATTAATTGATATTATGGTGCTAATTTTGGCACATAGCACCTCGGTTAGCACACTGGTGCATCTAGCATTATAGTAATGCACTCGGCTATTAGTTCATATTTTGATTTTGAATAATGCTTTATGAGTCCTGGTGAAATTGCCTGTCAAAATACATCCGGTCATAAATTGGATTCGATGCATCGGCAATTGTTATATAGTCCAGGAAATGAATGAATGAATGATAAAATTTTGTAAAATGGACTGCAAGTTCTAAAAATCCCAGATATGTAACAAATATAAAATAATAGTTTTAAAAAACTAAGAAACACACATTCAGAGCACTAAAAAATTAAAAAAAAGTGTTCAAGATAATAGTGAACGAAGAATACTAGTAATTTGTGAAGAAAGTGTGGAGCGCCTTCTGCTATATTTTTCGTGCATCCAGCTACCCATGCTTTTTTCACAATAATACTAGTATTTTTCATTTATTACTTTCAGCTCATATTAAGAATTATTTTACTCTTTTTAGTGCCATAAATGCGTGTTTTTCAGTTTTTCAAACTATTTTTTTCACTTTTTAGTTCAAGGTAATAAAAGACTAAAACTTAAAATATTGTATTATCGCCGGTGTTTCATAAGTGTAAAAAGTTTAAGTGAAATATGTTCGTTTACATTGTTAGCCTACCTTGGCGAAGATCATCAATATTAGCGATTTACTGACCTCATTCACCATTTCCAAAAAAAGCGATGTAGGTCGCTAAACTGCTACCTTCACTATTATATCAAGTCTTCAAATTAAGTTTACCTTTAAATTATTCAATTTTGGCGATCCTGAAGGATAATGAGACAAACTTATTTAACTACTGGCACCCCTGGATCAGGAGGTTGCGTAGAGACTGGGAGAGCTGGCGAGGATGAAGGAGGTTTGATGTAGGTCCCGTATCATACGGGAGTTCCTGGTAATGAGAAAGCCTATAAACTGGCCAGACTCGGGACTAGAGGGCAGTTTGTTGGTCCGGTGCCCGTTATAGGATAAAGTAGGCTGCAGGTAACTCCGGCCCTCAAAAAGTGGGTGTACGATACCACAAATGAGCATTGGAAGCAAAGTGAGGGATGCAAACAAGCCAAAGTTTTTATAACCGGGCTAAACACATCTTGCCCGTGTGGGGGCGGGTTAGAATATCTCCCATCTTATATCCTGCATGTCGTAAAAGGCGACTAAAAGGAACCGAAACTACTGTCGGTATAAACAGTAACCTCTTCTCAACCAACAGCTTTGGGTGGACGAGTTGAGAAGAGTCTTGTCCTTGGGGCGAGAAGTTGCCTCTAAAGGCAGATGAACCAGTAGATACCATCTGGTCAACGGCATGAGGATGCAGAGAGCAAATGGGAAACTACTGCATTAAAGATCTTAAAAATATCCCAAGAGAAACTCGTAAAATGAGTGAATGCATTTTACGAGTTCACTACATGTTTGTTAAGACAATAGGTAGTTTTCGTTGTTCTTAATTAATCTTACCGCCTCGGTTAACAAATACGTTGTCAGAACGGCTATTTGACAGATAAATAAATAGTTTTCGGAGCAAGACACCACTGCAAGATGCCCCCTAACCTTATTTTGAGCTATTTGGAAGCATTTTTGTAAAACGACGGATAATAATTGTTGCAGATCTACTCAAAAGTCAAAACCAATGTCACTGTCATGACCAAAACAGGTTATGATCTAATTTTTATTCGTGCTGCGCATGCATGTCGCTTCGTTAATCGCTATGGCTATCGTCCGTACAATACCGGCATTTGGCGGTTACGATATACGTAAAACGAAATGCAAATGTCAAAGTTGTCAAATAGCGTTAAACGGAACATCACTTTGTAAGTAACGGAAATTGCCTATTGTGACTATGATAATGATGAAATACATCTAGACCGGCGTGGCTACCTCGTGGGTGTTCTGACGGGGCACTGCCGACTCAGGCGCATCTATCGCTATCAGGAATTGAGGAAGACTGCCTATCAATGGGTTGTGGAGAGACTGATCAAACGGCCTACCACTTCCTTGCGGAATGCGCGTTGCTAGGCGGGCTGAGATACGAGATCTTTCGATCCGATAGACTCCAGCCAGAGGAATTGCCCTCCCTAAGCTGGGCCAACATGCTGGCTTTTGTTAAAAGGTAGGGAAGGTTTGGGAGGGAAGGGGAGGTAGGCAGCGGTAGCTGAGGGGTGATATTTGAAGAAGCAAAAAGGGTCTACTGGAGCCGTCCCACAGATACTACTACTACTATTACTTGAGATGGGTCTGTTGTTACTGTTTTAATTAAAAATATAAAATATTTATATATCTATTATCCTTCTGGGACTTGGGCGTGCTCTGTTTTTGATATCGATCACTACTGGCTTGGTTCGGAGACTGATACTCTCCTCATGTCCATTTTAGTCAATAACTCATTATTTTTTCTATAAATTCTTGCTTTTATTCAATGAGATTATTTTAACTTATACTCGCTCATTGTAGATGTCATTTAACAATAAAAGATTTTCTGCTCTAGCTCTAGCAGAAGACATGACATGATTCAGGAGTGCACTGATGATTTATCTTCTCCGTCAAAAACAGGTCATGTAGAAATCTCGTCATTCTCTCATCATCATCATAGTCACAATGTCTTAACAGACATGTTGTGAACTCGTAAAATGCATTAAGTCGGAGCTAAAGTATTGCCGACACGAATATTATCAATAGTTTTGAGAACTGTAGCTCGCCATCGTTCGCGATTTACTGTCAGTTCAGTGGCGTGAGTATGTCCGAAGAATGTGAGCATTCTCATCGACACAATGGAGGATAGTCTCTTTGGATTACCGAGCTCGTCCAGTATAGAAACATTAGTTCGATGGGCGATATAAGGAATTCTCAGCATTCTCCTCCACGTCCACATTTCAAAAGCATCTAAGCGAGCTCGATCTGCCTTTTTTACAGTCCAGGTTTCCGAGGCATACAAAAATATGGAGAACACAACAGACTGACCCAGTGACATTTTGGTAGCTTTAGGCCCGATTTTATCAACATGCATATTCTGACGAAAGCTTTGACCAATCAGAGCAGCCCATTAAAAAACATGCATCTGTCAAAGTTCTCTGAAAATTATTGATTTCTCTTGAAATTTAACGCAAAAGGGTGAAAAAGAACGTGCTTTATATGCAATCAACCATTATGAACCATCTAGTATGTGTTTGACGATAACTTTAACCTTTCGTTTAGCATATCCGATCAGAATCCAGGAAACCAAAACTTTTGATCACTGGTTTGATAGGGTATCAAATAATAATGAAGAGAAGGCATTCAATGACTCCATTATTTTGATACAAAAATGTTACTAACTATAATAGTTATAAATGCTTGCAATATACCCTTGTATTATAGTAGAAAGTGGTAAAAAATAACATTTTGTTGCACTTCACAAAGCTAAACACATGACTTAACTGTTTGTCGGCCCAGAAAAGTAGTACAATTTGATATAGTTTTCATAAGAATAATAATTACTGCACCATCCTGACAAAAACAAGATTGTTACTATCTATAATAATTATAAAAATAATTATAAATACCTGTGATATATAATACCTTTGTATTATAATAGAAAAGGATATATGGAGGTAGTTCACCAATTTCCGTTTTTCGTATTATATCTAACAGCCTACTTTTTTTACCATCAATTTGGTTTGGTTTACCCAAAACAATATTTATGTTTAGAGGGTGTTACATCTCAATAGGTAATCCGTGGATATGCAAAGCCCTGCTGAAAACTTATATAGCTGTTTTTAATTTGATAAATAACTATTTCAATGAAAAAATATAAAATCCAGCAAGACAATAGACAAAAATCCAATGCAATGTTCAATGTAAACAAAACGAATGAATACTGAATACGTCAGCGCCACCACAAAATACTAAGATCACAAAAGTTTTTTTACTAGAGATGGGCTGTTGTCGGCAGAGTATAAGATTCGTCGTGCCCTATTTGTGGTTCACAGTTTATATATATGAAAATAATATAATTATAGCTCAGTGTGATGATCGAAATTATTTGTCATAAACAACAAATTCATATATCACAGAGTTGGTAATGAATATTCCGAAGAGAATTAAAGAATATATTATATACGTTACTTATTTACAGATCTGACCTAGTAGATACAAAATTTAATTAGTAGTGATGGTTGTATGTGCTAAATAAATTTCGTATTTTAATCTTATATATAACATGTACCTACTATACATATATTTTTCGATCATCACACTGAGTCATAATTATATTTTATATATAAAGCATGAACCACAAATAGGGCACGACGAACACAAATATATTTTGACCCATATTATGGAATAGATAATATTTAAATATAAATATTCCTGAATTAGCCCTTATTTGTTGCTTCTATTTTATAATAATTGCCTTATATCCAAGCACAAGTTTTTAACTTTTTTGGGGCACTTGTTGTTTATTGTATTATTTATTTTATATTTACAATAAGCGCTATTATTATTCCATAAAATATAATTACATGAAAAAGTAGTTACAATATAGTTTATATTAGGTGAGTAGGGCATAAATAACTACTAAGAAAAATAATTATTCTGAAGCAAGTAAATAATGAAACCTGAAAAATAAAATTTAGAACAACATCTGCATAATAATATTACATACGCAGCCATGCTTCCGCTATGGATATGGCATGACAAGCATATATTGGTTTCACCTAACTAGATCGTTGCACAATAAAAAATACGAAAGAATAATTATGCTACCAATTAGGAACTTATTTCTCAAGCCCATCACTACAGCACGTATCTGCTATCAGCTGTTTCTAGGTGATCGTGTACAGCTAAATTCAGATGCACACGACATCCGACGATACGACGGTACGAAACTGTTCCTATTGGTTGAAATATGTTGATTTGACATCATTTTGAATATTTCAACCATTTTTTGCTACTTACTTGCTATTTTTAGCACCCAGCTTTTTGCACTGAAATTTTTTGTCGCAACTACCTACCCATTAAAATATGTCTTCATTATATGCTTCTACACCTTTCACCTTTTTGAAACAAACAAGTCTCATATGATCCCAAATTTGTCTGATTTTTTATTACACACTTGCTTTATTCGTTTGCTAACACTAAATACCTATTTTCTCAAATGAAGTTGCTGTAAACGCGTCAGCGGAATTTGTTAACGTGTCTTGTTTTGCAGTATTGCACTGTTTAGTACTATTTTTAGTTCATTTTCAACGTCCAAGCAGAAAAGTACCTACACGAACGCGAAGGCTGAATTTTAGTATATTTTCAGTTTTCAAAAAATCAATAAAAATATTCATTTCATACGTTGTAGCTTCTCAAATGGATGTATTTATAATGCAAGAATGCAGAATTTTGAGAGTTTTTTGTTTTTAGCCCTTCACAAAATTACAGGGCGTCCATGTGGCGTCAATTGCCAGCTCATAATGAAATTCACGGGTCATTGGTTTTAGTACAATTTAGTATTATTTTATTAGGTACTTTCATTCAGTACATTTCAGAAACGCACCGCGGTAGCACTGCTACTACGAGTAAACTATTCATCTGGCAACATGGCAGTCACGGCACTTGACAGTTGTTCTTGACAAGACTAGGGATGGGCGGTTGTTCAAAAATAACCGGTTATCGGTTAACCTGCCTTCATTGAAATTCCCAATGCGACCTGTACGTACCATTCACGAAGTATTTTCAAACTTCAACACCATCTATTTTAAAAATTAGATATGTTTGAAATAGGCTCGTAGCAAGGCGTTCACTTCGGGGGGTGTACATAAATTCAACTGTTTCAGAATTTTCTTATTCTCATCAACACAAAAACTAAAATTTGGCATAACCTGAGGCGGTTAAGCTGGACCGAATAAACGGTGACACCAATAACTGGTTCTGTCTTACACTATAGAATATAGAGAGGTTAGCAGACATAATGAAAAATGAAATACTATGGCATATACATCTTTTTTCAAGGACTGCGAATACACGTAAAGTTTGTGAAATATTGCTTTCGAGCACACAAGAGATGAAAACGTGCCTTTGCCATAAAATGCGTGTGGCATGAGACATGACAGTGCGACGCATATGACACGAATCAGTGTTTTGGTATTCCTCTTCATCGTTCTGGAATCGTGCGGGTTGCAGGGCATGCGTACTGTTAGAATCAGAACGCCATAAAGCTAGTGCGCACGCCATGAGCGGTTCTGGGACGGTTCTAGAGCGGTAAATCACCGCCTGTAATCTGTTGCCCCTCCTCCCACATAGAACTATAAAAGGAAACAAAACAATAGGCATAGGAAAGAACTTACGGTAAAATACAATCCCACATTCCACTGCAGCTAGAGGTGTTCAGGAAGTATAAAATATAAAAATAACCGACTTTCGGTTATTCACTAAGAAAACAGCTTATTCGGTTTAACCGCTAGTAAAAATAACCTGTTTATAACCGGTTATTTAATATGCTATAACCGGTATTCCAAAAAACGATTATTTTTGCCCATCCCTAGACCAGACAGTAACAGAAGTGACAAAGAAACGAAAACAATAACAATGTGAATGTGATGTGAATGTGAATTTTTTATTGAGTATTGTTATTAATTTCGTTTCTAGTTTTTCTAGACGAAAGTGTGGATAAAGCCAAAAACCGTTCCTGGATTGACGGGAACAGATGATTACAGAAAGTACACAGGAAATTGAATGGTTTATTAACTATTATGCCCAAGATGGAAGGAGGAATAATTTTTAATTCAATATAAACCTGAAATATAGGA
Source organism: Callosobruchus maculatus (assembly GCA_951848785.1). Lineage (NCBI taxonomy): Eukaryota > Metazoa > Arthropoda > Insecta > Coleoptera > Chrysomelidae > Callosobruchus > Callosobruchus maculatus. Next base: position 9,068,797 of record CATOUR010000026.1, on the reverse strand, counting down.
TGAATGATATCAGCAGCACCTTTACATACTTTGTACATATATCTATAAGATCTATAACAAGCATACATCGAGTAGATGGAAGTTTCATAAAAGTATGTTGGTATGTATCTATAATCAATTTCTCACTGACTGAGCTGGGATTATTAATTGAGGTGGCTGTGATTAATACTACTTTTTATGATTGTGTCACAAACTATCGCAACTAGCAATTATACAATAATTATAAGGTAAACATGAAAAATCTGGCATTAGTTTGCAGATCAATTGTTATGTTTTGATTTTCTGCTAAGATTTTGATCTATGAATTCTAAAATAATTTTGACAAAAGTGTCATCCAGCTTTGACGTTTTGTTTCCAATATTGATAAAATACTATTGGATGATACTTATTAACTATAGACCTCAATGCCCAATAGAAAGCTTTCGTCAAACAAGGTCCAATAGAAAAGCCTCGTCAAAGCCTTCGTCAGAATATGCATGTTGATAAAATCGGGTCTTAGTGATGTTATGGTCACGCCATATTTTAGTAAGCTTTGTCATGGCCACCCGTACCTCTTGAATGCGCCGTCGAATCTCATTCTCACAGCTACCTGAATTGTCGATCAAAGAACCGAGGTAAACAAAACTTTGAACTACCTCACAACGGCCTATTGACTTTATTTCTCGATGATTGTCATGCTCTCTGTCTACGATAATAACCTTGGTTTTGTTGTAGTTAATACCAAGACCATATGTTGCACTGTGTTGTTCTAAAACGTTCAATAGAGCTACTAGTTCTTCCTGAGAGGCAGCAATAAGGGTTGTATCGTCAGCAAATCTTAAGTTAGATATTTTGCTCGCGCCAATAGTTATACCGCCATTCCAGTTGTCCAATACCTATCTCATCACAAATTCAGAGTAAATGATAAATAACATCGGAGATAATAGGCATCCCTGACGAACCCCTTTTCTGGTTGCTGTTTGACCAGACAGGTTACCATCAATGGGCTCGTTCAGCAAATTTTTTTTATTGCATATTCTAAAAGAGCGTGTTGAATTTAGTAGCTGTGCAAAATTTCAGAATTTTCTGAGCTCGCTTTCATATTCAAATAAATTATCAAAGTGGTGCAAATTTAAAACGCACGGCACTTGCGAGTATGCGGCTGTGACGTCATTGAACCTTTCCGACCGGCCGGCTCGGCGCCGCGTCCCAGCCACGCATCGTACGGGTGCTCGGTAAATAGTAACGCTGCGGCTAATGAGTAATGCTACTCGCTAGGCAAGCGTTGTGAACTGCATACCCGTCTATTGTATAATTTATTTAATTGTTTCATCGACACGGGATACTTACCAACCTATTCAAATTCGTTGATACGGAGTATAGTTATGGAAGGAAGACGGAAGAAGAAAAATGATAAATATTGTATAGTTCCCCACTGTAAAAATACGACAGTGACCACTCCTGATAAAATTTTTATTAGTTTGCCACGAAATATAAAAATCAGGAAGTTGTGGCAGAGAGCTATGCGTAGGAATGAATTTGTGAGCGATAAGTCAACAAAGCATTGCTGTGAGGACCATTTTAATGTAAGTATTTTTATAACTACGTGAATCGTGAATTGTGTTATTATAAAGAAACCGCCCGGTTATGAAATCGGAAAGTGTATTGTGGGATTACGTCTGAAATTAAAAAAAAGTTTTCAAGCATTTGTCAATGCCATTCTAAAGATATATTGATATCAGTTGTTCGCAGATTTTGCTGTTACTGGTACCCACACTAAAACGTAAGAGATACAAATAGATTTTTTTAATCCAAATACTGACCTAATCATACAACAATTATAAAAGCATTGTAAAAATCAATTCTTATTGATATGAGATATGTGGAAGATGTGAAAGACAGTTTTCAGTCCTTTGATGTACCCAACATTCATATGTATTTTAATTATGTAGAAAAAATTGTTTTATATATATTATCTAGTTCTTTTGTATCATTTTTCTGTACTTATTTTGGGTAGAAAATCCTGGGTATTTAGCCTATACAATATCCCAATGAAATGTGTATCTTAATCTTGTATATTTTGTTTTAGTTGGAGGAAGATGTTGAAAATTACATGTACTACAAACTAAATAAAAACATCTACTTCCGGAATATTTGAGGAATCGGCCTTAAAAAAATCCGTATCACACATTTTTTTCTATCAGAAAACCACCCGATCAAATAAAAGATAGCGTCAACCAAAGCACTTACTAGTTGAACGTATTACAAACGTATGCTAGGCGCTGTCGCTGTACAGCCGCCAGAGCCGGTCTGGGCTCGCCGACAGACCTAATGACGTCACAACGATGAATTTTGAGCGCATGAAGTATTTTAATGTTTGAAGGCGCGTAACTTTTTCAATTCTCATCCAATTAAGTTGAAATTTTTTTTGTATGTTATATGTAAGTAATACTTCATGAAAATGTGCATAAATATGGTTATTGGAATTTCACTGAACGACCCTATTCTTACACGAGCTGAGCTAGACTCATAGAGTTGCTGTATGAGAAATACTAAGGGACTCCCATGGAGATAAGGATTTCCCACAGATTAGGCCACTTTACGTTGTCAAACGCCTTAGAATAGTCCACAAAGCAGATAAACAAGGGGAAAATAATGCTCTCTGGCTTTTTCAATAATCTGTCTTAAGGTTAGAATCTGTTCACGCGTACCTCGTCCTTTTACGAAACCTGCCTGCGCCTCAGAAATTTGCCAGCCGATAAAACCCTTCAAACGAGACTGTAAAATATATAGTAGAACTTTGCTTGCATGAGAGATTAACGGAAGTAGGCGATAATTGTCTGGATTTGTTGGAGATCCTTTTTTATGAAGTGTAACAAAAATGGATGTGCACCATTCATCTGGACAAACACCGGAGGACCAGACCCTCTTACAAATATTGTATAAAAGAAAGTCTTCATCCAAGCATTTTAATGTTTCGGCAGAAATAGCATCAATGCCTGTAGCTCTATTAGTTTCTAACTTGTTGAGGGCATGCTCCACTTCAAACAAAGGAATATCAGGTTCATATTCAAAATCCAATGAGACGGCCTGAGGGCCATCATCATGGTACAGGTTTTCGCAGTAATTTCGCCATACCTCAAAAACCTCATGCAAGTTGGTAATTAGCTGTCCCTCAGGATTTTTAACAGCCCAGGATTTGGGATTAAAATCCCGACTGAGGCATTTGACTTTAAAAAACATCTCTTTCGGATGATTAGTATTGGCATGCATCTCTATCTCCTGGCACAATTGCTGTACGTAAGAGCTGTTATCTGTTCGGCATAGTCTCTGAATCTCGCGTGAGAGTTGTCTACATGCGTTTTGCTTTGTATTTGAATCAAGACCTGAGATCTTAAGGCTTCTACGTGCCTCAATAACAGACAATGTGTGGCTAATAATCCATTGTTGTTTTGGTTGATTTATCTGGGCAGCATGTAAGAACACATTTTTGATATGATGATAGCCACATATCGTTTGAATTTGACATAGCCGTTATATAGGCATCCCGAAAGAGCTCTGAACATTTTGACCGAAAAGAAGCAGGGTCAGCGATCTCCATCCATACTATCTGCTTAGAACGTGGACATACCTTTAGTTTTAACTGAAGTTCGCACAGAAGCAATTGATGGTCTGAGCCGCAGTCAGAACCTGGTGAAGTCTTACAAAGGCTAATAGATGACTTCCACCGTGTACGAATTAAAATGTAATCAATTTGATTACGAAATCGTCCGTCGGGAGAGGTCCAAGTATACAAGCGGCGTGAATGTTGTGAAAACATAGTTTTGGCATTTGAGAAATTATGGTCAATATAGAATTGAAGCAAACGTTGACCCCTTTAATTTTTCACACCAAGGCCGAGTTTACCAATATGTGCCCTAAGATGTTCATCATCCACAGTTTGACCAACCTTTAAGTTAAAATCGCCCAAAATAAGGACCATTTCCCGATTCGAAGGAGATTCGAGTGCAGACTCCACATCGTTATAAAAAGATTCGATCATTTCCTCGTCCGAATTTGACGTGTGTGCATAGATTTGCACAATGTTGATCGGCGTAGGGTTCGCATTGATACGTAATGTTATGATTCTGTCACTAATACACTTGTAACCAAGAATGGTCCTTGCGTGAGCTTGTGCCAACCAAAAGCCAACAGCGTTAACACTTTCATCTGATTCACCTGAAAAGCAAATAAAATTGCCCTTGCTAGAAGTAAAATGACCTGTATCTCTATAATGAGTCTCAGATAATCCAGCAACGGGTATTTTATTTGCTGTAAGCCCTTGTTCGACGATGCTGAGCTTTCCTATAGCTTGAAGACCACTAACGTTCCAAGTTGCCAGGCCATATTTTCGGCGCGCTTTAAAAATGTCATCAGTAGCTAATTTCGCACAAGAAGCCTGATGGTCGCACTTCCTGTGCCCGGTCAGCAACTTCACACTGACCTCCCCGGACGAGGAACAGCGCCGATTGCCAGTCGGACCGCGAGGCATCACATCCGAGGCGTCGCTGATTCTCACGTTACTCATTTTACAAGTTTCTCTTGGAATATCTTAAAGATGTTTAATGCAGTCCTTTTCCATTTGCTTTCTGCATCCTCATGCCGTTGACCAGTTGTATATACCGGTTCATCTGCCTTTAGGGACAATTTCTCACTCCAAGGACAAGAAGGTGTCCTGACTCTTGTCAACTCGTCCACCCAAAGCTGTTGGTTGAGAAGAGGTTACTGCTTATACCGACAGTAGTTCGGTACCTTTTAGTTGCCTTTTACGACACGCAGGATATACGATGGGAGATATTCTAACCCGCCCCCACACGGGCGTCATTCTCTACACCGTCTCATATTTTCTGTTCTGTGTCAGAGTTGTCATCCTCTACCTCTACATGTGCATTTCATTTACGTCTTCTTCACCATTGTACACCTTATCTTTTGAACCTTGAACCTCTTTTTCAGTTTCCTCCAGACACCCAACCTATAAATTGAATAAAACTGAAAACTTCAAATAGCCCTATTTGGTTTAGGAATTTAAACAACAAATAAAAGAAATACCGCTTTTGCAAACCAGTAACAATAGACAATAGTGCGTCAATACTGGCAGCGGACTCGGTCTCAGCGATTGCCTATATCATCGTTGACAAACGTACTCTTTTTGTGGTGGTTTCGGTCGAAGCATATACAGCTGCATTGACTTGACGGAATTAAAAATCCGTAGTAATTTCAAAATGCAATTTGATGCATTCTCAGAGTCCGCGCCAATCCTGGAAGGCGCAGAACAGCTAAACAGAGGGGTTATATATAAAATGTAGGCAAACTGAGGGGGTATAGCGAGTTTTCAGCACAACATAGAGTTGTAATTTTTCTTAAGACTACATTACATTACATTATTTATTGTAAAAGGTTACAGTTCAATTAATTGAACAATATAAATCATACAATCAGTTGTTCCGAAGGCTTAAACTGAGTGAAAAATTTCCATACGATGTCCATGCCGCAGGCATGCGCATTTGAAATGTCAGTGCGTCGTAGGGTGTCTTGCCAGTCGAACAACGCGACACTATAATGCAAAACACTAATCCTGAAGACCTGTAATATTGTGCGAGCCTTTCTAAATTCCGATCAATAATACGAGTGTTGACTTGGCACAGCCCGTCAACACTTGTTGCTACCGCAATTATGCGAGAGGAACTTAGACAGTCAGATAATAATGACAATAAACGTCTTTATTGCATTAATCCGTACAATTAACACAATTTATCAAGGAGCGAAATTTACCAACAATGCTACTCTTACACCTATCCCCTGAATAAAAGGTACATTGCACAATTGTGATGGGTAAACAGATATATGTTTAAACAATAAACAATAAAAGACATATAGGTAAAATTATTTGCACCAAAGCGTTTAAGAAACAGTACAATACAATAAAATACAGAGAAAAAAATGGAGTCAAGTTCATTGACTCAGTACTTCCCACACATAATGATGATACCATTTTATTATTTTCCCATTGCATGAAGCTATAGTCTGAAATCCCCTTGCAATCAAATGATCGCCCACCCTCCCGCAAAAAAGCATCAAACACAAAAACTCTCGTACATAGTTTCTTGCGTCTACCTCATACCGTCTAAAAATCAAAAATGAGCTCTTTTATATTTTTAGTTTTTTATTATTATTGCTGCGACGCCACTGACACTCCAAAACATGTGCGTTTTCCATCCTCGCCGCGCCGCGGTAGTAATACTATGTCAAAATTTCGTTACAATCAATTCAATAATTTTCGCATTGCGCAATACAGAACGATCTGAAACAATACTCGTATGTATACATCACAAATTCTAAGTCCCTTGGTTTCTGTACTTGACAAGGCATTAGGCAATGTTCGGATGGACCTAAAAAAGTGTACTATGTCACTAGGTTTTTCATTCACAGGTCAATGGACAGCCCATTATGAATACAACAAAATTTTCAATTTTACAACCCCTCACCCTCCAATCATCCCAAATTCACCCCCACCCAAAAAAAGTAGACAACGATCAGGGACCCCTAAAACGCATAAAAACGAAGCTTGAGGAATATTTGAAATTTTTTCTTTGCTGATTATTCCGCCCCCCGTACAACGATTTCCAAAATTATAGGAACATACTACTACGATCCCACAACATATCGCTACCCAAGTTTCATCTAGTTTAGGAAAGATAAGGATATACGCTATACTTTTGCCAGATCGCAAGGCTTTGCTAGCAGGATAGGCAACCAGTAATGCACGCTTGCATCGTGTGTGTCTATAATAGCTTTGTGAAATGCAATAAAATGTTATTTCTACCCTTTTTCACTATAATACAAAGGTATATTGGAGGTAATTATAATTATTATCGGTTGTAAATTATTGCTTTATTAAAACAATGCAGTAATTTGAATTTCTTGTCATCATCATGATTAAATTAACAGTACATTTTATCCAGTGATCAAATGTGTCGGATTTGTGGAATCTGATTGGTTAAGATTAGCAATTGCTAGACTCTTTGTTAAACAGGAAAATGCAAGTTTTTACCCTTTTAGGATGGAAAATCGGAGTTGAAAAGATACTAGAAAATTCAGAATGGTCGATTATATATAAGGCATGTCTTTTTTCACCTTTCTGAAGTAAATTTCAAGAGAAATCAATAATTTTCAGGGAACTTTGACAGATGCAAGTTCTCGAATGGGCTGCTCTGATTGGTCAAAACCTTTGTTAAAATGCCCGTGTTGATAAAATTGGGCCTTATAGGCATTTAATTGCAGATTATGAGAGAACGTATAAAATTTTTTCGAGATCCTCGTTAATAACAGCTGTGGTGTTATGGGTGTTGTCAGCTAAAAAGATAGTGAATTTGAGTATCATCTGCAACGAACTGCAGGTCAATGCGGTTGACTTGCTCATGTAGGTCAGCAGTGTAAATAAGAAAAAGGAGAGGGCCTAAAACATACCCCTGAGGGACGCCTGAAGTTATGGCCTGGTACGTAGACGTTTGTCCGTGTATCGAAACCTTCTGAACACGGTTCTTTAAAAAGAATTTAATGAAATGTAAAGTTGTTTGACTGAAACCATAGTAACTGCATTTAAATAATAAGAGCAAATGATTTAGGGTGTCAAAAGCTTTGAAAAAGTCCAAAAGCAAGAGGGCTGTGGCACATCCCTGATCAAGTGCAGCAACGATAGAGTACACAAGATAACAGAGCGATGTTACAGTACTATGAGATTTCCTAAACCCGGATTGATGAGTCGGGAATATATTATTAACCCTACAAAATTCATAAGTTTGTAGTGACACGATTTTTTTCAGTACCTTTGAGAGAACAGGAAGGATAATTATTGGACGTAAGTCATTTTAACTAACAGGGTCAGCAACCTTAGGGATAGGCAGTCTAATCGATTTTTTCCAACAATTTGGAAAATATCCACTTTCCAAACATAAATTCAAAATACGTGTAAGGTATGGTAAGGTAACTGGAAGACACAGCTTTACCATCTGTAGAGTTACGTCATCCACGCCACTGGAGTTAGATTTCATACTACATACTATTTTGAAAACATCCTCCGTAGTCACTAAACTGAACTCAAATAACTTAGATGGATCTTTTTTGTGGGTTCTGTAATACACAATTTTTTCTACACACACATCGTTGCCGCTGCGAAAAACTGAAACAAAGGCATCATTTATTTTAAAAGAATTACTGAGCGAATCAGGGATAGTATTACTTTGTTGAGAATGGACGTTCATAATCGGCAGAGATTTACCTACATAATTTAGAAACATCCCCACTATTTGCTTGTAAATATGCATGCTTCTCGCGTCGAAAAGATGAAAGGACAAAGCTACGAAGCTCTTGATATTTTTGCCACCTTTCCGGAGTGCGGCATTGTTAAAACTTTAATAGAGCTTCATCACGTTGGCGTTGGTGAAAAATAGCTTTTAAATTTTCAGTTAACCATGGCGGACGCGGCTTACTAACACGAACCGTCCGTAATAGACAATGTTTGTCAACTAGTCTCAAGATGTTAGATGAGAGGAACTTTATTTTACCTTCATTGTCAGCAATGTGTAGAATAAGGTACCATGGAGCTGCAACAAGGTTTGCAGCGAAGCACTCAAGATTTAATCCGTTATAGTCCCTGAAAGTTACATATTTTTGCCTACGTCTAACAACTACTAGTTTTATACTCGAGTAAACTGCTTGATGATCCGGAAACAGATCAGCATTCAGGACACCACTCGAAGATATTTCAATATTATCCTTAGACTAAAACATATTTACTACGCGCAAAATTTTCGTCAAGTTAAAATTCCACAGATACGGTTAGATCTTCGGGCTAATCTGCAGTTTTCGAACACTAACATACGGTAATAACTGAGGCGGATCAAACTGTATGATTTAACCGCAGATTTTTGTGCTACGTTAGTGGACTACAGCAGTTAGCATCTTTAAAGACCGATTTATAAACTTTCCGTTGCCGTTGCCGTTACCGTTACTGTTGACATTCGCCGTTCGTAGCACAAGGCTGCTATTCATAAACTTGCCATTCGTGCCGCTAACCTTGTTTTCCCATCATGTTGGTAAACATGTTCTATCGCGATTTATCACCAGTGTTTTTGACTTTGTGTAAGATCTTTGAATTTTCCTGGTAAAAGTGCACATAGTCAGAACCAATAACCAATACAAAAAACTTGAGAAATCCCAGAATTCTTTTGACAGCTACTCGTCAACAATATCACGTGACCGATACTGACGACTACGATTGGCTTATACGCCGGCTACGACGATGGCTACGAACGGCGGACAGCAAAAGTTAAAAGATAGTTATGTCGAACGGCGCACCCAATGGCAGACCCGACGGCGGACGGCGACTATGAATGGTCTTAGGTATTTCAATGTACTTATGTTGTAACGGCCAACGGCAACGGCGACCGCAACGGCAACGGTGAGCTTATGAATCGGCCTTAAAAGATAGTTATGTCGAACGGCAGGCCTGGGCAGGCCCAACGGCAGACGGAACGGCGAACGGCGACTATGAATGGTCTTAGGCGTTTCAATGTATTTATGTTGTAACGGCCAACGGCAACGGAAAGTATGAATCGGCCTTAGGGTGTTTAGGTACAACGGCAGAAGCGACACCTTACATCTTTCAGGAAAATCAACGTACTTAAAACCGATGGTGTATCCACTACACCAGCGCTTGTAGTTAAAGGTTAAGTAATAATGGTAAGTTGGTCAAATCAGATAAGCGTAAAACAGAAATTTCACGTCAAATCAGTTCATGGATTTATTCACCACGTTAGAACCTGCTCTAACTTGTGATCAAGTTTAGCGCCAACCATAAAATCATCCGATGCATGTCATGCATGGTGCATACCCCTCTATGTATGTTATTGAACATTTTCTAAATAAAAATTCGCAATGAAATCAAGAGTTTTGCCGTCAATGTAACAATAAAATACGAAATAAATAGATATTGCTATAACCGCTAAACCATAAATATGACAGAAACAGTGTTGACGGCTCTGCATACTTACACAAGATGCGCGATTTTGTTGATGTGGTGTAAATACAATCTCTTTCATCTCTGACCTAGAACATTAACCTATGCGATAACGAGAGCGACAATTATGACATCTGAAGTCTTGTTGTTGACTAACATGATCGTTTTCTTCAGAATCCTGAACTATTTCTTAAACAATAAATTGTGTAAGTGTAATAGAATTCTTGTTCAAAAAATTAATCCAAATCTTGTACAAGAAATTCTGTGATGTATTACAGTCTTTGGAGAACATTTTGTTCCATAAAGTAACAGCCCTTTCCACCATACTGACAGTAGAAAGGCAGGCAGACAGAATTCAAGGAGCTACATAACTGTTTCATGTAGAACAGTTATGAGCATCCGATAGCTGCGTTCACTCAAGAACTGTACGGATAGGGACTTGGCAGACGTACTTGACGATGTACGAGAGTTATTCAACAATTAACAAGTATAAGTTTAACAGCGGAGAAACTACTGAGTATAGTTTGAAATTTATTGGAAATAGGCATCACACACGGAAAAAAGCAGACTTGAGTATTTTAAAACAATATTGTGTGTTATGATTGTTGGTGATTTTTCTACATTTTGTAAGGTATTTCCAAAAGATTGTTGAATAAAGTTTCATTGGGTCTAGCAACATCTTCCACCATATTGCGTTGGCTTGCTGTGGACTCTTTCACAATTGGAGTATGTAGATTTTCTACACAAGCTATTCAGTTTCCCTTTCCGCAACCATGCGACCAGAAAAACTCACATAGTGTTGAGCATTTTCCCACAATGTATTGTAAAAAATCCACAAAACTGTTGTTGAAGAAGTCTGGACGAGTCTGCGCAAGTCCGTCTCTCTCTGGTTCTCGTTGGGTTGCCATTTGGTTTGTGCCTGTGTGTGAATAACTGACGTTTGAATTATATAATTTATATCTGTACCTATGGAAAATACCAGAAGCATATTTTGAGAATTGGAGGGTTTGAGTGCATTGCTATTTTTCTGGGTAAGTACTAGTTTATTTATTTGGTATCACTGAATTACAGAGAGGCAGTGATAGAAGTTTCTAACTAAATGAGGTAGCAACGATTGACGTGTGTTATTTTTGCAATGTATTTTGATTTGAAAATACAAAGCTGTGTCCGCCAGTACCTATTGAACAGTTGTAGAAAAAATTCACGGGCGAAACTTTATATCGGAGATTATGCTAGAATACGTAAATAAGTGTAAATGATTGCGTAATGGCTACGTTTTAATGCTGTCGTTTGTCTAAAGATAATGCCAATATGGACGCTGCACCTACATGGCAGGGATAAATATAGGACTGTTCCGTTCAGTGAAATTGTTGCTGTTTTTTCACATTTCTATGAAGGATTATTATTATAGCACTTGAAATTATTTAAACATAACAGGTCCAGACAGGGATACAGGGCATCTTGATCTGTGTGGATATGAGGTAGTATTTATCTATACAGCAAATAGCAGCAGAACAGCAAAGTTTTGATTTATGCCAATGTTTCGATGTTAGACTATTTTAGAATTTACTAATTTGAAATTAATTATACGGGTTGGACTCTGTGGATTGAATGATGTGAAGATGGAAAAAATTACTAATTATTTATGTCACGTTATGATATTTTTATTTTTCAGTGCCATTGGACATCAAAACCATCCAGTCAATGATGATTATCAGCAAGTGAATATCATTGTGATGATACATAAATATATTCTAGTGTGATCATGTTTTGTATTTTTTTTGTGAACAGCTTATTTTATATGAAAATAAACCATAGTATACACGCCTCTTTTTACTTTTGCCTCCATAGCTGCCTCACTCATTGAAGACCACATTTATTATGGATTATTGAACCCCAATTTTGTAGTATAATAAACTTCACAATATTGTTCAAAAATGTACTACAACAATGTGTTAAATGGTTTTATACTTTTTGTAAAATATTAGTACATTGAGAGAGTCGACTATTAATCTACAAATTGCTGCTATCCGATTGTTACAACATGTGCATAAAAAATCCAAAGGGGTCGCAGATAAACTCTCTTGGAGGTAGTAATATAGAACACAATTGTTGAGTCCACAGCTCCACAACTTAGTGTTACAAATATACACAAATTGTTATTGTCCCTATATCATCCACAACTTGTAGTGAAAATACCTACAATTGTGGAAAAAATTACAACAGTTTTCTTTCCGTGCAGCATAGCCGGTCTATACTCAGATTAATTATGTCACGATTAATAACTCGAGAGCGAGAAATGACCTACTTGCACACGATATCAGATAAACTTTTCAAAACCCCAAAGAATTCAAATCATGCGAAATAAAGTATTTTCGTGTACTTTATTGCTGTCATAAAGTATAGAGTACATTTACCTGAAAAAACGTACTTTATTATAAAGTATGGGCGGCAACCCTAGCCAGGAGGCCGAGTGGCGCTAATTTCAAAACAGCCTTTCGTTGATCGGTTTTATAATATCCACAACAGCGTTGATCTTACAATCACGGTTGTTGAAACAACAAATACTTTAGTTATAATGATAAACGGGTGTTACTGTTCTTTCAGCATCTTTAATAAAATACAGTTTTCAAATTCATAAATACGGTTCTTGTTATTGATAAACGTTGTTAATTGTCAGCACAAATAAATTGTTGTCTATATTAACATTTCTTCATAACGTACAACTCATATCGGATTTTATTTCCATAAACGTCGATTTATTGTATCAAAAAATATGAACATGAACCAATAAAGAGGTTACATGTGCACCATAAAAATATATTGTCGAAATAATGAAAAAGTAGCTAATAAAGGGCGTTTGTGAATATTACAAAGAGAATTTTTTTGAGTGAATAATTAAAATATTTTTTACCATCAGTTAGCTTTATCTCCTGCAACAAATTATGGTACGCTCTTTGCTTCTTTCTGTTTTTAAATATGTCTCGTCCCAAGATCTTCGCTTTCATCCTGTTTTTTTTTCATTATCATCCTTAAAAGGAGTAAAATTGAAATATTTATTGAGTCCATGTAATGCGCTCGCTGAATTATCATTTCATTACAAACTCATGGAAATTGTCAGCTGTCAAATTGCATGCGCTATTGGATAAAAAGTTAAAATATTTTCAGCTCGTCCGATCGTCGAATAAAAGTTAAAATTGCCGAACACAAGTTTGGCGCTAAATCATTTTGAATACTTCAACCAATAGAAACAGCTTCATATAATCGGAAATCGTGTGCATGTGAATCAAACTTACCTTGTTTAGAATATTACATCTGTTGGTAGAGTTCACCGCATTTTCTTTTCATCATGTTAACTTTGCAACACTGAGGACGCGTTTTTGTCAAGTAGAGACAGACAAAGAAAAATACATTTGTGACTAGTTTGAAAGGCAGGTCTTATGATATAAAAAACTAAAATCACCTTAATCTAAATAGTCTGAAACTTGAGTCGACAATAATGTGTTTTTCCTTGCGTGCTTGCTTCAAGGATTATGGTTTTTTTTTTACTTCAAGCTACACAAACTTATTTCGTTCATATATTAGCTTTTAGTACATTTTCGTACGATAACTGACCTCAGTATGCTACTGAAGTCTTCTTGCCTCAACTAACAATTTGTCTTTGTATATGTGGTAAGTACTACACTGGCGAGAGTTCCCACGATCCTCCAATGTAGGTTCAGAACTGAACGAGAACAATCAAAATCAGTCCTCGGCGAATATTGTTTGGGGTCAGGTTACAGTGTGAAATGAGATCAATTTTCTATACCATACCAAAGTTTACGGAATACATATATGTTGGATCACTCTCCGTCGGCACTTTGAAGATCTCACATCAAAGCGATGCCGCGGCCGCACGCGCCAGTTAGTTTTTGCGTTGGTTTTTACCCAAGTACGAGGGTCTTTTAGTGGGGACTTGCTAACGCCTATGTTTTACGTATATACGAGGCTCATTGAAAGACTAGGTATTGACAGCCGATTCAGACATACAAATACATAACGTTTATTATGCTAATACACTAAGTTAAATAAATGGATATCACAAATAAAACCTAGTAAAACTATTACTAATGAATCTCAAATGATTTCACATATTGTAGCAATTTCGTAGATAAGTAAAAATGGGTTCAAAGGTGGTATTTTTGCCCTAATGCTTTCTTTATTTGGCTTATTTTATTTTTGAGACCACAGCTTATAAAATTTATGGTATAGTATGTACGAACTCGTATGTACAATTTTAAAAGCTAATCATGTGGAAATGCTTTACTTGGTTGTGAATAAATTATTTTTGACATTTTGCTTTTCAGTGTCATTCCAATTGCTACTGTAGAAACTAAATTGTTAAAGTTATCAATAAAAATATTTCCGAGCTCTAACATATAATTTAGAATGGCCCTGGGTGGTATGGGTAAGACGACCGAATGAATATATGTTGTCTCACTATACCGTTTTAGCGTGATACAATCGTTTAAGTACCTGTAGGTCTTGAATTAAACACTTTAGACCCCAAGTGTGCTAGTTTGTTGGAATTGTTTTATCGGGAGGAACACAGAAAGGCACAAATGTACAGGGTGTCCCATTAATAATTTTGAATCGAATGTCACGTGACCAAAAACAAATACCTCATTGGGTATAACAATGACAATCAAGATACAACATCTGCTCTAATTTACATCCTCAAAGTTAGAATTCTCTACTACTGCCAGTCCCGACATATTGCTTGTCTTAATCGTCGTGAAACACCCTGTATTTATATCCTTTACATTTCAAGGTTTACCAAAAGATAAGCCTGGATCTGATTGTCATTTTCCATCCGTTAATACATTTAATTGATAAAATCAAACTTCTAAAAATATTATCCATTTCCTGCAAACACACCCGAGATAACAAAATCCGACATTTTTGAGACACTGTATACACTTCGCGTTAAACACGTTCAACCTCTACTTTGCGCTGCCCCGTATCTCCCGGCTGACGTCGGTACACTGCTACCGGTGTACCGGCGTGATGGGGCAAGGGGCAGGCCGTTTTGATATTTTTGCGGAGTGATCCAACTTATATGTATTCCGTAAACTTTGACCATACAAGGAGGATAATAAATATATCTTCAAGAGAAAAGTATAGGAATATGCCTGGATAAGGTTTAGTCATCACAAGATTTTGAATTTGTGAGTAGACTGTGACTCAATGTGACTGGATATGCTACAGGTAAAAAATGAGTTGCGGATTGTCTTCTCTTAGGGTTGTGATCTGTGTGTCATATTATTCACATAGCACACAGTCAGCATCGTGATTACAGTGATATATTATCTATCTCTTATAATATAGCTATAGCCAAATTTGAAACAGATGGCTCGAAACAATAAAATTGAGGGTAGTACAGGAGTACAGTCATACCATTGGAATGAAGCTCGAAACATACAAATGTGCCATGGTTCACGTATACCTACCTTGCAGTAGCTCAGCGTCCTGTCCAGGAGGCAAAATTAGTCATAGCCGCAAGTAGTTGCATGGATTCCGGCAGATCATGTCATCAAAACCTTCCAGTAAGAACAAAGTCGATGTCACAAACATGCTTAGGTTGCGTTTCCACCAGAGATATGCGAGGATGCGTTAAGAGGAATGTGTCTTTAACGAACCAATAGCATCACTTCAATTACTTCGCCTCGCTCAGCACAGCTCTGGTGGAAACGGCTTAGCGGAACGAAGTTTCCGTGCATACAAAACAAAGCATGTTAGCGAAGAATGTGTGCTATTAATGTGTTTCGAGGGATGTGCGGTAGAATTGCGTTGCGAGGGATGTAGGCAAGAAACGTGTGCAGTGGATGTAGGCGAACAAAAGGAACACTGTAAAAAGAGACCCCGCTACATATCTTCGCACCACTCATCTTCCTAGCACATCTCTGGTGGAAACACCCACGCCATTTCACAGCTCCACTACACATCCTCTGTGCACATTTTCCTAGCACATCGCTAGTGGACATGCACCTTAATGGTCCCATTGTTATTATACACCTTTGATGTTATCCGCTGGACAGTGGAAGAGCTACGACAAATCGACACAAAGACTCGCAAAAGGATGAATATGGAGAGAGGTTTCTGTTCCGCGAATACTCGTATACGTTCCACAATACCTGGGCGGGCCTGGATTGTTTAGTTTGGAGCGTCTGCGTAATAGAGTGATACTGGCCAATGCCTGCTATGTTACGAGGGGCACCGATCCCCTGGCCCGCTTTGTGCGAGAGTACGAGAATGCGGGTAAGGGAGCCTTGGCTTTTAAGGGCAACAGCACGGGGAGTCGAGCAACTCGGTCTCATCGGCATCAGCAGCCCGTTACGGAACTTACTTCCGCATAATCAAAAACCCACATTGAAGCTGCCGAAGTCCAATTTCTTTTGAAACTTCGCAAAGATAAGTCAATGTACGGAATCCTCTACAAACTTCTAGAAGAACATGGTTTGTCTTAGCAGTTGACCCTCTCTTTCCTAAGGTCTAGTAGGTTGAAGCCGGGGGCTGAGAGCTCTATAACGACTTGTCAACATGGTATTTTAACACCTTAGTATAGCGTAGCCCGATTATGGGAATTGATCTGCCCGATATCCGCTGTAGAGCTTGCCTCTGTATATCAAAAAGTGATTAATCAAAAATCACTTTTTTTACACGGATGGATAAAAAATATTCTCTAGTTTTAAAATTGGCTATAAATAAGTACGTGACGCATATTTGTATACCGGGTGATGTAGAATGCAAAATCCAGATGTTTTGTTTTTTTTTCCAAATGTATCCTCCAATATTTTATTATACCAAAGAATTGCTTTTAATATACTCTTTCATCTTTGTATAGCACTTGTTGTACCTACGTCCATCAGTGTTTCCGAGATATTTCGATTTGTCGGTAAATTTAAAATATAGCTTCTATTTGTGTACTGAATCTTATTTATTTTGAGAAAGTACTATCGAATTTGTTTTTTGTTTAACGAACAACTAAATTATAAGGTCATGATAGTATTTGATGAAGTCAAAACCCTGAAGCATCGAGATAATAAAGTCAAGTATGCTGAGGAAACGATTTTGTAGGCGTGATGCATAAATATCAAGCAAATTTATCAGGTATGCTTTGAAAAATTGACGGTTTTCATAACCTGCTCAATAATTTCATACTGTGTGAAAAACGAGCTTTAAAAAAATAATTTTTCCATTGAGGGTATTAAGGAGAATCTTGAGAAATTGCCTACTTGCCTCTAGAATATATCAACTATGAACAGCAATATCAAGAACGTAGGCACTCTAAAACTAATGTGTTTGAAAGATTGAAGAATCGTTTTATTTGGACCGTTTAATATTTCATAGTCTATCTGATAGATCTGCTTGATAATTATGCATGACGTCTATGAAATTGTTTCCTCAGCACACTTGACCTATATTGTCTCGTTAATCCGGTGTTTTGGCTTGATCAAGTACCATTATGGCCTAATATTTTAGTTGTTTGTTAAGCAAAAATAAAATTTGATAGTATTTTAGCAAATAGAAGGTATATTTAAAATTTGTAGAAGAATCGAAATATCTCAGAAACCAATGAATGAGCCATAACAAGTGCTACACAAAGATGAAAGAATATATTAAAAGCAATTCTTTGGTATAATAAAATATTGGGGGTTACATTTAAAAAAAGAGAGGAAATCTAGATTTTGCATTCTACATCACCCTGTATACGAATATGCGTCGCGGGCTTTTTTACAGCTGATTTTAAAACTGATGAGATTTTTTATTAATCCTTGTAAAAAGAAGATTTTTGATTCATCACTTTTTGATATACGTTCATTTGACAGCGATTTGGATATAGAAATGGTCATAACTTTTGAAATACCCTGTATAATGTAATAATACCCGATATTAGAAGACCGGAAATCATTAGTAGAATTTGAATGTGGAATAATATATAGGGTATCTCATTTAAAGACATGCCTGTTTGCATCACCATGTAGTTATGGATCACCCTGTATAAATCAAAATATTTTCTGATCAAGGAGCATATCCGTGGCTACAACTTTTATATACAACTTTTTTCGCTATCTTCTAAAGTAGTGGAGTTATCGACCGAGCCGGTACTAAAAACTCACCCTGTATATTAGTCTGAGAAATAATAATTATACAATGTCCCTAACAGACCTTAGGTCAAAAATGCGACAAGCAAGTAGACATTTAAGCACAAAACCCAGCCTGCTTTAGGTAATACAGAGGTCTTGAACGGTTCGACAAAAAGTCTGATTAATTTCTGTATCTGTAGAATGAGGAGAGTGAGTAGTTCCACTGCACTTAGGCCTCAAATGGTACATTATGCACCATCCAAGGGAATTGTTTCCTGGTCACCGTCCATCATGCCAATTTGAGAAGGTGTACAGGTCGCCTCGGGACATCTCCCTTATGTGGGCAGGAGGAGGCCAAGTCTCGCTGATCTCACACTCTCTAATAGGATATAACTGTGGGCACTCACATATGATGTGTACCACAGTATTATGTTCGCTTTCACACATTCATTCATCGGTGTGTCACTTAACCTCATAATGTAAAGGTGTTTCCTCAGTTGACAATGACCAGTCAGGGATCCTCCTATGATACGTAAGTTTGGGAGTGTTTTTTGGCTATTTCCGTAATTGTGGTTGTCGACATTCCAGAAAGGTCACATGGTCCTAAAACGTATTTGGTCAGCAGTATTCATGGATAGATCGTTCGCTATACGGTTGCCTTTGTTGTTGTTGTGCCCTTATCCCACCTCAGGATAATATTGTATTCGTCGGAAGCATGGGCTAAATTGGTGGCATTCCATAGCTATCCTGGATGTGGTGCGAGGTCTTTTCGGAGTTAGGAGTGCCTGTCGTCTATCGATTCAGATTATCACAGTCTTGCTAGATACATCTCTCCTGGTTAGTTCCTTAGCAGATATCGATATGGGCTAGTTCCGTTGATTCGTACTATGAGCCGTATGCTTAACCTAGACATCGCCAATTACTTCTTAGATTTTGTCAGGTGATAGCCTGCATAGATTTCCTTAGCATTGGCATTTTTCTAACTCTTCCCAACGTTTTACCATTAGGGCTTGGGAGTATTTTTTTGCTATTTCCGCAATTGTAGTTGTCGATAATCCAGAAAGATCACATAGTCTTAAAATTCTTTGGTCAGCAGCCTTCCTTGCTAGACCGTCCGCTCTAGCGTTGCCCTTTTGTTGTGCCCTTAAACAGTATTGTTTTTGTCTGAAGCATGGGCATGATTCGTAGCATTCTATTGCTGTCCGTCATACGACGCGAGGTCTTTTCAGGGTTAATAGTGCTTGTCTGCTGTCGGTGCAGATTAATATTGTTACAAGTCCGATTGGGCAAGGAAACACTTGGTACGTATTTTACTATTTATTTTCACTAACTATGTACACTACGCCTAGCCTAATACTTAACAGTCTAATTTATCTACAGTCACTTCACTAATTTATATTGGTCCTACACTTCACTAATTTATGTCACAGTTCATTTGTTTCGCGCGCGCCACTGGAACGTCGCGTATTACAATACTACCGAACATTGACTGCTGCACTCTATTGACACTAACTGTAACTGTCGCTGCCTGGCTGGTGCTTATATAGATGCCTGCTGAACGCCGAGAACCCTAGCGCGCCGCTACCGTCGGTTCTGGAAAGGTTCTGAACGACTGAATTCTAGATCTCACGTAAATCGGCTCGGCCGTCCAGGGCCGGACTGGCACAATATAGTCTTGCCAGATACATCTCTCCTTGTTAGCTCCTTAGCAGCTATCGATGTGCCAGCCAGTTCCGTTTGAATGATACTGACATTTTTATCCATAGACCACTTTGTTCTTAGTTAATTCCTGTATGGAGTCGCCATGCTGGTACATGTATATGCTGTGGTGATACCGAAGCGCATTGCAACGCCCTTACACAATGAATCACTAGAACCGTGGAATCGTCTGGAATCAATAGGCGAAAATTAATATAAATTGATTCCCGGTCGACTGGAAGTAATTTAACGGTGGTGACGTATTATTATCACATACACACAACAGAACGCCCAGTGTAGTACGATAGATTTCATGGATAACACGATACGCGCCAATGGAGAAAACTGGTTAATTTAAACGTGGCGTGTAGTAGATTAGAGGGAAAAGCGAATGAGCAACATCTATCCCTGATATTAATGCGGTACAAAGTTATACCCGAAGCTGATAAGCGGCAGCTGAAAGCTTACACCAGCCGATACATGAATATATCATCGTTATAGCAGAGTCGATACTGTTGACTGTTGTACATCCCAAGCATAAGGAGTATTGTGGTATTATATATAAAAAGTTTACATTTGCCACCATTTCTACTTAGAAAGTCGGTGTATATCAGCTACTTCCCACTTCGCAGGTGAGCACAGATAGCAGAACGTCCGACGAACATCCAAAATTACTCCATTTGTAATCCATTACGTCCAAGTACTGTTATAGAGTCTGTAAAACAGGGAAAGGTCAACCATCCTCCTTCGATGTTCCAGACTGTGGAGGTCCTTTGTGAGGTTAGGCGTATTGATTAGTCTAATTTTTATCTTCTGTATAGTGTCCAGAAGCTTTAGAGAGTGCTTCATCGGAGCACATCCCCTCACCTGAGAGCAATACTCCAACGATGGTCGGATGTGTGCTTTGTAAAGCAGCAGTAGTTGCTCTGGTGTATACAGCTTCCAACATGGAACAAAACTCCAAGCTTCTGGGATGCCGTTTTAGCAACACTGACGACGTGGTCGTGTCAGGGCACGTTATTGTTGATGTTGATCCCCAAAAGCTTGACGGAAGGTGACTCGACTATTAAATGACCCTCCATTTGCACAGTTGGTAAGCCAACGTGAGACTACTTTGTCAGTGTTGTTGCCTGAGTTTTTTGTACGTTAAACTGTACTTTATTTACTAATCTTGATAGTGCCATATCTGTGGCGCAATGTGTTATTAACACGTTCGCTACCGATATGAACCGGCCTCACCGGTCCCAGAAACCGAGTTGTGTTTATTTATGATTTTGAATATTTACGACAAGAAAAAAAGAAAACTTCGATTATTTTTGCTCTGAATGAAAAATAATACAAAAAATAACAATAATAAAAAATGGCTCCCATGGGAGTTGGCGGCACATTATTCTGATTTTGTTGACATATGCCGGTGACTCCTATAGGAGTCTCTTGAATAAGTAACTTTGATATAACTTTATTGCGTCACTTGAAGTAAAATAAACAAATACTTCTTAGATAAGCATATTAATACAAAATAAGAATAATAAAAACATATATATTACAAACTTTCGCGATACTCGCCATAGCAACCAACACAGAGATACGGGCTGACCCTCACAAGACTCACAGTGATAAATACTTTGCATTCTAAAACAAAACGAAATTATATTAAAATAACACAGTTATTATTGAAGACTTTATTAAAATAATCATTATTTAAAGCTCAAAAAATAGTTTGATATCTAAAGTAGAGCAGTCAACTTACCCTTTTTGAAGTTAGCTCCACTGAGAGAAAAATAAAAACGAAACTCGCGAACCACGTGTAAAATCTGATCGTTTAATATGCCGTCTCAATGTAAAACGTGATAAAACCGACCGTTCGCATTTGCCGTGTTGCTGAGACTGAGATTGGAAGAAATAATACGGCGGTTCCTATAGGAGTCGGCGGCAGACACCGAAGATGGCCCAGTGGCTCCCATAGGAGCCACGGCAGCTAACGTGTTAAGTTGTTGATCTACTAGCTTGGTACGGGCGCTGTTGAGCTACACTGGAACATAGTACTTGGCTGCAGAATATTCCGATCCCAGCGTCAAGCACCTCAATATAGCCACTGAAGATCCCCAACTGTTCCCACACAACTCTTGAAGGAGATTGTTTCAAGTGTTAACCTTTGCGGCGAGGTTAGTCAGATGATTTTAAAATCTTTATGTATGTATGTATGTTCGGGTGGGATTTTGCTACTCAATTTTGAAGCAGATATCTTCAACCGATTGAGCTGAAATTTTGTATACCCGTTTAGTTTGGATGACAGTGCAGGATAAGCTATGTGGCGTCGTTGTAAATCCAAAATGGCGGACCATCCAAGATGGTGGAATAGTTATTTTTTATGCACTTTTACAATATGGACAACAAATGAGAGGGCTTTTTGATAGTAACTCGAAAAATATTATGACGTTATTCTAACTCCAACATGGCGAACCATCCAAGATGCCGGAATAGTTATTGCACTTCTACAAAATGGGTATCAAATGAAATGGCTTGTTGGAAGTAACTCGAAAAATAATAAGACGTCATTCTAAATCAAACATGGCGGACCATCCAAGATGGCGGAATAGTTATTTTTAATGCACTTCTACAAACGGGTATCCAATGTAAGGGCTTGTTCAGAGTGACTCGAAAAATTTTGTGACGTCATTCTACATCCAACGCGGCAGACTATCCAAAATGGCGGAAGAGTTATTTTTTATGCACTTTTACGATATAGGCATCAAATAAAAAATATTTTGACACCACTCTTAATCCATTATGGCGAAGTCTTGAAGTTTCTTATGTTTTTCTATAGTATGGAGAATATGAATGAAAGTTAATAATTAAAAAGTAAAAAATAAATTAAAACAAAAAAAAGCTTCTTTTAAGAAAAGCTTACATTTAAATGCTCTAAAAAGAAGAAAATAAAATGTTCCTTAAAAAAATGTTAACTATCTACTTATAGACTCATTGTACACAATTTATATGATCATAAAAGTTTGTCACGCAATTTACTTATGTAAATCAGCTAGTAACTATTTAGTTGACTAACTTAATCTGCTAAGTTTTATTTTGTTAAAATGTTGGTTTAATTAAATACTTATAGGTACTTAGTAAATCTCGCGACAAGCTTTTATGATCATATAAATTGTATATAATGAGGATATAAGTAATTCGTTAATACTTTAAAGGAAAATTTGATTTTCTTCTTCTTCTTAGAGCATTTAAATAAAAGTTTTTTTGTTTTAGTTTATTATAGAGACGGTCGGAGTCATGACCTATCCCACTGCAGTGCGGGTTGATGTTATGAGAAGAGTAGACGTCATTTACCACGACGGAGATTTTACGACCAGACAGGACGTCAGCTAACCAGCGGTAAAATTTACTGTGCGGCCGTAGGATGGAAGCTTGTTTAGGAGACCTGCATGTTACTAGAAATTCACGACTTGACTTGATTTTCAAGCTACTTGACTTGACTTGACTTTTCGAAATTCAAGTCAAGTAGTTACACATCAAGCAACTTGAAAATCAAGCTTTTCAAGCTAACTACTTGATTTTTCTTGAAAAAATAATTCTTTTTTGATATTAATCTGATTAACTGCCAAAGCGCAATAACAATAAAAATATGTGTATACGAAGATGTAATCTTTTATTAAAAAAAAAAACATCCAAAAACTAAAACTCCAACAAACTTAGCTAAATAATGAATGTAATAAATATTAAATAAAAATACGAAATATTCTCAATTCTGACAATAATACGTAGAAAAACAACGAACTCAAATGGGGGTGGGTTGGCTCAGTGGTTAGAGTCGAGGGCGCGTGACCGTGACCGGGTTCGATTCTCGTTAGAGGCGGAAATTTGTTTCTGGTTTTTTCAATCAAAAGTAAATATCCATAAAAAGATGCTCAGCGACGAATCCCCACCTGAGCCTTCACTGTTGGCTTCTAATTAATAGTGAGTGATAGAAACAGTAACAAAGCCTACACAGTCACGAGGCTAATGACCAGAGCAATCGATGCCGATGACACAGAAGTAAAAGAAAATTAATATCCTCATTTGCCATCCATGATTTGAGACACATAAGACTTCTAACGGAGTTATCACCTAATCGATTTCTTGTTTTGGTAAGAGTTAAGGCAGCTGTAGAAAACTGCCTTTCAACTGGAGCTGAAGAAGCTGGCGTTGCCAAAAAGTATTTGGCCATTACCTCAAGGTTTGGAAAAATATATTCGTGTCTTTTCCACCATTCTGAAATATCTTCAGTACTGTCCCTTGCTGCTTGAGTACTGTTTATAATCTGTTCATCGGTTTCGTCTTGATCAGGTTTATGGTCAAGTTCCATAGCCCACGAATCTAGTCTATCGAGCAGCATATTCATGCAAAAATGATGGAAATGCTCTTAAATCATTAAGGTACTGGCAAACTCGTTCATTAACGACCATTCTGTGTCGGTTGGCTTTAAAGTTTTGAAGTCATCGGGTGTCTGCTTGCTGTCGTAACCTCGGTGATTCCTCTATTCGCATCTTACAGATCGATATCAAGTAATATCAAGTAGTTTGATTTTACTTGATATCAAGTCAAGTAGTTTAGATCTAAAATCAATTCAAGTCAAATATCAAATTTTCAAAAGCTTGAGCTTCCAAGTCAAGTCAAGTATTTAAGAAAAAACTCAAGCTACTTGACTTGATGAATCCCTACATGTTACAGCTGATCAAATGCCTTTGATATATCGAGAGCAAGAACGTGAGCCTCGATCGTTTTCAGGACCAGGCTCGTCAACAGGGCTTGCCATTTTATATAACCCCATTTCTGACTGCACTACGTAAAAACGCAAAAATATTCACTGTGAACAGGAGTACACCTGACTGATTATCACACAGTTGAACATACTTGTTAAAATTCACAAAAAGCTAAAATTCCAGCATCACTCTTCGTATGTTTGTTTATCCTGGAAGAGTACACCGCAAACAAAGCACATTTTGTGGTAGCGGGTACAAACAGATAAAATACTGTTACGACTCTCTTTTATCATATCAGCTCTGCGTGCGTGTACAGCCATGTATGTATGTTTCTAGGTAATATCCATGCTCATGCGATTTAGCCCGGAGAACCATAGAATGCCATAGAAAATAGTTTCCCATTTACCATTACTGTATGTAATTGTTTCTGAAATCAAAATACAAGTGTACGACGCCTGCTATTCTCTAGTATCTACTATTACAAGTATCTTCAGATAAGCCTCTTTTCCTCACAAGTTGATAGCCGTAGAATAATCTCTGATGTTTTCAAACAATTAAGAAAACGTTTCCGCTATTTGTTTATGTTGGTCAGAGGATGTCTATTGCGCCAAACCATCCACTTGATAACTCCGTATTTTTTGTACCATTATATTTTGTTACTAACATATTACGCCAAAAGCGACATTATTGCTCTAACCCTTCCCAATAAAATGGAAATAATCTGGCGTAATACTTATGCCACCTATAACTTCGGAACCAATAAAGCTACGGGCATGCACCCAATGCGATATTTTATTGCTCATTTTCTGCTCACGATATAAGAATGTGATTTGCAAATTCCCAAAATCACCTCCTAAACCTCTACCAGATTCCTCACCGCCAAAAAAATATAAAAACGCTAAAAATCGTTTCTCTTACGTAAGACATATTGGATAATGTATAGCTGAACATAAAACGATTCTATTGCTCTACCCCTTCCCGAAAAAATGGTGATAACCTGACTTAATACTTAACTCAGATCAGCTATATCTAAACATATGCCTCTTTAAGCAGTAAAGATACGAGCCTGTAACCAACGCCATAATGAATTACCGATATAGTCGTATGGAGAATACGGACTTGGACTGAAGGCAGAAACTATTAGATAACATGATTTCATTATTTATACGAGGGTTGCTCGACCTGCGGCGCACTGATGATCGCTAATAAGCGTGAATCAGCTGTCTGCGTACTGGTGGATTGACGGAGATATAGAGTAGCCCTCGTATATCGACCCTCTTATGCAGGTGGCATAAAAGCGCGCCCATCTGGTTAGGTGAAGTGAATGCGCCTTTGCGTTCCGCTAACAAGTTTGCTGCTTTTTAGCAGCGACTTCCTTTGGTTTGCCGTTACCTCCGGGTACCAGACGGTGCACAGGCAGATCTTTTCTGCCGCCTACTCTCTTCATTATTTATGTTTGTTATTCGCACGGCAATAAATAAAGCGTATTCAACATTTGCAGTCATTTATAAATAGTGTATTAGTGTTGTGGTAGTGTTGAGCTACAATAAAGGGTGATTTTTCTCACGGGCTGGTTGGTATATTATTATTACAAATTATTATTGAGATAATATCATCTAAGAGGTAGTTCAAGAATAACTGATTGTTGAGCTCTCAGCCTGAGGGCCTTTGATTTGTTGTTCCTTGTAGATATACCTTGAGCAAGTCTGGGTATTCTGCAAAGTTCTATATCTGGAGAGGACCCTCGCATTTTGGTGACCATTGCACTCCTCATCATTAGACCATTATTGTCAGGTGGTGTAGCGAAGGGAGATTAGTAACAATCGCGATACCGTAGTCGGTACTGTAAAAAGCTTTTCTATCTTTAGATAGTTGTATGAGGAACCACGACTGGTGCTGTCCCCAGAGAAATCGGTGGCGATCATTCTGCGAGGCCCAAGAGCTAGGAGAGACAGCATAACTTGCCCGATCAGAGGAGGGTGGCTCAAATAAAAAGGGTTAGTTGTGTACCTAGGTATCACGTTGGAAAACTAGAAGACTTTTGGGAAGCTTCTCAAGAGAGTGACAGCCAAAGCGAAAAAGAAGGTAGCAACTCTTTCCCGGCTTATGCCAAAGTGGGTGAACCTAGTAGCAGTAAAAGGGCACTCCTGTACTCAGTAGTTCAGTCAGTGATTCACTATGGATCCTCAGTAAATCAAAAACCCATTCTGAGGAAAAAAACCGCAACAGACGTTGGATATTCTGCAGAGGAAATCGCTGCTAAGGATAGCTGGCGCATACCGTACCCCATCGAGCAGAGCTCTACAGGTTATTACGGCAACATCACCCCTATATCTTTTAGCGGAAGAAAGGGAGCGAAGATCTCCCAACTGCGCGACTCAGCATGTTTAAAAAATGGCAGCAGCTATGGGTGACGCTATGGAAAAAGAGGCTGATACCATTCTTAAGGAGGTGGGTGTAATGTAAACACAGAATAACGTGCTATTTCCTAGGAAGGAGCCTGATTGCAGGCGGTGTCAGGCCATGGACCTTACAAGGTATATAGATACCGAATAGATGAAGCAATTGATGAAATGTGGCATCCATCACTGCCTGAGGATCTCACCGCTGAAAATATGGTGCCTGTGGTGTTATCGATCGGGATACGATGGAAGATCTTACATAAGATGATACCAAATGTCTTGAAAGTGAAAGAGTCGGAAGAACGCAAACACATGGAATAGAAGTTACCTCATCCTGAGCTGCGAAGAGTATCGTTCACGATGATGTCCAGTGCAGGTAGAGATAGTGGAGGTAAGGAGAGAGCAAACAAGGGTTAACCGGTCAAGCCATGATGGCATGTCGGGTGGACGCAACTGCGTCCGCTGGACATATGACATCAGAGGACTCAAGCTGGTACAAGGTCTATACAGGGTGTCCCAAAAAATAGTGTCAAGCGGAAGTCCAGAGATAGAGCACACCTAGAAGTATCTGAATCACCCCCATATATGTTATGCAATTTTTTGTAGTTTCCGAGTTATGAATTTTTTTCTGAATTTTGAAAATCCTCTACCTCGACAACTTAAAACTGTTCCAAAAGAAAAATTAAAAGAATTTTCCAAATTATCTTTTTTGGTAATTAATCCCCAAGAGTCTACTGTTCATTCATAAAATAATCGGCTTCGTAACTTTGATGAAAGTTATAAAAATTTTAGTGTAGAGTGAAAAAATTACGATCTGATAATTATAACTTAAATCTTCGACTCGCAATTAAAAATCCAAAGAGGTGATTCCATAATTTCTAAGCAGGTCTAAAAACTTCTTCAGACTCTCAGCTATTATAATCATTGAAGAAAAGTAGTACTTAACGGGGCTACTTTCGCTCTAATTGACCTTCAAAGAGAAGAGGCGAAGATTTCTTGAAATTAGCGATGTGTTTTTCAATTCATCAATAACTTATGTTAACGCGTTAATAGCAAATTGATTGTCAGTACCGCAATAATAAACGTTAAAAACGTTGCATAAATTGAACATTTATTAAAAAATATCCTATTTCTTGCTAAAAAACCACAAGAAGCGCATTTTTCAAAACCGGTTTTTACCTGAGCGCCAACAAAAAGGGCTAACGCTAACGCAGTAAACGATGGCGATGTTAGAAAGAGATAGCTATGATATTGTTGTGACATCTTTTCAAAATGTGTCATTGCATAAGATGTTTTCGTTGTCTTTATTCAATCGTCTGTCTGTCTTTGCGGCTTTAAAACGATACGCTTTTGTTTGGATTGGTGTTGTTTCTGTTGTCTGACTATTTGGCTATTCCTACGGACCTTGAGTGCACGACAACTGAATTTAACGATGCTGTTTTCTGCAAGAGACTATGCAACAAATGGATAGTTCGTGGTGGACCCACTGAATGGCCGCCACGGTCACCTGACTTAAATCCGATAGAGTTTTTTGTTTGGGACTACTACAAAAAACTAGTTTAAGAGCGTCGAAACATCAGCGAATTACGCAACAAATTAACACAGGCTGAAGAAACAATAAAAAACAATCAAAGAGCTTTTGCTAATTTAAAAAACAATTTTTTCAGATGATGTAGATTATGCATCGAACAAGAAGGTAGACATTTTGAAAATTTCTTGTGAAATTTAATAAACTTAGTGAAGAAATTTGATAATTTCGATTCATTTTACAATTTTTCACTTACAAAAAAGAAGTCATACATGTAAAAAAAACCTTAGCAAAGTGACACAGGTGGTCATCTATCGATATTCTGTTCGCCCTGAATGTGTTTTATTGCGGCACTGACAATCATTCGACTATTAGCACCCTAAACTTAATTTAAAATCCCATCGCTAATTTCAAGAAATCTCCACCTCTTGTCGTTGAAGGTCGATTGGAGACAAAGTAGCCCCATTAAGTACTCCTTTTTTTTAATGATTATGATAACTGAGAGTCTGAAGAAGTTTTTAGACCTACATAGAAATCATGAAATCACCTCTTTAGATTTTTAATTGCGAGTCGAAAATCTAAGTCATAATTAACAGAACGTAAATTTTTCACTTTACACTATAATTTTCATGACTTTCATCAGATGTACTAAGCCGATTCCTTTATGTAATGAACAGTAAACTCTTAAGGGTTAATTAGCAAAAAAGATAATTTGGAAAAGTCTTTTAATTTTTCTTTTGGAACAGTTTTAAGTTGTCGAGGTAGAGAATTCTCTAAAATTAAGAAAAAAATTCATAACTCGGAAACTACAAAAAATTGCATAACATATATGGGGGTGATTCAGATACTTCTAGGTGTGCTCTATCTCTGGACTTCCGCTTGACACTATTTTTTGGGACACCCTGTATATTAAAAAAAATCTGTAGTAAGTACCGTATTACTCATTGTACAGTTCAATACGTTTTGGTACATTCCTGGTCAGTGCATTGACGTCTCTGGAGCAGAATAGTTTAATTATTATCGATGCTTGTGCTTTAGTGGTTTTTACTAAGTCGAGAGTTCATGGTATATAGTAAACTGTTTCACAGAATTTTTGTATAATCTTGTCTGCTTGTGCTAGTAAGTAGCTTCAGGTCAAATTCAGTTTTGTTGGACGTGAACAGTAGTGTGATCGCGAACATTTTTAATTTTGAGATAATATGCTTTTTGGATGTTTTATGATATCCACATAACGAAAATCTACATCAGTCATTTCCGTCGGTCTGTCTGTCTATCTGGCTGTGTATTGACGTTTTTCTAGTCTCGTAATCTCAGTAGCCGCTGCATGGGTTGTATGTAATGCTTCTGTTCCGTTTTAGTGGTTTTTACTAAGTCGAAAATTCATGGTATATAGTAAACTACTTCACAAATTTTTGTATAATCTTGTCTGCTTGTGCTAGTAAGTAGAGCCAGGCCAAATTCAGTTTTGTTGGACGTGAACAGTAATGTGATCGCGAACATTATTAACTTTGAAATAACATGCTTTTTGGATGTTTTATGATATCTACATAACGAAAATCCACATCAGTCATTTCCGTCGGTCTGTCTGTCTATCCGTCTCTGTTGACGTTTTTCTAGTCTCGTAATCTCAGCAGCCGCTGCATGGCTTGTATGTAATGGTTCTATAATTTTGAAAATAGGTTGAATGGAGACGGAGAAAATTATCATAACCCCTCCAAACTTCATTTATAGGCGTTTCCTGATCATTTTCCATTTGTTTCCTGGAAGGGGTTAAATTGAGATGGTAGGGTGTTTGAAAACCCAATACATTATTGTATTTACTGTACATTGCGCTGAAAAAAAAAAATGACATTGGTGGTAGCGTGTGCCTGTTAGACCTATCCGAATGTTGCCTTTGATTTTTATATCTGTGGAATAATCTGATACACGCATATTACATATTACAATCCTATAAGGTGGAACTTGATTATGATGAAATTGTGACACCGTATTACTACCGTGGAAGATATGGTAACAGTATATCTTTAGAACTCTTGCCAGTGCTTTAAGAGAAATTAACAAAACACGAAAAATTTCAAAATCGCTAAAATTTCGTTTCTCGATGTTTCAAAGGTCATTATTGTCTATTTTTTTTATGACGATGGTGTAGGGATAAAGGAACTCTATTTTTTGCTAGCACGGATAATCTGAGGGAGTACTTGACGCCATTTTTTGTGATTTGTTAACATAAGGGCCTCTAACATTTCAGCCTGTTGTTTGAAGGCGCACCATAAACTAGCGCGATATGAATTACCACTGTATGTATTTATATGATGCTGAATTCTAATCATAATATGCAATCTATAATTCAATCAAATAGCTAGCGTGGCCTACGCGCTAAAGGCAATTATTTGAGGCGAGAAAATCGGCTGCTGGCGCATTCCGACAGTCATAAACTATGCTAAAGTAAGATTTACAGCGTTAACGTCAAATATCCCAAACTGAATTGGGCACAAGTAATGGAGTAATGGAAATCCTTTCGGAATTGCGGCCTTGCATCAAACCTAGCAGCAGTAGGGATTACTAGAGAGACGCTTGCATTATTTAGGGCCATCCAGAAAAGCAGCTGTTATCCCTAATACCCCAAAGACCGGATTTGGAACCGATTCTCTAAGCAACATAGACGACAGTGGCGTAGCAAAATTTCTCACTATCTTATTTACCAACGTATTTTGCCGATTTAAATGTTTTGTCTGCGTTTGCAACCATTGGCATTCACTTATATCTTTAGAAAAATTGCCAGTGGGATCTTTGCTTTACGTCAGTTCTAGTTTTTTTGGTTATCTATCTACTAGATACTATTAGAAGTTGCAGTCAGATTTAATAGACTTGCTAAACAGTGACAATTTAACACAAATATACGATTATCATTACTGAGACGTGCCTTTTTGCTTAGAGGTTCAGCATGTTTATTGCCTGTCATGTATTGCTTTACTTTTATAGGATATTTCGTAAAACAATTTCCTATCTAGATCTCTTTCTAATCATAGAAGCATAAATTTTAGTCTATACAGGCGACGACTAGGCAGACAAGAGAAGGCACTAACTTGCCCCCTCCTGAAAGTTTCACAATGTGCTTTTGGGGTTCTCAATGGTGTTTATTTTTTCAGTATAAATAAATTATTGATGATATTTTTGGAACATGGTTACTGACAGCGATAAGAGAAAAATAAATAAGGTATTATGATAATCTTGGAAACGCGTTAATGAATATATCACCTACAAGAATACTATATATTGATTGAAGCATTTCATAATCTTGGGGCAAACTGCTCAAGATTTTCGTCTTCTGAAAGAAGCATCTCAGATGTATAGGCATTCGGTAATTTTACGTTATGCCGGGCGCTATATATGTAGTAGCTGTTAAAATTCATGTTGAAAAATACTGATTACTACAGTATATAAAAAAGTATATACATACCTGCACCTTTGAACTAGAAGAACATATTATTCTTCTAGCTGGTCCGCCATTGGTCATGTCCCATTCACAACTACTTACATAAATACAGGGTGGCCAATCGGGTGACGATAATAATTTTTTTTTAGATAGCCCGTACCGAGACCTATCCAAAGCACCCCCATGTATGTGTACCGATTATTGATAATTTTCGAGTTATGATTTTTTTCTGAAAACTTAAGAGATTTTCCAGTTTTTCCAAGAAATCGTCAAAAACAAAAACAAAAATGCTTTTTGGCTTTTATTTTTTTCAGCAGTTATACTCAGTGTTGAGCCTATTTTAATATTCTATAGAGAGAACCTGTACATCCGAACAATAATTAAGTACATTTTGGGGCCAAAGTTTGAAATCTCTGTTTTTAGTCAGGAGACCAAAACCTTCAAAATAAAATTAAAAATACTTATGCATGGTTCTGGAGCTCCAATCTAATCTTAAAAACTCTGCAGGACATTGCACTTTCGAAATAATAATGAAAAAAATAGCACTTATGGGGGCATTTTGCGCCATAGGTGACTGTTAAAGGTAAAAAGGTGATAATTCACGATTTCCCAAAATGATTTAAAAAACTATTATTTTACTTTATTACGACAACTTAAAGAAAAAAACTCATAACAACTAATAAACATGATAATCATTGATGTTTTAATCACTTTTGATAAAAAAAATTAATACCTGTGCTTTTTGCTGTGTACTATTGAACTTCTGCTAAATTAAGTTGTATGGAAAGTTAACAAAGGAAAAGAATAATAAAACAACAGTCTGACTTTTAATTCCATGGCGGAATTACCTGGAAAGCGTTATCGTAGCATACGTCATCCCTTACTTCCCACACCGATAGGTGAGGGGAGGATTGTGATTGTGAAAATTTTCAATTTTGAGGTAATAGGTTTTTTGGGCGTTTTATGTCTACATAACGAAAATCCGCGTCACTCATTTCCGCCATTCTGTCTGCCTGTCGGTCTGTCTGTCTGTATGCGTTCTTCTAGCCTCGTAATCTCAGTAACCGCTGCATGGACGGATGAAATTTGGACAGCAATATGCTGTGGGGTCTCAGTAGGTAATGCTGCTATAATTTTGGAAATCGGTACATGGGCGGCGGAGTAATTAAAACAAAAATTTCAAATATTCCTCAAACTTCGTTTTTTGGGTGTTTGGGGGGTGGGGGGTTGAAAAACTGAAAAACTTGTTGTATTCATGATAGGCTGTTTACTGACCTGTCAAGAAAGACCTAGCGATATAAATCACCTTTTTAGGTCCATCCGAACATTGCCTTGCCTATTACCGAAAATCAATTAACACAAATGCGCTTCGCCGACATGAGCTCGCAAAAAGCTACTCTGGAAGAAAGGGATGGCGTATGCTACGACATCGCTTTCCAGGTAATTCTGCCATGAAATTGGAAGTCAGATGATTGTTTATTATTCATTTCCTTTGTTAACTTTTCATACAACTTAATTTAGCAGAAATTCAATAGTACATAGCAAAAACACTTCAAAAATCACAATTTGGGTATTAGTTTTTTTATTAAAAGTCATCAAAACATCAAATATTATCAGTTTTATTAGTTGTTACGAGTTTTTTTCTTTAATTTGTCATAATAAAGCAAAATAATAGTTTTTTAAATCATTTTGGAAATTCGTGAATTATCACCTTTTTACCTTTAACACTCACGTTTGGCGCAAAATGTCCCCATAAATGCTACTTTTTCATTATTATTTCGAAGGTGCAATGTCTTGCAAAGTTTTTAAGATTAGTTTGAAGCTCCAGAACCAGGCATAAGTATTTTTAATCTTATTTTGAAAGTTTTGGTCTCCTGACTAAAAACAGAGATTTCAAACTTTGGCCCCAAAATGTACTTAATTGTTGTTCGGATGTACAGGTTCTCTTTATTGGATATTAAAATAGGCTTAATACTGAGTATAATTGCTGGAAAAAATAAAAGCCAAAAAGCATTCTTGTTTTTGTTTTTGACGATTTCTTGGAAACACTGGAAAATCTCTAAGTTTTCAAAAAAAAAATCATAACTCGAAAACTATCAATAATCGGTCCACATACATGGGGGTGTTTTGGATAGGTCTCGGTTCGGGCTATCCAAAAAAAAATTATTATCGTCACCCGATTGGCCACCCTGTATATTGCATATCGCATCAACACTTGGTACTTACATACGAACGTCTGTATGAGGTTCCCACCACCCCAACTCCATAACAATCCTTTTATGAGAGTATAGCAATATGACACGCTAGTAACATTTTGAATGATTAATAAATAATAATGGAGCCTACCGCGATCAGTCTACTAACATTGGTATCAAGGACGTGCATAAGGTACTTAATTCATATCTCTGTGATGGAAGGCAATATGTAAAACTCGGTGAGGTAGTGAGCAGTGAACTAATGACTAATTCGTATGGGGCACCGCAGAGATCGTTTCTAGGTCCATTGTTCTACGCGCTCTATGTACTAAATTTAAAGGCAGCAAACTTGAAAGCCAGGCACACACAAAAACACATGAAAATATCACTTTTTATTGTAATAAGTGTTCAAATGTTGCATGTTATACAATGATATATGCGATTTTCAAATTCGTGGCGGTCAGTTGCAAAAACATGTTGTGGGATATCATGGCAACTTTCGATAATGCGTTGACGAAGGTCATCCAACCTGCTCGTCAGGAATTTTAAAATTGTGTGTATCATTGTTTGGCCATTTGAACACTTGATGCAATAAAAAGTAATATTTTTGTATGTTTTTGTATTCTATTTGAACAAGGTACAGCCCGTTCACACGGTGCGATCAAATCGCCTTTTTGATAATTTTAACGAATCGGCACAAACCGAATGATATATTATGTTCACACAGAAAACGGTTGTAAACAGATTTTCAGCCGATTCCGGGTTTTCCGTTCATTCTTGAATAGTTTTCTTGCGAATGGACGTAAATTAAATACGCTTATAATTTTGTATTGATATCGTCCAAGGAGCCCTAGATTACTTGACAGAAAACTTTTGATTCGTCCTATTATAAATCAAAGGTCTCATTTGGGTGCTTACGACCTATTAGGTTTTATTCCCGAATGAGCTATTCGGGTATTCGTGTGAAAAATTACCGAAACGGTGATTTGACCGCATCGTGAGAACGGGCTGTTAAGATACATAAAGATTCTAATTTTCTCCGAAACGAATCGAACGATTTAAAAAAATCAAATGTCAAAGTAATGGACTTCAATGTACCTTTGAAACAAGAAATTACTCGATACCCCTTCTCATTTAAAATTCTTAAGAGGCTGATCCTGGTGGGCAGAGGGTACAAGAGGGTGAAGTAGTTTTTGGTTAAAAAGTTGTCTCCCTTGACAAGTCTCGGAGTTTTTTCTTTTAATCTGCGGTTTTGGAGAAATCCGTGGTGGTAGGTTTCCAAATGAACACCCTGTATATATTTTTGTGTGTGACAATCGCATTTCACTGACCAATAACTATAATCACATTCACTAAAGCAATTAACGTTTTGAGTATGTGGGAAGCTTTCCCAAATGTATAGATTATTTGACAAAAAATCAAGTCTCGAAATAAGACTGAGGATACCTACCTAATTATCACAGAACGACCGCATTTTGTTTAGCCTAAAAGCTCTGAAGTACTATACTCTGGAAAATTGGAAATAACGACCCAATGGATTTCGATATCAACTTCAGGACACATCCAGGAGGAACAAAAAGCCATTCCGTTATCGGGACTAGCAGGGATAGGACGGAGCCATCGAAGCAAATAGCGACGCGGCACATCGTATCGACTCGAAAGAACTATTGCCTACCCGGCCGTAAATCACCTAGAACAACACCGAATAATCTCTGTTACTGCTAGCTTTCGACACGACGCCATTTTCGAAAGATCTGGATGTTTCCATTGGTTGCCTTGCCACCAATTCGGCTGGTGATAGTCCAATAGTATTAGCTGTTTAGCTACTTCTACCTCTTGTAAGTCGTCACCTAAATTCAAGAGCATCTTTTACCAGAAAAAAGAAGTTTTTTTATTCGCAGCGTAGAAGAAGTAGCTTGTCATATGAGTTAAAATGGCATCAAGAGGCTTGACGCAGTGCTTTCCGCACATTCTCAGTAGTTACATATATTTTGGAGTTAATACCATTTACGTCTTACCCAATAGACCTGAAATGTTCACAACAAGAGTTATTCGCAAAACACTCGGGCCTTGTTTCATATCCCAGCATCCAAGTATATCGATGGAGCCACCACTGTAACCGGCAGTTTATTGACGAGTAGATATGCTCAATTTAAAGCAACTCGAATAATATTTTACACCCGAATGATGTTTTAAGTGAACGATCATTATAGTAGCGTTTGCCCCATGCTCTATATGGCACAAAATGGCAACGCTGTTCATTGACAGCTTGCCGAAATAGTAAGGCTTTTTTCGCGAGATCTCGATGTAAAATGAACCGGGTATGGACAAGTGACAAACCGCCTCCGTATTGACATAACAAAATGTCACCCGCCAGTAGTGTCATATTCGAATGACGTCACATCCGTCTTCCCCTATCCCCGTTTGACGCGAAAATTTCCAGTTCTGTACCCGGTAGTACACAGTGTTGGACCGAGATCTCGCGAAAAAACCTTAATATAACTATTATCTGGCCAACGGTTCTGAAGCTACGGGCTATCCGTAAGAGGGGTATAGTTGTAAAAAAAACATGGCCGATTTCATTCATAAAATAGCCATGGGCTTGCGGATTTTACGTGAATACTTCAGGGCTATGAAGCGTCTTTCCTTTTGTATAAATGCCCATTTTTAAATAAGATAATAACAATAATAACAACAAAAAAAGTGTACCTAACAAGCTGACAAGACAATAAACTCGACAAAACAGATATTCCAATAGTTTCTGTAGAAAGATTATAAACACGACACACAAAATTCCACTGACATTTCGATATTACCAGACATAGAGAGAGACAGGATGAAGATAAAGTTGGTGGCAGGGCCACAACATAATAAACAACCAGCATTATATGTCCGAGGATTTCCCATATAAAAATGGTCCCCCACAAAATTTGACCTTGGGAGGATTTATGGATGATTTTACGGCTGTGAAGTTTGGGTAGAGATGCGAAAATAAAAATATCGATACCGGTACCAACTCGATATTTTCTAGCCAAATAGCCGCGTTTGGTTCGTACAGAGCATTTTGTGCAACTGGTTACACCCCTCAATAATTTTATAATTATTTTCGATACCGATACAAAAGTATCGATACCAGCTTGGAATGCCTCAAAAAGTATCGATGACAAAAATACTCGATATTAGTGCAGAAGTATCGAAGTACCGTTACCATCCCTACCAAAAATCATCCAAAAGTGGGGATGCGCATGTAATTTCCTCCAACTTGAGTTATTGTGCTGGTTGTTTATTATGCTGTGGCAGGGCGGTTAATAGCAAGATTTAATCTCCATGGCAACGGCATGGTAACAGATCCTCAACCAATAAGATTCCCTGACAACACGTTGGTTCGTTCGTACAGAGCACGATTCGTGAGTTGTTGCCGATTTACCTGAAGTTGATGATACCTTCAGAAAATATGCATGTACATTTTATCACAGGCGGATAAAGAAATCAGTTATTATATAAAAATACATTAACAACTATATTAAAGTAGCTATAAAAATACGTTAAATTGCTGTTACCGTTAATTTTGCTTTTTTTATAAATAAACTTGGCAACATCGAATACTTTCGTCCACATTCCTTTTGTAGCATGATACTACGACACTGACAGATATGATCACTTGGCGGACAGATTTCGAACCGGTCTGCCATGACGTCACCGTGTGACAAAAGTGTACAAGCACATGGCACCAAAGCATTGATTTTTGAAAGTTTTATTTCGTTTCCTGTTATACCTGTCTTAGATATTTAATATTCATACAAAATGAAAATAGCTCATGCACAGTATAATATAAACGATACATATTGCTCCGTATCTGAATAAAAAATTGGTGAAATAGTTATACAGAGAATTGATATTAATTGACGCCTGCCCCGTTTGCAGTAGTTCCGAGCGTTCTGATCTGAAAATTTGAATCTATGTACTCAAAAAAATTTACATTGTGGGAAAAGAACAGAGCCAGAGCGGTCTGGACGTATTTTTCTGAAATCTCATATAAGAGGTCGATTGGAGTGCCTAGTGAAACCATCTTTTTGTGGAAAAACTTCTCGGGTGGGGGGTGGAATTTTTATATACTCCATTCAGGAGCCTTTGATTACCGTTCTTATTTTTTATATATAGATTATGATGTTGCGTCACCAGCTCTTCAAGCCAATTTGCATATGTATTTACTGTATAATTCTCTTAATAAAAGGTAGACAAGAAATAAATAACATGATTTTGTCATTAGAGGTTTTTAAAAATCATAAACAAGCATAATGGCATTATGTTTATGGCGAATGAATATTAACTTTTTTCTGTTAATGATTGGTGGAAAAATACTGTAACATACTGTATATTATGGTATTCGTGTATTTGTATTACTTGTCATTGGTTGTCAAACATGATGTAAAGTCAAAGTGCTAGGTTAGATCTTTTGAAGTGTAAACGTCATCGAATCATCTAGAGTTTTCGAGAATGACGGATGGATTCTAGAAATGTCATCGA
This sequence comes from Callosobruchus maculatus, assembly GCA_951848785.1. Taxonomy (NCBI): domain Eukaryota; kingdom Metazoa; phylum Arthropoda; class Insecta; order Coleoptera; family Chrysomelidae; genus Callosobruchus; species Callosobruchus maculatus. Next base: position 9,030,095 of record CATOUR010000026.1, on the reverse strand, counting down.
ATCCTCTAGATGGTTCGATGAAGTATATATAAGGCTACGGGTAGCGTAGTGGAGTCAGTTGAGTTGAGATCTAGTTGAGATAAGGTTAAGAGTTATTGTATTAAGTTCTGAAGTAAAACGGTGAAAGTTACGTCGAGTTTGATTCCCTGGCTGAAGAAAAAGAGGCCGTCGTGACAATTGGTGCCAGAAGTGTGGGATTATTCATCGAATCAAGCCAGGAAAAGGAAAGAAGAAGTGAGTACAGTGTCCATTAATGCCAGTAACCAGAGCTATGGCATCCGAAATGAATGCATTGATGACTATGCTACAAGAAATGGGAAACAGATTAGAACAGAGTGCAGCGGAAACGAGAGCTAGATTAGATCAAAGTGCAGCTCAATCGAGAACAAATATGCAAGACCTAGAAGAGAAGCTAAAGCAACACCAGGACGAGGCAGTCGTGAACCTAGAGGAGAAGCTAAAGCAACACCAGGACGAGGCAGTTGTGAACCTAGAGGAGAAGCTAAAGTACCACCAAGATGAGGTAGTCGCAGGTTTGAAGAGTGACTTGAAAAGTGGACAGGACCTGGTAATGACTAGATTGGAGGAGCAGAGGCAAGCCGTAAGTCAGGCGTTAGAAAATCAAGATCAGCGTATTAGTGCTATAGAGACATCGCAAAAGATCGTTGAGGAACAGCTGCAGCAAGTGAAGGATCAAGTGAAGGAAATCGTGAGAGACGAAGTGCGAGAACTTAGTGGAGGTGAGCGTGAACAACTACAGCAGGTGAAAGATCAGGTCAAGGAAATGATCAGAGAGGAGCTGCGAGAACTTAGTGCAGATGAGCGTAGTTTAACATCTGCAGCACCCGCTTTTCCTGATAGACACAGTGGCGTAGTAGCAAAGCCCTATCCGTACAATGGCAAAATGTCCTGGGACATTTATTATATGCAATTTGAAAATATCGCACGTATGAATAACTGGTCAAATGAAGAAAAAGCTTGTGTGCTGACATCCATGCTAAGAGACTCTGCCGCAGCTATTTTGGAAAATCTCTGCGCATCAGACCTACGTGACTATGATAAGATAACATCTGCACTAAAGTTACGCTTTGGAGATGCACACTTAACAGAGCTGTTGCATGGCCAGTTGCATAACCGGACACAACAAGCGAAGGAAGATTTAACCACATTTGCATACGAAGTCCAAAGCTTAGCTAAACGAGCATTCGTCAGCAGTCCCATCGAGACGCAGGAATACGTCGCTGCTCGCCAGTTTGTCGAAGGCATTGCAGACGCGGAAGTTCAACGAATGGTAAAACTATCCAGTCCCATAAATTTACAAGATGCTGTGATCAAGGCTTTGCAAATTGAAGCTGACATAAAAGCCATGCGAATGACAAGGAGGGTGCGCGCTGTCGAGCAAGATACAGAAGCAGAAGTCAGGGCCACACCGTTTATTTCAGGAAGAAGAGGTGCTAGCTTCCAAAGAAACACAGTTCGCACAAGCCTAGAAGGAGCTGAAAAGTTTACATGCTGGAAATGTGGACAGAAGGGGCATCTTAGGGTAGGCTGCCGCACCCAGGCTGATAAGATACAAACGGATGAATATGCGAACAAAATGAAATCTATGCAAGACACGATAAACTCAATGAAGGAGCAGTTTGACAGAGACATAAAGAATTTAGTAAAGAAGAATGAAGAAAGTATTGCCAAACTTCAACAACAACACGGAGTAGCCATGAGGGAACTTAGAGTAGACAGGGATAGGATGAAGCAGTTGCTTGCCTCTCAGGAAAGGAGAAGTATGCATATTAAAAGCAAGTTTGAAACGAATAGAAAGAATCTGCTGAAGAAGGACGAACAACACGAAATAGCCTTGAGGAAGCTCAATAAAGAAAACTCTGCTTTGAAGGGCGAAATCAAGTGATTGAAAGCTTTGAATCAGTTGAAGAAATCAGAGAGGGAATACGATCAAGTTAAAGACGAAAATGCAATGCTCAAACAGAAGATAAATCAGATGGAGGCTGAGTATGCATTCTGTAAAAAGAACTTGAACAAAGCGAATGACAAAGCCAAAAGGGTCGGTATCAAGAAGAATGAGTTGAGAGAAAGGTTGGCGCAGCTTGAAGCAGAAAACAAGTAGCTGAGAACAGATTTGAGCGCCGAGGTCGATGATGCGAAAAAGCGAAAGGAAGATTTGTCTAAAGCAAGAGAAGTTGATAGTAAAACTAAACAGCGACTGATGAATTTGGAAAACGAGAATGCTCGACTGAAAAAAGAGCTGGAAAACGCATTGACTGAAGTAGAGTATGGTAGCTCCAAGATGAAGCATATGAAGAATGAAAACAGTAACGTGGAGCAGAAGACTACACAGCTGGAAATTGAGATCGATAAGAAGAAGAGAGAACTGAGTAGGGTTACTGGGGATACAAAGAAGGGTGTGTCCGCAATATTAGCGAAGCCATTTTACGATGTAAAGTTAGAACAGAGATCGGCACAACTGAGGAAAGAAAACCCGAGGATAGGAGCAGAGTTTGGCGCTGCACTCAAGGACGCATCATGGGGTTTGGACCAGACCACGCAACTCAAAAGCGAGAATGTTAAGCAAAAGAACAGGATTGTGCAGGTGGAAGACGAACTCAGCAGGCTCATAGAGGAAGTGAAGAATAGCCTGGGTGATGGGAAGAAGGAAGTGTCGATAGGTGACAGTCGTCAAGGCGAAAAGGTGCAACTGAAGAAAATGATAACAGAGCTAGGAAAAGAGAATCCTGCTGGAGCTGAAAATGAGAATCGCAAGTTGGGCAAAGAATATCGCAGTTACGAGATGATCTGGTATGGTCTTGCAACAGACGACGGAAGGAACGGTAGATGTCCGAAGCTACAACGCCATGAGGAGGAACCCTACGTGGTGATGAAGCGCCTCAACGACGTAGTCTACAGGTTATGTACGGAAAGTGGAAAACCGAAGGTCGACTATGCTGATGTCTGTGGTGATACAAGAATCGAAGTTGTTCGTCGAGGACGCCGAACGCTAAGGGGGGAAGAATGTAACATACTGTATATTATGGTATTCGTGTATTTGTATTACTTGTCATTGGTTGTCAAACATGATGTAAAGTCAAAGTGCTAGGTTAGATCTTTTGAAGTGTAAACGTCATCGAATCATCTAGAGTTTTCGAGAATGACGGATGGATTCTAGAAATGTCATCGAATCCTCTAGATGGTTCGATGAAGTATATATAAGGCTACGGGTAGCGTAGTGGAGTCAGTTGAGTTGAGATCTAGTTGAGATAAGGTTAAGAGTTATTGTATTAAGTTCTGAAGTAAAACGGTGAAAGTTACGTCGAGTTTGATTCCCTGGCTGAAGAAAAACAGGCCGTCGTGACAATACATTACCAAATTTTCTTATTCTTTATTTATTCAAATATATGTCACAACCGCGTATATGTTAAACATAAAATAAAAACATATCGCAATACAACAATACAATATCTTTCTGGGCATTGTATTTAGCTAGTACAGGTGAATTCTCGTATACTAAAGATTCCTAGTAATAACAGGTTTTTCCTCAATTTTTTTCAAAATGTTTTCACACGATGTATCTGTTTAATAATATATTTGAATTAAAAAGTTTGATGCACTTGTAGTGATGGTTTCTGACGGCCTGGGTATAGGGCACATTATTTGTTGCTCTCTTGTGTTGTAGTTAGGTATTGATTCTGTATATGGGGAAATATATTTTGGACAGACAATAACGACTGAAAAAGTGGTGAATAAGAGCATATAGAACTAGCCTTTCTCTATATGAACTGAAAATGAAATATCAAAATACGTCCTGCAACCTGTAAATCTCCAACCATCTTTTAGCGAATATATATTTTATGTATCTTTTTTTATTCCAAATAGGAAAGGCGCTAGGAAAGCTGGACACACCGTCGCAGGACCCTGTATACTTATTACTTTATACTATTTTACAATGTTAGTGAATTTCAGTTTTCTAATATTCGAAGGTCTCTCTAATTCCCCTATCAAGAATTCGTATTCTGAAATACATTTTGCACCTAGAAAACAAGCTCATCTTTGCTTCATCAGTCACATATACATTCTCTGATAATTTGTTTAAATTTGCAAGACAGTTTTTTTTAATTTTCAAAGCGTTTTTATTATAGTTGGAAAATATATGGCCGAGCTCATTACATTTTGCCAAGCACTCATCTGTATGTTTTTGTAGTCCACCTTCTGTTAAATGGTTGACCCAACTGAGAGAAGTATCTGTGCAATCTGGGATATAACCCAGTTTCTCCTTATTTTTCCACTTAAATGCAATGAAACCTGCCAAATTTTCCAAACCCTCCCAAGTAGCGGTAGTGTGACGAATAGTTTTTACTTTTTTATTATTACATCCCACAACCACACAATAAACCATTGTTCAAATATGTGTTAAACTACAGAATCGCAAATGATTAATGTTTTATCAAACTTTACTACGGTAAACGAGTAAACTCAAGAAAATAAACTGAAAATGTTCGGCTATAACCTATAACTAAACACGTAAACAAAGCCCGTTTGTCACACGCTGACGTCACAGGTGGAAGCGAGACGGAAGACATCATGCGCGTGAGCATACCTTCTAAAGTCGCAGTATCATGCTTTTGTAGCTACAGATCCGCTGGTCACATAATACCTGCGTAACGGGTTGATGTTAGCACAGTATATCCAATACAGTAGCGCAACTCCCCAGAAATCCTGCAGACAATTTGTCTCCGAAAAACAGGCCTCTCATATCCCCACGCCGGCTCCTCAGCACGAGCCGCGAGTATTGCCGTTTACGTCTTGAGCACAGGGTCGGCTTAGCAATTTATTGTCCATACGTGAAGATGTTTTGTACTGATTCTTCTAATTCATCATGGATTCTTTGCATATAAATGGGGTGTAAACACTTTTGTTTAGAAGCAAAACAAGAAATAGTCGGTGTATGAAAGAAAATTGTTAACTCCGAGAAAATAGGTGGTTTTATTGTTTGTAAGTAAATCAACAAAAATGCGAGACTTATTCAACTTTATTTTATCTTATCCTACTTAACCTTAAACATTTAAATAAATATATAAACTTTATAATATCTTATATGATTCAAATATGGCTATAAGTAAAGACGTAGCGTCCAAAATAACATTTATGTCTAGTTATCGCACAACCTTTAAATGTATCTTCATCAATCATCGTAGAGAAACGTTTTGGCACAAAAAAGTGGCAAACAGCAAAACCGATGAAGACCTGTTAGGTGTACATAAAAAAATAAAGATCAACAGGTTTATAACAACGATAAAATATACTAAACTGGTCGTTATTCATAAAAAAATTGCAAAACTGTTTTTTACCTAGATTACCAAGACTACCCTTTCTTCTGTATTTGTATATTACGTATATGAATAGGCATATTGAAGAAAAGACTCCATGTTTGTAGGGGAAAATGATACATTTTTGAAACTAGCATGTTCATTCTTTTTATTGTGAACTCTCTATTTGAGCATCCATTAAAATGGACTTCACTTCCTGCTTAAAATTTCATAATGTCGGAATGCATAATCACATTAAAAATAATGGACTTCACTTCCTGCGTAAAATTTCATAATGTTGGAATGCATAATCACATTAATTTTGTTATTAATCGTGAAAGATCTTTTGAACGTTGTGGTGCTGTCAGGAAACAATGAGAAATTATTAGGAAAGCTAATAATAAGTGGCTGTATGTCACGCCTAAAATTTATCTTTGAGGTAAGAAGGGGACGTGATAGTAATTTTGTGTAAAAACTCAAAGATCTTAGAAAATAATGGGGCGTGACCGCAAAAGAGAAAGAGGTTGAAGAGCAGAACAACTGAAGGATGGTAACCCGAGCGACACGTGTTTCTGCTAATTGGCTTCATCAGGCCCAAACGGATGTCATGTGCTCACATCTGGATGAGGTCACATAACATAACACTTGGTTTCGGGTGTAACCTGAGGAGTCAAGGATGGAAAAAACAAAGCCAGAAGGCACCGAGAAGAGCCAGCCAGCGCATTTGTGGCTTCGGCCGAAAGATCTTTTTGTGATCCGCATGACTCAAAGAATGTATTTGTATAAGCTGGATTAATATTATTAGGTAATAAAGGAGCATATTAAACATTGGAGGAATCGCTTACCTGGCAGCATCTTGAGGAAACTTAAAAAAACTTTAGTCACAGTTTTTGAAATTATTAATACAGCCTACAGCGGCGCAACATTTGACTCCACGCGTCCCGATATCCATATCAACGTCTCACCAAATGCCTTAATCCGGTTCTGTCAAACACACTACCTTCACTCTCATAGACTGAACACGACTCAGGCGATTGCCGTGCTAAACATCCTGCGAACGATGCGCGGGGTGCTATGCGCGAACCACCAAAATTCTGGAGAGTCGCGCTACTGTTATATTGGATATACTGTGATGTTAGGGTGTCTAGTGGCGGCATTTTCTTATGCGTTATACTGCAATGATAGTGGCCTGTTTGCTAGTGTTTGCCTGTATTTTCGGGATAATTAGTATAAACGATGCCGAGACAAATGTGTCACGTGTATAAAAAGGAAGCAAGAAAAGCTAGAAGTGCAAAACTATCCCTTCATAGGTAGGATATGTTGATCGTTAGTCATCGGCGTGGCGTTAGCATTCTTCTGTTTACAAAATCTCGTCACAAAGAATGTCAGGGTTTTGTTTTTGACATACTCAAATATTGGAAACTATATTGTTGTTGTTTACATACATATATAAATTAGTTTTCTATGCGACCCGAAAATGTATATTTTACCCTCAAACTGTCGCTATCATAAATCGTCAATAATGTCTGAAAACATATATCAAAAACTACATCTTTGTTTCCTGCAATTCACAACATGCGTCTGTTTTCATAATTGGTTGCACTTCTTTAAAGTGGGACGAATTTAAGAGAAAATCACACTATTTGGAGATAAACCCAGATTGAGTAGTTTTGAGAGAATAACGACGATATGTTTGATATTAGGCAATACCTACCAACACAAACGTTGTTCTGACTCTATTTCTGCCTATACCAAAACACGATTTGAGGGACGACAGTGTCAACACCTGACAGCTTTGACTTAAATTTTAGAAAAGCTTATGTGTTTTCAAAATTTGGTTACGAGCTGAATAAGCAACATTCTAATTTATTTTTTTGTAGTCAATATAAGTGCTTCTACTGGACCTCTGAGTGTCATATTTCCTGTATAACAAACAGTTTTTCCGTGTATTCAACAAACTCTGTCCGACCACTCACCGAACCGATTTTTCCAAACTTGACAAGTGTTCGCTATGGTAGCGTTTTTAGAGGAAGATTCAATTTAAATCTTCAGCTTATTAGTACTACGCCAATGAATCAAGGGTCGATTTACTATTCATGTGTATTTATTGTTTTTAGGAACATGACCTTCAAAATTTCACTTAACCATTCCACTTCATGATACGCCTTTGTCATTTGAAATCTACTTGTTGACCTTCAATATGCGTCACAGGTATCGGGGGCTGGGGTCGGCCATGTCTGCTAAATTATGAATAAATGTTTCTGCTTAAGGTCACGAACATGTGTGAAAACAACAAATCAGTGATCTATGAATGGCTTGCCAGGTCTATGGGGGTAGACGTCAATGGTTAATACATTTTTCGCTCTCACCAAAATGTTACTTAATATCAGTTGATAATGATTATCACTTTATGCATCACTAGCTATTATGTCGTTATTTCTACAAATTGATTAATTTTCACAGTTTTACCTGTCCATGAACTTTAACATTCTATGTAATCGATATTCAGTTCTAATAATTTTCATGCTCCTATCAAAAGGGGTTTGTCCATTTAAAAAGTATCTGAACAAAAGTTTTAAATAAAAGGTATAAACTCCACATGCCAAATTTGTTTTTCTTAATGAAACACCCTATATGTAACATACAATTTGATTTCCTTTATTTTTCCGTATGCCGACAATGTAGAGATTCATTAGGTTATACCCTAAAAGACATGGCCAGCTTTGTGTAAAAATCTTAGTGTAATCATGACTCTGATGCCTGATGTATTATGTAAAATCAATAACTGCGCATTAACCTCTCAAGGCCAGAATAATGTCTCAGTAATTCCAGTTGGCTGTAACTAATCACATTTTTGATATAGTATCCTATACTATGAGACACTGTGAGATCCTCTCACAGTCGGATATTAGACTATAGTGAACCTTCGGAAGTGTTAAATTGGTGAAAACTTCAACACCTACTTCCAGATTATTCACCTCGCCTCCCCTTGCCTTGCGGTTCTTGAGCTCGCGTCGGAAGCGGTCTTTTGGGGGCGAGTCAAAGGACCGTAGTGACGAACCGACGAGGCGAACTTATCGGTGACAATTCCATCTTCAATACGTGTATTCATTATTACTTAAAGAAATAGTTATGGAGTGGAATAACGCTGAAGTATGTAGTGAGCAACTGGTCACTGTCAAAACCGATACCAAATTTAGAAATAGCCAAAGTGATCAAGATGTCTACTGGTGGAATTTAGAACCCAATGTTGTATGTGTGCCCATGGTAACCAGATTCTTTTAGCATGCATGACGTGTACCAACTCAGAGAGAATGAAATCAAAACACAGAAATGTTATGATATTGTTTTTTTATTATTTGTTTCTTAACATTTGTTTTGTATTTATTAATCATGAGTGCTGAGTGTTTATGGCATAGTTGTATTACTTGATTCTTGTGTTTATCAAATCATGAGCGCTTTGTATTCCATATATTTTACTGGTGAAGTATTTATATTGATATGTTGAAATATACGATTCAAAAAATGTCTTAATAATAGTGGTAAACTGGCACTTGTAATTGATATTGTTTAATAAAGAAATGGTTATAAACATTCACAGCCTAAATGATAAACAATAATAATAATACTAGGTAGGCTAGGTCTCTGTTCAACGTCAGGGAGAGAAATATGGGTAGGATGTGGAAAAATGTAAAATATCAGCATATATAAATGAATATAACCAGTCATATAAACGAGTAAATAAAGGAGGTAAATGGAATAGGGTATATAAAATATAAACATAACATCGCAACCATAGCAGCACAGCAAGCATAACAGCATAGCAAGCGTGGTATCTAAGCGCATAAATAGATCAATAAATAAATATAAACAATAAACAACATATAAAAGGGCTGTTTAGAGGAAACGTACAATTATTAAATTTGTATCGCATCCCTTTTCTACCGTCTTTTACTGCCGTCAACGTCAAACTTTGGCAGCCTGACAGCTAAAGGTGCGTCCTAACGTATGGCAGCCAGGAGCGCGTTCCGGATCACCACAAGTGTTTCAATTTTTGGAACACTATCACGGAGAAAGTGCTATTTGGAATTCCAAAAATCCACTACAGAGAAGCAAGAAAAAAGAAATAGATGATGCAAGGAAGCAAATGAAAGAAGCTTGTACGACACTGAACACTATTCTAAAAAATGGAAAGGAAGTGGATGATTGCGAAAGCCTGTAGATACTTGCCAATACTTAGCAAATGCAGGGTGGATGCTACTACAACTTCCAGGTAATCCATAGCAAGGCGAAGCATGACTGCGAATGTGAAAATACGTTGTTCGCTTTTAAAATACGATGTGCGAACACATTCGCGAGTGACGTGGCGAAACGCGACTGCGAATGTGTAAATGCAGTGTAAAACGATTTAATGTGCGAAAAAAAGCAAGAACACTTGGTTGTTTTAGGAAGCATCAGACATGAAATAATACAGTTTTTATGAGTAACAATGTCAGTGGTGTAGGAATTTTTGAAAGGAAGAGGTTCTCTATATACCCATGTTAATTGTGTACCCATATCTCCACTCCCGGTTTTGGTAATGGACTAGTATCACGAGGTTAAGAACAATGATTTAACTGTTATAACCGCTTAGTGCATACAAAAATAAACGTACTGCTGCATTTCGTTACTTTCTACATCATTTTGTTTTTTAGTAATTCCATTCAAAAGTTTAAAGAAAGAAATTTAAATTCAGCCAATCAGTGCCAACCGCGCGAAGCATCAGCAGTGCATTGTTGCCAAGGACAGCTCCGACCCGCAGTCGGGAACAGAAGACAAGATAGGTGAGCCAGCCAGCGTACAGCTCCGGCATTTCGCGCGCCATCAGAATGCGGCAATACAGCACACATATCTGTCTTTTGATTGGCTGTTCGCCTTTAGGGCAGTGACGTTACTGCCCTGGGAGAATTCAAATATTTTCCTTATTTTCACGGCTTTCCTGTGCCCAAAAAAATGGGAGAAAAAAATTAGATGCTTTTATGACGTACTCTATCATATGCAACCAAAAAAAAATTCATGATACTAGTCCATTTATCACTGTATTCTCTGTGTTATGAAGAATCCTAAGGTTATCTGTATGCCAAATTTAAAATTTACCTAAGCAGCTGTTTAGGAAATAATCAAAATAAAAAACACTCACCAGGAGCGAAAATTGCTATAAAAATCATGGCAACCTCCGTTTGCGGCCGTTTTCCAAATAGCAACATTGAATTTTTTCATTAAAGATAGATAAAACGTAAATTTTGTTTTGATTTTTTTAAATATAGATCAGTGCAGATAATCAACAGTAATATACCTGTTTAGACCTGGCAAGCATTTGTTTCTCAATTGTTTAGATAATTTTCTTTCAAATGACATAAAATTTACTAAAAAAACATATAGCCCCAAGTTGTGTTATCGAATTGATTAAAATTAATTATAGGTAATTACGACTAATCTTAGCTCTCACTGACTCACTGAAGTCACTGAAGAGAGCTTATGCAGAGCCTCCGTCTGTCCGTCCGTCCGTCTGTCCGCCTGTCCGTATACAAAAGATAGCCAAAACTACAGGAGCAAGAGAAAAACAAAATTCAGATTCGGAATCAGCATGAAAAAAGTAGTCCGGGAAAAATCCGTTTTTATCAATATCGCTTACGGTTTAAAAAAAATAGAATTAAAATACGACAGGTAACTGATGACGTATTATGTACGGTGTATTGATGATACTCCTGAGGTACAGGCAGCATGGCCGAGCGGTTAAGACGCTAGGCACCAGTCCGAAAGGACGTGAGTTGGAATCTCACCGCGGTCAACAACTTTTTTTTTCTTTTCTTTTAAGACTAAATGTTAAATTTGTTGATTACTACCGGAAAAATCCAATTTTGTCAATATAATAAAAAATTAAATTTTTATACCAACAAATTCCACAGTGAGAGCGCCGTTTGAATTTACTCAAGTAAATTCTTTCCTACCTTTTTCAAACGCAACCTATCGTTAATCCATTCTATACTTTCTCAAGATTCATTTAAAATTAAAATTACTAAAAAAACAGATACCCGCAGGATCGAGCAGTGGGACGTTAGGCTAATATCTTCCATATTGTATACAGGATGACGCTAGCTCTCGACAATGATTTTTTCGGTTATTTCAAATAGAACATCTCTCAGTACATCTACTTACAAAATACTTTCACTTTAATGAAGTAACCCAAATGTTACTTAATGTTATTTTCGATAGAAACCGTACCTTTCTCCTTATCAGTGCTTGTAAATACCCAAATAGACACTAACAACGCTGGAACTAAATGCTCCGATTCCTCGAAAGTTGCACAAAAAACATTATCTAAGCGTGGCAAGGAAGGCGTAGTGACCGACGACCTCTATTTTAGCGGCAAGCACAATTTGGCTTTGTTTATTCTGAAGATAGTGTCCCGCCTGGACCGTAACGCCGCCGAAAGGGGAAATCCTTTGGCTATTTATTTTAGTGATTAAGATTTAAACTTCCCAGCATCTACAGTAACTAAGTGGACAGAAACCCCAGCGGCGACGGGATATATTTTAACAGGGGCGTATCACTACTTGTATCAGATGTCTAGTAAGAAAGCTTTCAAATAAAACACATAGCCGAAGAAACGCTTACTTGTACCCAAATGCAGGGTCCATAACAATGACGGATGTTTTTCAAATATCTATACCTTTTTCAGTGTAATTTATACCTGTCAGTTTAAATTTACAATTGACGCTTAATACCCATTTTATATCGACATTTGCTGCGCGAATTTATTCACTGATCAATCCATGGTCGTCTTCAAGGTCAAACTGATTGTGTTTTACATCTGCGAATAAAACCATGGATTTTGTGACAGCACGCAGAGCTGCCAACACAGTTGCTGCGATATGATTAGCGGTTTTCGCAAGATCTATTTAATTTGTATTTGTCTGTGGCCTTTTGACAGTAAAACTCTCAATTTGATTGCGAGTTTTTATATAGAAAACGTTGAGTAATATACAGAGACGGGTATGCAATATGCATGACAAGCATCATATGATTTTTAAGGTTGGCACTACTGAATTTCACGTCAAACTTGACCACAGATTAGAACAGGTTCTAAATCAGTGAAGAAATCCAAGAAGAAATCCATCGACTTATTTGACGTCAAATTTCTGTTTTACACTTGTCAATTTTGACCACTAACTGAATCCACGAATTAAAACCATGGATTTATTGTTGATATAAAACAGGTACTAGAAATTTAACTTGATCATTTTGAAACTACTGCTGGAGGTGAACGTTAGAGAAGTGGTGGTGGTACCATTCGACGCGTGAGTTTCTAGCCCTTCGTGGCAGTCCGACTCAATCTGCTGGGCAATATACTGCCAAAGCTTCGCCTCAGTATTATTATTTAGCATATGGTTATAAAACACATGAAAAAAGTCATAAAAAATGGAGTCATGTTGATTGACTCCGTACTTTCCACATATTACGCTGATGCCAGTTTATTATCCAAGATTCTCTTGCAACCAAACCATTGCCAGCTTCCTCCCCCCTCCCCCCAAAATTGTGTTACGCCGCTAGGTCTTTCGTTCACAGGTCAATGGATAGCCTACTATGCATACAATAATAACTAAAACGTCTAAAAGCGAAGTTTGGGGAATATTTGACATATTTTTTTGCTAATTACTCCGCCGCCCATGCACCGATTTTCAAAATTATAGCAGCATTACCTACCACGACCCCACACAATAGTGCTGCCCAAGTTTCGTTACAATTCATGCGCGATTACTGACATTACGAGGCTAGAAACGCCAACAGACCGACAGATAGACAGACAGATAGACGGACAGACAGACAGACAGACAGACAGACAGACAGACAGACAGACAGACAGACAGACAGACAGACAGACAGACAGAAACACCGACGGAAATGAGTGACACGGATTGTCGTTGTGTAGGTATCACAAAACGTCCAAAAAGCGTGCTATCTCGAAATCGAAACTTTTCGCGATCACATTACTCCCCTGACCTATCGGTTTGGGAAGTAAGAGTAAAACAGTTAATACAACAGAAATTAAAAAAGAAACAGAAAATACGTTCTACGGCATCCACTTGGAGGAACTTCTTGTTGTTGCCTGGATATGCTCTAAGGCCACATTCTTGCACTTTATACCAGACAATCTGGCATTCCGTTCCACAGTCGCGTCGTGAGGATTCACGCTTTCTCTATTTAAACAGCGAATCAGCGCACACTCTATGCGACGTGCGGATTCTGTTTAGGGTCGACCATTCCTTTCGGTGGAGCTCAAAACCAAGGGGTTCTTGACCAACAGTTCGACGACTGTTTACTTCTTCTGGTGTTTGGGTTGCTCAAATATCTGCCCATTCAAAAGGCATTTTCTCGACGGATAGGTGTTGGAGCTATTTGGCTGAGTGTTGGTAGCCAGCAATTTGGTGTTGATTTGATGGATCCCGTGATAGTTCTCACAGAATAATTTAACTGAGTGTCTATCAGTCTCGTATGTGGGCTGTTTAGCCACACTGGGGACCAAAATTCAGCCGCAGAGAAACAGAGGCACAGGGTCAAAGTATGAAGGATAGAAGCGGAGACACCCCAAGAGGTTCCACATAATTCTTGCATGATGTTATTTCTGCCGTTTGCTTTGTCTGCGATGGACTGAATATGTTCTCTGAAACGGTTGAAAATTGGACCCCACTTTGTATGACCTTCTTGTTGGCTATCTTCTCCTGAAGTTTTTTTCATTCGTCATAGATGTATAATGAGCATCACTGAGTAAGTTTGATAAATCATTTTCCAAGCTAGTGAAAAGTTCGTTATGATTGGAAAGTTATGATAACAATATGATATGACTCTATCTACAGCCAGATGCAATTAAAATGATTTGACATGACAAGACTCAATCGTGGAAAGATATTCAGTGAGCTGCAACTTCAGATTAACGATGTTGTTAGCGTCGATAATGAGTTTAAACCTAAACGGCAAGCAGGTGCGTAACTAGCATTTTAACCTAGGAGGGACTACGTGATGGCAGTTTGGCATATAAGTATAACTGAATATGAACATGTATCTGGTGATGAGGGGTCTAGCTTGATATTTTAAATTGGGCCGTAGAAGTCAGGTTGACTATATCTAACTAAAAAGTGTAACACTGTCACTGCAAATGTGTAGGTACTTACAAGGTGCAATAATAATATACAGGGTTATTCACGTTATTCGACACGGAGCATTATGGCTAAAGTATTCGATAAAAAAGAAAATAGTAATTTCGGATGGATAGAGACCCATAAAGTAACGCCGCGTTCTCGAACGCCGCGTTACAGAGTTCCATTGTATTGTTAGAGAACGCCGGAACGCTGCGTTCTAGAACGCCCCCTGTTTGACCGGCCTTAAGTGCATTGTAAGGTCATTTAATAAACGCATATCAATCTGAGACCCATAAAGTAACGCCGCGTTCTCGAACGCCGCGTTACAGAGTTCCATTGTATTGTTAGAGAACGCCGGAACGCTGCGTTCTAGAACGCCCCCTGTTTGACCGGCCTTAAGTGCATTGTAAGGTGATTTAATAAACGCATATCAATCTGAGACCCATAAAGTAACGCCGCGTTCTCGAACGCCGCGTTACAGAGTTCCATTGTATTGTTAGAGAACGCCGGAACGCTGCGTTCTAGAACGCCCCCTGTTTGACCGGCCTTAAGTGCATTGTAAGGTCATTTAATAAACGCATATCAATCTGATAACATCCTGTGGAACATCGACTACACATAGTATTTTTGTTAAAGTTCACTAGGATTTTACAATATGACATCGGAAAATCGCGGCAATTGCGTTTGTAATTGTTTTCTATAAAAACCCAGGTGTAATAAGAAATGTAGTCATATCTCTCTAACCAATCTTTCGCCAGTTCAACTAGCAAGAAACATCTGGCTCAAAGTTTGAGTGGTCCCATAGGAATAATTTGGGGTCAGCTTCCGTATATTGCATCCAGACATTTACAGTCTGGTGTTTTCTTGATTTTTCATATCAAATACAGAATGTTTGATAGAACACTAGCAAATAGCTTTTAGAGAAAAACGACCACAAGTTAACAGACTATTAGTCTCAGTAATTTATTAAACTGAATTTTGGCTATGTCCTGTAACAGTACTTCACGGAACTCCTTTGCCTATGTTTGCTGTCTGCAAACTTTCAAAAATAAATTGAGATCCGCACTTACATTTCGTTCCATTCACATATTATGATGACCTCCCCTGAAAGCTTTATGCAGTGTTTAAAACAAAGAGCACATTTTTGTTTGTAAACGGTTCGCACTACCAACAACAGTAATGCTGCATATTTTCAACAACTAGGTCAGCTGCGAAAAGAGCGGAGTGAAGTTAGAACTGAAGTTGGAAGTACTTTATTCTACAACGCAGAGGTGTACTGAGAACTAAGATGGAGTATTGTGTTTCATTCCAGCATGCCTGAAATATTGGAAGGACTTCACAGCTTAATTTAAGAAATTAACATAAACGTGAAATACGAAACGGAATACTCCGCAGTGCCTCATAAATACGATTTGTAGTCTGATACCTAAAACAGGAGCACCTTGGATCGAAGAAAGTTTTCACAGTACATATATTCTGGCGAAACTCTACAAATTGGCACATTATATTCAAAACTCAGTAAAGAGCCTTAAGAACAACACTAAATATTACTGAGAGACAATCTTGTCGACAATACTTTAAAGAAGTGAATATTATGACAGTTTGTGCATTGTACATCCATCAGTGCCTCTTGTATGTAAGAATGCATCTACACACCACACATGAATAACTCCATGGCTATCCTACAAGATACAAGAGAAAGGTTATCATACCAAATCACAGAGTTACACTTACACAAAAAAGAGTTTTGTTGCTTCAGCGGTGAAATACTATAATCATCTGCCAGATGATACCATAGGTCTTTCTTTTAATAAATTCAAGACCACAACTAGAAAGATACAAATGGCAATATCTCCATATTGTGATGATATTTTAATGCAGATATCGCCAACTATATGCAGTATAAATGATCTTAATAATAATTTAATTTTATGTGTTAAACATAAAATTTTAGTTCCAGCTTTTATATGTATTAAGAATTCCAGATAGAGTTTTAGATATGTTTGTAAATTAACATGCCTGTAGGTCAGCTGTATTGCTATCAATGTATTTTGTATAGTATTGTGATACATATTTTGGTAGTTATAGTTCAGCACTCCTCTATCCTTGTTAAATACATACCACTGTAATGACGATGCGTAAATGTTGTACAGGTTTTACTCCATTTGTTCCGCCTTAAAAACGTGTACTAGTTGATAAAAAATAAGGTTTGATTTAATTTGATTTGATAGGTGAGTACGGGTTTCAAGTAAGTTTAAGTGGGTGATCAATCAACACGCCACAGCCACTCTTCGCAACTCAGACCTAATCATAGTTCCTCCTTTAGGCAGTGGCGGTTCCTGAATCTTTCAAAGGGGGTCGCACAAAATTTGAAGAATAAAATAAATAATTAGTTATTTGTTAGGAAAAAAGTGGTCTAGCTTGGGAATGGATCCCCGGACCTCTGGCTCTGTATTGAAAATGCAATCCACAACTTGCTAAACCAGGGCTTCTTGTGCTAATACGCTTTACATTATCAGTAACTGCTTATTTCAATCTTTTGTGGCGTTATTTGTTATTTCAATGTCTACCAGTGAAGAAAATAGCATAAAGTCTTGGAGATATTTAATTTTTATCTATCTTTCGATCTCCAACGACCTGGGCGTGTACTTCATAAATTCATGGCCAACAGATTTCATGCAGCAAAATACCAAATACGCGCTGTGGAAGAGCATGGAATTTCCTATCCGAGGGTGCGTGTCCCTGAATTTCCTTGACACGGTATATTTTCTCGTAGTAAAAAAATCAGCATCGAAAACTGAGTGGAATGTTTGAAAGTATTGCAGGGTCTCTCATACCATGTTTTCAAAACCTTTTTTTTAGTACTTCGGTCCTTAAAACTCACCCCAACATTATTTTCTTAAATAGCATTAATAGTTTTCCGACACAAATTAAGTCTTTATTTTATTTAAAATCTTGTAGTACCTTTGATTTTATACAAAAAACTATTTTTTTTCTTTCGTAGTCACAGGCATAACATATAATTAAAATAAGGATTTGTTTGAGGCGTAATATTTTCATAATAAAAACAGATAAAAAGAAACCTAAGTGGGTCTTTCAAATGTACCGAATGACCTATAATACCATGTGTTAGGGACCATATTATTATATTTACCAGATATCATTGTATACTAAATATTAGGTACATTATTATATTATATTATATTTGTTGTATTTAGGACGCGCTGTATACAAGCGCGCGAAAGATATGTTTACGTTTATTTAGGGAAGCCCATTAGTGGGGCAGTCTTTCTTTGTACTCCGCATAGATAAGATCGGGCAATAAATACGTTCTGAAAGTACGTGGCGTTTCCTTCCATAACATCAGAAGTGGCATCTGGACCAAAAAAATTTTTTTTCTCGTGTGGTGTCAAGTGCTAAAGTGCTGTACCCGGTATGCCAAAACGCCGTCGCGACCAACGAAGTTCGAGTTCCTCCACAACCACGAGTAATGGAAGCTCAACATCCAGTTCTTCGTCAGAAAGAAGGCGTCGTAGAAGAAGGCGCCAGCGACGGTCACGTGAATCAAGCAGAAGGTCGACAGTAAGTCTATCAAATAGGCAATTGATTGAAGTTGGAGTAAGTACTGCATTGAATTCTTTACGTGAAAGAACTGCAGGTAATGAATTGGCAAAAGTAATACCGGATTATGATCCACGTCGCGACTCCATTGTTGATTGGATAAATGTAATTGATGAGCATGCTAGGTGTTATAATTGGGAGGATTCTACAATCAAATTCCAGGCACTCAACAAACTTAAGTATAATGCAGAGAAGTGGTATAATAATTTTGTTAAAAATGAAGTGGGTTGGGCAAATTATAGTTGGCATCAATGGAAAACTCTCCTTACTGATGTCTTTTGTGCTAAAAGAAACACATATAAGATCCTTATGGATATTGCTTATCATAAACCCCGTGAAGGTGAATCACTTTACTCGTTCTATTTTGATCATCTTGCACTAATTGATAAATTAAAGGCAAATTTCAATGACTCAGACAAAATTTCGCTTACAGTAGGCGCTATTAATGATCCAACAGTAACATCGTCAGTTATGGCTGCAAATATATCTAGTCTCAATATACTTGCTGATTATCTTAGAGATAGATCTTTCGAAGTTCCTTCTACCAGTAGGATCCAAAATGCGCAAGTGAGGGCTCCAAAGGATGACAAAAAGTATAGCAAACCTAACGTGACTTGTTTCTGCTGCGGAAAGAAAGGTCATAAAAGAAATGATTGTTATTTTAAAACTAAAATATGCAAAATATGCAATGTAGTAGGTCACCTTCAAAACGTGTGTACTAAAAACCAAAAACAAATTAAAGCAGAAAATAAATCTGCAGAAAACAGCGGTTTCCAAAGGGTTAAATTGATATCGGCTGAAGCGAATAAATTTTCTCGAGATATATTTGTAAACAATAGAAAAGTATCGGCTTTTATTGATTTTGGCAGTGACTGATCTATTCTTCAATATGATACTGCCGTTAAATTAGACCTTCAGATTAAACCTATGAAAAATGCAATTATGTTATCAGGATTCTTGGGGCATGGTATCGAAGTAGATAGGTTAGCCATTGCAAATGTAAACATTAACGATGCTGAACTGCCGTGTACGTTTTACATAATTAATGAAATGGAATGTGAATGTATTATAGGACAAAATTTCACGGAAAGCCCTTTTATAAACTATTCTAGAATTGGTAACAATTTAACCTTTTTCTACGCAAATCAGAAGTCTTGCAAAGTGCAGCTTACATCAGAAATTTTTGAAAATGATTGTCTCAAAGAACTGTTGTTTAAGTATAATTGTATATTTGATTCAAAGTCAAACAAAACGCTAGGCATGATACCCAAAGTGGAAATGGAAATTAAATTAACCACAGACATTCCAGTAGTATGTAAGCCATACAGGATGGCATAATCGGAAAAATGTAAGTTACGCGCAATTACAACAGAACTCCTAGAGGCAGGCATTATCGGGGAAAGTCATTCATCATATGCAAGTCCAGCTTTATTAGCAAGTAAAAAGAATTGTGACGAAAAGCGCCTATGTGTTGACTATAGAGCCCTTAATGCCATAACAATAAAAGAAAAGTTTCCGTTACCTTTAATAGAAGATCTTTTGGATAGGCTGAGGAATTGTAAATATTTTAGTAGCTTGGATTTCAAATCAGGATACCAACAAATAGCCATGAGCTCAAACTCCATTGAAAAAACAGCATTTATCACTCCAGATAATTTATACGAGTACACTCGAGTTCCATTTGGGCTATGTAACGCTCCAGCCATATTTCATGCATCTACTTTTTAGGAAAATAAATACTAAAAATGTCTTAATATATCTTGACGATGTTTTTGTTGTGTCAGAAACGATTGAATTGAACATAAGAACTCTAAAGGAAATATTTCAATTGCTGCAAGAAAATAATATAACGTTAAATTTATCAAAATGTCATTTTCTTCAAGAACCGATCACTTTCCTGGGATATAATATTGATAAAAATGGTATTTCTCCTGACGTTACTAAGATAGAAGCAGTTGAACATTTCCCCACACCTGGTAATGTCCACCAAGTTCATCAGTTTTTGGGCTTGGTAGGATATTTCAGAAAATTCATCGATAAATTTTCTCAAAAGACAAGCATACTCACAAACCTCTTACGTATAAACACAGCCTGGTCTTGGACGGAAAATCACAATAAAGCAGTAAAGGAACATAAATCGGCGTTGACGTCAAATCCAATTCTAATAATATTTGATCCAAATTTAGAAACAATACTGTACACTGATGCAAGTCGCGATGGTATTGGAGGAATACTTATCCAAATTACAAGTAAGGGGGAACAACCAGTGGCGTTCTACAGCAAACAAACCAGCTCGGCAGAAAAAAAATATCATTCATT
Source organism: Callosobruchus maculatus (assembly GCA_951848785.1). Classification (NCBI taxonomy): domain Eukaryota; kingdom Metazoa; phylum Arthropoda; class Insecta; order Coleoptera; family Chrysomelidae; genus Callosobruchus; species Callosobruchus maculatus. Next base: position 9,009,661 of record CATOUR010000026.1, on the reverse strand, counting down.
TGAATTGGAGCTGTTAGCTATTGTATCTTCAATAAAAAAGTTCAGACACTATTTACTAGGAATCCATTTCATAATAAGAACAGACTGTAACGCTGTGAAAAATACAATGTCAAAAAAACAGATCATTCCGCGTATAGGCAGATGGGTTTTGACTATGCAAGAATTCAATTTTAAAATAGAACATAGACCTGGGATACAGATGCGACACGTTGACGCTCTCAGTAGAAACCCATTACCAAGTGTAGATCAATCTACAACGGTAGAAACCGTTATGCGTATCTCGGAAAGAGACTGGCTAGCTGTAGTTCAGAATAAAGATAAAGAAATAATCAAAATTAGAGAAACACTAGAGTCGGGTAATTGGTCAGAAAATCAAGATATATTTTTGAATTATGACCTTAGAGCCGGAAAAGTATTCAAACTAACTGACGAAGGTAGGCGTTGGGTAGTTCCAAAGAACTGCCGCTGGCAAATAGTACAAGCGAATCATGACGAACTTGGTCATTTCGCTCTGGAGAAAACTCTACATCGGATTAAAGAAAAATACTGGTTTCCAAGAATGCGTAATTTTGTAAAGAAATATATAAAGTCATGTTTAAGCTGTCAATACCACAAAGTACCATCTGGGAAAAAGCCTGGATTCATATTTTCCATTGCAAAATACGCTCGCCCATTCCACACATTGCACATTGATCATTTGGGACCCTTTGTAGAAACTTATAAAGGTAACAAATACTTGTTGCTAACCGTAGATTCATTCACCAAATTCACATTCATTCGAGCAGTTCCAAACACCAAAAGCAAGCATGTCATTGAAGAATTATCACATCTCATCAGTATATTTGGAACACCGAAACGTTTAATATCAGATGCTGGTAAAGCATTTGTCTCCTCGAAATGTAAAACTTTCTGTGAAGAAAACGGTATTCGACACTATACAACAGCAGTAGCCGTACCTAGGGGAAACGGACAAGTGGAGAGATTCAATAGGACTATTCTAGACAGCCTAGCAGCGACGGGAGCGAAAACGGATGCAAAAGATTGGGACAAAAATATAGATAAAGTACAACTTGGCATAAACAGCACAATTAATAGCACCATCAATACGACACCTGGAGAAGTTCTTTTCGGCATAAAGTTGAACTCAAAATCTGAACGCTACATTAACCATGTTTATGAACCGGCTATCACTGATGTAACAAAATTACGTCAGGAAGTATTTGAAAGATTGGAAGAAAACAGAAAACGTCAAGATGAATATCAGAACAAAAACAAGCGAACGGCACCGGAATTCAAAGTTGGAGAGAAGGTTCTCTTGAAGATTTCTAACTTTACCAGCGACGGAACCACCAACAAATTGAAAGAAAAATTCAAAGGCCCATTCACAGTTACAAGAGTAATGGGAAATGACAGATACGAGGTGAAAGAGGATTTAGGCAGCGAACGTTGTAGTGGGTCAAAAAGATATGTAGGAGTGGCTGCAGTAGAAAACATGAAGCCTTTTGTGGTCAGGAGTGACGATATATGGTAAGTCATATACATGTATATGGTATATGTCTTGAGTTAGGTACTAAACTGTAGGTTAGTGACCCGTGGGTCGTTCGGGCACTAGTAACGGCCTCAGTTAAAGTACAAAGATATTAGATGGGATACTAAACTGTTCGTTGGTGACCCGTGGGTCGTTCGGGCACTAGTAAGGGCCTCAGTTAAAGTATAGGTAAAGATTGGATACTAAACTGTTGGTTGGTGACCCGTGGGTCGTTCGGGTACTAGTAATGGCCTCAGTTAAAGTATAGAGTATGCGCTGGATACTAAACTGTAGGCTTGTGACCCGTGAGTAGTTCGGGCGCAATATATACGGCGTCAGTTAAAGTAACAGCGGCAGTGGTACATTTATGTGTATATTTGTACCTGTGTATTATAATGTAATGATAAACTGGAAGGCCTTAAACTATACACTTGTGCGCCGTAGGCGTTCGGGCACATTGCACTGAGGTGATAGTTAGAATGGCCAGAAAAAAAAATGGAATTAGAAAAAAAAATAATAATTTTGATATCGTATGTACGTAATCGTTACTTTTGTTGCAGATACCCTAGTAGCGAGGACGCTACAACGTCAGGATGGCCGAATGTTAGGGACCATATTATTATATTTACCAGATATCATTGTATACTAAATATTAGGTACATTATTATATTATATTATATTTGTTGTATTTAGGACGCGCTATATACAAGCGCGCGAAAGATATGTTTACGTTTATTTAGGGAAGCCCATTAGTGGGGCAGTCTTTCTTTGTACTCCGCATAGATAAGATCGGGCAGTAAATACGTTCTGAAAGTACGTGGCGTTTCCTTTCATAACACATGTTTTATAAACATTTTTTTACTTCAACCCCTAAAACTTACCCCCTATTTCTTTTCCAAATAGCACTCAACAATTTTGCCTGCATTAATGAGGTCATTATTTTATTGAATATCTTGTAGTGCCTTTGACTTCATGCCCTTTTTCGTAAAGTCATTAACATAAATACATAAAATAAGCATTTGTTTGAGGTATACTATTTTCGTAATAAAAAACCACAAAAAAGCTTTTTTTCTGAAATATCTATTATAGGAAACTCTTTAAAATCCAAGTAGTTTTATTTTTATTCGTTTTTTGCCTCAAGCAATTTCTTTTTTTTTATGTTATGCTTTTAATTTTATGAAAAAAGTTTGTTTATAAAATCAAACATACTAATTAAATAATTTAAATATTATTAGGACTTAACTAGTGTAGAAAAAACTATTTGGTGCTGTTTGAAAAATAAAGGTTGAAGGTAAGTTATAAGGGTTGAAGTGCAAAAAAATGTTTTAAAAGCAAACATCAATAATAACGTGTCCTGGTACGACCATGTCGTCAGTATTGCTAAGGCGGCATCCCAAAAGCTTGGAGTTTTGTTCTGCTGTAGAAAGATGTATACACCAGAGCAACTACTGCTCTTCTACAAGGCACAGATCCGACCATCGTTGGAGTATTGCTCACATGTCTGGGGATGCGCTTTCAAGCCCTCTCCAAAGCTTCTGGACGCCAGGTCCCGGTCCCTCCCTGACCAGTCTCCTCCAGCATTTCTCCTTTTGGAGAACTTCGACGTTGTGGAATGAGCTGCCGGGGAATTTGTTTCCCAACGGCTACAATTTGCAGCGTTTCAAATTTAACGTGCATCGACACTTATTCTCTCTACAGCGCCATAGGCTTTCAGCCTTTGCAGAAGGCTGACCACAAAGAAATCCTAACACTGAATCTGTTATCTGCTCACTTAGAATAAATGTCGTAGCATGGATTATATCCATTAGCTTCGCCCTGTGTTGCATTATTTTCTCTCCATTTCTGCAAATATTCTTTCGGTCGCGGTATAATATATGTATTAATCCAGTTCGTTTCCTTTATGTCTTCATGGTATCCATACTGAATGGATATTGTTTCTGTTCCATCTGCTACCAAGAGGCTTCTTGCAACCTCACACTGCAATGAATGTGTAGTGAATGGGTTCTTGTGTCTTGAACTTGTGTCACAAAAAAACGTAAGAAAAGAATTTGCTTGAGTAAATTCAAACGGCCCTCTCAATGTGGAATTTGTTGGTATAAAAATATATAAGTTTTTTTTAGACCGGAAGTGATATTGATCTGTTGTATACGGACGGACAGACTCAGGCTCTGCATAAGCTCTCTTATAGTGTACAGTGTACAGTGAGAGCTAAAATTGTTTACTGTGTTTATTATATTTAGAAAAGAAGGAGACATCTACCAAATGCGTCCAATGAATTGCCATTTAAAAAAATCAATTTGCTTTCGTTACTGATTTGTTTTCGAAAAAAAAACAACTTGATACTGCCGTATGATGGAAAATATAATATTATACAGCTTTTATATAAAATAGTTCCTTAACAATTATTACTTAGTGAAGTATATGCTATATTCTATGCTTAATGGGCATCCTGTCTAGTGACACACTTGTTTTGGATATTTAAGCACAGCTCCCAATAAATAATTTCCAAATCTAAAAATGTACCGTCTATAAGTTTTGCTATATAATCTAGGATTATCTGGATTCCTTTAGTTTTTATGAGTTTCTATTAATACAACAAAGAATGTCGTGCATTAAACCGGTTGACAAGGTAGAGTAATTTATATTTAATTTGATGTCTATTTATGTAATAATGTTCTATACAACATTTATTTTTATCTTTTACATTTTTCAGGGGAATAGAATTATGTTATGTTTTAAGGAGAGTCTCATAAGTGACAGTAGTTTATTTTAGAAAGTATAGGTGGCGCAGAGACATTAATTTAAAAATCACCGTATAATATCTGAATATGATGTATATCACCAATAAAGATATAGATGAAATCAGCTGACAGGTTCAATCCACATTAATTGATACTTTACAAATGTAATTTGATACTTTTGAAAATGTTGCTGGAAACAGTATAGTAGGAGAACTTGACATGACACGAACACCGACACCTGAGACTAACAAATACTCTCGGCTGACACAAAACTTTAAGCAATTGACTGTAAAACAGGTTACTTGGCGCATGCGCATGCAGGATTAAAGCTATTCTGTCGCTTGTCGTCACTTTTGTTATTCTCGGGTTCCATATCCTCAGTCACAGCATAGTAAACAACCAGCACAATATCTCTGAGGATTTCTTATATAAAAATGGTTCCCACAGAATTTGACCTTGGGATGATTTTACGGCTGTGAAGTTTGGGTAGAGATGCGAAAATGAAAATATCGATACCGGTACCAACTCGATATTTTTTAGCTAAACAGAGAATTTTGTGCAATTGGTTATACCCCCCAATAATTATATAGTTATTTTCGATACCGATAGCCCTACAAAAGTATCGATACCAGCTTGGAATTGCTCAAAAAATATCTAAGATAAAAAAGGCGATATTAACGTAGAAGTACAAGTATCGAAGTATCGTTAGCATCCCTACAAAAAATCATCGAAAAGTGGGGATGCACGTGTAATTTCCGTCAACTTAAGATATTGTGCTGGTTGTTTTCTATGCTGTGTCCTCAGCCATGAGCATGAGGTATCGATCAAGATGTTCTAACTCCGGCTCCTCAGATGCGTGTTCAAATATTGGATATTTTGTAAAAAATAGTCGGACACAAATAATTACGCACGAACATTTGCTTTGTTCCCATCATTCACATATATGTATTGTAAAGCTAGATTGAAAGTCCCAACTAAGTTGAGACCCTCAAGCTGGCTAAAACTGGGGTGCCTTTGGGCTGCTCAGTTTACTTACGGTGGGTTGTGGATCCTTGGCAACTTATTCTTTTCCTCTTATAAGAGATGTCAGGCAAAATCACTAACTTTTAAGACGAGATTACTCTAAAGGCTCAAAAAAACTTCAAGAAAAAGGGCGCCAGGAGTTTTCACCTCCAAACTCCAAGGAAGTTAGTGAAATTGCCCAACTTCTCCAGAAACACTGAAGGGATGGGAGCAGAAAAAAAATTCAAAAGAGAATTAAACAGTAACAAGTATATTGGTTGCTAAAATATAAATTATATGAATGGTGAGCAGTGACTAATTTACAGTGGTAAAAGGGGACTGCTGTAAGTGAGCGATACAACCTGGCTTGCTCAACGAGGTTGTCTTCTCCTCCTGGGTCGGCTTGTGGGCTCCTTCTAACAGCTCCTTCAGAGGGTCCCCTCTGATGACTGGCAGCCTCTTCAGGTTCCTTTGGCCCTGACCCCTACTCTTTGATTTCCCCCTTTTAGGCTGAGGGGTATCTGGGTTTGGCTCGGCTACCACTTCCGGCCGCCGTCATGCAAAGTATAGAAAAAAGAAGGATTAGAGTCTGGACCCTCTATGGCAAAACCCCAGGATGTAGGAGGTTATGCAAGCTCAGGCGTACTACTTGGCTTTGAATTGAACAATTAAAAGCCCCCTCCCCAACAATTTAGTTGAAACAATATCTGCTTAAATTTAACAAGGATCCCTTACAAATTGCTTAAATTCTATACTAAAATTTCTTAAAAGTTAAACACAAAGCTATAGCAGATATCTCCCCACAATGGTTCACAATTGAATCTGCATATATAAAAAAAAATAATCTTAAAATAAAGTACCAATATCGTAACAACAAAGTATCACCTAACCTAGATACTTGATAGGCCTTTCAAGTCTAACACTTAAAATAAAACTTAAAAATATGAGTCTTGAAGTGAGCAAGGCTATAGTTCACTTAAGTTCAAAGCAGTTTAATTGATTTAAGAGGAAATCAAGGCTATGATTCTATTAAGTTACTGCTGGCTCTAGTGTTCCAGATCTTGAAGTGAGCAAGGCTATAGTTCACTTAAGTTCAAAGCAGTTTAATTGATTTAAGAGGAAATCAAGGCTATGATTCTATTAAGTTACTGCTGGCTCTAGTGTTCCAGAAAGTCAGAATCTTGAAAGGTAATACAACCACAAAAAAAATTATCAAGCCCACAAATGTTTACTGAAATGTCTCAAAATCAAATATCACAAATAATCCGGAAATTGAAATTATATGCACAGTAGTTGCAAGGTACAAGCAACTGTACTTCAATAAATACTCTCACTGCTAAAACTATAGCTCAAAAAAAAAACAAAAATCTATGAGTACGTTCAGTCTCACATAGATGTACTTCGGCAGGCTGTATCGGTTGTAAAAATGGAAAAATTTATCAAATTCGTACAGCAAAATTACAGCTCAAAATTTGCAAAATGTGTGTGTGTCAGCACACTCAAAAACTATCAAAATTATACCAAAATAAAGAAAGGTGCTTTTCTCTCTCTCTAAAATTGTACGAGGTACAAAGAAAACTGAAGAAGGTTAGACACCTATGCAAAAGTGCTCATTAGCTGCCCAAAATGGCGGAAACAATAAACTAAGCAATTTTTACACAGACTCTACCAAATAAAAAAAAAGGTGTGCTCTCTCTCTCTCTCTCAAAAAAAAAGTACAAATGAGCAACAAAAAAAAAAGAAAAGCGGAATGAAGGTCACACTTGGAGGTGACTACAAACTCTAGATGCGAAAGTACGTAAAATAGCTCGATAGCGGCCAAAATGGCGATCAAATTTTGAAATAAGCAATTTTTACGTACCTTCTATATCCAAAGTAGCAGGAACAGCTTGTAGTCACGCTCTTGTGTGTCCTTCCAAGGTCTCAGAAGCAGGTGGAAAAGGGCTTGTATTCCCTTAGATTGACATCAGCACCAGGTCGGTTCCTTCAGGAAGCAGATGCACATACTTGAGCTGAAAACACATAGGTATAACACAGTATGGCGTTCACAACCTAACTCGAAAATGAAACTAGATCAAATCAACAATATCGATTTTAGATACTAAAGGTTCGATATCAACGGTATGCTAGCAAAAATACGAAATCACTGCGAAACAACGGCAGTCAAACAAAATGTCGAAATAGCGGAATTCCACAAATAATTGCCGTGTTAGGTACTTCAAATAAAAACCTCGCGAAAAGAGAGTAAATAAACTTCAAAGTTGACCTACACGACAAAATGAAACTGGTTACTAATTCATGGATTAAAGATGGCGGAAGGCCAAAAGGATAGAACCGACCTGTGATGTTGAGAGACCAGAAGCAGACGCAGAAGCTAACGCAGAAGGAAAAAGCTAGGGAGGGACACGCCTATTTATGATTTTTCGTCGGAAACCACGAACGCTTCTCGAGAGTTCACGAATTTTAATAGCCAACTGACCAATCACGCCAGGCCCCTAGTTGCGAGTCTGGTTGCATATACCCCATATCCATCGGGAAAAAGAATACATCTCAGGCGTATGATCAGTATCCATAGGCGCGGAAAAGGGGTTCTTCCAATAGCGTAACGGCAAAGCATACGGGAGGAACAGATATCTACCTGTCACTAGAATACCATTCTGGAAGAATTAATCTATAAAGGAGTCACAGACGACGTGTAACGAAATTAACAAAAATTTCGTTACAGTATAATCTAATATTTCCATGTGAATAGAAATGCGGAAAGCGATCGTCTTACCCTAACTTGCTTGCTCTACGCCCACCACTTCACAATGAATGATGATACAATACCTGCAGCTGTCTATTTTTTTCTAAGCTATTATAATAAGTTAAACAAAAAAAAAGAAACATCCCTAAAAAAGTAGATGGTCCGTTCACTACATATTACATGCACTATTACAAAATTAGTAAATCTACAGTATTTGTTGGACATCTTTCACCAGTTACACCGCGTACTAATCTAGCCTCAAAAATGGCGTCAAGCGTCTTGACTCAGTATTTCCCACATTACCCCTGCTAACAAAATATTTGTAGTTCCTCTATCCTACACGATCAAAAAAGTAGACAATGACCTTTGAAACATCTAAAAATGAAGTTGAGCGATTCTGAAATTGTTATTGATTTCTCCCCCGCTACTGTCAGAAGTTACAGAATACGATACTGTACTGCTACCATTTCCTCGACGGTAGTAATACAGTGTCAGAATTTCATTTTTCATCCCAATTAAGTTAGTAGTTTCCAAGTTAGAATTGTAATACGTATGTATTATCCAATTATTCCACAGATATAAAATTCAAAGGCAACAAACGGATACGTCTAAAAAGCAAGATATCAACAAAATAATTTACAGCGCAATGTTGAGTATTTTATGAAAACAACGACCGACCAACCACCCCGATTTCACCCCCTACAAAATAAGGTTGGAGGAACTCTGATAGTTTTTAGTTTTTTACGTATTGTTCCGCGTTCTATGTACCTATTTTTCAAATCAAAGCAGTATTACCTACTACCTCCCCACAGTAAATCGCTACTAAAGTTTCTTTAAAATTCAAGTTGCGGTTACTGAGATTATGTGGCTAAAAAGACGCCAATAGACAGCCAGACCGACAGTAATGAGTGGCATGGATTTTCGTTGTATATTGCATATTATCTCAAGATCTAAAATCTTTGCAGTTACAATACTCCCCTCACGAGCGGATGCAAATTGCAGCCGCGGTTAGGGTATAATCTTATAATATGTGACCATAAAAGATGTTGAAAATTGCAGCGAGGATCCCTTATCGGCTTATCGGCGTAGCCGCAGGGGGTGGATTAAGGTCAGTCTACCTGCTTGGAGGTATTCTAAAAATTAATTTGGATTTGTATAGCAAAATATTACATAAAAATAATATTATGTGACAGGTCAAATCAATTTTCATCTGAAGCAACAATTTGGCGGCTTTTACTTACCTACTTCTGTTAGTGATCTTGAAAACTATATGACATCATAATGACTATTTTTAATTACAAACCCAAAATTCTATTTGCACTTATTGTTATAGAGATTTTGCAATTCTCTACTTAACTAACTAGAACTTAACTAGAAAAGTTAATTTTCGGAAGGTGATAATATACCCAATGTGCGGTTTTTTTAAACTAATACTAATAAGTTACCTTTCCTTTGTTAGAGAAGTTAATAATAAAACAAAAACTATTGACATTGAAAGAAAATAATATTTTTCTCAATTGCTAATTGTTAATAATACATAACATTATGTACAAACACGTTCTTAATTTGTCTTACATAGATATTGTACATATAAAAACCATAATTACTAACTAAGATTCTCACCATAAAAATGACATACACTTTTTATATATCCTAATCTACTTATCCTATTTTCATTGAGTAAACCTTTTCTAAGATTTAAAAAATCTTGCTTCTTTTTAGTTGTTGCATTTGGAGCGTGCTTTATTCTGACACTATTCATTTTAATGTATGTGTTTGTTTGAGTATTTATCAAAGACTCTACAAAAATAAACAGTGATGGATAACTTTTGTAAAAACTCTCGTTAAAGTGCGCATGAAATGATTCACAGGCATTGGTAGTGCGAGATGTGTTGGCAGAGTGTTCTGTCCAAATTTCTGGGGGAAACTTACAATCCCCCGATATATAATTTTCGACTAAATAGTCTGTATATAAAGACACCCTTGCATCAGCAGGCTGAAATCCTGCCAAGTCGAAAGCATAAGCGTCACCTAATTCGTTAGGATTCAGAAATTGTAAGCCAAATATATATTTTAAACATTTACCAATATCGGTCAAATTTTTGTATTCACTCGCTAAAACTAGACTTTGAATTTTACGCCACCACGCTTGACCTAAGTGAAATCGACACCCAACAATCCGAACTTCAGGCTAAACATTTTTCACTAAATTTAAACTGTTTTTACAACAAATAAGTAATTACTATCTCATCTATCCCTAACAGAGGGTCGTCCGCTGCAATTTCCATGTGTACTTGAAATGGCAAAACAACCAGCCGCTGCAATTTTCATATCCCGGATTAGGAATACTTGACCATAGCTCCAATTAGCAATCGCCGCCCCTCACCTATCAGTGTGGGAAGTAAAATGTATTACTGTTTATCAACGCAAGTTTGGGCTACAGAGTGAACCTAGACAGAACGAATATTCGCGTGCTTTGATGTGTTTTAATTTTTTTGTTCGGGCGAACATGCTGAATATTTAGCAACAAACATGAATACCTCATCCACACATACGGTGTTTGGCCGAAATGCCGATTAATTATTTTTGGGCGAACAACGCATGTGTAGAGCCGGAGTATCAAAATAGGTGACCTTGAAAAATATTATTATTCTTACATGTATTGAAAAAGGCTATAAAGGTAGCCGAAATGCTTTTAAAAAGTTTACCTTCTAGCGCACATCCGTTTTCTTATTCATGGACCACTTAAAGGCCATAAAACAGAGGGAAAATACAAAATAAGTTTCATAAATTGCCTTAACCATCAGGTATTATAATTCATTTTCTTCTCAGCTCGTATTTTATGTGTGTACTGTAGGGCTTTCGAATTCCTTTCATAATTTACCCTTAATCATGTTGAATGATAGTGTATATACCTACTCCAGTTTCTCTATAAATCGCGCTCACGATTCTCCTGAAACTGAAATTTGGTCTAGCAAAAGCCAATTAGTGGGAATTTTGCATAGTTAAGCACTGCGAGGAATTTTGCCGAAATGTGTATAGAATTGACAAGATGAACCATTAAGGGGAGAATAATCAGAACAATAGCTAACACAGCGAATAGCTCAGTCAAATTAGTAATCATTTTCAGAGTGGCTGTGCCAGGGCGTATCTAGATATCAGACTTGGGGGGTCAGCAGCAGGAAATTTGGTTTGTGTATGCCTTTACCATTTTATGTAAGACCTTCGTCGTGGCAATTGAGGAAGTAAAAATGATATGAAAATGGTATTATAACAAAGATAAGCAGCAGCTGAAACAGTAGAATCTTTGTCATTTTAGGAAGATGAAAAAAACAACGATTGATTTAATAATCAATTTTGACTTGTTGAGTAGAGTTTTTTTTATAACTCAGCAGACCGCGCAGGCAGAGCCTAAATACCAGAGCACCGCGGCTGCTGTGAAAGGGTTATGTTAGGGGAAGTTTGTTAACGCGAGATTTGAATGGGCCAATACCCGCAGGCCCAATAAATACATCTTCTGGCGGTCCATTCCAAGCCTTGGACACCCTGGGAATAAATAAGCGGTTGTACCGCTCAGTTCTTGATGTATGAAGAACGACCGTCTTAGGATGAGATGCAGCGATCGCACGGGTACATCTAATAGGAGCAGTGAGCGGCGGAACGATAGAGGATAGCTCAGAGGAGCAGATTCCGTTGGTATATCGGTAGAAGAGTGAGAGGTCGCCAACAACACGCCGGTGAGAAAGTGACTGAAGGCGGCGCGTTAAGGCCGGATCGCCAATTAGTCGAAATGCCCTTCTCTGGACGGCATCTAGTATAGATTGGGTAGTAGGGGCAGCAGCTCCCCAGACATGAGAGCAATACTCCAGGCAAGGTCTTATCTGGGCTTCATATAGCGTGAGGAGGTTGCATGGTGGGAAATACTTTCTGGCTCTAAATAGGTACCCAAGCTTTTTACCAGCGGCTGTTGCAATTGACGCGACGTGTTCGTGCCAGATCAGATTTTCTGTAATGTTGACTCCTAACAGCTTGAATGAGTGACTCCTTGGCAGAGCCTGGTTGTTCATTAGAACCTGGTGTTGGCTTGTACACTTCTTGTTTGATAGCGTACAATACTGGGTCTTGGAGGCATTAAATTTAACCATATTCTTAAGACCCAAGCGGTAATGGTATCGAGATCCTTTGAAAGTGAAGCTGCCACTGCCAGTCTTCTGCGTTCCAGCTCGACCACAGAGATCGGTCTATTGCTCATGATGCCTGCATGCAGCGTACTGTCATCCGCAAGACTGTGGATTGGGCTTGTAGTGCTAGAGAGTAGATCATTAGTATGAAGCAGAAACAATGTCGGAGCCAATACCGATCCCTGCGGAACCCCGGCATTGACGCTATGGAAAGAAGAGGAAAAGCCGTCTACCACGACAGAGATTTTCCGACCTGATAGGAAGTCTGCGAGCCAAACGCAGAGCTTAGCAGGGAGCCCATAAGACGGAAGCTTGTTTAGGAGAGCTGCATGCCATAGTTGATCGAATGCCTTTGAAATATCGAGAGCAACGACGTGAGTCTCGCCAAACGACTGGATGAGTTTGCTCCACACATGTGTGATGTAAGCCAGGAGATCTCCAGTTGATCTGTCGGAATCCATATTGTCTGTCGTTGATTAAGTGATGGAGCTCTAGGTATTTAATGAGCTCTTGGTTGACGCATCTCTTTATCATTTTACTGATTACAGAAAGCAGAGCTATAGGTCTGTAGTTGGTCGGATCAGTTCTGGATCCCTTTTTTGGCACCGGCTGGATGCAAGCTGTTTTCCAGTCTTTTGGGAAAATGCCGAAATCGTAAGACAACCGAAAGAGGCGGGTAAATATGGGAGCGACCTCCGGTGCGCACTTCTTGACAACAATGGAGGGGATCATGTCGGTCCCATTCGCCTTATTAATGTCAAGTGACTGCAGCACCTTCCGAACTATTTTTCATCTGAACGTTACTTCGCTCATGCCTTGGGGTACTCTCGGTATGGATGGTAACAAGGCACTGGATGGGACGTTTACAGCGGAGTTTGCTGCGAATGTCTTGGCAAATATTTCGGCCTTGTCCTTGGAAGCAGTTGCTACTGTTCTATCCGCACATGTGATCGGTGGGAAGCTACTCCTCGAGAAGTTACCCTCTATTTGTTTGATCAGAGTCCAGAAGGAGCGGCTGCCATTGGAGTGTAACATAACCTTCTTTTTTATTTTGGCATCGTATTAGCTTTTTGCATGTCGGATGGTTTCATTGTATCTGTTCCTGGACTCAATATCAGCCTACCTGTTTTCGACGGTAGGATTCTGTAAGTAAGTTTGGTGGGCCAGAACTTTTTGCAGACGAGCTGTGTCACAGGACTTGTTGAACCAGCCGTTGGAATCTGGTTTGTATGATTTGGTTGTATGCGGGATGTATGCTTCCAAGCCGACATGAATAACCTCTGTGATTTCCGAGCAGACAGTTGTTACATCATGTTTTGCAAAGCAAACCTCGCTCCAGGGGAAACTGGAAAAAAAGTCTCTCAGACCATCCCAGTCAGCATGGCCGTAGTGCCAGATTTTGCGGCTTGGGCGGATTTCCGAGGACACATCTGTCGCAGAGGGGAACGTAACTTCAACTAAGCCATGATCGGAGTTGCCTAAAGGAGATTGTATGTCGATCTTGTAGGGGACAGGGTGAGTAGTCAGAAAAAGATCCAGCAGGCTAGTAGAGTGAGAGGACACACGAGGAAAAAAGTGTGTTCTTTCACTAGCTGTGTCAGACCTTGGCTTATGGCGAATGCTTCGACAGCGCACCCCGCTGCGTCAGTTTTGTTGGAGCCCAACCAGTTAGAGAGTTGAATAAAAAAACAAAAATATAGTGTGTATTAGCGTAAACATTCTATTAGCACAGCACAAAAAACTAAAATATCAAAAACATTAAACAGTCAGGTAATCTGGGCATGTTGTCTGAAGTATTAATAAATAACCTTTAGCTACAGGTGCTGGTGTACTCGGTACACCATCGGCTTTAAGTACGTTCAACTTCCTGAAAGATGTTAGGTGTCGCCTCTACCGTTCTACCTTATCCTCAAAGATGGTATATACTTTAAGCTTGCTTTGTTGTCAGTCGTCAGTTGTCTCGCAAACTTTGCCGAGCAAGTAAAGTTTGACCGTTAGTCCGTCTGGTGCCTAGAATACACCAAGCTTGTACTTGCGTAAAAAGTATATTATCATTGTTACTTAACAAACTGATTTACCTAGTTGTTTTGGGTTTCTTTTAAATATAATTTTTTGATACCTACAATCCCTTTTAATAAAAAACTATATAATGATGACAATATTTTAGCCAATGCTGCTTCTTATGATGAATAGAATACACCACGCGTGTACTAGTGAAACAGATTTAGGTATTTATTTTGATATATATATAGTATCCACTATGTTGAAGTTTTTCGCAGGGATAAGGTATGAGTGCTTTTTGCGATAAAGTCGTTAATAGTGTTTATTATACTAATTTTGCAATTAATTTGCTGGCATTTATTACCTAAGATATAATATATATGTCGGTGGTGATATCTATATAATGTGAAACAAGAAGATAATACGTTAGTAGTCAGTCTATGCTTTTAGTTCCAGTTAAGTTATGGGATTTCGGAAATCGTGCAAGAAATATCCAGTTGATTATAAGTTGTCGCAAGGTCTGCACTAATACTGTAATGTACTAGTGTATCTAGATACTGTATGGCCGTCGTAAATTGATCAGCGCGGCATGAGGTAAGGGGAGGAACGTTCTGTCAGGTAGCGTCATTATTATGTCGAGTCTAAAGAAGGATATAGTAAATAAGTAAAACAAGGACTTTCAATATTGGCTGCGGCGATTATCCAATTCAATCGCAATGCATTAGGGTGGAGAAGAAAATCTAAGTTATCGAATTGTCTCTACTTCTTCTACCGAGAAGAATAAGACCGAAAACATGTTTGCTGCTAGGATAAAGCTGCGTGAAGTCGTCCCCGATTTGGCAAAGGCGACTAACATCAGAATTTGATTCTCAAGGGTATGTGTCTCGTTGTTAGGTCCATCATTGTCTAAACAGATGAAAGGCATACCGTCTGATAAATGTTTCGATATTGTTCATTCAGGAAGTATTATTTCAATAAAATGGCTGACCAGTCATATAATGCACCACGACCAGATAAATCAAATCAGAAGATACAGGATGCGCCATAAAAAAAGGTCCTTGGAAATCAGTCAGCGCTTGTTAATACACAGACTAAGAAGACAAGAGAAAATGAAATATTTTGAATACTATAGGCAGCAGGTAAAGAAAGCCCACAAAAAATGGGTGAACGATATTATAGACGAACAGTGGAGGTAAGGTGGGGATGCAAACAAGCCAAGTATTTTATAGCCAGGCTGAACTCATCTAGGTCACCATTGCTACGTGACTAAGGCTGATGGGCAATCACAAACCTCGTGGGTGCTCTGACTGTTCTTCTACTAGGTATGAGATTAATTTAACAACGAGAATCAAAATAAACGTTTAACTACTATAGAATTAATAAAATTCTAGTCAAGTCATGAATCGAGTCGATTAGCACCCCTTTTTACCTCGATTAATTTGGTTAGGTAATGTTAGATAAAGTATTGAAATTACCAAATTTCAGTATGGTGTAGATATTCAGCGAAATATTTTCTTGGTCTGGAGGTGGTCTCCACCTTTTCCAGCTGTAGTTTCTAAAGCGTCAAGTTATAATTCTAAACGATCAAGGTATAAATTACACATGTCAGTTTGAATTTAAAATTGACGAGTTGGAAAATTAACTTGGCCGTTTTGAATTATTACGTGACGCTTTAGAAACTACAGCTGGAAAAGGTGTACTTCAACTCAGAAGTCGATCAATACCCATTTTGAGCTCAAAAGCGCAACCGGCTAGGTTAAGTTAGGTGATATTTGAAAGTGTTCGCCACCAGACCGTTTCCACAGTCTCAGTTTAGACATAATTGGCACACATTTCGACCCCCATTTCGAGTTTCGCTAAAACGAACCCTTACCAAAATTTAGTTTACAAACAGTATGGCGGTTACAGAGGTTTTTCTGTAAAAATAAGGTGGAGCAGCGTAAAATAAATATATTAAATATACAAAAAAACTAAAAAATGCGAAGTTATATAAAATAATGAACGAAAATAGTAGTAGTATTGTGAAAGAGCGTGGAGCGTTTTATACCATATTTTTCGTATATTGAGCAATCCACGCTTTTTGCACAATAATGCTAGTAGTTTTCTTTTCTGCTTATATTAAGAATTCTTACCACCCACACCGATAGGTTAGGGGAGTATTGTGATCGCGAAAAATTTCAATTTTTAGATAATACGCGTTTTGGGCTTTTTAGAATATCCACCTAAGTAAAATTCCTGTCAGACATTTCAATCTGTCTATCTGTCTGTCGGTTTGTCTGTTGGCGTTCTTCTAGCCTCGCAACCTCAGTATCCACTGTATGGATTGCGATGATATTTGGGTAGCGATACGCTGTGGGGTCGTAGTAGGAAATGCTGCTAATTTTGAAAATCGGTGCAGGGGCGGCCGAGTACTTAGCGAAATACAAAAAAAAACAAGTATCCTTCAAACTTCGTTTTTAGGCGTTTTAGGAGTTCCAGATCATTTTCTACTTTTTGCGGGTGGCGGTGAAATTGGGGTGGTTAGGGGGTGAGTGGTTGTAAAACAGAAATTTGTTGTATTCATAATAGGCTGTCCATTAATATATGAAAGAGAGCCCTAGCGGCATAATACAATTTTAAGGTCCATCCGCACGTTGCACTGCTTATTACAGAAACCAAGTGTTGCTTTAGATTATTCTGTAAATTAATGAATTGACTAATTAAATTTTGACACAATATTATTACAGTGATGAAGACAGAAAGAGCGTATGCTTTTTAGAAATCGTGCCAGTGGCGGCGCATCTGAAACAAGAAACAAAAAATATAAAACAGATCAAACTTTGTTCCTGATCATTTTTACTTTTCTCGAGTGGTGCTGAAATTGGGGTGGTTGTGGGGACGAGGAATGTCAAATTCAAAAATTCATTGTACTCATAAAACACTCTACATTGCGCTGAAAAATCTGACTTTGATGATATCGTATGCTTTTTGGACCTATGCGGATATTGCATTTGAATTTTATATGATGTGGAAAGTGCATAAAGTTTAAATTAAATCTGGTCATTTACCCTTACATGACGGGGATCATCAGTATTGACGATAAGTTGAAGTAACTCATTCACCATTCCTAAAAATGTGATGTAGGTTATTTTCCTCCCCATTATTTCGAATCTGCAAATGAAGTTCACCCCTAAATTACTAATTTCTGGCAATCCACATCAGGATGATGAGACAAACTCACTAAATCATTGTATTGTAACTGGTCCTTAATAAGTTTACAGAGTTTAAATCAAATCTGTTCGTTTAAAGTGGGTCCAAATCGAGTCCAA
Organism: Callosobruchus maculatus; assembly: GCA_951848785.1. Taxonomy (NCBI): domain Eukaryota; kingdom Metazoa; phylum Arthropoda; class Insecta; order Coleoptera; family Chrysomelidae; genus Callosobruchus; species Callosobruchus maculatus. The sequence goes on along the minus strand of CATOUR010000026.1, from coordinate 8,992,154 downwards.
AGGAGTCTGTTACAAACAAACATACAAGCATACGTGTGAAGCTAATAAAGGTTAAGGAAATAGGCCAATAGGTTAAGGAAAATGTTCTACCTGTAAATATAACTGGCATTCGAGAGAACATGTTGAGTGTAACATGGAGTCATAATAAATGTAGTTCCCTAGAATCCGAGTCTACAGTGTTTCGTAACCAATATTTGATGAATGTCGAACTTCAATAGCCTTTTTTTTAATTTATTTTGACTAAAGCTAAGCCAGAAAATCTATTTTTGTATTTATCGAATTTTTATGTATTCCAAATCCCACCTGAAGTGCTGAAACTAAAATTACCAACAAATATATTTCATCTCCACAAAAGCCGTATGCCGTGATTCATTTCAAATAAAATGTTTCATTTGTTTTGCATATATATTCTCTTTGTACTTCACATATTGTTTCGAAGTATTGTTTCTATTGGTTCTACAAAAAATCTGCACCGACTAGCAGGGCTTCAAATGATTTTTATGGTTTGCCTCTGTCCATTGACATTACTTTTTTCATGATTAATATTGAAATAACTGGTAGGCTATTGCGTTTGTTTTTGATGATGCTTTTCAGTATTTAAAATTAATAAATAAATTAGCTATAATTGCTTAATTTGCTTCAATGGTTCATTGGAATGTTAATATCAGTTTAAACTTAGCTCAAGACCAACGAATTAAATAAGTACATGTATTGAGCTAAATGCTGTATATTGAGCTAGATGCTAATTATGACGAGCATGAATACTATTTAGTTGCACCTATTAGGAGTACGAAACATATAGTCATACAGGGCGTTCCAAAAAAAGGCGACCCCATCTCTGATAGGTAGAAAACTGAAAAATAATTGGGGTTTGCTTAGTTAGAAAATTTCGTAGCTGGCAACATTGTAATGAAACTTCACACGAATATGTTTTGAAAGCTAGAACATCCTAGGAATTTACGAGGGTTGCTCTATACCTCCGACAATCCACCAGTACGCGGACAGCTGTTTCACGCTTATTAGCGATCATCAGTGCGCCATAGGTCGATTGACGGAAATAGAGAGTATCAGGTCTTTCATGTTAACGAAACATGTGAAACATGTTTTAGTAAATGACAGAAAGTTCTGCCGGTGCGCCATCTGGTACCTGAAGGCGGAGGTATAGAGCAACCCTCGTATATCGGCTTTCATACGCAGTAGCGTATAAAAAACCCACGCTCTCTGGTGGCCAAGCGGACGCACGTGGCGTCCCGCCAAGAAATCTATGCTGCCGTGCAGCGATTTCCTTGGTTTGCCTTTACTTTCTGGTACCAGATGGCGCACTGGCAGAACCTTCTGTCACTTGCTACAACATGCTTCACATGTCCGGGTGACATGAAAGAATTGATTCTCTCTATTTCCCTCAATCGACCTGTGGCGCACTGATGACCGCTAATAAGCGTGACACAGCTGTCTGCGTACTGGTGGATTGGCGGAGGTATAGAGCAACTCTTGTATATCGGCTTTCATATGCAGTAGCGTATAAAAAACCCGCGCTCTATGGTGGCCAAGCGGACGCACCGTGGCGTCCCGCCAAGAAATCTATGCTGCCGTACAGCGATTTCCTTGGTTTGCCTTTACCTTCTGGTACCAGATGGCGCACTGGCAGAACCTTCTGTCACTTGCTACAACATGCTTCACATGTCTGGGTGACATGAAAGAATTGATTCTCTCTATTTCCCTCAATCGACCTGTGGCGCACTGATGACCGCTAATAAGCGTGACACAGCTGTCTGCGTACTGGTGGATTGGCGGAGGCATAGAGCAACTCTCGTATATCGGCTTTCATACGCAGTAGCGTATAAAAAACCCGCGCTCTCTGGTGGCCAAGCGGACGCACCGTGGCGTCCCGCCAAGAAATCTATGCTGCCGTACAGCGATTTCCTTGGTTTGCCTTTACCTTCTGGTACCAGATGGCGCACTGGCAGAACCTTCTGTCACTTGCTACAACATGCTTCACATGTCTGGGTGACATGAAAGAATTGATTCTCTCTATTTCCCTCAATCGACCTGTGGCGCACTGATGACCGCTAATAAGCGTGACACAGCTGTCTGCGTACTGGTGGATTGGCGGAGGTATAGAGCAACGCTCGTATATCGGCTTTCATACGCAGTAGCGTATAAAAAACCCGCGCTCTCTGGTGGCCAAGCGGACGCACCGTGGCGTCCCGCCAAGAAATCTATGCTGCTGTACAGCGATTTGCTTGGTTTGCCTTTACCTTCTGGTACCAGATGGCGCACTGGCAGAACCTTCTGTCACTTGCTACATCCTATGAATTTGTTTTTATGCCTGACTCTTATACAGAGCGCTAGTTACAAGGCTCATAGCAGGTAGTATCGAACATAACTTTTTTGAGGTTAGATTTATAAATTAAAGTTTTAGGTGAACGTGAACATCATTCAATTCCACATCAAAAACGCACGCTTGGTAAAACTCGATACTGTGTACCGTTTTCGGAATATTTTGATTTGAAAATTATGGAGTAATATCCGATGCGGTTATAAAATAATGATCAAGTCATTGATTAAACAACAGATCACAAGAAGAATATTATAATAAAGAATAAGAACATAAAATAAAATACAGTTCAAAATTTCCTCCGTTTTCTAAACGGTTAGGGATCAGCTATGAGGTTACAAAAGTGACGTTGAATTCTGTCTTCCAGTTATTGACTTGAATTTACCTCTGTAGCATATACCTTTTCCTTAAGAGGAGGCCAATGGATCACAGCTTCTGCATAAAAAATAGAGATCCTTGCTTGTTCAGCGTTAAATCTAATATCTGGAATAAATGGTTGTTTGAAATATCCAGATACATATCACCATTTCAATTTCCAGATAGAACGTGATAACCTATTAATTTGTTACCAAAAGTTGCTGCCCAAATATTAACTTTAAATTAATGTTGGTAGTGTGATAACCTTATGACATGTGAATTCTCATCACACCAGTAGTGTGCATGATGGGGGAACCAAATATACCTTGTCGCGTAAAATACTTGGATTGAGGGCTGTCCTTTCTTGTAATGCTTGACAAAGATCCAATCCAGCCGGTAGATCGTCTGGCAGGAGTTCTTGGGCTTATCTGTAATGATATAGATGTACCTGCTGTTTTTAAGTATCCTCCAAGTACATGAAAAAGCCGTATTTGTTTGTCTTGCCATATTCTTTATGCTAAAATAATATTTTCTTTATTGATGGTTCTTGTTGTTCTTGGCCCACCAGAATCCATTTTTTGAACTCACATTCCCAGTTTCTCGATAACGTCGTTCAACATCAACAGCTCTAAATGTATTTTTACTTGGTAAGTTTCTTCTAGGAAACTTTTCTGCATAATGCGTAACAGCTGCGCTAGAGTTTCCTGAACACTCGCCTAAGGTTAACAACATGTCGATGTATCCAACAATCGAGTAGATTTGGATTTACAATATCTAATTTTACAAATAACGGTCTCAAAAGTTTAATTATTGTTGTCCTATTGTAATAACTATCAATAAATGTCAGTTTTCCATGGCGATCTTAGATAAAATCAAGATATACCGATTAGAATAGATACTTTTGAAACGTTACTAGAAAGAAAAGCCCTCAATCCACTTTTTTTTAAATGTATCCGATTGACCGATGATGTCTCATTTATCTGACAAAAAATGTTTCATTCACATAACGCATACTAATTAATAATAATAATAACTATTAATAACTATTACTTCGTACCTGCATTACTCCATAATTTTCAAATCAAAATATTTCGAAAACAGTGCACAGTATCGAGTTTTAGCAAGAGTACCTTTTTGGTGTAGAATTGAATGGTGCTTAAGTTTACCATAATTTTAATTTATAAATCTAACCTCAAAAAAGTTATCTTCAATACTATCTGGTATGCACCGTTAACTAGCGTCCTCTATAAGGGTCAGGTATAAAAACAAATTTATAGGATGTACTAGCTTCTAAGATATATTCTTGTGAAGTTTCATTATAATGTTGCCAGTAGTTTCGGCAAAATCGTAAAAAAATGTGTATAATTTTTTTTCTTCAGCGCCCTGTATCCTGAATACGGAAGGCGCTACAAAAATTTTTTACCAAGCAAATCCCAATTATTTTTCAGTTTTTACCTATCCTAGAGACGGGGCCACCTTTTTTTGGAGCACCCTGTATATTACCATTTTTCATGCTATCATCCGCATGTCGGGCTCTCATTTGATGCCAGAGCCGCTCCGTACTACCAGGAGATGGCAACAGTGGAGCCGTCAGTTGGCGTGCAGGTCCGACGCATCTGGTCGAAGCTTTGCAGGCGAGGTTGGTATGACCGCCATGGCTCAGCTGCTAGAGCATCGAACTAGAATTCCGGAGGTCGTAAGTGCAGGTACCGCTGGCAGTCGGTTCTTTTTCCGGCATGTTTTGATAGGACATTGATTTGAGAACCCGACATGCGGCCATTAGCAAGAAACACAGTAATACATTCACTCGCCACACAGAGGTGTCTGTGCTGGCTCCATCGAGTGACAACGAGATTCGAAAGCAGTCGGAAATTGTTACTGATACAGTAGATTTCCTTCGATGAGACAAATTGGAGCCGCTCCGTACTACCAGAGGTTGGCGGCGAGCCGTCTGTTAGTGTGAGTGTCTGACCTATCAGCTAGTACAGCGTCAGACTAGAACTCCGAAGGTCGTAGGTTCAAATCCCGCTGACATCACATTACCCTTCGAGTTACTCACAACAAGCCCTTTCATTTGATACCCATATTTTAGAAGTGCTAAAAAATTATTATTCCGCCACCTTAGATGTTCCACAATATTTGATTTAGAATGACGTCACATTATTTTTCGAGCTGCTCTTAACAAGCTCTTTGATTTGATACCATTATTGTAAAAATGCGTTAAAAATAACTATTCCGCCATGTTCAATATCTAAATATGTTTTGTTTATTAAACACCCTGAATAAAGGAATTATTTTTAAAATGCAGCCCAACTCGACATCATACCTACGTCTGTCATTTTTCTGAAAAAGATATCGTTCGATTCTTATCTTCACTCAGATGCTACTCAATAGCAATAGTCAAAAAAAGAGTGAAAAAATTTCAATTCATCTGAATCGTTCGCAATAGATCAAATTACAAGTGTAATAGTAGCGGCAACCCTGCCGACCTAGCAGCGTATCGCCTTGCTCCCTACTTCGGCTCAAGCGCGTCGATCCGTTAAAAATGTGCATGCAGCAACGGAGACCGCAATGGAGCCACTTCTCCTTTGCATGTGTAAAATATATGGACAGCGACGCTCCGGTGACGCGGTGACGACGGAACGCAACGCAACGGAGCAGTGAAGCCACCCGGTAAATAGAAGAGACAATAAGTACTGCATACCGTTGTAGCATTCTCAAACTGAGAGTAAATGAAACTACGAAAGGCTGCCGCCATAGACATAATAATATAGGCTATCCTGTTTTCTTAGTACGTGACATCCTATCCGCATGTCGTCGCAAATGATGCTAGATGAGTGGCGTATAAAAATCTGGGCTTACCTCCCAGAAAGACGTCTCGCTTTTTTGCTGATTGATGCAGCATTCAGACGTGCTTATGAATTTGTGGTTACTGGGTTTTTATGCCAGCAACGTTGAGCTTTAAGGCTTGAGGTTTCGCCATCACAAGTGGATGGCATCTTCAGAAGCTATTTCACATTGACGACTTCCGAAATACTGACATCTGGTGGATTTGCGGCTGTACTTATAACTGTTAACGGTGACGTTCCCCAATCATGTAACGTTGGTATCCTCACCCCTTTGCCATCCCTTTGCGGTACGGCAGTCTCTTCAGGAAATTATTGTGACGTTTTTGGTTTTTGTATGTCTATGGCTTCTATATGGCATAGTACGTAGTACGTTGCGGCAAGAACCTCTTCAAACTTGAGCCTATGGCCCCCTTCTTTAATCACATATTTGGCTACTGCAGGTCTGTCTGTATGGCCCGTATGGCCGTAGGACACTAGCGCGCCGCGGTCAGATTGATCCTGATCCCACTGGTCAAAAGCGTGAAAAATATTTCGGACACAAGCGCGTGCGGAAGGAGGGGTAATAATGTTAATTGAAATAAATGGTAATAATAGTTTAGCAACACTTTCTGTCAGCATTGAATTGCATTACGTGTTTTTTTTATAACTTGTCGAATGCTGGTAATACTATAGTATTTGTTTAGAAATAAGATAAACAGTTAATTAAACATAAATTTCTTTAAACATTAAAAATTTACTCAAATTCTTCCAGTTAGGTCAAACTGGCTTCATTTCTGAATGGATGATTTCAAAATCACAAATTATATGTGTAGGGTTAAAATATAAAATCTTTTCTCTACAATAATCGACTAACAATTTAAAACCTAAAAAATATGTAGAACTTAATTTGTTATGTAGTAACATAAACATCACAGGTATGTAATGACTATTTTTAAAAGCGTGGATTATAAATAACTGACAAAAAGTTTTTGTACAGTAATCAAAAGTGTCATCTACGTATGCCTTATTACGGGAGCACAGAAAATTTGAATTTGTTTCGCAAGGAAATACAACTAGGTTATGGTCCTAATTATTAAGAAGAAAAGGGACGTTGTCATTAGGAACATGGAAGGTTAATTTTCTTCTGGCGCGCAAGTGACCGGTGCCGATTAGGGCACCCTTTTCGAAAGCAGGTAAAAATCCAACCGTGCGCGCTTGTGACCGATCACCATCTGTATAACCTAGTGGACAGCTAGCTTGGTTGATTTTCAGTGATATTCTTCGAATTAAAAGGTAGTATACAATAAATACTATCCTACATCAAGGTATGTAGACTTTTCCAATAAAATCTGATCATTTATTACAGATAGTGTTTTCAGGTGCGGGTGTGAAATTGGGGTGTATAGAGGATAGACGGTGATGAATTTGGAAATTCTAGAGTTTGGCTATTACCGATAATGTGCGAGTAGTACTGAATCAAGCTACTTTTGCGATAGCATCGAATATATGTCTATGGAACATCTCGTTCATAATTTCAGAATAGTTTCTTTACCAGATGACCTGGATTATCACGAATCAAGCACGCTCCTAGCGGAAGCACTTTGAACAATTAATAGATATAGTGGTGGAACTAATCCGACAATTAGGCTGTTTGGTAACTCCAATTTGAATCTTAATCTCTTTGTTCCCGCTGTACCGTAACCGTTACCGTAACGCAAAACATAGATTGGATGTACATCAAGCTGAATTCGCTACATTAATTTCGTTATGAGATATTAAATAGGAGTTATGTATCTAGATCTGGTGTACAGCATCCAGTCCAACGACAAGGATTATTGGTTTTGGAGTTGTGCTGCCGCTGCTAATCTCCTACAAAATGGCGGACCAACGCGGCTTGTCACAATGGCGTACTATTTCATGTGCCCGCAGTGGATAACAGATAACTACGGGATGATTGACGATATAAAGTATATGGGATATGACTATTTATATGAAGTTATTATACACAGTTCCATCACATAATATTGCTGTTGATAAAGTACAGAAGATATTTTTGAAATTGCTTTGTTTTAAATGTAAGTAAGTATAGCGTTTATTGTAAATATAAAATAAATAAGATACAATAAACAACAAGTGACCCAAAAAAAGTTAAAAACTTGTGCTTGGGTATAAGTAATTATTATAAAATGGAAACAACAAGTAAGGGTTAATTCAGGAATATTTATATTTAAATATTATGTATTCCATATATATCAGTAATAATAGGTATTGCATATGTCTACAAGTTGGTGAATTTTAATGCGCTTATTATTTACTATCCATTGTTTTAAACCATACTTGAATGAATTTAAAGGCACTAGACATTTTATGCTTTCTGGTATCTCATTGTATAGTCTTGGAGCAAGAAATGTATGACATCGTAATAAAGTATTTTTTCTTGCTTTTGGTACAACATTACATGCATATCTTATGTCATATTTATGTTCGTGTTTTGTCAAGTTTGATTTATTTTTATATTGGTAAATACCTAATGACATGAAAAATGTTTGGCGGATATCTAGAATTTTTGTTTTAGAAAATAACAAGTCACTAGGATATGTACATTTCACTTTATATAAAATTTTTATTAAACGTTTTTGTATAATTTCTATTGCTTTTATATTATTTTTACATGCTGCGCCCCACACCACAATACAATATCGTATATGACTATGAACAAGTGCTTCGTATACAATGATCATCTGTTCATAGGTAAGTATAGTGGAAAGGAGTTTAAATTTGCTTATAACGTAACGAATCTTTTTGACAACATATTCGGTATGCTCTTTCCATTTGATATGGCAATCTAGATATATTCCTAAGTACTTGATACTGGTGACCATTGATATAGGAGCTACCTGTTTACAACTGATTTGTAAGTTGGTGTATTTCGGTAAGCCGTTTGCGTATGATGCGAATGGAACAAAGTGAGTCTTGTTGAAATTGACTGTTAAAAGTCGACTACTGAACCAGTTGAACATTTTTTTAAAACCACTTTCAGCCTTTGATTTTAATATTTCCCAACTTTCAGCAGAAAATATAACAGCTGTATCGTCTGCAAAACTCACTATATCTCCGCTCACATCAACCGCAAATAGATCATTTATATATATGTTGAAGAATAATGGTCCCAGTACCGTTCCTTGAGGAACACCGCATGTTATAGGCAATGGAGAACTAGAGCATTTATTTGTCATAACAGTTTGTGTTCTATTACTTAAATAACTTTTAATTAGATGATAGATTTGACCCCGTATACCATAATTTTGTAAAGTTTTCATGAGTATCATATGATCAACTGTGTCAAATGCTTTTGCTAGGTCAACAAATACACATAATGTTGGAATATTTCTGTCTACGTTTTTGCATAGTTCTCCTATTACATATGTCACCGCATCTTCAGTAGATTTATTTTTTTTGAAACCGAACTGTTTATCAGAAAATATGTTATATTTCTTTAAAAATTCTGTCAATTTGTTCTTTATTATATTTTCAAAAACCTTTGCCAAACAGGAGATAAGTGAGATAGGTCTATAATTGGATCAATCATATTCATCACCAGTTTTATGTACAGGCATCACAGTCGCAATTTTGAGTATAGATGGGAAAATACCCTTTTCCAGACAACAACTAATTATTCTAGTGAATGGCTCCGAAATCAGATGTGCTACGATTTTGAGTGTTTCAGCAGTTAAATTGTCTATTCCAGGTGTTTTGCCATTTTTCAGCAGCATTATTGAATTAATTACTGCTTGTTCAGTGATTTCTTGTACTACAATGGAGTTTGAGAGTCTGATTGTTTGTGTGTCTAGGTATCGGATACTTGATTTAATTTTTTCTGCTAGATGTTTACCAATAGAGCAAAAGTATCGGTTAAATTCATTACTAATATTTAAGTTAGTGTTCAACATGTCTCCACTTTGAGACATAATTTTACCAATGTCTTTACCAGAGTTATTTACACCTATAACGTTATTCACACATTTCCATAGCTTTTGTGTATCGTTGGTATGGTTCATGATTTTATCTTGATAATATGACAATTTTCTAGCTCTGATTAAATTTGTAAGCTTATTATGATATTTTTTATATTTTTCTTTATTTTCTACTGACGGATCATTTATCATTATTTTGTAAAGCCTATTTTTTTCATTCACGGAATTTATTAAAGCAGATGAAGTTTATCCGCAAAGGGGTTGTAATTATGTTGAATTACTGCAAGAATTTCATTTGATTTCATTTCTATGGTATGCGATATATTTCACTGCAGCTTAGCTGATTTGAAGGATATATCTGGTACCAATTTTTAAGTAAGCTGTAAATTTGTTATAAATTCTAACTATTTCCTTTTACTGATGTTGTTCCGTGATAGGCGTTGTAGACTAAGTATATATATTAATTTAATTAATTAGTTGATTTAATTAATTTAATCAATTTAATTAACATAATTGATTTAATTAATTCAATTAATTTAATTGATTTAATTAACTTAATTAATTAAATTAATTTAATAGATTCAATTAATTTAATTAATATAATTAATTTAATTATTTTAAATAACTTAATTAATAAATACCTATTTGCTATATTTGCAATAGCTAAAAACTAAATAAATTTATCCATTTATATACTGACATCTAATTATACACAGGCAATATACATATTTTAACTACACTAATGACTGCGCCAACCCAGCAAAAAATGCCGAAAGGCATTACCGTCGTCGGACTCGTCGGGCGTCCAGTAAAGGCATAAGGAATACTATGTAGTATCGGCACTTGGTAGAAGCACAAAAAATGTAATTAAATCATATATTTCTGACTTCAATTATACCACTGGTAACTCTTGTTTTACTCATAGCAGACTCACAGTAGGCGTTTATTTGTAGGTGTTTTACACACTTACACTTTGCTTCATTTTGCAAACAAAATTTAATTAACACAGACCCTTTGATCCATTTTTATTTTAATAAATAAGAATCGGCGAGCTCATAAAAATACGCGTCTGCCTAAGACAAAGTAAGCAATGAGTACAGATGAAAATTTTATTGTACTTTAGTGTCGTATACCGGGTAAGTAAAAAGTAGTGGTACGCTTAAATATCTTCAAAACAACCAAAAAAATAGAACAATAAAGTTCAACAGCTGGCAGTTTTTGAACATGCAAAATTCAAAAATGCTAACGGAAATGTTGCCAGATTTACCACTTTTACGTTTCACGCCATAACTTTGTTATCAGATTTTAAATAGAATGCCCCATTTATATATGACGTAAAATTGGTAACTCTGACAACATTGCAATTAGCATTTTTGAATTCTACATGTTCAAGAAACCCCAGACATTGAATTTTGTCGTTCCAGCTTTGACAGTTTTGGAGATATTAAAGCTTTTTACTAACCCCGCATATCAATACAATAAAAAATATTATTGACAATAGGTTTCTCCAATCCCGCGAAATTCAGAAACTATCGTTCTTTGCATAACAAATCCCGTATTATTAATATAAAATAATGGCGGTTAGGAATATAAATCATTATAATAATACTGCGTTTATTCCAAAGAAATATACGTAAAATGTTACAAAGTGTATTGTTTCATATAAAGAGGAAAAAAGTAAACCGCCAATATAAATCCAACACATTTCTTTTAATTATTTTTTGTCGATAAATTGTGGTCTAGTTTTATCCAATTTTATTTCTTGCAGATTATCCTATAAAAACCACCTAGCTGCACATAGCGCGGAAAGTTGGAAATTTTAGTTTTTTAGACAGACGAACCCTGTAGAGGAGAATGAACAACGTGATGACTCTAACTGCAGCAGCAGAGTTCAGCAGAGTGGCCTCTTCTTTAACGTTCCTATACAGGATGAGTCCTAAGTTGACGCTTTTTTAAACTGTACATAGGATCGTTAAAATAAACATTTTTTCAAATAATTGTTTTCCGAAAACTCAAATATAAGCCAAAAAAAGTAAATCTGGGCTTGGGTATCAAGACGTACCTGGGCCGGTATTCTTGACCCCTCGTGTGGAGCGATAACGCTGCCTTTAAATGCGAGAGGAGTGAAAATCACTGCTGTTTAGATTCTCACATCCTCTCCTTACAATTGAAGCGCTCGCGTCAAAGGGGAGTGCTTTCTGTCGCTCGTGTCACTGGTGTATCAATGTAAATAGGTTATCACCGACGATTAGGGTACCTGTCTGTTTATGTTTAGTTTTTCTGTTTTTCGCTCGGATTTTTGTCTTCTTGATCAGGTATTGTACCTGTCAATTGGTGCACAGTCACTTTCAGTTTATCTTTGTTAATATTGAATTGGTAAATCCTAAAAGTTGTTTCTTAATAATGTGCCACCTTTCGAATTCACCAATTGGAAATGAACAACGATAAACAAAATGCGACTACTACTGTATCTCATAGGAATGATGCCTAATCGATTTAACAAAAATGTCCGAGCAGAAAACTTAACCTGAACAGACCAGACACGTCTTGATACACAAGCTTGGATATACTTTTTTATTCTGTAACACTTATTTTTCAGTTTTATGAAAAAAGTTGTCTGAAAAAAGTTATTTGAATAAGATTTCCGTTTTAGCGATTACTATACACAGTAAAAAAAGTATCAACTTTGGACTCACCCTGTATATGTGAGGTGTTAGAATAATTTTTTGTAGGGTGGCAGTGTAAATCAGCCAGTATTCAGCGGTTAATAATTAGGATATATTTTCCCATAGGGAAAAATATATGAGCGTATTATTTTATTAATTCATGTTTTTTATTGTTCCTATTTGTAGTCTTATTTTGTATATGAGTAAATACTGTTCAGTTATGTGCAGAGTAATTTCCATAGCCATAGGCTACTTGATAATGTATACCTGATCCATGCTGCTATACAGGGTGGCCAATAGTGCGTGGACGGAGGACTGTGGGCTTACTGAAAAATATTTCAAAAATCTGTCACTTGACCATGGTAGGGACCCTTGAGGGCTATAACGTAAAAATATTTTCACTTAAATTTTGACGTTTATACGGGGTGATTCATATCAAACATACATTTTTTTGAATGGAACCCCCTATATATTATTGCATATTTGGATTCCTTGGTCAACTCTAGTGTGACTTTATGTAGCACACATGGAACCTTAAACGAACCGTTTAGGCGCAAATCACCATTTTTGGTATAAGTAGGTATCAGAAAAAAATTGAATATCGCAGCGATTATAAAACTTAGAAGGCCGTGACTTTGCGGTACGACTAAGTATGAAATGCGTCACCTAAGGTCAGATGGCCAAATTTTAATTCTTTTTGTACTTGGAGAAAGCCGTAGATTAATTAAGGAAACTTCAATCACAGATAACTTAATTTTTTCAAATAGGAATGCCTATTTGGGTTTAAAGAATCAAATGTCAAATTTGATTACCCTTCTAACGATATAGCATTCTTGATATCAATCTTTTTTAGTTTTCATTTTATTTCAAATTTTCAGTCAAATCGGTGTTTTTCAATTTTCCTGCGTGCAAGGAACCTAGCGGGCCATGAAAAATAAACAAAAGCTCGTTAATATGGAAGAAACCAACTAACTTAGTAGAAAGATGCAAACTAACTAGAGCAACGAGGCAAGATTATGAAAATTTCTTACAACATATTAATTCTAACCGGATACAACAGCGGCAAGAAATCTAATGTCAATGAGTAGCTGGGTATGACAGAAGTGTTTATTTTTCACAGCCTACTAGCTATTGAGGTCTACTAGAGCTTGACAACTTTCTAAAACGATTAAAAATTTTGAAACAAAAAAAAGGAAAGCTGCCAGCGATTTTTGCTTACAGTCTAACATGTTTATAATGAAATTTCACATTTAATGGGATAAAAAATTAGTCGTTTCCGTTTAGTTAAGTCAAAAGTGAAGATATCTCCAACTGGAGCATTCTGAACATATTAAAATAGTTGCAAGAATTAGGCTATGTTGTAATTGTGATTATTTCATGTAGTTTTCTGCAAACTAAATTGTTTTACAATGCAAACAGACTGGAATTCAAGTTTACATTTTACGCGATTTTGCTGATAAGTAGAAGTACCTACTGAAGAATTTGAAGGGTTCCAGTCAGAGGTATCATTACTTTTGACTTACGGAAATGGCTGCTTTCTTATAGCATTAACTGTGAAAATTTATTCAAAAGACATAGATATTCTACTGCCAGCAACAATCACTAGTAGTTTTCCTTTGACTAGATATTTTCTTACTGACTTTGGAAATTGGATAATAGCTAGTAGGCTGTGAAAAATGAGCGTTCCTGTTACCGCTATTGTTTCTGGTTAGAGCTAATATGTTGTAAGGAATTTTCATAGTCTTGCCTCGTTGCTCTAGTTAGTTTGCATCTTTCTACTGAGTTAGTTGCTTTCTTCCATTATAACGAGCTCTTGGTTGCTTGCATGCAGGAAAATTGAAAAACACCGATTTGAGTGAAAATTTGAAATAAAATGAAAACCAAAAAAGGCTGACATCAAGAATGCTATATCGTTAGAAAGGTAATCAAATTTTACATTTGACTCTTTGAACCAAAATAGGCATTCCCATTGTAACATGACACGTAGGGTGCCAAATTGTTAGCGAGAGGGGGGGACGGTAACTTCTCTCTTATGTTGGGTGTTGGGACATTTGAATGGAAATGCTGGGTTTTATCTTAAAGTATAATATCGTACCAAAAATATCACATAGTATAGTCAAACACATAATATAGTCAAACCCGTGACTGTACTTTTCACACCTAGAAGTACCTAAAAGTATAATAACGTACCAAGAATATCACACAATATAGTCACACCTGTGATTGTACTTGTCACACTTTGAAGTACCTGTGTTATCTTTACTCATGGGGGCCCGCCAGAATTAAGATTTACAACTGTGAGTTATTTAAAGTTAAGAATAGTGGTACAACTTCATGGAGTATCTATTATAGTTCTAAATGGTACAAAATGTGGAATGTATGCTCATGCTATAAATGATAGGGTGAAATAAAGCAAGAGTGATAGTTTGCTACTATATAAGGCCTAAGGTGCTCCAAAGGTGGATACACTACTGAACAGGGTAGGTAATTGATACGATATTGAACTTAATTAAAAATGAACTAATAAAATTGTCTCTTCTAGGGCCACCATGAAGACTATGTCCTGGAAAGCGTCTTAAAAGCTAAGCTCCCACCTGATACTCCGTAAATGCAGTACCCACAGTACCACAAGTATACCAGCTCCAGGCGGTGAGGGTGTTGTAATGCCCATCCGGTACAAATGGCTCGACATCCTAGTACAATACACTAAGGGCTGTCTAAATATTCTTGACACTAAAGATGTAGGAAGAGCGATGAGCGTGTCAGATATAGGTGGATGGAAGATGATAAGACGGTAAGAAGATGATACGATGTAAAGATACGGTGTAAAGATGTAAAGATGTAAAGATGTAAAGAGGCCTGCAAAGAAACAAAACATAGGCCTTAGTACTTAAAAAGGGCACAAAGACTGCGCGGTCGGCCACGAAGCACGTGGACGTACAGGTTACGTACCTTGATGGAGAGTGCCTCTCAAGTGAAGGTGAGTTGCCAATGCCCAGAATTCGTGATCCTGGATCCCTTCGCGGCTAGTGAACCCGAATCGGACAATTGGGAACCTGGTTGTGACGAACCTTTAAATCCGCTTCAGCGTGGTTTCCACAGGTTCGCCAGGTAACCTTTCACCTTGAAGAAAACTGGCCAAATGCGCGGTTCTCCCAGAAACTTCCAACGACGTCCAACGTCAGTCGTCACATCAAAAACGTCAAAGTGTCAACCACACTTCTGCTCAGACCTATTCTGTTCTTCCAGAATCAGAAATTTCTACCGACTTCCTTCGTCAGTCGTCCCATCACAAACGTCAAAGTGTCAACCACACTTCTGTTCACACCTATTCTGTGCTGACCGTCAAGCGAATGTCATCCTATAACCACACTTTTGATATGTAAACAAAACGCTGCGAATGTATAACTTTCGAACAAGATTGAGGTCTGATAACTCTTCGGAATCAACTACAAAATGTACTAATTTCCCATATAATTTCAGGTACTACAGTGGCCATGGGGCACCAGTGGCTGAACAGGACCAAACCACCAAAATAGTTGAACCTGTGATTTGTACCATAGCCCTAGGCACACTATGTCAGCTTCTGACCTGAATAAAGAGGAATACAGAACGTTTAGTACGCCCTTTATTCTGCTAGATATAGTAAGAAGTAGCCTCCGTCACACATAAGCTGAGGTAAATTAAGCATAAGATGAGTCAAGATAGGTAAACACAAGGTAAGATACTTTTGACCCGTAACAACCCCCCCTTTTCCCGGGAAAGTTTTACGTGAAGAGAAAACTTTCTCGAAAGAAAAACTTTAACGAAATAAAAAAAAACTGCAGGAAAATCTTTCCAAAACATTCAACCTAAAAGAATGCATCCATAAACAAACAAAAAAAAGTTGTTCCTTTCCCTATAATTTAACCAGAAATATGACATCCCAACGGTTCAATGAACCCCTGAACCATTAAAGTTTCACCCAAAAGCAAAATACTAAAAAAAACACATCACGAAACTTGTGGACAGGAAAGCATCATCTTTCATACATAGGTACATCATGATTAGATGTCTCTGCTGTCCGGTACATCATCAGGAGGGTGGGCCTTTAAATCATGAGCCGACCAAACCCCTTTATTCCTGCCGACTTCATCGGTCAATTCATAAGTCCATGGTGACACTATTTTTGTGACCGTAAATGGTCCGTCATATTTAGGAGCGAATTTAGCAGCAATGCCCTTAGCAGCATCAGATAAAGTGAAATTCTTCTTCCACACCTTCTGGTGAAGATGAAAGGTTTCCGGTCGTCGACGTAGGTTATATCGATGACTAGACCGTTCATAGGCTTGCTTCAATCGTTTCTGGACATCATCAAATACTCGCTTAAGCTCCTCTTGTCGTATCTCAGGCTGAAAATCGAGATTATTCGACAAACAGTGATCTTTGCCAGATAATAACACTTCACGTCCAAAAATTACAAAATTGGGTGTTAACTGTGTTGTCTCATGTTTAGCTGAGCGAAGGGCGGCAGCTACTTGAGGCAAATATGTTTCCCAACTACGACGATTGACTCCTACATAAGCTGTGAGAGCAGTCTTTATGACACGATGGGCTCTCTCTACCGGATTTGCTTGCGCATGGTAGTTAGCAGTTCGTTGATGAATGACTTTATACCTTTCCAAGAGTGAAGTCATCTCTCTTCCAACGACGTTGCTTCCATTGTCGGTGATTAACTTCATAGGAACCCCGAATACAAGAAAAACTTGTTCCTCTAAGTACTTGCATATGTTCTTTCCACTAGCGGAACGCAACGGATGCAATAACACAAATTTGGAGAAGATGTCCATTACCGAGAGAATGTAGTTATAACCACTGCTCGATCGAGGTAGTGGTCCAACCAAATCCAAACTTAACACTTGCCAAGGCCTGGTAGTCGTCGGTGCTACACTAAGCATCTGACCTTTTGGAGGTCGTTGCTCCGGTTTCGTGCGAAGACAGGTAGCGCATCGATTTACGTATCGAGCTACATCTGCTTCCATCTTGGGCCAATAGTACTTGGACGCAATACGAGCATACGTCTTGTAAACTCCTAAGTGTGCACAATGCGGAGGGTCATGGTGTTCACTTATAATAGTTGATCTAGCCTCTTTTGGTACGACTTCTCGCCAAAATTCCTGCTCGTCCGCCAAGTTTGGGTAACGAGGCGTGACTCGCTTATACAAGGTTTTATTCTCTATTCGCCACAGAGGATAGTTCTGCGGTTGTTCAGTAACCTTATCGCACATGGACTTATACCAACGATCCGTGGATGGTACATTTGATGCTGCTTCACTATCACTATCTAGAAGATCCAGAACTGGTACAGTTCTTGACAACGCATCGGGCACAACGTGCTGTTTCCCTTTCCTATGTACTATCTCAAAGTCATAGGCTTGAAGTCGCAAAGCCCATCTTGCGATTCTACCTACGGGGTCCTTTATACTATGTAGCCACTTAAGGCTATAGTGGTCAGTGATAACGGTAAAATGAGATCCTTCCAAATAGGGCCGGAGTTTCTCTACGGCAAATATGACCGCTAAGCACTCCTTTTCCGTAACGGTGTATTTCCGTTCGGCCTTTGTCAAAGATCTGCTGAGATAACAGACAACTTTGTCCTCTCCGTCAATTTTCTGGACGAGTACCGCGCCCAATCCATATTCTGACGCGTCCGTCTCGACATAAAAAGGTTTACTAAAGTCTGGACAAGTGAGAATGGGTGCCGAAACTAAAGTCTGTTTCAGCTTCCGTAACGCATCTTCGCAGTTTTCATCCCACACAAACGGTTGACTCTCTTGAGTTAATCTTGTCAAGGGGGCAACCAAAGTAGAAAAGGATGGTACAAATCTCCGATACCAGGAAGCTAAGCCTACGATCCTTCGGACTTCCGTCACATTTCGGGGCGCTTTGATTTTAAGAATAGCCTCGACTTTCTCAGGATCGACTAACAATCCAGAACTATTTACAACATATCCAAGATATTTCAATTCTGACCTACAGAATTGACTCTTTTCACGATTCAAGGTTAATCCCGCATCAGTGATGCGTTTTAAAACTTCTCGTAGAACGTCGACATGCTGTTGAAAATCTGAAGTACATACGATTATGTCATCAAGATAGACAAAGGTATGCCCGTCTAATCCAGGTCCGAGGACTCGATCAATAAGCCTCTGCCAGGTTGCTGGTGCCGAGTGCAAACCAAAAGGTAACCTGGTGAATTGAAATAAACCACGATTTGGTACAGTGAATGCCGTGAGGGGCTTGGAATCATCTGATAATGGCACTTGCCAATAAGCACTCTTAATATCCAAACTGGTGATATATCGAGCGTCTCGTAATTTATCAAGTATTGCGCTAACATAGGGTATTGGGTAGGCATCCGGAGTGGATACGGAGTTCAAACGCTTATAATTTACACAGAACCTCCAAGTTCCATCTCGTTTTTGGACCATAACTAAGGGACTACTCCATGGCGAGTTCGATTCCTCGACTATGCCTTTCTTCAGCATTTGATCTAGCTCTGTGTTGACAATCTTCTGCATTGCAGGGGACAAAGGGTAATACCTCTGCTTTATAAGAGCAGATGACGTGCGGATCTTATGCTCGACTAGGTTAGTGCATCCTAGCTTATCTCCCATTTTAGCAAAAGCCTCGTCAACTACTGAATTCAAAAGTTGTAATTGCTCTTGTGTTAATGTATGGCAATCTTGAATGCCACTAACATACAGAGTTTGAACAGAGTCTTCTGTACGAAAAGACCATTCTCCATTGAACAGGTCAGGAATAATTTCCATCTCTTTCCAGAAATCAATACCAAGAATTAACGAGTGAGGTAGGGTGGGTATCACCGCTACTTTAATAATCTTTACCTTGTCTCGAAGCTTGACAGGTAATGAAACTTCACCAATATTTTCACACATTTGCCCGTTGGCTACTATGCAATGTCTACTTCCGGTGGTTTCGAGTTTGCATATCGTGCTGAGTCCCTCCCAACCAGGACCGCCTAAAACAGTTTTTGAAGCTCCACTGTCTAATAAACCTAGAAATGTCATACCAAATATCTCTACCGAAAGGTACGGGCGCTCATCACCCTTGGCATGCGCCAGGATGTAATTCAGCAATATTCTACTTTCAAAGTCACAAGTGGCCTCGGTGTCTAAAGAATCTGGCGTGTCAGACAGTTGGCCTACTGTCTCGCCGCATTCGCGTTTTTTGCCCTGCAATTTGGACAAGTTGCTGCTGTGACGTTGTCATTCCCACACTTGAAACAAAACAAGCGTTTCTATTCCTTGCAGCTCTTGAATCTATGTCCCGTCTGTTTACAGTTCCAACACCTAGGGCCCTGAGCGATATTGACGTTGGTCGTGGACAGTGAGTTTACCTCTGGAGATATGCAATAAGCAACAGCTGAAGGACTTTCCGTAACGACGGATAAACGACCAGTCTCGATTCGGGGTTTGTGGTAAGCCAGATCAGGTTCAAGAAGCGACCTATAGTTTGTTGGAGGTGGTGTAAACCCTTGCACCCTTGTCGTCGTTTCCTCAACTGCACGTGCTAGCTGAGTAAGTTCTGAGATACTGCGAATCGTATGCAGAGCCAAGTGAGACTGAATATGAGGAAGTAGATTCCGCCGAATCATTTGAACCCTTGTAGCCTCATTGGGCTTGTTAGGTCCCAACTTGTTGAACAAGTTTTCCATCGCTGCCACAAACATAACAACCCTCTCTAGAGAACCTTGTGTTCGTTTCCTAATCTCCTCCCAGAGATCAACCTCATAGCCATATGGAAGAAAGTCCTGTTTCAATTTCAAAGCAAGTTCATCCCACGTACTGAAATTTTGAGTCCGTAACCAATATAATGCATCTTTGGTAAACAACTCGGTAGCTGATCTCAACAGGTGTTCCTTCGAAACTCTCCTGGATACTTGTAACTCTTCAATTCTTTCCAAAAAATTGGTAACACTAGTATGACCATCAAATTGAATTCTCCACCGCGAAACATCACCACCTTGAGAAAATGAATCTCCACGTCCACCGAAATGATCTAAGTAATAAGGATAAATCCCTGGATGACCAACATATCTGCTACCATCAACAGCCTTCACCGAATCTGAACTCCTAACTCGACTAACAGGATCACCCAAAGTCAATCCACCCAGTCCAAGGTCGTCCAAGACTGCAGACTGTCTTGTTTGCGTAGCTATACGACTGCTGTCTGTCGGTAAGCTGCCTGCGGGTGCTTCCCCAGCTAAGTCACCAACAAATCTTCCACCCCCTGTATGCGAGGATTCAGCACGAACCTCCCCTGTAATTGCTTCAGGAATCAAAGGGTTAGGATCATCCATAAGGGAACCCTCTACAACATTTGGTTCATCAAAGACACAAGCAGTATGCTTTGTGCCACCCTGTATGCCAACATCATACGCAGAACTGACAGCATCGAACAGCTGCACCACTTTACAAAGAAGCGATTGTTTGGCCTCATTCTGCTGATCGTTACCAAGTGGTAGTCTTCGCAAACGTCCTTGAATATGTGATAACCTTGAAGTAATTCGTTTGTATTCGTTAACCCTATTGCCGTTATCAAAATTCTGTACATCATTCTCAAGTTTACCTAATTTCGCTGTACAAATGTTAATTTCATCATCAAAGTCTAAATCTAGAGTCTCATTGACCAATGACATTAAGCCATCTTGTTCACCCCTAATAGCTCCTCTCAAAAGAGCACGGTTTTCATCCATGTTCTTCTGAGCAGTTAAACCTCTAACTTTTAATTCATAAATCAATTCCTCCGCCAATAGACGATTTACCTCCATTTTTGGTATCCCTGTCTATAGATGAATCCTGAAAAAAAAAAAGTCCAAACTCCTCCCCCACCAAAGAGAGAAACCTGTGAGGAAAGCAAAAAAAAACTCAATGCCGCAAAAAAAAAAATGTATCTACATACACAGAACTTGCCTACTTGCAGACCAACAATCTGTCCCAAAAGACAAACAATGAAAACTTCTTAAAAGTCCAAAACTTCCTGCATGTGCCGCAACGCAATCGGAAAACGCAAAAAAACACCACAGGGTTTTTTTCCTCTTCAACCAGAACGGTTAAATACCTAAAGTACCTAGGATATGGTACCTAAACCAATATGTTCCAAATATCATACAACGCACATCACTATCTGTAATAGGTAGTTAATTCACCCACAAAGAACAAAAATGTAATGTCCCATCTCTAGCGCTACATCACTATTAATTTGTAACCAATATGGTGATTTAACTACAATGAAAAAGAAAAGTAATGTCCCAACATTAGCAATAAATATCACTGGTTCTAACAGGTATGGTGATTGACTCACAGTGAACAAATTTAATGTCAAATAGTAAGATGTAAATAAATTTTATCACATCAGAAAATGAAATTCCACCATAACCTATCCACGTTGAGGCGCCAATTTGTAACATGACACGTAGGGTGCCAAATTGTTAGCGAGAGGGGGGGACGGTAACTTCTCTCTTATGTTGGGTGTTGGGACATTTGAATGGAAATGCTGGGTTTTATCTTAAAGTATAATATCGTACCAAAAATATCACATAGTATAGTCAAACACATAATATAGTCAAACCCGTGACTGTACTTTTCACACCTAGAAGTACCTAAAAGTATAATAACGTACCAAGAATATCACACAATATAGTCACACCTGTGATTGTACTTGTCACACTTTGAAGTACCTGTGTTATCTTTACTCATGGGGGCCCGCCAGAATTAAGATTTACAACTGTGAGTTATTTAAAGTTAAGAATAGTGGTACAACTTCATGGAGTATCTATTATAGTTCTAAATGGTACAAAATGTGGAATGTATGCTCATGCTATAAATGATAGGGTGAAATAAAGCAAGAGTGACAGTTTGCTACTATATAAGGCCTAAGGTGCTCCAAAGGTGGATACACTACTGAACAGGGTAGGTAATTGATACGATATTGAACTTAATTAAAAATGAACTAATAAAATTGTCTCTTCTAGGGCCACCATGAAGACTATGTCCTGGAAAGCGTCTTAAAAGCTAAGCTCCCACCTGATACTCCGTAAATGCAGTACCCACAGTACCACAAGTATACCAGCTCCAGGCGGTGAGGGTGTTGTAATGCCCATCCGGTACAAAAGGCTCGACATCCTAGTACAATACACTAAGGGCTGTCTAAATATTCTTGACACTAAAGATGTAGGAAGAGCGATGAGCGTGTCAGATATAGGTGGATGGAAGATGATAAGACGGTAAGAAGATGATACGATGTAAAGATACGGTGTAAAGATGTAAAGATGTAAAGAGGCCTGCAAAGAAACAAAACATAGGCCTTAGTACTTAAAAAGGGCACAAAGACTGCGCGGTCGGCCACGAAGCACGTGGACGTACAGGTTACGTACCTTGATGGAGAGTGCCTCTCAAGTGAAGGTGAGTTGCCAATGCCCAGAATTCGTGATCCTGGATCCCTTCGCGGCTAGTGAACCCGAATCGGACAATTGGGAACCTGGTTGTGACGAACCTTTAAATCCGCTTCAGCGTGGTTTCCACAGGTTCGCCAGGTAACCTTTCACCTTGAAGAAAACTGGCCAAATGCGCGGTTCTCCCAGAAACTTCCAACGACGTCCAACGTCAGTCGTCACATCAAAAACGTCAAAGTGTCAACCACACTTCTGCTCAGACCTATTCTGTTCTTCCAGAATCAGAAATTTCTACCGACTTCCTTCGTCAGTCGTCCCATCACAAACGTCAAAGTGTCAACCACACTTCTGTTCACACCTATTCTGTGCTGACCGTCAAGCGAATGTCATCCTATAACCACACTTTTGATATGTAAACAAAACGCTGCGAATGTATACCGTCAAGTGGGGTTACTTGAGACAGGGGTCTAACATGGGACGATTCGTCAAATAATCTTTTAAAAATCACAGCGGCAACGTTGGTAGATCTATATTCGCTGGCGCGCCAGGGGATGGTTGTCAATAGTCAAACAGGTGTTTTTCGCCATAAAGTGATATATTTGGCAGAGTAAGTACTTTGATTTTATATATAAATAGTTCTCCTCTATAATTAGAGAATAATTGAGCCTGTATAACTTCTGTTGCACAGACCATAGATGTTTATTGACAAGCCAACGTTTCCATTACATTATAACCTCACATCATTGTTGTGTTGTTCAAATAGCGATTTTATGCATAGTTGCCAAGTCTTTTAAAATACGACGTATTTCAGAGTTGGCGACACTTCGTGGGGAAACTTGGGACACGTCCCAAGTTACCCCTTCTTGTATTTTTCAGTAATTTTTTTTTCAGGTCATGCCACGATTACATAAGCGCAAACTTGGGAGTCGGAAATACCATGACTATACACAAGAGACTCTAGAAAGGGCATTAAGTAGTTTGAGAAGAGGACGACCTATACGACAGGTGGCTGAAGAATTTGGAATCTCCAAGTCTACACTGAGCCGTCATCGACGTGGACAACAAACAGGCAAAATTGGCAGACCGTGTGTATTCACTGAAGCGCAAGAAAATGTCATTGTTGATTGCATAGCATTGGCCGGCGAGTGGGGATTTCCTTTAGTCCCCTATGATATACGACTTATAGTAAAATCCTACCTAGATAGACAAGGAAAAAGTGAAAGGAGATTTAAGGCAAACCTCCCAGGAATAGAATGGCTACGAGCATTTTTGAAAAGACATAGTAATACATTAACTCAAAAACTATGTCAAAATGTAAAACGTGCCAGAGCCAGTGTTACTCGTGAGGTTATTCTCGATTATTTCACCGAGCTTTCAGTATCATTGGAACATGTAGACCCTGCTATGATAATAAATTATGATGAGACGAATATGACAGACGACCCAAAGCGCCAGAATGTCATAGTACGCACAGGCTGTCGGCATCCACAAAGGATTGTTGACTCGACAAAAAGTAGTGTATCAGTTATGTTTTCAGCGACAGCCACAGGGCACTTATTACCTCCATACATAGTATATAGATCAGAGCACCTTTACAACACATGGACCGAAAATGGACCAAAAGGTGCAGTCTATAATAGATCTAAAAATGGTTGGTTTAATATGGAGCTATTCGAAGACTGGTTTATCGTGATAGTTCTCCCATATTTCCAAAAATTTGAAAAAGAACTCCCCAAAGTTATGATTGGAGATAACTTGGCCAGCCATGTTTCTCCCAGGGTCATAGAATTATGTCAAGCGAATAGAATCCGCTTTATTTTGCTGCCACCCAATTCTACGGGAGTATGTCAGCCTTTAGACGTCGCATACTTCAAACCATTAAAACATCACTGGAGTAAGGTTTTGACTAACTGGAAAATGAAGCATCGAGGTACTCTTCCCAAAGACACTTTCCCTAGATTATTAAATTCTTGCCTGCAAGACATGGGTGAAGACATTATAAAAAAAAACGTTCTATCTGGTTTTAGAGCAACTGGAATATATCCAGTGGATAGAGATCAGGTTTTAAAGAGATTGCCAAAAGATCTAGAAGATACGAATTCTGACATGACAGACGAATCAACAGCAATTATACTAAGTTTCCAAACCTTTTTGAAAGAAACTCGAACCCTTGAGACTCAACCTCTCAAAGAAAAAAAAAAAGAAATTGAATTTAGCTGCAGGGAAAAGTATTGCTCCTGATGCTGTATCACGTGAATCAGGTACAAGCGCAACGAAAAGGCGATCATCATGGGGCAAGAAAAAGGTGAGAAGGATTGCTTCATCAGATGAAGACACAGACTCTGAAAATTATTCGCTACATGATTCGGAAGATTCTGACTTGCATTTTCGGATATCGAAGGATTGGAGCAAGGAATTGAAGATGCAGTAGAACCTATAGATATAGAAGATATTAACAAAGAAAACAAAAGTCTTGATGGGAATAAAGACATTCGGTCAGATGTGACAGAGGGCAAATTTGCACTAGTTAGATATACTTATGACAAAGGTACAAAAAAAGAGTCAAATAAGGTTTTCATAGGGCAAGTCGTAGGTGTTGTTCCTCCAGACACAGTGCGTTTGAAATTTTTACGGCAATCGTCAAAAAACTCGACCATGTATATATTTCCTATAGTAGATGACCATGACGACGTAAAAATCAATGAAGTGTTCAGACTGATTACACCTAAGAAGATCTCCCGAGGAAGATACTTCTTTGATACCTAATTAAAATCTGTTTCGGGGATTCAGGGTTTTCTTTTATTTAAATTTGCTTTACTTATAAACGTCAATATGAATAGAATGTTTGTTTAATTTGCGTTGTTATTTTGATGTGATACTATAGTTCCTGTTTTCTTTGAAACAATGTAAGAATGTTTGTTTAATGAACTAAGAATAATAAATTTTTATTCCTGAATGCTTCTCTTTATCCTGTGTTAAAGGAGACGTTTCTAAATTAGCACTGAGACTTCGAAAATTGATGATTCCATGTTACCACACTTTATAGTGTAACTTGGGACACTATGAAATTGTAAAAAAAAGGGCTGACGATTTTTATTGCATAACAAATAACACCTGGAGAACAAAGTGTAAGGCCAGACTAATGCCTCGGTCACTAAATACTTAAGTTATGATCTCTCAGAAGATGAAAAAATTAATTGAAAGGTGAAAAGTGTCCCAAGTAACCCCACTTGACGGTAACTTTCGAACAAGATTGAGGTCTGATAACTCTTCGGAATCAACTACAAAATGTACTAATTTCCCATATAATTTCAGGTACTACAGTGGCCATGGGGCACCAGTGGCTGAACAGGACCAAACCACCAAAATAGTTGAACCTGTGATTTGTACCATAGCCCTAGGCACACTATGTCAGCTTCTGACCTGAATAAAGAGGAATACAGAACCTTTAGTACGCCCTTTATTCTGCTAGATATAGTAAGAAGTAGCCTCCGTCACACATAAGCTGAGGTAAATTAAGCATAAGATGAGTCAAGATAGGTAAACACAAGGTAAGATACCCGTACCCGGGGTGACCCGTAACACCATTTGAACAAATCAAGTTTTCTGTGATTGACGTTTCCTTAATTTATCCTCTGATTTCTCCAAGTACAAAAAGAGTTCAAATTTAGCCATCTGACCTAAGGTGTCGCATTTCATGCTTAGTCGTAGCGCAAAGTCAAGGCCTTCTAAGTTTTATAATCCCTGCGATAGTCAATTTTTTCTGATACCTGCTTATACCAAAAATGGTGATCTGCGCCTAAACCGTTCGTTTAAAGTTCCAGGTGTGTACATAAAGTCACACTACAATTGACCAAGGAATCCAAATATGCAATAATATATAGGATGTTCCATTCAAAAAAATGTAAGTTTGATATGAATCACCCTGTATAAACATCAAAATTTAAGTGAAAATATTTTTACGTTATAGCCCTTAAGGGGCCCTACCATGGTCAAGTGACAGATTTTAGAAATATTTTTTAGTAAGCCCACAATCCTCCGTTCACGCACTATTGGCCCGCCCTGTAACCAACCATAGATTTGAGAATCGCGAGAATGTTCATGTATTTCGATGTAATGTTTCAAAGGGAACTTTTACCATATATGTTGCTTTCCTTTTTACACAATGCACAATTTTATTGCGTAAAGATTCAATTCTTTTTGGAAAGTCAATAACTGCCTCAGCCCTTATTAACTTTAAGACAAAAAAGGGCACTCTATCAGTTAGATAAAACAGACTATAATGACATCATCCAAATAGACGAGGGAAGCTTTTCCTTGGAGTTCTTGTAGAACGTTGTCCATGCCTTTCTGGAATGCCGCCGGAGAGTTTCTTAACGCATAATACGTAACCTTGTATACCCGCGTAGTCCAATGTCTACTGAGAAGGCAGTCTCAATAAAATTTGAGTGCATTTATATCTGGCCAGAAAATAAAAATATTGACATCTAGGACTGGCAACGGGTACCAATCATTTGTAGCTTTACTATTCAGTTTCATCAAACCTGTGATTGTCCACCATTTTTTTACCAATGGCGTCCATTTTCTTAGGAATTATCCATATAGGACTGTTCCAAGGACTTCTCCATGTGTGATAATCCCATTGTTCAGCTTTTTATTAATTTGCCGCTGAACTTCATTTTTATGTGTACCTAAGTTTTAGTGTAAACAGGGAGTTCGTCAGTAGTTTTAATTTCGTCTTTGACTATATTATTTGTAAAAGACAATTTATCACTTTCATGATGAAATATATCTTATAACTCTACACAGTCGAAGTGGATCCCCTTTTTCCCCTAAACCCAAGTGTTCTGTTCTAATAACATGATGAATTGCTTCACTTTCTGTCGTTCCGAAATTCTGATCACCCACGTGAAAAATATAAGATTTACGTTACACTATCATGCTGGTTCAAACTAAAAATTGACACTCTGGAGTATATATTTTCAAAGCATTCCAAAGATCAGTGCTTAAAATTTGTTTGTAGCTTTTTATGTTAGTGTGTATTTATAGACCTATTCATGCAGTACGAAATATAATACCTACAAAATTAATTTAGCAGCATCGGATCAGGTTACACGATTGTTGGAAATTTTATATTTGACAGATGTTATAATACAACATGTATCAGATGAATCAAAAGACGAGAGCGTACCGTGTGGAAGACAATGAACGACGTTATCATTGTAACACTGTACAGCAGACTGACCTAATTTTGACGTTTCTCTGCGTATTAAGTTTCCGAGGAGATCCTCCGCAAGGCGTTGCACCAAGCTAAAACAATGCAGGTCGGCTGCTTCTAATAAAAGAGATTTGCCTCAAAAAGTAAGCCGCTCAAAGGCCGTCTAGGAGTTCCCAGCACTGCCAGAGAGCTTGAAATTCTGCTGGTGGCTGCTACTGCCGATCGATACAGCGCCATGTTGCCGCGTTTCTAGGGTAGCTTAAGCAGCGGTCACACTGTCTAACTTGATTATAAAACTTCAGTCAGAAGGACTAAATAGCCGGATGGATAGGTTATATTGTCCAAATGTAATACGAATGTCATAATTATGCCAATCCTCCCATACAAGGTATAGTCTTCGAGGGTGGCAATATTTGTAACACACTTTTACAAATAAATGAAAAAAATCTGAAAAGTGGGTCATCTGTTGGTTTTCCTTTAAAATGGGGATTGAAACTACAACTTAAAATAGTTTCAAGTAATACCTACAGAGTTGGGCGTCGACGCGCCGACTTTTATTGTCAACCTCGACGTGTCGACAATGCGTCGACAAAGTCAACGATGTCAACAATTATTGCAGGTTTGAGGTTAGGTTTGTTATTCATCTGATTGCTACGATCACTTGTTTTGGTTCTGTAAGATTGTGAATTGTGAACTTTGAAAAATTCAATGGCACTTAATGTGTATGATTTATCTGCTACAGCCTACATATAATACTTCGAAGCTAACGTCTACTCACACCGCCAAAATAAATGCATTCCTCTTTAGAGAACCTGACAACCAATGTACAGAGAAATGGGATAAATCCAATACTAGAAATGGTAACGTATTTGACTAATTAAAAATTATCATTAAGTTTACTGGAAATTACATTATAACCATTAAAATCCGTCAGTATGTCCACTAAAACTTTGTCATTTTTCTTTTTTGTGAGACTGACGACTAACATTTTTTCAGCAATATTTGCCACCCTTATTGACAAAAACGTATACATCACTAAAAATTCCGGCTTCTGCCCAACTGGGGACATATTCGCACGTCTCTCAGAAACAGACTATCCTTTGAGGTTTCAAAAATGCTGGTCCATTTATATTTTTCCCTTCAAGGTCAGAATAATGGGGGTATTTTGGAGCCGATTCAGCGTATGATCCTAGTGACGTAGAAGGAGAAGAGGATGATCGATAGTAGCCATTTCACCATGTAAGAATAAAAAAATAATGTATAGTCTAATTTGTCTAATTTTTCCGTTAAAACATGTTCAAACGGAAGAACTGTAGCTATAGTTTTTGTACTGAACTAATTGTCGACATTGTTTACACTTGTAACGTCATCTATAAAGTCGACGTCGACAACACAGCATAGTAAACAACCAGCGCACTAACTCAAGTTGGCATCAATTGCACGCGCATCCCCACCTTTGGATGATTTTTTTGTAGGGATGCTAACGATACTTCGATACTTGTACTGCACTGATATCGAGTATTTTTATCTTAGATACTTTTTGAGCGATTCCAAGCTGGTATAGATAGTTTTGTAGGGCATCGGTATCGAAAATAATTATATAATTATTGAGGGGTGTAATCAATTGCCCAAAATTATCTGTACGAACCAAACGCGCCTATTTGGCTGAAAAATATCGAGTTGGTACCGCTATCCATATTTTCATTTTCGCATCTCTACCCAAACTTCACAGCAGTAAAATCATCCCAAGGTCAAATTTTTCCGGAACCATTTTTATATAGGAAATCCTCAGAGATATTGTGCTGGTTGTTTACTATGCTGTGTCGACACCATAGTTGACGCGTAGACAACTGAATTGTCGACATGACATTGTCGACGTCGCCCAACCCTGAATATAGCTACTTTATTCAAACAAGTGTATCTTCTGATTATATGTATATGTTAGGAGCAAACACCGATTTCGGCCAATGGACGGAAAATATGGTCAAAACGCGTTTTGGCTGCTACCGTTTTGCCAATGTCCGAATTATCGCTTTCCGGCTGTTCAATGTAGCCCAGAATGCGTTTTGGGCCAACTACAATTGCCAGAACACGTTCTATATTCTACTACGAATAAATAAATCTCAATTATTTGCCGTACTGTGTTACAATATTTCCTCTTGAGCTTAAAATCCATAAATGAAATAAAAAATAAAAGCACTTGCAGATTTTAGGTCCGTGAAAAAAAAATTGAAAGAAACATACCTCACAATCTGTTATGTCCAGCTCCCACATGAGCGAAATGAATAATGTCAAATAACTCGTGGGTCATGCAAAAATAACGCAGTTCGGCTGTTTCGTCTGTCCTTCTTTCAATTAGCTTTTCGATATCGCCAATCTTTAAAATATCATACCTTTTCAATCGTCGTCTTTGTTGCGAAGATATTGTGTCACCGTTACTTTTATACAAGCTTTTGCCGCCTTTAAAGGGCTGATACACGTACGAGCAAGTACGCGTACTTATGGCTCGACGACCTTTTTCGCCTGTGTGTCACCGTAAGTACGCGTACTTTAAAACCGTCGCGCAAACCGCCGGCGAGCCAACTGGTTTGAAATGTTGCTCGTAGCTGGTCTCAGCTCGTACTGCGGTCCGCGGGCAACCACTTTGTTTGGGCAGGCCATCGATGCGCAACGCTTGTTGTGTTTGGCGTTTGTTAAAAGTTTTGTTTATTTAGGAAAATTATCAAAATGAGTGATTTTAACTTCACGTGTGTCACCGCGTCGAGCCGAGTAAGTTCGCGAACTTAAAAACCGCGTACTTAAAGTTCGTACGTGTATCACCCCTTTTACCTTGTGCGTGTTTGGTCGTATCTTTCTCTTGTACAAATATTACTACGATCATTGCTACCACTTATGACTTTTTGCAGTTCGTCATTAAAACATAACCTTAGGTCTTCTATGGCACTCTCTAGCTACTGTCTAAAGCCTAATTCAGATGCACACGACATCCGACCATACGACGGACGGTACGAAACACAAAAGATTTCAACCAATAGGAACAGTATCGTACCGTAGTATCGTCGGATGTCGTATGCATCTGAATTAAGCTTAACCCGCACGAAGATCAAATACTAAAATGAATACACTAGCTCCAAAAGCCCAGAGGTATCGTTTACAAGCTGAGACACGCACAAAATCCACGACGCGTTATGGCAATCGCAGTAGAACAGGACGCGCTTTGGCAATCGCGGTTGACCCAAAACGCATTCTGGGCTACATTGAACAGCCGGAAAGCGATAATTCGGACATTGGCAAAATGGTAGCAGCCAAAACGCGTTTTGACCATATTTTCCGTCCATTGGCCGAAATCGGTGTTTGCTCCTAACATATATACAGAGATAATTCCAAAGAAATGACTGTCTCAGTGGCTTTGCTTATCCTCTTCACACAATTTTGCAGGGCATTACCAATGGCTTAGGGCTCTATTGCACCAATATCGTAATGGATGTTTTCCTTGAGTGCGTCCAGTATTTGTGGATTGTTGGAGTAATACTGGTCCTTAAGGTGTCTGCATAGAAAACAATCCAGCTGCGATGCAATTTGATTTATTCGTGTGAGACCTAAATCACACTGACAAGCTTTAATAAAAGCGAAACAACGTCACCTGTGATTGGCTTCGGATGGATGAGTGAAATTGCTACTTTTTAAATACATTACCTTGCTTTTTAGCATAAATCGAATGTCGGGAGCGTAAAATAAGTGTCCACAAAGAACAATCTGTCTTGTATCGTATCCGGTTTCTTCTATATCTGATATTTATTGAAAAATACAGCGCTCCTATCACTCAAATCCAACGCTCAGGTACCGGCTTTGGTAGATAGGTGGCGAATCGCTACTTTTTCAAAGTACTTTTTCCCAGTTCCCAATATCTATATGCTGCTTCTATATGTGCAAAGCTGTAACTACCTTAAACCAAGAATGTGATATTTTTGATTAATGTAGGGTTATACTGAATAAATATTTTCAATTCAAAACAGGGAAAGTCTTGATAGTAAGAATTCCGAGACATTAAATCAAGCATATGATAATTTTGAAAACAGAATAGGTAATGAATATGTCACCTATGAGGATACTTCATGTAGTTCTTTTGACTGAAGCATACAATAATCTTGGCGTAAACAGGTCAAGATTTAAGAAGAATATGCTGCACCCACCGGTCCGCCATTGTTTATATTCCATTCGCAACTAGTTACATAAATTGTATATTGCATATCACATATACTTGGTACTTACATACGAACATCTGTGTGACGTCACCGCAACCCCAACTGCGCAACCATCCTTTCATCAGAGTATAACTACACAGGGTGGTCCAATAAGCGCGCGGTGCTCTCTAGAGGCGTTAGTGTTTAAATTAGGAGAAAATGACTTCAAGAAAATGTTTCTTTTCAAATGGTCTACTTGCAGAAAACAATTTCAAAGATGGCGGACATCCAGATATACCGGAAGTAGATATCAACTTCCTTATTGAATACCCTGTATCATCAATTTTCAGCTCTAGTTTGTTAACCATAGTTTATGCCTTCGAAGCCTATTTTCGAAGTTATTTAGCAATCTTTATAAAATTTGATGTTTATAGTACTTACAAACAATGTTAATAGGCAGTTTTCGTTACTTACAAAGTGATGTTCCTTTTAACGCTATTTGACGACTTTGACATTTGCATTTCGTTTTACGTATAACGTACCGCTAAATGCCGGTATTGTACTGACGATAGGCATAGCGATTAACGAAGCGACACCCATGCACACCACGAATAAAAATTAGATCATAACCTGTTTTGGTTTTGACAGTGACACTGGTTTTGACTTTTGAGTAGATCTGCAACAATTATTATCCGTCGTTTTACAAAAATGCTTCCAAGTAGCTCAAAGTAAGGTTAGGGGACATCTTACAGTGGTGTCTTGCTCCGAAAACTATTTATTTATCTGTCAAATAGCGGTTCTGACAACGTATTTGTTAACCGAAGCGGAAAGATGAATTAAGAACAACGAAAACTACCTAATAATGTCTGTGTGACGGAAACTAGGTACGACAGAAAGATACAGTTTTCGGTTTTTAAACGAGCACAAAACATACTTCTGTTTCAGTAAGATCGTTGCTTGAAAGCACATTAAACAAATAAACTATAAACTTTTAAATTTGAAAAGTTTGAAACGTCAAAAGCTTTTTTTTCAAATGGGATGGTATAATAAGTCTTACGTCAGTGGATGCAAAATTTAATTCTCTTTTACTTATCTCTATATATATGTAGTTCTATCTTTAACGGTTTTCAAAATTTTCTAAATGAAAATTTGGAAAACCTGCTGGAAAATTTACCACTGGGGTTTTTACTTCCCACACCGATAGGTGAGGGGAGTATTGTGATCGCGAAAATTTTCGATTTTGAGATAATACACTTTTTGGGCGTTTCATGATGTCTACATAACGAAAATCCATGTCACTCATTTCCGTCGGTCTGTCTGTCTGTCGGTCTGTCTGTCGGTCTGTCTGTCTGTCGGTCTGTCTGTCTGTCGGTCTGTCTGTACGCGTTTCTGTGTCCTCGTAATCTCAGTAACCGCTGCATGGATTGTGATGAAATTTGGGCAGCGATATGCTGGGGGTCGTAGTAGGTAATGTTCTTATAATTTTGAAAATCGGTGCAGGGGCGGCGGAGTAATTAGCAAAAAACAAAAAAAAATTAAATATTCCTCAAACTTCGTTTTTAGGCGTTTTAGAGGTTCCTGATCATTTTTTACTTTTTTTTGGGTGGGGGTGAAATTGGGGTGGTTGGGGGGTGGGGGGTTGTAAAATTGAAAAATTTGTTGCTTTCATAATAGACTGCCCACTGACCCATGAAGGAAGACCTAGCAACATAAATAACTTTTTTAGGTCCATCCGAACATTGCCTTGCCTATTACAGAAACCAAAGGACTTGGAATTTTTTCTGGTGTAAGCATACGAGAGTATTGCTTTAGATCCTTCTATATTGTGTTACAAGAAAACTGTTGAATTGATGTTAATGAAATTTTGACACAGTATTACTACCGTGGCGAGGAGGGACTTTCAATCTAGCTTTACACTTTAGATCATTCTGCATTGTGTAATCTAAAAAATTGCTTTTAATGAAACTTAGAAACTGTCCTAGCAACTTGGGCATTTGTTGTAGCCAGTTCGTTTTCCAATCTGTCTTTAAGTTGCAAAAACGTGCAATACAATATTGTAGGTGCTTCTTGTAGAGATCCTTGCAGACCGCTTTTTATTCGTCACAAGGTCCTTACACTGCCATCTCTTTTCATATTAGAGACTACGAGCCTAATACACAAACATCGTTCTTCATCCTCCGACCATCAACAAGCTTATGCAACTCGCCGAAGACATGACATTCCGCTACCAATACCTCATTCTCATAATATATAATAGTGTGAAAATATATAACTACTTGCCATCGGATATCAAAGCAATCCCAAATATTATGAAGTTCCGTAAAGCGTAAAAAAAAATACTAATAACACAAGCATTCTACTCGCTGGAAAAATATTTCGAATTTTCCTTCACTCAATGAGTTAGTCAACTATTGCCCCAAGTGTTTGATGAACATAAAGATAACCTTCATCTATGGGGTGTCAGTAAAATTTTTAATTTGTGAATGTCTGACTTTTAAGTATTTTACTTATTTTGTATTCGTATTTTAATTTTTATGTATATGTATTTAAAACCGGTGGGTGGCTCAGTGGGTAGAGCCTAGGACTCGTGACCGCAAGGTCCCGGGTTCGAATCTCGCCAGAGGCAGAAATTTATTTTCTGATTTTTCAATCAGAGGTGAATTTCCATAAACCTCGGCGAGATTCCCCACCTGACCATTCACTGTTGGGTTCTAATTAACAGTGCTGTTCCTAAAGTGGCGCTGGGAAACAGTAACAAAGCCTACACAGAACACAAATACACCAGGCTAATGATGGCCAAAAAGAGGGAAATGAGTATGTGCGTGTGTGTGTTATGTGGGGTCGGCAAAAAGGTGGCCTACTTGCCTGGCTTCGCCTCCCCACCACTACTACTACTACTATGTATATGTATTTTCATTATGTACTTTTACTTACTTATATGCTTTGTCAATAAGATTTTTTATATATCTTTGGCAATAAAGCATGTTAACCAACCAACTATCCCTACTGTAGCGAGAATGGAATGGAATGTATTCGTAGTATCTTGTTGATTGCCTTACTACATAATAAAATTCTCAGCTTTATATGAATGCTACCCTACCTTGGACTCTAGGGACCACTGATCATTTTCTACTTTCTTAAATGGTTAAAATGATCCGAACTAGCATGGGGTCTGCAGTTATGAAATCCTGATACACCTTCCATTGCCCTTTAAAAATTGATACCGATAATATAATCCGCAATACAAAATAATGAAATGGTGTTAGCGTAATGTGTAGAAACTACTGAGTCAAACAACCTGACTGCATTTTTTTTCATATGAAACCTTGGTATGTCGTGTTGACACATAAAAGCAAAACAATGTCTACGACGGGTTTAGGATGAGTAAATGTAATTCCAGCTCCTTTGACATCCATTGCTTTGCTGCTTAGCATTCCAACTGCCAGGAGTGATAAACAGTGGCAATTATTGCGCCGGAATTACGTCAAATCCACTGAAAGTATCCTTTTATTTGTAACATAAGGGTGAATAGCATCAAACACTCTGAAATTAACTTTTGGTGACAGCGAGATTTTTGTGGTGAAATACTATTTTCCACTATTAAAATGTTGCATAATAAATGGCGAGTTTTGTTGATAAGATAGTTACCTGTCATTTTATTTTTTCTTCTAGACCCTAAGTTGTACTGAAGAGGTTTCACAAAATTGAAACCAACTCAACTACGACTGGTTTATGACGAATAAATGAAAGTCTTTCGGCATAGGTATATTTCAACAATGTCTTGCATCCGGATTTCTTTGTATAGCCTATATTTATTCGATATGCTTTGAGGAAAGCTGCATTTATCCAATAACTGTATGTATGTATTTCTCATTGCAGATCCTTCTACCAAACGGGCAGATTTCAAGTGACGTGCACTACTGAATATGAATCCGTATGCAGCAAATTTTCTCTCTGGAATACGTGACAAACTCCTTATTGCTTGGTGAGTATTGAACCTCTATCGTAGTTCAAAATGTTACATTTTCCATATAAGTGCATACGTGGGAGAGGTACAGGTATTATGGTCATAAAAACTTTAGAATTGCAAGATTATGTAATAATTTATTATTTATTACTATTATTTAGCTTGTTTTCCAAAAGAGAGATACAACTGTATTAAAATGAAAACAAAATGCCTTTAAAAGCTACTTGATGTGTAAAGAGGAAGAAATACATGAAGAACATGATTTCCACATTTCCAGGATATCAAAATACTTGTTTAGAACATGTCCTGAATCGCATCATAGTCTAAGAGCCAACGATCGGCAGACTTACGGTATTTTAGTAAACTTTATATTGATGTTAGTATATTATCACACATGCCGTAGGTAGAATAGTGATTCACTACCCCCGGCGACGGTTCCTTTGGGCGTGGGCGGGAGTCAAAAGCGCGCTTTAATATATTGTAGTATATAACTTTTCTTATACAAAAAACCAATGGCAGACACCTAGTCCGGTTACTAATTTGTTTTACAAAATTTCAAGTATTGAACATTTTATGAAAACTTACTTTATTTTAGCAAGGATGAAGGTGATACATGGTATTCACATTATTATTATAAATGTCGTTTTTGAATAGCAGACACCTAGGTGGGTTCTAACATTACGGCAGACACTATAACCCACATAACACTATATGGATATGTACATCCACAGAATGTACATTAGATATTTCAGTTTGAACATGTATACTTTGAATACTCATAGGACGTTTAATGTACATATTAAAAAGGATATACACTAGTGTAATATACTATGTTTATTCACGTAGGTATATACATATGTGAATATGCTCCTGCACGAAGGACAGCTAGTATAAGTGCCGCCATTGCTGATTTCTAGCCATTCGTCGTAGTTAGCGTGTGTCTGTGTACTAGTGCTGGTTGTGCCTGATTACCTGATCGAGTGAAATATTGTGCAATGTTACTAAATAATATCTTCTGGCTACTGAGTACTGATAACACTCGCATCCAGCGTTTGACGGTAACTCGTAAGCGGAACAAACCACCTACAAAATTGTATTAACCTTGATTTCTTTCAACAGAAAAGAGATAACAATCATAGTAATCGATTTTGCCAAGTATTATTATTGTAACTAGAAATTGAATTAATACATAATGAAATTATAAAGTATGTTTATCTTTCTGCTTCTACATTGAACTCTCATACACTATGCATGTGCATTAAAAGTACATTAATGTACATTTAATGGATATACCATGGATGTGTAAATTCGCGACAAACGTACATGAAATGTTGATTTGATCATGTCTATTTTACATCCATTAGACGTTCATGCTCCATTTGTGGATATACACGATCATTGCATGTATAATGTATATACTTTGGTATGTAATTATATACATGGTATATACATTACATGTTCTTACCTGGACTATGTTACATATACTATGCATGTACATTAGACGTACAGATGTACATTCTATGGATATGCCATGGATGTGAAAGTTCGCGACAAACGTACATGCAATGTATATTCCTTTGATGTTTATTTGACATCCATTGGACATTCTTGCTCCATTTGTGGATATACATATCCATTGATTCGATATCCAATGTATGTGTATATACTTTTGTTATGTGGGAATGTCTCTCTGTCGTGTTAATTAAACAGCGTCAAAAGAGGTTTCTAAAACCTGATCTTAGCAAGCTTGCCGTTTTATTACACTGAAGATATACTTTTTTTTTAATTGAAAATCTCAATGGCAGACACTTACCTCTGTTCCTAATGTGTTTTATAAAATTTCGAGGATTGAAAATTTTATGAATATATATAGCTCTGTGTTACTCCGTAATAGACATTTACTCCGGTTTGTAATACGTTTTATAAAATTCCACCGGTTGTTTTTTTTTAAATTTCGCAACTTTAACAAGGATGGAAATGATACACGTTATTCACATCATTACTATAAATGTAGTTTCTGAATGGCAGACTCCAGGGCGGGTTCTAATTAAACAGCGTCAAAAACTACTGCTAAAACTTGATTTTAGCAAGACAAACGTTTTAATATAATGTAGTATATACCTATTTTTATTCAAAAGCTCAATGGCAGACACTAATTGCGGTTCCTAATGTTTTAGAAGCCACCTTTGCTGCTCAATTAGCACAACAGAGCGACACTATAGCGTCTGCCAGTATGTTGGAACCCACCTAGGAGCCTTCCAGTTCAAAAACTACATTATAATAATACTGTACATAACATACATCAATTTCATCCTTGCTTAAATAACGTAAGTTTTCATAAAATTTTCATCCTTTGAAATTTTATAAAACAAATTCGGAACCAAATTAGGTGCCTTCTGTTGGGTTTTTGTAGGACAAAAGAAATACGTTAATACGACAGACTTGTTAAAATGACGTAATGGAACCCACGTTTTTGCGCCTTTGGACTCCCGCCCAGGCGCTCACGTCCAAAGGAACCATTACCGGGGGATAGTGAGTCCCCATTTCACCTACGGGATGTGTAATAAATAGCATCAGTATGAAGTTTGTTAAAATACCGTAAGTCTGCCCATAACTGGGTCTTAGTCTATCAGGCACGATTTCCCTGGGCCATGACAGCGCTGTTTTGGTCTTTCGGATCTCATCAGGTGGAACCGAGTACAGCCCTGTATCAGGCTGATATCAAACAGTAAACCAAGAGAAACAAATGTTCCCAAAGGAAGCACTTAAGCCAATCGTGTAATTCAATGCCGGTAGCCTATTAGCCCTCGGAAGTGTTGTTTCTGCTTTAATGAGAAATACAATAAATTATTCAGTTGAGCGCAATCATAAAAATCCAATAATAAAAACAGTTTCCCAAAGAAAGCTTGTTGAGACACCGTATGAATGTGATTACGTCTATGTTTGACTTTAGATAGCCTGTTAGATGGTTGCATTTTCTTCGTTCCATTACTTTAGAGGAACTTTTAGTTGCCTTATATCAAGCAAACAGAACAGTAAACTTGTTTGTATCGCGCAATAACACTTCGTAAAATCTTTTTCCAGCCACAAACACATCATGTTTAACATGAATTTATTGAGCCTCCCATAAACAACCTCTATAACGGAGACAAAATTCAACTTGCGCATGATACACTGGCTCTAGTAGATAGATGTGAAAAGTTGCGTTAGTTTTTGGACAAAAATAAATGTAGAGTTTGGACATTAATTTCTCACAGTGTATCTTGCACGATAAAGTGTCTTTCTTCATCACTGTACAGTCTAACTATTTGCCAAACCGATTTTTACGTCCCACACCGATAGGACTTCGCGAAAATTTTCGATTAGGAGATAGTACACTTTTTGGGCGTTTTATGATGTCTAAATAAGAAAATCTACGTCACTCATTTCCGTCGGTCTGTGTGTCGGTCTGTCTGTACGCGTTCTTCTAGCCACGTAATCTCGTGACCGCTGCATGTTTTGTGATGAAATTTGGGCAACGGTATGGTGTGGGTAGGGGTGAAATTGGGGTGGCTGGGAGGAGCGGGGTTGTAAAACTGAAAAATTTGTTGCAATCATAATAGGCTTTTAATGAAATGAAATAATACTGTGGTATTATTACCGTGACGAGAATGGAAAACGTTTATGGATTTTATAAATTGTGTCAGTAGCGGCGCAGCAATAAAAAAACTAAAAATATAGAAACAGCTCAAACTTCGTTTTTAGGTGTTTTAGGGGTTTCGTGATCGTTTTCTCCTTTTTTTTGGTGGGGATAAAATTCGGATAGTTGGGGGTGGGGATTCATAAAACTCAATTGTATTCATAATAGGCTATCCATTGACCTATTATAGGAAGATCTAGCAACATAATGCACTTTTTTTGGGCGAGCGATGATTTGGTTGCAAGAGGATCTCAGACTATAGAAAATAATAAACCGGTATCACCGTAATGTGTGGGAAGTACTGAGCCAATCAAGTTGACTTTAATTTACTGAAACTGTTTCGCTTTTGTGGAAGGTTTATACATCGGTTTATACTAAACCAGGCCGTGATTCCAAGGGCGGATTTCTGATCCAAATTCGAGTAGGAGTTTATAAAGGTGAGTCAAGCTCAACGCCTTTTGCAACCAAACGATATCTCTTTTCAGGAAAATAACTATTCAAGTGTATATGTTCAGGTCGAATTGGACAATATTTAAAAATAGTGACTTTCATACATGGTTTCTAATAAAAGCATTACGTATCACAGTTATGTTCTTTTAAATACAATAAATACCCTGAATATTATTGCATATCTAGATTTCTTGGTGAATTTCAGTGTAGCTCTCTATACTCAACACATGGGACCAAAAGCGAAGCGTTTCGGTGCAAATCACCATGTTGGGTTTACGTAGGTACCAGAAAAAAATCGAATATTGCAGCGAACGTAAAACTTAGAAGGCTGTGACTTTGCCGCATGACTGAGCATGAAAGGTGTCAACTTATATTGGACGGTCAAATTTGAATCATTTTGTACTTGGAAAAATTGGTAGATTAATTAAGGAAACTTCAATCAGATATAACTTAACCATTTTTCTACCTATAAGCAACCTAGCAAGTCATGAAATATAAACAGAAACGTGTTGAGGTGGAAGAAAACAAGTACATAGTAGATATAGACAACTATATAGAAGATACAAGATTATAATGATTACTTACAACAAATCAACTCTAATCAGCAACAATGGCGTTATTAGAAATCATTTACCGATTTCTTATTACTGCCCATGCTCAAAATAACGATAGATATGAAATTAGCTATTTCTGGTGGTTCAAAAACGCCCCAGTGTATCCCTTGACCTGAAAGCGATGAGCTCGCAAAGCCTCTCCAGTGTTCCTCGTTCGGACGGCCTTTGCTGTTATTACCTGGGAGAGCTCGCTCGAACATCTTCCGTGATAGAATCTGTAGAACAGGGTCAGCCACCCTTCTTCGATGTCCCAGGCTGTGGACGTCCTTCGCGAGGTTAGGCGTATCGATTAGTCTAATTGCTCTCTTCTGGATAGTATCCAGAAGCTTCAGAGAGTGCTTCGGAGCGCATCCCCACACATGGGAGCAATACTCCAGCGATGGTCGGATCTGTACCTTGTAAAGCAGCAGTAGTTGCTCTGGTATGTACAGCTTCCTGCAGCGGAACAGAACTCCAAGCTTCTGGGATGCCGTTTTAGCAATACTAACGACGTGGTCGTGCCAGGTGATGTTGTAGTTGATGTTGGTCCCCAAAAGTTTGATGGATAGTGACTCATCTATGGGGTGACCCTCCATTTCCACTGTTGGTAAGCCAACGTGAAACCTCTTTGTAAGTGTTGTTGCCTAAGTTTTCTGTACGTTGAACTATACTTTATTTACTAATCCCCACTCGACAATTGTTTTGATATCTACGGTGATCTATGATGCATGCTGCTGTCGCCGACGTACCGTCTCCTGGGATTACAGTGGCCTGCCCGGTTCCAACCACGATATTAATGTACTGTCATCTGTGAAGCTGTAGATTGGATTGGATGTTATTTTCAGCAGCTCGTTGATGTACAACAGAAACAGTGTAGCGGATAGGACAGATTCCTGGGGAACACCGGCGTTTACTGAAAATACGTCTGACCAACACCCTTCGACTACAATAAACAGATCGGTCGTTCAAAAAGCTATTCAGCCACTGGCGCAGGCCAAGCGGTAGTCCATAAGCAGCAAGCTTGACCAGAAGTCCCTCATGCCACACTCTGTCGAAGGCTTTCGATATGTCAAGTGCAACAACACGGAGATCACCTGTAGAGCTTACGGAAGTCATACTAGCGATCATTTATGACGTTATTGTTGTCCAGGTATTTCAGCTGTGTGTTAATGACAGTCCCCATAACCTTAGACATGATGCTGAGAAGAGCCACAGGTCTATATTCAGTGGGATTGGTTTTTTTGCCTTTCTCTTGTACGCAGCCAATCTTGCATGAAACGGGAAACACACCTCTCTGATATGACGCTTTGAAGCAGCACAGCGTTTAAGGACAATGACTGCAATTTAGTCAGGACCAGTAGCTTTCTTACTGTTTAGTTTTTGGAGGATGGTTTTTACATCTCGATGTTGAAATTTGACCTCTGGCATCCTCGAGTTCACGTTTATGGTGGTAGTCGGAGTACTTCCTTGGAAGTCTACAGTAGAGTTGGCTGCGAAAAGCCTCCCTAAGATGTCTGCCTTTTCTTTAGGAGGAGCCACCGACTATGTCGGTGGGAGGAGCAGAGCAAGTTAATAACTTTTATGTTCAGT
The DNA here is from genome assembly GCA_951848785.1 of Callosobruchus maculatus. Classification (NCBI taxonomy): domain Eukaryota; kingdom Metazoa; phylum Arthropoda; class Insecta; order Coleoptera; family Chrysomelidae; genus Callosobruchus; species Callosobruchus maculatus. The sequence goes on along the minus strand of CATOUR010000026.1, from coordinate 8,949,854 downwards.
TTTTAGCTACCTTGTCAGTGCAAAATTAGATCAGTTACCATTTGAAGATCCATAATCCATAATTGTTGATCGCGGCAGATCTATACTCTATTTTTGCTGCATAAATACTATGAAGCTACTAACAAATTGCCAAAACGTATAGGCATGTGTGCAGCATTTTTCAGTTACGCCTTCTTTTATTGTCACAACACTAGTAAGGCTAAGCGGCACATCTGTACTAAATCAAAATCTAAATACAATAAACGAAATCTGAACAAACTACTAAATTTTGTGCAAAATTCACTACAAATGCATTTATTACTTTTCACTTATAAGTTTCGGAAACAGTTGGCATCTAACAAAATATAAAACTTGATTTTCTCAATACAACATTTTTGCGTATGCGCCCATTAGCATTTGCAAGGCAGAATTGTAGTTTCCACATTCCACGCAGCACTGTGAGGCTCATTGACGTTGGCAGTTCGGTGCGTACGTATGTGAGAAACATCGAGCATGCTGATCTCGAAATTCGGTTCGAGGTAAATTTCTCTAGCCCAACATGTTCGCGTGTGTATCAGTGGGGTTTAACATTTTGGGAAAAAGTTCACAGAATCTAAAACTAGCCTTGTTTTGTTGTTTGATTTAAAAAAAAATCAAACGTCAAAATAAAGGACTTCAACATACCTTTGAAACAAGATGTTACTGGACACCCCTTGTCATTTAAATTTTTTAAGGGATGATCCTGGGGGCAGAGGGTACAAGGGGATGAGGTAGATTTTGATTCAAAAGTTGTCCCCCTTGACAAATCTTTTGACGTGTGTCGGAGTTTTTTCGTTTATTCGGCCATTTTAGAGAGATTTAGGGAGATTTTTCAACTGAACGTATATATACAGGGTGGGCCAATAGTGCGTAGACGGAAGATTGTGGGCTTACTAAAATATATTTTAGAAACCTGTCACTTGATTATGGTAGGGGGAACATCCGGGGTTATAACGTAAAATTAATTTCACTTAAATTTTGACGTTTATATAGGGTGATTCATATCAAACATACATTTTTTAGAATGGAACTCTATATACTATTGCATATTCGGATTCTTTGTTCAATTCTAGTGTGACTTTATGTATCACATATGGAACTTCAAACGAAACGTTTAGGCGTAATCCACCATTTTTGGTATAAGTAGGTATCAGAAGAAAATTGAATATCGCAGCGACTATAAAACTTGGAAGGCCGTGACCTTGTGGTACGACTAAGCATGAAACGCTTCATCTTAGGCCAGACGGCTAAATTTGAATTCTTTTTGTACTTGGAGAAATCAGTAGATTAATTAAGGAAACTTCAATCACAGATAACTTGATTTTTTCAAATAGGAATGCCTATTTTGGTTTAAAGAACCAAATGTAATATTTTATTACCTTTCTAACGCTATAATATTCTCGATATCAATCTTTTTTGGTTTTCATTTTATTTTAAATTTTCAATCAAATCGGTGTCTTTCAATTTTCCTACATGCAAGCAACCTAGCAGGCTATGAAAAATAAACATAAGCCCGTTAATATGGAAGAAACCAACTAACTTAGTAGAAAGATGCAAACGAACTAGAGTAGCGAAGCAAGATCATGAAAACTCCTTACAACACATCAGCTCTAACCGGATGCAACAGCGCAGCGGCAAGATATCTAATGTCAATGAGTAGCTGATGTATGAAGAAGTGTTTGTTTTTCACAGCATACTAGCTATTGAGGTCTACTACAGCTTGACACAATTCCAAAACGATTAAAAATTTTGAAACAAAAGGAAAACTACCAGCGATTTTTGCTTACAGTCTAACATGTTTAGAATAAAATTTCACATTTAATGGGATAAAAAAATAGTCATTTCCGTTTAGTTAAGTCAAAAGTGAAAATATCTCTAACTGGAGCATACTGAACATGTATTGAAATAATTGCTAGAATTTTTTAATTACGCTATGTTGTAATTGTGTTTATTTCATGTACAAACCTACAAACTAAATTATATTTTACAATTCAAACAGACTGCAATTAAGTTTCATTTTCCGCGATTTTGGAAGTAGAAGTACCTGCTGAAGAATTTGAAAATTCCAGTCAGAGGTACCATTACTTTTGACTTAAGGAAATGGCTACTGTTTTACAAAACTAAATGTGAAGATTTATCTAGAAGACATAGATATTCTACTGCCAGCAACAATCACTAGTAGTTTTCCTTTGATTAAATATTGTTTTACTGACTTTGAAATTGGCTAATAGCTAGTAGGCTGTGAAAAATGAGCGTTCTTGTTACCGCTATTGTTTCTGGTTAGAGCTAATATGTTTTCATAATCTTGCCTTGTAACTCTAGTTAGAATCTTTCTTCTTCCGTATTAACGGGCTTTTGTTTATTTTTCATGGCCTGTTAGGTTGCTTGCACGCAAGAAAATTGAAAAGCACCTATTTGACTGAAAATTTGAAATAAAATGAAAACAAAAAAAGAATGATATCGAGAATGCTATATCGTTAGGAAGGCAAACAAATTTTACATTTGATTCTTTAAACCAAGATACGCATTCCCATTTGAAAAAATCAAGTTATCTGTGATTGAAGCTTCCTTAATTAATCTACTGATTTCTCCAAATACAAAAATAATTCAAATTTAGCCGTGTGACCTAAGGTGAAGCATTTTATGCTTAGTCGTACCGCAAGGTCACGGCCTTCTAAGTTTTATAATAGCTGAGACATTCAATTTTTTTCTGATACCTACTTATACCAAAAATGGTGATTTGCTCCTAAACGGTTCGTTTAAAGTTCCATATGTGATACATAAAGTCACACTAGAATTGACCAGGGAAACCAAATATGTAATAATATATAGGGAGTTCCATTTAAAAAAATGTAAGTTTTATATGAATCACCCTGTATAAACGTCAAAATTCAAGTGAAAATATTTTTACAATATAGCCTTCAAGCGTCCCTACCATGATCAAGTGACAGATTTTTGAAATATTTTTTAGCCCACAATCTTCTCTATTGGCCCACCGTGTATACATGTTTGACCTTAAACTTTAAAATTGCTCTCATTTAGGACGTCAAGCACAAAATTTATGAGAAACTATGAAAAACATGGTAGTTAACACTTGAATGTGCAAATTTTTCTTTTTAGTTGAAATAAAATTGTCAAGGTACAATCCCTCTAAGACATTCGGAAAAATAGTACAAAAAATATCTATTAGGTGTAACTACTTTTATCTTTGGATTTTTTCACTTTTCAGTACGATGAGCCTTAAAAGACTTTTATTAAAGAAGTAACTAAGTAAGGAGTTTCGAGGTTGAAAAATGTAGGTATCTGAAAGTGCTTTATTACCTTTAAATTTAACAGATTCTTCTTGCATGATCAAATTGCCCTCCATCCACTCCAGCGTAGACAAAATCTCTCTAATTTTGTTCTGATATTTGGTCGATTTTTTCTTCTCGACCCTTTCATCGCCGTACATTTTGGCATTCCCGAGTTTTTAGGCTTGTTAGGCGTATTATTTGATGTATTAGTAAAGAATATTCTATTGTGTAGTTTTAAGTAACATATTATATAAATGCTGTCCATTTGGTGGTGAACCTAAGCATGTGAGCCATGGTTGTGCAGAAGCTTTTTAGGAGCTGAAGCTGCAGGATTCACATTATCAAAAACTGAAGATGAATCAGAGTGCCAATTAGGAAAAATTATCAGGGCATCTCGTATATACCGAGAATATCCTCACCAGCATCATCATTATAATTGGGTTGTGAGATGTTTTCAAAATCTTGTGGAAACACGTCAACCTCATCGTCAGAAAATTCTAGGCTATTTTTATTTATTTCAGACAATCGTCGGCAAAGTACTGCAGCTCTGCCTGTATCAACGTTTGTTTTTTTCCTTATTTTCCAGCAAAAATCGGTAAACATTATATTTTTCATTAAAACTCCAAAAGCGCACTGTTGCAGATATGATACATACATACATACATACATACATAAAACCGCTCAAATATTTAATGCTCTAGAGGGAATTGTAGCATATGTGCAACGATTATGTAATAAAGGCTATCAACCCTTTCTTTTTAGAGTACAGTTCGGTCCGTCGTCGAATACGGTTGTAACCTCGGCAGTGTTTACCGATAGTTTTTGCGTGGCAAAAATCTCACCCGTTTTTCTAAAGAGCGTGCGAAAATAGTTTTTATTTATCCGGGAAAAAACAATGGAAACCGATTCTCCCCCCGATGATCGGGGGGGTAGTTCGTGTGTTAATAACTCACAGGATATCAGCATCCCGGTCAGCATGTCTGAAGGAAATTCACAGGGAAACACAAATCACAACACAAACCAACCAAAGAAAATGTTTAACATCCACAAACCACACCTATATTCAGATCGCGTTTATATCTTCATGCAGAAAAACAATGATGATGGAAATCTAGGTAAGATCCACCCAATGAAAATTGGGCATATTTTGCATAAAGTTCTGGCTATTCCTAATATAGTGAGTATATCTAGTGTAGGAAGAAACAGGATTAGAGTCGAACTGAAATCTATAAGGGATGCTAATAATTTGATTAACGATAAACGGCTAATAGAGCAAAATTTAGTGGCATTTATTCCAAATAATTTGTTACAAAGAAAGGGTATTATTCGAAATGTGGACACCTCTTTTGAGGAGAAGTATCTATTTGATAATATAATTTCCCCCATTACAATAACCGAAGTAAGCAGATTTAAAAGAAAAATAAATGTGGATGGTGAAACCTCATTTATCCCTCGCCAAATGGTTTTACTGACATTTGAAGGAAATTCCCTCCCCAGACATATCTTTATCAACAGCGTTGCATGCACTGTAGAACCATATATTCATAAAGTCATCCAATGTTTCAAGTGTTTAGAACATGGACATGTAGCCAAAAATTGTCGAAGCACTAAAACACGGTGCATCAACTGCTCGCAGGAAAAAAATGAAGACCACATTTGTAGGGACCCACAAGACAGCTTTTGCTTGCATTGTAACAGTGATCGCCACAAGTCAATTTCCAAAAACTGCCCAAAATTTACGGAGCAAAATAAAATAAAGAAACTCATGGCTGAACAAAACATTACCTTTCTTGAAGCGAAAAAAAACTTAGAATCGTCATACTCTTCAGTCATTAAAATAAATAATAATTTTTCTGTTTTGGATACACTGGATACAGATAACTTCCCTCCGCTACCACAACATACAAATAGTCATAAAAACGTTAACAAGTCAAACCAATCGGATGACTTGCATTCACAAGGTCCCAAGACGCATCAAAAAATAGTTACAAAGCCTCCAGTACAACAGATTGCAGCAAGTAATCCCAATAAAAGAAAAAAGTTTCAACCCCACCGACTAATGTCCCTATGTTCCCTTTTACTTTTGGTCCCAGTAACCCAATTCCTCCACAAGAAAAACCTGATTTTGAGAGTCATGCTAAAGAGTTTATTAATACCTTTTTTTACATTTTTCAGAGTGTGTTAGATGAAATCAATTCGTTTGAAGAACTAAAAAACATAGATTCAACCACAGTTATGAATAAACTTAGTACTTTATATTTCAATGAATAATTCTCCTCTCAATAAATTGAAAATATTGCAATGGAACGCCAAATCGGCAGTATCGAACAAACATAGTTTGCAGAAGTGTCTAGATGAATTTAGTATAGATGTAGCTCTTATTTCAGAGACTTGGTTCAAACCAGGCAGGCAGGTCTTATTCAAGGGTTATAATCTTGTTAGGAAAGATAGGGATGATGGGTATGCTGGGGTGGCAATTTTGACAAAAAATTGCTTTTCCTTCAGCGAGTTATCGATTGTTCAGGGATATTGCAACCAGATACTAATATGTGGCATTAATCTACTCTATGGTAATGATAAACTCAGCGTTTATTCCATATATTGCCCCCCTGATGTAAGAACTAATATGTCTGATTGGGAAAATATATTCTCTAATATTAATAGTCCAGGTATTATAGGTGGTGATTTTAACGCGCACCACAGTCTCTGGGGTTCATACAAAATTAACCCAAAAGGCGCTCAAATTGCAGATGCGCTTAACGATTCTGATCTAGCTCTTTTAAATCCTGGTAAGCCTACCCGTTTCACCCCTAACAACATTAATTCTGCGGTTGACTTATCCTTTGCATCAACAGATATTGCTATCAGTTGTGTGTGGGACACACTTGACGATGTCATGGGATCGGATCATTTCCCAATTATAATCGCAATTGAGAACAAAAATCCTCGTATGAACGAAGATATCCACCCCAAAACTAAGTGGAATCTGAGAAAAGCTAACTGGCCGGTTTACAAGGACATAGCTTTTAGTTTTTTTGACACCGCAGTAACACATAATCAACCAGTGGAAACTAAATATGATATACTGGTGAAAGGAATCAATGTAGCAGCTTCCAAAGCTATTCCTGTTAATAAAATAATTAAAATCGGAGGAAGAAAAATGTTGCCCCCTTGGTGGGATGATGAATGCGAATCCGCTATCAATAATAGGAAGAACAAATTGCGCACGTATAAAACTCAAAGCACTATGGCTAACTATATTAAATGTAAGGAGGAAATAGCAAGATCAAAAAGAATTTTGAAAGAAAAGGCCAGAAAGAGTTGGCAGAAATGGTGTGCTGAATTGAACAGGAATACTCCTGTTAGGGATATGTGGAAGCAAGCAAAAATAATGCAGGGTCGCACTAGCTCAGGTAGCAAATGTAGTAACTTTGCATGGCAATGTGACTTTTTTGACTCAATCGCTCCTCCCATGGTTCACCATGACTTTGCAAACGTTTTTCAAAGCAATGAGCGAAATATAAACAATCATAGAATTTTCTCAGACCACATAAATCTAAAAGAATTAAATTACGCAGTCGATGGTAGAAAAAACACGGCTCCAGGCTATGATGATATTCGCTACCCTATGATAGAAAATCTTCCAAACAATGCAAAAGAACTTATTGTCGACATATTTAATGATCTTTGGATTCTTGGTAAAAACTTAGGGGAATGGAAAAAAGTAATTATTGTCCCATGCCTAAAGCCAGGAAAAGATCCAAACAATAGCAATTCGTACAGACCAATCTCTCTTCTCTCTTGTTTATTAAAAATATTCGAGAGGATCATAAAAAATAGATTGGAATGGTGGCTTAGTCATATGAACATCCTCCCCGCAACCCAATATGGCTTTAAAAAAAATTATGGGACTTGTGATGCATTATTGCACTTAGTTACTGATATCCAGTTATGTTTCACAGACAATGATTTCCTAGGTGCTTTATTCCTGGACATAAAAGGGGCATATGATAATGTCGATTGGGCAATACTGCATGAGAAGATGATGGATCTCCAGATACCAAGAGAAGTGGCAACGACCATATGTAAACTTTATATAAATAGATCAGTTACCATAAGACAACACAATGGTGCAATCAAAGACTACAGATTAGTTTCTTCAGGATTACCTCAAGGCTCTGTTTTATCCCCTTTGTTATTCAATATTTACACCACGTCCATACACACGACTAACTCCAATTTCAAAATCATCCAGTATGCAGACGACTTTGTATTCTACATCTATGCAAAAAACTACGAGCACTGCATGCGGTCCCTCGATTCAGCCACAATACCTATCCTACAATGCATCAATAACTTGAACCTGAATGTTTCTCCCCAAAAATCCAAGGTTGTCTTCTTCTCACGACATCGCACTCCTCGAATACCAGAAATATCTCTCGCTCATATGATATTTCCAGTTGTCGACGAAATTAAGTATCTAGGAATGATTCTTGATAGGAAGCTCACTTTTAGGCAACATATCGAAAATATAATTACGAAATGTAACAAAGGATTAAACTTTCTAAAATCTACTATGCGAACATGGTGGGGAGCGGATCCTATGATAGCACTTACATTTTATAAATCTTATATAAGATCTGTTATGGATTATGGCAGCATTATTTACGGAAATGCAAGTAAACACCTCCTTAAAAAACTGGACGTGCTGCAAAATAACGCAATTAGAATTTCCATTGGAGCTATGAAATCCACACCTATTGAGCCCTTAAGAGCTGAAGCTCTTGAGCCTCCTCTGGATCTTAGAAGAGAGATGCTCGCCGAAAAAATGATCATCAAATGCATTATGAAAAACTCTCCCATATTAAACAGAATAACTCTTTTAAATGAGCGCGATCTCACAGCAAAATATTGGACAAAAAAGGCTTCGCCCCTTTTCTGTGAAAGCTACAGGAATACCTCAGACTTCAACCCAGTACATTTGAAAGTTGACTTTTCTGTTTTTCTATTGAATCTAAAAGTTATTATCCCACAATATTCCGAAATTGCTGGCTTCAATAATGCCCTAGTGAATCAACTTTTGACTCAGTATGCAGATTTCGCACCAATATATACAGATGCCTCAAAAAACGAAGCTGGGACCGGAGCGGCTTTTTTGATCCCCGATAAAACTCAAAAGCAAATTAAATTAAATAGCCATACATCCATATTTACTGCGGAAGCACTAGCAATCATGAATTCAATAGAATTTGTAACTAATGCAGGGATCGAAAAATGTATTATCCTGAGTGACTCACTATCAGTTCTGACCTCTCTCCTCTCAGAAGTGGACATTAACTCAAACTTTTACCATCCTTACATTATCCGAATTAAACAGCTGATAATCGACTTACAAGAGCAGGACAAACAAATTATATTTATGTGGGTGAAAGCTCATTCAGGCATAATTTTTAACGAAAAAGTTGATCAACTAGCTAAGGATAGCATTATGCAAGACGAGGAAACTCGCACTCGATTAACAATGTCCGATAGATTAAACTTATCCCGCAAACTTTCCACCAGGAAATGGCTCAACCGATATGAGGATTATTGTAAAAGTAAACCAACTAGATATACACTGCTTGAACCCAATATCAGAAATAGCTACTGGTTTGAAAACTTTAACTATCCACGTAAACGCATTACAACTATAATAAGAATGAAATTTGGGCATGCATGCTACCCGGCTCACTTACATAAAATCAAAGTAATCAATAGTAATCTTTGTGACACATGTGAAGAAATTGCTGATCTGGATCACATATTCTTTAGCTGTTCCAAATATCAATGTCAGACAACGAGGCTTAGAGAAAGGTTGCAACAACATAAGGTGGCACAGCCATACAATATTTTACATCTCCTCTCCAGTAATAACAAGAAGATTTTTGACGATCTATTGCTCTTTGTAGAAGAATCAAAAATTAGTTTGTAAATAGGTTAGTCTTGTCTCCTTTGTGTCTTCCCCTGTGTGATATATACCCTCCTAACCGTGGTCTACCTAGTAATGTCTATATATCAATGCCCTGACCGACCCCTGGGCGAGAAGAGTGTGACCTTTGTCTTTCCCTGAGTGAAGAATGGTTTTTTGTGTTCTGTAGAGATTGATTAGGCTTTTGAACTATTTAGAATCATAGCCCTTGAAAGGATGCTGCCTGTGATAACAAATAGATGTAGCCATCCATAACGACACTGATAGCTAGATTTTTTGCAAACTCAGTTTCTGGCTGCAAGGCATTGTCCTAAAGCCAAAAAAAAAAACCCTTTCTTTACATTTTTTGGACTGCTAATATAAATTTGAGGTTAAACTCGCCATATTCTACAGCTCTGCAATTTTTGGTGAAACTTTATGTAACTTATCGCAAGAGGGCATCAAACTTTCACAATTCAGTGTGACCGTCATGATGTCGTAATTCAATAGTAGCAATGACCTTTAGTGAACTGTCTACTGCAATTTATACATTTTTTTCATAAACTATCGTAAAAGGAGAGATTCTTAGTAAAGTAATCTTCACAAATTTGTAGAACAGCCAGCTCTAGAATGGCAGAGGTCAAATTTCGACATCGAGATGTAAAAAGCATCATCCAAAAACTAAACACGAGGAAAGTTACTGGTCCTGACCAAATTCCAGCCATTGTCCTTATACACTTTGCCGCTGAGGTTGCACCTATTCTTTGCAAGCTTCCAAACTATCGTATCAGCGAGGCGTGTTACTCGCTGCATGAAAGATTGGCTGCATATAATCCATCCCTCAGAAAAGCAAAAAAACGATCCCATCAACTATAGACCTGTGGCTTTTCTCAGCATCGTGTCTAAGGTTATGCAGACTGTCATTAGCACACAGCTCCTGAAATACCTGGGCTACAGTAACATCATAAATGTTCGTCAGTATGGCTTCTGTAAGCACAGGTCTACGGGTGACCTCCTGGCCTACGCCATTCACTTGTGGAACAGAGCAATTGAAAATCATGGCGAATGCCGTGTTGTTGCACTTGACATAATTATCTAAAGCCTTCGACAGAGTGAGGCACTCGGTGAGGCATGAGGGACTTATGGTTAAGCTTGCTGCTTTGAACAACCGATTTCCGTTTGTTGTAGTCGAAGGCTGTTCAGCAGACGTATTTTCAATAACCTTCGGTATTCTTCAGGGATCTATCCTATCCTCTACACTGTTTCTGCTGTACATCAATGAGCTGCTGGAAGTAACATCCAATCCAATCTGCAGCTTCACAGACGACATTACATTAATATCGATGGAACCAGGCAAGCCACTATCATACCAGGAGACGGTACGTCGGCGACAGGGGCATGCCTCACAGAAGTCACAAATCAACGTAGATATCAAAACAATTCAACGTACAGAAAACTCAGGCAACAACGCTTACAAAGCAGTCTCACGTTAGGTTATCAACTGTGGAAATGGAGGGTTACCCCGTAGTCGAGTCACCTTCCGTCAAGCTTTTGGGAATCAACATCAACAACAACAACATGTCCTGGCATGACCACGCCAGTATTGCTAAAACGGCATTCCAGAGGCTTGGAAGTTTTGTTTCGCTGTAGGAAGCTGTATACACCACGGCAACTACTGCTGCTCTAAAAAGCACAGATCCGACCATTGCTGGAGTATTGCTCCCATATGTGGAGATGCGCTCCCAAGCACTCTCTAAAGCTTCTGGACACTATCCAGAAGAGAGCAATTGGACTAATCAATACGAATAAGCTCCACAGCCTGGAACATCGAACAAGGGTGGCTGACCTGTCCCTGTTTTACAGATTCTATCACGGAAGATGTTCGAGTGAGCTCTCCTAGACAACAACACCACAGGCCGTCTAAACGACGAAAACTAGAAAGGCGCTGTGAGCTCAAACTTACCAGGTCGAGGTCTCTACTTCCCGAACTAGTCTCCTCCAGCATTCTTTCTTTTAGAAAACTTCGACTCTGTGGAATGAGCTGTCGGGGAATTTCTTTCCCGACGGCTACAACCTGCACCGTTTCAAATCTAACGTGCACCAATACTTGTCCTCTCGCAGTGCTTCTACAGCGCCATAGGCTTCTAGCCTTTGCGGCAGCTTGACCATAAAAAAAAGCTGCTTGGAAAGAAATTTATGAATAGCGAAGCGTAGCGTTCAAGGGTTAACACGGCTTCTATAATAATTTACAGCCCAACATGTTGGAGTGTGTATGAATGGGATTTAACATTTTGGCAAAAAGTTCATTGAATGTGAAATTAGCCTTGTATTGAGTTATTGTCCTGATGCATAATATGCGTTGGGTGTACCAGCGTATCACCATTACACGAAACTTGAGAATATTGGACTCCGGCTCAATTGGGACAGCTGTAACAGGAATACGGATATATCGCGGCAGCGAAACTGAGTTAGCGATCGCCAGGAGCAAAATCGTGCTAGCAGGAAGCTGTAGCTCCGCTGGGAAAATGTTGCGCATGTAATATTACTATAGCTAGCCTTGGAGACGCTGTAGTTATAAATAAGTCACGGTTCGATTTCTGTTACGGGATATCTGGTAATCGGTTACGAAAACAATCACCAGGCGCCCCTTAAGGATTCATACAAACAGGTTCAGTCTCAGCGGATTTTGAGACACATTTTGTTCGCAAAGTTAGAGGACTGTAAAGATAATGAGTTGTTTATCTACTCCCATTTAGTTATACAGCGATTACCAAACTACTTCTGAACAGGCTTTACTACCGATAAACAAATAGCGTGAATTATTGTTCATAACCAGGGCCACAGTACCACCACAGCGTTATCTCGAGTAGTATACGACATAATCCGTACTCGAGATCGAGGATTAGTGACCTTGTTAACGCTCTTAAATTTTAGCAAAGCTTTCGACATCATAAACCATAACTTGGAAATACTATATTATCCATAAAATCAATCTGCTCTGGCGTCCCTCAAGGTTCCGTCTTGAGGCCTCTACTATTTTTTATTTACACTTTTGATTTACCTGCGTTCTAAAAAATTGCAAGGTATAGTGCTTTGCTGACGACACCCAAATTTATTACAGTTTCGACCCAAAGAACATAATTCAGCGTGTGTGAAGATCAACAGTGATATTAAAACCATCTTAGCATAAGCGAGCAGTCATAACTTACGTTTAGATTCTCTAACGTCGAATGTCATGTTGTTTTGTGAACAAAATTACAGAGACATCAAATCCAAGCTTTCTGTTAAGGTTGATGATGATAATATTAATTTTACGCCTTGTGCACGAACTCTTGGACTATACCTGGATGAAGATCTCAGATTTCAAGAACATTTTAGCAGTTTAAGTATCGCCTGCTATGCTAGAATGCGGCTTTTGTATGCTAACAACATTTACTATCTTTTAACATGCATAAGTCACTTTATAAAGGTTTGATTGTTTCTAAATTAATGTATACTATTATTTTATATTATCCGTGTCTGGATCAAGTAACCAGGTATAGACTTCAAAAAATGCAAAACTACTGTTGTCAATTAGTCAATAATTTACGCAATTTTGATCACGTGACGCAGGCATTCATTGACATCAGATGGCTAAAGATGAAGAATATTTTTAAACTGCACCTCCAAAATTTTAGAAACCTCAAGCCCTAGTTACTTTAATGACAAACTCGTTTATCATTAATCTGTTCACACTGTGAATGTGAATTTATTAATGGTGCCCCACCATTCTCTAGCTTTGTTCCGAAGAAGTTTTACATACAACGTCGTAAAGACGACAAAATCTCTAGCCCGCGCAGTTGTTGTCTCTTTTGGAAAATAATTTCAAGCTCTTATTAAAGATACATTTTTATTATCGTCTGATTAATTGAGTTTAAATTATTTAGACGCGGTCACGTAGAATGGCCTATGGCATTGTACTATAGTTTTATATGTATGTATAACAATTATTATAGTGCAATGAAGTCATTATTATTATAACTCACGCTCGAGCCGTGGGTTATGAACAGCGCCTACTGGATACCGGTACCAATCTCCAGGAAACACAGTTGATAATGATAAATATGATAATGATAAATACACGCTATAATAACTGCAAAGGTGCAGAGGTGAGATTAAGTTGTCAATTCGTAATTACTCTGTATGTAAGTCATAATATTAATTGCTTCGGTCGTAGATAAAGTATCGTATTTAGCTCGCGGTAATGGTATGATAATAACTCACTTCTTGATTTACAAACGTCGCGTGGGTTATTACTGTAATTAACGCATCGTTGAACAATACACTGTTAAGTTAATTCATAGTGAATATGGTGAAGATCTTAAGTATGAGTTTGACAATAAGACTATAAGTGGACTGAAAAAATGATTAAGGACAAAGTGGAGAAAGGAAAGAACATTGCTGATAATACCAAAACTTAAGAAAATCTGTCACTTGATCATGGTAGGGATCATTAAGGGCTATAACGTAAAAATACTCTCACTTGAATTTTGACGTTTATACAGGGTGATTCATATCAAACATACATTTTTTTGAATGGAACCCCCTACATATTATTGCATATTTGGATTCCTTGGTCAATTCTAATGTGACCTTATGTATCACATATGGAACTTTAAACGAACCGTTTAGGCGCAAATCACCATTTTTGGTATAAGTAGGTATCAGAAAAAAATTGAATATCGCAGCGATTATAATACCTAGAAGGCCCAAACTTTGCGGTACGATTAAGCATGAAATGCGTCGCCTTAGGTCAGACGGCTAAATTTGAATTCTTTTTGTACTTGGAGAAATCAGAGGATAAATTAAGGAAACTTCAATCACAGATAACTTGATTTTTTCAAATGGGAATGCCTATTTTGGTTTAAAGAATCAAATGTAAAATTTGATTACCTTTCTAACGATATAGCATTCTTGACATCAATTTTTTTTTGTTTTCATTTTATTTCAAATTTTCAGTCAAATCAGCGTTTTTCAATTTTCCTGCGTGCAACCAACCTAGCAGGCCATGAAAAATAAACAAAAGCTCGTTAATATGGAAGAAAGCAACTAACTTAGTAGAAAGATGCAAACTAACTAGAGCATCGAGGCAATATTATTATGGAAAGTTGTCAATCTCTAGTAGACCTCAATAGCTAGTAGGCTGTGAAAAACAAACACTTCTGTCATACTCCAGCTACTCATTGGCATTAGATATCTTGCCGCTGTTGTATCCGGTTAGAGCTAATATTATGTTCTAAGGAATTTTCATAATCTTGCCTCGTTGCTCTAGTTAGACTGCATCTTTCTACTAAGTTAATTGGTTTCTTCCATATTAACGAGCTTTTGTTTATTTTTCATGGCCTGCTAGGTTGCTTGCACGCAGGAAAATTGAAAAAAACGCCGATTTGACTGAAAATTTGAAATAAAATGAAAACTAAAACAGATTGATACCAAGAATGTGATATCGTTAGAAAGGTAATCAAATTTTACATTTGATTCTTTAAACCAAAATAGGCATTCCCATTTGAAAAAATCAAGTTATCTGTGATTGAAGTTTCCTTAATTGATCTAGTGATTTCTCCAAGTACAAAAAGAATTCAAATTTAGCCGTCTGTCTTTAGGTGACACATTTCATGCTTAGTTGTGCCGCAAAGTCACGGCCTTCTAAATTTTATAATCGCTGCGATATTCAATTTTTTTGATACCTGCTTATACCAAAAATGGTGATTTGCGCTCAAACGGTTCGTTTAAAGTTCCATATGTGATACATACAGTCACACTAGAATTGACCAAGGAATCCAAATATGCAATAATATATAGGGAGTTCCATTCAAAAAAATGTAAGTTTGATATTAATCGCCCTGTATAAACGTCAAAATATAAGTGAAAATATTTTTACGTTATAGCCCTCAAGGGTTTCTACTATGATCAAGTGACAGATTTGTGAAATATCTTTTGGTAATCCCACAATCCTCCGTCCACGCACTATTGGCCCACCCTGTAGATGGGAGAAAAATTAGTGTTGTATATCGATGAACAAAATGTCATTCCGCGACAACAAGTTTTGGGCAGAATTCATACATTTCCTGAGTTTGGGCTTTTCTCACAGGGCATATAAAAGTCGCAAATATGGAATATTTAGTGATATAAAGATATTGACCTCATTTCTAATTCTGTCCCTGTGCGATTAGATCAAAACCGACACAAAAAATGGACTACGGAGTAAGATCTACGTATAGCAGCGCTATATCGAATTGTTGACGTGCTACTTCTTCTTCTTTAGGTGCCATCCCCATTCTGGAGGTTGGCAATCATCAAAGCAATTCGAACTTTAGAAGCCGCCGCTCTAGATATCTGATTATATAACAATCCGCCAGATTTTTCAGCCCGTGTGCTACATCAGACTCTAAAAACAACAAAAATAGTACAACCGTTATCACTCTAATGAACTGGTGCACATTATTTCAGTGTACGTTAAATGAGGTCAAAATGTCTCTCAGACTTCTTGGGTGTATGTTGATCGCTTCTCTGGCCATGTTCACCCCGCACCCCGTTGATTTGTGTATCTCGTGCAAAGAGCTAAAGACAAGAGCATAGACAATCTTGAATGGTTCAAATTAAAGAAGAAATACTTGGACTTTTTAGTTTCACGGCAAGAGCTTCGAATCGTATCTATATGCCTCGTGTGAAAGGACCCTTAAAACCTCGCAGCAAACAAGTGGTACTTATTTTCTTACCAATTTTACTGGTACTGGGCGTGTTATGATGTCTACATAACGAAAATCCACGTCACTCATTTCCGTTGGTCTGTCTGTCTGTCTGTCTGCCTGTCGGTCTGTCTGTTGGCGTTTTTCTAACGTCGTAATCTCAGTAACCGATGCATGGATTGTGATGATATTTGGGCAGCGATATGTTGTGGTGTCGTAGTAGGTAATGTTCCGATAATTTTGAAAATCGTTATATCGGCGATGGAGTAATTAGCAAAAAACGAAAAATGTCAAATATTCCTCAAACTTCGTTTTTAGGCGTTTTCGGGGTTCCCGATCATTTTCTACTATTTTTGGGGTGGGGGTGAATTTGGGGTGGTTGGAGGGTGGGGGTTGTAAAACTGAAAAATTTGTTGTATTCATAATGGGCTGTCCAATGACCTGTGAATGAAAGACCTAGCGGCATAATACACTTTTTTAGGTCCATCCGAGCATTGCCTTGGCTATTACAGAAATCAAGGGACTTGTTTAGTTCGTTCTGAATTTAGTAACATGGAAATTATGAAATTAATTTTAATGAAATTTAGACACAGTATTATACCGCGGCAAGGATGAAAAATGCGTATGGTTTTCAAAAATCGTGTCAGTGGCGGCGCAGCGATAATAAAAAATAAAAATATAAAAATAGCTCAAACCTCATTTTTAAGCAATATGGCGATTCCTGATTGTTTCGTTTCGTCCAGTTGAAGCTGAATTGTGTCATTTTAGTTTCTACGGAGAGATTTAGGAAACTATTTACTAGTTTTTGTGTTGGATGTTTTTTGACGACAGGCGGGCGACAATTTGGTTGCAACTGTTGTGTGTGGGAAATACTGAGTCAATCAACTTGACTCCATTTTTTTTATTCTTCTGCTTCTGATTTACCGTATATTAGCTTTCCCGTTTCAAAGGCAGTTGCTTCTGGAGAGGGAAGTCCCAACTTTGGAAACACCCTGTATAGGGATCAGAGGGCTCTATGGGATGTTCGAAGCAAAACATTTAGTAATAAGTTTTCGTTACTGGTGTGGAAATAAATATAGCTTATGGAAACTAAAATACACGCTTTTAAACAAATACAAATTTTAAAATAGGCCCAATACAATAATTAACGAAAAATACTCGTATTATCGTGAAAAAAAGCGTCGGACGATCTATTTTGGAATAATATGGCACAAAGCGTCTATACTTTTTTCACAATAATACTAGCATTTTCCGTTCATTGTAGTTTTGAACTTATTTTTTAATTTATTTCAGAATATTTGGTCCGATGTTCTTTAAAAGCGTGCTTTTTAGTTTTTCTAACTATATTTTTTTTATTTTTAGTTAGCTTCATCATTGAAGCATGTTCTATTCAGTTTTTTAAACTGTATTTATTAACTCTGTGTAATGAAGATGAACTATTATTTTTGACAAATATTCATAGCATTATCATTACTGCAAAAACTGTCGACTTTCCTGAATAAATTTCACAAAAGTATCAACTCCCAAACAGTTGGATGTCACGCTTGTTAAACTCTCGTCGCTACGCCTCTGTGGAATGTTAACAAACTTTAAGGTGTCTGCGTCATCTCTTAGCGTATACGACCGCTGGTCGAAACAAATATGATAAAAATGGAAGGAAACATAATTTACGGGCAATCTGCGGTCTGGTAGGGGAAGAGGGTCAACTTTTAAAAGGTAAAATACGGTATATGTCAATTTACGGCAAAACTACAAGTCTTATGAGAAAAAGTTAAATAGCAAAGTTGTAGATAATAGAAAATTCTACAGTTTTTCATATAAACTCAATATTTACGTAAAGAATTAAAAACAAGCAAGTCTTTAATTTTTTATTTTTTTCTTTTACATTTTTTCTTTTTATGAAATCTGGTATATTTTTATGTTTCAAGTACACTGCAATTTATTTGACCTGAAATATTTAGTTTTTCGCCTTATTTTGACTTAATATCGAAAAAACACCCCTATCTTCAATGGAAAATTCTTCCATCAAAGTAAAACCTTTTTTCAAAAAGTTCGTCAAATTTCGTGAAAATAAAAGATGTAAAAGAACAAAGTAAAAGCCAAAAACTTGGTTTTTTGAATGTTTCACATAAATGTTGATATTATGTAAAAAACTGTATTACAATTTTGCTACTTAACTTTTCTTCGTACGACCTTGTAGTTTTGCCGTAAATTGAGATACACCGTTTTTTACCATTAGAAAGTGACCCCTTTACCCTACCCGACCTCAGACCGTCCGTAAATTTTTCTTCTCATTTTTATTATGTTCTGCTTCTTTTAAAATGGGTTTCACCGTACTATTGTTTTTGTTCATTTTTTATTGTTTGGAAAGGCCTCTACCCTGATCTAGATGCCTTTTTATTGTAATCCAAATATCGAAGCGGTAAAACAAATTATTGTTCGTCGCATTCAAGCACAGCAAGGGGCTTACTCTCTAAACTTCTGCAAAGTCCAATAATCCCCTATCTCCGCGTCTCTCTTCGTTATTATACATATCGACGTTTATTAGTTCCAGCTCCCCAATCGGTATCAGCTAGTGCTGAACTTAATTTAATTGACTGTGTATTAGCCCCTCAGATGCGAGCGACGTCGCTTTTTACCTCAATACGCCTTTGCTGATAGATATACGTATAGTTATGCATGCCTGCATTTCAAACTAATCGGATTTAGAGTCAGCAATCGATTTAACGGATTGGTCTGAGTTTGTATCAAGGGAGAGAGATGTATTTCCTTTGACGCTATCTCAATAATCTCGACTCGTTTGGCACATCAGTTGTACATAATACTCTAGCTGCAGCGCAGTAGAAGGTTTTGTACAACAGTAGCGTTTCACCCAGAAATGTGCTACTGATAAGTTTTTTATATAGAAAGCAGTTAGAGTCAAGCTCTACGCCTACATTAGATGTCCCAATTTGAAAATGTGTATCTTGAATATTCATAGGACGTTGAATGTACATATATGGAAAATGATATACACTAGTGCAATATACTGTGTATATTCACGTAGGTATATTCATACGTGAATGTACATAAGATGTTGGTCTAAGTATTATATATGCGTATGTCTACTGGCACTTATTACCTGATCGAGTGAAATATTGTGCAATGTTACTGATCTTCTGGCTACTGATAACACTCGCATCCAGCGTTTGACGGTAAGTCGTAAGCGGAGCAAACCACCTACAAAATTTTATAACCTTGATTTCTCTGTGATTTCAGACATGCCATTCAACAGAAAAGAGATGACAGTTGCAGTAATCGATTTTGCCTAGTATTGTTATTGTAACTAAAAATTGAATTAATAACAATACATAATGAAAGTATAAGTTTTGTCTATTTTTCTGCCTATGCACTGAACTTTATACTATGCATGTGCATTAAAAGTACATAAATGCACATTTAATGGATGTACTATGGATGTGGAGAATCGCGACCAACGTACATGAAATGTATATTTTCTGTGTCGATTTTATATGCATTGGACGTTCACGCTCCATTTGTGGATATACACATCCGTTGTATGTACATTGCATATACTTTAGTATGTAACTATATACATGGTATATGTTATGAATATACATGTTCAGACCTGGTTTATGTTACCTATACTATGCATGTACATTAGTCGTACATATGTACATTTAATGTATATGCCATGGATGTGGAAGTTCGCCACAAACATACATGAAATGTATATTTTTTTGATGTCAATTTCACATCCATTGGATATTCTTGCTCCATTTGCTGATATACATATATATTGATTCGATATTCATTGCATGTACAATGTATATACTTTTATCATGTGGGTTGTGATATAAACAATTTTTTTCACGAAAATATACAGGGTTATTCACGTTATTCGACACGGAGCATTATGGCTAACGTATTTGATAAAAAAGAAAATAATAATTTCGGATGGATAGAGACCCATAAAGGCTACATTTTAAAAATAGTTTCATGTTATACAGGGTGTCTCAGAAACACGAAATGTATCAAAGTTGTGTTTTTTTAAATGAAACACCCCGTATATTATTGCATATTCAGATTCCTTGGCGAATTCTAGTGTCACTTTATGTATCATATATGGGACTTAAAGCGAACCATTTGGGAATAAATCACCATTTTCGGTATAAGTAGATATCAGGAAAAAATTGAACATCGCAGATATTATAAAATTTGGAAGGCTGTGACTTTGCCGTATGACTAAGCATAAAATGCGTCAGCTTTGATGAAACTGTCAAATTTAAATTACGTTTATGCTTGGAGAAATCGGTCGATTAATTGAGGAAACTTCAATCAGCGATAGCTTGATGTTTTCAAATGGGAATTACTATTTTTTTTAAATAATCGAGTGTAAAATTTGATAGCATTTTTAATAATGTATGGTCGTAAATATCAATCAATCAGAGATTGGCCTATCAAATTCCATACATCACCCAAAAAAAATAGGCATTCGCATTTGAAAAAATCGAGTTGTGTCTGATAAAAGTTTCCATAATTAATCGAAAAACTTCTCCAAGTACAAAAGTAATTCAAATTTGACCGTGTAACCTAAGATGGCGCATTACATGCATAGTAATGTGGTAAAGTCACAAGTTTCATAGTCGTTGCGATTTTCATTTATTCGTGATCTCTACTTATACCAAAAGTGAGGACGTCCATCTAAACTGTTCGCTTTAAGTCCCATGTGTGATACGGAGTCACACTAGAATTCACCAAGAAATCTAAATATTCAGTATTTTACAGAGTATTCCATTAAAACTAAAACACAACTTTGATATGTCATGCTTCTAATAGAAACTCATTATTTCAAAATGTAGTCTACCTCGACCGTACAGGGTGACCTAATAAGAATGGATGCCGGCAATATCTCGGTAACCGTTAATCATATAACTTCGATCAAAAAATATATTATTAGGTAAATCGCCTAAGAGAAATCGCTGGAAATTATTTTGAAGTTCCTGAAGTGGCCGCTAGGGGTGCAACTGTTACGCGATCAATCAGAAAAACGTCTTTATCTCAAAAAATATGCAAGTAAAGTTATATTATAAATTCTACCGTCATGTAGATAGGACAATTTCTTATTTTTTTTTTTTTGTTAATAGTTTTTTGCTCTATCTTGTAAGATGTAGAGGTGGGGAATGTTAGTAAAGTTTTTATTCCAATGGCCATAACTTTGGTATGAGTTAACGGAATTGAACAAGCTAGGTCTCGTTTGGAAGAGCTCTGCTTACCTACTAACCTGTTATGTAAACATTTTCCAAATTTATCTTAACTTAGTAGCTACAGGGTGGTATTTGGCATCATAACAACAACAACACAGATATAATTATAGAGGACGAAATTCTTAAAAAGTCAGTGCAAGACTTAACTTCCTAGCTATTTTCAAACCGGAGATATCAATAAAACAAGGATTATGACAAATGTGCCGTGAAATTCAGAAAAAATTGCTGTTCTATAAGAACATAGCCTCCGTCACATCGTTTTAGTAATCATTCTATAGATGATACTCAAGTAGAACCACTAGATATCAGATTTACTAACTTTTCGAAATAACCTCCAGGTGGCGTAGTAGTCGCCAATAAGTGCTACATTCAATTTTCAAAATAATGGAACTTTTAAAAGAAACAAACAAAAAGAAATTACAGTATAAAATTGACTACCATATTTGTTATTATTAAACGTCAATTTTAGCTGGTCACAAAGAGTTACGTGAACTCCACAAGCAATGATAGTAGGAAAAAGTCAATGTGAATAGATCTTAAATATTAAGACCAATTAACAGCAAAATAAAGCAAAATAATATGGTATAACAACAATGATAACAAACAAAAAATACATAAACCTAGTTAACATGCGCATACCATACCTATTGTCAGTATTGCCTTAGATGTTCAATGGCGTCCATCGTTTTAGATGCACTTATTATGCATCCATTCACGCGTGGATAAACCTGTCAGTTTGAGCATCTAGAGCAACACTGAAAATAGGTTTAATATACGCGTGTGAGTTAGGTTTATGTATTTTATCTGTTAACTTTGATGTCATCCCACGTTACTTTGCTTTATTTTCCTGTTAGTTAGCCTTAATTTTTAAAATTAAATCACATTGATTTTTTCTTACTACGTTTACTTGTTGAGTTCACGTAACACTTTGTGAGCAGCTCAATTTGACGTTTAATGATAATAAAAATAATAATCAATTTTATACTGTAACTTATTTTTATTTGTTTCTTTTAAAAGTTCTATTATTATGAAAATTGAATACAGCACCTATTGGCGACTACTGCGCTGCCTGGTGGTTATTTTAGGGTAAGTCAAAATATAATTTCTAGTAGTTTTACTTGAGTATTATCTATAGAATAATTACTGTAACGAAGGCTATATTCCTATAGGGCAGCAATTGTTTCTGAATCTCACAGCACACTTGTCATGATAATTGTCTTATTGATATCGCCAGTTTGAAAATAGATAGGAAGTTGAATCTTGCACTGGCTTTTTAAGAATTTTGTCCTCTATATACATTTGTGTTGGAATATATATAGCATACTATTTAAAATTTTCGTAATAATGCGTAATAATTGTAATGATGTCAAATACCGCCCTGTAGCTACTAAATCAAGATAAACTTGGATAATTTTTACACAGATTAAATAGATTATGAGGTAAGAATAGCTCTTCCAAAGAAGACCTAGCTTGCTTAATCCTGTCAACTTATACTACAGTTATGGCCATTTGAATAAAAACTTTTTTGACATTCCCCCACTACTACATCTCACAAGATAGAGCAAAAAAATATTAACAAAATGAATCAGAAATTGTCCTGTCTGCATGATGGTAGAATTTATAATATACCTTTACTTGCATATTTTTTGAGCAAAAGCCGTTTCTCTGATTGATCGTAACAGTTGCGCCTCCTAGCGGGATTTGAAAATAATTTCCAGCGATTTCTCTTAGCCGATTTACCTAACACTATTTTTTGCTCGAAGTTATATGATTAACGGTTACCGAGATATTGGCGGCGTCCATTCTCATTAGGTCACCCTGTACAATTGCATAGTTATTACCTTGAAAGGATATATTGTTTGGTCACAAGAGTTTAAGGCGTTGAGCTTGACTCACCCTGGATACATACATATAGTGCAGGCCGTAGGGGTTTTTTGACAGCAAAAGGTCGGAGAGAAATGAAATTGGGTGGAATGATAGACATTGGTCCCTTGAACCTACACCTAAGTTTGCGACCTCGGGGGGGGGGTTGCCGCTGGAGGCGTGAGGGGAGTAAAAACTATGCTTCGCGAAAGTTTTCGAAACACCCGCTATCTTCATATTTTTTGAGTTTCTATAAAACCCACTAGTCACAAAACTCAAAGAAGCCCTACTTAACACCCAGTATATAAAAAGGAAAAACCAAAATAGCTGACCACGCATGGACAGAACGTCTCAAAATATTTTGTAACAATGCAATGTGTCGACGAACCTCAGCTAATAGCGAATCATATTCAAAACTTTTAATGATAATGCATGTCTGACCCAAATTCAAGTAGAAAAGTTCATTTATAGTTGTGTAGTGTTGTAGTGTCGACACCCCAGAATGCTATTTTAATTTAATTAGATACTAGCACATTATGTTACATATATATTTGCTTACAGTTGAAGAAAAAACTGAAATATCTATTACTCTATGGGGCATTCCATTTAAGAAAACGCAACTCTGGTGAGACATTTGAGCATTAAATTGAATAATTCACTGATTAGTAGGCACTTCAAAACCCTAAAGCATTTGTTTAATGCTTTTTTCGATACCTCGCATGTTTTCTCAAATAATCGATCAATACCATAATAGCCATGAAAGAAAAGTATTAATTAGTTTACCTGAAGACGGCTCAAGACGTATAGTATATGAATAAAAGCATTAGCGTTGCATTGTCAAACTTACGGGAGTCCAAGAAAGTTTCCTTCATTATAGCATCTCAAAATATACACTACCAAAATTTAAAAAAAAAATATATTGTCCTCTAGTTAGTTATACCCCTTATAATCAACTGTTTTCAAAACTTCAAAACCTATATACATAAATATACTTAAGCCATATAGTCTTACCATTTGACCTGAAGACGGTTGAAGATAGTATGAATAGAGACTTCTGCGTCCCATCATAAAACTGTATCTATATGGTCAATGGAAGTCCGAAAAAAGTACTTTTGAATTGGTTTTCTCATACCCAATATATTAGAAGTTTAATTGCAAACTGCCAAGATTTTAAAAGAGGTCTATGGTTAAACAGTTGTTTATCGCATTTATGCTCAGAAGGGTGACTGAACTATGTGCAAGTCCAATAATCTCCTTCTACCTCCACTTCAGTCCTGGTTATTATACATATCAACGTTTATCAGTATGCTAGTGCCTGTGAGTCATCCTTTATCCCAATATCCCTGGCGACAGATACACGTATACCTATGCCGATATATATGTTATCGGTGCATCCCAAGATAATCGGATTTAGATTCAGCAGATCGTTTTAACTGTTTGCTCTCAGTTTGTATTCCGTTTGATGTTACCTCATATCTGCTCGTTTGGTATAGCACCTTTAGCTGTTTACAGAAGTTGTTTGCACAACACTAGTAATCAGTCATATATCTTCTGGTTTCTGTTGGTGAGCTGTTGCAGACATTTTACATTTTGTTAGTTATTATAGTTCCTGCATGCTTAAAAAGGAAACAGCTCTTAGTTAAAGAATTAGAGACACTAAAAGAAGTAATCCAAAGGAATGTAATATGCTAAACATAAACCTGTTGGTACCTGACTCAAGAAAATGACCTGAAGCCATGGATTTAAAGAGAATATGCAATAAGGGAGAATCTGCAGACTCGAAGCTTTTGTACTAACCAATAAAGTTAGATGAATGGTAGTATTATAAATAAATTGTAGTGATGATTCGATGAAATGAAGAAAATAGACCATTGGCAAAGCCTCAAGTACTTCATATACAGCCATCTCGCGTATAGTAATAATGTTTCAACATTAGTCAATGAAATCGTGAAGGCCGTTATGCAAAATCAGTCACAAATTAAGCGCAAAGGGCATGTTAATAATAGGCATAATAGTCCTATAACACCAAACTCTACTGATGAAAAATTAAAAGTCATCCAAAGAAAAAAAACGAAGTCGACCTTTTTTAATTGCGACGAATATTCAAATTCAAGTCAATGGGGAAACTTTGAAGGTATACCAAAAACAGCGGCTTTACACCTTTATCGCCTCCAACCAACCTTTTCTGAAAAGGACGTGGAAAAACTGCTGTCGAACCAACATTTAGACCTGGCAAAACTGTTTATAGATGCAAAATCTAACCTACAGTTTTGAGAACAACGTCATACATGACAACAATAATACATAAATGCATAACGTAGGTTAGAATATCTACGCGTTTCTACGTACGTGGACTGTTAGATCACACCAGACTATCTTCTAACTACGTTATCCTTTGCTTCAACGTATTATTCTTAACTTTAGCAACAACAGCGTTCATTCCTTCTAACTCTGCTATCGTCTGTTTCAATTTCGTGTTTTCATCTTAGAGATTGTCCACCCTTGATACTTCCTTATTCACATCCCTCGGACTGTTCTCCAGTTCCTTCCTGGATCTGCTGAGTTCATCCTTCAGTTGCACCAGTCTCTGTTTTAAATTTGCATCATCACTTTGTATCGCGGATATTCCGGACACTCCTTTCTTTGCATCCAGTTTCCTCTTCAGCCTATCGATTTCGCTTTCCACCTGCACAATATTTTGCTTCATTTTATTGTTCTCATCATTCAGCTGCTTCGTCCAAGAGCTACCAGCTTGAGCTCCAGCTAATGGCTTCTTTATCTCCTTTTTCAGTCAAGCGTTCTCAATTTTAAGATTCGCCAGTCGCTATTTCATCTTATTGTCAACATTTTTTGCTTTAGACAAATCTACCAAGGTATGCACTTCGCCTCTTCAACACTCACCCGAATCGACTGCTCCTATTAGAAACACTAGCCTTCATTGGGTTGAAACACCTCGCATCCGTGGTGTACTGATCAACAAAAGACCACTAGAAGGTCCACGAACAGTTAGAAACCCTGAAAATGTGGAACGCGGTCGACAAGCTGCTCGTAGCAGTCCGACTCGATCTGCTGAACTTTGCCTCAGTGAGCATTTGGATTACGCAACATCGAATAAGCTTTGCACGTGAGATGGAAGCAGTTATCGAGCAAAATGAGTAGCTCATTTTGTTCATGAGTGACGTTCATCTTAACGACATGGCAGTGCTCAACCGTTTACGGCTCCATAATGTCAACTGGTGACAAAATCCTAGAAACTCACGAGTCGAACGGTACCACATCCACCTCTCTCGCCCTGATAGGAGAAGAGTACTCTCCATTTCAAAAACGTCCCTCTTTTGTGCTGGTGTTGTGACAGAGTAATCGCAGAGATAGGACGGCTGATGAAGAAGCTGAAAAATAACTCCCATGTTCCATCAGAACAAGAAAGTTATATCTGGGTAGCTCTGGTGCACTTAGCAGACCATTGCTCTAATAGTCGACGCTAAGCCACATACTAGTGATTGAGGAAAATAGAAACACCGAAAAAAGAGTTGATCTCTCCATAGTTATGCCAGAATCAGCAAGCTATAGTCGGACAGCCCTTAGGTTCTTGAGCAAACCATAGCTATACTTATATGGTTGTTTTGATGTAGTTATCATGAGAAGCATACAGCAGATCATTGACGTCTTACCCTTACAGACCTGGCACACATGTCCTGTGCCGCGAAATTATACCATATCATACCCTGCAAAACAGTAGGCCTAATAAACAATATGCTTTCATCCAGATCATTCCAGGTTGTAATGAGGTCCGATATCAGCAAGGTGAGACATTGAAATAACGGATTTCCCCAGGGTTACGTTCTATCAATATAGATACCTCAGACCTTCATCAGTTATCCTTCCGAAAATTCACGTATGCAAATGAACTGGGTCTAGCGTACAGAAATATCAACTTTGACATTCTAGAGTCCACACTAACTGCCAATATTTCAATATTGGGAGCATACTTCAGTAGGTGGAAACTAAAGCCACGTATTAGCAAAACAATGGCAATCGCAAACAATAAAATGGCAAAAAGAGAGTTAAAGATTTACGTTAACGGTATTTTGCTTCCCTATAATCCCACACCCAAATACCTAGTTGTCACATTGCACGGAAACTATCGTTAAAAGACATATTCAGTCGATCGCAGTCAAAGTAAACAGCAGAAATAACATACTGCAAAAATTATGTGGAACCTTTTGGGGCGCTTCCGCTTCTACGTTCCGTACTTCGGCCCTGAGCCTCTGTTTCTGTACGGCTGAATTTTTCTTGCCAGTGTGGCTAAATAGTTCACATACTAGACTGATAGATGCCCAGTTAAACACTTCTATGAGAACTATTACGGGATGCATAAGATCAATCCAACTTACTGGCTATCAACACGCATCCAAACAGATCCGCCAGCGAGAAACTGCCTTTCTGACAGAATATAACAAAATGAAAACAAATCCCTCACTGCCAATACCTGCATACACTACCTTCTTGCGCAGATTACGGTTCAGGAAACCACCAATTACAACAGCTCTCCAACTTGAGTCTGGGTGGTTTTAATCCTGCAGTTAAATGGGCAGAAATTTGGGCGATCAAAACACCAGAAGAGGTGAAGGGTTGCCAAGAACCCCCTGGTTTTGAGCTCCACCGAAAGGAATGGTCAACCCTAAACAGCACGTCGGCGTCGCATGGAGTGTGCGCTGATTCGCTGTTTAAATGGAACTAGCGCGAATCCCCACGATGCGGTTGTGGAGCGGAACGCCAACCTGTCAGACATAGGTATAGTGCAACAATATGGCCTTAAAGCATATCCAGGCAACAACAAGGACTTCCTCAATACCAAACCGTCAGCCGTGTAATGAATTTCCAGGCTCGCTATGAACCTATAGCCTAGTTTAGATCGCAAAAAAATGGAGTCAAGTTGATTGACTCAGTACTTCCCACGCATAATAATGATACCATTTTATTGTTTTGCCAGTGCATGAAACTATAGTCTGAAATCCCCTTGCAACCAAATCATCGCCCACCCGCCCGCAAAAAAAACATCCACCACAAACATTCTCGTAAACAGTTTCTTGCGTCTCCCTCCTTAGGAACTAGGGCGCAACAGTTTTTATTCTGCGTGCTTCAACTGGAGGATGCGAAACGATCAGGAGCCCCCAAACCGTCTAGAAACGAAGTATGATATATTTAGTTTTTTGATTGCTGTAGCACCGCCACTCACACGATTTTTTAGAAACTGGCGATAATAAATTCTGTGTGTGTGTGTCGAGATTTCATTAAAATCATTCCAATAATTTTTGCTTTATGCAATATACATGGAACAAAATTAAGCAACACTCATATGTGTATACATAGCAAAATTTCTGTAATAGGCAAGATTATGTTCACATGAACTTAAAAAAAATATGCCGCTAGGTATTTCTTCCATATAGGTCAATGGACAAACTATATTATGAATACAACAACCTTTCAGTTTTACAACATCCCACCCCCCAACCACCTGAAATTTACCCCTACCCAAGGAAGGTAGAAAACCCCCTAAAACCCCTAAAACGCACAAAAACAAAGCTTGAGCTGTTTTTATATTTTTGGTTTTTGTATTGTTGTTGCGCCGCCACTGACACGATTTTTCCAAAACATACGCGTTTTCCATCCTCGCCGCGGTAGTAATACTGTGGCAAAATTCAGAATGTGTGGGAAGTCAATTAACTTGACTACATTTTTTGTAAAGGGAATATAAGACACTTAGAACCTCCAATGAGAGCACTTATTCTGAGTACCTACAAAAAGATTTAAGCAAAACAATGAACCTCTCTAAAATTTAAGTTAAAGCTGTCAGCTATTGGCGCTGCCGTCTCAAATCATGTTTGAGTATAGGTGAAAATAGCGTGGGAATATATTTTACAGCAAACAAAAAGGGTTGTGTTAGGTATTGACTAATATCAAACATTACTTATCTTAGAGAAAAGCTTATATTTAAAAGAGACATTCGTGCCCTAAATATCAGACATACCCATTCGGTCACTATAACTCACTACAGCTCTTTTTTGTTTCAGAGTGGTTTCGCTTACAATGCAGTCACACTGTACAATAGTATTGATTTGACAGATGTGCTTTCCAGCCAAAAAAGGTTCCTTGAAGAACACAATACAACAACAGTTATGGTGAAAATGTCAAAAAAAAGTTTTCAGATACATCGTGGAAACGTCAATTGGATGCGTTTTCAAAACGTTTCCTGTTCAAGGTCGATTCGCCAATTTTTGGGACTGTATCGAGATCTAAATGTGAAAACACCAGGTGTTACTTTCAAAAATTTTTGAAATTTAATATGCGTAGTGCGTTGCTGTCTAATGTCAATATTGTCAGCTTATTAAAGTTTATTCGAAATAAGAAGCTAAAAATTTATGATAAACAACAAAATATGTTTTAAAACATAGTAACTGTATCATCTTTAAAATAGATAAACAATGTAATGGAAATGTGTGTGCTGCTAAACGTTGCAGAAATTACCATAATTGCAGTAAAAGTTTTTTTTTTAGATTTTCGAATGATCCCGTAAGATATAAGTACATATAAGTTACAAATAGAATATGTAATCAGAAATGTTCGGACACTATTTTTACAGATCGATGGGGACGACTCAACCCAGCACGGTTTTGAGCTTAATATTTTATTTAAGGCGCATCCGCACTATGCTGAGCGGCTTTGTCGGGTAAGTGTGTACGTGTGGTTCGGCATGAGCCCAAAGCCGATCAGCAAGGGATTGCGAATCCGAGGTGCAAGTACATATGTTTGTACGCGTTTGAGAAAGTTCTCAATTTTGTTAACAAGCTTATGGTATCATGACAGAGATGGCCCCTTATACATTAAAATTAGCCTATATCCTTTTGCTACTACAAAGTTGGCCTGCTGTAAGTAAAAATGCACCTAACCCTGTTTCTTAGAAAAGCTATAAAAAATTTGAGTTGCCGATTCTTGGCGGTCTCGATCAAAGGAAGACGATCGGCATTTGTATGTGGACGGTAGTAGTGCACTGCTGTATGTTATTAAAAATGGAGTGGAACATGAACGTGAAGTATTGTGGAACTGCAAACTTAAGGACTATAAAAATAAAAATAAATGTCATGATGCTCTACAATTAGCAATTTCATTTGGAGTAAGTAAAGCTGCCGCGATATCTACTTCGACTTCGAAGGCTTGGACGAATCTAAAATTCTCTTTTTCTACGTTTTGGAGCCATCGCATCAATTATAATTTATTGCAGCAGCTACTGCCAAGATCTCATTATCATCACCGCTCATTTTTCACTCGGGGATCACGTTCTCCGGCTTTTGCGTCTGTACGACAACTGCAATGAGGACGCGAAGCCGTGCGGCACTTGCCGATCGTCAAAGCCTCACAACTTTGCCGATCGGCATAGTGCGGTTGCGCCATAAGCCTATTGATGATATTTCATGCAATTTTAAACTGCTCTTAAGAATGCCTTTTCTGGAATTCAGTACATATCCTTTGGATCAATTTCAGTAAGTTTCAAAACACGATAGCACTGTGCATGTGCAAACACGTACCTACTGATATTCTTCCCTATACTTTTATGAACAAGGCTTCCTAATGTTAATGACAAAAAGAGATTCTTATTTTTTTGCAAAACATCAAGTATATATGTATATTTTCTATTTTCTATTTCATATTATTTGAATAACAACATAAAAAGTAATTAACCAAATATTTCTTAGAAAATTACATTACTGTATTGAGTATTTTTGTCACCGATACATTTTGAGCGACTTCAAGCTGGTATCGATACTTGTGTAAGGTGTATCTGTATCGGACATAATTATACAGGGTTATTCACGTTACTCGACACGGAGCATTATGGCTAAAGTATTTGATAAAAAAGAAAATAATAATTTGGGATGGATAGAGACCCATAAAGGCTACATTTTAAAAATATTTTCATGTTATACAGGGTGTCCCAAAAGCACGAAATGTATAAAAGTTATGTTTTTTTAAATGGAACACCCCATATATTATTGCATATTCAGATTCCTTGATGAATTCTATTGTGACTTTATGTATCATACCTGGGACTTAAAGCGAACCGTTTAGGTGTAAATCACCATTTTCGGTATAGGTAGATATCAGGAAAAAATTGAATATCGCAGAGATTATAAAATTTGGAAGGCTATGACTTTGCCGTACTACTAAGCATAAAATGCCTCAGCTTTGATGAGACTGTCAAATTTAAATTACGTTTTTGCTTGGAGAAATCGGTCGATGAATTAAGGAAACTTCGATCAGCAATAACTTGATTTTTTCGAATGGGAATGCCTAATTTTTTTTATACGGTTAAAAGTAGAATTTGATAACCTTTCCGTTATATGGTTGTGCATATCAGTCTCTGTTAGTTTTCATTTGATTTTAAATTTTCAAACAAATCGGCGTTTTTCAATTTGCCTACCTATAACCAACGTAGCAGGCCATGAAATATAAACAAAAACCTGTTCAGGTAGAAGAACAACTAACTTAGCTGAGAAATACACACGAACTAGACTAAAGGGACCAGATTATAAAAATTACTCACAACAAACAAAGTCTAACCAGAAACAACGGCGGTAACATATCTTTGGTCAAAGAGAACCTGGGGTATGGCAGAAATGGATTTTTTCACGGCCTACTAGCTACTGCAATGTACTAGAGATTGGCAATTTCCAAAACCATTAAAAATTTTGAAATAAAGTGAAAACTACTAGAGAATGTTGTAAGCAGTTTATTATTTTCATAATAAAATTTCACATTTAGTGATATAAAAAGGTATGCAATTCTGTCAAAACTCAAGTCAGAAGTGCCTCTGACTGGAGTTCTGAAAATTCTTCAGTACCTATTAGCAAGGTCGCAGAAAATGAAGAATGAATTAAAATTTGATCAAATTATAAAACGTAACTGGCAGAAAATTTAAATCTGATTTGTCAGTACTCCTTTTTTGCAATATTGCTAATAGATATTGAAAAATAGAACGGCTCCAGTCAGAGGTATCGACTTCGACGCAAATTAGTACTTTTTTACACCATTACATATGATTGATAGTTGCGTGCTGGAGCAACAGTCGCTGGTTGTTTCTGTTTCATATGAGGGTTTTTGATTGCCTTGGAAATTTTTAACCTCTAGTAAATTGCGGTAGCCAGTAGATAGTAAAAATATCTATTACTGCCATACTCCAGCTTCTCTTTGACCTTAGAGATGTTATCGCGGTTGTTTCTGGGAGAGTTGATTTGTTGTAATGAATTTTTATAATCTTGTCCCTTTAGTCTAGTTAGTGTGTATTTTTCAGCTAAGTTAGTTGTTTTCTTCTAGCTGAACAGATTTTTTTTATATTTCATGGCCTGCTACGTTGCTTATAGGTAGGAAAATTGAAAATCGCCGATTTGTTTGAAAATTTAAAATTAAATGAAGACTACGAGTGACTGATATTCACAACCTTATATCATTAGAAAGCTTATCAAATTCTACGTTTAACCGTATAAAAAAAATTAGGCATTCCCATTTGAAAAAATCAAGTTATCGCTGATCGAAGTTTCCTTAATTCATCAACCGATTTCTCCAAGCATAAACGTAACTTAAATTTGACAGTCTCATCAAAGCTGACGCATTTTATGCTGAGTAACACGGAAAAGTCACAGCCTTCCATATTTTGTAATCTCTGCGATATTCAATTTTCTCCTGATATCTACTTATACCTAAAATGGTGATTTACACCTTAACGGTTCGCTTTAGGTACCATGTATGGTACATAAAGTCACACTAGAATTCACCAAGGAATTTGAATATGCAATAACATATGGGGTGTTCCATTTAAAAAAACATAACTTTGATATATTTCGTGTTTTTGGGACACCCTGTATAACATGAAAATATTTTTAGAATGTAGCCTTAATGGGTCTCTATCCATCCCAAATTATTATTTTCTTCTTTATCAAATACTTTAGCCATAATGCTCCGTGTCGAATAACGTGAATAACCCTGTATAACTATTGAGGGGTGTCATCAATTGCATA
Source organism: Callosobruchus maculatus (assembly GCA_951848785.1). Classification (NCBI taxonomy): domain Eukaryota; kingdom Metazoa; phylum Arthropoda; class Insecta; order Coleoptera; family Chrysomelidae; genus Callosobruchus; species Callosobruchus maculatus. The sequence continues at coordinate 8,916,665 of CATOUR010000026.1, read as the reverse complement.
AAATTCCCTGTACGAATCAAACGCGCCTTCATTGGCGTGTACTATACTTGGTCAAAAAATATCGAATTGGTACCGGTACCGATACTTTTTATTTTCGCATTTCTACCCAGCCTTCACACCCATAACCACCCATAATGGCGCCGTCAAGGGCAAATTCTGTAGGAACCATTTTAGTATAGGAAATCCTCAGAGATGTTCTGCTAGTTGTTTAGTATGCTGTGTGCCTTTCCGTGCCGTATGAAGCAAACATGACGATAACGTATGGTTCACTTAACAATGCCGCTAGTTATAATAAAATAAATTATCCTGTATCTAAAGAACTAAACATCATTCGGGTGTAAAGGTGCACTCATAGTTCCACACCACATAACGTAAGATATAACGTAACACATAAGCGGAAACGGGGTGGTCATAGTTCCATAAGCGGCTTACGGCTCATGTGCCAGACAGGTGATAAGTTTAGAATCGGACCACGATATGGTGCTATAATGTTATGACTTCACGTAAAAGCTGAAAGAGATGTTTTGTGACCGTAGTCAGTTTTTGCGATTTTATAATACTATTTTATTTTTGTATTGGGGTTTTGGATAGAGGTAAGGCACTGTAGCCTAAAATACAAGGAATTTATGAATTCTGAAGAAAACCGTTTTTTTACAGGTGGCAATGGGTGCTGACTATGCAGTGTATAGTATATATTTCCAAGAGCTATACACAGGGCTGCAATCACTATTATAGTCATATAATTTTGAATGACTGTCCCTCGTAAGGCGTGCTCTGTATATTTAGTGGTCAGTGCAGCTGTGCAGCTGTTTATAGGTTGTAATGATTTACTTTGTTTAATCAAGTGTACCCTATGGAAGAAATTGATCCATACACATACCTGAAAAACAAAAAAGTATGTATCTTTCACCGTATGACCAAGTTTTTATTTTTATAATAAATAGCTCAAAACTACCACTTCTAAAACTATTGTTTTTAGCAAGTCATGAAAATGTTGAAGTATGCGGACTCAGAACAGAGGAAATAAAAAAAACTATTGATAGTATTCTGGTTAGCCTTGGATATTGTTATAGGTTGGGTTGAGGAGCTTAGCTGTGATGTGCTAGTAAATAAGTGAATGTTGGCCAAAAACACTTGGTTGCTGTTGCTACAGAGCCTATAAAATTCACTTATCCATTTCTTGACATTCACAATAGAATGACATGGTTGTTGTCGCTACAGAGCCAAAAATTAGACTCATTTATCTCTGAACAGATTCAATAACATACATATCCCTGTTTGTCAGCTTTAGAATCACACAATGCTCTCAAATGAACAAATATTCCATATCGTCGTAAAATTTTATATTTTGGAAATATAATAAGTGACCGTATCCCAAGATTGTTTTACTACATATTCATAACAGCATACAACTTTTACAGATAGAAAAAGTATCTCAAGACCTTGAACTGTGAGGTGCATCTGGCAATATAGTAAAGCTATTCTTGAACACCTGAATCATAAACAAGTGGTCTGTTATATATGTAACACGTTACAACTTTTGCAAAAAAGTAACATATAGGAGAAGCTTAAAAATGCCTGTGTCCATAAAAGTTTCCTGAACACTAGCTTTGAAGTCATACCTATATGTGCTATATGATAGTCTTACAGTTTCGAAGGTGCTAACTTAATGGCAATGAAGTTTTGACACGACCGTATGTTGTGCAAGAGATAGTATGCTCAAAAAATTTGCACTAAATCCAAAATCAAACTGTGTAGTTGTTGGGTTAGTTTAAATATTTTGTTCTAGCAATATTGAATCTGAAAAGGCACGCAGTGTTGCTGATTTATTGATACACCCTTGAAAATCGAATTCTGGTACATAATACTTTTGATAATACCTGCTATTCGGCAATAACTAACTGATTAGTTCAATGGACTGACCTCAATAAATGATGCCAAATGAAATTTTCAATCAATACTGTTAATGAGGGATTTATTTCACACTTTAAAGCTGTATATAATTCCATTTAACAATCAGTTAGCAGTTGCGTATTAAAAATTATTCATCATCATATTCAAACTGTACCAAGGGCTCTGTGTTTTGCTAGGAGAAATTTGCTTTCACACCTATACATAATTATATACTCAATTACTCATATCGATGAAGTACGTAACCCCACTTCATCAGGGGAGGAGGAAGTCCTCATAGCATATACACAGAATGTAATAAAACCTCAGCCAAATCATGACAAGAATATTGTGAGACTATGTTGGTTCCGTGTATTTTTTTAAAGGAAATCCTTTCTAATATCAGTCTGCAGTCACTTTCTAGCTGAGAAACAGCCTCTCTAGTGCGTAGTTTGCCTGGTGAAAGCCTTACTTGTTCACGTAAAAATGTATAGGCTCGGTTTTTAGCTTAAAATCATACCTAGAAACCAACACGGATCAGGACCATTACTATATTTCTCTATAGTAGCCCCAGATATGCATGCAAATACAGAAAAACTGGAGTACTTAAACGTAGTAGGGAATTTAAGTGTGTATGCCCGCAATCCTTGAACAGTAATTGCAATTTGCCTGGCCCGTCTCCAGCAACCTACAGTCCTACAGGACTGAGTCTGGGCCTGCAAGACTTGGTGTGCAAACGTTTTGAAAAAAGTCGTTGGTTCAAATCACCTGTCCATGATTCAAATCTTTGATCACATGTCCAACAACAGCGATTGCATCCATTTTGGCGACCACGACTGAATTCACGTAAGACGTTATGCGAGAAATGAATTTTGTTTCTTTCGCGTATAAGGAATATATGATGGCATATTTCTAACTTACCGCGTATTTTCTCCACGATGTTTAGCGATCCTGGCCGACTTCCCATCCGAAATCGTTTCTAATTTGGTGTCCCGTTTTTGCCTCTGGGAGCCGTTAGAACTTAATTTTTTAAGGCCTATTGTACTATAACTTCCCAGAGAGGGGACGGTACACGACCAGCACCGTTGGAGTGGTACCATCATCCCGGACGGTCCGACGGGGGTCCCCCGTCCGGGCCTTCCGGTCGATCATCCAAAGTGCCGGCCGCGTAAGATGCTCCGCTCAGCGCTCGTGTGGGCGATACCGACAGCCAGTCCAAACTGTTTAGTCTTCCTGGTGCAATTCAGTCAACCACCCAAGCGCTAACTGCACAGAAGGCTGCTGCTGCCCCACTATCGAAAGCAGACGCTGTTCACCACGCAGCCACGTGGGTCCCCTTGATGTCCCGTTACTCACGATATGAATTTATTATGTCTTACGTCAAGTCTTACGTTACTGCATACGGCACTATGAACACTCTCATCTGATTCTACAAGTTTATTTTTTCTTAAGTCTTACGTTATGCGTCTTGCGTCTTATGCGTTACGTTACGGAACTATGAATGATACTTAAGGCGCCTGGGTACAGACATTTATACATATTATGTATTTTCCATGTAAAACACGGATTTCCATTTCAAACAGAACTGATTTGTTCCTCAAACTACATACACAGTATTTCAGAAGGTGGTAGTTAAGACCTTAATAAATGACATGTCACAGCAATTTTTTCAAAAGCTTTTTAGTGTGTAAAAAACTCGCAATGCAATATCATACAGTCTTCAACTGTCTGTAAATTAAACTACTAAATACGATATTAAAACAAAGCCAACGAAGCTTTCTTCTGCAATCTACGTTTCAAATCATTACTGTAAGTTTAAGTGTAACGTCAGGAGCTTCGAAATACGAAATTCATTTATATGACGACCTTTGGACCTTACCTTCGGAACTTTTGATCGTACCTTTGGACTTTTGGACTTACCTCCCCACATACTGAAAAGGAACAGACGGCCACGCCTCCTCGCTAAAACGGGAATACGTATTTTCTTGGATCCTCAATTTCGCGCCCGATACCCTAGACCTTAGGGTATTCTTTGAGTTGCTTCAAAATGCTCGTCAATAAAATTTAGGTTATAGAGGGGGTTCCGTCAATTTACCTGGAGACTGGAATACATGTAGCAACATGGTAATTAGCGTATAAAAGGCTTGGGTGTTTTGCGAATAACCTTTAATGTAATCATTCCAGATTTATTGGGTGAGATGTTATTGTCCTTTTCCTCCCTTTCTCTTTCTTTCTCTCTCTCTTTCCCCCTCTCTTTCTCCTTCTGTCTCTCTCTGATACAACCAGAACTCGAAAGTCGTATTACTTGCACTGCTTGTAGCGGGATGTCGATTGAACAGTGATAGCGCAGTTGAAAGTATGAGGGGAGATGTCGCAAGAAAGTATTACATCTAAGGTTAGCTTCAGACAAGACGAAAAGTTTGTAATCTGCTTAATATTCGAAACTAAAATCGATACCCTATTATCATTCGCCAACTCTATGTAGAACGAATAAAACTTTTCGAAACAGTAGTTATCGGAGTGTCGCTTTATCTTATGTCTTTTTAAATGTAAAACTTTATAGAACTAAGTTTAAAGTACGTCGTTTGGCTCATTACATGCGGAAATTAAGAATAAAGAGTTACAATTAGGACGAGCGGAAATGAAAAATCCTGCATTAAAGTTCAAAATTCTTAACATTGTCTTACGTCTTTCATGCGCTATCTACATTTCATAATTAGTACAGTTAGCTAGCTCTGTTGGAAGTTTGAGTTTATGTGAGATAGGGACGAGCAATTTACTTACATATCTAATCGCATAGATATGCACATAAACGCATACGGCAGGGGTTTTTAGCCCTTCAGGGAACTTAATTTCAAGTTTCCTCTTCCCCTGGCAATTCCCCTATCCGCCAGCTGGAGACACGTCCCATAGACACCCAGCCACACGGAGTCCAACGGTTAGTTTGGTGCCAAGAACACCGATAGTGGCATGTTGAGTGGTATCAGACGGCCTTCTCTGTCGAGTCCTGGTTTGGTCTGGAGCACAAAACGTGAGTTAATGCATTAGACGACGAAGGGGTGAACTATGTGATCCCCAGTTTGCTGTTGAGCTCCATGTAAACTGTCTTACTGGTTTGGTGGTTCGAGGTTGCACTATATTCAACAGCAAGTGACCTTGAGCCGTTCCATATATCAGACGCCTCGAAGAGTGTTTCTGCCAGTATTGGAGCCTGAGTACACACATTTTTACATAGAGGGTGTTCATTTGGAAAATTCCCACCCCGGATTTGTCGGAAACCGCTGATAAAAATAAAAAACGCCGAGACACATCAAAATATTTGTCAAGGGGAACGACTTTTTAACCAAAAACTATTTCACCCTCTTGTACCCTCTGCCCTCTAGGATCATCCCCTTAAAAATTTTAAATGACAAGGGGTATTGAATTTGATTTTTTAAATCGGTTGATTCGCTTTCGAGAAAATTAGAATCCTAATGTAACTAACCTTACACGAGTGAGCCTCCCAGATAATAACACCAAAGGCCGTCCGAACGAGGAACACTAGAGAAGCTCTACGAGCTCATCCTTACCAGGTTGGAGTCCCTACACCCCGAACTAGTGTGTGTGTGTGTGTGGAGCGGCTGGCATTGGAAACTAAGTCCATTTGCCACAGAAAAGGAAAGAGGGGATGTCTAAATGTTGAACTAGTCTCCTCCAACGTTTCTTTTCTTGGAGACCTTTTCGCTGATGATGGGCTGCCGGAGAATTTGGTTCCCGACGGCTACAATATGTAGCGTTCCAAATCTAACCGGCATGGACACAGCCTTTGCGACCATACAAAATGTTTAACTTGTTCAAAACATATGAAAATATCACTTTTTATTGCAATATGTGTTCAAATGTTGAACGTTATCGTTTGTTTTTCAAACAACATACATACAATTTTAGAAGGTGATAGTTTAGGCCTTACCCACATGACAAAAGTATATACAATGTACATACATACAATGGATATCGAATCAATGGATATGCATATCCACAAATGGAGCAAGAACGAAAAGAGACATAAAAAAATTTACATTTCATGTACGTTTGTCGCAAATTTCCACATCCATGGTATTTCCATTAAATGTACATTCATGTACTTTTAATGCACATGCATAGTGCATGAAAGTTCAATGTAGAGGCAGAAAAATAAATAAACCTTATACTTTCATTATGTATTGCTATTAATTCAAATTCTAGTTACAATAATAATCCTTGGCAAAATCAATTACTGTGATTGTCATGTCTTTCCTGTTGAATAGCATGTCTAAAGTCACAAAGATATCAAGGTTATAAAATTTTGTTGGTGGTTTGTTCCGCTTACGACTTACCGTCAAACGCTGGATGCGAGTGTTATCAGTAGCCAGAAGATCAATAACATTGCACAATATTTCACTCGATTAGGTAATCAGACACAACCAGCACCAGCACTCACATGCTAACTATGACTAAGGACGCGAACGGCAGAATGGCAATGGCGGCACTAGTTGTCCTTCGCGCAGGCGTAAGCTACTAGATGTATATATGATATTCAGACCAACATCTAATGTATATTCACGTATGGATATATTATATTTGATACTGAGACCAACATCTTATGTATATTCACGTATGAATATACCTAAGTGAATATACATAGTAAATTACATTAGTGTATATCATTTTTCATATGTATGTTCAACGTTGTATGAATATTCAAAATACACATGTTCAAACTGGAATATCTAATGTACATTCTGTGGATGTACATATCTATATAGTGTTATGTGGGTAGTGAGGGCACTCCAGTGCGATTTTTTCAATAAAGTATTTTTGGCGGAAAAACACTTCAAAATCATAAATTCTTCAAATGTCCGTAATTTAACAACCAAACACGATATCAAAACACAGAATTACCCACACACACAAAAAAAATACTGTTGCGTTTCCAATTAACTGTTAGTATTTGGATGTTTTTCCATCACTCTAAATATATTTACAGTTGTTTCAAATCCATGTCATTCAAAGAATTCTAATACCAGTATTGACTTATAGTGCAATCAAAAGATCCTTTTGTTTTCGAAATTTACCCTATGTTTCATTTAAGCAAAGCATACAATATATTGTACAAAAATTATTACTGCACCAACAGTTCGTGATAATTCATCTGATAAAAATTAATTTTGTTTTACTGGCCATTCACTGAACTGTAATCAGTATTCGGCGGGACTTATGTCCCGATTCAATGAAGGTGAGTATAAAGAACAGGGGATAGTATCAGTGTTACTATCGCCGCGAACCCGTCAACATGGACGAGGTTGTTCCGTTTTGTTGTTTTGGTGTTAGCCGATAGCCGTATTGCGTCATCTCGTGGGTTTGCGTATTGCATCAGCATTTTTGTGATTTAAATGTGTCCAGTTATATATTAAATGGAGGACCTACTGAGAAATTGGGACTTAGAAGCGCTAACACCCACATTTGAATGTAGGTATTTAGATTAGTCAGACAGTTATATTTCAGGCAACAACTCGTGCACGCTTATGTCTAATTCTTATATAATGCTCCTTATAAGTTCATACAAAATCACACAATTAAACATCCAAATGAATCAATCAGCTGTCCTCGCAATAAAATCTGTTGGTCCAAGCAAAAAAAATAGTTTAGAATCAATTACCAAACACAGATTCGATTCAACGACAGGCTGCGATTGAATCATCCATTGGAATCCAATGACATCTTGTAGTTGAATCGACAATACGATATAATTCGTTACCGACTATACACTTCCCATTGGATAAAACATCGCTGTATTTGAGGAATGCTGAGTGTAACGTCCCATTGAATCCAAGCGTAAGTCTTTGACAGAACGACAGATTTTTCTGTGTGTAGCGAAAGCTTTCTTATTCAATTTGCTTTTTGAATCACTACTGTACCGGTCAGTCGCTCTCGGCTCTCTTAGGCGCGAAATCGTCTTCGCGGCGGTCGGCCGTCAGCAGTGTCGCAAGGCAACCTTTGGACTCCCACATAACACTAATTGGATATGTACATCCATAGAACGTACATTAGATATTCCAGTTTGAACATGTATATTTTGAATATTCATGAGGCGTTAAATGTACGTCTGAAGAATGATATACAGTATGTAATATGATGATGATGTACAGTATGTAATATACTATGTATATTACATACTGTACATATATTATGTGAATATACATAAGATGTTGGTCTATGTGTCATATATACATCTAGTAGTTTACGCCTGCGCGAAGGACAGCTAGTGCCGCCAGTGATTTCTAGCCATTCGTCGTAGTTAACGTGTGTGCGTGCTGGTGCTAGTTGTGCCTGATTGGCTGATCGAGTGAAATATTATGCAATGTTATTTATCTTCTGGCTACTGAGTACTGATAACACTCGCATCCAGCGTTTGACGGTAAGTCGTAAGTGGAACAAACCACCTACAGAATTGTATAACCTTGATTTCTTTGTGATTTTATACATGCCATTCAACAGGAAAGAGATGACAATCATAGTAATCGATTTTGCCAAGTATTATTATTGTAACTAGAAACTGAATTTATGACAATGCATAATTAAAGTATAAAGTTTGTTTATCTTTCTGCCTCTATATTGAACTTTTATACACTATGCATCTGCATTAAAAGTACATGAATGTACATTTAATGGATATACCATGGATGTGTAAATTCGCGACAGACGTACATGAAATGTAAATTTGTTTATGCCTATTTTACATCCATTAGACGTCATGCTCCGCTTGTGGATATACATATTCAATGGTTGTACAGTGAATATACTTTGGTATGTAGGTATATACATGGCATATATTATGAATATACATGTTCATAACTGGAGTATGTTACATATACTATGCATTTACATTAGACGTACATTTATGTACATTCTATGGATATGCCATGGATGTGAAAGTTCTCGACAAACGTACATGCAATGTATTTTTTTAAGTCTATTTGACATCCATTGGACATTCTTGCTCCATTTGTGGATATACATATCAATTGATTCGACATCCGATGTATGTACGTTATATATACTTTTGTTACGTGGGTTACCTCCTCTCATTTGATTTTAGAACGTCAAAACAATGATTTCTGCAAACATTCAACTTGTTCGGCCTCATTCCGTAGTTGGCATTGTTTTTTACCTCGGTTACCCGAAGTTTAGTAGAATTAATCGCCGGTTCGGGCAAACCATATGGCATACACACCCATTAACCCTACTTTCTACGTACGCCATTGGATACTTCACCTGTCCTCCGTAGGGCGAGAAACTTGGACCGTTAATAACTGCTGTTATTAAAGTTTTATCACCATTCGGAAGGAAGTTTGGATTAGCGTTTTAGGTCTGAGGAAACTCGAGTAATTGTAACCGAACGTTATAACCATTGGATTTCGAGTTATTTTACAAGTTTCGTACTGTCGCCTTGAGGCTTCCAACTAAAACTATCTAGAATGATGCATTATTTCGAAACGTTGTCACGATTTTCATTTAATTTTTTTTGGTATTACGTGTGCACCATAATAAAACGAATAAGTATAATTATGTTATATGTAACAGATTTGCACGAAATACTGTTAAAAACCAACTGACAATACACTCTTATTGGGTGCAGAATTAACAAAGCTTCACAGTGCAACCACACACAAACTGATTTTCTTCAATCTGACATGTGCTTCGTAATATTAGCTGCTTCAGAAGAAGATTTAGTCTAGATTTTAACTCTGAATTATTGCTCTTTATACCTAACGCGTACAGCTTCCGATCAGATTCTCTAATTAAGGGTCTAAGGTATAGCGTGCGAAATTAAGAATCCAAGAAAAGACGTATTCGCGTGTTAGCGAGCGAGGAGTTCCCTTTCTCCAGTGTGTGTGTCTAAGATGTCCTATAATTCAAAGGTAAGGTCAAAAAGGTCAAAGGTAAGATCAAAAGGTCCAAAGGTAAGGTACAAAGGTCACCATAAAAATTAATTTCGCATTTCCAAGCTCCTGACGTTTCCTTTAAATTTACAGGTTCTGGTTGGATCAGAGAGAGAGACAGGCCCGGATTACCCATAAGGTCAACCTAGGCCATGGCCTAGGGTGCAATCTTGCGGGGGCGTAGGCCATGAAAAAACGACAATCTTTTTTATATATTATGAGTCTATAATTACTTCATATGCATTAATAGTCTTCTTTTTTTATTACTACTTACCGTATTATTTCTTTGTTAGTGTCCAACTAGATGGTATCGTTTAAGGCCATTTCCCTATTTAAAAAAATCAAGCATAACCATAGATCACATATGATTCAAGCAAAGCTCATCGTCCTCGCTCTTCCAAGCATTGAACATGAAAAAAAGTCCACCAGCACGATTCAATCATTTACGTGGGTCAAAGCAAGAAAGAAGAAAATTTAAAGCTATATGTTATGTTCAATATCTTTTTTACTTAATATCTGCTTACTACAAATTGCAAGTACATATTGGGATTTTATATACATATTTTAAAATGTCATTGGCTAGTGTTGTGCTAGAACGAAGGTAACTATCCTTTTGAAGAAAGCTAAAAAAACGTTTTAGTAGCATAAATAGTTCAAAAGAAACTATAAAACGAAACGAATTATATAGATAATATAGCACAAAAATTTGATGATCGGTCACAAGCGCGCACGGTTTGATTTTTACCTGTTTTCGAAAAGGGTGCCTCAATCGGCACCGATCACTTGCGCGCCGGAAGAAAATTAAGCTTGGATGTTCTCAATGACAACCTCCCTTTTATTCTTTATAATTAATAATTACCACCTTAACCTAGTTGTATTTTCTTGCGAAACAAATTCAAAATTTCTGTGCTCCTGTAATAAGGTGCACGTAGATGACACGTTTGATTACTGTATCAAAAATTTTTATTAATTATTTATAGTCCACGCTTTCAAAAATGGCCATTACATACCAGTAGCGTTTATATTGCTACCTAACAAATTAAGTTCTACACATGTTTTAGGTTTTAGTCGATTATTGTGGAAAAAATAATTTGTCTTTTAACCCTTCACAAATAATTTGTGATTTTGAAATCGTCATCCCTTTGGGAATGAATCAAATTTGACCTGACTGTACAGTAATGGGTGTAGATGTAGATTATAAAGACGCTAATTCTGAAATTGGGCGTTAGTTGAGATGGACTTTCGGTTTATTATTTCTAGATCATGACAAGTTGCTGAATGCTTTGTAAAATACTTTTATGCCATTATTCACTGTATCCAAAACATCTATTATTTATTTAAACACATTGAATATTACCAGTATTCGAGTTAGCAAAAAAAACATACGTGATGCAGTTCAATGCGAATATAATGCTGACGGAAAATGCTGCTAATCTATGACATTACGTATTACCGTTTATTTCAATCAACGCTATTACGATTACGACAAAAGTAAACGAGCATCGTCTCGCGCGCTTGTGTCCACATACCTGCCTCTTATCCGAAATGTTTTGCGCGCTTTTGACCGGTGGGATTACGACCAATCTGACCGCGGCGCGCTAGTGCCCTACATTGTCCTACGGCCAAAAATTTCACATTTTCGAGGCCACCCGGAAGGGGCGTAATTTAGGACTGTGGGCTAGGGCGTAAATTGATGCTAATCCGGGCCTGGAGAGAGCGAAAGAGAGAGAGACCGAAAGAGGGACAGACAAAGAGAGAGAAAGAAGAAGAGAGGTAGAAAGAGAGAGAGAGAGAAAGAGAGATGTGACAAGCAACTAGGAAGAGATGAACTTTTTATTTTAGACACTCGTCCTCCCCATTGACGTCTCACCCAATAAATCTGGAATGTTTACACTGAAAGTTATTCGCAAAACACCCAAGCCTTGTTTACGCTAATTGCTATATGTTGCTAAATGTATCTCAGTCCCCAATCGTTCTGATGGAGCCCCAAATAAAACCGGAATTTTATTGACGAGTTGATATTCTTATTTTGAAGCAACTCAAATAATATCCTAAGGGTCTACGGTATAGCGCGCGAAATTGAGAATCCAAGAAAATACGTACTCCCATGTTCGCGAGGAGGCATGGCCACCTGTTCCCTTTCTCCAGTGTATGTGTGTCTAAGATGAGGGCGGATAAGATCAAAAATCCAAAGGTAAGGTCAAACGGTCCAAAGATAAGGTCCAAAGGTCACTATAAACATCAATTTCGCATTTTCAAGCTCCTGACGTTACCTTTAAACTAACAGTAACGACTCAGAAAGCAAATTGAAGAATAAAGCTTGCGCTTCACTGTTTTGGCCTATTTTTGATATCGTGTTTGCTTGTTAAATCACAGACATTTGAAGAATGTATGATTTTGCATTGCGAGTTTTTTTGCACACTAAAAAAACTTTTTTGAGAAAATCGCAAATAGTTGTCATTCATTAAGGTCTTAACTACCACCTTCTGAAATACTGTGTATGTAGTTTGAAGAACAAGTGAGTTCTGTTCGAAATGGGAATCCGTGTTTTAACATCACTACACTATACTCCAAATCGATGCAATTAGGATTGTCTGCCCCTTTCAACACTTTGCACATACTGTCTTTGAACAGGAATGATATTTTGTCAGCTCCAGGGGTGAACTCAGGGGGGTGATATGGGGGATAGATCACCCCCTGAAATATTTGGGTTCTGTACAAAAACTTTTATCACCTAACCTTTTCTTAAAAGCTCAGACATACAGGTAAAACTAAAATACTTCCTTTAGTATATTTTTTCACATCAAATAAAAGTAATCAATAGTTATAATTATAAGTTATTTGTAAAATTTATAACATTCGGTTAAATCATGATATCACCCCCCGAAAAAAAATTCTGGGTTCGCTTCTGGTCAGCTCTAATAGTCTCTCTCGTATAAGGGTTTAATTTAGGGTACACCCTTTCCTCTGTTTTGACCCATTGTTGAAATGTCCTTCCTTTCGGTGGTTTAGTTTTTGTCTTTGTGTTTATTTAAAAAAATGCCCTGACGGACTCCTAGGCAAGAAGCTTGTATCCCTGTTTATATCTCTAATACTTCCTTCCTATCTAGTTTCGGCTGATGAGATAAAGTCCTAGTGTCATTAAAAAATGTGGACAGCTAGATAAGCATTTTTAGTTACGCTATATCATGAAAACACATGAAAATCAGATAAGTGCACATGAGTTTTTTACGTTATTTTGACGAGTATAATACACTGCTAGAGTTTGGTCACCTGACACACACCCTGTATATCTGGTCGGCGCTTCCGAGTTCAAGCAGGCGTGGTGACCGTAGCCTAATTGGCGAGAGCGCCGGAGTATTGTTTTGGAGATCGCGGGTTCAAATCCGGCAGGTTGTCGAATTTTTTTCGATATTTAGTACTTAGGAATATATCTAGATTGCCACATCAAATAGAAGGAGCATATTGAATATGTTGTCAAAAAGATACGTTACGTTATAAGCAAATTTAAACTCCTTTCCACTATACTTACCTATGAACAGATGACCATTGTATACGAAGCACCTGTTCATAGTCATATACGATATTGTATTGTGATGTGGGGTGCAGCAAGTAAAAATAATATAAAAGCAATAGAAATTATACAAAAACGTTTAATAAAAATTTTATATAAAGTGAAATCTACATATCCTAGTGACTTCTTATTTTTTAAAACAAAGATTCTAGATATACGCCAAACATTTTTCATGTAATTAGATATTTACCAATATAAAAATTAATCAAACTTGACAAAACACGAACATAAATAGGACATAAGATATGCATGTAATGTTGTACCAAAAGCAAGAAAAAATACTTTGTTACGATGTCATACATTTCTTGCTCCAAGACTACAATGAGATGCCAGAAAGCATAGAATGCCTAGTGCCTTTAACTTCATTCAAGTATGGTTTAAAACAATGGATAGTGAATAATAATCGCATTAAAATTCACCAACTTGTAGACATATATAATACCTATTATTACTAATATATATAGAATACATAATATTTAAATATAAATATTCCTGAATTAACCCTTATTTGTTGTTCCTATTTTATAATAATTACCTTGTACCCAAGCACAAGTTTTTAACTTTTTTGGGGCACTTGTTGTTTATTACATTTTATTTATTTTATATTTAGAATAAACGCTATACTATACTATACTATTTACTGCTACGAATTTAAAACTGAGAAATCACCATGAGAACGAGAGCATGAAAGTTGACATTTCAAATAATGTTGATCTGTATGATGGAGGATTACTGACAATTTCATTTTCTTTTACAGGCACCACTAAAGGTCTCTCCTGAGGAATCAAGTCTTTTGTTCCACAAGAAAAAAGATAAACATTTCTTAGTGAATCCTTGCTTTACAAGGATTACGGGCATGTGCTAAGTGTGTGCGTAGTGCGTGTGGAATCCGAAAAAAAATGGCGGTAGTTATACTGCCCTGGAACATTATTACTTTTTGTGTTTTGTTACCACTGCTGACGGATCTTGTGACCCAAGTGACATCTGAGAGGGATTTAAAAGGTAGGATTTTTAATACGCACCATTTTGTATAATTTTTGTTACCTACCAGTATACAGGGTGAGTCAAGCTCAACGCCTCGGACTCTTGTGACCAAACCATACCAGTTTTCGAAAAATCGACTTTGCAAGTGTATGTAGGTCGAGTTGGGCTACATTTTAAAAATTATTACTTTTATACAGGGTGTTTAATGAAAGTGTGACATATCAAAGTTATGTTTTTTTAAACTGAATACCCTGTATATTATTGCATATTTAGATTCCTGGGCGCATTTTAGTGTTACTTTACGTATCACATATGGAACTTTAAGTGAACTGTTCAGGTGCAAATCACAATTTTGGGTATAGGTAGATGTCAGAGAAAAATTGAATATCGCAGCTATTATAAATCTTAGAGGGCTGTGACTTTTCCGTGTTACTAAGCATGAAATATGTCAGCTTACGTTAGACCGTCGAGTTCGAATTACATGTGTACTTGGAGAAATCGGTAGATCAATTATGGAAACTAAAATCAAAGGTAACTTGATTTTTTCAAATGGAAATGCATAATTTTTTTTATTCGGTCAAATGTGCAATTTGATAGGCTTTCTAATTATATCAGGTTGTGAATATCAATCTATGGTAGTTTTTATCAAATTTCGAGATTTTAATGAAATCAGTGTTTGTCGAGGTGTTTTTCAATTTCTCTACCTATGAACAAACTAGCAGGCCATAAAATATAAACAAAATCGTATTCAGATGAAAGAAAACCACTAACTTCGCAAAAAGATCAAGCAGAACTAGAGTAAAAGAACAAGATTATAAAAATTCCCTACAACAAATCAACTCTAACCAGAAACAACGGCGGTAACATGTCTAAGGTCAAAGAGAAGCTGGAGTACGACAGAAATGGATAATTTTTACAGCCTACTAGCGACTGCAATGTATTAGAGATTAAAAATTTCCAAAATCACTAAACACTTTGAAATGAACGCAAAACTTTCAGCGATCGTTGCCGTCAGTCTAATATCTTCAGAACGCAATTTCACATTTAATGGTATAAAACAGTAGTCATTCCCGTCAAAGTCAAAAGTAATGATACCTCTCACTGTCGTCCTTTAAATTTTTCAGTATCTATTAGCAAGATCGCAAAAAAGGAATACTGACAAATCATATTTTAATTTTCTGCCAGGTAAATTGTGTTTAATAATTTGAGCAGATTTCTAATTTATTCTTCATTTTCGGCGATCTTGCTTATGAGTATTGAAGAATTTGCAGAACTCCAGTCAGAGGTGTCGGTAACTATTTTTTTAAATCATGAAATGTGAAATTTTATTCGGAAGCTATTAAGCTGCCAGCAACATTACGTGGTAGATTTCTTTTGATTTCAAAAGTTACAATGGTTTTGTGTATCGTCAATCTTTAGAATATTGTAGTAGCCGGTATGCTGTTAAAAATTACCCATTTCTGTCGTCCTGCAGCTGCTTTTTGACCTTAGATGTGTAACGTATGCTATTTCTGGTTAGAATTGATTTGTTGTAAGTCATTTTCATAACTTTGTCCCTTTACTCTAGTTCGACCGTAACTATCTGCTAAGTTAGTTGTTTTGTTCCATCTGAACAGTTTTTGTTTATATTTCATGGCCTTTCAATTGAAAAACACCGGTTTTACTGAAAATTTGAAATTAAATCAAAACTACCAGAGATTCGTATTTACAACTGCATATCATTAAAAAGCTTATCAAATTGCACATTTGATCGTAAAAAAAAATTGTGCGTTCCCATTTGAAAAAATCAAGTTACCTTTGATTGAAGTTTCCTTAATTGATCTACCGATTTCTCCAAGTACAAATGTAATTCGAACCCAACCGTCTAACGTAACCTGACACATTTCATGCTTAGTAACACGGCAAAGTCACAGCCCTCTAGGATTCATAATAGCTGCGATATTCAATTTTTTTCTGACATCTACTTATACCCAAAATTGTGATCTGCACCTAAACGGTTCGCTTAAAGTCTTATGTGTGATACATAAAGTCACACTAAAATGCACCCGGGAATCTAAATATGCAATAATATACAGGGTATTCCATTTAAAAATACATAACTTTGATATGTCACGCTTTTATCAGACACCCTGTATGAAAGTCATTATTTTTAAAATGTAGTCCAGCTCGACCTACATACACTCGCAAAGTCGATTTTTCGAAAAGTGGTATCGTTTGGTCACAAGAGTCCGAGGCGTTGAGCTTGACTCACCCTATATGTTCTATCCGTGACTACTAGTGACAATGTATAATAGTTCTTGGACCGAGATATAAAGTATTTGTCGAAGTACTTATTTATGTTTTGAGGGCGTAAGGAGGCCTTTATGGTACAAAATTCATATAAGGCATAAAAGCCTCTTTACCCCCTTAATACTATTACAAATAAGGAAGAAATATTATGGCACAGTGGGCACTTCATATATAGGATGGAGGTTCGTGATGTGAATTAGTGGAGCGTTAGTCTCTCAAGGTATCAAAAAGTCATAGATTTTATTCCACAAACAATTGTGTGACCACAATGGTAATTTTTATTTCAATCTACTATCATTCATATTAACATATGAAAAGCTAAATCAGTTTTGTAGGACGACAGCTTTGTGTTGTTTCTTAGGTCGGACATGCCACAGATGCTAAAGTTACTTATAATTAATAGTTTATTATTTATTAAACGATTTATTTCAAGTCTCGTGTGTGATACATAAAGCCAGGGTAGAACTGAGTTCGAGGTGTTGAGCGTCCATTTTTAGATTAACAAATAAATAAGCTTTACTCTACATTAAGTGATTTTTCAGAAAAGCGATTGTACAGGGTGACCTAATAAGAATGGACGCCGGCAATATCTCGGTAGCCGCTAATCATATAACTTCGGGCAAAAAATATTATAGGTAAATCGGCTAAGAGAAGTCGCTGGAAATTATTTTCAAGTTCCGCAAGTGACCATTAGGGGGCGCAGCTGTTGCGATTAATCAGAAAAACGGCTTTTTCTCAAAAAATATGCAAGTAAAGGTATATTATAAATTCTACCGTCATATAGACAGGACAATGTCTGATTTTTTTTGTTAACAGCTTTTTGCTCTATCTTATAAGGTGTAGTGGCGGGGGAATGTCAAAAAAGTTTTTATTCTAATGGCCACAACTTTGGTACGAGTTAACGGAATTGAACAAGCTAGGACTCGTTTGGAAGAGCTCTCCTTACCTAATAAGCTTTTAAAATAATGCAACTTTTAAAGAAACAAACAAAAAGAAATTACAGCATAAAATTGATTATCATATTTGTTGCTATTAGACGTCAATTTGAGCTGATCACAAAGTGTTACATGAGGTCCACAAGCAATGATAGTAAGAAAAAATCATTGTGAATAGGTCTTAAAAATTAAGACCAATTAACAGCAAAATAAAGCAAAATAAGATGATATGACAACAATGATAAGAAACAAAAAATACATAAACCTAATTAACATGCGCATACCGTACCTATTGTCAGTGTTACCTTAGATGTTCAATGGCATCCATCGTTTTAGATGACCCTATGCATCCATTCACGCATGGATAAACCTGCCAGTTTGAGCATCTAGAGCAACACTGAAAATAGGATTAGTATACGCGTGTGATTTAGGTTTATGTATTTTATCTGTTAATTTGTTAACTTTGTTGTTGTATCACTTTACTTTACTTTATTATCCTGTTAGTTAGCCTTAATTTTTAAAATCTATTCACATTGACTTGTTCTTACTATGCTTACGTGTTGAGTTCATATAAAACTTTGTGATCAACTCAAATTGACGTTTAATCTTGATAAAAATAATAATCAATTTTATACTCTAACTTATTTCTATTTGTTACTTTTAAAAGTTCCATTATTATGAAAATTGAATACAGTACCTATTGGTGACTACTACGTCACCTTGTGGTTAGTTTTGAAAGCCAAAATATGATTTCTAGTAGTTTTACTTGAGTATCCTCTATAGAATGATTACTAAAACGATATGACGAAGGCTATATTCCTATAGGGCAGCAATTGTTGTTTCTGAACCTCACAGCACACTTGTCATAATATTTGTTTTATTGATATCTCCAGTTTGAAAATAGGTAGGAAGTTGGATCTTGCACTGTTTTTGAAAATTTCGTCCCCTATATATTTGTGTTAAGATGTATATAGCATACTATTTAAAATTTTCGTAATAATGCATAATGATGGTTATGATGTCAAATACCGCCCTGTAGCTACTAAGTCAAGATAAACTTGGATAATTTTTATACAGCAGATTATTAGGTAAGATTAGTTCTTTCAAAGAAGATCTAGCTTGTTTAATTCTGTCAACTGATACCAAAGTTATGGTCATTCGAATAAACACTTTTTTGACATTCCTCTACTACTACATCTTGCAAGATAGAGCAAAAAACTATGAATAAAAAAAGAAACTGTCCTGTCTACATGATGATAGAATTTATAATATACCTTTAGTTGCATATTTTTTGAGTAAAAGCCGTTTTTCTGATTGATTATAACAGTTGCGCCCCCTAGCGGCCACTTGCAGAATTTGAAAATAATTTCCAGCGATTTCTCTCAGCCGATTTACCTAATAATATTTTTTGCTCGAAGTTATATGATTAACGGTTACGGAGATATTGCCGGCGTCCATTCTTATTAGGTCACCCTGTACACAGGCGGGTAAATTTATATAACGTCATCACAACAGCGCATTGAAACTGTTCTCTATACTTAGGCCCGATTTTATCAACACATGCATTCTAACAAGGGCTTTGACCAATCAGAGCAGCCCATTCAAGAAATGGCATCTGTCAAAGTTCTCTGAATATTACTGATTTCTCTTGAAGTTTCCCTCATAAAGGTGAAAAATGACATGCTTTATAGACAATCGACTATTATGAACCATCTAGTATCTATTCCAGTGTGATTTTTCATCCTAAATGGGTGAAAACTTGCATTTTCTTGTTGAACGAGCTCTTTAACGATCTCTTGATCTACACCAATCAGATTTCAACATCTGATCACTGGATTGTTGATGTATTGAAAAATGATAATGAAGAGAAGTAATTCAATTAACTGCATTATTTTGATAAAAAAAAGTTACGAACTATAACAATTATTATGAATACCTGCAATATACCTTTGTATTATAGTAAAGACAGGTAAAAAAAACATTTTTTTGCGTTTCACAAAGCAAAACACATTATTTCGCCAATCACAACCCACTTTGATCAGCACTTTGATATGAACATGTTGATGAAAAGAAAATCTAATTTCTCATCCTGATAAAACAGGGCTGTTACTATCTATAATAATTATAAATACCTGTGAGATATAATACCTTTGTATTATAGTAAAAAAAAGGATATATATATTATGGAAGTACTTAACCAGATTCGTTTTTCTCGTTGGTTTTTCCTATATCATCCTCCTTTTGTAAATAGGTATACAGATTCCTTAGTTTACTTATACCTTTATCCAAAATAATATGTATGTTGAGAGGATGTTGCCACTTTAATAGGCAAATCGTGCAAAGGGCTGCTGAAAACTTATATACCTCTTTAATTTGAAAAAGTAAGTAAAAAGAGAATTGAAAATGAACATCTAGGAATCTAGGTATTTGTCAACAAAACAAATGAACACAAAGCAGGTACGGTACAGATGAATACGTCAAAAACACCCACAAAATAGGTCCGCCGTCAGCACAAAATAGGTAATTTGTCTCACGTATCAGATCACTACTTTTTGCCTAGAGATGGGATGTTGTCGGTCAGAAGATATTTTGTGTTCGTCGTGGCCTATTTGTGGTTCATATTTTATATATAGAATATAATTATGTAGTTACATAATCATGATATGGTATTATTTGTCCTAAACAACAAATTCATATATCACAATATTAATAATGCTAATAACCCGATGTCGATGCTTTACAGATCAAATTTTCCTTATCCGTAAAAAATAAGACTTGCTCAAGATACTACAATAACAAATATGATAGAAACTGAAAAAACAAAATATATGTAGGTAAAATAAAGTGATTTCATATTTTAATCATATATAACATTCTATAAAATTCAATGACATGAAAAAGTAGTTACAATATAGTTTATATTATACAGTAGGTGAGTAGGGCATAAATAACTACTAGAAAGATAATAAAAATAACATAACTATTCTGAAGCAAGTAAATAATGAAACCTGAATCATAAAATTTAGAAAAACATCTGCATAATAATATTACTAACGCAGCCTGTGCTTCCGCTATGAATATGGCATGACAGGTATATTGGTTTCAAACACTTCACATAACTATAGATCGTTGCCCAATAATACAAAAGAGTTATCATGCCAACAATACCAATTAGAAACATATTTTTAAAGCCCATCACTACGTAAGACAACCCTCGTCTTCCCTTCGATCAGTTTCTGTGGCATCGCATCCTACAGAACAACACAACTGTGGTTTGACATTGTTAAACTCGTGTTTGCAATCTTATCGAGATCATAGATCACAAAACAGTCATACGTCATAAAACAAAGGTTGAGATAGAAGAAAAAGAAGAACAAGAGTTTTGTCTATGGCGCTGCGTTGCGAGATTTCCTACTCTGGGAATCTGCTATTTTTAGCTCTGAGCTTTTTACACTGAAATTTCCCGTCCTGTTACATAATGTCTTGATTAAAGGCTGCTACACCATACACCCACAGTACCCCTGGAAGATAACACGCTTTAAGATTACAGCATTAAAATGTGCTTTTGAAACAAATCTCCCATGAATCCAATTTTTATTTTTTCTTATGCTTGCTTCATTCGTTTGCAAACATTGAATAGCTTATCAAGTGAAGTTGCTGAAACCTCACCAGCGGAATAGGTTAACACGTCTTATTTTGCAGTATTGCACTTTTAGTACATTTGTATAGTAGAGCCCAGAGATATACCATTTGTGTACGTTTTGCGCTATATAAAAACTGCATACCATCTCTTAGTACAGTTCATCATTTGGAATAGATGCAGTTTTGATAATATTCAATGGTTACCATTATTTTACTTTCATACTCATAACCAATTCATGGAATGTGCTTTTAACCAATTTTCTAACAAAACGTAACCTTTTAGAATGGTGAAAATGAAACTCTTAAGTTGTATTTGAACGTAAATCTGTCGGATGACGTTCACGATGTATATTTTGACTGAACTATGATAAGACCGACACATTCCAGGATTATTAGCGACTCGATCGATGAAGAGGACCGGACTTCGTCAAATTGTTTAGGCAGGTATTGCTACCGTTATTGATAGCAACGCCAATCTGCTTTTACTTTTGTGCGTTACTTTTCTGTCTGAATCGGACGTTTTTTTCGGAAGTGTGACAGCTAGAGTATGTTTCGGCCTTGGGAAGATAATGGGATTTCACAGCGATGTGAATTACCCTGCAGCAGTGAAGTTACGTCGGCGGTTTGTCATTACGGTGGTGAAAGTAGTGACTATAGTATGGACACTGATAATGAATTTGAACAGAGGGAGGTGGAGGTAGACCAATTAAAACCTCACAAAAAAGGTCACATCTTAGCGCAGATATAAAACAAATAGTACTAAATGATAATGAACTAACGAAGGATCCAGAGAATGAAAATAAGGGGAGTATGATCAAAAATACGTCAATTCTAACACATATCCAACAGTATGTGAAATTTTGAGAAAGGGGCCACAAAAGAGGAAGCGTAGGTTTGATACTGGTGTTTCAAAAGAATTAGATCCCACGATCACAAAATTATTGGGGAATATTGTGTACGAAAAGTACAAAATTAATGAACTACCCACAATCGAATCCGTCCAAAGACAATTGGCTAGAATGGGGTAACAGTATCCATGGAGTACATTGCAGCGATGGATTAGGAAGATTGGGTTTAGGTACAGAACTGTGAACAAACGAATGGCTATAATGGAAAGTGCAAGGATTGTGGGATGGCAGCACGATTACTTGCATAAGATAGAGCAATACCGGAACGAGGGGAGGTCAGTGTACTACCTTGACGAGACCTGGTATGATACCCATGATACCGCTAAAAAGGGATGGACCGACGGTACAAAGAAGTGTTAGCTAAAAGGCGTTCCACCAAATAAAGGATACCGTATAGTTATCTTACACTGCGGATCATCTGACGGCTAGGTCGAAAACGCACTCAAATTATGCGGAAAGTAAATTGAAGACTGCAATATAGACTACCACAAAAACATGGGCTCGGGAATATTTGAGCAATGGTTTGAGTATACCCTTATTCCCAATTTAAAGCCATTTAGCGTCATCGTAATGGACAACGCAAGCTGTCACTCCAGACAAAGGTACAAAATTCCGAATTCAACGTTATCGAAGGCGGAAATGCAAGATTTTCTCATAAAACAGGATTTGTACTTTGAAGAAACTTACAAAAACAACTGAATTATTGGAAGTCCTCCATACTGAACAGTTTGAGAAACAATATGTCATAGAAAGCATAGCTAAAAAGTATGGTCATGATGAAACTAAAACAACGAATCGAACGTTAAAATTGAGTGTATAAAGGAATAATTTACCATATGGTTTATACGGTTATATTGAAATGTCTCTACCATATATTTATCAACACATAATAAAGTTTCAAACATCTTGTTCAACCAACTGCTGTATGAGCACTTTATTGGATGGAATGAACATTTTCGTTGTTGCCCACTCCAACGAATTCGAATGCCCAGTCCGACCCCGTTCCCTTTCTCTGTCGGCACTTTTTGCGGAGATCCTCGCTTTGTAAACAAATGGTATATCTCTGGGCTTTACTATACTATTTCTAGTTCATTTTCGACGTCAAAGTACAAAAGTAGGTACACGAGAGCTGAATTCTAGTACATTTTCAGTTTTCAAAAAATCAATAAAAATCTTCATTTCATACGTTGTAGCTTGACAAATGGATGTATAATGCAAGAATGCAGAAGTTTGAGAGTTTTTTTTTTGTTTTTTTGCTCTTCACAAGATTATAAAGCGTCCATATGGTGCCAATTGCCAGCTCATAATTAAATTCACGGGTCACGGGTTTTAGTACAATTCTGTACAATCTTGTACATTTTATTACTTTCATCTAGTCATGGCCGTCTCTACTCACTAGGCCGGAGCATGAAATATGGCAACACTGAATCTACGGGCCGTCATTTTGTTTGTTGTTAAGTCATTAGTCATGGCATTAGTGTAATCTTCCAGAGTGAAAAATAAGATTGGAAGGTGAATTTTAATGTGTTTCTAATCATTTACCTGCACAAACGAAACTATAAAGATAACAAGATGTCTGCAAAGTGTGTAGTACTAGGTTGCAATAGCAATTGGGGCTTCCAAAGAAGGACATAAACAGAAGTGGGTGAAAGGTATTCCTCATAAGGGCTGGTTATATTTATAAGAATAAAGACAATACTTTACAAACATTTCAAAGGATATAAGACCTATTTTAAAGCACAATGTGGTACCTACAATGTTTTCTGGACCTCCCAAATATCACAGAAAAATACAGTTAATAGAACTCATCTGGGCATACATCTGGGCATACCTACGAAAGCATTTGATAGTGAAAGGGAAATCAAGACCAGCAAGAATGGCTTCACAGTGACCTAATAGTGAATTTTTCTAGCTCAAGTGACAACTTACAAAGTAAATTGAATGTTCATTTAAGTGGAAGTGGCAGCAGGAAACAGGTTGCTTTATTTTTACTTTGTAGTATCTGACTATGATGAACCAGACATCAGATGTATGTGGTATTAGTAGTAGTAGCTCTAAAAAGCATTTTTTTCTTAATTTATTAACCCAGATGAACTCTAATACATATAAAATGTAATAATTATCCTGAAACTATAGGCCCACTATCTGACAGCTAAGCCACGTTGCCACATCTAAAGCTCCGGCCTAGTGTAGAGTCGGCCATGATCTAGTGCATTTCAGAAACACCACGGCAGAACTGCTGCTCTGTCCTACGAGTAAAATATTCATCTGGCAACAGGGCAGTCAAGGTGCCGCCCCATGCCCCACCGCCAACTTGACAGTTGCTTTTAACCTTATTGTGCTTTTAACTAGACCGAAATAGTGATGGGGAAAACAGACTGATTTCTATAATCACTCGAGTTAAATTTCACTTAGTATGACCTGAGTGAAGTTGTCAGTAAATATTTATGCGTGTCAAGTGCGTCGCCGTCGGTAACATCGAAAAGAGTTTTTTCTGAAGCAGCTCAACTCTCTAATTTATTAAGTAAGCAGATTATCACAAAAAAATCTGGATATTATTATTTTTTCAAATTCTTGTCTGTGAGTTTCTATTATTGTCATTGTTCAAAGTTACCCAGTTTCTAGAATGAGAGTTTTAATTTTTGGTAAAAATGTAATTTTTTTAATCCCTCTTTCTGTGAGTTCTTCCATAATTCATATTTTATTCACAGTTACCTAGTTTGTAGAATAAGTTTTAATTTTTTATCATTATAGTACTTTATTTTGCTCAAACTAATACGAAAATATAATATCTTATTAATATTATTTTGAAATGTTCAGTTTGTGGTAAGTTTATAAATTATTCTATTTATGTTTACTGTTTTACCCTATCAATTATTGTTAATTTGATGTTACTTGTGTCCAGTTTGTCGAAGTTTTTTTGTTAGATTAAAAAAATATAGTTACTTTTTTCTCAACAACTTACAACTTAATTCAATAAAATTACATTATATAGAATATTTATATTTAGTTTGCTTCTTTGTTAATTCATATTTGCTAAGTACGATTCCTACATCACTGTCTAGCAGATTCTCTTTCATTCGAGTGTCGCTCGATCCGGCGCAACGGTGACGGAGCGACACTTGCCGTTGGTTCAGTTTAGCTCAGAATGAATAAAAATGTGTTACGTTTTAGTTGCTGCTTTCACTTGTAACTCGTAATACTCGCATCGTTCACTCGTAATCAAGTGACGTCGGTTATATCAATAATCTAGTGCTCGAGTACATTTTCATTCGAGTTATCCCATCACTAGGCAAAAAATAACCGTACCTGTTTTGTGTGAAAAAAGAAACGAGAAACGTATCTCCGTACCTGTTTTGTGAAAAGAAATGTCTAAATAAAAGAATAGCAATGTGAATTTATTATTGGAATTGGTATCAACTATTAATTTCATTAAGCTTTCTAGGCAAAAGTGTGGAATGTGGATAAAGCCAAAAACCATTCCTGGTTTTGAAGGGAACAGATAATTACAGAAAATACAGAGGCAATTGAATTATTTATTAATTATTAGACCCTACATGGAGGAAGGAATAATTTCATATAAACCTGAAGTATAGGATGAATGATATCAGCAGCACCTGTGCCTACTTTGTGACTATATTTATAAGAGGTTCTATAACAAGCATGCATCTAGTTGGAAGTTTCAAGTATGTATGTGTCTATAATCAATTTCTGACTGACTGAAGTAGTAACTAGTGAGGTGATATTATTGATTATTAGTTAAGGTGGCTGTGATGATACCACTCCTATGATTGTGTTACAAACCAGCGCAGTTCGCAATTAGTAATTATACAATAACAATTAAAAGGTAAACATGGAAAATCTGGCATTAATTTGCAAATCAATCGCTTTGTTCTGATTTTGTGCTATGATTTTGATACATGAATTTTAAAATATTTTTGACAAAAGTGTCATCCAGCTTTGACGTTTTGTTTCCAATATTGATAAAATTCTATTGGATGATACTTATTAACTACAGACCTCAATGCCCAATAGAAAGAGTTTGTTAAAAATCAACGAATAGAATCTGTTCGTTGGAGTGGAGCATATTGATAAAATCGGGCCTTAGACAAACAGATTACAGATTGAAATCAAGACCATTGAACACCATGGTATCCAAATTAACCTATCATAGCATTAAGTAATTAAAACTACTACTCTTACATTCAGACTTACTTCATTTTACAGGGTGACCTAATAAGAAAGGATGCAGGTTGTATCTCGGTAACGCTTAATCATATAACTTCGAGCAAAATTAGGTAAATCGGTTAAGAGATCTCGCAGTAAATTATTTTTAAGTTCCGCAAGTGAGCGCTAGGGAGCGTAACTGCTACGATCAATCAGAAAAACGACATTTTCTTAAAAAAATGCAAATAAAGGTATATTATAAATTCTACAGTCATGTAGACTAGATGATTCTCGATTATTTTAGTTGATCGTTTTTTGCTCTATCTTGTAAGATGTAGTGGTAGTGGTAGACGTCAAGAAAGTTTATATTTAAACGGCAATAACTTTGGCATAAGTTAACGGAATTAAAAATGCTTGGTCTGGTTTGAAAGAGAAATAATACTGCTGTATACACATTTATAAAATCAGTGTTGCATAACAACCTACACTTTTACGCTTATTTATCTTTCTCTTGACTCTCCTTTTTGTTGGTTACCTAAGTCGCTGCTGCACGTATTCACAAGTTTCAGCGGTATAAATTATTAAGATATTTGTTATTACAGAGAATGCTGGGTCAAGCCACTTGACGCCATTTTTTTCTTATTGTGCAATCACAGAACATCAAGAAGGCTTCAATTTTAGCATAACATAAGATTTGAAATAATTGAAATTGTGTTTCTTGAGGCTTCCTGCTATAAAAATAGATTCAGAATGTCACTTAATCGGCGTAAATTTATGCTAAAAGATTGACAAACAAAATGTAGCGTATTTCTATAAAAGTTCGGTAGCCTAGGAGCGTTAGGCTTCGAATATGTTCCTGTCTCCAGGGTATAAGGTACAGTCTACTGTCGAATTTTGTCATGCATGCAATTTATATGTTACAATCAACAACTGGTAAACAAGCAACTAACTTCATTGTTCTATACATACTACTGGGATTATTTTGTAATTGGTTAATGTTCGGTGGAAAGCTACTGTAACGGACTCTGCTGTTGTTCCATTTGTAGGGATATAAGGGATTAAAATATCAAACAACCAGTACCACATATCGAATGGAAGCATATAATTCACCATCGGAAATATGTTTACCATGGGTGTATGCTTGGTTGTATGTATATCGAAGTAACCTGTGATGGGACATGGTACAACACTTGTGATGAAAGTGGTATCTTATTTTGATATTCTATTCTGGTTTACAGTCGCAAGTTGATTTTTATTGATGCACTAGTGATTCTTGGACTATTTGGCCGGCAGCGACACCGTTCTCTACCAGACAGCCAGCACAAGTGTATGGGGTTTCTAGGAAGTTGCCCAACAGCTAATGGTTCTTGAGGAAGCAATCTACTAGTGTCGGCGAAACATAGAGCAGTGACGTGTTGGAGCGTATCGACGTCGATCGAACAGCCCAAAAATCACTGAATGATGATGCAATGGCCACGACAGCGTTAAAGAATAGATTTGAAATTTCCAGTTTTATGTTAACATCGATTTTACAAATGTATAGGGTGGCCCAGTAAGAAAGCACGGCGGCAATATCTCGGTAGCAATTAGTCATATAACTTCGAGCAAAAAATATTGTTAGGTAAATGGTCATTATTATTACGTTCGGCAAGTGGCAGCTAGGAGGCGTAGCTGTTACGATCAATCAGGAAAACAGCTTTTTCTCTCTATGTTATGTAGAACTTCAAAGTTGAGTTTGATGAATGAAATTCGACTTTACGTGATGATTATTAGACCAAGAATTACCTACGCATGTAGAGTTTGGTGTTTCCTCACCAAAACGCACATGCGAAGCCTGCAGGTTCTGCAGAGTAGGACATTGCGGACAATCACAAACGCCCCAAGGTATGTTTCTGAAGATAATCTTCACAGAGACCTTGACATCCCTTACTTGAGCGATTACATTGGACAGCAAGCGCAACGACGTTATAGTCCAACGTAATCGCACAGCAACCCTCTGCCGCATGAGTTAGTGAACTACACTATCGAAGAGGTTCGCGACCACACAAGACCGCGGCTCGCATTATGATCAGAATTAAATCGTGAAATTTTGAAATAAACTAATTTTTTGCCTTTTCAGGCATTAATAACTAACGAACCTTCTCCTCTTTGCTCGTCTCCTTTCTTCCTTTCTTTTCTTCCGTTACTTCTCCCTCACTTTGCCTGGTCTCTGGGTAATCAGACCTGACAGACCGATCGACCGACAGAACTGTAACTAAGACCAAAGGTCCACCGGACCACTCTGACGAACAATGACGAATTTTAGATGGTTGGAAACACATAGTCAAGATGAGTAACAAATACATAGTCACTGAATTGAAACAGAAAAGGTATTCATTGATGGCATGTTTTAGATAGTTTTAATAAAGTGAAGCAAAACACCTATACCAATACTGCCGAGTAACCCAACCACTTGCCAATCGAACAACAGTCATTAAGGGCCGGTTGTACAAACACAGTTTAACTCGAGTTCAGCTTTGAACCGAGTTCATCTCTAATTTGCTGTTGTACCAACAAAGTTCAAGCGTTGACTTCGGTTCAACCTCGCATCAAGTTGAACGGCCACCGGGGAGCGTTTAACGGCGGTTCAAGGTTTAAAATGGCGATGTTTACGAGCAGCTGATCAGTTTCTAACTCTAACCTAATATCCGACGTGAGTGACATAGTCAAATGCGATATTTTCACTTGAGTTACATGATGGAGTACTATAACGAACCTTTGACCGAGGATGACATTATTAGGAGAAACGACCTGAAAAATGCCAAATGATATTTGTACCTAATGTATCGTGAACAAATTCTCAATTAATTGTAGGCACATCAGCAATAAAAGTTTCCGCATCATCGTCGAATGTAATGTGAATCCTGTTATTTGGGGTCCGATTTTTCTTTTATTGATATGTCCAAGTCCTGTATTTTGAAATCCTGCGAAGGCCCACCGCCGGTATTATGGATGTACTGTCTCTCATCGGCAAATTTTTGTTTTGTCCTTTTTTTTTAATTTTCGTAATTGCTTTTCAGTACCTTTGCTTCACGAAATGTCTCTCCACGCAAACTGTTGGACAAGTTCAACCTTTCCGTTTTGATTCTATGAATATTTGTATCCGTTTTCTGGCATTCCAAAACAGTTTCATATTTTTTCACAAATTCTATTAATACGGCCTCTTCTTTCGCCGTAAAATTAGTCGCCCTATTTTGGATTCCATTATAAAATTGCAAAATACTTCTTGACCGACAACAAAATTACATGAATGTCAGAATTTGACATTCATAGACGTAACACTGACATAACCTGCATAACATTAAACATTAAAAACGAAAAGTAACTAGTTTCGCCACCAAATACCCTATATTCATTGCTACCAATCCTCTTTTGATCCAGTTCAGCTCATCCTTCCCAGAACGGAGTTTGTACAACGCGTCAACCGTTGAACCGTGTTCATCGCTGATCTTAAGGTTACGTGATCGGGAGTTCACTGCGTGTTTGTACAACCGGCCCTTAGTATTTGCCAAATGCCGCATGTCTGCGCCGTCTTTAGATGATTTATTTGTGTATCTGCTGTTGTCTGTCATTACATCGGAGATTATAGCTAAGAGTTTTAGATATTGCGCGCTCATTGTTTGTAAATTATAAATTTTATGTTTCGTCACTTTGTGTCGAAATACTGTCTTACTGGTGGCTTGACCTCTAATATGACTTCTAACAGTTTTGATGTAATAAGAAAGACTTCGCTAGGGTGAGACAGTGTGAGTTTTGAGTACCGGCTCGGTCGATAACTTCACTACTGTAGAAGATAGCGATTAAAGTTGTATATAAAAGTTGTAGACACGGATATGCTTCTTGCTCAGAAAA
This sequence comes from Callosobruchus maculatus, assembly GCA_951848785.1. NCBI lineage: Eukaryota > Metazoa > Arthropoda > Insecta > Coleoptera > Chrysomelidae > Callosobruchus > Callosobruchus maculatus. The sequence continues at coordinate 8,886,424 of CATOUR010000026.1, read as the reverse complement.
TATTTTGATTTATTCACGGTGATCTATAACTACGTGGTGATGCAAACATGTATTTTTTTAAATGAGATGCCCTATATATTTTCCTATTTTTAGATTCTACTAATAATTTCTCTTCTCACAATATAAGGTATTATAACATTATACAGGATATTTCAAAAGGTATGACCATTTTTATATCCAAATCTCTGTCAAACGAACGTACTGTATATCAAAAAGTAATGCATCAAAAATTTTTTTTTTACATGGGAAGATTAAAAACATCCTCTAGTTTTAAAATCGGCTATAAAAACAGCCCACGACGCATATTCTTATACAAGGTGGTGTAGAATGCAAAATCCAGATTTTCTATTTTTTTTTTTAAATCTAACCCCCAATATTTTATTATACCAAAGAATTGTCTTTAATATGCTCTTCCGTCTTTGTATTGCACTTGTTCTACTTACGGCCATCAGTTTCTGAGATATTTCGATTTTTCTGTAAATTTAAAATATAGCTTCTATTTGTGTATTGACATTTATTTATTTTGGGAAAGTACTATCGAATTTGTTTTTTGTTTAACGAACAACTAAATTATAAGGTCATGATAGTATTTGCTGAAGTCGAAACCCTGAATCATCGAGATAATAAAGTCAAGTATGCTGAGGAAACATTTTTTTAGGCGTGATGCATAATTATCAAGCAGATTTATCAGTTAGGTTATGAAAAAATGACAGTTTTCATAACCTGCTCAAAAATTCCATACTGTGTGAAAAACGAGCTTTAAAAATTAATTTTTCCATTGAGGGTATTTAGGAGAGTCTTTGAGAAATTGCCTACTTGCCTCTAGAATATATATTCCCAACTATGACCAGCAATATCCAAAACGGAGGCGCTCTAAAACCAATGTGTTTGAAAGATTTAAGAATCGTTTTATTTGGACCGTGTCGTTTAATATTTCATAGCCTACCTGATAGATCTGCTTGATAATTATGCATGACGTCTGTAAAATTGTTTCCCCAACACACTTGACCTATATTATCTCGTTAATCCTGTGTTTTGACTTGATCAAGTACTATTCGTGGCCTTATATTTTAGTTGTTTGTTAAGCAAATATAAAATTTGATAGTATTTTCTCAAAATAAATAAATTTTAGTAAACAAACAGAATGAATGAGTGAATGAGTGCAGCCATAACAAGTGCTATACGAGGATGGAAGAGCATATTAAAAGCAATTCTTTGGTATAATAAAATATTGGGGATCACATTTGAAAAAAGAGAGAAGATCTAGATTTTGCATTCTACATCACCCTGTATACGAATGTGCGTCGCGGGCTTTTTTTATAGCCGCTCTTAAAGCTACATGATATTTTTTATCCATCCGTGCAAAAAAAGTTTTTTGATTCACCGCTTTTCGATATACAGTACGCTCATTTGACAGTAGTTTGGATATCAAAATGGTCATAACTTTTGAAATACCCTGTATAATGTAACAATACCCTACACTGGAAGAACGGAAATCATTAGTAGAACATACATATGGAATAATATACATATAAGGTGTCTCATTTGAAAAAATGCATGTTTGCATCAGCACGTATATATGAATCACCCTGTATGATTCAAAATATTTTCTGAGCAAGGAGTATATCCGTGGCTACAACTTTTATATACAACTTTTTCCGCTACCATCTGCAGTAGTGGAGTTACCGACCAAGCCGGTACTAAAAACTCACCCTGTAGATCAAAGGCTTTAAAGCAAAAATTATAAGTGTTTCTTATAACATTTGTGAAAACTTCCTAAATTGGACCACCTTATTACGCTTCTAGAGCTCGCTTCCGTTGCTTCTCTTGCCCTGTCAACGTTTTTCACCACTAAAGCAGCGGACAGCTTTTCAGCGTGAAGTTGAAAGTTTTAATATCACATCGATGTCAAGAGAGTAGCTATAAGGCAATCTATTTTAAAAAATCCAGAAATTGGAGGCCGCAACGTTATTAATTTCTGTCGGAACTTTGAAACTGCCGTTCTGCAATTCTATAATGGCTTTTTGTCAGAAATATCCCTCTGCAGTATGCGGGCTGCATATGTGCGTGCACCCGCTCGGAATTGATTGATTTTTCTTCATGGATGACGACGATGAATTCGGCCACTTTTTGGAATAGTAATACTTATGACCGTTGATGTTTACGTCCTAGAAACGTATTCGTCAAGGATTTGTTAGCCGTACAGATCTTAAAATGTCACTTGTAACTTGTAGTAATCTTACCGTCGTATTATTTAGCAAATGGGCAAAACAATTTTAAAAAGATTTAACTTTGGCACGCAGGATAAGATAAGGATTGTCCATGATTTGGAGAATATAGCGATAAATTATAAAAATCAGTTGTGGGGATATGGGACTCTATTTTTTGTCTTACGCCATTGACTTTGTAACAAATAACAATATTATTTAATGCTTTTTAAAACCAAAAAGTTTTTTGGATTTTACTTCCCACACCGATAGGTGAGGATGTATTGTGATCGCGAAAATTTTCGATTTTGAGATAATACACTTTTTGGGCGTTATGAAAATCCACCTCACTCATTTCCGTCGATCTGTCTGTCTGTCGGTCTGTCTGTCGGTCTGTCTGTCGGTCTGTCTGTCGGTCTGTCTGTCGGTCTGTCTGTCGGTCTGTCTGTCGGTCTGTCTGTCGGTCTGTCTGTCGGTCTGTCTGTCGGTCTGTCTGTCGGTCTGTCTGTCGGTCTGTCTGTCGGTCTGTCTGTCGGTCTGTCTGTCGGTCTGTCTGTCGGTCTGTCTGTCGGTCTGTCTGTCGGTCTGTCTGTCGGTCTGTCTGTCGGTCTGTCTGTCGGTCTGTCTGTCGGTCTGTCTGTCGGTCTGTCTGTCGGTCTGTCTGTCGGTCTGTCTGTCGGTCTGTCTGTCGGTCTGTCTGTCGGTCTGTCTGTCGGTCTGTCTGTCGGTCTGTCTGTCGGTCTGTCTGTCGGTCTGTCTGTCGGTCTGTCTGTCGGTCTGTCTGTCGGTCTGTCTGTCGGTCTGTCTGTCGGTCTGTCTGTCGGTCTGTCTGTCGGTCTGTCTGTCGGTCTGTCTGTCGGTCTGTCTGTCGGTCTGTCTGTCTGTCTGTCTGTCTGTCGGTCTGTCTGTCGGTCTGTCGGTCTGTCGGTCTGTCGGTCTGTCGGTCTGTCGGTCTGTCGGTCTGTCTGTCGGTCTGTCGGTCTGTCGGTCTGTCGGTCTGTCTGTCGGTCTGTCTGTCTGTCGGTCTGTCGGTCTGTCGGTCTGTCGGTCTGTCGGTCTGTCGGTCTGTCGGTCTGTCGGTCTGTCGGTCTGTCGGTCTGTCGGTCTGTCGGTCTGTCGGTCTGTCGGTCTGTCGGTCTGTCGGTCTGTCGGTCTGTCGGTCTGTCGGTCTGTCGGTCTGTCGGTCTGTCGGTCTGTCTGTCTGTCTGTCTGTCTGTTAGCCTAACGTCTAAATCTCAGTAACCGCTGCATGGATTGTGATGAAATTTGGGCAGCGATATGTTGTAGTGTTGCAGTAGGTAATGTTCCGATAATTTTGGAAATCGTTGTACGGGGGGTGGAGTAATTAGCAAAAAACAAAAAATGTAAAATATTCCTCAAACTTCATTTTTAGGCATTTTCGGGGTTCCTGATCATTTTCTACGTTAGACTAATTAGCTATTTTTGATATTTTTACGTATTTAATACATCTGAAGTCACTAGATTAAGGCAAGTCTGTATATTATTATTTAACTTGCCTTGCCTTTCCAATTTTTTAATCAAGAATATGCTGACGTACCGTTGTATTCATAAAAAAGGCGTACAAAAATTAGAAAGAGAACGACCTACGTCATATTGGTGCAAAACAGGCTGGTGCCAGTCTTTGTCTATTGAAGGTTATTGCTAAATGTCCTGCATGACAGTGTTTGACAAATTTAAGAAATAAAAAAGCCACGTCAGTTATCTAAAGTCAGGTCTAAAATAGAGGAGGTTCAAATAATGGCTAAAATTAACGAAGTTTGGAAAATTTGTGTGAAGTTGCACAGTTCTACAACAGAAATAAAAAAAGAACGGTATTAAAAATTAAAGTACTTTGGGAGCAAGAGGAATCAGTAAAAATAAAGCTTTTTTTGGGTACCTGATGGCAAATCCATTGGGAACGGCGAGAGATGCGGTTATTTATACAGAATTTTCTGGTTCACAGCCTACATGTAGTATAGAAGGGTCAGAGAATCCGAACTAAAAAACCGACCAGTAGCCAAAAAAATGTTCCTGACTGCAGAACTGTGTGCCAGGAAAGATTAATTTTTTCATTAAATTACAATTATACCGTTGCCCCGAATTTCGGAACATGGTCGCTTTTACCGACGAAAAAACGTTCCAGTTCACTTATAATAGCCAAATTCATGTCACCAGACAATAATCTGAGGGACATTACACCAGCTCCCTTGCTTTCAAATTGGGATGTTTTTCTGTTAACGTATGTGGCTAGATAAATATCATGGACCTAGTGTTTGCTGGAGAATCGCACCGCCGAAAACTATATTAGCATTTTGGAAAATGTAATGCTCCCATCCACGCTTATTCTGAAAATAACTATATATTTCAACAAGATAATTGTTCTGTTCATACCGCCAATTCTGTAAGGAATTGCTTTCAGGCTAATAATGTGGAAGTGCTGCCATGGCCCTCTTGTAGTCCCGATATGAACCCCATCGAAAATATTTGGGGCGTAATTGTTAAAAAAATGTATAAGCAAAATTTTTATGGGAAAAGATTCAAGAATGCTGGAAGGACTTGACGCCAATGCAATATCAAATATAATCCACTCAATGCCAAATATATTGTATTAAATAATGTTATAGAAAAACATGGTAAAATGACCAAATATTAGGTTTTATTTTCAAGGTGTTCGTGATTGCTGTCGCTGTTTAAATTTTTCTTATCTATTCTGTTAATATAATTTCTCAAATATATTTTTAGTTAATATTTTTTTATTCATTTCATTGAGCTCATACCAACGGATGACATTTTTAATAACCTAATCACGAATGACAGTCGCTGATTTTACTCAAATATGACGTGGATCGTTCTCTTTCTAATTCTTGTACGGCTTTTTATGAACATAGCTTTACATTTTACTTATGGGTTTTGTGTAGCAGAAGGTGTTTGAGAATACCACAGACGATTTCCTAACAGGCGACAGCTACATCGTAATGTTTTCTCAGATGTGCACAACCAGTTCGTTTGTCAGGGTTTGAGCGCCGTTTCCATAGCTCCTTATCATTAAAGTACTAATAGTGTCATCGTCTTAACAGACATTTTGTGAACTCGTGAAGTGCATTAAGTCGGAGCTAGAGTATTGCCGACACGAATATTATCAATGGTTCTGAGAACTGTAGCTCACCATCGTTCGCGATTTACTGTCAGTTTAGTGGCGCTCTTGATACTCATATCCAGCAAATGTTTTGTCGTATCTACCCAGCGTGTAGAGCGACGGCCACGGCGCCGCCAATTCGGGGCATGACCCTGAACTACAAGTTTTTCCATATTATCGCTTCTGTGTATGTGTCCGAAGAATGTAAGCATTCTCATCGACACAATGGAGGAGAGTCTCTTTGGATTACCGAGCTCATCCAGTATGGAAACGTTAGTTCGATGGGCGGTATAAGGAACTCTCAGCATTTTCCTCCACCTCTACATTTCAAAAGCATCTATGCGAGCTCGATCTGCCTTTTTAACAGTCCAAGTTTCCGAGGCATACAAAAATATGGAGAACACAAGAGACTGAACCAGCGACATTTTTGAAGCTTTATTGATGTTATGGTCACGCCATATTTTAGTAAGCTTTGTCATGGCCACACGTGCCTGTTGTATGCGCCGTCGAATTTCATTTTCACAGCTTCCCGAATTGTCGATCAAAGAATCGATATACACAAAACTTTTAACTACTTCACAACGGCCTATTGACTTTATCTGTCGATGATTATCATGCTCTCTATCTACGATTATAACCTTTGTCTTATTGTAGTTAATACCAAGACCATACATTGCACTATGTTGTTCTAAGATTAGAGCTACTGGTTTTTCCTGAGAAGCAGCAATAAGGGTTGTATCGTCGGCAAATCTTAAGGTAGATATTTTGCTTCCACCAATAGTTATACCGCCATTCCAGTTGTCTAATACCTGTCTCATCACAAATTCGGAGTAAATGTTAAATAACATCGGAGATAATACACATCCCCGACGAACTCCTTTTCTGGTGGCAGTTTGACCAGACATGTTACCATCAATTCTTACGCGAGCCGAATTAGACTCGTAGAGGTACTGTATGAGAAACACTAGCTGATAAGGAACTCCCATAGAGATGAGGATTTCCCACAGTTTAGGCCACTTTACGTTACCAAACGCCTTAGAGTAGTCCACAAAGGAGATAAACACTGGAAGATAATGCTCTCTGGCTTTTTCAATAATTTGTCTTAAAAGTATAAGATCTGTTCACGCGTACCGCGTCCTTTCGCGAAACCTGCCTGCGCCTGAGAAATTTGCCAGCCAATAAAACCCTCCAGCCGAGATTGTAAAATATATAGTAGACCCTTACTTACCTGAGAGATTAACGAAAGTAGGCGATAATTGTCTGGATTTGTTGAGATCCCTTTTCATGAAGTGGAACAACTAATAGTGTAAGAAGAAACAATCACATAATGCGTGAATTGGATTGGGATCCAAGGACAAGTCAAACAAGCGAACCGGAACTTCTTAAACCACCATTGAGTATTAAAACGGGATCACCGATATCCTTTTAATTCACAAACCATCCACGGTTTTATAAAAGATGATACTATTTTGTAAGTGGCTACCGGGCAACGATCACGATTTCTTAAAATATATTTTTTGGGCGGACAAATCATGTCTTACTTGGCGTGAGGTTGTGAATTTCCAAAACCAACAAGTTATGGGCCCGTGAAAATCCCCATCAAATTAGACCACGAAAGTTTTAGCATGAATTTAACAATAACATTTGACTGGGAATCTACAATGGTAAGCTCAATGGCGCTTATGTTGTTCCACAGCGGTTGAATTCTAGAAAATGACATTATAACTTATTTGATTAGAATTTATATGCCTTGTTATTCTTAGCAACTATTACTAACAGTACCTGAGAAAATCGGCAAACATCTCAAAAACGGTCCATCGTAAGGAAAAAACACGAGCATACTTTGGTATTTTAAAAGACATGGATCATCGAACAATTTTATTGTTATTTGCAACAAAGTCAGTGGCGTAGGCCTTTAAAAAAGACTAATTCTATAACCATATTCTACCACTGGTTTTTGTAATCTATCATAATATCCCCTAGATCATGAAGCATCTTTAGCTTGTCCTGTGTGCCAAATTTTAAATTTTCTAAGTTACGGTTTAGGAAATATTCAAAACAATATAATTTGTTTTAAAATTTGTACACTAGAAAATGAAGCTGTCATAGATTTAACTGTATTGAGAAATTGTCATTATTTATATATAATATGCCAATACTCGGATACCTTCGAGGGTGGCAATATTTGTAATACAGTTTTCACACGAATAAATTAAATGAATGATTTTAACATTATGCACATATGGTGTACTGCAGTTATGCCATTATAAAGTGCACCAAGCTCTATTTAATTGCATTGTATCAAAAATTAGGGATCAATTTTTTATCGGACTGCTGAATCTCTCTTACATTTTTTTTTGTGAGTTAGTAATTAAGTATGTAGGATGGTCCAATAATCGCGCGGTGCTCTCTAGCGGCCTTACAGTTTAAAGTAGAAGAAAATGGCTTGACTAAAAAAAGTTTCTTTTCAAATGGTCTACTTGCAGAAAATAATTTCAAAGATGGCGGACATCCGGATATATTGGAAGTAGCTATCAACTTCCTTATTTTAAATAGAACACCCTGTATATTATTACGTATTTGAATTCAAAACTGATTTCTCGGTCCAGTGTGTTAACCATACTTCATGTTTACGAAGTCTATTTTCGAAGTTACTCAGCAGTCTTTAGAAAATTTGACGCTTGTAGCACAGTACAAAAACTGTTAATATCTCGGAAATTAAGAAGACAGAAAGATGCGGTTTTCGGTTTTCAAACAAGCAAGAAACATACTTGAATTTCATTGTTCATTGTTTTAAAAGCACATTAAATCAATAGATTAGCAATTTTCAAGATTGAAAAGTTTAAACGTTAAAAACATTTTTTTTCAAATGGGATGGTATGATAAGTTTCACATCAGTGAATGCGAAATTAAATTCCTTTCCAGTTTTATATAGGTATATGTGGTTCTATCTTTGACGGTTTCCAAGATATTTACGATTTTGTAATTATTCCGTAATGGCGCGTAGGAATTGAAAAAATCGTAGGTGTCGTTTCTCGCAGATGATACAATTTGCTGCAAATTTTTCATCCAAAGTGTTTCGGCCTCTAATACGAATACTAAAATATGCAGGTGCTCCACCTAGCTTTAACCACATTATTCTTAAAAACTCCAGTAGTAAATTTTCCAGCAGGTTTTCCAAATTTCCGTTTAGAACATTTTGGAAAACATTAGTTTATTTTGCGGTTTCCAATAATACCACCCCAAATGTTTAAACTCCATACTGGTTGTCAAAAACCCTCTCAAAAGTTGGATTTACGACGGAGTAGTAATGTAAATTATGTCAGTTTACATGGCTATTATTATTATGAAATGCAGCTTCATCCCTAAACTGACTCGAGCACGACCCCAATTACAGAAATTCAGTCTTGTCTTTCAAGTGCTTGATTTAGCTGCACGTGATAACGATGGTGTTTGTTCTTCGTCAAGTTCATTTTCGCAGAGGTTTTACCATTGTCCAAATCGCGACTAATTTATGCTGTACTGCTATGCGGATCTTCAACTACAATTGCGAGAACGTCAAACTGATTATCTGCATTAACTACATGTTTCCTTCTTTCATATTTTACGCTGACGGTGCTCGTTTTAAAATCGAAAATCGCATCTTTCTGGTTTCTTAGTTACCGCGATATTAACATTTTTTGTAAAGTACTACAAACGTCGAATTTTCTAAAGATTGCTAAATACTTAGAAAATAGGCTTCGTAGACATAAACTATGGTGAACAAACTTGCTGAATTCAAAAACATAATAATATACATAGCGTTCAATATAAGTCACTTGGTTCCTACACACAGCAAATTCTGTCGTTTTGTCAAAGACGCTTGGATTCAATGGGACGTTACACCCAGCATTCCTCAAATACAGCGATGTTTTATCCAATGGGAAGTGTATAGTTGGTAACGAATTATATCGTATTGTCGATACAACTAGGTACAAGATGTCATTATATTCCAATAAATGATTCAATCGCAGCTTGTCGCTGAATTGAATCTGTGTTTGGTAATTGATTCTAAACTACTTTCTTTTCCTTGGGCCAACAGATTCTATCGCGAGGACAGGTAATCGATTCGTTTGGATGTTTAATGGTTTGATTTTGTATGAAGTTATAAGGAGCATGATGTAAGAATTAGACATAAGCCTGCGCCAGTTGTTGCACTTTTACCTGAAATATAACTGTCTGACTGATCTAAATACCTACATTCAAATGTGGGTGTTAGCTCTTCTGAGTCCCAATTTCTCAGTAGGTCATCCATTCAATATATAACTGGACACATCTAAATCACACAATTGTTGATGCAAAAAGCAAAAACACGAGATGACACAACATGGCTAACGCCGAAACAACACAACGAAACACAACGAAACAACCTTGTCCATGTTGGCTAGTTGGCGCCGATAATAACACTAAGATGATCCCCCTGTTCTTTCTTTTTCCGTTCATTGAATCGGGACGTCAGTCCCGCTGAATACTCATTATAGTTCAGCGAACAAAAAGGGCTATTGAATTCGATAAATGATGTTGTTGTTACGAATACTACTTACCAATTTCTTTAACAGCATAGACAATGTTTTGAATGCATGGGTTATTGTTCGCGTAATAGTTACCTTTTGAAACAAAATTAATTTTTCAGATGAATTATCACGAACTGCTGTTGCAGTAATAATTTTTGTACATCGAATGCATTGTATACTTTGCTTAAATGAAACATAGGGTAAATTTCGAAAATAAAAGGATGTTTTAATTGCACTATATGTCAATACTGGTATTAGAAGGATCATATATATCGTTTGAATGAATATAAAATTATTTTGAATTTATTGGCGTACCTGTGATTACTTCGAATATAAGGATTGACTGCTTTCAATGATATGAATTTGAAGGAACTGTAAATATATTTAAAGATATCTAAAGCGATGGAAAAACATCCAAATACTAACAATTAATTGGAAACGCAACAGTATTTTTTTCTGTGTATACCCGGTATATCCAGATGTCCGCGAACTTTTAAATTATTTTCTCAAGTAGTCAAGTAGACCATTTGAAAAGAATTTTTTTTATCCAAGTCATTTTCTCCTAACTTAAACGGTAAAGCCGCTAGAGAGCACCGCGCGCTTATTGGACCACTCTGTATAGTTAATATTTCAACAATTAATTGGTATTAAACTTCCGGGTAGTGTAAATAAATAAATAATTAAATAAATAAGTAAAATCTTAGGAAAAGGTTTATGTTTCAACATAATGTTATTTTGGTTATGTGCAGAAAATCTCGAAAGGGCAAAATGACAACCACACTATATATAAAAAATAACATTAGCCAAAGTAGCATCCTTTCCCATTTGTAACGTTTCAATAGAACTACTGGAAAGAAAGCCAAATGCACGTCTGTCAGAACAGCGTGTTGAATTTCCCACAGCAAAGCAATGCATCATTAGGGCGGGTAAAGAGAACCCTCAATGTGTATATGCGAGTGCGTCGAAACGCTGATGAGATATAACCCTTCAAATGAACCTAAATGATTTGCCTGATCGGATTCTGGTGAAACGTTTGGTGAAACGTTTGACACACGGTATAAACACGTTGAATTCACAGCGCAGGGTCGAGGGAATCGGAACTAATGCTCCTTTGGGTACAAGAAACGCATTAGGAGGAGATTTTCATCCTGCGAGTTGAGTTTTTGCAGTGACACGGGTTTCAGCAAAGATGCGTAAGCTTAGAATCTTATCGTTTAGTCGAAGAAGTATTTTGTCCATTGTAGACATGCGAAATTCAAGGTGAGTCAAGCTCAGGGATCATTATTATTTTTATTATTCTTATTATACATTAATGATCTTATCTTTGACTTGCGATGTTCAAAATTACTGTACGCGGATGACCTAAAAATCTATGTTAACATTAGCTCTATGAGAGACTGCATTGTGCTACAGCGAGACATTGAGGCAGTATCTACATGGTCCACTTCCAACCATCTCGAACTGAATGTGGACAAATGCTATATTGTGTCCTACACGCGAAAAAGTAACATTATAATGTTCCCAATAGTATAGGTAATCATGATTTAAAACGTCAGGAGCAAATGCGTGACTTAGGAATTCTCTTTGACCAAAAAATGACTTTTGCTGCTCATATTGAGAGTACTGTATCTGCAGCCAACAGGATGTTGGGATTTATCCTACGGAATGGAAGGGAGTTCTCAATCTCAGTTATCACCATACTATACAGGGTGGGCCAATATTGCGTGGACGGAGGATTGTGGGCTTACTAAAAAATATTTCAAAAATCTGTCACTTGATCATGGTAGGGACCCTTGAGGGCTATAACGCAAAAATATTTTCACTTTAATTTTGACCTTTATACAGGGTGATTCATATCGAACTTACATTTTTTTGAATGGAACCCCCTATATATTATTGCATATTTGGATTCCTTGGTCAATTCTAGTGTGACTTTATGTATCACACATGGAACTTTAAATGAACCGTTTAGGCGCAAATCACCATTTTTGGTATAACTAGGTATCAGAAAAAAATTGAATATCGCAGCGATTATAAAACTTAGAAGGCCTTGACTTTGCGGTACGACTAAGCATGAAATGCGTCACCTTAGGTCAGACGGCTAAATTTGAATTCTTTTTGTACTTGGAGAAAACAGAGTATAAATTAAGGAAACTTCAATCACAGATAACTTGATTTTTTTAAATAGGAATGCCTATTTTGGTTTAAAGAGTCAAATGTAAAATTTGATTGCCTTATAACGATATAGCATTCTTGATATCAATCTTTTTTGGTTTTCATTTTATTTCAAATTTTCAGTCAAATCGGTGTTTTTTAATTTTCCTGCATGCAATCAACCTAGCAGGCCATGAAAAATAAACAAAAGCTCGTTAATATGGAAGAAAGCAACAAACTTAGTAGAAAGATGCAAACTAACTAGAGCAGCGAGGCAAGATTATGAAAATTCCTTACAAAATGTTAGCTCTAACCAGAAACAATAGCGCTAACAAGAACGCTCATTTCTCACAGCCTACTAGCTATAAGCAAATTTCCAAAGTCAGGAAAAAAATATTTAATCAAAGGAAAACTACTAGTGATTGTTGCTGCTATGTCTTCTAAATAAATTTGAATAAATTTACACATTTCATGGTATAAAAAAGTAGCCATTTCCGGAAGTCTAAAGTAATGATACCTCTGACTGGAACCCTTCAAATTCTTCAGTAGGTACTTCTACTTATTAGCAAAATCGCGGAAAATGAAACTTGAATTGCAGTCTGTTTGAATTGTAAAACATAATTTTGTTTGCAGAAAACTACCTACATGAAATAATCACAATTACAACAGAGCGTAATTAAAAAATTCTAGCAATTATTTCAATAGCTGTCCAGAATGCTCCAGTTGGAGATATCTTTACTTTTGACTTAACTAAGCGGAAATGACTAATTTTTTTATCCCATTAATTGTGAAATTTCATTCTAAGCATGTTATATTGTAATCAAAAATCGCTGGTAGTTTTTCTTCTGTTTCAAAATTTTTAATTGTTTTGGAAAGTTGTCAAGCTCTAGTAGACCCCAATAGCTAGTAGGCTATAAAAACAAACACTTCTGGCATACCCCAGCTACTCATTGACATTAGATATCTTGCCGCTGTTGTATCCGGTTAGAGTTAATATGTTATAAGGAATTTTCATAATCTTGCCTCGTCGCTCTAGTTAGTTTGCATCTTTCTACTAAGTTGATTGGTTTCTTCCATATTAACGAGCTTTTGTTTATTTTTCATGGCCTGCTAGGTTGCTTGCACGCAGGAAAATTGAAAAACACCGATTTGACTGAAAACATGGAATAAAATGAAAACCAAAAAAGACTGATATCGAGAATGCTATATCGTTAGAAAGGTAATCAAATTTTACATTTGATTCTTTAATTCAAAATAGGCATTCCCTTTGAAAGTTATCTGTGATTGAAGTTTTATTAATTAATCTACTGATTTCTTCCAGTACAAAAAGAATTCAAATTTAGTCGTCTGACTTTAGGTGACGCATTTCATGCTTAGTCGTACCGCAAACTCACGGCCTTCTAAGTTTTATAATCGCTGCGATACTCAATTTTTTTCTGATACCTACTTATACCAAAAATGGTGATTTGCGCCTAAACGGTTCGTTTAAAGTTCCATGTATGATACATAAAGTCACATTAGAATTGACCAAGGAATCCAAATATGCAATAATATATAGAGGGTTCCATTCAAAAAAATGTAAGTTTGATATGAATCACCCTGTATAAACGTCAAAATTTAAGTGAAAATATTTTTACGTTATAGCCCTCAAGGTTCCCTACCATGATCAAGTGACAGATTTTTGAAATATTTTTTAGTAAGCCCACAATCCTCCGTCCACGCACTATTGGCCCACCCTGTATATATGCTATGTGCGTAGCAAGCTGGAGTATGCTGTCCTGATTTGGTACCCTTTCTGTGCTAATCAGATAGGACAGAGAGAGCGTGTCCAAAGAAAATTTTTAAAATACTTGCACTTTAAAAGAACTGGTGTATACCCTGAGCGAGGATTTGATTATCCTTTATTGCTAGATGAGGCCAAATTTATTTCTTTAAATACACGAAGAATTTTCCTAACCATAACGTTCTTGTATAAGCTGTTACATGGTAATATAGTGTGTTAGTATTTGTTGGGTAAAGTTCCATTCACTGTTCCGCGACTTAACAATAGAAATATAAGGACATTTTATTCTGAATGCGCGCATACAAATATTTTGAATAAGTCGCCCGTATCAATTATATGTAACAATTTTGCTCGAATATGTAATAATTGTGACATCAACTTCTCCACATTGTCAGATATCTTCGAATGTATCCTACAGCTTAGTTCTAATATGTAGCTATCATATAATGTTTTCTTTTTGATACATACCTTTTCTTCTTTTTTATTTTTTATTTTATATTAATTCATTTACTTTATTCATGTTTTTTTTTTGGCTTATCCTGTTATTGGGTGCGTGCACCTGTTGGATATTAATAAAGATCTATCTATCTATCTATCTATCAACGCCTCGGATCCTTGTGACCAACGATATCTCTTTTTAGAAAAATAACTTTGTGTGTATATGCACTTCGAGTTGGACTACATTGTAAAAATAATAAATTATATACAGCTTACCTCATAAAAGCGTGACATGTCAAAGTTATGTTTTATTTAATGGAACCCTATATATTACTGCATATTTGAATTCCTGAGCCACTTCTAACGTGATTTTATCTATCAAACATGGGACTTAAAACGAACCGTTTAGGTACCAAATGCCATTTTTGGTATAAGTAGATATTAGCAAAAAGTCTAACATCGCAGCAACTTAGAAGATTGTGACTGAGCAAAAATGCGCCAGCTTAGGTTAGACGGTAAAATTTGTAGTCCTTTTGTACTTGGAGAAACCGGTTGATTAATTAACTTCAATTACTGATAAGTAATGTCTAATTTTTTTATACGATCTAATGTAGAATTTGATAGCCTTCAAATGATATAATGTTATGTATACCAATCTCTGATCGTCTTCATTTGATTTTAATTTTTCTATAAAAACGGTAAGGAGTTTTGGGCTGGAGACAACACAAAGTAAGACAAAATATATGATCATGGGGCAAATGGAAAAGACTTCCGATGATCAGACGAACCTAACTTGCTTAAAGGTAATCATAGAGCAAAACGGACACGAGAAACAAGAAATACAGTCAAGGATCATCAAAGGAAATCAGAAGTATGGCCCTGAAAAATCCTATGAAATCCAAATATGTATCCGGAGACCAAAGAAAGGATTTGCACAACTGTTATAAGGTCAACAGCGACATATGCTAAGAGGTGGACTATGAACTAATATTGAGAGCTATTTAAGGAGGCATAAGGACAAACGAGAGATGGAGGAGAAGAACAAACCAGGAACTGGAAAACATGTATAAGAACCCCAATATTATAGCAATGATCAAAGCGCAGAGAATACGGTGGCTAGGACATATGGGGAGGATGAATAGGATGAGAATGGCAAAACTAGTCCTCAACCGGAGACCAATAGGAAAAAAAAAGGGTAGACCAAGGGAGAGATGGCTGAAGAGGGCAGAAGATGATTTAAAGGAAATCAATATTAACTCTGGAAAGAGAAGACCGCACACAAAAATAGGTTGCGTGTAATAGTGCAGGATATACTTAGAAATAGGTGGTGAAACAATGGAAACAAGCATCCAAAAACAATTTTAAGTTACATAAATTTCAGCGGTATAAGATCAGACTGTACTCATTTTTTGCCCCATGCCTTCATGGCCTGTTAAGCAAACTCTAAATAATAAAAAATAGCGTTTCTTAACTTTCCCTGCTATAAGCAACTAAGCAGGCCATGAAATATAAACAAAAACCAATTCAGATGGAAGAAAACAACTTAATTACTAACGAACTAGAATAAACAGACAAGATTATAAAAATTCCTTGTGTTACTCATTTACGTCGATCTGCCAGTCTGTTTGTTTGATGTTTGGGGTCTGATGTGCTATGTAGCAGTTGGCTGCTTTTTGAAAATCGCCCGAAACTGCATTTTTAGGCGTTTTACCAGTTTCTGCTCTCCTTTTTAAGATGAAGTATAAAGATGGTGGGCAGTTGGGGAAATTCAATTTCATCGTTCCATAAATAATGCGCCCTTGGAATTACATTCTACCATTAACTATCGCCCTGTATATCATATAACAGATAGTAATGTAAACATAAAATAGGTTTATAGTTGGGGCGGCGAAAATCGGATTCGCTTGACAAGTACTAATTTCAAGTAAGTTTAGCGGAGAATTTATACTACCTTTTAAATTGGTTAAATCAAAGTACGCTCATGAAAACCTTATGGTAATTTTGTAGGAGAAGTTGCAATCAAATGCAAGATTTAAAACAATTCTTTTGTATAACGAGCAATTTTTGTATTATTTTTATCGAACACAATGCTACGATGATTTCTTGTGGTTACTTGGTTTATTGCATTTTTCCTTAAAAAAGTATTTTTGAAAATTTTCTGTTTTTTTTTTTCAAAAAACCTTTAATACATTATCAGTTCTGTTGGATGTCATTTTTTAGTTTTTTTTAGCAATTATACTTTTTTCTAATGTTACCTATGCTATAATTTATGGTTTAGTTTATTTTTATGAAAAACCGCGTGGGCGCTACTTTCGACGGCCAGCGGTTTTTTATTCAAAATATTATGAATAGCTTTTTATAGATGTTAAGTGCTTGCACATATTTTAAGTGCTTGTCATGCACTCGAATACCGCTGAATCATTCCTGATGGCATTTAGTGCATGTTATCACTCTCTTTTTTTCACGCCAGTTTCCTGGTAGACTGAGAGCCAGTGAGTGGCAGACAGGTATTTCAGCGAACTTCATATAGATGCTAGGTATACTATTAGATCTGCCGTAGGTGGAATGGGGATTCACTATCTCCGGCGACGGCTTCAAACGTGATTTCTAGAACGTAATATTAGCAAGTCTGCCGTTTTAATATAATGAAGAAGAAAATTTTCATTCAAAAACTCAATGGCAGACACTTATTCCGGTTTCTAACCTGTTCTATAGATTTCAAAAGTTGAAAACTTTATAGAGATCTACGTTATTTCAACAAGATTGAAAATTATACAGAGTGTAACTAAATAAGTGTAAAACATTTGAGGGAGTGATTGCTACTACCAAAAAGACACTTAGTCAGTTTATGTTATGTTATTTGGTTTACCCCATGGCAATTTTTTGTCTTATTATTTATTTGCCATTTAAAAATTTATTTCCGATAGCCTGTTCCTTTCTAAACAAAAAATGTCTCTTGAATTTTTTTTCCTAAAATAAACCAGTTCGCAGCAAACAATTATTTTACGGACAAGATACATATTGCCATAAAACGAAAATACGAAACTGATTTATCTGGTAGGCCGCTATTAGCGATAGTGAAAATTACATTGGTATCAAGCTGTCGGCTTGTAAATTTTTGAAATTGAAGTAATATTAATTGTGTATTGTTCTTCTGTTCTTAGTCTGTTACTTTAATAATTCACTTGTTATTAAAATGGCATACACAAATAAGGAAATGGCTGATATGCATTACATTTACCGTCTGTCTGAGTAGTTAATTTGATTGAAGAACAACCTACTAGCAGTACTAGAAAGATTGCTTTCCAGCTAAACGTTGATCATATGACGGTATTTCGAATTTTAAATGAACAACTCTTATACCCCTACCATCTGCAACGAGTACAAGTACTGTTACCGCGAGACTTTCCGAACCGTCCTGAATTTTGCAATTGGATGCTGAAACTGATTAGATGAAATCGTGACCAATTATAGTTTTTCTCTGGACAAGATTATTAATTTTCCTAATTACCACATGCGGGCTGATGAAATCCCTCACGCTATTGTCGAAACTAACCATCAAGAACAGCTTTCTCTTAACGTGCGGGTCGGAATTATTGGGGATTATTTAATTGGGCCTCATTTCCTACATCCTCAATTAAATGGTGAGGCATACGTTCAATTTTTAAGAGAAGTGTATCCCGTCTTGCTGGAGAAAGTTCTTTTGGGCGTCAGAAGGGATATAGTCTTTATGCATGATATGGCCCCCGCCCATTTTAGTCAAGTAGCATGTCAGCATTTAACTAAAACATATGCAAATCAGTGGATGGGTCGAAGAGGACCACAGAATTGGCCCGCATTTACAGCATTTGGTTTATCGTACCCCTGTTCCCGATGTAGAAAAATCCGCATTATCGATGCGTGCAGGGTAATAAGAGAGACTCCAGCAATATTTGAGCGAATACGTGGCTCAATGCGCCGAAGCGGACGTCTAGACGCATGCGCAATGTCTGAAGGTAGAAACATTGAACATTTACTATGATTTCTACATGTTGTATGTTTTGTTATTGATACATTAGATTTGTTTATTCCCCTTTAATCATTTAATGCAGGTAGTAACTACAAAACCCAGTTCGCATTTATGACGATGTATCTCTGTAGTTGTTCGTAAAATAATTTTTTGCTGCGAACTGGTCTATTTTAGGTAATTAATTCAAGAGACATTTTTTGTTTAGAATGGAACAGGCTATCGGAAATAAATATTTAAATGGTAAATAATAAGACAGAAAGTTGCGTTGGAAATAAATTTTAGGGGATGCGTTTTCCACCCCTTACAATCGTGGGATAAACCAAATAAATTAATGGCTAAGTTTTTTTTGACAGAAAGTTTCAGGTTGATTTCAATATTGTAGCTTTTTTAGTGCTTGTGAAACAATTTGTTAAACAAACTTTATGTACTCCCTTTAAGGGACTGTATCTTAACAAGGGATGCTACAATAAAGTTTCTTTATATGAAAGATCCTATCTTTTTTTTCGGTGAGGATTCACCCCTTTAAATGTTTTACACTTATTTAGTTACTCCTCGTATATTATGTTATTCACATTATTATTGTTATAAATGTAGTTTTTACCCACTGTGTGGAGCGGAATAAGTGTCTGCCATTGAGTTTTTGAATAAACAAAGTTATATACTTGAATATTTGAAAACGGCAGAATTGCTAGGTTCCCATTTTAGAAGTCACCTTTGACGCTGCTTCATTAGTACGGCAGAGATGTATTATAACGCCTGCTACTATGTTGGAACCCACCTATGTTCCAGCCTCTTAGAAACTACATTTATAATAGTAATAATACTGCAAATAACATATATCATTTTCATTTTCGCTAAAATAACGAACACATTCATAAAATATTAATTCAAGGTTTGAAATTTTATAATACACGTTAGGAACTTGAATAAGTATCTGCCATTGAGTTTTTGCATAAAAAAGGTATATACTTCAATGTATTAAAACGGCAGACTAGCTAACGACCCGCTTTAGAAGTCACTTTTGACGATTTTAGTTAGCATGACCGAGACAGACATTATACTCGTAGCGTCTGCCAGTATGTTGGAACTCACCTCTGTGTCTGCCTTTTGAAAACTACATTTATAATCATAATCTAAATAACATATTTCCATCCTTGCCAAAACAACGTAAATTTTGATAGAATTTTCAACCTTTGAACTTTTATAGAATACTTCAGGAACCGGAATAGGTGTCTGTCTTTGTGTTTTTGAATGAAAAAGGTATATATTTCAATATATTACAACGGCAGACTTGTTTAGATCCCTGTTTAAAGTCACTTTTTGACGCTATTTCATTAGCACGACAGAGAGACATTATAGCGTCTGCCAGTATATTGGAACTCACCTACGAGTCTACCTCTTAGAAACCCCATATTGTTAATAACATAATTATATCATTCTCATCCTGGTCAAAATTACGTGTGAGTTTTCTTTTGAAATTTTATAAAACAATAAGCCGGCCGGCATAAATGCCTGCCATTGAATTTTGAAGCACTTCATATTATAAAAACGTAGACTTGCTAAAATCACGTCTTAGAAGTTACTTTTGACGCTTTTGGACTCCCCTTCACGCCCAAAGAAATCGTCGTCAGGAATAGTGAGCCCCCATTTCACCTACGGCAAGTGTAATAGTTTACCTAGCATCAAGATGAACTTTGCTAAAATACCGTAAATTTGGCGACCACTGGCTCCTAGACTATGGGTAAACAGTGTTATATCCAAAACAAATTGTTAAGGAAAAAAAAACGGATATCAAGTGAGTACAAAGGCTAGGACGATTATCGATATCAAACGTTGTTTGCTCTTTGATGTCTCGCCGTTCGTCGTCGTTTTCCTGTGAAAGAGTCAAGAGGAAAAAGGAACTCAAGAGCGACGATCCTGAAAGGAGAACGACGCCGACGGCGTTTCTTTGTGATTCGTCCTAATGAAGATCAAATTAAATAGCGGCAAACAGAGAAGACACTTGGCGATAAACTTCTACGCTTTATGAAAAATGGAACGAGTCGGGTGCCTGCGCTTGATAATAAATGCAGCAGCACCCTTAACGGGGAGATAGGGATTTCCCAACCTTTATAAAAAAAAAAATAGGAGACGGTAAAAGCACATCGATATCATTGTCTTTGATTGTATCGATTTCAAATATGTTCGTTTGTTGTTAGGTATTGAAAAACTCTTCATTTCTGGAAGAACCTGCGTCTAAATTGCTTTGAACGCCGAGCTTTCGTCCATGATTTTTTATATGGTCAGTCTCCCGCAAAGGCTGAAAGCCTATGGCGCTGTAGAAGTCCTGCGAAAGGATAAGTGTCGATGCACGTTAGATTTGAAACGCTGCAGGTTGTAGCCATCGGGAAACAAATCCCCTGGCAGTTGTACCAGGACATGTGAACGTGAGACTTCTTTGTAAGTGTTGTTTGCCTGAGTTTTCTCTACGTTGAACTGTACGTTATGTACTAATCCCAAATCGACAATTTTATTGTTTTGATATCTACGTTGATCTGTGAGACATGCTGCTCTCGCCGACGTACCGTCTCCTGGGCTTGCCTGGTTCCATCCACGATATTAATGTACGATCATCTGCGAAGCTCTAGAACGGATTGGATGTTATCTCCAGCAGCTCGCTGATGTGCAGCAAAAACAATGCAGGGGATCGGATAGATCCCTGAGGACCACCGGTGTTTATAGAAACTACGTCTGATGAACAGCCTTAGACTACAACAAACAGACATCGGTCGTTCAAAAGGCTGTTCAGCCCCTGGCGCAGGCCGGGTGATCGTCCAGTAGCAGTAAGCTTGACCAGAAGTCCCTAATGCCACACTCTATTGAAGGTTTTCGATATGACAGGTGCAATAACACGGAATTCGCCGTGATTTCCAATTGCTCTGTTCCACAAGTGAGTGACGTAGGCCAGGAGGTCACCTTAGACCTGTGCTTACGGAAGCCATACTGATGGTGATCATTTATGATGTTCTTGTTGATCAGTTACCTATTTCAGGAACTGTGTATTAATGAGAGTCTCCATAACCTGAAGAGAGCCACAAGTCTATAACTGGTGGGATCAGTTTTTTACCTTTCTTAGGGATGGGATGTGTGCAGCCAATCTTCCATGAAGCGGGAAACACGCCTCGCTGATATGATAGTTTGAAGAGCTTGCAAAGAATAGGTGCAAGCTCAGCCGCGCAGCGTTTGAGGACAATGGCTGGAATTCGGTCAGGACCAGTCGCTTTCCTCGTGTTTAGTTTTAGTTGCACAGGACCTCCGTAGGGCAATAGAACGACTCAGACTAACCTTAGCACTTACCTAACCTATACATGCGATGTCCTCTAATTAACAGTACATAGCAAAACTTCAGATTGTGTGCGTGAAAGTATAGATCATTTACAATGTTGCCAGATTATATTATAATTCTTGTATTTACCCAGTTTTGCTTGCTATTACATGAACAGATGGCAAGTTCTCACGATTTTTAATACTGCAGGAGCGATGTAAATTGACCAGCGAAAAGAATTCGATGGAAGAGGTAAGGATATTGCCATAACTCTTAATAATTTCCTTCTTTTACGACTTGTTTTATTTTGTATTTAAAGGAAACGGCAAATAATTTCTATTCACTTAGCACCTCTTAACTAAAATCGGCAACAGCAGATTGTATCGCCCACCTCAAAGACGGTCCAGCATCGCGATAATCGCAGCAGACGATATGTAATGTCTCTGTTATGCCATCCCATATTTGGGACGAAAGTGGAAGAGAATTCAATTTCGCATCCACTTATTATACCATCTCATTTGAAAAGAAGTTTTCAAAGTTTTAAACTTTTCAAATTTGAAAATTGCTGCTCTATTTATTCAATCTGCTTTTGAAACAATGGCTATTTGAAAAGAAGCGTTTTTTATTCAAGCCATTTTCTTCTAGTCGAACCGGTAAGGCCCGCACCGCGCGCTTATTGGACCACCCTGTATATGTCAAAAATTAAATTTTGTTAATCAAATAAACCATTACTTTCACATCAAGTAATCTGCCTTAGAGTGAGGACAGATGTTTCTGTCATATTTATGTGTTTACAAGGTTATCAAAATTCTTGAACTGAGGATTTCTTTTTTGTGTAAACTCCTGTCTGATTCGTGATCGTATCCTAGAGCTTCCCGTAATTCCGGCCTAACTCCTGACAAATTCCTGTGCGGGGAGGGAAAGTTGGTAGTCGCAAGTGGGCGTAAAGTTACAGGAAAACTTCAACAGCTCAGCCACAGCATGACCGGGGATTTCGCCTGCATTGCGGATAATCGTGAACTGACTTGACTACTGCAATTGTGTGTAATTTGTTAATTGGAGTACCTCTACCTGCTGATGCCATTTTGTTTGACAGCGCAATCTCGAATTACACTATAATTACCCCGTTTTTGCATCGATCGATGGCTGTGCGCTTTCAGCAACTTTTCAACTCTTTGTCAGGTGGACGCTGTCGGCCTTGGATCTAGCCGGTGTAAAAGAGATGTTCGAAATGGAATAAGATTTGCTTAAAACAGCCCTTCAACTATTCTGGTCGAATAATATAAATTCATACGGCAATAATGGGAGGTTTCACCTGTATTAACTCCTAAAATGAATTAAAATAAAAAAAATTAAGTCAAGTTGATTGACTCAGTACTTCCCACACATTCCGATGATACCAGTTTTATTATTTTCCCATAGCATGAAACTATAGTCTAGATGCCCCTGCAACCAAATCATCGCTCGCTTGACCGCAAAAAAAGTGTTTTATTCTACTTGGTGCTTTTTTCGCAGGTCAATGGACAATCTATCATAAATACAACAATTTTTTTGTTTTACAAACCCGCACCCCAGAACCACCCCAATTACACCCCCAACCACAAAAAACATTTAAAATGATCAGGAACCCCTAAAACGTCTTAAACGAAGTTTGAGGTTTTTTTACATTTTTAGTTATCTTATTATTACCACGCCGCCACTGAAACGATTTCTAACATACTTTCCATACTTGTCGCGGTAATAAATCTGTATCAAAATGTCATTAAAGTCAATTTAAAAGTTTCCAAGTACACAATAGAGAACGCTCCAAAGTAATACTCGTATGTATTTTGTATGCATCAGAAAGTTTAAGTCCCTTGGTTTCTGTAATCGGCAAGGCAATATTCGGATGGACCTAAAAACGTGAACTATGCCGCTAGGTCTTTCTTTCACAGGCCAACGGGCAGCCTATTATGAATACAAAAAAAATCCAGTTTTACAACTCGTCACCCCTCAATCATCCCAATTTCACTCCCACCCAAAAAAAGGTAGATAATGATCAGGAACCCCTAAAACGCCTCAAAAAGGAAGTGTGAGCAATATTTAACTTTTTTGTTTTTTGCTAATTACTCCGCCGCCCATGCACCGATTTTCAAAATTATAGGAACATTACCTACTACGACCCCACAGGATATCGCTGCTCAAATTTCATAACAATCCATGCAGTGGTTACTGAGACGATTTCTAAAAATCAGACGCATTTTTATCCTTGCCAAAGTAGTAATACTGTGCCGAAATTCCATTAACGTCAATTTAGTAATTTCCACATTATAACCACATTAGAACGATCTAAAGCAATACTCGTATGTATAGATCGGAAAATTCTCCAATTCCCTTGGTTCCTGTAATACACAAGGCAATGTTCGGATGGACCTAAAAAAGTTATACCGCTAGGTCTTTCTCTCTCAGGTCAGTGGACAGCCTATTATGATTACAACAAATTTTTCAACTTTACAACCCTTCCCCCAACCATCCCGATTTCACCCACACCCAAAAAAGTAGAAAATGATCAGGAACGCCTAAAACGCCCAAAAACAAAGTTTGAAGCATTTTTGAAATTTTTCGTTTTTTGTTAATTACTCCGTCGCCCATGCACCGATTTTCAAAACTGCAGCAACATTATCTACTACGACGCTACAACATATCGCTGCCCAAATTTCATCAAAATCTATGCTGCGGTTACTGAGATTATGAGGGTAGAAAAAAGCGACAGACAGACAGGCAGACAAACAGACAGTCAGTCGGACAGACAGACAGACAGACAGACAGACCGACAGACAGACCGACGGAAATAAGTGACGTGAATTTTCGTTATGCAGACATCATAGAACGACCAAAAAGTATATTATCTCGAAATCGAAAATTTTCGCGATCACAATATTATAAAAAAATTGTATCAAGAATAATGTATTTTTGATTTATATACTTATTTTAAAGAAATATGCTTAGAAAGAAAATACAATTTTCTCTGCAACCAAGACTATAATAATTTAATAACAAATGTTTCATAATTTTATATGAAGATTATCATTTTTTCCAGCGGTGTCCAGTTTACTTCTTTCAAGAATATAGACAGCTTGCAAATGCGAACCTTCATTTACAATATGATAATCTTGGTCTGAAAATGAGCGCTGTTTTACAAGCACACCCTATATTTGTATCAAGTAAATCACTTATTTGACGTCTACCAACGTCGGAGTGCGCAGGCGCGCAGCGTGTTGCGTGTCAACTCTAACCCTTCCACCCTCTCTACTCAACAGCCTGTTGCCCGTCCGCGTCCGCGCCGCCATTATCTGTTTTTGGGTTGTCGAATTCGTCGCCGTATTTAGCACCGTAGAGTAATACCTGCATCCTGGATCCTGCATAATAGCACATAAATATAGTATCTAGTCAAACTGTTAAATAAATTGCCATTGCCACCTGATTCCACCGTCAACCATCGGTCAACGAATCTGCCGGTAGTGCTGGTCCACCGCCATTTGAGTCGCGTCCCAGCTTCCGTCTTTCCTTATCACTGGATCTATCCAGCCATGAATGAGCTATGAAAAAAATGGGGATGCGAAGACCAGACTCTGGTGTTCCTACCAGCACGTCTGTTAAATGTGATTTAAGAAATTTTCTTGCAGATAATGACACGGACGAGAAAAATTTCTTCATGCCCATAGAAAAGCTTGAATGCTCAAATCAATACTACTAGATTCCTCATCCAAGAATGTCACAATTTGAGAATAAAGTTGAGATACTTGCGTCAAGTTTATGAAATGCTCCAGTTAAGATTGTAAAATGCTTCAGTCAAGATTATGAAATGCTTCGGTCAAGATTACCATATGCTTGATTTAAGATTTTGATATTCTTACGTTCAAGAATTTTCCAGTTTTGCATTGAAGATATTTTCTCAATCTAACCCTTATATGGTCAAAGATATCGTATTCTCACCAAGATTAGCATAACTTTGCCCGTATAGGAAGTTATGGTATACTTGAATTAAAGCATCTGTACTTCATCTAAGAAATTATTTTTATGTGTGTATCTAAATATTTAAGTCCCTAGGTGTGAGTATATAGTTTTACACACCAGTAAATAGCTTTAAATACCAGTAAACAGAAATAATAAGCAGCTACTTAATTTTTAGTTGTTTTTCTTTTTCGCACCATAACGAGAAAACGTTAATTAAGTTTTCTTAACCAAATTTAAAGTAATTAAGTAATCGTAGGGCGGCATAATCGGTATTGCAGGCCGGCGACGAAACAGCCTAGCGGCGTGCTAGCAACAATTCACTTTTTACGTTTCCTTTATTATACAGGGTGTTCATTTGAAAACTTCTCACCACGGATTTATCGGAAACCACTGACTAAAAGGAAAAACAACAAGATACGTCATAAGGTTTGTCAAGGTAAGAGGCAAGCGGCCAGATAGGAGGCAAGCGGCGAGGCTTAGGTATGTCGGGGTGAAAGAGTGATGGAGGCATTTGATGTTTTAAGACGTACCGAAAACTATTTATTATTAGTCATTTTCAGTTGCTGGACTTTGGTCAGATAGTTTAGGTAAATTTTGGCTGTTGGATAATGCAACACTGCTACTAGCGACAAGTAGGCAATAATTTTGAAAAGAGTTGTCAACCTCAATCCTCATTCGCTGACGTCACAATGTATTGAAATGTGCAATTCCGGTTGAGTACATGTCCTAGAACCAGTATCCATTGTCGAAATGATGGACGCAAATCCACATGTTCGCCGGACATAGATCCTTTGAACCTGTATAGCATATTATAACAAACGCGTGATACAAGGGTTTGGACCTATTTTCTTTTTGAAACAGCGAGCCATTTTCAAAATACTTTTTTACGTGGGCCGCACATTCATATGTATTTTAAGTAGTGATTTTAGATAATATAGAAGTATAAATATTACTAAAATAAATATAGAAACAGATTATTTTTTTATTTACACGCTATAATTGCAATAATGTCAGTGAACAAAAATTCTACAATTCTTAAGAGGGAAAAAAAGGAAAAAAAGAAAAGAAAATGATAGAAAAAGAAGAAAAATGCACTTCCAATACATATCCCATATATGGATATAGACATCTATAGAACGTACATTAGAAATTCCAGTTTGAACATCTTTATTTTGAATCGTCGTTCGGATCCTTCGTCGTAGTTAGCGTGTGTGTGTTACTTATCTTCTGGCTACTGAAATTAAATTAATAACAATACATAATGAAGGTATAAAGTTTGTTTATCTTTCTCTTCATTGAACTTTGATACACTATGCTTGTGCATTAAAAGCACATGAATGTACATTTAATCGATATACCATGGATGTGTACATTTGCGACAAACGTACATGAAATGTAAATCTTTTATGTCTATTTTGCATCCATTAGACGTTACATGGTATATGTTATGAATATACATATTCATACCTGGTCTATGTTACATATAATATGCATGTACATTAGACGTACATATGTACATTCTATGGATATGAACGTTCACGACAAACGTATATGAAATGTATATTTTTTGCTGTCTATTTGACATCCATTGGATATTCTTGCTCCATTTGTGGATATACATATCCATTGATTCGATATCCATTGTATGTACAGTGTATATACTTTTGTTATGTGGGATGTATAAATATGAGCTTTTTATTCTTAAATATTGTTTGATAATTCATTGAAGTCTAGTTACGAAGGGCATGCTGAGATCCTCAACAAGTTTTCATTCGTCAACCTCGTTCTATTTTTTTTATTTTATGGAATATTTTTTTGAAAATGTTGAATTTTCCTAAAATAATATTGGTGCTTTGGCGGGACGCTCAAAAAGTTACAAAGAGTTGCATGCGGCCCGCGGGCCGCAGGTTGCAGACCGCTGGTCTATGGAATAGACCGGTATGACTTTCAACCTGCACATCTTTAATAACCACTATTAATTCGCGATGAATGGTTGCCGCTCCAAATTGCCGCGAGCAGTAACTCCCGACGAACGAAAAAAAAAACGGTGACACGGAGCTTCTCTCTAAACAATACAGCCTTGTCACAGAGTCTCATGAGGAACCGCTGCTGATCAACCAGGAAAGCATGTCGACAACTCAGAGCGAATGTTGTCAGATTAGAAGCCTAGTTAGGTACCCGTAGGTTCAGTCACTTTATTGCTACCTCGCCGCTCTATTATGTTTGTACCACTAGGGGTACGAGGTGCACCTTACCTTTTGTATCTATATGCCTTTATCAAACTTGCGAGTGTTGGACTATTCAAAGCCCACGTCGACAAACCTCTATTAATCTAAAACCTCACCGCAGCCGCGATACTGCGATATACATATAGGCGTAGCATTCGCCAGAATGGTTGAATTGTATCAATCTAATACAACGTTGCTCGAATAAAGCACCACAGACGCAGTGGCGGCTAGTACTGAAGGGCACAAGGGCACGTGCCCACCCAACCGCCCAGAAAAACTACAATAAATATAGTTGTCATTCAGTACTTTATCCTGTATTATATACTTAATATTTTGGTATTACATCGTGATACGACTATGCGTGTCCTTGACGCTTGATATTCTCGTAACAAACAAAAAATAGTC
The DNA here is from genome assembly GCA_951848785.1 of Callosobruchus maculatus. Classification (NCBI taxonomy): domain Eukaryota; kingdom Metazoa; phylum Arthropoda; class Insecta; order Coleoptera; family Chrysomelidae; genus Callosobruchus; species Callosobruchus maculatus. The sequence continues at coordinate 8,858,211 of CATOUR010000026.1, read as the reverse complement.
AAACGTTAACTGAGTGGAATTTTTGAGGGTACTATGGGGTCTATCATACCATGCTTTCAAAACATTTTTTTTTGTACGTCATCCATTGAAATTCACACCCAACTTTTTTTTCAAACAGCACCTCTAGGTTTTCCTGCATAAATGATATCCCTATTTTATTTAAAATCATTTTCTGTATTACTTCCTAAACCGATAGGTGAGGGCAGTATTGTGATTGCAAAAATTTTTGATTTTGAGATAATACGCTCTACGGCGTTTTATGATGACTATACTTAACGAAGATCCATGTCACCCATTTCCGTCGGTCTGTCTGTCGATTTGTCTGTCTGTCTGTCGGTCTGTTTGTCTGTCGTTCTGTCTGTCTGTCTGTCTGTGGGCGTTTTTCTAACGTCGTAATCTCAATAACCGCTGCATCGATTGTGATGAATTTTCGGTAGCGATATACTGTGGGGTCGTAGTAGGTAACGTTCCCATAATTTTGGAAATCGTTGTACGGGGGGCGGAGTAATTGACAAAAAAACAAAAAATTTCAAATATTCAGCAAACTTCGTTTAGGGGTGCCTAATCATTTTCTTTTTTTGGGTGGGGTTGAATTTGGGGTGGTTGGGGGTGGGGGGTTGTAAAACTCAAAAATTTGCTGTATTCATAATGGGCTATCCATTGACCTGTGAATGAAAAACCTAGCGGAACAATACACTTTTTTACTGTGCTTATCTTAGAAACCAAAGGACCTAGAATTTGTGATGCATACATCCGAGTATAGAGATCGTTGCTTAACGCGAATGTTATTAAATTGATTTTAGTGAAATTTTGCCACAAAATTTACTGCCGCGGCGAGAACGTAAGACGTACCTGTTTTTGAAAAATCGTGTCAGTGGCGGCGCAACAATAATAAAAAACTAAAAATATAAAAACAGCTCAAACTGAGCTTTTAGACGGTTTGGGGGCTACTGATTGTTTCTCATTGTCCAGTTTAATCATGCAGAATAAAAACTGTGACGTCTCAGTTCCTAAGGAGGGAGACGCAAGAAATTATTTACGAGAGTTTTTGTGAGTTGGATGTTTTTTTGCGGGCGGGTGGGCGATGATTTGGTTGCAACGGGGTTTTAAACTATAACTTCATGCAATACGAAAATAATAAAATGGTATGGGAAGTACTTGGTCAATCAACTTGACTCCATTTTTTGTCTTGTGATTATGTAGTCGATAACTGATTTTTGTTGTAAAGTGGGCCTTTCCCATGTATATCTATGAATGTATTTATGTGGAAAATGGGACTTTAGTATTTTTAAGTTGAAAAGGTTGCAAAATTCTATTAACTGTTCTCTGGATCCATTTATCATGTTTTGACCGTATGCTCCTACTACTTCGTCTTGTTGAACTTTTTTTGGTTACGAAAATATCACGTGTCAAGAAAGTTCAATGACACCCTGTATAGGCCGATTCGCCGAATCGGTTGAACTGTGTCAGATACAACGTTACTCAAATAAAGCACCTCAGACGTGTGAAACGTTTCAATACTCAACCCAAACAGTTCCGCTACCGTTTAACTCTAATTCTAATGGAAACTTCCCTTTTTACCAGAGCCGTCAGACAGTTGGAAAGTGGAAATTATTCAGGGGTGCACAAGCGGTCACTCAAAGTCGGAGCCTCCATTATAGATTTAGGCTTGTATTGAATGCCGGCGAAGTACGAAACAGGTCGAGAAGAGGATCACGTGAGTCAATTATCCTCTTTGAATTTGTACCTTTCGTGGGGATTCAAAGCCGCAGAGAACAAACGCCGAAGCGCTAGAAGTTTGGAGAACTCTACTACACTCAACGAAGTTAATTGACACATAATAGGCATCCTAATGCATACTGATAGTGAGCGTATTACGTTAGTTGAATAAATAATTGGCACTCTTGATCCTAGCCCTACATTATGCAGGGTGATCAATTCATTCTCCGAAGTTTGACCCCTCCGTCATTATGAAAGATATAAAAAAGCTTTCAAATAAAGGTCATAGGTAAAGCGAAGACCTACATCTTAAAATTATTGTATAATATATAGGGTCATTGATAAACAGGATACCAAAGTTGTGTTTTTTTTTCAAATGGAACACCCTATATATTATCCCGAATTTTAATTGCGTTCATTTTTTCTATTCCGGAAATATAAGGTTCTATTACGTTATACAGGGTACTTTCAGAGATATGGCCACTTATGTGAAAATCTTTACGAACACATCACCTTGCATCTTAAAAATTCAATAACTGGAGGCTTTACTCTCGGCAGTGGATCAGGTCCCGGCAGGCGGGACCTGAAAATTAGAATCTAAATCCCGGCAACCAGGATTTTTTACATTTTAATTTGAAATCCCGGCATCCGGGATTTTGATCGTAATTTTCAGGTCCCGGCTGCAGAGATTTTTTACATCAGAAAAGAAATCCCGGCAGCGCGTTTAGTTCACCAAAAATTTTGCAATTCCTAATATTATTGTAAGTTGTACTTAAATGAAAAAAACAACCAAAAAACCATTGTTGGTTTTATAGTGAAACCATGCATTACCTTTGGAGAATAAATAAATGAAAATCTAGGTTAGATAGACAAAGATAACACTAGTTACACAATGACTATATTTAACACGTTTGTACAAAATAGTACGCTTTATTTCATTTACAGGCTACAAGCTTTCAGTTGTTATTATTATTTAGCATATGAATACATTTTAATAACATTTAATCCTTGTTTATTAAACTAGCACATCCGACAAAACCAATACTTCTGTTTAGGTCTTCTTGCCAGAGAAACGCTTATCAAATGGTACCGACTCAAGCAGCTACTACATCTGATGAAACTTTCATTGAAATCATGGTTACAAACAGCACATATCTACTGGTTCAATTCTTTTTTCTTTTTAATGATGGACGCTAGTGCTTCATTTGTGAAATATCTTCGAATATAAAAAACGTTCACAACAGACTCTTCAATAATCTTGTTGATAAGATCTGGTTCTTTATATCGTAGTCCTGTATAAGGAAACTAGGTGAGGATATGTTGTCAATTTTATTTGTGTCTTTGATAATCCAGGACAATCGTTGTTTTTATTTTTTATTGTAATTAAATTTGATGAAAGGAATTTTTTAAAATAGGTTTTCTTTTCTTGGGTATACCTATAACTGTATTTCCTAATCCCTTCCACGCTTTCTGATTGCAATTGGCATTTTCATTTCTGCTATATTATATGTTACTACTTTGCTTTTTGTGCACTTCTAGTTCCTTTATGAAATCTTCAAATAAATTAGTCTTATCTCCAAGCTTCATTTTCACCATTAGTAATAGTAAAAACCAAGGCTAAAACTAAAAACACCATTCACCAAAGACTGAAGGTAAACAGAGCATGAAGATAAGTTCAAACTTCTTATGTGGAAATGCCGGGTGCCGGGATTACTTGTCTAATGTAAAAAATCCTGGCAGCCGGGACCTGAAAATTACAATCAAAATCCCGGATGCCGGGATTTCAAATTAAAATGTAAAAAATTCCGGTTGCCGTGATTTAGATTCTAATTTCCAGGTCCCGGCTGCCGGGATCTCATGCAACTGTCAACGCTGAAATAATTTCGTGGTTATCTAGTGTAGTTTAAAATTATCAAGTTTCTGCTGACTTTGATTTTGTATACAAGGTGAACGAAAACGATAATAATCCTTGTTTTCTTTAACTACAACACCCTGTGTTCTATAGCATCGTCAGATTGTTCTTACAAAATACTTCCATTTTTATTAAACATTCCGTCTATACCTAAATGTAACAGTTATGGAGCGATTTCGATTTGAAGCAGTAAAATTATCACTACATTTTTGCCAAATACTGAAAGTTTATCAGCGTGGGCCATGGCTACCGTGTTTGACAGAACTTAGTAAATGTCAACTATACAATTGTCGGTTGATATTTGAAATTTGATTTGGTTTAGTTTGCCTCCATGTTGCTTGTGTACATGGGAATGATGAATTTTTCAAATGAAGAATTAATCAATATGATCTAGATACTAGGCGAATGCCATTAAAATAACTTGCTAGCCCGTAAGGTGTATGTACCATGATAGATTTCCATGGCGCCGATTACAAAAAAAAAAGAAATTTCGGGAAGGTCATGGATCGGTTTAGTCGTAGCATAAGAGCATATGAGAAGAAGGACAAAACACGATCGTTGCGACTTCGGAAAACAATGTATGTATTACTAGCAGTTACGGATAATCTAAATACAAGTATACGAGAAATTCCCAGAGAGCAAGGGATAAGCTGTGGAAGTGTGCAAAGAATACTATCAAACAATAAGATGTGCCCGTGTCACATCCAGTTAAAACAGGATTTACGTGAAGATGACTTTCGGCGGAGAAGAAACTTTCGTAATTATTGGGCACAACGAAAAATTCGTTATCGAAGAGATTTTTTTGATTACGTGCTTTTCGAGGATGAGGCTACATTCCACATAAATCGTTGCTTAAATCGACATCATTTTCACTATTACGCGACGGAAAATCCGTATGCAATAGTTACCACTTCTCAACTGTTTGGGGCGGTATTGTTGGTGATTACGTAATTGGATCGTTTTTGAGGAAATAGTAAACGCTGAAGTTTATTTAGACGCTTTGAAAAATCAGTTGCCCATACTACTAGAAAATGTTCCTCTTCTAATACGTCAACAAATATAGTAGCTACAAGATGAAGCTCCAGTACATCATAATGCACTCATTCATGGCCAACATGACGAATAGTTTCCAGGACGATGGATAGGTAGAGGTGGACCAGTCGGGTGGCCAGCTAGATCGCCAGATCTAACAAAAGTTGATTTTTTTGTGGGGGTATGTGAAAAATGAGGTATATAAATTACCTGTTACTACAAGATAGGACATAAAAAACAGAATTAGGGCTGCTTTTCGAAATATTAGTATTCCGATGGCTAGAAATGTGAGTAGGTCGTTCGTTAAGTGCATTGCTATCAGTACTCATATTAAAAGAAACCGAAAATCCAATATCTTAGTTAAGCATGCGAAATGAAAGACCACGGTAGTTATACTGCTTGACCTTTCTTAGAAAAAAACTAAGTCAGTGGCGGAAGGACTCAAAGGACGAGAATGAAAGAACTAACAGGCAGTCGTAACAGGAAGTCAATTAAGCAGTTGTCGCTTCTGCTAGACAAATTTTCGGTTTATAAGACAAGAATCAATCACTTTTGAATGCTTGACTAAAATCTATTTTCTTGTTTTTGATACGTTCACACATAGACCTTGTTGTAATTACTAACATAGGCTTGTTACAGTTTCTGTACTTTTATTTTCAGATAGTTTCTGTAACTGACAGGTGCTTTTCAATTTTTTAATTTCCAAATAATTACCAATAACTATTGCAATCATTGCAAATAAGAAATCGAATCGAAACTAGAATATCAGTTTCAATTGTTTAATAAATATAACAACACTATGTTCTGTCAAGCATAGCATCCATGGCCAACTTAACAAACACCAGAATTTGGCAAAAGTATTGTTTTACTACTTCAAATCGAAATAAGTCCATAAATGTTACGTATAGGAATAGGGAATGCTTAATAATAGTGGAAGTATTTTGTAAGAACTTTCTAACGATGCTATAAAATACGGGGTGTTCCGTTTAAAATAACAAATAAAATTATGGTCGTGGGTTTTGGTTCACTCAGCACACAAAAATCAAAGATAGCCGAGACTTGATAATTTTAGACAACATTAAATAACCATGAAATCATTCTAGCATTAAGAATCAGGCCTCAGGTTATTTATTTTTTAAGATACAGGATGATGAATTCAATAAGTTCACATGAAAGTGCCCTATTTTTCCGAAATAGGAAAAAGAAACGTAATTCAAATTCGGGATAATATATAGGGTGTGCCATTTAAAAAAAACACAACTTTTGTATGCCGGCACATTATGAATAACCTTGTATATTAAAAAATAATTTTAAAACGTTGACCTTCGTTTTACCTATAACTTTAACTCAAAAGTTTTTTGTACCTTCCATACGGAGGTATCAAACTTCAGAGTACCTATAAATTGATCACCCTGTATATGTGGATAATGGTATCATTTGGTAAAAAGTTAACGCTTATACCTCTACCTGCTCTCTCAGGCTAACTAACACCGCTTAACGTTTCACTAGGTTCCATTAAATCAGACTAGATTAGATTAGTTTTTATTGCTTTTGTTATTATTGGCTACCTGCCATCTACTTGAATCTATTATGGCTTCCTAACAGCTCATAAGATTGCATCCAGCTGTTAGCCCTCTAATACGACTACGTAGCTGCGGTACCAAATTTTTCGTATAGACTCCTGTTCCAAGATACGTATTACCAAATACCTATTTCATTTTAAGCCTTCGCAATGGTTCATTTTCTGGATGAAGTTTTCTTATGTTAGTTGCAGAAGCTACATATGGCTTCTTCCGCTATTCGTATTAGCAACATATATCGGTTTAATAGACATCTACTATGGCTATCACAACTTCCCTGTTGTATCTGAGTAAGTCTGATCATTCCAAGGATTTATTGCAAGTCTATTTATTCACACATTACCTAATACCTTGGTTACACTACACAAGGTCCCTGAACCTATTATGCTTTTCCCTTCTCCTGTGAGTTTCTCCATCCATACTTTCCCTTTGTACCCTTCATGGGCCTTTAGGACAGGTATCGTTACTTTTGACTTGTCGAAATGAACTACCTATTATACCATTAAATCTGAAACTTCATTTTAATGATATTAGACTGCCAGCAACAGTAGCTGGTGGTTTTCTTTTTATTTTAACCCGGCAGTGGTCGCGCCTGTGCTTCGTACATGTATGGTCGCGTCGGGTCTCATAGACCCAACGTCAACATGGCGCATCCAAGACAAGACATTGTACACAAATGAGTGTTCTAAACAAAGAAAACATTATTTAGTTAAAAATATATATTACATACTTGCTGCTATAGAAATATCTGGAGTTATTCTATCTAAAACCAACAAAAATGAAATGCTGAGTTGTGTATTCAAAATCTTAAAAGTATAACTACATGTAAAATTTATATAGTATTGAAGAAATTAGCTGCTGAGCTCCATGGTGTCATCGTCTATAACTCCTTCGCATTGCTGACAAAAAATGTTAGCATGGCTTAGGCATAAATATTTGAAGCATTTTTTGCAGTAGTAGCTGGTTTTACTGTCTGATACGCATTCTTCGCATCTTTTACGCTTCCTTCCTTCTGGGCGTGGTCTGTACTCCTGACTAATACCTGCAGCCTCTTGTCTACGGTTTCTAATCTGTCGTGGTAAGTTTGTTTGTGTAGCCCTATGTTTTTGGTAGTCACTTACTAGTTGACGAACCAACTGCATCAAAAACTTCCTACGTATCAAATCCTCGCTAGGATTGTTTGACGAAAATATAATATGGGAATTTATTCCTGCTATATTCAGTAATGAATACAGTATAACCATGGGCCACCGTCTCGTATTACGTGCACAATTGTAGTTACTTGATAACTCATCTACAACATCGACGCCACTTTTTGTTTCATTGTAGAATGTTATAATTCTTGGTTTAGCTTTATCTCCAGTCCCAGTGTCAATTTCGTCATCAAAATGCATGCTGGAGACTAATATTACATTTTTACCTTTTCGTGGCACATAGGATACCAGCGTTTTATTTTTTTCGAAAGCGAACATACTTGAGTTCACTGGACGTTGCTTTGTGTTCACAAATTCTACGGGCAGCTGTCTCTTGTTTTTCCTCATTGTTCCAACAAGTGTCAGGTTATGCTTTTCAAGGAGTTCGTTGATTAACTCATAAGATGTGAACCAGTTATCTACTGTAATATTTCTGCCTGTTTTTGTTATTGGCATAATCAATCGTAAAACAACACTTTTTGGATCGTTACTTTGCCGAAATTCTCCTTCAGGTTGTTGACCCACATAAACCTCCAGGTTGCAAGTATAATACATTTTTGAATCCACCAACGCAAAGATTTTTATACCGTATTTATTAGGTTTGGAGGGTATGTACTGCCTGAAACTACAGCGGCCTCTAAATGCCTCTAATTTCTCATCTACTGTAGCATACTCACATATTGTGTAGCTTTTCTGGCAATTTTGCACGAATGAATCGAATATGTCTCGTATTGGGGCTAATTTATCTTTTTTACAGCGTTCCTCTCTGGTGTTTTTATTATCGGTACGAATAACACGCATCAGGAAGCGAAATCTTTGCAGGGACATTGTCAACCAAAACAAATCTATTCCAGTACCATCACGACTCCAAAGTTCTTCTGTATTCAATCGGCTGCTCTTATGTATACCAGCTAAGTACAGAAGTCCAAAAAGAGCTTTGATTTCTGGAAGATTAGTGGGCCGTGCATCTCTAGAACGCTGATAGTTTGGAGATATCGCTTCTATATATATATTAGTATTTTCTACGATGCTAGCGAGCATTTGTTCAGAAAAAAAAAGGTTCCAGCAATCTAAAGGAGTTTTTGCATTCTTGGCTTCGCCTTTCACGCCTGGTCGATCAGAAACTTTGTTTACCTTGGCTGTCCGCACTCGCTGGGAAAATGGATGTTTATTCCATTGAGTACCATCTTTAGCAGTGAAATACGGAGCCCCTTGGGACTCGAATTCTTCTCCATCCTCATTCTCACCTTCTTGTTCAGTATCAGAGTCTTCTCTGGTTTCGACGCAGTCCTCAGTATCCTCATCCGCTTCATCATCAGGCTGTTCATCCTCTAAATTTACTTCTTCAAACAAACGTAAAAGTCTTTGCCGCTCTTTCTCGTACGGGCAATTCATACCTGAAATTATGAAAAAAATGTACATCCGTATCACCGTTTCACATCTGTGATGCAGTTTTGTACTGTATCGCTAGGATACATTCAAAAAAATAGTCCAAAGCAGATAAAAATATCATCTTACCTAAGTAGAATGTCGATGCTGCGTTATATAAATTTACTACTATATTCAGTCGCGCTGGGTCTGAACGAAAAAAATTGCTGTATAGTTTAGTCGCGCTGGGTCTGACTACCACAAATGCCGATTTCCACAAACCGTCGCATAGACAAATCACAACTAACCACGCCACGTGTTTCGGCTTGTAAATATAGGAAGCTAGAGAAAAGCACGGTGTTGACAATGTTGCCATTTTCAAAATATCAGCATCAACAGATACCGTTGGGTCTGTGAGACCCGGCGCGACCACTGCCGGGTTAAAAGTCTTAATCGTTTTGGAAGTCTATCAATTTGTAGCACGTTTCAGTAACTTATGGGCTGTGAAAAATAACCAATTCTTTCAAACCCCAGTTTATCATTGACATTATGTAATCTTGTCGCTGTTGTCTCCTGTTATAGCTGATGTGTTGTAAGGAATTGTTATAATCTTCTCTCATTACTCTAGTTCGTGTGCATCTGTCTACTAGGTTAGTTGGTTTGTTCTATCTGAACCGGACTTCATTTATTTTTCATGGCTTGCTAGATTGCTTATAAGTAGGAAAGTTGAAAAACACCGATTTGACTGAAAGTTTTGTATTAAATGGAAAATAAATATGATTGATATTGACAATCCTATATCGATCAAAATTTACATTTGAAAAAACTAAGTTACCTATGATTGAAGTTTCTTTCACTAATCTACTGATTTTTTGAACTACACAAAGAATTCAGATTTGACCATCTAACCTAATCGGAAGCATTTCATGCTTAGTCCCATCACAGAGTCACGACCTTCTAATTTGTGCATCTTCAATGAATTCATGGATTTCTCCTGTTGAAGAAGCAATAATAATCAATAAGAATTTACACTGAATCTCCCCTGAAGACGGTAACATGAGGCTAGTATTTCTCAGCATATGTGTTTTGCTTCTAACCTAGTCCGAATTCGTGGGGCTTCGCAGTTTTCCAGTCGTCGTTAGTAGCGAACGACAATCTGGAAGTGCCGAAAGTTGTCTAGTTTAGTTGGGATGTTTACGAATGAACTTTTAATGCGAACCACCACCGCATGAGGCTTTCTAACTCTAATCATGTGGCGAGGTCGGCTTCTGAACTTCAATATCATTAGAGGCAGAAAAGCTGCTGTGTTTTTCAGGCTAGTTTCACGGTCCTGTCGACGATTGCTCAGCGCTATAATCTGCTTTTCCCTGCAATGGACACTATAAAAAGACACAAGAAACTTTTGATTGGTCATGTACTATTGGGCAAATCTTACAGTTGCTGGAGGACTTTCTTTCAGTGTGGAGAAAATTATATGTATGTTATATGAGTTTATACGCCCACACACGCACATACGACGTGACCGCGTAACCAGATCTTATTGCATTAATAAGCACGTATCTTATCATATTTCGTGGAAACCATACTGCAGCTACTCTCTAGGAATAGAATTGGCCGGATGCTGATATAGCATTCCGAACCTATATAAAGCGTTTCAGACCATTGTGATGGCGCATTACGCCAGGGCCTTCAGCCGGTACTTTCACTAAGTATTCAATGTAAAACTAACGTTATTTTCATATTGAATAGAAACCTTTTTAAAAAAGTCATTTATGCTATATAACATGTATGTACCGCTAAGCCGAGATATGATCTATTTTCTTTGCATGATGTTCCTTCTTGTAGTTGGAAGAAATATTTGTCAAAGAAATATTTCTTTTCATTGAGCATGCTTCGGAAAAGTATATAACAATTTTACCACGTAGTAAAAAAATAAAATTGGGTAGGTAACAAAAGAATCTGGTGGTTTACTAGTATCAATAAATTCATATATGCAGGAAGACAGTGAGCAAAAGAAAGATTTAAGTAGTTTAAAATTATTTGTTAGTACTTTAAGAGGCTGAACACATATATGAAAGCATAGAAACTGCAGTTATATCAAAAAAAGGTATTCATAATTCATGAGATAATATGTTAAAGGCGTCAAACGCGCATAAAAGCTTAGAGTATACAATATTCCGATAATATAGGAAGACAATAAGGAAATATCCCATAACCAAGATGTGCTGTACGAGCTTTATTAGTTTGTAGGCTATTGGTAATTAGGAGTGGAGCAGATACCACCATTGAACGCAAGATATTTTAGACCGGTCTCGGCAAAATTGAGTCAGCTAAAATTTTGGTGTACAGAGTGTCCCATTTTGGGCACATTTACGGGGTATCTCGGTTATTTTAGAGGATAGAGAGTTGCAGTTTTCGCGACAGTGTGCTATATTTTTGTGAAACTTAAGATGCCGTCAACAAAATTATTATGGCCCTCTAGGCTTTTGAGATACAGGGTGGAATCGAAAGTTATCGATTTTGGGACTACCCTCGGGTTCTCGATGTTTTTAGGTTTTATTTTGATTCAAATTCAAATTTAATAATGTGTTGATATTCTCCAGATATAATGTTTGGTTTTAAGTAATATTTACTGAACATTATCACAAACAGTAGTTAATAGCTTACAATATACAGTTAAATAATTGAGTTTAAAAGTATTGAGTACCTTGTATCTTAATAATAATTGTTTACTTGGATATTGTTTTTAATAGATTAGTCATGGCCTACTGCTACAAATAAAGTAAAAAATGAAATTTTGAGATTAGTTTTCAGAAAAAATTCATACTATTATATATTTTTGAAAAGCTTGAATTATTTCCGATTGACATAAAAAACAATATACAGGGTGTTCCATTTAAAAAATACATAACTGAAAAACGGTTAGAGTAAGAAAAAATCAAACTACCATACTGGATTTTACAGAAAAAAATCTATAAGATCATTTTTTAAACTTTTCAATAAGATGAAAGACAACCGAGATACGAGGGTGGTCGCAAAATTGATAGTTTTCGATATCACCCTGTATCTCAAAAACCAAGTGGGCCAAGATAATTTTGTAGACAGCATCTTTAGTTTCACAAAAAAGTAGCACACTGTGGCAAAAGCCGCAACTCTCTATCTTCAAAAATAAGCGAGATATCCCGTAAAAGTGCCCAAATGGGACACCCTGTAGTACATCTCTTAATAGCCTATACCTAATACAAAGCGTAGCTTTGGAGATGGCAATATTTCTGTTTTACTATTCAGACAAATAAAATAAAAAAAAAATAAAATAAATAGGGATATAGGCCCGCTTGCAAACACTTTGTTATTAGCTTGGTTTCTTAAAGATTGCGTGGTTCTCTGGTGTGTCTTTTTGACAGGTTGTAGATGTTTCACACGTTTAGTACAAACATGAATAATGAAAATGTTAACATAGTTATCGAAACACATGACTGGTTTGAAAAAATGGGCTACACGGGTAGTGTTTGTCAGCATATGGGTTTTGCTTCTAACCTAGTTCGAATTCGTCTGGCTCCGCAGTTTTCCAGTCCCTGTTAATAGCGAACAGCAATCTTGAAGTGCCGAAAGTCGTCTAGCAAAGTTGGGATGTTTACGAATGAACTTTTAATGCGAGCCACCACCGCATGAAGCTTTCTAACTCTAATCATGTGGCGAGGTCCACTACTGATACTGAACTTTAATGTCATTAGAGGCAGGAAAGGGGGTGTATTTTTCAGACCAGTCACACAGTCCTGTCGACGACTGCTCAGCGCTATAATCTGCCTTTCGCTACGACGGACACTATAAAAAGACACGAGGAGAAACTTTTGATTGGTCACGTATTATTCGGCAAATCTTACAGTTGCTAAGGGACTTTCTTTCAGTTTGGAGAAAGTTATTTATACCGCTAAGCTGAGATATGGGATATTTTCTTTGTATGTTGTTCCTTCTTGAAGCTGCCAGGGATATTATATTTTTTTGTTGAGCATGCTTCGGAAAAGAATGTTTAACAAAAGTATTGTTTATTGTTCGATAATATCAACAAAATAAGTAAATTTAGAACAATATAGTGGAAGTACAACCCTGTAGTAAGGCCTTGTGCGAGGGTATTCACAGTTACTTCTCCACATAAGATTAAATGTAACAAGTATTTTGCTATGTAGCATAGGAAATAAAATCGAGCAACAAAAGAATGAAGCGAGTATGAACTTAACTGGGTCATCCATCTTGCTTTGCGAGCATCAACTACATACCACATATGGAGGATTTCTAAAAACATGTTCGGCAGTGGGCAAAAGGGAGATTCAAGTGGTTTAGAAGTATCTAGTAGTATAGCACACTTTAAAGAGGCCGAACACATATATAAAAAGTTTATAAAAGGCGATAGTATCACACAATGGTATTAGTATAGATAGACGCTCGCTTGCAAGTACTTTTGAAATCAGCTTTAGTTTCGTAAAGACCACGTGGTCCTCTGTCTTTTCGACGGGTTTGAGACGCATGTTACACATAATTTGGTTCCAATCATCTCCATCTTGCGGGGTAAGCAAGTACCTTTCATAGCATGTTACACATGTTGCACATATTTAGTACAAAAATTAATGACGATCGGTAAGAAGATGTTAACATAAATATCGAAACACATAACGGGTTTCAAACAATGGATTGGACGGTTAGTGTCGTGGCAGTAACTAGTTAGTAAGTTTGATATGCATCACCCTGTATAAACGGTATAATTTAAGTGAAAACGTTAACGTTATAACCCTGAATGCTTCCTACCATCATCAAATGAGAGATATCTGAAATATGTTTGAGTAAGCCCACTATGTTTCGGCCAAGCACTGTTGTATAAAGGCTTACAAGCAGCAATTATATCAAACAGTGTAATTGGTACTGGTACGGGCAGAGGTTTGCTTTCAACTAGCTTGCTACTTAGCTATAGTTTTCCAAAGATTGGGTAGAGCGCGTTACACATGTTGGATATAAAAAGCAATAGTGATCAGTAAGATTGCAGTAAATTTTCTCCTGAAGATGTTGACATGAGGTTAGTATTTGTCAGTCCGAATTCGTGGGGCTTCCCAGTTTTCCAGTCGTTGTTAACAGCGAACAACACTTAGGAAGTGCCGGAAGTTGTCTAACGAAGTTGGGATATTTACGATTGAACTTTTAATGCGAGCCATCATCGCATGAAGCTTGCTCTAATGATGTGACAAGGTCGGCTTCTGAACTTCAATATCTTAGAGGCAGGAAAAGGGGTGTGTTTTTCAGCTAGTCACGTGGTCCTGTCGACGACTGCTCAGCACTATAATCCCTTTTCCACTACAATGGATACTACAAAAGGACACCAGAAACTTTTGATTGCTCACGTATTATTTGGCAAAACCTAACGGACTTTCTTTCAGTTTGGAGAAAGTTATTTATACTGCTAATTTGAGGTATTTTCTTAATTTTTTCTTGTAGCTGCAAAAATATTTGCCAAAGAAATATCTTCACTTCCTCCATGAAATTTGGGTAGCGATATGGAGTAGGGTCAATGCTCAAAACAAACAATTTGAAACATTCCTCAGTCTCGTTTTTAAGCGTATTCGGGTTTCCATTTTTTTTTGGGTGGGGGTGAAATTGGGGTCATTTTCATTTTTGAGATTTTTGATTGTTTTTTAAATACTGTTTAGTTTGCCAATATAAATTCCCTCACAGTCAGCACAGTCAATCCCGTACACAACATTAGATCGTTTCAAGGATGTAGGGTAAGCTGATATATTTTTTGTTTCTGTTAGGTACTTCATTCTGGTGATGTGCTTTGCTATACAGGGTGAGTCAAGCTCAACGCCTCGGACTCTTGTGACCAAACGATACCATCTTTCGAAAAATCGACTTTGCAAGTGTATGTAGGTCGAGTTGCACTACATTTTAAAAATAATAACTTTTATACAGGGTGTCTAATAAAAGCGTGACATATCAAAGTTATGTTTTTTTAAATGGAACACTCTGTATATTATTGCATATTTAGATTCCTGGGTGCATTTTAGTGTGACTTTATGTATCACACATGGGACTTTAAGTGAACCGTTTAGGTGCAAATCACAATTTTGGGTATAGGTAGATGTCAGAAAAAAATTGAATATCGCAGCTATTATAAATCATAGAGGGCTGTGAACTTTTCCGTGTTACTAAGCATGAAATGTGTCAGCTTACGTTAGATGGTCGAGTTCGAATTACATTTGTACTTGGAGAAATCGGTAGATCAATTAAAAAAACTTCAATCAAAGGTAACTTGATTTTTTCAAATGGGAATGTATAATTTTTTTTATACGATCAAATGTGCAATTTGATGGGCTTTCTAACTGTATCAGGTTTTGAATATCAATCTATGGTAGTTTTCATAAAATTTCGAGATTTTAATTAAATCAGTGTTTTTAAATTTCCCTACCTATAAACAAACTAGCAGGCCATGAAATATAAACAAAATCGTATTCAGATGGAAGAAAATAACTAACTTAGCAAAAAGATCCAGCAGAACTAGAGTAAAAGAACAAGTTTATAAAAATTCCCCACAACAAATCAACTCTAATCAGAAACAACGGCGGTAGCATGTCTAAGGTTAAAGAGAAGCTGGAGTGCGACAGAAATGGATAATTTTTACAGCCTACTAGCGACTGCAATGTACTAGAAATTAAAAATTTCCAAAATCACTAAACACTTTGAAATGAAAGCAAAACTTTCAGCGATCGTTACCGTCAGTCTAATATCTTCAGAATGCAATTTCACATTTAATGATACAAAATAGTAGTCATTTCAGTCAAAGTCAAAAGTAATGATACCTCTCACTCGTCGTCCTTTAAATTTTTCAGTATCTATTAGCAAGATAGCAAAAAAGGAATACTGACAAATCATATTTTAATCTTCTGCCAGGTAAATTATGTTTAATAATTTGAGCACCTTTTTAATTTATTCTTCATTTTCGGCGATCTTGCTTATAGGTAAGTATTGAGGAATTTGCAGAACTCCAGTCAGAGGTATCGGTTATTATTTTTTTAAATCATGAAATGTTAAATTTTATTCTGAAGCTATTAAACTGTCAGCAACATTACGTGGTGGATTTCCTTTCATTTCAAAATTCACAATGGTTTTGGGAATCGTCAATCTTTAGAATATTGTAGTAGCCGGTATGCAGTGAAGAATACCCATTTCTGTCGTACTCCAGCTGCTTTTTGACGTTAGATGTGTTATGTCTGCTATTTCTGGTTAGAATTGATTTATTGTAAATCACTTTTATAACTTTGTCCCTTTACTCTAGTTCGTCCGTAACTATCTGCTAAGTTAGTTGTTTTGTTCCATCTGAACAGTTTTTTGTTTATATTTCATGGCCTGCTAAGTTGCTTATAGGTAGGAAAAGTGAAAAACACCGGTTTTACTGAAAATTTGAAATTAAATCAAAACTACCAGAGATTGATATTTACAACCGCATATCGTTAGAAAGCTTATCCAATTGCACATTCGATCGTATAAAAAAAATTATGCATTTCCATTTGAAAAAATCAAGTTACCTTTGATTGAAGTTTCCTTAATTGATCTACCGATTTCTCCAAGCACAAATGTAATTCGAACCTGACCGCCTAACGTTAGCTGACACATTTCATGCTTAGTAGCACGGCAAAGTCACAGCCCTCTAATATTTATAATAGCTGCGATATTCAATTTTTTTCTGACATCTACCTATACCCAAAATTGTGATTTGCACCTAAACGGTTCGCTTGAAGTCCCATGTGTGATACATAAAGTCACACTAAAATGTACCCGGGAATCTAAATGTGTAATAATATACAGGGTATTCCATTTAAAAAAACATAACTTTGATATGTCACACTTTTATTAGACACCCTGTATAAAAGTTATTATTTTTAAAATGTAGTGCAACTCGACCTACATACACTCGCAAAGTCGATTTTCCGAAAAGTGGTATCGTTTGGTCACAAGAGTCCGAGGCGTTGAGCTTGACTCACCCTGTATATATTGTGAATTCTGTTTTTAATGATTGGATTGGAAAACTTAGGAGGGCAGTTGTTTTCAGTCAATGTATTTCTAACTTTCTCCAATATATCAAGTCGCTTCTCTGACTCAGATAACATAACGGCTCTATCTACGTGACTTTTTACGCCACATTTTTATAAGAATTGAGCACAGAGGTCTTATATTTCAAGCATCTTCCAGACCATACGTCCTTTCTGTACTAGTTTGTTTGTAATTTGTAAAATTTCGTCATTTCATTCTCTGGTATGCAAAGCAAACAGCCGTGTACATATCGCTTCAAAACAATTGGTTTCACGGGCATCGAATTTATAACAGTTTCTTCTAAATATTTCATAACTAAATTAGTGACTGCGGCAGATATTGGAAACTCCATTGCGGTACGATGGATTTGGAAATAAAATAGACCTTCAAAGCCATCAAGTCATCAATACGTGTATTTGTGAACAATGGAAATGTATTACCTGTATTAATGCCAAATATTTTAACTTTGAAGGTCCTCAAACAGTTTTTTGGGCGTTTTAGGGATCCCTGATAATGTTTTACCTTTTTTTGGCAGGGATGAAATTAGAGTGGCTGGGGGGTGAGGGTTTTTAAAACTAAGAAGTTTGTTGTATTCCAAATAGGTTGTCCGTTGACCAGTAAAAGAATTACCCAGCAGCACAATACACTTTCTTGGGTCCATCGGAATATTGCGTTGCGTATTACAGACCCCAAGGAAAGTACAATATTCTGATGTATACATAAGAGTACTACTTTACTTTCATCATCATAGTCACAATGTCTTAACAGATATGTTGTGAACTCGTAAAATGCATTTACTCATTTTAAGAGTTTCTCTTGGGATATGTTTAAGATCTTTAATGCAGTAGTTTCTCATTTGCTTTCTGCATCCTCATGCCGTTGACCAGATGGTATCTACTGGTTCATCCGCCTTTAGGGGCAATTTCTGACATCAAGGACAAGAAGGTGTCCTGACTCTTCTCAACTCGTCCACCCAAAGCTGTTGGTTGAGAAGAGGTTACTGCTTATACCGACAGTAGTTCGGTTCTTTTTAGTCGCCTTTTACGACACGCAGGATATACGATGGGAGATATTCTAACCCGCCCCCCACACGGGTTGACTTTAGTTTAGATCGTTCTAAAAACTGTTAAATTGATTTTGGTGATATCTTTGCTTTGTAGACCTATCCGAATGTTGCCATTGAATTTTATATATATGGAATAATTTTATCCATACATATTATAATCCTAACGTGTAACCTGGAAACTACTAACTTAATTCTGATGATATTTTGACACCACATTACTACCATGGCGAAAATGGTAACAGTGTATCATTTTTGCAACTCCTGCCAGTGGCGAAGGAGAAATTAACAAAGCACGAGGAATTTCAAAATCATTGTCTACTTTTTTGATGAGGGTGGTATGGGAATAGTAGAACTCCAAACTTTTGTCAGCACCGACAATATGTGGGAAGTACTGAGTCAACACACTTGACACCATTGTTTTCTACAATGCCAGTATATTTTTTCAATTATTAGGTTATCCGAAATACACAAACTATAAAATCTAAAGGTTTGTTGGCATCAAAAGATCATACACTATTGAAGTAAAATGGGGTCAAGTTCATTGACTTAGTACTTCCCACGCATAATGATGATATCATTTTATTATTTCCCATTGCATGAAGCTATAGTCTAAAATCCCCAAAAAGAACATCCAACACAGAAACCCTCGTAAATAGTTTCTTGCGTCTCCCTCCTTAGGAACTAGGGCGCTACAGTTTTGTCTGCATGCTTGAACTGGACGATGCGAAACGATCAAGAGCCTCCAATCCGTCTGAAAACGAAGTTTGAGCTGATTTTAGGTTTTTGGTTTTTTGATTATTGCTGCGCTGCCACTGACACGGTTTTTCAAAAACAGAATCGTTTTCCATTCTCGCAGCGGTAATAAATTCTGTATCAAAATTTTATTAAAATCAATTCAATAATTTTCGCTTTACGCAATATACATAGAACGAAATAAAGCAAAACTCGTATGTACAGATCACAAAACTGGTTTCATAGGCAAGCCAATGTTCGGATGGACCTAAAAAAAGTGTAATATGCCGCTAGGTATTTCTTCTACAGGTCAATAGACGGACTATGATGAATACAACAAATTTTGCAGTTTTACTACCCCCCAACCACCCCAAATTCACCCCCACCCAAGAAAAAGTAGAAAATGATCAGTAACCCCTAAAAACGCCTAAAAACGTAGTTTGAGGCATATTTGAAATTTTTCGTTTTTTGCTAATTACTCCGCCCTCCGTATAGCGATTTTCAAAATTATAGGAACATTACCTACTACGACCCCATAGCATAACGCTGCCCAAGTTTCATCACAATCCATGTAGCGGTTACTGAGATTACGAGGGTAGAAAAACGCGACAGGCAGACAGACAGACCGACAGACAGACCGACAAACAGACCGACAGACCGACAGACCGACAGACAGACAGACAGACAGACAGACAGACAGACAGACAGACAGACAGACAGACAGACAGACAGACAGGCAGACAGACAGACAGACAGACAGACAGACAGACAGACAGACAGACAGACAGACAGACAGACCGACGGAAATGAGTGACTTGGATTTTCGTTATGTACACATCATAAAACGCCCAAAAAGTGTATTATCTCAAAATCGAAAATTTTCGCGATCACAATACTCCCCTCACCTATCGGTGTGGGAAGTAAAAAGTGATAACGTGAATTGAGTATCTGAGAGCTACTCCAATTTTAACGCGCCTACATATCGATTTGCTGCATATCTATACCTAAATCACAGTATATCCAATATAACAGTAGCGCGACTCTCCAGAATTTTGGTGGTTCGCGCATAGCACCCCGCGCATCGTTCGCAGGATGTTTAGCACGGCAATCGCCTGAGTCGTGTTCAGTCTATGAGAGTGAAGGTAGTGTGTTTGACAGAACCGGATTAAGGCATTTGGTGAGACGTTGATATGGATATCGGGACGCGTGGAGTCAAATGTTGCGCCGCTGTAGGCTGTATTAATAATTCCAAAAACTGTGACTAAAGTTTTTTTAAGTTTCCTCAAGATGCTGCCGGGTAAGCGATTCCTCCAATGTTTAATATGCTCCTTTATTACCTAATAATATTAATCCAGCTTATACAAATACAATCTTTGAGTCATGCGGATCACAAAAAGATCTTTCGGCCGAAGCCACAAATGCGCTGGCTGGCTCTTCTCGATGCCTTCTGGCTTTGTTTTTTCCACCCTTGACTCCTCAGGTTACACCCGAAACCAGGTGTTATGTTATGTGACCTCATCTAGATGTGAGCACATGACATCCGTTTGGGCCTGATGAAGCCAATTAGTAGAAACACGTGTCGCTCGGGTTACCATCCTTCAGTTGTTCTGCTCCTCAACCTCTTTCTCTTTTGCGGTCACGCCCCATTATTTTCTAAAATCTTTGAATTTTTACACAAAATTACTATCACGTCCCCTTCTTACCTCAAAGATAAATTTTAAGCGTGACATACAGCCACTTATTATTAGATTTCCTAATAATTTCTCATTGTTTCCTGACAGCACCACAACGTTCAAAAGATCTTTCACGATTAATAACAAAATTCATGTGATTATGCATTCCGACATTATGAAATTTTACGCAGGAAGTGAAGTCCATTATTTTTAATGTGATTATGCATTCCGACATTATGAAATTTTAAGCAGGAGGTGAAGTCCATTTTAATGGATGCTCAAATAGAGAGTTCACAATAAAAAGAATCAACATGCTAGTTTCAAAAATGTATCATTTTCCTCTATAGACATGGGGTCTTTTCTTCAATATGCCTATTCATATACGTAATATACAAATACAGAAGAAAGGGTAGTCTTGGTAATCTAGGTAAAAAACAGTTTTGCAATTTTTTATGAATAACGACCAGTTTAGTATCTTTTATCGTTGTTATAAACCTATTGATCTTTATTTTTTTATGTACACCTAACAGGTCTTCATCGGTTTTGCTGTTTGCCACTTTTTTGTGCCTAAACGTTTCTCTACGATGATTGATGAATACATTTAAAGGTTGTGCGATAACTAGACATAAATGTTATTTTGGACGCTACGTCTTTACTTATAGCCATATTTGAATCATATTTTGTTGATTTACTTACAAACAATAAAGCCACCTATTTTCTCGGAGTTAACAATTTTCTTTCATACACCGACTATTTCTTGTTTTGCTTCTAAACAAAAATGTTTACCCCCCATGCAAAGAATCCATGATGAATTAGAAGAGTCAGTACAAAACATTTTCACGTATGGACAATAAATTGCTAAGCCGACCCTGTGCTCAAGACGTAAACGGCAATACTCGCGGCTCGTGCTGAGGAGCCGGCGTGGGGATATGAGAGGCCTGTTTTTCGGAGACAAATTGTCTGCATGATTTCTAGGGAGTTGCGTTACTGTATTGGATATACTGTGCCTAAATGCACCATGTCATGTAACCTAGAAACTATTAAATTGATTATGGTGATAGCTTTGTTTTTTAGACCTATCCGAATGTTGGCTTGGCTACACATTATAATCCTAACATGTAACCTGGAAACTACTAACTTAACTGTGATGAAATTTTGACATCATACTACTACCATGGAGAAAATGGTAAGAGTGTATCATTTCACGACGTGAGTTATTTCTTTCTTACACTCCCAACTACCTTTGTATGTATAACGTTTTGTTTGTCACTGTGGATTAGTTTGAGGCGCAGCACAAGTATTTTATCTTTGGGCATTTTCAAATTTATTGTGAAACTTTTTTATATGATCAAAATGTATCCACATATCTGTGTGTTGATTCTATCTCACAATAAACTACTACTACTACTTTCCTGGCCTCAAAAGATCATATACTGTTGAAGTAAAAGTAATAACGGAAATTGAGTATCTGATAGCTCCTCCAATTTCAACGCGCCTACATATCGATTCGCTATGTATCTATAAATGCACTAAAATTCCGACTACTTTCATATCAAGATGTCAAAGGTTACACGTACAGCGGTATATCAGTGAGACATGTTCTTTAATAAAGCGAAAATCACGACTGAAACGTGTGTCATCTGTCGCATATGAGTGCAGCTGCACAGCTTTCCATTGAAACTACCCCAAAAGTTTGATGCTGCTACCGTCGTTCTCCATGCATGCCTTGGTTATACAATATACATATGCCATGTAGCGAATTCATTTCCACTTTAATGAGGGTGCGTGATTGTAGTTGGTAATATGTCGCTTTGGATTCCTCACAACTGGAAAGCTGGATGTGATGATGCAATGGGAGCAAGTTTAGAATAGGCAAGGTCTACAAAGATGCGTTTACACGTAGGTGGTTTGACAGGTCCGTGAATATATCAATTTCACACACAGTAACTTTACTTCTGTTAATTACTATCTGTTGGCACCGTACATTAACAAAGACCTGTTGGTGACTTAGAGAAGGAAAGAGTGAGGACGGAACGTGCTACTGACATTTCTGTTACCAAATGGCACAAAAAAACTACCAAAATTTACCTGTGATACGTGATTCTTGGCTCCTTCCTGCTGCTGTGGCTTTTACAACCGTAAGCTGTATACCCTACCATTATGCACACCGCAATATTTTACAGCGATTGGTCTTAAAAACGCTAAATATCATAAAAAGATATTTTGGTAGCTAATTCCTATAGCATCAAACGGGCGTGCGATAACCCCTCTATTTCCTTATCTAAGGTTGGTGGACTACTCTGAAATTTTGAGCAGGTTGCGTCACTTTTTTCTAGTTTATGTTTGACAACTTAGATAAGGAAAGGAAGGAGATACCGCACTCCCGTTTGATGCTATATGAATTGACTGTCATTAACTATTACCGAAAATGAATAGCCACCAAAATATTTTTTAATTATATTTAGCGTTTTTAGGACCAATCATTGTAGAATATTGTGGTGTGCATAATGGTAGGGTGTGCAGCTTACGGTTGCAAAACCACAGCAGCAAGAAGGAGCCAGGCATCACTTATCACAGAATAAATTTTGGTAGTATTTTAGTGCCATTTGGTAACAGAAATGTCAGTCGCGCGTTCCGTCCTCTCTCTTTCCTTGTCTAAGGATAACCCCAATACCCGATACATCCCTCAAAAATGGCAGACAGTGAATTTAGTGTGCCGATTTGGCATTAAGTTTAAGAGAGAGTCTGCCCCTTGACGTTGAACCAGCCTGAGTCCTCTGATCACATGTCGCACGCACGCAAACGGTCTATCCGACATGCCACCTCGACCCAGCCGGCTAAAACCGGTTCCCTCTTTTCTTACCTCCAAGCCCTCCTGACCTGGGTGAGTGGTAGGGACCACTCACGGAACCTTCGTAGACCGAGATGACAACATGAGTGTAGGGCTAGTCCGACCTCGTTGATCTTGTGGTTTAGTTATCGCTTCTAGGTTCTTCGCCTTCTCTCCTTACCATGCAGTGGATGCTATTCCAATAGACTTTATGGGAGATCATCATAATTACCATGTTATCTGCATTCACATCTTCAGGTAGATTTCCACAGGCTTCTTGTCTGTTCGCAATTACGGCACTGGTCGTCGGTAGCTCTTCCTATCCTTTGTCACTCTTCTTTCACCTTTCCACTCTCCTTTTACTCTTTATGCTGTGCCTTTTCCGATAGACACGGAACGGGCCTTTACTCGCAGTTTACCCATTCTACTACTGATGGTATCAGTCTTTTATTGTCCACTGTGTAACTACCGTCATTTGAGACTATACCTGCTGCCATTTCTCTATGGTCCGTTGTCTGGAGTCTATCCGCCTCGTCTCTGTGTGTCCTGTATCCTCCTTCAGCCAACAGATGCAAAGGTGGTATCCCTGTCACCACTTGCAGGACTATACTGGAAACTGGAAACAAAATGTCGTGTTTAAAGTTGGTTTAATAATACTTTTGTCAAAATTTCTAAGCTACATAAACTGAAAGATTTACTGATATTAGTTTATATTGTTTATGTTTAATAATACCTTTGGGCTAAATTCCTAAACTATACTTACTGAAATGAATATATAAAGCACTGAAGCGAATTAACTTAAACAAAAAGGTGCAGCAATGCTAAAGTCGACTTCGTGAAGTTCTTCAATCAGGTTATAAATAACAGACCAAACTGAGAGCTGCAAGCTTAAAATTTTTGTCATTTTGAATTCTCTATCGTGAAAAAGATTATCCAACCTCTAATGACCTTACTAACGTAACTAAGGGATATTTGATGGAAGTTGGTAGTGACGTCATAACACGATACAGAATAAGTAGGTACTAGTTGTCTCTGATATATGTGGCAGAGCTATACTTCTTTTTAGCGAAGGGACATTCTTTGCAGATATTTACTTACGGAGGAGATGAAACTGGTAGCAAATGTTCGTTTTTTTCCCCTTTAACAAAATACTTCAAGAACATTTTTGTCACCAATGTTGTCAGATTCAATAAACAAAAAGACTGGCACTGGCTGCCCTCAGCAGTGACTTTCTTTGGAGCCTGTCCAGCTCCTGCTGATAATTTTTTCCTTTTGAGTGCCCTGTGCTAAACTGGCGCTACATAAAGGCAAACGACTGGATGATTCCTTTCAGGAGTGCTCTTCCATCTGTACTGCTGGATCCCCCAAAATTCGGCATAAGTCTAGAGAGCATTGCTATTTTATCTTCTGCCTTCTGGGTTGGCTTCTTAGTGTGGTTTGATAAACACCTCTTGTTGTCTATTTAGAGTTCCAAGTCCCTCAGGGATTTACTGGGGTTTATCATCCTGCCTCTAAGCTAAGTTTTGTTGTGACCGGAGCAGTACAACTCACGGCGGTGAACGTTTAGGTCACCTAAAGTAAGTCCTTACGTCATAAATCATGGATTAAATCTATGGAATGGTCGATCGAAGATCTCATCTGAGCAGTTGGTCATCAGACGGTACCACTACCATTGATTATAACATGTACCCCTACAGTTAAATTACTTTGGTAGCGTTTCAAAATGTTAGTGGTACAGTCTTTAAAGTACCCGTAGCTCTTGAATTAATCACTTTAGAACTCAAGTGTGCTAGTTTGTTGGAATTGTTTTATCGGTAGGAATACAAAAAGTTACAGATATACAGGGTGTCCCATTAAAATTTTTGAATCGGACGTCACGAGACCAAAAACAAATATCTCGTTGTGTGGCACAATAATAGGAAAAAATATTTGCTCTAATTTACACCCCCAAAATTATAATTCTCTACTACTGCCCAGTTCCGCTATATTGCTTGTCTTAATCGTCGTGGGACACCCTGTATTCTGGTTGTGTTCTGGTTCAGATGCGAACCGTCCTATAAGCCGTCCTTAGCAGCGTATTACGAATCGGATGTTTGGGTTCTGTTTGAATTGTTTACAAAATGTGAGTTATATGGTTTATAACTAAATATTTTTTTATAGATACGTCCTCAAGCCTTATAAAGCCGACTACGCAATAATTATTATACACATAAACTTAATGTAAAATGATGGTGCGTGTTCCAAAGATGTGAATCTACTCCTATCCCCTAGGGATCCTTTCAGAAACTGTCGGCATATCAGTTTCGGAGCCTCATATCTCCTATACTGACACATACAGTTCACCTTTGATCAAGGATTTAGGGATGCTTGTTACTTGAGGTAACCGACACAAGCTGCTTGGTTTTGTCTTCCCACTTAGTAAAAGTCTCATCTTACATAATAATATGTGCGTTCTCCACACACACTCCTAGACGTCTCACTTTAAAGGCTTAATTTGCATGGGCGTAGTCTATATTTCCTATAATACTTGCAGTTGCAGCTTCAAAGGGTTTCAAATTATTTCCTACCTTTAATTCACCAGATATGTATAGTCAAAGCAATATACACACGTTCAAGAAAAAAGTCAAGCAGATGTTACGGGACCACTGTTTCTATTCCACACAAGAATATCTGAACACCAATATTAACAGTTCTCACTGAGGTATATATATAATATATATATTTTTTTTCTTTTTCTGAATTACTATCACAAGTCTCTGTACATACATATTACATACATACTAAGTTAGTCTTAATTACTTGTAAGTTTGTTTTTTACCCTTTCTAGGCTTTCTCCATTTTGACTTACCATAAATGCATTCATTTGTATAAAATGGTCAAATAAATAAATAAATAAAATAAAAAGATATTACCAGAAATCACCACACAATACATGCATCATATTACAGATTTATTGTCATATTTCCATATAGCGTTGCCAGGCGTCCGGATTAAGCCGGACAAAGGTAGGTTTTTGAAAGCGTGTCCTGCCAAAATAAACGATAACCGGCTTGTCCGGCTTTTGTTAGGCTTTTTACATTTCGCAAATGTAAAAATTGCAAAATCTTGAAAGTTGTCTAAACACTCAAAGAGAACGTTGATTTCAAGAAGCTGTTAGCACATATAAGAAATGGGCAGTCTATTTTTTTAAATCGATGATAAGTCAAGATTGCGTTTCAGAATTTCTAACTATTTGTCAGTTTTACTTTGATATCCCAGATCATAACGCAAATGTTGAAAGAGCTTATTCCTTGATAAGTCAGTAATGGACGAAACTGATGAAACAGCCCAACAGATTACATGTTGACACTGTGGCCAAAATGTTGGTTGTCGAATTTAATTTAACACATTTGAAATGTAAGGATATTTACAACTACATTTTGAAAAAAACTGAGCTCTTAATACAGGTTAATAGTATTGAATAATTATTTTTATTGTGTAGCTCGAAAAGGAGAAGCTTTCTTATTTTATTGTTTAACTTAAAGAGAAGAAGTTTTTGTTTGATTGTTTACCCTTAAGAGGAGAATTTTTATTTTGTCTCATTGTTGAACCTAAAGAGAAATAGTTTCTGATTTTACTCCCCACACCAATAGGTGAGGGAGGAGAAAATTTTCGATTTTAAGATAACACGTTTTTTGGACGTTTTATGATATCTACATAACGAAAATCCACGTCATTCATTTCCGTCGGTCTGTCTGTCTGTCTGTCTGATGGTCTGTCGGTCTGTCGGTCTGTTGGCGTTTTTCTAGCCTCGTAATCTTAGCAATCGCTGCATGGATTTCGATGAAATTTGGGTAACAACATGCTGTGGAGTGATAGTAGGTAATTAGCAAAAATCGAAAAAATTCAAATATTCCCCAAACTTCGTTTTTAGGTGTTCCTAATCATTTTCTACTTTTTTTTGGTGGGGGTGAAATTTGGGGTGGTTGGGGGGTTGTAAAATTGGAAAATTTGTTGTATTCATGATACTTTTGTTGGTCCATCCGAACATTGCCTTGCCTATTACTGAAACCAAAGGACCTAGAATTTTTTCTGATGTAAACATACGAGTATTGCTTTAGCTCGTTCCGTATTGTGTAACGTGGAAACTGTTGAATTTATTTTAAATACATTTTGACACACTATTACTGCCGTAGCGAGGATGAAAATGCGTATGGTTTTATAAATCGTGCCAATGGCAACGCAGAACTAATAAAAAACTAAAAATATGAAAACAGCTCAAACTTCGTTTTTAAGCATTTTAGAGATCCTGATCATTTGCTACTTTTTTTGGATGGAGGTGAAATTGGGGGGTTGGGGGGTGGTGAGTTGTAAAACTGAAAAATTTGTTGTATTGACAATATAGGCTGTCCATTGATATGTGAAGGAAAGACCTATCGACATAGCACAATTTGGGGGGGGGGTGGTCTGGCGATGATTTGGTTGCAAGGGGATCTCAGATTATAGCTTCATGATTTGGGAAAATAATAAACTGGTATCACCGTAATGTGTGGGAAGTACTGAGTCAATCAACTTGACTCCATTTTTTCAGTTAAAAAAGTCTTATTTGTGCATTTTATTAGTATTTACGAAGAATTTAAATATGTTGATAATTGTTTAAGTGTATTTAGAATTTAATTTTGACTGATGACTATTCGACTGATCAATAATAAAGTACCTACCTAAGATTGATTTGGCATTAGATCATATTTATTAGTTCACTGGAATTTAACAAGATTTATGGTAATAATACTGAGACAAAATCCTGAGTAATGTACGGTGTCCGGCTCTTATACCCAAATATCCTGCCAAACTAACTGGTCTGTCCGCCTATTAGGTTTGGCAACCCTATTTCCATACATTTTGAAAGGAGTAACTTAACAGCAAAATTGCATTAAAGTATCTATACCAAAAATAGACTTATTAAATCAGCACCACTCCACTAAGCGACGGCTCGTCAGAGGAAACAGGGAGGCTCAGCCTTCTCTTTATAGTCATGACTTCTCACTATGTGCAAATAAAAAAACTGATAAAATGTTGTGTTAATGGCGTAATCTAGGTCTCTGTGTAACCGACGCGACTGCGTTTTGTCTTTTGTATAAGCAACATAAAGCCTCGGCCTCGTAGCTGCGAGACTCTCTGAGGGTTGTGTTCTTTTAAGCACTTTTACTTGAAAAAAACATAGTTTGTATAGCTTCCTCTTGATCAAACTCCATGAGCCGCCACTGACTCCGCTTGATATAATTATTAATAAAATAATAGAAAGAATAAATTCTCACACTTGTACACAATGCTTATTTTGAGGTACTCCCTTATTGAGGGTTTTGCATGTACTTTGATTCTCTTACATTTGACATCACTCATAACTATATTTACGAGATTTGAAGATGATTAATGTCAAATCTAAGTAAATCTAAGTGCTCCGACCTATTTGATTCATACTGATCGATTTATTACTCGTTAACCACAATCAAATTACTCTACACCTTGAGGCAAATAGCGAACTACTCGAACTCAGGCTAGTGAAACTAGTGCCAGATTCAATTAACCTATTTAATCAGCCCTTAAACACCTGGGCCATGACAAAAATTAGGTCAGGTTGATTGACCCAGTACTTCCCATACATTACGGTGATACCATTTTATTATTTTCCCATAACATGAACATGGACATTTAACACAAAAACTCTCTAAATAGTTTCTTGCAGGAACTAGGACTACGAAGTTTTTATACTATGATCTCCAACTGGTATTCTAATCACATGGGATGCCGATTTTCTGATATTTAAAAACATATTATATTACCAGCATCAATCTTTAAAGGGCAATGAGATGTTCTGGAATTTCCAAGCCAACCTATCCTAGACCTCGTCGTATACCTTGGCTCATTTTATCCACTGGAAAAAAAAGTAGAAAATGATCAGAGATCCATATAGTACCGAAAACAGAGTTTGAACGTCTTTTATATTGTACTGTTTCTTTTTTTTTAAATTCAGTTTCACTGACACAATTTTCAAAAACCATAAACTCTATCGATCTCTACCATGGCCCACGGTACGGTTTATAAATATCATTACTACCAGTTTAGTGATGAGCCACATCTACAACAATATAACTTAGAAAATTATTTTTTGTCTATGGTCAGCCAGTATTCGTATAAAGCTGAAAAATATATTATGCCGTTCCTTAAAGGGCGACGAACAGCTCTCTATGAATAAAATAAATTTTTTGCTTTCATAATCTCCCACCCTCAAATTATCCCAATTCTACCCCCTCTAAGAAATTGTGTAAAATGATCAGGAACCCCCAAAACGTCTGAAAACGAAGTTTTTGTATTTTCTGTTCTGTTCTTTTTATTTATTATTATATTTGTCTTCTCCATGATGGTAATAATACTGTGTCAAAATTTCATTGGAATCAATTTAGTAGTCATCGGGTTACACAATACAGAATGATCTAAAGCAATATTCGTATGTATACATCAGAAAATAGTAAGTCCGTTGGTCTGTATAATAGCCAAGGCAACGTTCGGATGGACTTCAAAAAGTGAATTATGCCGCTAGGTCTTTCTTTGACAGGAAGAGCCTATCATGAATATAACAAATTTTTCAGTTTTACAACCCCTCACTCCCCAACCAACCCAACTTCACACCTACCAAAAGAAGTAAAAAATGGTCAGTCACTGATTTCCAAAATTGTAGCAGCACTACCCCTACTACGACCCCACAACACATCGCTACCCAAATTTCATCGTAATCCATGCAGCGATTACTGAGATTACGTGGCTAGGAAGGCGCCGACAGACAGAGCAGCAGGCAGACTGACGAAAATGAGCGACGTAGATTTCAATTATGTAGATATCATAAAACGCCCAAAAAGCGTATTATATCAAAATCTACAATATTCACGATAACAATACTCCCCTCACCTATCGGTGTGGGAAGTAAAATGAACCTCAAAAATTGGAAATACCGTGCCAAAAACAAAATTAAATCCGACGATATTTAGGCCTGACATATGGATAAAATATCTATTTTTTATACAGGGTTATTCACGTTATTCGACACGGAGCATTATGGCTAAAGTGTTTGATAAAAGAGAAAATAATAATTTGTGATGGATAGAGACCCATAAAGGCTACATTTTAAAAATATTTTCATGTTATACAGGGTGTCCCAAAAACACGAAATGTATCAAAGTTATGTTTTTTTAAATGGAACACCCCATATATTATTACATATTCAGATTCCTTGGTGAATTCTAGTGTGACTTTATGTATCATCCACGGTACCTAAAGCGGACCGTTAAGGTGTAAATCACCATTTTCGGTATAAGTAGATATCAGGAAAAAATTGAATATCGCAGAGCTTACAAAATATGGAAGGCTGTGACTTTGCCGTATTACTAAGCATAAAATGCATTAGCTTTGATGAGACTGTCAAATTTAAATTACGTTTATGCTTGGAGAAATCGGTCCATGAATTAAGAAAACTTCGATCAGCGATAATTTGATTTTTTCAAATAGGAATGCCTAATTTTTTTTATACGGTTAAACGTAGAATTTGATAAGCTTTCTAATGATATCAGATTGTGAATATCAATCTCTCGTAGTTTTCATTTAATTTTAAATTTTCAAACAAATCGGCGATTTTCAACTTTCCTACCTATAAGCAACGTAGCAGGCCATGAAATATAAACAAAAATCAGTTCAGCTAGAAGAAAACAACTAACTTAGCTGAAAAATACACACTAACTAGACTAAAGGGACAAGATTATAAAAATTCCTTACAACAAATCAACTCTCCCAGAAACAACTGCGGTCACATCTCTAAGGTCAAAGAGAAGCTGGAGTATGGCAGTAATAGATACTTTTACTGTCTACTGGCTACCGCAATTTACTAGAGGTTAAAAATTTCCAAGGTAATCAAAAACCCTCATATGAAACAGAAACAACCAGCGACTGTTGCTCCAGCACGCAACTATCAATCATATGTAATGGTGTAAAAAAGTACTAATTTGCGTCGAAGTCGATACCTCTGACTGGAGCCCTTCTATTTTTCAATATCTATTAGCAATATTGCAAAAAAGGAATACTGACAAATCAGATTTTAATTTTCTGCCATTTAAGTTATGTTTTATGATTTGAACAAATTTGAATTTATTCTTAATTTTCTGCGACCTTGCTATAGTTAAATTTCACATTGCATGATACCTCCGCTAGCGGTAAATCGGCGCAAACAATGTTGTCACGCGCTTATATAACAAAATCGTAAGATCCCTTAGATGCTCAGCTAACGAATAGATATTACTGTATGCTTGATTGTATGCATAATCTGTGAGCAAATATTCAACAGTGTTTCTCAATTTTCTATTATTTGGAGTCAAACATTAATTGCAATCCTTAATTTCTAATATGCCTAATCCACGTCCAATCATACCAACGGTAGCACGACTGCTGAAACATACGTACACTTGGCAACAGCGCTTGAAATGGCGGCATGCGAGCTCTCGGCGTTGCCCCTTTGTGCAGGTCCTTTAGCCATAGCTTAGAGATCGGTACAGGCATGCACACGCATACTGTGGGAAGCTATAGATGTGCGAGTGTACTTAATATA
The DNA here is from genome assembly GCA_951848785.1 of Callosobruchus maculatus. NCBI lineage: Eukaryota > Metazoa > Arthropoda > Insecta > Coleoptera > Chrysomelidae > Callosobruchus > Callosobruchus maculatus. The sequence continues at coordinate 8,826,398 of CATOUR010000026.1, read as the reverse complement.
TTCGCACTCAGAACGTTCATCGCAGACTTGTACTGTCGCATATCTGTGCGAACTCAAGTCGCTTGATCCATTCGGTATCGTGATAAAAATTTCTGAGGAGCAAAAAAACCGTAAATTAGAGCACCAACGCACATGTATGTTTCTTTCATGTTAATCAAAAAACCGACACCAGTTTTAGGCTCACACCATGTCGCTTATCTATTTTGCGCGATGTGACGCATTGTGAGAGGGGCCATGAAATCACAGCAGTTTCGCAGCAATTACGCACGGTTTGACAATGCCGCAAGATCCGCCGAGGGTCCGGCTTGCCGCTTCGCGGTGGCCGCCCGTTTAGATTTGACGCGCCAGTCTTAGTCAGGTGCGTAGCGATATAGCAGGTGTGGTAAGTTATTCTTGAAGTTTGCGCGGGAAATTAGACGATACAATTAATAACAATGCAGCAAGGCACATCGGTTAGCAATACAGCATCCAAACGACATGTTTTATCAACCGGTGAACGCAATATAGTGAAGAATGTTTACGATGGTGTACGTACACGATTTCCTGAAAGGCCAGTGAAGGAAATCGTTAAACTTTGCAGCGATCTGACTAAGGTCTCAGTTGCAACAATTTTCAGAATTTTGAAGGAAAAGAAGCGCGACGTAGTATTTGTGGTAAAATCACTTAAACAAAAAAGAGGAGTTAAAAAGATTGTTTTGGATGGTGACGTGAAAAATGCGATTCGTCGAAAAGTCCATTCATTTTATCTCCGTAATGAACTTCCAACGATAAAAAAACTACAACAGGAATTACAAAATGATGAAAGTCTGCCAAAGATATCTCGTCGGGTATTATTGAGAACATTACGCGAAATAAATATCAGATATTTGAAAAGAAAGCGGAACAGCGCATTGATTGAAAGAGACGATATAGTATTATGGCGTAGAGAATATTTAAGAAAAATACGTAGTATTCGTAACGCCGGGGGAATAAAAATCTATTACTTGGACGAAACTTGGTTGAATGAAGGGCACACGGTTACTAGGTGTTGGCAGGATTTGAATATAGCGAGTCGTAGACAAGCCCATCTTGAAGGCCTAAGTACGGGATTAAAATGCCCTTCAGGCAAAGGCCGTCGGCTAATAATAACGCATATTGGCAGCGAATCTGGGTTTGTGGATGGGGGATTGAACGTCTTTGAATCTCGGAAAACTGGTGATTATCATGAGGATATGGACGCTGTAGTTTTTGAATCTTGGTTTAAATCCATATTGACAAAATTAGAACCCGGTTCGGTTATTGTATTAGATAACGCGTCCTACCATAGTCGGCGTTTAGAAGCTCTTCCGACTTCTAATTGGAAAAAAGCGGATATCTATGACTGGCTCGTGTCAAAAAATATAGAATGCGATATGACTATGCTCAAAGCACAGCTGTCACAACTCGCGCGTCACCACAAAGAAAGGTATATAAAATTAGCAGTAGACGAAATGGCTAGGGAAAAGGGTTTTACAGTTTTAAGACTGCCTCCGTATCACTGCGAGTTAAACCCAATCGAGTTAGTATGGGCACAAGTAAAAAATGAAGTAGCGCGTAGGAATACAACTTTTAAGTTGGCCGATATACGTATCCTTTTAGAAGAAGCAATCGGTGCGGTAACTGCAGATAACTGGCAGAAATGCGTATCACACGTAAAAGCAGAGGAAGAAAAGTTTTGGAAATTAGATCCCCATATAGATTCCGTAATAGAGCCAGTCATAGTTAACCTTGGCAGTGATACAACCAGTGACAGTGACGAGTCCTTTGACTGTAGTTCTGCTAGTGATGACGAATTTCCACCGCACACGTCCGCAACTGACTGAGATTCAGAACAAGTATATTTATTTACTTTTTATTTGTTTTTGTTGTTTTTTTGTTGTTTATTTTTTTAATTTATTTTAATTTATATATTTACTTTTTTATTCGTTGTTTATTTTTAAGACGTTCATAGACAATTTAGTCAATCACTTTTGTTGCTGTTGCTCCAGTTTCTTAAGCAGAATATATTTTTTGTTCATTGTAACTTTTAAGACTTTACTTCTTACTCTGAATTTAATTTGTTGGATTCTAAGTTCTCCTTTGAAGTTTAGAGAGTTTATTTATTGTTTCATTTTCGTATTCATGCACCTTTTCAGTTTCCTATTCATTTTGTTAAACATAAAAGAAGGGTGGGAGGAGTGGTGGGACTCGATATGCAGCCACCTCCTCGTGGTGAGTCCTGGGTAGTCCGCATAAAGACTAGCTGAGAGCTGCATTACTGTTGTAGATTATTTCAATTCCACTTCCAGTATGACCGAATGTGAGAACTTTACTATTTGAAATCTTTGGCTGACGTCTAACGTAATATAATGTTTCCATTGAAACTGTACCTGTGGTTGCCTGCCCCTACCAAGCCGCTGTGCTGATGGCCAATAATTAAGCCCATAGCTATTTGACAATATCATACTTGCATTTTTGAGAAAGACTGCACATTTATGTAAACGAAACATTAGCAACTACTCAACTAGTTATAACTTCCAATATCTAGTAGCATATATCTAGCTTTGATTCGGATAAGTAATATTTTATCATTAAAATATATCTTTACATTTCAAAATAAAATCGGGTACACCTATTTGTAAAAAATGAATACAGAACGTATAGAATTTTATGATAGCTTTAAATTGTATATTGGCTCTGAATCCCTATCTAGACCTTCAAAGAAATCGAGCGCGCCACTGCTACCCGGCGTGACCAGGCGTGACGCAGGTATCATCGAATGTGGAACTTAACTATAATAGGTACTGAAGAATTTTCAGATCTCCAGTCAGAGGTACTTTTGACTTGAGTTTTGACAGAATTGCATACATTTTTAAATCATTAAATGTGAAATTTTATATGAAAATAATAAACTGCTTACAACATTCTCTAGTAGTTTTTACTTTATGTCAAAATTTTTAATGGTTTTGGAAATTGCCAATCTCTAGAACATTGCAGTAGCTAGTAGGCCGTGAAAAAAGCTATTTCTGCCATACTCCAGCTTCTCTTTGACCAAAGATATGTTACCGCCGTTGTTTCTGGTTAGACTTTGTTTATTGTGAGTAATTTTTATGGTCTTCTCCCTTTAGTCTAGTTGTGTAGTGTGTATTTTTCAGCTAAGTTAGTTGTTTTCTTCTACCTGAACAGGTTTTTGTTTATATTTCATGGCCTGCTACGTTGGTTATAGGTAGGCAAATTGAAAAACGCCGATTTGTTTGAAAATTTAAAATTAAATGAAAACTACCAGAGATTGATATGCACAACCTTATATCATTAGAAAGGTTATCAAATTCTACTTTTAACCGTATAAAAAAAATTAGGCATTCTCATTTGAAAAAATCAGGTTATCGCTGATCGAAGTTTCCTTAATTCACCGACCGATTTCTCCAAGCATAAACGTAATTTAAATTTGACAGTCTCATCAAAGCTCACGAATTTTATGCTTAGTAATACGGCAAAGTCACAGCCTTCCAAATTTTATAATCTCTGCGATATTCAATTTTTTCCTGATATCTACTTATACCGAAAATGGTGATTTACACCTAAATGGTTCGCTTTAAGTCCCATGTATGATACATAAAGTCACAATAGAATTCATCAAGGAATCTGAATATGCAATAATATACGGGGTGTTCCATATAAAAAAACATAACTTTGATACATTTCGTGCTTTTGGGACACCCTGTATAACATGAAAATATTTTTAAAATATAACCCTTATGGGTCTCTATCCATCCCAAATTATTATTTTCTTTTTTATCAAATACTTTAACCATAATGCTCCGTGTCGAATAACGTGAATAACCCTGTATAATTGGTTGCCCCAGCAGCTTCGATAAAGTTTATTTTTCAAACAAATGCTATTCTGGCACTGACAACAAATTGAGCTATATGTTTCCCTCGCTGGCACGTCCTGTTTCAAACCGAAAACAATATTATCAAATTGACTGACCTCGTAGTATGTTCAAATTATCAGACAACCAAAAAAGTTCGTTTAGAAATAGTTACACAAAGAAATGGGTTAACTCAGATTTATTCAGAAAAGTAATCATTTTCAGCAAGTATTACCCTTTCCCATCTATACACAAGACTGAATATCCCATTTTTGTAAAAATCTTACTTTTGGGAACTGAAGAAGTGTGATGTCATCTCGTTTTCCAAAGCGTCTCTATTTTCAAATCGCCGATTCCCCATGTGGTTGTCCAAAGCCAAAAATAGATGGTAGTCGCTCGGGGCAAGGTCTGGTGGGTATGGAGGGTGAAGTAGAATTTCCCAGTGGAGTCGCGCTATAGTTTCCTGCGTGATTCTTGCTGAATGTGGCCTTGCATTATCCTGATGGAAGGCAACACCTTACCGACAAAACAATTCCAACGAACTAGCACACTTGATAACAAATTTGTACTCACGTTCATAATGTGTACAGTACCACTGAATCAGTCAAACTGCTCCAGCGAAACTGAATTTTGAGAACCAGCCTTTATACGAGGGTGGTTCAAATATGGTCGAGACAAAAGCTCTGACACGTTTATTAATCATAGAGTCATTTTCGACGGTTTTGCGGCCATCTTTGAATGCTTTGGCCCATTTAAACACAGCAGCTCTATTCAGGCACTCACCACCGAACTGGTTTCGCATACGCAGAAAAATTTCCGTATTTTTGACGCCTTCCCACACTAAAAAGCGAAAAACAATACGTTGCGCAATGGCGGTCGGCACTTGATGTTCACTCATGGTCGTAGCACGCGCGTGGAGCACGCATTCCCGACAAAAACTATGCCACACTGTTAGTAAGGGACAGAGCTGTCACATACTCAAGCCACAACCTTCAAAACTTACATGCGCGCCACCTACAGCGTTTGTCTCCATCATATCTGAACCGCCCTCGTACATACAAACTTCTCACTGGTTGGAGAAAAGCTTCTTTTCCACTAAAACTGTGAATTTTACAACAAAATATGCCCGATAGCATTAATCGGAAACTGAATGATTCACCGTTCACTAGAGTGTTGATTCAGTGATTAATTTTTTTCTACAATTATTGGTAATTTCGTAAGTAACCTAATTTTTTTGCTCGCCAGTGTAATTCGAAGGAAACACACCATGACGTATTCAGCTATCTAAACAGATTATGTGTATAACTACAAATCGTGGACCGCCCGTGAAACGTATAGTCAAAACACGGGCCGTTTGTTAGGGGAGCGAGAGCTAAGGGCTAAGGAGGTAAAGTGTGGTGGGGGGATGCTTGATTCTCCAGAATCTGTATTACAGATTTTCTGAGGGCTGTTCGGTACGCTGAAATGGAGCCAGCGTGAAATATCAGAGTGTGGGTGCAGTAATGGCATCGTTACCGTTTATACTTGGTGAATGTGTAGAAGATCGAGAAGTGGTTATTGGATTGAGCGATGTTACTGGATTCATAGTTAGTGGGAGCGATCAGGGCAAATGTTTGTTACAGGATGCGACGCATTACGTAATATCAGGAGAGTTTAATTTTTGGAAAACTTGATCCCGATTTTTGATGGCAGTTTATAAAAGAAAGTATAGTTACCCGAATGTTGATCATTTTGTTGCCAAAACGTTGCAAAAAATCTAGTTTCCGGTTTTACTTCCCACACCGATAGGTGAGGGGAGTATTCTAAGCCCGAAAATTTTCGATTTTGAGATAATACGCTTTTTGGGCGTTTCATGATGTCTACATAACGAAAATCCACGTCACTCATGTCCGTCCGTCTGTCTGTCTGTCGGTTTGTATGTCGGTCTGTCTGTCGCGTTTTTCTACAGGGTAATCTCAGTAACCGCTGCATGAATTGTGATGAAATTTGGGCAGCGTTGTGCTGTGGAGTCGCAGTAGGTAGTGTTCCTATAATTTGGAAAATCGGTATACGGGGGCGGAATAATTAGCAAAAAACGAAAAATACAACAAATCAAATATGCCTCAAACTTCGTTTTTAGGCATTTTAGGGGTTCCTGATCATTTTCTACTTTTTCTTGGGTGGGGATGAATTTTGGGTGGTTGGGAGGTGGGGGTTGTAATACTGGAAAATTTGTTGTTGTTGTTGTTATTCCTAGCGGCATGATACACTTTTTGAGGTCCATCTGAACCTTGCATGCCTATTATAGAAACCACGGGACTTGAATTTGTGATGTATACATACGAGTATTGTTTTAGATCGTTCAATATCGCGTAACGCGAAAACTGTTCAATTGGTTTTAATGAAATTTTGACACAGTGTTACTCCCGCGGCGAGGATGGAAGACGCGTATGTTTTGGAAAAATCGGGACAGTGGCGGCGCGATTTGTGGATATAAGGAAATACAGAATTGGTTTTTGCATTATTCTATTATTCAAATTCAAATTGAGAACACAATAGTTCTGCCTCTGGCTGTAAGCACTGTCATCATGCGCCATATTATTCGCACCGGTACGTTTTTTTATTGTCTGCCTCCCGCAAAAGCTGAAAGCCTATAGCGCTGTAGAAGCACTGCGAGAGGGTAAGTATCGGTGCACGTTAGATTTGAAATTCTGCAGGTTGTAGCCGTCGGAAAACAAATTCCCCGGGAGCTCATTCCACAGCGTCGAAGTTCTCCCAAAGAAGGAATGCTGGAGGAGACTGGTTCGAGGAGTAGGGACCGCGACCTGATAAGAATGCGCTCGCAGAGCCTCTCTAGTGTTTCTCGTCCAGACGGATTTTGGTGTTATAGTCTGGGAGAGCTCGTTTGAACATCTTCCCTGATAGAATCTGTAAAACAGGGACAGGTCAGCCACCCTTCTTCGTTGTTCCAGGCTGTGAAAGTCCTCTTCTGAATAGTGTCCAGAAGCTTTAGAGAGTGCTTCGGGGCGCATCCCCAAACATGGGAGCAATACCCGACCATGGTCGGATCTGCGCCTTGTAGAGCAGCAGTAGTTGCTCTGGTGTATACAGTTTTTCCTACAGCGGAACAAAGGTCCAAACTTCTGGGATGCCGTTTTAGCTATACCGACGACGTGGTCATGTCAGGACATGTTGTTGTTGCTGTTGATTCCCAAAAGCTTGACAGAAGATGACTTCGAACAGGACTCAGAAGGTGGCAGTGAAGATCTTAATGAATAACATCTTAGAGCAATTTTTTCAAAAATGTTTTTTATTGTGCAAAAAAACTCGCAATGCAAAATCATGCATTCTTCAACTGTCTGTAAATTAAACACCCAAACACGATATTAGAACAAGGCCACCGAAGTGACAAAGCGCAAGCTTTCTTTTTGAGTTTTCTTTTTGAATCATTACTTTAAGTTTAGCTTAAAGGTAACGTCCGTGTAGCGGAGCTGTGAAACAGTGTGGGTGTTTCCACCAGAGATGTGCTAGGAAGATGAGAGGTGCGAAGATGTGTGGCGGAGCTGTGAAACGGTGTGCAGATGAGCGTTGCGAGGATGTATAGCGGGCTCTTTCCAGAGTTTTCTTTTTTCTCGCCTAAATCAACAGCACACGTCCCTCGCCCACATCCCTGGCACACATGCATCGTAACGGATTTCTAGCGCACATCTCTCGAAACATAATATCAATACCACACAGTCCTGCCTTGTTTTGTATGTACAAAAACTTTGCTCCGCTAAGCCATTTCCACCAGAGCTGTGCTGAGCGAGGCGAGGTAATTCAAGCGATTCTATTGGTCAGTTAAAAACACAATCCTCTTAACACATCCTCGCACATCTCTGGTGGCAACGCAACCTTACCCGCAGATCACTTTTACTTCCCACACCGATAGGTGAGGGGAGTATTGTGATCGCGAAAATTTTCGATTTTGAGATAATGTGCTTTTTGGGCGTTTTGTGATGTCTACATAACGAAAATCCACGTCACTCATTTCCGTCGGTCTGTCTGTCGGTCTGTCGGTCTGTCTGTATGCGTTTTTATAGCCACGTAATCTCAGCAACCGCTGCATGGATTGTGATGAAATTTGGGCAGCGGTATGCTGTGGGGTCGTAGTAGGTAGTGTTCATACATTTTTGAAAATCGGTGCATGGGCGGCGGAGTAATTAGCAAAAAACAAGAAAAAACATTAAATATTGCTCAAACTTCGTTTTTAGGCGTTTTAGGGGTTCCTGATCGTTTTCTACTTTTTTTTGGGTGGGGGTGAATTTGGGGTGGTTAGGGGGTGGGGGGTTGTAAAATTGACAAATTTGTTGCTTTCATAATAGACTGTTCACTGACCTGTGAAGGAAGACCTAGCGACATAAATCACTTTTTTAAGTCCATCCGGACATTGCCTTGCCTATTAAAGAAACCAAAGGAATTTTTTCTGGTGTAAACATACGAGTATTGCTTTAGATCGTTCTATATTGTGTAACGAAGAAACTGTTGAATTGATTTTGATGAAACTTTGACACAGTATTACTACCGTGGCGAGGATGGAAAATGCGTATGGTTTTTATAAATCGTACCAGTGGCGGCGCAGAAATAATAAAAAACTAAAAATATAAAAACAGCTCAAACTTCTTTTTTAAGTGTTTTAGAGGTTCCTGATTTTCTGAGTTTTTTGGGTGGGGGTGAAATTGGGGTGGTTGGAGGGTGGGGGGTTGACAAACTGAAAAATTTGCTGTATTCATAATAGGCTGTCCACTGACCTGTTAAGGAAGACCTAGCGACATAAATCACCTTTTTAGGTTCATCTGAACATTGCCTTGCCTATTACTGAAACTAAGGGACTAAGAATTTTCTGTATACATACGCGTATTTGTTGCTTTAGATATCGTTTTGTATTTTGTAACGTGGAAACTATTACACTGATTCTAATGAAATTTTGCACATTATTATTACTGTGGTGAGGATGGGAAACGCGTATGCTTGTTAGAAATCGTGTCAGTGGCGGTGTAGCAATAATAAAAAAACTCATAATATGAAAACAGCTCAAACTTCGTTAGATTTTTTAGGGGTTCCTGACCGTTTTCCACCTTTTTTGGGTGGGGGTGAAATTGGGGTGGTTGGGGGGTTGTAAAACTGAAAAGTTTGTATTATTGATAATAGGCTATCCATTGACCTGTGAAGGAAAGACCTAGCGGCATAGGACAATTTGAGGGGAGGGGGACTGGCGCTGATTTGGTTGCAAGGGGATCTCAGACTAAAGCTTTATGCTATGGGAAGATAATAAACTGGTATCACCGTAATGTGTGGGAAGTACTGAGTCAATCAACTTGACTTCATGTTTTACTGTGTGGGTAGGGCGAATCACCCTGCATATGCAAACTGGTCTCTGATAATCTATGTATATTCATGTATTCCCGTATTAAAAGCGTATGACAGTATGAACACGCTATAAATCTGAAATCGATAAGGCGTTAGACTGGAGGTGGCCGAAGCCCGGGCATTTCTGACTATTCGACCGCATATCAACGAGCTGTAAAATTTCCGAATTTCTCAGTCCGGAGCTCGAAGGCTGACTGGTAACGTAGGACGATATTTCGTTGAATACTAAAATTCCACTTCACGGAATGTGTATGGTAAATATTCATGAGACCTTCACGCTCTGCCTTATGAAATGTGTCCATTTTGTATAAAGGCAACGTCTTTCACGATTCTGGATACTATCGATTCACAGCATAGTTGTTTATTCATAGATATATCCATATGCTGAGTAGAATGCGACCACAATTGTTTAATTCAGCAGCTATATGTCAAGATGATATGAAAGATCCGAAAAGGATGTTTCAGTATGTGACTTGTTCCCTTGCTTGCACTTCGGCATAGAAAATATGTATGTGTAAAAGTGAACTGCAATTGTCACCTATGAAAATTATTATTGTAACATAGTGCATATGGTATTGGATATTTATGATATTGTTCTCACATTGTATAGCGGATTACTGTTAAAATCGTAGATCATATTTTGGATGTGTAAGCGTCATCGAATCGTCATCTGGAGATTTCGACACTGCCATATGTGCGTTATATAGGATGAACTAGATATCATCATGATGTCTCAAATTCTTTAGAAATATGGACGAATAGGTATATTCCCAGAAGTTAATAAATATTTTTTTTCTAAAATTTATTGGATTAGTATGTATGTACAGAGTGGGGCTGGTACTACAACCCACTACCTTGTCTCAGAAACTGTATGTTATAGGACAGAAAGTTCAAAATAAAAGTTATTTTACGTGAGTTACACTTTAGTTTTATTATAATTTTGTATATGCAGGGTGGTCCATTGTGCCTCAAACAGTTTCAATTTTTTTATTTCAAATGGAACACCCTATATATTTTTCGATTTTCAGATTACGCTCTCAATTCCAAATATTTTTGCGGTCAAGGTTTTTCAAATTCTGTCCGGTTTTTGTGAAAATCAAAATTACACTTTTTTTTCTAAAAATCACTGTTTCTAAAAATCACATTTTAGCCGCTCTGTAAGACACATGTCACTACAGCCATGATCTAACAGATCTACTAGGGAATGGAATTTAACATTTTTTTTGTATACTTATTAAGTAATAATATACAGAGTATTAGTACAGCTATTGGAAAAAGCAATTTTTCAAACATCGATATCTTAAGTATTTCAAATGGAACCATCTGTATATTTAGCTTTCATTGAATCCGCCGCTTAATTCTCTGTGTTCTCATACAAATATGTCTCATACGTATAGCTGACAGATTCCAAATAAATGAATTTTTGAAGTTTTTTTAATGCAACTATTTTTTTCAATTAAATTCCCCCCCCTGTACATACAATACTAAAAAGTATTGTCGGATTGCCTGATTAATTCTCTGTGATAGTTGATAGATACCAAATAGTTTGCACTCTTCCAACTCAACCCGATATTCCTTACGCGGAAATTCGAAATACTTATAGTAGGCTTTGATTGACATGAGACATGTCAAATTTCGAAGCAATATTGCACCAGAAGACTTTTATCAAAACGTAAGTTGTTATTTTATGATAGTTTCCAAAGTGTTTTACAGTGTGGATGAACGGTTAAGACTTTAAACATGATATCCCAATAATAGGGTGCCGACTAAAAAATATTCCCAAGGATTTTGCAGGATCCCACAAGATGTAAAAATTATTATAACTAACAGTTTGGATTTACGATTGGTGCTTTAGAAATGTAATTTGATTCATTTGAAAATACTGCTGGAAAAGGTATAGATCCAGTTCGGCATTTCTTAGGAATGTTTCATTAATTTCTTCAAAGTAGAGAAGAATCTCCAGCTATTTTTCTTCAGTTAGGTAATTTTTTGGACGGTTTCCGCTTTCATTAACCAGTCGCCCGTTTGCGAGATCCCGTTCGGAAAGTCTTAACCGTTCATCCACACTGTAGGATATTCTAAAAACTATCATATAGTGACAACTTGCGTTTTGATAAAAGTCTTCAGGTGCAATATTGTTTCGAAATTTAACATACCTGAAGTCAGTCAAAGTCTACTATAAGTATTTCAAATTTCCGTAAGACCAACATCAGGAATGCAAACTGTTTGGAATCTATCAACTTTACATATAGAACATGTTGGTATTAAAACACAGAAAATTAATCAGACAATCTGACAATATTAAAATATATAGGAGGTCCGCCCATATACAGTATTTCGAACTTACTTAAGAAAAACATGGAGATGAATTGAAAAACTTCAAATTATTTGGAATCTTTTAGCTTTAGGTATAGGACATACTTATATGAAAACACAGAAAATTAAGCAGCGAATTCGACCAAACCAAAATATACAGGGAGTTCTGTTCGAAATAGTTAACATATCGGAGTTTGAAGAACTGTTTTTTCCAATATCTGTAGCAAACGTCCTCTATATTATTTCTCAATGAATATACAAAAAAATGTCAAATTCTATTTCCTAGTAGATCTTTTAGTTCGTAGTAGTAGTGACATGTGTTTTACAGAGCGGTTGTAGTCATACAACAGTAATGTAGAGCTTACCAGGTCGCAGTATAGATGGATGACATCTTCGGTAGTGACCATGAGTGAACCGTGCCATTGATCACAAATGCGCAACCGACACCAGTATCTGTTTCTTATCCATCAGTAAATATAGTTGTCATATTGGGGTACAATTAAAGTATATTTCTGAAGTGTGCATGTATTACTAGATATTCCCATGGAGGTATTTCTCTTAGTAATGGCAATACATGCGGCCACAGCTATTCTTGTCTGGAATTTAGTATCTCATGTATTCTAGCCCTTAATGACATTGTTACGGTTGGTCTGCGAGTGTAAACTTGGAGGTTGCTTCCGAAGTGTATATCACGATTTTTATGATTGAGGAGAGATTTGGTTTTCGCTGCATTGTTTAGTGAGAGCCTTTTTCTACGTATGTAAAATATGTATACAAAATTATAATATAACTAAAATCTAACTCACTTTAAATAACTTTTATTTTTAACTTTTTTCCGTATCTCATATAGTTTCTGAGATAAGTTAGTGCGCTATCTTACGTGCCTCACCCTGTACAAGTGATAATATTTGTTAATATTCGTCACAGTAATCACCTTTAGCATTTGGCTGTCCAATGTATTTATATGCTTATACCGAATAAATACATTTTTGTATTGTATTGTATTGTATTTACACACTTATTACACTGGCATTCCCCTTCGTGGTAAGCCCCTGGAAAGCCTCGACGAGAACCTTGTTTAAAGTTGTTGTCACATTTTTTTTTTGATATAACTCTGTATGTTATCAGAACGGTTGCCTCGAGTTCATTCTTGATTCTCAGAAAAAGAAATAAGTCGGGCGGGGTGAGATTAGAACTATATTGCGGCTGCGATAATGTTGCCATGTTGTATTTCGCCAGGAACTCACTGGCGCGCAGAGCAGTGTGGCTTGGGGCATTTTTGTGATGCAGCACTCAGATGGCAGCGATGTTTTTTCGCACGCATAGAACCCTCTTTCTTGGGTTGCGTTTCCACCAGAGATGTGCTAGGAAAATTAGCGCAGCGGGGATGTGTAGCGGAACTGTGAACCGGTGAGGGTCTTTCCACCAGAGAGATGCTAGGAAGATGACCTGTGCGACGATGTGTGGCGGAGCCGTGTGAAACGCGGTGCAGATGAGCATTGCGAGGATGTACAGTGGGCTCCTTTCAGATTACCTGCGAGCGGGGTGCATCTACCCATTGTTGGCGTCTCAGTCAATGTTGCCAGATCTACCGTTTTACGGTATATCTGCCGTTTCAGCCCTCTGGCCACCGTTTTTCCTAAACATGCTGAACTACTAGACTTTGGGTACCTATAAAATTTCTTGGTGGCGAAATCTACAGTATATGCATTCGACGACCATACGATACATGCAATTTGACAAACAATGACATTCATCTGTCTTGTATTTCAAGGAACTTGCGAGATGCGACTGAGAAATGCTTTTTTGTCCTAACTCGATTTCTCAATATTATCATATGAGTGTGCAATTTTTTTGTTTGAATATATGTATATGTTTTCTATTGTTTTGTAAGGGATGGAATAGCCGAGATCGTAATATAGGAGATACAAATATACGTTTAGCTTTTAATATACAAGGTGCCACTATGTATGGAATATAGAATGCATATCAGTAAATAATGATTGTATAATTTTTTCAGTATTTTCCACGATACAGCAATATTCAGTTGTTTTTTTTTTAAGAAAACAAAAGAGGCTAATTTCACGCATAAGGTATGATTATTTGTGTTTTACATTTCATTCGTTACTATTTGTTGTACCTGCCTTACTTTTCTTCATTTCTAAAAAATACATTTTTACGTTAGTTTTATGTCACTAACTTTTCTGAAATTTATGAAGCATTGAATTGGTCTACTGAACTCTACTGAATTGAAAATCGAACTGGCAACCCTGATGCCTCGCTCACATTTCTAGCGCACATCTCTCGAAACACATTCCTAGCACACATTCCTCGCCAGCATGCCTTGTTTTGTACGTACAAAAACCTCGCTCCGCTAAGCCGCTTCCACCAGATCTGTGCTGAGCGAGCCGAGGTAATACAAGAGATTCCATTGTATCGTCCAGATCACGGATCATCGTTCACTCCTTCCTGGTCCTCCTTAAACTTACCCACCCGTCTTGAAACTTATGGATAGCTCAAAGCTATATCTCCATTGACTTTCTTAAACAGTGAGCGTTTTGGTAGCAGTTTTGTTCAGCGTTGATCAAAATTTATCGCCCAATGTTGTTTATTTGAATCAGCTATCGTGCGTTGTGATGAGCCTTCAAGACAAAGGTACACTGATTCAACGATGCTGACGCTCCGGAGGTTCAGGCAAGATGAATCCCAGTTTGGAACTACTTGTATTAGCTGTGCGTTCGAGCAACTACAATTTGCAGTCTGAGAACTGATTTTAAAATGGTGAAACATTTAAAAACGAAGATGCACCGATTAAAATTTGTCGTTTGTAGTTGATTTCTCCTCCACCACTGGCAAGAGTTCTAATAATGATACAGTGTTACCATTTCCTCACGGTAGTAATCCGATCACACAGTTCCATCAGAATCAAGTTCGTGTATTTTCCACGTTACACATTACAGAGTTATAATCAAATTCTTCTGTAGATATAAGACTCAAAGGTAACATTCGGATAGGTCTAAAAAGCACACGATGTCACCTAAATCAATTTTTTCAGCACAATGTAGAGTGTTTTATGAATGTAACAAATGTTTGAGTTTTCAAATCCCTCACTCGCCCCACCATTCCGATTTCACTGAAATCACGCGGCTAGACAGACAGATCGATAGACAGACAGACCGAAGGAAATGAATGAAATCATCATAATAAAATGACCAAAAAGCATATCACCTCAAAATCGAAAATTTTCGCAATCACAATACCTATTCGCTATAGGTGTGGCAAGTAACATGTAGCAAACCAAGTCGCTCAAAGACTTTGTTTCTTTTTACAATAGGCAAGGTAACATTTGGATGGACCTAAAAAAGTTTATTATGATGCCGCTAGGTCTCCCTTTCACAGGTCAAAGGGAAGCCTATTATGAATACAACAAAACTTTGAGTTTTACAATAACACCCCCCCCCCCCCCCACCACCGGTCAAATTTCACTGACACGATTTCTAAAAGTCATACCGTCACACCGTGTTGAAATTTCATTAAAATCAATTCAATAAATTCCATGTTATACAATACAGGATGATCTAAAGTCTAAGTTTCTGTAATAGGCAAGGCAATGTTCGGATGAACCTAAGAAAGTATATAACGCCGCTAGGTCCTTCTTTCACATGACAATAGACAGCCTATTATGAAGGCAACATATTTTTTAGCTTTACAATGCCCCACCATCAACCACCCCAATTTCAACCACACCAAAGAAAAATTAGAAAATGATCAGTCCCGAAATTTCTGAAGAAGAAGTTTGAGCTATTTTCATCCCCGCCACGGTAATAGTGCTCTATCAATATTTCATTAAAATCAATTCAATAATTTCCGTTACACAATACAGAATGATCTAAAGCGACACTCGTATGTACACTTAGAAAATTTCTGGTACTTTGGTTTCCGTAGCAGGCAAGGCAATGTTCGGATGGACCTAAAAATTTATATTATCCCGCTAGGTCTTTCTTTCACAGGACAATGTACAGCCAGTAGATATACAAGGAGAGTATCAGACCACTTGTCCCATAAGTTCCGAGACTCTCATATTTGGAGTCTTTGCGGGGGCCGTAGGTGCTGTAGGGGGCTCCGCATGTGTCCGTGGCATGTTTATGGGGCCCTGTGTATAATGGGGCCGTAAGGGGGCCCCAGATACAATCAGAAATTCGATAGATATACAAAGAAAATACGGGGCCACTTTTCCTAAAAGTTCCGAGACTCTCTCATTTGGAGCCTTTGGGGGGCCGTGGCATTGTAGGGGGCTCTGCATGTGTCCATGGGGCCCTGTGTGTGTGTGTGTGTTATGGGACCGTATGGGGCCCAGATACAATGAGAAATTTGATTCTTAATACCTTTCATCGGCGGCGCGCATTAGAAAAAATGGCGGAGCTGTCTCAGCAAGTGGGATGGGTGCTTCGCATGTGTCTGGGGCCCCCTCTCAGGGCTTTGCGTCCGGATGGGGCACACATTGTGGCTTTGAATTGTGTACGATTTCTTGTTCGAACAAGTTTTCGATAGTAGTAAAAATAAATAATGATTAATCTATCGGATGCACGCGGACTGAGGTATCTCAAAGGTCAAGTACGTCGTAATTTGTAGCGCAACGTCACACATATTAACAAGGACGACGTCGTCGTTTCAATGTTGCCATATTTACAGAGACGACAGCCAAGTTAATACCTTTCATTAGAAATTAGAAAAAATGGCGGACCTGTCTCAGCAAGTGGGATGGGTGCTTCGCATGTGTGTGGGGCCCCCTTTCAGCGCTTTGCGTCCGGATGGGGCACACATTGTGGCTTTGAATTATGTACGATTTTTTGTTCGAGCAAGTTTTCGATATTAGTAAAAATAGATAATGATTAATCTATCGGATGCACGCGCACTGAGGTATCTCAAAGGTCAAGTACGTTATAGGAAAAACAAGATTCTATACATTTACGTCATACCTTCATCGTAATTTGTAGCGCAACGTCACACATATTAACAAGGACGACGTCGTCGTGTCAATGTTGCCATATTTACAGAGACGACAGCCAAGTTAATACCTTTCATTAGAAATTAGAAAAAATGGCGGACCTGTCTCAGCAAGTGGGATGGGTGCTTCGCATGTAGGGGGGCCCCCTTTCAGCGCTTTGCGTCCAGGGGGACACACATTGTGGATTTGAATTGTTCTTATTCGAACAAGTTTTCGATAGTAGTAGAAATAAATGCAAGCGCACTGCGGTGATCTCAAAGGTCAAGTACGTTGTAGGAAAACAAGCTGATGCAATTACCGCACGCGATTGGAGCGAGGTTTCCATACATTTACGTCACACCTTGATTCGTCTGCGACGTGACGCGCGTGAGCCTGACCTAACCGAGAAAGAGAAAGCGGCAGCGTAAGGGATATTAATTGTTCTACAAATTATAAAATGGTGTTGGTATAAAAATTTTGAGTCAGAAGCAAAAGTAAGTTCCATCATGTGTGGTGTATCTGTCGATTACACAGAGTTTAACTCATTTGATAAGCGTCTAAGAACGTTTGGAAAAAACTGGTCTGGTTTTGCTGACCCTACCGAATTGGCATTGGCTGGATTTTTCTATCTGGGTTCACATGACATTTGTAAGACATTTTGTTGTGGAGTTGAAGTACACAGAGAATGTGTTTATGCTAAACGCATGCAGACACTTTTAGATAGAATAATGAGATCGAAGGATAACAGATATGAGAAAAGAGATGTTGGACTTATGAAAAAATGTTTTGTTTTACTTATCTCATGTTTTTGTTATGTCAAGCAAAATTGGATACTTTTATTAGCTTTATTTGCATTTCTCATACACTTTGTATGATGATGTATATAAATAAATCAAATAATGAATATCTACAAAGCTCTTTATTTACTCTGCACATAATATAATACATAGATAGCTAAGTGTTTGTATAATACATAAAACATCTTCTACTTGGTTCCATGTGAGTCATCCAAAGTCAGTGCTGCTAAACGCTGCAGTAATAGCTTCTTCTCTTCATAAAGCCTGATTGCATGTTTTAGATGTTTGATTTTTTCGATGTGTGCCAGAATAGCCACAGTATTTGTGAGTGTGGAAGAACATTTTGTATTTACCCCTGCTTTATCTAACATTGTCTTAATTTTACTATGGTATTACTGAGGCAGCAGTGACGATATGCTATCAGATAATTGCTTACAGTTTTTTAAAGCACACATATATATCCCAGGTGAATGATACAGACATTCAGGTATGCCAACCTTATATTTTATGTTCAGTCTCAGTGAATCATCAAAATTTTCCACGTTAATGATTTTCAACTTATAGTTGGTTATATAGCACTGTAACAAAGAAGTCAGTAATCGATGCTTTTGATGTCCACGAATGTAGATAAGGTCGACGTCGTTTATATGTAATTCTAACAGGTCACGTAAGTTGTCATATTCAATATTTCCACTGTTGTAAGTTAGACCATGATAGAAAGTATCTAACCACTTAACCTGTTTCTTTTCCTCCCCGCTCAGAGCACCAAAAGAAGTTGGTGGCTTAAGCATATATTGAGCTATTTGTTTTCCATTAGATATTGCAACTTCTTTTGCAATGAAACGATCACCTAATTTGTATCCCTGAATGTCTACGAATAATACCTTCATTTTTACCTATTGCAGCTATGACTATGAATAGCACTACCTAAGCGTAGAGTAACAGAAAGTGGACTGACTGATGTATTAATCAACAAGCTCATAATAAACGTCGCACAATTTCGCTTAGCGGAAGGTATTCCATGACGCAATCATGAATGATAATGCAATATGCTCGAGTATTACTAGGGAACCCTTTGTTGGCCTCCATTTCTAGCTTTACATCCACAGTTGATGATTTTAAATGTTCACTTCTTCGAGAACAATCTATAACAAAAACTGCACGATCATGAAACGTTGAGTAATTAATGAGGGAATGATGATTGTTGGTATTTAAGAACGCATTAGCGAATTGTGAATAAGCAAAATGGGCCTCAACATATTTTTTGGTTTCAAAGTTAAGTTTCATGTCTTCATGCGGATAATAATCTGAATTTATCATTAACTTCAAATTTGAAATATTTGCATTATCTAAAACTTGTTTATTGGAAGTAGGGTTATCTTTTCGATTAGTCTGAAATGCAACTATGACATATCTAGGTGCTTCTACAGCACTGCTTGTTTTGACAGACCAAATTGACTTTGTAGCATTTTCGGGTAATGCAGGCAGTTCATGTAATTCCCATCGACGGTATGCCATGAGAATAGGTGTATCTTTTTTGAGTTTTGACAGCATATCTAACTTCAGCGAATCACTGAGGAAAATATGCTTCACTTTCAGTTCTAGACAATTAATCGTAATTTTAGCTGTGGTTGACGCACCTGAAACTTCATTTGAAGTTATTTTGATACAATTATTGTCATGCTTTGCTCGTACTAAACGTAAGGTTTGTCTACCGAACATTGGTTTTTGGTAATCTATGAAAAAACCAAATATATGCCAAAGAGGAATTCTCATTGAAAATGTAAAATCTTCATTTAAAATTGCTCCTGATGGGTAATTCCATCCGGCAATTGAAAGATGCTGAGATGTATGTGGTTCGTAACATAAATACCCCCTTATCATACTAACAATACCCGGATCACGTACTCTATCAATTTCTTTGCCATTCATATCATAAGATATGGAATCGAATAGAAATAAGCCAGCATTATTAACTAACTCAACTGTCCCACTACCTGTTTTTGTTATCGTTCCCTCTATATAGATGGCGGCATCATGCATTGACAACCATGCATCTTGTTGATTTATGGTAATTTCCACCTGATCGCTGTATTCAAATGACTTAACGAATGGATAGTATGTTCTAATGTCTTCTCTGACAATAGAATCATCAAACTTGGGACTTTGGAAGATGTTGTGTATTAATGACATTATATCCTAATGATTTCAAAAATAAAATGTTGTCGGATGTAAGTTGATGTAACCTTTGCCGATGCTGCTTATACCGTGACTGACGATAGACTGAAGCTGCTTGATTAGATATATTTGTCTTATAGAAATAGTTATCGAAAACAAGAACCATCTTACAGCTTTTTTAGTTCTAATCGTATGATTATCTCTTCTCCTTGAAAATTTACCAAATTGCCGTCTTGATCCAAAACTGTGACTGTTATATTATCAATGAAATTTCTGACAGTTACTGGTAAATATGTTAAATTTCTTGGCTGAATGTCGATTGCGTAACCCGCATCCACACCTATTGAAAACTCGAAGATGGTGTGTGATGGTTTTTGGTTATAGTAAGCACCTGACGTAAGATTACAATCAATATGTACTGTAACAACTTTGACTATTCGAACTGGCAAATCTGACGAGTGTACAACTTTTGGTTCCAATACCTTTCTCGAGAAACCAAGAATTCTTCCTATACTGTCTTCAGGACGGAAATCAACACTGAATTGATCACTAAATATTTCACACTTTAGTGTATTATTATTTGGTTTGAGAGAGAAAAGTGGTTTTGTGGGTTCTTTATGTACAAGGTTCCCGTATGACGATTTAGATTTACTTACTGCCTGATTAATATATTTTTCTATATCCGTAATTTCGTACAGACCAGTTGGTATTGTAATAACGTCTGCTTCACCTTGTTGCTGATAATAAAATTTATTACCATCCCCTTCTTGGATGTTTGGAATGCTATTATAGGAATGAAAGCCAATCAGAGCAATACCATACAATGCGTCAGGATCTAATTCGATAGGATTATAAAAGTCTATGCTAAGCGTTGATGAGCGCCCTTTCAGAGAGAAAAGCTGAGACATAATGATACAGGAACTCAATTTCACGGTATTTTATATAAAAACTGTAAGCATAAATGTCCACAATTTGTTTGATTGAAGTTTTGATACCGTTTGCTGTTATATAATATTTTTACATGTTTACCCAAATATTGAACAAGTTCTTGTGGAGGCTTTAGCTGTCCAAAACTATCGAAATATGTAACATTTTGCCCCTGTTTTGCGTAAGCTACCCAATGCGTACCGACTCCGGAATTTGTATCAAGATTGACTATAGCTCTTTCATTTTTATGAGGTGCTTTCGGTAATCCGTCTCGCATGAATACACCACGAAAATGTTTAATCTGTAGTACTTTAGCAAACTTTAACAGATCTCGATCGGTTAATGCTTTATTGGGCAGCTTTATTGGTAGTTTTTTGAAGATTGTTTTTTCAAATATAATCCATGTCCACGTTGTTGTGTCCCTTTATCCAAAAATAAGCCCATGCCGCCACGAGAATTTTTTCTCAAGTATAAGCCAGAACCTTTTTTACCTAGAGCAATAGCTTCTATTGTTTTATTATGTCGTTCAGCTTCCTCTAACTGCTTTCTAGCATTTTTCGCATCAATTGCTGTTCGTGCTACCGCAGCAGCACCTCCTGTCAAACTTTCGAGTGCACTAAGTGCTCCTAAAATTGGTAATAATGGTAAAACACCTCCTGTCTTTGGTACTGGTATGAGTCTAGGAACCTTAACTTTTTTTCTCCCACCTACATGCTTAATTGCTATACGTGCCGCGCGTAACGCTGCCAAAGCGGAGTGTTTCAAGTGACTTTTGGTATTATCAATACCTGCACCTTGTTTAGTTGGTACTTTGATTTTTTGTAAAATATCTCGATGAAAAGATATTAACCGTTGTTTACGTTTATTACTGACACCCATCCCTAATTTATGTTTTGCTTTCATCGTTTTGGCTACTAAATAAGCTGCTGCCTTTTCTACGTTTTTGTTCTTGACTGTTGAACATCAGACTAGAGACTGAGGTTTCATAATGTCACTGCTAATATATATAAGATGAAGAGCTAATATTATCTCCTATTTGGTAGCGAGATGCGCTTCGTACAACAACCAACTATGCTTTCCATAGAAAATTTGGATGATTTAGATACTAATATAACGATGTCACCAAGACAAAAACATGGTAAACTATTACCTAATTCCATCAGAGCCGCGATTTGCGGTTCAAGCGGGTCAGGAAAGACCAATATTATGTTAAGTTTAATATTTAGTCCTAACGGTCTGAAATTTAAAAACATATATGTCTACAGCAGGTCTTTATATCAACCAAAATATCAGTTATTACAAGAAGTGCTTAATAAGGTGAGGGAAATAAAATATTTTCCCTTTAATGACAATGAGGATGCCATCGTAGATCCATCGGAAGCTCTTAATGATTCAGTCTTCATATTTGATGATATAGCATGTGAGAAACAAAACAAAATAAGAGACTATTTTTCTAGAGGGAGACATCGTCAGATCGATAGTTTCTACTTATGTCAAACATACTCCAAAATTCCTAAGCAACTTGTGAGAGACAACTGTAACATTATTGTTCTATTTAAGCAAGACGATGTTAATTTACGTCACGTGTTTGAAGAACACGTAACGATTGATATGGATTACGATAAATTTAAAGAAATGTGTTCCGAGTGTTGGAAAGACAAGTATGGATGCATAGTTATAGTGAAGGATTTTAACCTTAAAGATGGTCGGTATCGTAAGGGTTTTGATCAGTATATAAGGATATAAACCATTCACATTCATATCATTACTATTGTTCCATTTAAGTGTTAAACATCTCATCCTTCATGGATACCATTAATCGTAAACGAAAAATTCAACAGCTCGCTAAGGATATTCGCAAAAAATATTTAGCCCTGAAGTTAGGTAGAACTGAGGAAGATGTTGCATTAGAGCGAATTTATAAACCAATTGTAGAACCTCTGAAACAGATCGTTCTCGGCCCCCATCAAGTCAACCCATGCCACCGGAAACAAAAATCAAAATACAACCGAAATATTCACCCAAACGTGAAGAACAATCATCAGTCGTACCATTTCAGCCGATGGAAGAGATAGCATCAACAAAACATGACCTTAGTGATGATACTTTTGATGCAGACATCACTCCACCTTCGGCATCTTTTCTTTCCGAAAATATTTCTAGTGCAGCAATTGATGATTACGTTGACCAGTACCCAGAAATCTCACAAAAATATGTAACTGAATATTGGCAAGCAGATGATAAAATTGATAAAGTTTACGGACCTGTTTATGATATTTCCAATTCATCATGGCGATTAGGTAAACAACGCATTGATTTCGATCGTCGTACTGGTAATATTTTGATTAAAGGCAATCAGTACAAAGGAACACCGGGGGTCTATCAGCTAATATTTTACTCGGACCCGTCGTTTAATGATGAAGACTTAACTGCATACAAGCAAATTCTCGATGAAACAAATGTTCATAAAGATACCGTAGGTCGTTTAAAGCATTCCGGTACATACAAATACAAAGAAATAATTAAGCCCTTATTCAGACCAAGAAGTCGATCCTTATCAAATCCGCAACAATTAGGACGTGGACTTTCACCTCCTACTAACATGGTATATAACACAAATTCTATTGATTACGTATATTGGGATGATGCAAACGAGCTGATTCAAAGATTAAGATTACTGATGGCTTCCAAAAACGCTGGAAATACTTCAGTAGATAATGAAATTATAAACATTTTGAATGAACTGCGTGAATGTGGCATCATTATTGATTAGGTTATGATAAAATAACTGGGTATATTACTAGCAATGGCAGTATCATTATGAGCGTTGATAAATTTGGTCGTGTTGCTGTAACACAGCGACAAATTCAAGAGCCAGTCTCTTTCCACTCCACACGACGGGGTTTCTTGTTAACTAATGATGGTGATATTGATATTGAAAATCTAACATTAACTAATGTGAAAGAGCCAAAAAACTTAGGAGATGCTGCTACCAAAAAGTATGTAGATAACCAAACAGACAACTTGAATGAAAAATTCACACAATTCGAAACTAGGTTTGCAAGTTTGGAATCTAATACAAAGAAACAAATAGGTCAGTACGCATTAAGGTTAGATGATTTTTTTTTCAAAATCGACAACCAGCTCAAGAAATTGACAACGAAAGACGGTAATATTGACAAAGGTATTGACGATCTGAAGACAAAAATAAGTGTGATCGAATCTCAGACGAAAATGTTTACAGATCATCTTCTTGATGTTGCAAAACATGTAGATGCAAAATTCAATGATATAGACCAAAAATCAAAGTTAACAGATGACCTGATGTCAAAAATTAGTGTTATCGAATCTCAGACGAAAATATTTAAGGATCATCTTATTGATGTTGCAACGCATGTAGATGCAAAATTCAATGACATAGAAAAGGCTCATCAAGATTTAAAGTTAAAATATGACACAATACATGCAAAACTCAATGAAACTGGTAACATTTAAAATATGTCTAACTTACTACATATTATATTGATAACTAGATTTTCCATCTACTCATTAATGCCTAGATCATCATGAGAGCAGTTCATTCCAAAGAAAAGCTTCAGCTAATAAAAGAGTTACATAAGCCGGCAAGAAAAAATTTTAACCGAAGACGCACCATTATAAAAGGTCTTGATGAAACATGGCAATCTGACTTAATTGAAATGCAAAACTATTCCAAAATTAATAAAAATTACCGCTATATATTGTTGGTAATCGATACATTTTCTAAATTCATATGGACAAGACCATTAAAGAGTAAAAAAGGGGATGGTGTAACTAAGGCGTTCAAAGATATAATTGAGGATGGCAGGGTACCCAAAAACTTACAAACAGATCAAGGTAAAGAGTACTATAATAGTGAATTCAAAGGACTAATGAAAAAACTGAACATCAATCACTATAGTACTTATAGTATCAAAAAAGCAGCAATTGCAGAAAGAGCTATACGAACGATCAAGGAGAAACTTTATAAATATTTCAGTTTGAATGGTTCGTATAACTGGATTAATATAGTACAAGATGTAGTTGATGAATATAATCACCAAAAACATCGAACAACAAAGATGCGTCCATGCGATATCAACAAAAATAACCAGAGTTCCGTACTAATCAAGTCCTATAATCGTATAAAAATGATTGGTATGCGTAAATTTGAAATTGGAGACATGGTAAGGATAAGTAAGGCAAAACAATTATTTTCGAAGGGATACACTCCAAATTGGAGCACGGAAATATTCAAAATTGTTAAAGTTCAATTAACAAATCCAACAACTTATATATTAGAGGATATGACGGGAGCACCAATACTCGGAAGTTTTTATGAGCATGAACTTCAAAAAACGGAAGTGCCAGACGTTTACTTGGTAGAAAAAGTATTACGTCGCAAAGGCGGAAAGGTCTACGTAAAATGGTATGGGCTAGATAAATCACATAATAGTTGGATAGATGGCAGTAATCGCTTATGAGTCAAAGTAGTATAAGCTGTTAAAATATACACGTTAACTCAGTATCGTCAAAGATGTCGTCTGAAGAAGAATCACCTCACTTCTCTGATGATGATGCGGTTGATACCTATTACTGGCAACAAATAGATAACTTTCTCGAACGTTATAAGGTACAAATTCTCTGCGAAAAACTTCCTTACCTGTTAGGAACAGATTATGATGTCGCTGACTCCAGTCCGTTGTACATTCATTGTGGGTTGAGTGTAGCCAGGGTTTTCACACCAGCAGTAAAATTAATCAACAAATCTAACAAGGACTTCAACATTTCGTTCAGTGCATACGAATGGAATCAGTTTATTCAAGAATTAGGACGTATGAAGATAGAATATTTAGACAATCCTGAATCAACAACCATATCTACTTCTGGATGTTGTGAAAATTCTGTATCAATAACAAGTGCTGAAGACATAAAAGTTTGTAAGTCTTCATTTCTAGATTGTAAAGTATTGAAAGTGTTCAAGAATACATTAAACACTGTGACAAGTTTTTATTTGAATTCCTCTATAGTAAGTGATATAATTCAAACTGACGAACATGTAATCAATTTTAAAATCAACATGTTATGTAAACTTAATTTTTCGCATTTTTATAATAACTTTTTAGATCTAAGTGCAAAAGTTGTGTTACAAACCCAAAATCACATTGAAAATGCCGAGGAATGTACAATTACTTCTTTCTGCGATGTATTAGACGATAGTATAGAAAGCTATTGTATTAGAGAATATTTCTTTTATTATAAAGATCGTATGTTGGAAGACTTGCGTAAGAGAATAATGTTAGATATTAGATAATTCATTAAAAGAGTTAAGCCCATCTAATCGTTTTATTTCGGAATACATCAAAAACCCAGTTGTTACTCTCCATACATTTATTGATAAATATATCATCTGACATTACATTTCAAAAATATAATATACACAATTTTTATATCAGTTCAGTCTACTAAAACTACGATATGGATAATGTATATCATATAAATCGTTTACACATTTTTTTTTGTCTTTTGATTATAAATAAAGTTTCCATAAATGTATTTTGATTCCACAAGTTTTTCGATTTCAACATTTTATTGTTCCTAAAAGTATATAATCTTAGATATCCATAATGCTATGATGTCCCCAAGGTAGAGTATCATATGAATTGGGTACTAAATATCTTTTATCATCAAAAGGACTTAACGCGACTTTTTCCTGATTTATGCTGAAAACCTTATGAGCATAAGATCGAATGGAACATTGGGATTCTGACTTTTCAGTTTTATTTTGCAAGCAGTGTAAGTAATCTTCAAAACAGATTTTATTTTTTATAATGTTTGACTTTATACCCTTTGACTTTTTAACACATCTTTTTCTTTCACCTTCTACTAAAAAAGTGTACTGCTTTGATCGCAAACCTACAAAATAAGTCACTATTGCTCCGTTGTTTTCGTCCTTCATTAGTCCAGGAACTTTTTTGTTTAGTAATTGTATACCGTAAATATTATCAGGAGGATAACCGCTTGTATCAAACATATGACTATCTTTTTTAATTAAATCTATATAAACGTCCTTACAGTGGATCTCATACAGGAGGGAATCAGTGTCCATATAAAGGGCCTTACATGACCCTAAAGGGAATTTTTTCATCATATACTTATAATGGAAGTCATACAAACAAATCTTAGAAATATCAAGAATGGCCATACCTATGTACAGTGGTTTATTGAATACTATCTCTGTTTTGTTCATTTCTATAGCTACTAAATTTTCATCGAAAATCATTCTGCTGTAAAAGTTTGGGCTTGCTATTAAATTCCGAGCTCCGTATCGACCCCCCCACTTATTTACTAATTTTACGATGCGATGCTTACGAATGTTCTCCATTGTCTTACCGTAAATGGAATTAATCATTAATTTGGTCTGAGTTTCCTCAAATTTAGATTTTGCTCTTTGACGTAATTCAGTATTGAAATCAATGTATGGTTTAAGCCAAGCTGACTGTTTAAATTTTAGAACTCGATGAATTTTTGTGACAATTAGACCATTTTCCAAAGCCTGTTTCAAGAGTCTATAATGGATTATGTATTTAGATTTGTCATAAAGGGTTGTCATTAACTTTGGTAATTTTGAACCAGGAGGTACACGATGTTCTGGGCACAAAGGAAAGTCGCTGTGAGCATTATGCAATGATTTTGGATATAGAATGTCAACTGAAAGTATATATCCTATCTCACTATCGTCAGGTATAGTAGTTACATCAATGTCCGTATCTACCCATTCAAAGCCTCCATATGGAAGGTAATCTGACATAGAATGACCATACATGTTATTTATATCTGTGTAAAGAATGTATTTTGATAATTGACTTGGGTCATAGTTAGTCATATAATGATTATTTGCCTTCGAAAATCTACCACAGCATTGACTTATCCCACCTCTTATTCCCGATTCAATAAATAATAATTGATCAACATCTTTCATAATATCCAATTTACATTTAGTATATTTTAACATACATGACCATGTATACCCTGGTAAAGTATAATACCATGCAGGATCTAGACCATACGTTTTATGAGCATTTGAGCGAAAATGCTCGAAAACATCGGCTAACAATAAAATATCAGTTTTCATATAGATGTCCGAATAATCGCCAATATTTTTACAATTAAACATTTGCCAAACTTTACTAGCTCGCTCATACTGCTCCACTGATACATTGCTATCATTTAGTTTATTATAAAAGGCTATGAGAGGTGGTAAACTAGTCTCTTCTAATTTACTTAGAGATGTAATATAATCATAAGGAAAAATACCTTTTTTGGTTAATAAATGGAATGTCTCATCATCTGCATGATGAAACTGTGTTTTCAAAATGCGTAAGTTTTCTGCACCGAGTAATTCTACTAATGTATCTAAAGATGTTCCAAGGAATCGGAAGGAATCTATGAATCTGAATTTAACATTTGACTTTGTATTTGTATAGACAGTGAAAGAGATATATTTTTCCTTATTT
Source organism: Callosobruchus maculatus (assembly GCA_951848785.1). Taxonomy (NCBI): domain Eukaryota; kingdom Metazoa; phylum Arthropoda; class Insecta; order Coleoptera; family Chrysomelidae; genus Callosobruchus; species Callosobruchus maculatus. The sequence goes on along the minus strand of CATOUR010000026.1, from coordinate 8,798,401 downwards.
ATTGGTAGCAACGTTATCCTATTGTTCCGGGCGATTTCTCGTAAAATGAAATGACTGTCGTAACCAGAAAAGTTATGGAAAACAACTGGAACCACGAATATATTTTTATAATTCAAGTTACAAGTAGAATGTGCGAAGCCACGAAAGTCGCCAGTGAAGTGATTGTGATCACGAACTATTTCGTCAACCCCTGTACGCAACTTCTTTTCGCATATATGACAATAAGAATTATCACCAACGTCCTTCAAATCTATTTGAACATTTAGCGGTTCTACATGTTTTAGCATTGACTCAACCAAGTCTGCTATCTGTTCTATTTCTTCAACAAACCACTGCATACAGTCCAGACCTCTATAACTCTTAAAAAAAGAAAGTGAATAATCATAATCACATTTAAAGTAAAATCCACAACTATACACCTCATGCTTTTGATATTTGGTGGTTTTGGATGAATTTTGTTTATCACTGAATGGAACTAACAGTGACTCAAAATCAGAATAAATAACAAACGGGGTCTTTTCTTTGTATCGAAAATCCTTAAATTGAACGGATGGTTCTGATGGAAATAATACTTTACACTTGTTTTGTCGTTCACAATATTCTGCATGTTGATTTAATTTTTCCGTGCTTCGAAAATAATTTAAGCACCTGTCACAAATAAACAACTTTCCATTATGCTTATTTGTTCGTTTATGAACTAGCGCAGATAAATTTTTCACCCAAACATAATGAAAACTGAAATGAGCTTTATCCTCATAGTCACCACTTTCATTATCACTCTCAGGTGGTACTTCATAATCCTTCAGCTTGGGATAATATATATCTTGAATCAATAAGAGATTCACATGTTTATTCCTCTTACAAGTTGTTAATCTAACTGGTACGGTTTGATAAAAATATTTAGTTTTTTTCTTATTTTCAACTAATTCCAATCCAAATACGTTCACAGAGATGTCATTCAGCTTCTCAAATTTGTGAATGTTATTTAATTGCATGGGCATATCTAAATGTTCTAAATTCAAAACAGATTTTGGATTTGGATAAGAACTTGTACGATCAGCATGTTTACTAGTACAATATAAAGCTGATACAATAGCCCATGCAAAGCATAAATTATCGTTATTTTTTACATTAATACAAGCTCGTTTACGCTTTATCTCTATAGGAAGCTCAATGTATGACGAACCACCTGAAATAACATCAACTTTGTTGAAATTTACTTCCAACGATATATATCTAACCCCCACCCTGAATCACGTTCTTGAAATTCTGATAGTTTATTTAAAATTTTGTCAGTGACATACTCGTGAAACCAGTTCTCCAAGTCTGTACTAATATCTATCGTATGATTTTTGGTATTGAAATATTTGAAATCTGATATCTCAACACCCTTCGACTTTTTTACAAATTCACCACAAAAATTAGTATTTATTTTCAACAGTGGCATCACCTTCAACGCATTTTTAATACGTCTACGGATTAACAAAAACGCTTCATCCAAAAACTGAAAAATGTCTTTATGTTTAAGATTAAATACTACTCCAGACCTCACTCTACTTGCAAACGCTGAATTAATATCTTCCCACTTCACTTTATGAATTTTAACGCCTTTTGATATTCCAGTTCCTGAATGATTATTTTTTAATAAATGTATGAATCTCTTCAGATGGCATATGCTTGTATGTAATGACTTCAGAGCATTATGACTTATATTACTGTACTTTACAGCTTTATAGAAAATTTTTAAGTGACCATTTGCTAATCGTATCCAGTGCTCTCTATCTGAAATAGATGATGGACTTTTAACCAAATGATCACATGCTTGCTTAAATAAGCGAACAATATCTTTACTCGTGTCAGCAATGGGTTCTGAAAGATCCATTATACTCTACCTTGAAGATATATGTAATACAAGTACACTATATCCTAAATCTAGGTTTAACAAGTATACGCCAAAACTAACCAAATTATATTTTTTCAATCTTAAATTGTTGCATCTGGTGACCATTCGCTGTTCGAAGTTTACCCAAATACACTAGGGCGTAGTCACCTCCGGAAAACTTTTCCAAGTGGTCCCTGAATGTACTGGTTGTTCTGTTTGGTAGAAAGACAACGTTAGAGCCTAGATCAACCAAGGGACACTCGCCGTATCGACCTTCTATAATCTGAATGCCCAAGATTTTGTACTTGGTATTTAGTGATAGGTCTTGTAGGGGAATCCTTGGCTTTCCAACGGTAACTGCGTTAATTTTATCTAGGTCCATCTGAATCCAAAGAAAACAAAAATTATTTAATCATGCGTTATACGAAACCAAACAAACAAAATTCAAATTGATCTATTTTAAAAATATACATTCAATAAAGTTTTATGAAACTAGCATCAGATAAGTTTGAAGCAGACAATTTTTTATTCATTTAGTCAGATTCATTCTATAATAAACAGGATTAGAAGAACACGGTGTTTGTTGAACAAATCTAATTCATTTAAGAATCAAAATAAAATAGAATTTTTTATACATCAGGACTAGTGAAACTGAATGCCTTCTAGTTTCTTCTACAAAAAGATTACTAAAAACGTCCATACCAAAAAACACTTCTCAACCAAATATTCTTATTATAACTGAATCGATAAAAAATAAATATTTTCATAAAACAAACATTTGAAATACAAAAAACACTTACACACTTACGTTTATCAATTTCCGGATCTCACGTTTGCGACATACACTTTCATAGACGACGGTACTACTCTTAGTACGAACGGCCAGTTGTTTACACAAACTGAGTTGAAGCAGAGCTCTTTTATAATCAAGGTGTGACGTAAATGTATGGAAACCTCGCTCCAATCGCGTGCGGTAATTGCATCAGCTTGTTTTCCTACAACGTACTTGACCTTTGAGATCACCGCAGTGCGCTTGCATTTATTTCTACTACTATCGAAAACTTGTTCGAATAAGAACAATTCAAATCCACAATGTGTGTCCCCCTGGACGCAAAGCGCTGAAAGGGGGCCCCCCTACATGCGAAGCACCCATCCCACTTGCTGAGACAGGTCCGCCATTTTTTCTAATTTCTAATGAAAGGTATTAACTTGGCTGTCGTCTCTGTAAATATGGCAACATTGACACGACGACGTCGTCCTTGTTAATATGTGTGACGTTGCGCTACAAATTACGATGAAGGTATGACGTAAATGTATAGAATCTTGTTTTTCCTATAACGTACTTGACCTTTGAGATACCTCAGTGCGCGTGCATCCGATAGATTAATCATTATCTATTTTTACTAATATCGAAAACTTGTTCGAACAAGAAATCGTACATAATTCAAAGCCACAATGTGTGCCCCATCCGGACGCAAAGCCCTGAGAGGGGGCCCCAGACACATGCGAAGCACCCATCCCACTTGCTGAGACAGGTCCGCCATTTTTTCTAATTTCTAATGAAAGGTATTAACTTGGCTGTCGTCTCTGTAAATATGGCAATATTGAAACGACGACGTCGTCCTTGTTAATATGTGTGACGTTGCGCTACAAATTACGACGTACTTGACCTTTGAGATACCTCAGTCCGCGTGCATCCGATAGATTAATCATTATTTATTTTTACTACTATCGAAAACTTGTTCGAACAAGAAATCGTACACAATTCAAAGCCACAATGTGTGCCCCATCCGGACGCAAAGCCCTGAGAGGGGGCCCCAGACACATGCGAAGCACCCATCCCACTTGCTGAGACAGGTCCGCCATTTTTTCTAATGCGCGCCGTCGATGAAAGGTATTAAGAATCAAATTTCTCATTGTATCTGGGCCCCATACGGTCCCATTACACACACACACAGGGCCCCATGGACACATGCAGAGCCCCCTACAATGCCACGGCCCCCCAAAGGCTCCAAATGAGAGAGTCTCGGAACTTTTAGGAAAAGTGGCCCCGTATTTTCTTTGTATATCTATCGAATTTCTGATTGTATCTGGAGCCCCCTTACGGCTCCATTAAACACAGGGCCCCATACACATGCCACGGACACATGCGGAGCCCCCTACAGCACCTACGGCCCCCGCAAAGACTCCAAATATGAGAGTCTCGGAACTTATGGGACAAGTGGTCTGATACTCTCCTTGTATATCTACTACAGCTCATTATAAATACAACAAATTTTTCTGCTTTACAACCCAAGAAAGTAGAAAATCGTCAGAAAATACTATAATACATAAAACTCTGAGGAATATTTATATATTGTAAATTGTTTGTTTTTGCTGATTAGTCCGCTGCCTATAGATCGATTTTCGAAATTATAACAGCATTGCCTACTACGACCCCACAGTATATCGTCACTCAAATTTCTTCGCAATCTATGCAGCGGTTACTGAGATTAGGAAGAGAAAAAGACGCCAATAGATAGAGACCGACAGATAGACCGATAGTCAGACCGACAGAGAAACTGACAGACCGACCAACAGGCAGACAGACCTACGGAAATGACGTGGATTTTTGTTATGCAGATATCCTAAAACGCCCAAAAAGCGTATTACCTCGAGATCGAAAATGTTCGGGATCACAATACTCCCCTCACCTATCGGTGTGGGAAGTAAAAACACACTAGACGAAGCGAAAGGTATTGTTTTGTGCAAACACTATTTTTTCATGGTTTTCAGGTCATGCAACGTACTTCGAGATATTGCAGACCAATTTGACATAACCATAAATTGTTTGTTCTATCATAATAAAAATAGCTCATGTACCTATGTTACATCGATACAGCTATCTTGTTGTTGTTACTTATACACTGTGTCCCAGGACGGATCCAGAAAGCTTTAAGGAATTATTATTGGCACCGACGTATGTTGTTATATATCAGTCCGTAATAGTTAAAAAGTTGAAATTTTGTTAATTGGATTGGAAATTCGTTGAAAAAATGTATATGGCCGCTTTAAGGGTCTAGGGTATAGCGTGTTGAAGTGAAAATCCAAGAAAATACGTATTCCCGTGTTAGCCTGGAGGTGTGGTCGCCTGTTCCCTTTCTCCAGTGTGTATGTCTAAGATGAGGGAAGGTAAGTCCAGAAGTCGAAAGGTAAGGTCAAAAGGTAAGCTCCGAAGGTCGCCATAAAAATAAATTTCGCATTTTGAAGCTATCTTTAAACTTACGGTAATGATTCAAAGAGCAAATCGAAGAAGAAAGCTGGCGTTATGTCACTTTGGTGGCCTTATTTTGATGTCGTACTTGGTTGTTAATTTACACATTTGAAGAATGTATGAATTTGGATTGCGAGTTTTTTTGCACACTAAAGAAGTTTTTGGAAAAAATTGCTTTGAGATGTGATTCATTGATTAAAGTCTTAACTATCGCCTTCTGAAATACTGTTTATGTAGTTTGAAAAACAAGTGAGTCCTGTTCGAAGTGGGAGTCCGTGTTTTACATGGCAAATACATATGTATAAATGTGTGTACCCATGCCCCTTAACGCCGAAGGAACCATATTTGTTATTGGACTTCTTATAGTTGAAGTAAACAGTCGACAAAAATATGAAAAGGGCTGTGTTATAACTCTTGTAAATGGCTGTCTTCATTTTTTGCTAAAGAAGTAAATAATAAAGTCCCATCCAGTAAGATGGACCACACACGTTTCAATTATATTTACAATAAAACTGCAAAACCTGGTTTCTCTGTAACAAATTCCAATTTAAGAATATCTCCTTTTGATCTAGACCTCACATTCCTAAACCTAAGTGCAATTTCTATTTTCGGGATTAGAGGTATATGTACTTTCATTAGATGTCTCAACCAGGTGCTGACTGCATCCACCTGCTGGCAAAATAAGTCTTCAGCACATTATTTTATGTACCGCCTTTTGAAATTTTCAAAGCTAAACTTTCAATCGCTCGTATAACATTTTCTTCTCCAGCAGAACAAAAGACCATGCTACATATATATCTAGCAATTCCCAACAAAGAGCATTTTATAGAACTTTTACCATACATACCCGAAAGCCAATAAACGGAAAAGATACATTCTGAAAATTCAGGAGTCCTTGTCATAGAAATTTCTCAATATTTACGGAACGTTTAACATTTTTCCAACATTTCACTGCTTTTACGGCTTATGTGAGTTATCTGTAATATATGTAGTTGCTGCCGGTGGAATAAGCAGCCAGTTTTTATTGTTGAGATCGGCGGCAGTTAAAAATGAGGGTTAGCCTTGCAAAAAGAACCTCGCTTTATGTCGATTTTTGGTTTTGTGCCAATAGTCTAGACAACTCATCCTATATCACAGTATAGTGATGGGGAAACGAAGCCAAGCAAGTAGGATACCTTGTTGGTTTTATACAGTGCTTTTCTTTAACGTCCCCCCCCTTTTATTTTTTGAACGAGCCGCCGAGCCGCCATCTTGAAAAAAATCAAATTGAAATGGTGGGTCTTGTGACACATCTTTTTAATGCTCCTGACGAATTCTTCACAACTCTAGAATATGAAGTCAATATCTTCATCTCTCACAAAATTGGGGACGTTTAATAATTACCTGAGACAAACACGTTAATATCGATATTTACCTTTTATTTTGTGAACGGGTCAACTGAAAAAATTGAAACTTGGGATAATGAAATTGAAAATTGACAGATGAAACTTTCAAGGTGGCGGCTCGGCGTCATCTTGAAAAAAAATCAAATTGAAAGGGAGGTCTTCTGACATATTTTTGAAGCTCCCGATAAATACTTAATATACAGTATACTTTCACCCAGTACAAAATGGCGGAATATTTAATAATTTGCTGAATACATTATTAAAAAAACATCATCGAGCTGTTGGTTCTTGGGCTGTCCGGCCGGCTTCGACACGCCTTGGCGTCCGCGCGCTTCGCTGCTTGACGCTTCGCGAACACGAGTGGTCGGCATCCTCAGAAGCTGATGTCACCTGTTCGGCGTATTCCGAGAGACTAAAACCGTGTCACAGGTCCTGCACCAATATTCCCCGGATTAGGGGGGGGGGCGACTGCGCTGTGCAGCGCGGATGCCTGTGGAACTCCTGCGCCTCCCAGAAACTTTGCGTCTCTAAAGACGGGTATCCATATTCTGTTAAGCTTATATGCTTCTTCTTCAGCCTAGCGTAAAGCGAAGAGAAACAAACCAATACACTTATTAGATGCAGCGGTTCACATCGGGCACATAGCGCTTGGCAGTATGCGTAGAGCTATGCCATGCGAAGCGCCAGGTATTGCGCAGTGTCGGTTCTTGGACGCTTGCCTTCACTTGTTCGAAAGATTTCATTTCTATTTACCTCAATTTTATCAGTATTCGCTGCTCCGCTGAAATTCCGTCAAAAGTTGGTCCCATAACCAGTTAGGTAGCGTTTCAGATGGTGAAGAAGCAGGTCGAATGATCCTTATGGAATTCTTAAATATTCGTAAACCTTGCGGGTAGGTTCAGGAATCTCGGTGTGCATAATGATTCCATGCATCCACACATGTTTTACACTCCTTCTCCTAATTCTTGCAAGCTGAATCGAATTTTCCAATAACAAAATTCTGCGGACAAGTTATGACGGTGCCTTGATGAGGCGCGGACTGAACGAGCAGCAAAACGCGTCTGATGTGAACGGTTCGATAGCGTGGCGTTTCGCTTGGTGTTAAAATAAAGCGCGATGCTCCAAGCGAGGCGCGTCCGATGTGAACGTGGGCTTATGTTTATAAATCTCAATGGACTCCCTGTACAATCTCGCCTAATAAGAGGAGGTCGTAGCCAGAACCTGTGTCCTAGTTAATAAGTAATTAGAGAAAGAAGAAAAAAACTTATATATTTGCTCATATCTCTTACCAGTATCTGGCGCACTGCACTTGCGTGTCTTTCGCTTCCCATAGCTTCTGGATAGTGCAAGGTTTTCAAAGATTGGCAAGATAGGAGATGCTCCATTATCTTGTTTACCTCGCAGGCACATGAATCATCCTCAACCTATCCACTGTCCATTTGTCATCTAATCCTGGTGAGACTTTTCCAGATCTTCCATTTCAGCTGTGATCCTGAATATAATAATGACATTTTTCCTGGATTTAAGTGTGGATAGTGAGAGCTTATGCCCATATAGAAGACGTCTTTTATCTAATGACTGCCTACTTCGTTCTGCCCCACACATGAAGCTTCTTGTCTGATTTGTGGGGGGAGGTATTTCACCTATAAGTAATACAGGTGGATAGGTTGTAGACAGCCCGTAATTATCCTACACAGAAAACAATACTGTTGCGTTTCCAATTAACCGTTAGTATTTGGATAGTATTTAAATATATTTACAGTTGTTTCAAATCCATGTCATTGAAAGAATTCAATCCTTATATTCGAAGTAATCACAGGTACGCCAATAAATTCAAAATAATTTTATATTCATTCAAACGATATGTATAATCCTTCTAATACCAGTATTGACATATAATGCAATCAAAACATCCTTTTGTTTTCGAAATTTACCCTATGTTTCATTTAAGCAAAGCATACAATCTATTCAATGTACAAAAAATATTACTGCAACAGCAGTTTGTGATAATTCATCTGATAAAAATTAATTTTGTTTCAATGGCCCTTGTCGTTCGCTGAACTATAATCATCTCAGTATTACTATCGCCGCGAACCCGCCAACATGGACAAGGTTGTTCGGTTGTGTTGTTTCGGTGCTAGCCGTGTTGTCACATCTCGTGGTTTTGCGTATTGCATCCGCAAATGTGTGAATTAATTGCGTTCAGTTATATATTAAATGGAGGACCTACTGAGAAGTTGGGACTTAAAAGAGCTAACACCCACATTTAGATTTAGTCAGACAGTTATATTTCAGGTAATAATGCAACAACTGGTGCAGGCTTATGTCTAATTCTTATAACGTAACTATATAACTTCATACAAAATAAACATCCAAACGAATCAATCAGCTGTCCTTGAAATAAAATCTGTTGGTCCAAGGAAAAGAAAGTAGTTCAGAATCAATTACCAAACACAGATTCGGCTCAACGACAGGCTGCGATTGAATCATTCATTAGAATCCAATGACATCTTGTAGTTGAACCGACAATACCATATAATTCGTTACAAACTATAAACTTCCCATTGGATAAAACATCGCTGTATTTGAGGAATGCTGAATGTAACGTCCCATTGAATCCAAGCGTAACTCTTTGACAGAACGACAGATTTTTCTGTGTGTACAGGTGTCGTTTAGGGTAGTATAAAGTTTGTTATTATGAGTCGATCTAAACCATACAGGGCATGCGTATTCGGCTCGAGTACAGCACATGGCAAGGAATGTCGTCCGCAATACGCCACACCGTTCCTTGTATTCACTTTTGCTCTAGTCTTCTCTAAGTTTTTTTTATAGGACAGAGTCCAGATAAACTAGATTTCGGCAGTACTGTAACTTGGTCAAATTCCATTCAATAGAATGCACTGCAAATATTAGTTCCCTTTGGCTTGCCGGATATCAAGTTGAAATGGGCAGGTTTTAAGTTTTGTCTGGGTTTGGATGTAGCTGTTTAACCTGTAGTATTCGACCATTCTTGCTTTTTTTTATGGTCAGCCTCTCTGAAAGCCTATGGCGCTGTAAAAGCTCTGCGAGAGGATAGGTGTCGGTTCACGTTAGATTTGAAACGCTGCAGGTTGTAGCCGTCGGGAAACAATTCCCCCGGCAGCTGATTCAGCGACACAGCGTCGAAGTTCTCCAAAAGAAGGAATGCTGGAGGAGACTGGTCCGGGGAGTAAGGACCTCGACCGGCTTCTCTAGTGTTCCTGGTTCGGACGGTCTTTGGTGTTATTATCTGGGAGAGCTCACTTGAACATCTTCCGTGATAGAATCTGTAAAATAGGGATAGGTCAGCCACCCTCCTCCGATGTTCGAGGCTGTGGAGGTCCTTTGTGAGGTTTGGCGTATGGATTAGTCTAATCGCTCTTTTCTGGATAGTGTCCAGAAGCTTTAGAGAGTGTTTCGGAGCACAACCCCACACATGGGAGCAATACTTCAGCGATAGTCGGATGCTAGGGATTCTGTTAACCTTTTTTCGATTTTCTAGATGTCTAGGTCGTCGGCGTAGATGAAATTATTTGTGAAATGGGATGCTTTCCATTACATTGCACTTGATATTTTGGGATGCATTATCATTTGAAACTAGTCACTGTTGAAGGTTTCGTATTCAAAAGCTAAAAATAAGAACCACGATTTAATTTTAGAGCGTCCATATTCTCACTCTATTCCACTGTTATAAGTAGACATTATTTAATTACGCCTCGAACAATCCTTTTTCATTTATCTTCTTCTAAATAAAGGTTGGGGGAGACTTTTGAGGGTTGGGGTACAAAAAAGTATTTATAGACCCTAATAGTACTTTCAAAAGTACCACTCAGTTTTTGTTTGAACTTTTTTTCATTACGAGAATACCACATGCCAAGGAAATTCTGGGACACCCGTTACATAAAAGGTGGCCTTCACTTCCTCACATTTGACCAGAGAGATATGATTTTCTTAACCAAATAGCCGAAGGTGAACCACTGGAACCAATCAGTCAGATAAATTAAATATATTTTAACGCTGAGATCGAATGTATGTCGACTAGACTATCATACCCTCTTTGGTGAGCTGCCAGGCAGTATCTGATTTCATCCATGCAGAAAGTTCAAGAGCATACGTCGTTAGGGAATGATAATAGAAGAACGAGGTTGGAAAATCATCTTAAGTCAATTACATTGTGAAGCGTATCTTTGTCGTCAAATACGCTTTTTTTAGCAAGGCCTAAAAGCTTTCCAACTTACAGCATAACCTTAATGGTACGTTTTCCAGCTATGCAGTAATGTCTGTTAATAGCTGAGTTTTAGTAACATTCATAACAATAATTGAATTACCTCACTTCCAAGAACAACCCGTTTAATAGTCTTTTATCTTCTGATAGCAGTCGTCCAACAAACGCGGAGATTTAAATCATAGGTTTGACAAAATATTCGTCTTAGAAGACTGTCACCAAAAAATGAATATTACTATTGAAAGCTCAAGGTGAAGGTAATACAAAGGCATGTAACTTTTATTAGACCCAGTTTCATAATCATTGGTAACCTCTTGTAGTCACTTGACCGACATATTATGAAAGTTAACCAGTACTTATAGATGGATAGATTATCCTTATTTTCAACATTTAGTTACACAATACATTGTTACTTATGACACCAGTGTTCGGGACTGGTCCAGGAATAACAGATTTTCATAAATGTTTATAATTTATGCTAGGTATGTAATCACTTATTAATGAGACGCGTGAAGATCCGTTTCACAAAGAAAACCAGTGGATAAGCTTATTTATCTTTAAGTTGGCACCATGGATGGCTCTCAGGGCACTGTCACATTCAGATGTTTTCGTGGAGCTAACCCCGATCATGTACCGAACATAACCCCAATAAATTAGGAATTTATCAAATGCGCATGCTCGTCCTGTTGTATTTTTTATTAACTAATTTTGGAAAGTGTGTTTGTTTATTATTTGCTTGTTTAGTCATTTTTTCATAGCGCTTGAATTTCACTTCCGAGCAGTATATTTTAAGATCTGTATACACTAGCGGAAGACCAAGTAATTAAAAGCAATAGTGCTCAAAACAGCTCCAAACTTTGTGATTAGGCATTTTCCCTACCACATTAGTGGTATTAGGGTCTGGGGTTATGGAAGAACTCAAAACTTTTGTATGTGTGGAAAGATACTGTGTACACTTGATTAAATTTTTCAGTGTTATGCTAGCCGGAGCTTTGTTAAACAGGCCTTTAACGTCAGAACTCACCATTATATAAATAACCGAAAAAACTACCTTAGATAACTGGATCTGCTGACGGTTATTTAATTTGTCTCTTTGAATTCCCAGTATGTAATCATCACACCCCGACCTTGCCTCTCCCCCTGTCGGTGTAGCCCATCCCCTGGATGGCGAATTACCCTAGCCTAGAAACCGTAACGCAATTATTTTGCCTCGACCGTCCCATGAAACGCAACGGTCGAATAATTAAGAAATGTATACAAGGGTTGACAGTTTCAAGTGATAAGTCCCCGCAAGCTATTTATCTTACTCATTGCTCCACCTACAGGTGAATTAATCGCACCAACACCATTAACATTTGTGTGCGCGCCAGTCCAAACATATAACTCGATGTTAAGCGATGATATGTCGCTTCTTTGTTGATAGGTCTAATGGATATCTGACCTAAGCACTGTTTGTTGTAATTAGAGGGCAATGAACTACACATATACTAGAACATAGTTCAGTTATAGTATATACTACTCCCAAGCGAATTCCGAACACCTATAAAAACAATGAAGTCAAGTTGATTGACTCAGTACTTCCCACACATTACTGTGCTACCAGTTTTATTATTTTCCCACAGCATGAAGCTTTAGTCTGAAATTCCCTTGCAGCCAAATCGTCGGCAGCCCTCCCCCTAACATTATCTTATGCCTTATGTCTTTCCTTCACAGGTTAATGGACAGCATATTATCAATACTACGGACTTTTCAGTTTTAGAGCCCACCCCCCCCCCCCCAACCACCCCAATTTCATCTCCACCCAAAAGGGTAGAAAATGATCGGGAACCAGTAAAACATCTAAAAACGAAGTTTGAGCTGTTTTCATATTTTTAGTTTTTTGATTATTGCTACGCTGCCACTGACACGATTTCTAGCAACCTTACGCGTTTTGCATCCTCACCACGGTAGTAGTACTGTGTTAAAATTTCATTAGAATCAATTTAATAGTTTCGACGTTACAAAATACAAAGCGATCTGAAGCAATAAATAATAATAATAATAATAATACTCGTATGTATAGTTTCGGTAATATCCTAGGATTGCTAGGCAATGTTCGGATGGACCTAAAAAGGTGATTTATGTCGCTAGGTCTTCCTTCACAGGTTACTGGACAGCGTATTATGAATACAACAAATTTTTCAGTTTTTCAACCCCCCACCCCCCAACCACCCCAATTTCACCCCCACCCAAAAAACGCAGAAAATGATCAGGAACCGCTAAAACGCTTAAAAACGAAGTTTGAGCTGTTTTTGTATTTTTAGTTTTTTTATTATTCCTGCACCGCCACTGGCAGGATTTATAAGAACCATAAGCATTTTTCATCCTCGCCACGGTGGTATAGTAGAGCCCAGAGATATACCATTTGTGTACGTTTTGCGCTATATAAAAACTGCATACCGTCTCTTAGTACAGTTCATCATTTGGAATAGATACAGTTTTGATAATATTCAATGGTTACCATTATTTTACTTTCGTACTCGTAACCAATTCATGGAATTTGCTTTTAACCCATTTTCTAACAAAAAGTCACCTTTTAGAATGGTGAAAATGAAACACTAAGTTGTATTTGAACGTAAATCTGTCGGGTGACGTTCACGATGTACATATTTTGACTGAACTATGTTAGGACCGACACATTCCATGATTATTAGCGACTCGATCGATGGAAAGGACCGGACTTTAGTCAAATTGTTTAGGCAGGTATCGCTGCCGTTAATGATAGCAACGCCAATCTGCTTTTACTTTTGTGCGTTACTTTTCTATCTGAATCGGACGTTTTTTTTCGGAAGTGTGATAGCTAGAGTATGTTTCGGCGTCTCTCTGAAATTATCAAAAAAACTGAAAATCGCCGTGACACGTGGCTTTGTATTTCGAGAGGGAACTTTCCCCCCCAATTCGTCATCATTGTGCTTTCAACCCCCTCACCTCCAGCGCCCCTACTCCAAAATCTTGAAGGAGTCCACGATACTTATGACATATCATTTTGAAGGGAATTCAAATTCATTTATCACAAGTATGGTAGTCTCATTTAAGATTTTGAAATAGGGGCTGCTGGATGTGAGGGGGTTGACAGCACAGCGTTTACGTATTCGATGGAAAAAAATCCCCCTTGAAATACAAATCGAAGTGTTACGGCGATTTTCAGTTTTTACGATAATTTCAGAGATAAGATGGGTGGCAAATTTTAGTTGGGGCACACTGTATATTTATTATATCAATAAACTTGCTTTGCTTGAATTCAGCAACAGTGTTCATAAAATACATAACTATTCTTTGTGAATACAATTAATCACCTTATTTATACAATATGCAGAATACGCTAGGACCATTAACATTGGTAATTGATTTAATAAATGCGTTTGTGTGCATAGTAAACAATAATCACTGAAACCATAACATATATTTATTATATCAATAAACTTACTTTGTGTCATTCACAAACGGTGTTTATGATATTCAGAAACTATTATTTGTGAATACAATTACTGAGACACATCTCTCAACAATTCATAAACGCTTGTTTATTGGATATGTTACACTCAATAGCCGAATTCGGGCAATGCCCGAAAAAATACGCAGAACTAGTTTTGAGCAAGGAATATTTCCCAAACCCGAAATATTAATTTTATACGGCTATTGAGCATTACCAAATAGGCAGAACTAGTTTTGTGCATCTTGAAATGCACAGAACTAGTTTTGCGCAACTTGAAATGCACAGAACTAGTTTTATGGTACGAAATGATAAGTGAACACTCGCTATGCATTGTGTGTCAAAAACCAGCAAAAACCTATCGTTTATGTTAGGTTAGGTTTCTTTGCCAACGTTCCTGCAATATAAGTACGAATCGGGAAAACGCAAAAAGAGGTTTGGAAGCACAAGCCAATTTGATGCTCACACAATCAAATAAAAAATTTAAACCAGCCTCAGTTGGCGACTTCATTCAGAAAATATACCGAACTATAACCTTATCCACCGAACAAACGGAGTAACCATGCACAATATATGTAAATTTTTACTGTATGGTCAAGGGTTATATGCACACCATCTACAAAACTGCATACTGAGAGCAGTGATGTTATTATACACAGAAAAATTAAGTTCGATTTATCCAAGTAAAGCCCCAAAATATGGGTTTGAAATAATTTTTTACTCCTTTTCTTCAGTGGACAGACTATAGTCCTGTGCATTTCAAGTTGCGCAAAACTAGTTCTGTGTATTTCAAGATGCGCAAAACTAGTTCTGCCTATTTGGTAATGCTCAATAGCCGTATAAAATTCATATTTCGGGTTTGGAAAATATTCCTTGCTCAAAACTAGTTCTGCATATTTTTTTCGGGCATTGCCCGAATTCGGGTATTGAGCGTAACAGATACATAAAACCGTTGCGTTGGTTGGCGCGAATTTCATGAACAGTTTATTGTTAGCACAAACTTTTTTATTATAATTACGTACCTTTTTGGTTGAGTGCATATATTTATCAACAGATAGTAAAGTTTCAAACATCTTTTTCAACCAACTGTGTATATGAGCACTTTATTGGATGGAATGAACATTTCGTTGTTGCCCACTCCACCGAATTCGAATGCCCAGTCCGACCCCGTTCCCTTTCTCTGTCGGCACTTTTTGCGGAGATCCGCACTTTGTAAACAAATGGTATATCTTTGGGCTTTACTATAACATGTGTCAAAATTCCATTAAAATCGATTCAACCGTTTCTTCGTTGCACAATATAGAAGGTCTAAAGCAATACGCGTATGTTTACACCAGAAAAAAGTCCTTTGGTTTCTGTAATAGGTAAGGAAATGAATGTTCGGATGGACCTAAAAAAGTTATTTATGTCACTAGGTCTTTCTTCACAGGTCGGTGGACGGTCTATTATGACAGCAACAAATTTTTCAATTTTACAACCCCCCACCCCCCAACTATCCCAATTTCACCCCCACCCAAAAAAAGTAGAAAATGATCAGGAACCCCTAAAACGCCTAAAAACGAAGTTTGAGCGATATTTAACTTTTTTTGTTTTTTGCTAATTACGCCGCCGCCCATGCACCGATTTTCAAAATTATAGGAACATTACCTATTACGACCCCACAGGATGTCGCTGCCCAAATTTAATCACAATCCATGCAGCGGTTACTGAGATTAGGTAGCTAGAAGAACGCGTACAGACAGACCGACAGACAGACCGATGGAAATGAGTGACGTGGATTTTCGTTCTGTAGACATCATAAAACGCCCAAAAGGCGTACTATCTCAAAATCGAAAATTTTCGCGATCACAATACTTCCCTCACCTATCGGTGTGGGAAGTAAAAGGGATATTCGCATAAAAAATGTGTGCACAGCTTGGCCTCTAGGACACATAACACTTGTTCATTGGGACGCATCTACCTACACGGCACCTACAAAAAAGTCTAAACGTGTAAATACAAAGCATAGCTTTTTGTTGATTCAAGAACTATGACAACTGTTGCAAATTTGGCGAAAGAGGGGAAGAGAGTTCGTTGTGTAAGGATGCCCCCTAGAAGACGACTGCCTTACTTAGTTTACCTAGTTAACCTCATTTGAACGGGGTCATACTGTAGGCCAACAACAAAGTGGTTCTTCTTTCAGAGCCATTATTACTGTAATCATGAAGCGTAGAGTGGCTACAGTTGTAGCAGCATGGGACGCATCGATTGAAGAAGGACGAATGCAGCCAGAAATTCTGGAACACGTAAAAGAGCTACAGACCGGAAAGATCGTCATCTACGACTACCGGCCCTTCGAGACAAAAGGACAACAACAAAGTGGTCCTTTTTTCAGAGCCATTATTACTGTAATCGTGAAGCGTAGAGTGGCTACAGTTGTAGCAGCATGGCACGCATCGATTGAAGAAGGAAGAATGGAGCGGGCTAGAAATTCTGGAGCACGTAGGAGACCTACAGACCGACAAGATCGTAATCTACGACTAACGGCCCTTCATGACCAGAATATGATTCACTGTAGTTGCTGATGACGTGAAATGGACTTCAAATCATATCGTCCGTATCTAGAGCTTTGGGTCACTGCAAATCATCATTGCCATTGACTAGAGTGGTGACAAGAACACCGACAATGACATGCTGAGTTGCATCAGATGGCCTCCTCTGACGGTTCCAGGTTTTGTCTGGGGGCACACGTTGGAGGCCAGCGCGCTATACAACGACGGGGTCAACGACTCGACCTCCCATTTGCTGTTGAGCGCCATGTACATTTCACATCGTCCTACTGGTTTGATGGTTTGGGGTGCCATTGCACTTCCCCTTCACTTGTAATTTGTGGCACAATGACGGCCCAACGTTATGTGAATGAGGTGTTAGATTCAGTTACTGTTCCATTTGTCCGAGACCTCGAGGAGGGTTCGTTCTAGTAAGATAATGCGTGTCATACTGCAAGGATGTCGATGAGGTTCCTGCGGGAAGCGTCATGGTGCTCCCCTGTCATACACGATCATTCGGTTTATCGCCAATTGAAAAAGTATCGGATTTGATGGGTTGCTACATTCGCGATTTTCTTAATGCTGGATGACCTAGAGCATGCTGTGAGGGCAGCCTGGGAGGATGTATCTCTAGAGTTCATTAACAACCAGATTACGAGTATGCTGCGTATGCTAGATGAGTGCATTCGTCAACATAATGCCGTATTTGATAAACTGCATCCTTTTTTATCAGTGCTCGGATTTCACTTGCAAGTAGTATACCTACTCTTGCATCAAAAATTCAACAAAGATTTGCGAGAATTTTTATTTGGCACGTAAGCAACTGAACAATAAATAATGTGGTATTGCTAAGAAGCCGATGTACATCAACGTTAGTTTTATGTCGACGGAGAGGGTATCTATTATATAATGTACATCAATTTTTGTTTACGTTATATTGACGGAGAATGTCTTCCGTTCGTCGTTTATGTTGGTTGTTTTACTGTTTCAATGTGTAAAATGATTAATAGATACTCAGAAATTATTACAAAAATTGCCGCTATTTAGACTGAGTGTACGAAAAATTGACCGACCGTTCTGAGAACATCATCAATATAACATTCAGCCGACACACTGGGCTGATAATATGGGACTGTTTCAAAACTCTCAGCTTACTAGCATCACGCAGCGCTGCAAATCTCAGTTAGCCTATAGTCAAGGTCATTTTTATTGTAGAAAATATGACTATCGTGCACTTCTCGAACTCCCACTTCAGAGGCCTTGGACTCCTGGAGGAGATTACATCAAAACTGATGATATGGTACTGTCTCAATACTATCAGTTTACTAGCTTCACCCAACGCTGTAAATCTCAGTTGGGTACCAAACCACTAAAGTATTGGTGGTAATGACTGTACAGTTGAAAATGCCTATCTGATTAAAACAACTTTCCAGTAAGATTTATTTTTAAACGTTTGAGGGTAATTTGCTGATTGCAAGTCAACTCCAGCTTTTTAAATAATTTTTATTTGGAGATATTGGAGCGCTTCTAGTACATCAAAAATAACGAAATTCGTTATGTTAAGCAGGCACAGTAATCAGAAATAGGTAAATATTTCAAATAGCGATAACGAAGGTCAACCCATTTTACTTGCCCACTCTCTCTCCTTGAAAGTGCCAATTGTAAAACAATAAGAATATGGCCGCTTTGTGCGTCTAGCCCTTATTTTTAAGGAGAAAGCCAATGAAATGGAAGTTAAAAATAGCCAAAGGTCGCCAAATCGCTATCTGTTTTGCACCACCAAAAGTCGCCAACCTCCCAGCTACGATTTTTATTCGGCAACTCGGTTTTGAAATTGTCACTTTGGCAGAAAATTGCTATTGGCGTTTTCAAAAATGAATGCGCCCTCTGGGCGGAAAATATGCGAACCTAGACTACGAGTATTCATACATAACCCTATATTATTCTTATTATATTTTGTGCCTTTGTCGTTTACACACTGTTTTTGCTGCTGCTTGTTTTATTGTAATTTGCTCAGAGTTTTAAAGTCTCGATCGATTCTGTTGTAAAATGTCATCGCCGACAGCATCAGGATCTGCATATGTTGAACCGGGGCCGGGGCCCTCGACCGAACATAAAACCAAACATAACACAAACTGTTGTGTGTACGAATGCCATTCTAGAAAAGGTGCCGATAGAAGTACACATTTTCACTATTTTCCGAAACAGAACTCTGGTATCACGGTGAAAATAGTTAATAAATTAGGCCAAGAGGAAAGCCTTGATAAAAGGAAGGCTTGGGAAAAGGTTCTTCTGATGCGAAAAACATTGACAGCAAGTATGCGTGTCTACTCAAAACACTTCAGGAAAGAGGATTATTGTGCAAAAGGTAAATAGTAGAGAGATATGACAGATATAAGCCACAAAAAATTAACAGCAAAACTTGTACTATCATTGTGTCAAAATGTAATCCATTTTTGCTAGAAACTTGAAACGTACTTGAATTATTCAGAAACTAAACTGATAATTCATGTCGATTGTATCTACCTTCACTTCATCAGATCTGATCACTCAGAAAACAGCATATTTCAGGAGTAGTACCTACCCAAATAAGAAGTCAAATCAACTGACGATAATGTGAGGAATACAGATTTATCACTCATTTTGGAATATAACTGCTTAAATCACCAGATAGAAAATGCACACTGACTCACTGATCACTGAGGCACACCACAAAATAAATGCACTGCACTCCACAATGCACACGATCATGGTAGAATAGCTGCACACAAAACGGAAAAGATTACTCGTTATCCGCCATGTTTGTTTACATACGCCAGCGCCCTCATCGGTGGTTGAAATCGCCAATACCTGGCAACTCTAGGAATGCGTGTTCTAACAAATGGAAGTGGGAGGGTAGGGGACATTGTATTAATATTCTCGCTTCAACCTGTTAAGTTCTATCGACTATCTGTGTCTGCTGCGTTCATATCGGCATTTTACACCATTTCTAGTAGTAGTTTCTGAAGCCTCAAATGATAATTCAAAATGGTCAGGTCCAACTCGTCATTTGTAGTTTCAGTTAAATATTCCGAAGCATCAAATGTAATTTCAATCAGTTGTAAATTCCAATATGTCAATTGTAGTATCAAATTGTCAATTGAATGTTCAAAAGCATAAAATGTAATTTCTAATAGTCAGTTGTAAATTCCAAAAGGCCAGTTGGATGTTCGAAAGCATCATTTGCATATCCAAAAGCCTCAATTGTAAGTTACAAGGCATCGTTTTTAGAAATATATTTCTGTAATCCACTAAACATACATTTTTTATATTGTGTCGGATATTGTAGACATTACATACATAAATAGTGCGGCCTCAGCATACCCCACATGACATAATATGGATATGTACATCCACAGAATGTACATTAGATATTCCAGTTTGAACATGTACATTTTGCATATACATAGGACGTCAAATGTACATCTGAAGATGATATACACTAGTGTAATATACTATGTATATTCACGTAGGTATATCCATATGTGAACATACATAATATGTTGGCCTATGTATCATATATACATCTAGTAGTTACCGCATGCGCGAAGGACAACTAGTGCCGCCATTGCTGATTTCTAGCCATTCCGTCGTTCGCGTCCTTCGTCGTAGTTAGCGTGTGTGTGCTGGTGCTGGTTGTGCCTGATTACCTGATCGAGTGAAATGTTGTGCAATGTTACTTATCTTCTGGCTATACTGATAACACTCACATCCAGCGTTTGACGGTAAGTCGTAAGCAGGGCAAACCACAAACACAAACACAAAATTCTATAACCTTGATTTCTCTGTGATTTCAGACAGGCTATTCAACAAGAAAGAGATGACTATCACAGTAATCGATTTTGCCAAGTATTATTGTTGTAACTAGAAATTGAATTAATAACAATACATAATGAAAGTATATAGTTTGTTTATCTTTCTGCCTCTACATTGAACTTTCATGTACTATGCATGTGCATTAAAAGTGCATGAATGTACATCTAGTGGATATACCATGGATATGTCAATTCGCGACAAACGATTGAATTGATTAATGCATCAATAGATTTTTTATTTCATCTCCCTAAAATACCTGATACTCCACTGTTTCACTTGCTGTTTATATCTTCTTCTTTATTTTAATAGTATTAATATTTTCCATTTCTCTTGCATCAACGTCCTTCACGAAGGTATTACAAAAAATAGTGAAAGCGCACACAACTTCATGCCCCGCTACCCAACCCCCCCCCCAAGACTGAGGTCTGGATACGCCCCTGGCTGGTTTTCATTCGAATTCGTTGATCGCATGCTACTATTCATTTGTACTTTAATATACCTACCTACCTAGGTACTACAAAGTAAAATTACAAGGGCTTTAAAACCCGTTTTGTCTGAACTTTCCCTAGTAATGTCATTGCGCAATTATACTGAGATTACTGTGTGTGTCTGTTGAAGGGCGGACATCCGGTACGTTTGAATATTGCATTGACACTTTAGAAACTACGATTGTTGACTTAGAATGTTGGTTTGATTCTTCTGAAAATTAATCTATATATTCAATTGATTATTTAAAATTACCATTGACGCGTTAGAATTTACAACCGACTAAGGTATGTTGCAAAAGTTTTGAGAATTTTTTTCAAAACCCGGGAGGTAGTTTCACCTTTGGAAACAATTCAGAAATCTTTACCATGGTAACTAGTTAACATCTAAACGTAACAATAAAACCATATTGGGTATTATATAAGTTGTCAAAATGTCGTACAAATTAGATATTCGGTAGAGTATAAGAGTTTAGTTGGACGACTTGAAAAAAAAAGAAATAGTTCGCCTATATCAAGATCAAAATATTTCTGTTGCCACAATTTATCGAGCGATCCGTGAATGCGAAGAAGGTATGCCTTGTATAAATTTACTAAAAAGTGGACGTCCAAGAGCGTTGACTGCTACTACAGTTCAAAGAATGGTCAACAGAAGTGAACATCGTGTTGGAACTTCAACACGAAAACTTGGACGCATCTTTCACGCCAATGCTAGCACAATCTGTAGAGAAATGAAGAGAAATAACTTAAAATTCCGAAAAAGAAGAAAATGTCCAAAGTATTCCCCAAATCATTTAGAAGGAATTCCTCAATGCTGTCGCAATTTACGTCGTACTCATTTTGCTGGCAACATAAAAATTATTCTTAACGTTGAAAAGTATTTCACATTTTCGAACTCAGAAATCAAATGTAATGATGGTTTTTATACTAGAGACTTTGAAGCCTGTCCAGATAATGTAAAATGTAAACGAAAACAGAAGTTTGAAAACAAAGTGTTAGTGTGGGGCGCTATATCAGACAACGGTATTTCACAGCCGTACGTTGGACGAGTTAGGGCCGAAGCAAGCAGTTACCGCAGAAGTCTATACTCAAAGATGTTTGCCTAATTTACTCAATTTTATGAATACCCACCATGCTAATGACAATATAATGTTTTGGCCAGATCCAACTTCAAGTCATTATGCTTTGCGTACGAGAAACTGGCTAGAACAACACGGAATACTTTTTGTACCACGAAACAACCCTCCCAATCTTCCTGAAGCAAGACCTATCGAAACTGCGTGCCAAAGTTTATAACAGTGGCTGGGGAGCTCAAAACGAACAGCAGTTAACAAGAAGAATGATGCTAAAGATCAGAGAAATTGATTTAGAATCTGTCCAAAATCTAATGAGGAACATTAAGAGGAAATTGCGAGACGTGAAAGATGGTGGCCCATTAGCAGTACTTTAATATCATTTTTATATTAAGAAATATTGTTATTTTTTGTAATTACTCTTACAGTTCAAATATATTATTGTGAGATATTTTTTTTAATTTGTTGGAAAAACTTCTCAAAACTTTTGCAACATACGTTATTTGAATTTACAATTGATGCTTTGGGAATTACAACTGACTATTTGAATTTACGCTTATTGACACTTAATAAATGTAATTTGATCATTGCACCCTCTAACTTACATACATACGCCTCTGGCAATCTAGCAATATTTTGTTAAAATCCTAGCCTACTAGACTCTGAAACGTAGAATGGTGTTTAACTAAATGGGCCGGCAAAATTCGGTGTGTTGTACGATAATGCGGCATCCCGCCATCCTCCCACTACTCCATCTCGAGATCCGGGAACGAGAACATCGAACGGGCGTGCTAATGTTAGAAGAATCGCTTCTGATTGTGCCAATTGCCAGTCCCAGAAACACGACTGTGCCGTGCTCTATAAGAACTAGATAAGCTTCCCCTGAGGGTCTTTTGAATTTATATGTGAAGAGGACCCTTCTGCCTATGGCTTACTCTAGGAAGTGGCATATTTCTATAGATAAATTGACATATAGTAGAAGCAGATAAATAAAGGCCAATGAATATAATTAATTGTAACCTCTTCTTTTTATATCAAAATCTATTATATATGTATAAAGCTCAATTCACATGCATACGATTTCCGGTTATACGATGGTGCGAAGCTGTTCCTATTTGAAATATTCAATATGAATTAGCGCCAAAGTTATGTCCGATAATTTTAACCTTCATACGACGATCGGACGAGTCGAAGATATTTTAAAAATGGCTGCACAATTGTCCGGAAACAGGAACGGAAACCGTAATGGCCACGAGAACAAGAACGGAAAAATAATCTAGATGCACAATAAAACCGTAGGATCCATGAAACATTTAATGATAGTGTTCAACGGGACTTAGTGGACGTAAAGGCTTGTGGGCGCTTTGAGCTTCCTAATCGATGAACGACATGCTGTCAAAAAAGCGCCAGTCAGCTGGGTTAGCGCTTTTAGAAAGCGCTGTTAGGTTAGCGAAGCGGCACAAAACTATTTGCTTATTTGTAGTTGTGAGGGAAGCAGTTACCTTTGTATAGTGTCAATTTAATATCGGGGTTGTGATTTTATAACTCAGGTTTTTGACAATACAAATAATAAATATTAAAATATGGAGATGGATATGACAGTTTCATCACGTCAAAAAGAAAGTCGTTCTACGGTAACACCTAGCGCTTGCAGGCTTTTCCACGCTAGCGCTTTTGCGCTAAGTACCATTGAACACACCCAATATTTATTATCTAAGATCTAACTTATGGTTTTGACATTAACGTCATACATGACAAGTAACAAACAAATATTGTTAGGTAAACAAATAATATGGAGGCTTGTCTGGTTGACAATGACGCGTGCTATGTGCATACTTCATAATCGGGAGCCTTATTGTGTTACAATATGCGACAGCGGTCACGGAGCAGATACCGAGCATAAGCGACGCGACAGCAGCCCGACCGTCAAAAAATTCCGTATTACCCAACGCTGTCGCTTGCTGGTCGTCTGTTTTCACAAAAATGCACTTTTTGCAATGAGATTTGCGCCATTAGCGATTGGGTAGCAAATGACAGAACTAACGCTTTGTTTCACTCCCTGACAGTTCTGGCACATTGTAGGTTATGCTATTGTCAGTTAGTGTCCGTCGTGATTTTGACAGCGACTTCCTCCTGTCGCTTGCCATCCACAAGATTCGTAATAAGGCTGCCGATGATCCTATTGGTCCCGGAACGTGAAAGTTGAATCTTGACCAAGCTTTCCATTTCCGTTCTGAGTCCGCAGTCTTATTGCGTTCTTGCAGACGATAAGCGACAGGCGAAAATCGCACAATATCCGTTGTCAAACATAAATTTCATATCATGCAACAATGTCATCATGACGGACAACAACATAACCTACACTATGCCACAGCTGTGAACAAAGTGTTAGTTCTCGATGACACTGAAGTAAAAAAAAAGTGTAAGCTCTGTCATACGAAATGTTTTGACGGTGCTTTTGCTGTTGTGTCGCTGTTATTTTTACTTGACATCCGCTCAGCCACCGCTGTCGTGAATGTTTACATAATCAGGCTGCCGTTCGCATTGCCGGAATTTAATTGTGCATGCTACCATTAGTTTATGTAGCTTTTTTTCGTTAACGTTACCGTTTCCGTTCCCATTCCTGGGCAACTGTGCAGCAACCTTAAATTTTTATGCGATATCGTATGTAATTTGACATCTGACAATTTCCATGACTTTGTATTTGAATATGGTAATTCAGCGAGCGCAATACGTGAATTCAACAAGTATTCTACTTTTGGTCCTCTTATGGATGAGGATGGAGAAAAGAGGAATAGAGCGAAGATTTTGGGTTCGAGATATCTTTAAAAATAAGGAAGAAGCAAGGAGCGTACGATAATTTGTTGCAGGATTTAAAACTAACTGATGCAGTACAATATTTTAATTATTTACGAATGCCAATTAATGCAATTAAATCGTTGCTTGAAATTATTGGTCCACAGCTGAGTAGAACTTATTGTATTCGCGAACTTATTTCGGGTCTACTGTGCAACGGCGCCCCACGCAATTTGAGCAAATTTATTTATTGGCGTAGAGAGGATGGTCTGTTATGTAATTTTCAAAAATAAAATTTGCGAAAGAAACACGTTTTTGGAGAAAAAAAATTGATGACACCCTGTATTTTCACCATATTCTAGTAATGTACGTGCACAGAATAATACAATTATTTTAGAAGTGAGATACTGCTCGACAGATGATAATAGATGCGGTGTTGTCAACACTTGCTCGATATTTAACATCGCTTCCACGGTGCATGTATACTAAAATTGAAATGTTACAGAGAAGATTGGCAAGACCCCTGCGCAAGGGGCGTTAAGCGTTCCACATTTTTAACTACCTAAATTTGAAGATATCTTATTTCAAATTTTCCTTTGTTTCTAGCTGGTGTTTGTGATCGAATGTTATTGTTTGGGCCCCTCATAACCACCTGGTACAAACCTAATTCAACCTGAATTTAGATATCTTTTATATTTCACCCAACTTAGTAAGTATATTAACACCAACTTCAACCTCCATTTCAGTTTCTAACGTCTGGGAGGGGGGGCTTCGGGCTCCCAGACCAGCCCGTAACTACCTGGTAGAAACCTGATTCAACCTAAAATAGCCTAAATTCATATATCTTTTATATTTTACTCAACTTACTAACATTAACAGCAACTTCAACCTCCATTTCAGTTTCTGCTAAAACGAGGTCAGGTTAAACTTGATCCTTTTTGAACATCCATGCATGAAATTCTCAAAATTATTTGCTTTTCGTCTTTTCTAAAATGCATTGACTGAATTTTTTATATTTTAAAATCAATAACCTAAAAAAATTGCAATATTGTACTTGAAGAAAACAATGTCATTTACGCGTTCCTTAGAGCCTAGTAATCATGAAAAAACACTTGTTTGGTTTTTTGGAATCGGCTGTGAGAGATATTCCAAAAATTATTTCAGATACCGGATAATCCCGCGCAAACAACTTCTAACGTCAGTGATATCCTATAGTGATGGGATGTAAAGTATTGATGTTCGATATCGATAGCCAGTGCTAACCTAACATTTTGACATTGATCATTATAACCACAAAACACACTCACACACAAAAGTACAAAAGTCAAAAGAATAAAAGTTAGGCTAGATTACTAATTCACTTTGTAGGGATGGGCTTGAATTAGATTCTATCTTTGGATTGATTCATAATGGGATGCGCCGAAATAAAATGATGGCTTCGATTAGTTGCGAATCTCGGTCACAAACAGAATGAACTGTGATACCTATCAGATATAAAAATGTATTGCAACGAAAATGCTAGTGGGTTAATTGCCTGTTTTAAATATGTTTAAGTATCAATAAATTGAGTCGCATTGTTAAAGAATTCAGATCATCTCTAGTCGAATGCGTAGTTGAATCTCACTGACCTGCGCTGTAGCAGTATCGATTGTCGATATCGATAAGATATCTGCGTCAGCCCTTGTTTTAAGTCACGTGGAAAAATTTGAATATATCCTTATTTTATTTTGCAAATATGTATCTTTTTTTGGCCGTCAGTAAAATCATGTTTTTTGTCTCCTACTGCTTCTTGATATGGTTTTCTTTACGCTGTGTATAGTCCGGAGGCGATTTCACGACCTCTGCAAGTACCCTATTATATAATTTCTTGTAGTACATTCGTAACACCGCATCTTTGTGACACTATTAGAATCTGTCAAGCGGGTTGTCGATTCTAAAATTGTCTTGTTCTGTGCAGATATACCTACTTTGAAAGTGTGGTAAAATATTTAATTGACTATTATTTTTTTCAAAAAAAAATGCTTGGTTCACAAATTTTCTTATTTAAAAGTACATAATAGACCATCCACTTTAATTCAAATGTGAGTTTTTTCCAAATTACTTCGGGCGTTGTTGTGTTGTAGCACGCTTGTTTCTTCAAGAGGACTTGCTTTAACTTTGAAGTACTTAAATACAGTAAAATATACTTTTATTATCATCAGTCATCAACGATATTCTCCATCGGGTAACTATTCAACTGTGCATCTAACGGATGTTCTTAATTGGTAAATATTCGAAAGAAATCGAGGTATTCGGTGGATTAAGTTTGACGTCCAACAACCTCAGAATCGCATATCTACGTATATAAACTGATTGAGATTTACTTGACTTGACAACACCTCGGCAACTGGCATAGATATCTACCAACTACAAGGATACAAGTTCCCCAAATTTGTAACCAAATTTCGTAGGAAAAAGTAGGATTAACGTGAATGGGTATATTTAGATTACATGATAGAATCAGTACGAATACGAATCGTATGTAAGTGGTTCTTATGATAATGCTTAAACAAATCAGTCACCGAGGCAACAACCCTTTACATAAAGTAAATATAGATTGATTATCGGTTACTTACTCAGGCCATGTGCTTTTTGTGGGTGTTCTGAATAATCAAGTGACTATACATAGTGAATAAATTCATTATGGGACTAAGTACCATAATGACCTTCCTTATGTCCTTATGTTTTGTCTCAAAGAAAAAAGCGCCATAATGACATGCCATCGAATAATATCATTTGAGGTGATACAGCACCATATATTGTACTATAAATAAAACCGGTCACATCCGAGGCAACAATATTATCCACGTATTTTCATATATAGGGAATTGCGTGCATTGCTGTCATTGCATTTATGTTCATACCCAATTTACGTTGCAGCTTTAATAATGGAATGACAATAAATACAAAGGGAACAGGAATGTGAGGCCGCTATAGCACAAAAGATTTACTCCATAGGATCCTCCAGTGAGGCGTACCAAGAACATAATGGGACTTTCAATATTACTCCTCCGGAATTTGGAACTTTAATAAGTACTTCAATATCACATGGCATGTGGGAGCATGTGATCTCTTCTTTCTATCCGCGACTTCTTTTTGTTTTACACGCACTGAGTTAAAACCGTGATAATTGAGTACACTTATTTTGCATAACGGATACATGTTCATTGTTAGTATTTAGGATTTATCTGATTAGGGGTGGGTTTTGTTAGATGTACAGGTCCAGATGTACCATCTTTAGGATAGATAGAAAACTGAAAAATAATTGGGGTCTGTTTAGTAAAAAAAAATTCGTAACGCCATGCGTACTCAAGGTTGAATAAAAAAAAATATACACAATTTTGCTGAAACTGCTGGCAACACTGTAATGAAATACGAACATGTTTTGGAAGCATACGCTTAATTCAGATGCACAGAATATCCGACGATACGACGGTACGAAACTGTTCCTATTGGTTGAAATATTCAAAATGATGTCAAATCAACACATTTCAAGCAATAGGAACAGTTTCGTACCGTCGTATCGTCGGATGTCGTGTGCATCTGAATTTAGCTTAATACATCCCGTGAATTTGTTTTTATATCTGATTCTCATAGAGGGCACTAGTTGCAAGGTTTGTACCAAGTAGTATAAACATAATTTTTTGAGGTTAGATTTATTAGTGAAAATTTTAAGTGAACTTAAACACCATTTAATTTTACACCAAAGAAGTACTCTTTATAAAACTCGGTACTGTGTACCGTCTCCATAATATTTTGATTTGAAAATTATGGAGTAGTAACCGATGTTGGTATAAAGTTATGACAAAGTTATAAATTATTATTATTAATTCGTACCAATTCGACCAAATTTCCCAAAAAACTAAAAGAAGAATGTTTAATTCCTTTGTGCAAAGTACAATTACATATGGGTCGGAGGTTTGGACAATGTCTAAGGCTATGAAAGGAAAGGTTGCTTCTACAGAAATGATGTATTGGAGGAGGTGTTTTAGAACCACATTAATGGATAAACTTAAAAATGAAGAAATTTTGAACAGAATGAATGTACAAAAGAGACTATTAGATACTATTGAGGAAAAACAGCTAATGTGGTTTGGACATATGAGTCGAATGGGCGAAGAGAGAATACCCCAAAAAATTTGGAAACGGAAGCCACCACAAAGAAAAAAAAAGAGGCAGACTCCGGAGAAGCTGGCAGGCAGAGATTACCGAAGCTATGCAAAAGAGAGGTCTTACGGAGGATATGTATAGAGATCGAGACGCATGGAGGTTGGGATGCGGTAGACGGCCAAGGCTGTAACTAGACCGCTTATATATATTAATTCGTATACATTAAGTGAATTAACAATTTTTTGTCACGTAAATAAGTTCTCGCTATTGGAAACAACATGTTGGAACTTGATAACATGTTTGTCAGAAAATATATTATAGGGTCTCATTCTGTAAGTCTCAGTCAGCATAAAGTCATCAGCGTTAGCTGATATCTAGAAGGTATTTAATCAGAATAGAAGTATTCTTAGATGTTGTCCTTAGTATTTTTTCTCCCTTTTTATGTAATTTACAATAGAAATCAAAAACCTTCGAAGATTTTGACAGTAGCGTGTCCCGAAATGGGCTATCCTTGTCTATCTTATTGTGCGTTAAATTCTGAACTTCTAGAATTTTCTGAAATCGGCTATAATACTTCTTATTTCATTTATAATTCGTGATGCCGATGTTTAAACTCTCTCCTTAAGTGAGATAAAATACCGTGTAATATATAACGGTATGGTGTTGTAGTGGAAGGAGATTCGGCTGGGGATGATTGTGAAATTATCCTCTGAAGGAAACCCTTCATCGATGACACCTTATATTCACCCACTATGTGTATTCCTAAATCTAATAAAAAATATGTATACATATATACAAATCATCTCCTTCGTCTAACTGTGGGACCAACGACGAAACCATCCACCATATTTCAAGAGTGTGTCCTGAAAGACTATGATAGTGTCACGGACGACTTCTCAAACCTGACTTCGGCGGCCATTGTCCATGATCAGAGTTTGGGCATTCGATTACAATCAGCTTGTTTATTAATACGATGAAAAATGAAAAATGAAAAATAAAAAATAAAAAATAAGCAGCGAATACGATTCCATACTATAATAGTGTATTGTTCAACGAGCGGGAATGACAGTAATAATTGACGGTAATAAGTTGGTAGCATGAGCTATGACGGTAGGGTAAAAATGCACTGTCCTAATGTGTAACTAAGCCAGCTAGCAATACATGAAAAAATCCATTTTTTTCTCGCGAATACCTGAACGTCTCTTCGCCTTTGTTTCGGTATGCTCGAACTTAAAAATCATGTGCATAGTTTAGACTGAAATAGCTTTGTGGACATGGATTGCTTTCAAAAAATGTATGTAGCTAAAAATGTACCTTTAGGACCGGTTTCTCAATGTCCAGTTAAATATTTATCTGCAAGATAACAGCAACTGTTAGATAAACTGTTTAAACAATTAAAGGCTAAACTTACGAAGTCAAGCAAACCTTATCTGACAGTTGTATCCATAGCAACGCTATCTGGCAGATACCTATCTGACACTTTAACTGGACATTGAGAAACCGGCCCTTAATCGCTTAACCTGCTCCTTATAATATTAAATTTAGAGTCCTCATTACTTTTGACTTGCATGAAAATTACTACTCTTCCATAGCATTAAATGTGATTTTTTTTGGACATATTAAGCAGCTAGTAACAGACGCTGGTAATTTTTTTTCATTTCAAAATTTGCAATGGTTATGGAAATCGTCAGTCTCTGGAAAATGCAGTAAAACATATCCATTTCTGTTGTACTCGAGCTTCTGCTTGACCTCAGATATGTTAACGCTGTTTTCTCTGGTTAGAGTTGATTTGTTGTGAATAATTTGTATAATCTTGTTTGTTTGCTTTAGTTCTTTTATATCTTTCTGCTAAGTTAGTTGTTTTCTTCCATCTAAATAGCTTTTTATTTATATTTCATGGCCTGCTAGGTTGTTTATAGGTAGTGAAATTGAGAAAATTTGAAATTAAATGAAAACGACCAGAGACTGTGATCTCCACAACCTTACATAGTTAGAAAAGCTGTCTAACTTTACATTCGGTGGTATAAAAAAATTAGGCATCTCATTTCAGAAATCCAACTTATCTGTGATTGGAGTTTCCTTAATTCATCAACCGATTTCGCCAAGCACAAGAGCAATATCAATTTTACCGTTCAATCTAGGCTGCCACGTTTCATGCTCAGTCACAAAGCAAAGTCACAGGCTTCTAAGTTTTATAATCGCTGACTTATTCAATTTTTTTCTGATATTAACTAATACCAAATGTTGTGATTTTCACCTAAACGGTGAGTTTTAAGTCCCATAGGTTATGCTTAAAGTCACACTAGAGTTGACACAGGAATCTAAATATCCAATGATACACACTTGTTCAGGATGTTCCATTTAAAAGACATAACTTTGGTATGTCAAAATTTTATTAGACATGCTGTATAAAAGTCATAGTTTTTAAATTGCAATCCACATCTATCTACATATACTCGCAAAGTGTATTTCCTTAAAAGATATATCGTTTGGTCACAAGAATTCGAGGCGTTGAACTTGACTCCCACTGTATATCGGGCAAACTAGGAGATCTGTTAGAACTAAAGTTAAGGAATGTATTATGCACGTAAGGTATGGTAGAACAGATAAGCCTAATGTAGATGTAGGCATGCTCTACAGTGAGCATAAGGTAGATTCAAGTAAATTAAAATTGCTTCGTAGTGTAGTAAACTTTAATAACCTGCACAAATATATGAAAGTAAAAGAGTGTAACTGTGAACAGTTTACTATTTGCTTTAAATTTCGTGATTATCAGTATACTCTTTAAAAGTAAAGCATATTCTGCTTGGTGGGGTTAGAATTTAATCTAGTTCTTCCCCTGAAGCTGCTAGCATAGCGCAAAACAGAGTCCCTTTTCTGAGTGGTTAAACTAAGTATTGTTTATTCTTATCAGCCCTTTCGCTCGTATTGATCACAAAATGAAAAGTACTGCATCGATACTCCTCAATTAAACGGTTATAGTCGTTTCAGAAGTTATTATCGACGAAGCTCATAATAATTTTCTTCGCCTTGTTTCCGCTTCCGCCGATTATTGAGAAAATTAACAAGGACGTGAGAATCGGACAAAATCCTAGTTTCTGCAGATTGATACAGTAATAGTAGTCATACTAATTTGTAAAAGGTGGATCCCATCACTTGAGGAGAATTACTAAAGACTTTCTTTGGTTTTGAGTCTCACGATATTTGGATCGACGAGATATTTTCAGCGTTTTATTTGACAGACTTTTTTACTTGGCAACATCAAGTTTGATGTATATATATAATGGATTATGAAATATGTGGGAGCTGGTTAGAATATCTCCCATCGTATATCCTGCATGTCGTAAAAGGCGACTAAAAGGAACCGAACTACTGTTGGTATAAACAGTAACCTCTTCTCAACCAACAGCTTTGGGTGGACGAGTTGAGAAGAGTGAGGACACCTTCTTGTCCTTGGGGTGAGACATTGCCCCTAAAGGCGGATGAACCAGTAGATACCATCTGGTCAACGGCATTAGGATGCAGAAAGCAAATGGAAAACTACTGCATTAAAGATCTTAAAGATATCCTAAGAGAAACTCGTAAAATGAGTAAATGCATTTTACGAGTTCATAACATGTCTGTTAAGACATTGTGACTATGATGATGATGATGAAATGTAGGTAGTCATGAATATTACAGGGAATACCGTTACCCGTAGGAAATTTTGTATCGTGCCAACCGTTACATATTTGTGTTTATTTTTTTTTGAATCTTTATGTAGTATTTGCAACCCCTAAATTTCACGAAATACATCAGGAACAGAAATAAGTGTCTTTCATTAATGAATAAAAAAAATTTCTTATACGTATGCTTGAACACATTGAAACGGTAGACTTGCTAAGTTCACGTTTAAGTAACTTTGGTCGCTTTTCAATTACCACGACAGATAAACGTCTGCTGGTATTTTAGAACCCACCTTTTTTTCTGTTTATAGTCTGTCTCCCGTAAAGGCTTTTGAAAGCCTATGGCACTGTAGAAGCGCTGCGAGAGGATAAGCGTTAGATTTGAAACGCTGCAGGTTGTAGCCGTCTGGAAACAAATTCCCCGGTAGCTCATTCCACAACGTCGAAGCTCTACAAAAGTAGGAATGCTGGAGGAGACTGGTTCGGCGAGTAAGGACCTCGACCTGGTAAGGATGAGCTCCCAGAGCCTCCCTAGTGTTCCTCGCTCGGACAGCCTTTGGTGTTATTATCTGGGAGAGTTCACTCGAACATCTTCCGTGACAGAATCTGTATAAGCAGCAAGCTTGACCAGAAGTCCCGCATGCCACACCCTGTCGAAGGCTCTCGATATGTCAAGTGCAGAAACACCGGATTCGCCATGACTTTCAATAAATTGCTCTGTTCCACAAGTGGGTGACGTAAGCCAGGTGGTCACCCGTAGACTGATGATTATGGAAACCATACTGGCTATCATTTATGGTGTTATTGTGGTCCAGGTGCCTGCCTTTTAAATGTTGTGTTTATAATAATGATGTAAATAACAGATATCATTATGATACTTGCTAAAATAAAGTAAATTCTCATAAAATTTTCTCCTTTCCAAATTTCATATAATATATTAGGAACCGGAATAATTGTGTCATTCAGTTTTATGAGTTTTTGAATAAAAGTTGTATATACCTCAATGTATTAAAAAGGCAGACTGGCTAGGATCACGTTTTAGACGTCACTTTTACCGCTTTTGAACTACCAAACGCGCCCAAAAGAACTGCCGCCGAAGACAGTGAACCCCCAGCTTCACCTACAGTTTGGTAAGATACCGCAAGTCTGCCGACCACCGGCTCTTAGGCTATTTCCTTTGTTACAACGTAGATAGAATAATTATGCTCTATCAAAATGTTTCTGACAGTGCTTGCTAGCAACTTGTAGATATATTTGAATATGCATTCTACATGGACCGGAGGTTTTGATCAGAATACATACAATATTTGTTCGAACGGTACTAAAATAGTAAGTCCATTAAGCGAATAAAGCGTTCGAATTCGTGGTTTATAATTAAAATTCAGCACGTTAGCGTGGAAACGGTTCCTGCTTGCACTCGTATATTATAAATTACTTTCGTTGGTCCGTTCTCATTCTGGTCGAATGCAATTTAAACTGCAGCTTCAATAATGGAGTTACGATAAATACTGCAGAGAATAGGAATATGAAATGGATATAACACAAAGGAGCTAGCAGCTATACAGATTACTTTTTACTAGCGGTGCCCTTGCATTCCAAAGGCGTCGAACCCTTTTGGGCTGAGTAGACTTGAGTCCGATGATTTCCTCTTCTAACAACTGCCCATAATCATTGTTATGAAGCCGACTACGTACCGGGTTAGTAAATAGTACCTGAGCGCCCTATTTATTTTTGTTGCAATGTATTCCGCATGTAAAAGTAAGGTCTCAGAATTTAAAATGCATTATACTCATTACTGAGATACGGCAACAGCGCTTTTTCAAGAAAAACTACCGCAATATCTCCAAAACTCCCTCAGCTGGAACTATAAAACTCAGTAGTTGATGGTTTTTGGACATGCAGAATTCAAAAATGTTAACAACTATGTCATCAGATTGACCACTTTTACGTTAACTGACAACATTACTGTTAGGTTCAAAAACTCAGAGGTATTGAACTTTATCGTTCTAGCTTTTGCAGTTTTGAAGATATTTAAGCGTTCCGATATATTTACTCACCCTATATATTAAATAAATAGGATAACAGACAGAAGTTACAACAACTATGTCATGCCACAGATCTAAAGTCGATATAGCGAATGACGACGACTTTGGTAAGCTACTCTATAAGGACTATTCGTTGGGATGGTGGGTTGCTCATACGAGTACACTAGTTCTAGCACAGCTTTTCCATTTTTACTAACCACACCGCAGGTGGAAGGTTCGAATCCGAGGTAATTGAACGTTATGTTATGATTATAAAAATATGTATTACCTCCGTTGGTCTGTCTGTCTATCACCATATTTCTCGCAGTGAAATCACATCAATCATTTTACCAATTCTCATGAAATTTGGGATCTCACGTGACGTCAAATTTTAATGACTAATGCTGTATTGACGGCCTTGTAGTAGCAAAAAAAACACTAAAATCCTCAGAGATGCTCCTGATCAATTTCCATCTTTTCTGCGAGAGGGCGGAATTAAACCAGTACAAAGGGAAGGAATTATTTGGTGGTACTTCGTAACTAACATAATCCTCTCCATATTGTCTTTGAAGACGTATGTGTGGACTTATTTTTTTCATACATATTCAATTATCAATTATAACGAATATGGAAAAGTTATAAAGCTTTTGAAAATGATACCAGTGCAGTGGTGGCGAGGTATTTACGAAAAATCGAAAAATTTTGAAAACACTATTCACGGCTTCTGAAAACAGGAAAATGCTTAATGCGTATGGAGCTACCATAGGTACAAACAAGTCTTTTGAAAAACATCTCTCCACAACCAAAATAGTGATCTGCATATTTCTCCTACCTAAACGACGTTGCCACCGGCAATGGCACTGTCCTTACCCCTTACTCTTGCAGGTATCGTTGCAAATAATTGATCTCTCTTGAGGTTGGGACGTACCACTGGGTCACTGAGCCACTTGACGCGTTTTTTGTAGAATTTGTATTTCTCATTGTACAGATCCAGAGCTCCCATGGAAAGAAGTGTCTAATATACTACGTAATCTCCAAGAGTTCCATATCTTCTACGTAACCTTAAAGATTTTCTTACCGGGTCTTCATATCTTTCTTTTCTATTCAACGAGATTGTCACAAAATTCAATTTAAGTGTCTTACTGTCAGATCAGCCAGTTCTACCGAGATATCTAAAAATGACTGAGTATCCATGACTAGTCTTTATATATGTAATATATTCTACATATTAATCTCTGTCCCTGCTCATATCTCCTATGGTGTACCCCAAGGTTCAATATTTGGGCCACTTTTATTTTGTGACTATACATCGCAATCTTGTAAGTGTTTGAGAAACTATAAGCCACACTTGTATGCCGATGACAATCAGCTCTATTTCTGTTTTCTTTCTGTTGATTTGTATAACGCTAGCTTGAGATTAATAGCCATCTGAATTAACCAGAAAGTTCAACATTTTAGTGGCTTTACCTAGCCCAAGATCTGTATAGAATGTGTGTTAGATAGGGTGTAGCTGCCAAATTCTCAAAAAATAATTTTTGTGCTATGTTACTGCTCGTTTTATATATCGGTTAATATAACAGAGGTTTTTAAATAATATTGTATTTTCTCTAATCGTTTATGAATAAAATATTCATAATATAAAATTTTCTTTACTCATAAGTATTTAAAAAATTATAGCGGCATCTCAGACCGCACGTTAGTGGTTATGTACCGTTTTCGCATGACATTTTTACAACTTCAAGTCACAAAAAGTCTAATTACTTGACACTTTTCATTATAGAACTCAAAATGAGTTAACAGTTTCCAATCATCGCTTCAATTGGGCTCTACTATCTAAGTTCCACGACACCTTTCTGTCGAGGGTAATACCGAGAGATTTAGCCTCAATAGAACAGCTTGACGTTGAAAAGTTCAGGGGGGTTTAGGCCCCTGGTGTTGTTTTTTTCGTTTCTTGGGATTGAAAGACAATGAGTGTTGAATACAATATTTTTTATTGATTTTAGCGCTACCTGGGATCGTTCACATAAAGTGTTCTCAAATCTGCCAGTCTGCAGGATGATGTCATCGGCATATGCTGTTGGTTACAATCGATTTCTGCATTATCTCTGGTAACCACACCTTTAACAGAAATCTCGTCTACCTTGATTGTTATTGCTCTGTTGTAAGGCATGCTCTTCTGTATTAAAAATGGTTAGCATTTCTGATTCACAATTTGATTCTTTTTCCTTTGTTAAACATCTTGGGGAAATCTAGAATACGTGAAACTAAACTTTGTATACCCCGCTACTGCCCTAAAGACTAGAAGTCTGTACATGTCTGGAAATGTACAACTGTCCAAACCGTTCGTAAAGATGATTCATTTCAGCTTTAAAAATTCGCAGTATCATTATATTTTGGCTCAAAGACTATTATACAGGGTGGGCCAATAGTGCGTGGACGGAAGATTGTGGGCTATAACGTAAAAATATTGTCACCTAAATTTTGACGTCTATACAGGGTGATCCATATCAAACTTACATTTTTTTGAATGGAACCCCCTATATGTTATTGTATATTTACATTCCTTGGTGGATTCTAGTGTATTTTTATGAATATTACATGGAACTTTAAACGAACCGTTTAGGCGCAAATCACCGTTTTTTGTATGAGTAGGTATCAGAAAAAAATTGAATATCGCAGCGATTATAAAACTTAGAAGGCCGTGACTTTGCGGTACGACTAAGCATGAAATGTGTCACCCTAGGTCAGACGGCTAAATTTGAATTCTTTTTGTACTTGGAGAAATCAGTAGATTATTTAAGGAAACTTCAATCGCAGATAACTTGATTTTTTCAAATGAGAATGCCTATTTTGGTTTAAAGAATCAAATGTAAAATCTGATTACCTTTCTAACGATATAGCATTCTTGATACCAATTTTTTTTGTTTTCATTTTGTTTCAAATTTTCGGTCAAATCGGTGTTTTTCAATTTTCTTACGTATAAGCAATGCACCATCCCAGTCGCAACAAAGAAAAGAAGTAGTATTTTCCTGCATGCAAGCAACCTAGCAGGCTATGAAAAATAAACAAAAGCCTGTTAATATGGAAGAAACCAACTAACTTAGTAGAAAGATGCAAACTAACTAGAGCAACGAGGCAAGATTATGAAAATTTCTTACAAAATATTAGCTCTAGCCAGAAACAATAGCGATAACAAGAACGCTCATTTTTCACAGCCTACTAGATATTAGCCAA
Source organism: Callosobruchus maculatus (assembly GCA_951848785.1). NCBI lineage: Eukaryota > Metazoa > Arthropoda > Insecta > Coleoptera > Chrysomelidae > Callosobruchus > Callosobruchus maculatus. Next base: position 8,760,357 of record CATOUR010000026.1, on the reverse strand, counting down.
TTTCCAAAGAAAAAAAATAGTTAACCAAAGGAAAACTACTAGTGATTGTTGCTGATGGTAGTAGAATACCTACGTGTTCTGAATAAATGTTCACATTTAATGTCATAAAAAATTAGCCATTTCCGTAAGACAAAGGTAATGATACCTTTGACTGGCACCCTTCAAATTCTTCAGTAGGTACTTAACTACATAGAGTAGTCACAATTACAACATAGCGTATTTAAAAAATTCTAGCAATCATTTCAATAGATGTTTAGAATGCTTCAGTTAGACCTATTATCAGTTTTGACTTAACCAAACGGAAATGACTAATTTTTTTATCTCATTAATGTGAAATTTCATTGTAAAGATATTAGACTGTAAGCAAAAATCGCTGGTAGTTTTCCTTTTGTTTCAAAGTTTTTAATCATTTTGGAAAGTTGTCAAGCTCTAGTAGACCTCAATAGCTAGAAAGCTGTGAAAAACAAACACTTCTGTCATACCCCAGCTTCTCATTGACATTAGATATCTTGCCGCTGTTGTTTCCGGTTAGAGCTGATGTGTTGTAAGGAACTTTCATGTTCTTTCCTCGCTACTCTAGTTCGTTTGCATATTTCTACTAAGTTAAATGTTTTTTTCCATATTAACGGGCTTTTGTTTATTTTTCATGGCCTGCTAGGTTGCTTGCACGCAGGAAAATTGAAAAACACCGATTTGACTGAAAATTTGAAACAAAATGAAAACCAAACAAGATTGATATCTAGAATGCTATATCGTTAGGAAGGTAATAAAATTTTACATTTGATTCTTTAAACCAAAATAGGCATTCCCATTTGAAAAAAATCATGTTATCTGTGATCGAAGTTTCCTTAATTATTCTACTAATTTCTCAAACTATAAAAAGAGTTCAAGTTTATCCGTCTAATCTAAGGTGACGCGTTTCATGCTTGATCGCACCACAAAGTCACGGCCTTCTAGGTTTTATAATCCCTGCGATATTCAATTTTTTTCTGATACCAAAAATGGTGATTTGCGCCTAAACGGTTCATTTAAAGTTCCATGTAGGATACATGAAGGCACACTAGAATTGACCAAGGATTCCAAATAATATGCAATGATATATAGGGGGTTCCATTCTAAAAAATGTAAGCCTGATATGAATGACCCTGTATAAACGTCAAAATTTAAGTGAAATTATTTTTGTCATAGCCCTGATCAAGTGACAGGTTTCTAAAATATATTTTAGTAAGCCCACAATCTTCCTTCCACGCACTATTGGCCCAATCTGTATTGCATGGAATGATCAGATGGTGTACGCTGCAGTATCTTGTTTAAAATCTAGGGGAAATGAACTGGTCTGCAGTGTCCGCGCTTGCACTGCTAGCTCCATGATAGCGAATTGGGATTGACCTATAAAATTGCCTGATGAACGGTATCAATCAATAATGCAAGCCGAATGAACAAAGAGATTCACCGAAAATGCGAACAATTTACATTGGCGCTACGTTGCTACTCGGCAATGCCATGCTGCTTTCCATTTGGATTTGCGAAAAATTGCAAGCTCGTGTACAAATGCCGTTCACGGGAATTGAAAAACGCTTACACAGTCCAACAGACCTTTTGCACAAAAATCAGAATATATTTCGCAGCAGGTTTCTACCGACCTAGACTCCAATTCGATGTCCGAAATATGTAGTCTGGGATCTCCGGCTATCAAAATAAAAGACCTAGTTTTACTTCCCATACCTCCCACATCTTAGGATCAAGAAGACTTTTGATTTTAAGATAATCACAAAAAATCGCATCGTTCATTAAAATCGTCTTGTCTATTAGTCAACGCATAATCTCAGCATCAATTTCTGCAGCAGTGCAGCTATATTTTTGAAAACCGTTTTTGCTGTGCCATAATTTTAGTAGGAAAAGGCAAATAAATCTACCACCACCCATTTTATACCAAAAGAATAAACATGACGTTGACCAGCTTATGTGGTTATTGTGGGGCCGAAGATACCCCAGAGCATGCCATATTGATCTTCGAGAGGTTAGCGGTATGGGGACCTGAACTACTGGAGATAGGTAATGAGCAAACTTTGGGAGAGAATACGTTTCCAAGCAAACGCATTGTTTGGGAGTTATACAAATTGCTGCTTACAGTTTCCCAGTATTCTGATCATAAATGATGAGAATGGAGTAGACGCTACTCGATCATAGTTTCGTTCAACAAGCTATTCAGCATTTAGTGGTACTACCTATACAGCGACCGGGCAGGCATTTTCTTCCAGCGGACATTCGGCAACAAATATCTGATAACAGGGCTGCGATTAAGCAAGCAGAACGTTACGCACAATTACGAATGCCACATGGTACATTTAGAACGAGACCTTGGTATCCCTTATTTAAGGGCGCAGCGACCCTATAGTCAAGCAGAATCGCACAGCAACCCTTTGTTGCGCCAATCAGTGGACTACACAGTCGAGCATAATATTCACAAGCACGCAAAATAGCATTGTAAGAATAGCGCTAGCTAAACTTTGCCAATGAGGTTTTTTATAGTTTTTGTTACAATGTAATTGTAGCACAATAAAGACATTATTATTATTTTTATTATTATTTAGTACAGTAAAAATTAAAACATTCCACGAAAACTAACCAAAATCCAACTCTTGGCTACATTTAAGAAAATTGCCGAAACATTTAAAAAATGCCTAAGCGCCTCCTGTTCTAAAAGATTTTCTTCCCCTTCTTTGCTATCTGCTTTTTTTACTTACTTCCCTCTTCTCTTTTTTCTTTGACATTGTCTGGTTACTGGATTTCCAGACCTAAAGGACCTACGAACTGATACTATGGCACAAGAACTAAGGTCCCACGGACCATTCTGATAGTCAACAATGACTTAAGTTTAAAGAAAAACCACCACCCACAACCATAATGTTACAAAACCCCATTTTAGGTGTTTTAAGCGTATCTTTGAAAGCATATTCTTTGGTCTAGGGAACATTTTTGTATTTATAAGAGGCTTACCAATGCCCTAAAAAAAGCCTCGGTGTTATCCTATATCTTTTAGACGTGCGTTTATTGTGTTTAAGGAGAATTTTCCATAATGTCCTTTAATTTCTAACCTCTGCTGTACATCAACGAGCTGCTGGAAGTAACATCCAATCCAATCTACAACTTCACAGGCGATAATACATTGATATCGTGCACCAGAGCAACTGCTGCTGCTCTACAAGGCACAGATCCGACCATCGCTGGAGTATTGCTCCCATGTGTGGGGATGCGCTCCAAAGTACTCTCTAAAGCTTCTACACACTATCTAGAAGAGATCAGTTGGACTAATCGATACGTCTAACCTCACAAAGGACATCCACAGCTGCAAAATCGAAGATGGGTGGCTGACCTGCCCCTGTTTTACAAATTCTATCACGGAAGATTTTCGAGTGACATCTCTCAGATAACAACACCAAAATCCGTTCGCACGAGGAATACTAGAGCGGTTCTGCGAGCGCATTCTTACCATGTAGAATTAGCTGCCGGGGTGTTTGTTTCCGATGGCTACAACCTGCAGCATTTCAAATCTAACGTGCATCGAAACTTATACTCTCGCAGCGCTTCTGTAGCGCAATAGGCCAGCCTCTGCGGAAGGCAGACCAAAAAAGCTTGAATAGTGGCATTTTGATACCTTGTTTCAAGGACGAACTGTTTGGTTTTGGAAGTAATGCCAGAGGCGGTGAAGTAATAATTGAAAAACGAAAAATCAAGGAAAATACTGAAAGCATGTAGGCATATGATTTCAAGTTTTTTCATTGAATAAAAAATTTGATTGAGAGGCTGAGAAAAGCGCTGGCCAGGAGTCTTCTCTGTATTTTATATACATTTTTACTTCCCACACCGATAGGTGAGGGGGTATTGTGATCGCGAAAATTTTCAATTTTGAGATAATACAGTTTTTGGGCGTTTCATGATGTCTACATAACGAAAATCCACGTCACTCATTTCCGTCGGTCTGTCTGTCGGTATGTCTGTCTGTTGGCGTTTTTCTAACGTCGTAATCTCAGTAACCGCTGCATGGATTGTGATGAAATTTGGGTAACGATATACTGTAGAGTCGTGGTAGGTAATGTTCCTATAATTTTGGAAATAAGTGAACGGTGGGTGGAGTAATTACCAAAAAACAAAAAATTTCAAATATTTCTCAAACTTTTTTGCGTGGGGGTGAATTTGAGGTGGTTGGTGGGGTGGGGGGTTGTAAAACTGAAAAATTTGTTGTATTCATAATAGGCTGTCAATTGATCTGTGAATGAAAAACTTTTTAGGTCCATCCGAACATTTCCTTACCTAGTACAGAAACCAAGGGAATTTAATGAAATTTTGACATAGTATTACCACCGCGGCGGTGATGGAAACAGGTTTTTTTTTTAAATCGTGTCAGTGGCGGCGCAGCAATAATAAGGAAACTAAAAATACAAAAGAGCTCTAACTTCGTTTATAGACGGTTTGGAGGCTACTGATCGTTTAGCAACGTCCCGTTGAAGCTTGCAGAAAAAAACTGTGGCGTCCTACCTTCTAAGGAAGGAGATGCAAGAAACTATTTAGGAGAGTTTTTGAAATGGATGCTTTTTTGCGGGCTGGTGGGCGATGATTTTTTGCAAGGGGATTTCAGAGTATAGCTTTATGCAATCGGAAAATAATAAAATGGTATCATCATTATGTGCGGGAAATACTAATTCAATCAACTTGACTCCATTTTTTACCCTGAAACGGATTTATTCTAGTATATCCTGTACACTTTTTACCCATCCGGATGTTCATAAATATCTGTTCACTTGAATTTTGGGCTTGTTGCAAGTTAAAATTAACAAATATGCTATATTTTACTATAACACGAGTGGTTGGGGTAATATTTGAATAAAAATATATATATAATAAAAGTATAAGTAAATAAATTTGTCTAAAAACGATAATGCATTGTTTTCTACAGATACCGTAAAATAGATAAAAATAATAAAAAAGGAGTTATCTCATTTTTAGTGATATTCCAGGAGTTTCCTTGCAGCCTATCTTGACACGGGCCTCTTTCGAAGACTGTTTACGTGTCAAATTTGAAAAAAACATGTCATAACTTCAAGACTATCCATATTTGAGCTATGTCGTTAAGACGGTAGCTGCATGTTACTGCACCAGTAACGCAGACTCAATGGTCTAACTCATTTCAGCAATTTTTCGAGACAAGCCCTTTTGAAAGATAGACGACGAATTTTGCCGGTTGAAAGGGCACTGGAGGTAATCCAGAAGAGGTACAAGAAGACCCAACCATGAAAGGTAGAACGAACCTTCCAGTGATTGGAGTAATGGAGCTACTAAAGTTATGTCTGAAGAACAGCTATTTTCAAGAAAAAGACAAATTTTGCATGGATGAAGACTAAAAATAGAATAGAATCACCGCTAGCTCCAGTTGTGTCCATGGAATGATAGGAATCAACTGCCATTATTGAAAGCTCAAACGTCAAGCCAAAGTCATGTCTTCGCTATGTGGATGGCATGCTCTGGAACCGTGGAGACGAACAACTGGAGACTTTCTTTTCGCATCTCAGCAATGTGAAACTATCCATAAAATGCACAAAAGGAGAAGAGAACAACAGCCTCCCTTTTTTGGATGTCTAGGTAATGAGAGGAAATTCTCAAATAGAAAACAAAGTGTACAGAAAACCAACAAATAAAGGAATTATTAGGACCTTGTATTGGTGGTTCGAATCAAGAACATTATTTATCATATAGATTAGGGGATGAAAGAAGAACTGCGTCATATTATCGAAAAAACGCGTATCCCAAGAAGCTGTAGTGGCAGCGACAGTACAAAGAAGTGCTACTAAAAGAAACATAGGTCCTGAAGAAGACAAGCATTCACTCCGTATACCATACTTGAAAGGATTATCAGATGCAGGCAGAAAAATTGAGCGAAAATATAAAATTCAAACACGATTCTCAAGAAGCATCACTCTCCGAAATCTACTGATGAAGACAAAACCCAAGAAACTCAAAACTGCATATCATTGCAGTAAATTATACATGGGAAAAACTAAAAGACCTCTAGAAGCGAGAATTAAGAAGCACTGACTCAACACCTAACAACCAGAGATAGGAAAGTTGGGAACAGCAGATCACGCATGGACCGAGCACCACAAAATTATTTAGGAAGAAGCTAAGGTTATTAACAAAGAACTTTACTGATATCTCCAGAAATTTAAAAAAGCAGCTTATAAGTTGCTGATCAGCTGATCATATATGGTCAGCAAGAAAAACTTGTACACCAGGCCTAGTAATTAGGCCAATATGGCACTCCCTCATAAGAAATAGCATCATCACAGTCCCAATTTCTTAACAGATGTTGTAAACTCGTAAAATGCGTTAAGTCGTTGCTAGAGTACTGGCGACAATGGCGACACGTATATTATCGATAGTTTCAGGTCAGTGGCGCTCTTGATACTCGAGTCCAGCAACTGTTTTGTCGTATCTACCCAGCGTGCAGGGGAACGGTCACGGCTCAGTCCACTCGTGGCATAACCCTGAACTACAAGTTTCTCCATATTAGCGCTTCTGTGAATATGTCCGAAGAATGTAAGAAATCTCGTCGACACAGTGGAGGATAGCCTCTTTGTATTATCCCACTCATCTAGTATGGAGACGTTAGCTCGATGGGCGGCATAAGGAACTCTCAGCATTCTCCTCCACCTTTCAAAAGCGCTATGCATCTATGCGAGTTCGATCTGCCTTTTTAACAGTCCAAGTTTCCGAGGCATACAAAAATATCGAGAAGACAAGAGACTGAACCAGCAACATTTTGGTAGCTTTAGTGATGTTATGGTCACGTCATATCTTAGTAAGCTTTGTCATGGCCGCCCGTAAAACCTGTTGAATGTGCCGTGGAATTTCGTTTTCACAGCCACCCAATTGTCGATGAAAGAACCAAGGTATACACAAAACTATGAACTACTTGATAATGGCCTAGTCACTTCGATCATTATCGTGCTCTCTGTATACGATCATAACCTTGGTCTTGTTGTAGTTAATATCAAGACCATATGCTGCACTGTGTTGTCATAAGATTTTTAATAGATTTACTAGTTCTTCCTGAGAAGCAGCAATAAGAGTAGTACCATCAGCAAATCTTAAGTTGGATATTTTGGTTCCGCCAATAGTTATACCGCCATTCCAGTTGTCCAATACTTGTATCATCACAAAATCAGAATAAATGTTAAATAACGTCGTAAATTATACAAATCCCTGACGAACTTCTTTTCTGGTTACAGTTTGACCAGGCAGGTTACCATCAATTCGTACACGAGCCGAGTTAGACTCATAGAGTCGCTGTATGAGAAACAATATATAGGTGGTATGGAACTCCCAAAGAGATAAGAATTTCCCACAGTTGAGGCCACTTTATGTTATCAAACGGCTTAGAATAGTCCACAAACCAGATAAAAAATGGAAAACAATGCTCACACGCTTTTTTGATAATTTGTCGTTTAAGATCTGTTCACGGGTACCGCGTCCTTTCGCGGAACCTGCCTGCGGCTGAGAAATTTGCCAGCCAGTAAAACCGTCGAAATTGTAAAATATACAGTCGAACCTTGTTTGCATGAGAGATTAATGAAAGTATGCGATAATTGTCTGGATTTGTTGGAGATCCCTTTTTATGAAGTGGAACAAAAGTGGGTGTGCACCATTCATCTAACCAAACATTGGAGGACCCAGACCCTCTTACAAATATTATGTGAAACAGAGATGCTGTTATCACCCAAGCATTTTAGCGTTTCGGCAGAAAGGGCATTAATGCCTGTAGCTTTATTGGTTTTCAATTTATTGAGGGCATGTTCCACTTCTGAGAAAAGAATATCCGGTTCATGTTCATAATCTAATGAGAGAGCGTACAGGCCATACTCATTACTTAATTACCTCATCCAAGTTGGTTATTAGCTGTCCCTCGGGATTTTTATCGGCCCAAGACTTGGGTTTAAAATCTCGAATGAGGCATTTGACCTTAAAAAACATCTCTTTTGATTTTTAGTATTGTTATGCATCTGGATTTATAAGAAATATAGAAAAACTATAATTGGGCAGAACAAATTTGGACACAAACGTGGAACGCAGTGATCATCGCACATCCACGTCAGTAAGAATCGACTCCACTGAATAAGAGCACGACGACAGCCAGTCAGAACAAGCCGCGAAGAATGACAGGTCATCAACGCACTTAGCAGAACGCGACGCCGACCAATCAGACAAACGACATAACGCTAGACGAGAATGTATTAACGATGAAAGGAACAAGTTCGACAGTTTACCTGAAAATAACTGAAGATAGTAGATCAATTATTGAATTATATAGGAATAGAAGTCCGAAACAAGTACCTTTGGAAACATCTACCTTGCCTACACAATTCAAATAACAAAAGAGCGATTTATTTCAAAGTATGAGTTTTTCCACCTAATGCAGTACGTGTTCCAACGCTGATTCCATGTACGAAGTGCCGACTATCTTGTTTCTCCATACACCATTGTGTGTTTTCAACCAAACAAAAACAGTCACTATATTTTTACTCGCTAATTGAATTTGCAAAAAGCACTACTCCATTAGGATCATAAAAATCAATATGTAACCTCTTTTTTTATTCCTAATGCTGAAAGATAAAATGCGTGGTGAGCTTTTTTCAAACGCACATGATATGTTGCAGCGTTCGAAAACTTGGTTATAAAGTGACCCATGACTAGTGGCATTTCTACTTTAATGGTTACTTTTACAGGAATGAATAAATGTATCGGTTTTAAGGAAGAATACTTGAAAATACAAACAAGTTTGTTTTTTTTTGTCATTATTCTCTTTTTATTGATCAAGTTTTCAATTTTTTCGGGGTGACCTACGTATTAAGTAGCTTTCAGTGTGTTTGCAGTACTTTAGAAACCTCAGACTATAAGACAGTTTCATCTCTAACAACAATTTTTCTGGAACATAAACCTCCAAGTACCTTCACCCAACTCTCACCCTGATCATTAAATAAGAAATACGGTTTACATTTCCTTCCTTCTTGCTTTTACCTCCCATACCATACGTGAGGGGATTATTGTACTTGTGAAAATCTATGTCACTCATTTCCTTCGGTTGACTATTGGCTGTGGGTCTGTCATTTTTCTGTTCGTTGCCATCTTTGATACATTTGATACAGCGTAATCTCAGTAACCGCTCAGTAACTGATTTAGAAGAATTTAATTTGCGTTACATTTTAAAACATCGGTGCATTGGCGTCTTAGAAGATTCATTTTTTTAAGCTGTTTCTTTATTTGAATTCACAACTGATCAATCCTTCTACAACAATCAGCTCAGGAAACCTAAGACAACCTTGTGTTGTGTCCAAAACTATTATTCGTAAAATTAGTAAGTAACACATAGTGTTACAATTTTGAAAAAGAAAGTGATTGAAGAAATCTGCTTTTGTTTCATGAAATTTTATAATTATATTTGCTCTAATGCTGGGTGTACCATAGCACATTTGCAATAGCAAAGCTTTAAGTTTTTTCCGGAAAAGATGCAGCTATATCTTCTGAGATAGAGTTGTATGTATGTTACACTCAATTACCGAATTCGGAAAATGCCCGAAAAAAATACGCAGAACTAGTTTTGAGCAACGAATATTTCCCGAACCCGAAATATTAATTTTATACGGCTATTGAACATTAACAAATAGGCAGAACTAGTTTTGCGCATCTTCAAATGCACAGAACTAGTTTTGCGCAACTTGAAATGCACAGAACTAGTTCTGTGGTACGAAATGACAACCAAAGTGAACACTGTGTGTCAAAAACCAGCAAAAACCTGTCGTTAGGTTAGGTGTCTTTGCCAACGTTCCTGCAATATAAGTACGAATCGTGAAAACGTAAAAAGAGGTTTGGAAGCACAAGCCAATTTGATGCTCACACAATCAAATAAAGTCAGTTGGCGATTTATTATTTGTTGGTATTCATTAAAATATATTTAACTTCTCCAACTTCATATTTATTTGAGTCCGTCGCTGGCGCTGATTAAATGGAAGAAACAGAATTTGTGCTGGTCATTCAGAAAATATACAGAGCTAGTCCTGTGCATTTCAAGTTGCGCAAAACTAGTTCTGCCTATTTGGTAATGCTCAATAGCCGTACAAAATTCATATTTCGGGTTTGGGAAATATTCCTTGCTCAAAACTAGTTCTGCGTATTTTTTTCGGGCATTGCCCGAATTCGGGTATTGAGCGTAACATATATTAATACCAGTACAATACATAGATTTTTGACATACAGTTTTGCTTACATAATGACATATACACCATGTTCAAAAAATACCGGACCAAACGAATAACTAGGGAAGTAGAAGTTGCACAAAAAATAGCCAAGACAAAAGTTGTGATTTTTTCCTAGCTATCCGATGATGAGCTTTATGGTGGCTTGACCTTGACATCAAGGTCATATCAAGGTCACATCGACTTTCTTAAATGGAAACTCCTACTTTCGACGCCGCAAATGAAAAGCTCAGAAAATTCTACGTCCAGATCTGTGCCTGACCTTTTGAAAAATTTGACCTTGAATGATTAAGGCAAGGTCAAAATGTGACCTGCTGGATATGTTGGGAAGTAGAGGTCGTACAAAAAAGTGGTCAAAACAAAAATCATAAGAGCTACAATGCTAGTCAAATTTTGATCTTGTCTTGATGAATCAAGGTCAAATTCTTCAAAAGGTCAAACTAATATCTGGTTGTAGAATTTTCTGGAAACGTTCTTATGATGTTTGCCATGATCATATATTTGGACGACCCTACTTCTTCCCCAGTTATACATTTGATCCGGTACTTTTTGAACACTGTGTATATAGTTCCTTATGATTGTTTCTTGTTTCACATATGTGATCTATTTTTTGTATTAACTACCTGAATTGCATGGATGTATAGAGGCCTTCACCTCCAAAGTAGCTTCCGTCCAGAATAAATTTCTTACATTCTGGCAATTCTGCATTTTAAATGTTGTTTTTAGAATATAATTTTGATAAATCTGAATTTTTTTCAGGCTTGTTTAGTGAGCAGATCCTCATACATAATCACCATATCTTAAAATACGAGTATATTCAACTAAACTTACTACTACTACTACCACTACTGCTACTACTAATTTAGGGGTTAAATGTCGCTTCTTCCAAAATATAAGAAACTGGTTGCTAAAACAAGTTCCGAGTCACTCATCTTGACTCCGTCTTTGAAATAGCAGCAAAGCCTGCCGCAACGTTGGAATTTCCGGGAAGCATTTAATAAAATCTAAATGAGTATGTTAAGCTGCGATCTAGACATTCTCACGATTTTCATTTTCTAATTGTCATAGAATTCCCAGACCTTCATTTTCATCATAGAAATTCCTGGAGTACACGAGTTATTATTAAAGATGGAAATCCATAGTTAATAGCAAAGCGTGTACAAACGGAGCACAATTGAGGCCATGTTCTAAGTTGATGGCAGAACATTTATAAAGCAGTAGGAGGGCGAATTAGTCAGGTTTTCCATTGTTGACTCAATTGTTTTCGCAGATAAGCCGGTTACCAATTAGCCTAAAACTGAGTCATAGCCCAATCACAGTAGGTGTATTCTTGTGAAAATACACACATATCCTTATGCTTTGATGTGGAGCTCTTCACTTACTTCACCTTACTTTCTTGGAGAAAATTTCATTGTCGAGATTAAGATACTGCAGTCGGGATAAGTGCATGTTGTAAATTAGAGGTTTAGCTGTTATTTACTACATATATTACTTCAAGGACTATAGTGACCTATCTAACTAACGGTGGTCATTAAATCTTAAAGAATACACTGTATATTTGCATTGTTTAGTGAGAGTTAGTATTTCGTCAGCGTCTTATGTTACACGCACATAAATCGGCATTGGACGGACAGTACGGATCGGAAAAAGTTACTTTCTATTAAATTTAATGGACCATTCCACATACGTCGGGACGGTAGGCATCGGATTTTCAAAATCCGGAGAAAATGTGCAACTAGAAATAAAGCCGGCCGATGCGTGCCGTGCGTGCCGATACCACCGTATATGCGATGCTATTTATTTAGCCTATGGCTACATGGATTAATTGGCAATAAGTCTTAAACAATAAAATAAAATACAAATATTAAATTTAAAACAAACAAAAATATATAGTTTTTATATTTTAAAAGTAAGACCATTTATCCAGTCAACTACAGACTTCGAGGCTTCGAAGAAATCCGACTGTTGTCCAGCATATGCGGTAATCGGGCATTCGGTGACAATATGCTGAACAGTCTGCCGGGGCTCTCCACAGTCACAGGACGGTGATTCGGATATCCCCCATTTAAAGAACGAGTCACGAGAGATGCCATGCGACGTTCTGACTCGATTAAGGGTTTTCCATGTATGGCGAGGCAATTCCATTCCTGGAAGGGTTAAAGTGGGGTCCATAGTGGGTGGAGCCTGTACCGGCTTCTGGACTTCCCAATTCCTCCTCCAGTGCTCATCAACTTGGAAGCCATCCCGCAAGAGCCGTTCTGCAAATGGTAATGGGGGATTTCTAGACTTCAACCTCCGAAGATCTGCATCATCTAGGTCAGTATGCAGTGGAAATTGGGGATTGGATAGTATTTTGTTGTATTCCTTCACCAGTTTATCCTGTCTGCGGATATGAGGAGGAGTGATATGGCACAGAACGGGCACCATACTGGGGCGCAGTATTCAGCAGTAGAATAAACAAGACTGAGAGCAGATATTCTGAGGGTGGTTGCGTTGGCCCCCCAAGTGGTACCGCACAATTTATGAATAATATTGTTTCTGGTGCTAAGCTTTCCTGCTGTGTTTAGATGTTTTCTAAATGATAATGTTCGGTCCATTGTTATCCCCAAGTATTTTGGGTGAGGATTGTAGCGCACTAAGTTGTTATTGAAGTATCCCTGAGGTTCAGTTCTAGCTTGCTTGTTATTGAGGTGAAAGCATACCACTTCAGTTTCCATCATATTTGGAATCAGCCTCCAGTCTGCAAAATATCTTCCCATCACACTAAGGTCTTCCGATAAGATACTACTGCCTTCCTCTATTGTATTACTACGAGCGGCTAGAGCAATATCGTCGGCATACATGAACTTCTTTGAAGTGGTGTTGGGTGTATCAGAAATGTATAGGTTGAATAAGACTGGAGCAAGAACTGAGCCCTGGGGTAAACCATTATTTAGGTGCCTCATTTTACTTCTACTGTCACCCGTTATTACTTGGAAGGGCCTATCGCAAAGCATGTTGTTTAATAGCGACGTTATTCGGCCACACGGTACTACTTTCAGGAGTTTGAAAAGAAGGCCTTCCCTCCAAACTGTGTCGTATGCTGAAGTCAAGTCGACGTACACTACTGTAGTTTTCAGCCGTTTCTGAAACCCAGCCTCAATGTGGGTTGTTAGGCTGAGTACCTGATCCGTGCAGCTACGGTGTGGCCTAAAACCAGCCTGTTCAATGGGAATATGTTCCAGTACTGTTGGACCTATCCGGTTTAGTATCATCCTTTCAAGAAGTTTATAACATAAACTCAGTAGGGATATAGGCCGATAGCTCTCAGGTAGATGTATGGTTTCAGCACTGCAATAACTTTTGATTTTTTAAGCTTCGTTGGTATGTTTCCTGTTTGTAAGATGTCACTGAAAAATTTGCTCAGCCACATTCTGGTATGTTTCCCAGAGTTTTTGAGAAACTCAGGGTGGATTCCATCAAATCCAGGGGCTTTGCCAGGCTTAGTGTTTTCCAAGGCGTTATTTACTTCTTCAACAGTGAATGGCGTGGAGTATACAGGGTGAGCTAATGTTGCTTGACGACGTTCTTTCAGTTGTTTCTTAACATCTTTACAGTGCTGTCTATTAGTTGGGACCTTAGAGAGCGCTACAACTCGTGCTGCGATTTGGTCAGCCGATACTTCATTATTTTGGCGTGTGGGTGGGTTAGAGCTCCCTAGTTTCCTAAGAAGGCTCCAAGCTTTCCTACTTGACTTTTTGAAGTTCATGTTACTGGCTGCTTGTTCCCATTTTTTTGCAGCGTTCTGCGTCTAGAGAGTGAAGGAGTTCATCAGCTATTTCAGAATCTCCGCTGTTCTTAAACTCTTGATAAAGCCTCTCTATGTCATCGTTCCATCCCGGAACATATTCTCTTCGGAAACCTCGGGGGATGCACCTTTTAGCTGTTGTTATAACAGCTTTAATGAATCTGTCGTAGCTGCTACTTTTTGGCGGAATCCATCGAACGGCTGAGTCCAGCTGCGCAGCAAATTTGTCCCATTGGGCTTTACCAAAATTCCACCTCGGTCTTGGTGTAGAGCGGATGATTGGAATTTGGGTGCGATGCTGATCGGCGATTGCCGAGGCACCGTCGGCATTTTCGAAGTTTCTACCTGTACTGCCTGCAGACAGTGTTGCCATTCATAGCAACTTGTCGCGAAAATAGCGACATTTTGATTACGTTAAGACGTAGCGGCGATTTAACAAAATAAACCGATTTGTAGCGACTTTTTGAAAAATTCTGTTACTGTCTTTTTTTCGCCACTGATTACTGCTTGTCCATTCTTCTTTTCGGTTGTGCACAGACTGTCTTGTATTGTTGTCGAGACCACAGCATGGTAAACAATCAGCACAATATCTCAGGTTGGCGGCAATTACACACGCATCCCCCCTTTTGGATGATTATTTGTAGGGATGCTAACAATACTTCGATACTTGAAATGTACCAATACTTCTGCACTAATGTCGAATATTTTTGTCTTAGATACTTTTTGAGCGATTACAAGCTGGTATCGCTACTTTTGTAGCGGTATCGGTATCGAAAATAACACCGAACCGAGTTATGGACCAAAAGCGCCTCCATTGGCGTGAACTCTAGCTCTATACTTGGCTTTATTTTCGCATATCCACTCAGACTTCACACCCATGAAATCATCCGAAGGTCAAATTCTGTGGGAACCATTTTTATACAGGAAATCCTCAGAGATATTCTGCTGGTTGTTTACTATGCTGTGTCGAGACTATGTATCGGGTAATCCACTATTTTTGAATGAAAGGTTATATTATATTATACATATACCTAACATCAATTGCAACCCCCACCTCCGGAATAAAGTTATACACAGGCTGATTTATACGTTATTTTTGTGGGGCGACAACGTAGCGACATTCAAGGCGGCTCGGTAGCGAATTTCAGTCTGCTCTGTCTGGCAACACTGCATGCATTTGCATATTTTGCAACTGACTTCCAATTCTTCCGACGATTCCGATCAGCTATGTGCGATACCCTAATGAAAAATCCGTACCGTACCTGCCGTTCCATCGGTACCGTCCGTCCGATGCCGATTTATGTGCGCGTACCCTTAGGATTACGACAATGTCTGTCTTATCAGATAATAATCTGATATGCCTGATATACTTGATATACCTGATATACCGTCTGCAATCCCAACTAAAGGTTAGACGGTATTTCCTTCAAAGGTAAAGGTAGAAGGAAAAAGTGTTGCTTTATTTCGAATTTATAATCTTTTCCTTTTCTTTGCAAGCAAATCCTTACAGAAAAGAGGAAAATGTAGACACGTGCCATTACAGGCGTATTGCCGCCGACAGGTTTCAGCTTGCAGTTACAGAGGCAAATGCACAAAGTATTATTAATGTTAGTTTGAGGCGGGTTCTCACGATTCAGTTTCGCTGAATCAGTTTGGCTGATTCAGCGATACTGAACAGTGGGTTTGTGCTTTCAGTCAAACCGAAAGCCAGTCCTACTTTTCATTCATTTTGACTGAATCAGCATTGAAAGATGAATGCAAGCGTTACTTTTATTAATGCTAAATAGGTTAAAATAATTCATTAAAACTGAACAGTGAGAACAAACATCGCTTTCAGTATAACTGAATTAGTCAAACTTTACTGATTCAGCGAAACTGAATCGTGAGAACCCGCCTTAAGGTACAGGTGCAGGTACAGACTATCTGCTGGTACTGCTAGGTTTTGAGCTGTATTTGAAAGCTGTTATAAGGATGGGAAGTGACAAGGTGCTGTCAGATTACCATGTAGAGGTACAAGACACAGCCAAGTAGCAATCTGAGTGTAAGTTCATTTCCGAATGGATAGAACTAGCCTGAAATATTGTAAAGATCTCAACTCCCAGCGAATAAAGCGAAGAAGCATTTTTTTGCTGACCGTTTGGCTTCCAGCACTTCATTTTCAGTCGATGAAAACTTAATGCAGTCAGCCGCCTCGTCCACAATGCGACGGAGAGTGGTATCGACAGTCCTGGAGACACTAGGTTGTATACAGCCCAGTTCCTCACCTATACTGCTCTGAAAACGCGGATCAGCCATGTACCGTAAAAGCACTTTCATTTTGTGTACTGGCCAAAGCGGCCCTTCCTTGGTTTCCAGATTTTCGCTAATGAACTATAATCGGCTAATCACTGCACGTTTATTTCATCAAGCAGAAGAAGGGTTCGAAAATCGTACTTGGATTTTGTCTCTCTTTGTACACTTTTCGTGCACGTAGGTGTACTACATCCGCCATGGTAAATTTAAATTCAAAAAATCGCGCACTTACTCTTCAACCAAAAAAAAACACCTTGACCCTTCAAGTGCCTACACATGAATGAAGTAAATGGTTAAAAGTTGTTGTTTGAAAATTGTAGACAAGGTAGATGTTTCAAAAGGTTTGTTTCGGACTTCCATTGTTTATAGGACATGAATGAATTAATGAATGAATGAATGAATGAATGAATGAATGAACGAATGAACGAATGACCGAATGAACGAATGAACGAATGAACGAATGAACGAATGAACGAATGAACGAATGAACGAATGAACGAATGAACGAATGAACGAATGAACGAATGAACGAATGAACGAATGAACGAATGAACGAATGAACGAATGAACGAATGAACGAATGAACGAATGAACGAATGAACGAATGAACGAATGAACGAATGAACGAATGAACGAATGAACGAATGAACGAATGAACGAATGAACGAATGAACGAATGAACGAATGAACGAATGAACGAATGAACGAATGAACGAATGAACGAATGAACGAATGAACGAATGAACGAATGAACGAATGAACGAATGAACGAATGAACGAATGAACGAATGAACGAATGAACGAATGAACGAATGAACGAATGAACGAATGAACGAATGAACGAATGAACGAATGAACGAATGAACGAATGAACGAATGAACGAATGAACGAATGAACGAATGAACGAATGAACGAATGAACGAATGAACGAATGAACGAATGAACGAATGAACGAATGAACGAATGAACGAATGAACGAATGAACGAATGAACGAATGAACGAATGAACGAATGAACGAATGAACGAATGAACGAATGAACGAATGAACGAATGAACGAATGAACGAATGAACGAATGAACGAATGAACGAATGAACGAATGAACGAATGAACGAATGAACGAATGAACGAATGAACGAATGAACGAATGAACGAATGAACGAATGAACGAATGAACGAATGAACGAATGAACGAATGAACGAATGAACGAATGAACGAATGAACGAATGAACGAATGAACGAATGAACGAATGAACGAATGAACGAATGAACGAATGAACGAATGAACGAATGAACGAATGAACGAATGAACGAATGAACGAATGAACGAATGAACGAATGAACGAATGAACGAATGAACGAATGAACGAATGAACGAATGAACGAATGAACGAATGAACGAATGAACGAATGAACGAATGAACGAATGAACGAATGAACGAATGAACGAATGAACGAATGAACGAATGAACGAATGAACGAATGAACGAATGAACGAATGAACGAATGAACGAATGAACGAATGAACGAATGAACGAATGAACGAATGAACGAATGAACGAATGAACGAATGAACGAATGAACGAATGAACGAATGAACGAATGAACGAATGAACGAATGAACGAATGAACGAATGAACGAATGAACGAATGAACGAATGAACGAATGAACGAATGAACGAATGAACGAATGAACGAATGAACGAATGAACGAATGAACGAATGAACGAATGAACGAATGAACGAATGAACGAATGAACGAATGAACGAATGAACGAATGAACGAATGAACGAATGAACGAATGAACGAATGAACGAATGAACGAATGAACGAATGAACGAATGAACGAATGAACGAATGAACGAATGAACGAATGAACGAATGAACGAATGAACGAATGAACGAATGAACGAATGAACGAATGAACGAATGAACGAATGAACGAATGAACGAATGAACGAATGAACGAATGAACGAATGAACGAATGAACGAATGAACGAATGAACGAATGAACGAATGAACGAATGAACGAATGAACGAATGAACGAATGAACGAATGAACGAATGAACGAATGAACGAATGAACGAATGAACGAATGAACGAATGAACGAATGAACGAATGAACGAATGAACGAATGAACGAATGAACGAATGAACGAATGAACGAATGAACGAATGAACGAATGAACGAATGAACGAATGAACGAATGAACGAATGAACGAATGAACGAATGAACGAATGAACGAATGAACGAATGAACGAATGAACGAATGAACGAATGAACGAATGAACGAATGAACGAATGAACGAATGAACGAATGAACGAATGAACGAATGAACGAATGAACGAATGAACGAATGAACGAATGAACGAATGAACGAATGAACGAATGAACGAATGAACGAATGAACGAATGAACGAATGAACGAATGAACGAATGAACGAATGAACGAATGAACGAATGAACGAATGAACGAATGAACGAATGAACGAATGAACGAATGAACGAATGAACGAATGAACGAATGAACGAATGAACGAATGAACGAATGAACGAATGAACGAATGAACGAATGAACGAATGAACGAATGAACGAATGAACGAATGAACGAATGAACGAATGAACGAATGAACGAATGAACGAATGAACGAATGAACGAATGAACGAATGAACGAATGAACGAATGAACGAATGAACGAATGAACGAATGAACGAATGAACGAATGAACGAATGAACGAATGAACGAATGAACGAATGAACGAATGAACGAATGAACGAATGAACGAATGAACGAATGAACGAATGAACGAATGAACGAATGAACGAATGAACGAATGAACGAATGAACGAATGAACGAATGAACGAATGAACGAATGAACGAATGAACGAATGAACGAATGAACGAATGAACGAATGAACGAATGAACGAATGAACGAATGAACGAATGAACGAATGAACGAATGAACGAATGAACGAATGAACGAATGAACGAATGAACGAATGAACGAATGAACGAATGAACGAATGAACGAATGAACGAATGAACGAATGAACGAATGAACGAATGAACGAATGAACGAATGAACGAATGAACGAATGAACGAATGAACGAATGAACGAATGAACGAATGAACGAATGAACGAATGAACGAATGAACGAATGAACGAATGAACGAATGAACGAATGAACGAATGAACGAATGAACGAATGAACGAATGAACGAATGAACGAATGAACGAATGAACGAATGAACGAATGAACGAATGAACGAATGAACGAATGAACGAATGAACGAATGAACGAATGAACGAATGAACGAATGAACGAATGAACGAATGAACGAATGAACGAATGAACGAATGAACGAATGAACGAATGAACGAATGAACGAATGAACGAATGAACGAATGAACGAATGAACGAATGAACGAATGAACGAATGAACGAATGAACGAATGAACGAATGAACGAATGAACGAATGAACGAATGAACGAATGAACGAATGAACGAATGAACGAATGAACGAATGAACGAATGAACGAATGAACGAATGAACGAATGAACGAATGAACGAATGAACGAATGAACGAATGAACGAATGAACGAATGAACGAATGAACGAATGAACGAATGAACGAATGAACGAATGAACGAATGAACGAATGAACGAATGAACGAATGAACGAATGAACGAATGAACGAATGAACGAATGAACGAATGAACGAATGAACGAATGAACGAATGAACGAATGAACGAATGAACGAATGAACGAATGAACGAATGAACGAATGAACGAATGAACGAATGAACGAATGAACGAATGAACGAATGAACGAATGAACGAATGAACGAATGAACGAATGAACGAATGAACGAATGAACGAATGAACGAATGAACGAATGAACGAATGAACGAATGAACGAATGAACGAATGAACGAATGAACGAATGAACGAATGAACGAATGAACGAATGAACGAATGAACGAATGAACGAATGAACGAATGAACGAATGAACGAATGAACGAATGAACGAATGAACGAATGAACGAATGAACGAATGAACGAATGAACGAATGAACGAATGAACGAATGAACGAATGAACGAATGAACGAATGAACGAATGAACGAATGAACGAATGAACGAATGAACGAATGAACGAATGAACGAATGAACGAATGAACGAATGAACGAATGAACGAATGAATGAATTGTAACGGTTTCAGTTAGCAGTCCAGTTCTATTCGAGTTTTGGTACTGGTGGTCCCATCTAGAGCGCGACTTACATGTTTCCGTTATGACCGTCCGGCGATTTATTAATCTTTGCGTCTGGTAGTGAGATGTTTTGTGGTCTACAGAGATGTTTTGTGGTGGTACAACTGACAGGTACGGCTAACCACCTCCTTCTTTTGGGGACTGACCTTAGTGGGGAAAAGACAAGGACGTTAAAACAATAGGGGGACGCAGCTATTTACTTTTCGCGTTGAAGCCGCATAGTCACATTCTAAGCGCATTGCAAAGTTGCCAAACTAGGCATTTTTCTAAGTAAAACTAAGAAAACAAGCAAGCTTATGAACCCAAAACATCAGCGAAACAAGCAAGCTTATGAACACAAAATATCATATTTAATATAATAATATAATATATTTATGAACAGTGAATTGATGTAATGATTTTTATATATGCAAAACGTTAGGATCAGAGTCTAATTTCGCTCTTTTGCAATATTTGATAGTATGAAGAAATTTTCATATGTCAACCCGGCAACGCCGCTTGGCTCTCATTGCTAGTTGCCATGGGATTTCTACGGTTGCCAAACTGGGCAAATTTCTAAGTAGATTTACGGTCAAATTCGCCCCAAACATTGCGTCATTAAACGAAGAGGTTATGTTGATCCACCCACTCGACAAAGGTGCGAGAAATTCTTGCTATTCCACCGGCAACCCTGTACTGCGCATTAGCTACCGAGCGGCGCAGGAGGGAACGTCAACGGGTGTGAATTTCAATTATATTTGAAATTTCTGAGAACCGTTAAACCTTATTCGAATCTATTTCTATTATCTATAAATTGTTCTGTTGTGAATTCCAACATTTCAAATTCTAGATAATCGTAACACAGACCGCACATTCGTAGGTATCTGTTGTGTGTTCGAGTAGTGTTGAGTGTGTTTCAGTGCTTAATTACCTGATAGGCCCCAAAAACAGGCTGACGATCCGAAAATAGTCATGGGTAGACGCTGCTACATATGCAAAAAATGGGATTATCGGCACCCTAACTTAATCTTTTACAGGTAAGTGTATTCGTGCATTCCTCTGCAGTAAAATCGATGGTATTGTAAAACATCTAATTTCATTCCTATGTGCTACCTGCTGGGGTACATTTGAAAATAACAGTATACAGTACATATGGGATCTTTCAAATAAGGTGTCTATAAACAGTAAAGTTGGGCTTCATATTTTTAGAAATTATTTTAAACACCTCCAGTTTGCTCCTATTGTCATGTAGGAATACTTTGGTATGTTTACATTTATTGGGCTATGACTGCATTATATAATTATGTCATATTATTTTACCTAGATAATTTGAAAGTGATATCGATATCACATATTATACACAACTGTACCTACATATAAACACACCTAGCCTGATGAGTGTTACTTTCATATTCTTAAACACCTCATCCAGTTTGCTACTGTTGCCATAGGTATAGAATATTTTTAATCTATGCATGTTTAAATTTATTGGACTGGTACTGCTTTATATATATTTATGTCATATTATTTTACCTACATATCTGTATATATACTTACATATAAATAAACCTAGCTTGAGTGTTACTTTCATATTTAACAAAATAATATAAATTAAAGTATCATTTTTTTGAGCTTTTCTATCATTAATCATATTTTTCAGTATTACCAAAGATATTGTTCTGAGGAGGAAGTGGTTTGATGTAATGGGAGTGACTGAAACAGACCTACCACAATTAAAAGAAGTCTGCTCAGAACATTTTACTAACGATGACTTTGAAACCACACTATCCGGAAAGAAGCGTTTGAAAAAGAATGTGGTGCCTACTTTGTATACCAAGGAAGAAGATAGAAAACAGCTTAAAGTGTAAGTAGCTATATATAAATAATTAGACTTTAACAATCATTATAGGTAGGATTTAGAATCTGATATAGTAACAAAAAATATAATTTAATCAACGTTACATTCTAAGAAGCATGTTTTTCTTACATCTTTGTTATGTTGGAAATAATCCAAGAAAATCCATTATATCTGTGAGCACAGTCTTTAGTCTGATTATTCTAAATAATGGTGTCAAAGTGGATAGGCTGCTGAACTGTAGACTTTATGGTTCTAATGCAGGAAAATTAATTGGAGTTATGAAATGCTACGATATGCCATCTAGGTGAATGTGTAACTTTTTTTAGTGTCAAGGGTATACTTTTGCTGAGACAAGTTGTAAAACTTGTAATGTAATTTTTCTTTGAGGTTTGAAGGAATAGTGAGTAAAAAATCTAGTTGGTGAATTGAATAATGAGGTGTAATTATTTTAGAGCAAAAATAGGTACAAGTGTTTAGTAAAAAGTAATAGTAACCCTAAATTGATAAACTGTTGAAAGACCTTAACTGTTACTCTTACTAGTTATTTTAAGGTGATCTTTAGTTTTTAGCATCATATACTAAGTATAAATTATAGGCTGTTTTATTTTCAAGGGAAATATATATATGCAATATATTTTGTGTTACATATAAATACTCTCTTGTTGTTCTCAATCCTCAACAGTTTTTGCTCAGGAAACAGCTTTCAGATAATTTTTTTCAGAGCATAAAGTGAGCAATTTATTTTTTGAATATAATAAAATAAATAAATAAAAAAATGTACAAAAATAATTACATACAATTAATAATTTTTTACTGTTTAACAGTAATATCATTTATTTTGTTCTAAATTTTCATCACAAAATTATTTTAATGTGTATAGTTTTTTAATCATTTCCCAGAACAGTATTTTGTGTTTCATCACTTGTACCTATCTCAATTTTTTGAAACTTTGTTGCTCGTAAATTATTCTGACCACTGTCTAAATGGGCAATATCACAAACAGACTGTTTTATCTATTGTTTTATAATGTTATAATTATATAGTCATAATGATAATCATAATTCCAATTCTTATATAGAGACCATCCTTTGAAGGTAGCACACAAATGTAATATAGGTGCTTCTCAAGAAGGTAGTGGTAATGAACCAGCTGCAAATAGGTACCTTTTTTATTTAGTAAAAATATATGAAATATACTGCTTTTTCAAGGATTCTTTGCTGTGTGCCTGTATTTGATCTGATTTTTAACTGTTATTTATATATTTAATATACATACAATAAATTTTTTATTAGAGATATATATACTTGCATGTCATTCATAGATTTGCCCAGTAAACAGCTTGCAGAGATACATTTTTTCGGAGCATAAAGTATGCAATTATATTTTGAAAACAATGTGAAAAAATGTACAAAGGCAGTTACATACAATTAATAGCGCCTTACACTGTTTATTTATGATAATGTTCTAATTTTTATCACTAAATTACTTTACTGTGTAGTATTTTTTGAACATATTGTTTTGTTGTTCATCACTGGTATCTTTATTTTTGGAAATATTTTTACTTTCAAATTCTTCTGTCTCCATGGTTAAATGGATACTATCACAAATAGAATATTTTATCTAAAATTGTTTTTTGAACATATTGCTAAGCAGTATTTTGTTGTTCACCACTAGTATCTTTATTTTTGGAAATATTTTTACTTTTAAATTCTTCTGTCTCGTCTCCATGGTCAAAATGGTTACTATCACAAATAGAATGTTTTATCTATAATTGTTTTATCAAGTTATAATTATGTAGTTAATATTATAATTTTATTATGATTTAAATTTTTAGGTGCCACTACCCCTTGAAGGAAGCTTTCTTATCTGCTATTGGTGCTTCTCAAGAAGCGATCTGTGGTGAACCAGCTCCTAAGAGGTATTTTTTTTTAATTATAGTTGTATTAAACATATAAGTTGTCAGCACAATATGGCTTTTTGAGGGTTTTTTGGTGTTACATTGTATGCAACAGGAAAGTCCATTTTCCGTTACTTTGTCTTTTTGTGTGCTTTTATTCATTCTGATTTTTGGCTTAATAATGTGATAAAAAAATAACGAGGTTCATTATCTCTGAAGTCCATGATTATTATATGATAATAAATACTACTGAGCATAAAGAGTCTTTATTGGGCTGGGGTATTTTTTTGTAAAAACATAAGATCATACAAAAAAATTAAATGTTGAAAGACTTTCACAACTGAAGGCATCCATGCTGAACTTGAAATTTTTCAAAAATCCTTACAGAGACGCTCAATATAATAGTCATATACAGATACAATTTGACTTTACAACCACTTATTTGCTATATATTCATTGAGTTAGATAAGTTAGATAAGAAATATAAAAGTTCTACATCCACTGAGTCAGTTTTCTGTCGTGCGGTGCAGCTGTCAAAAAACTTCTTTAACAAATATAAAGTTTATGAAATTATACGTTCATTCATTATGGGATAAATCCCAGAATATATCAAATTCGTGTTTTTTAAAAATATTAATAATCTAAAATTTTATTTCAAATTCTGATGACCTACCTGTATTATTACTATAGTGTGCCATTATTTATGTCCCATATTTGATGTTTAATTTTTTGCTGTGCTTCTAGGAATCCAAGGGGTTGAGTGTAAAAGCTATGTGAACTAAGTAGTACCAGTACTACTAGTAGAAGCAGTTTTATTTAGTAAATCATCATATCCGGCACATTTGCAATTTTTCGCCGTTCAACAACACTTAATAGATTCGATGATTTATACTGATATTTCTAATTATTCCCATAATACTGTACCATTGTTTATAATAATCGTTGATAATGTTGGTATACTGCAAAAAGGTGACCAAGTCAGAAAACTAGTTCCTCATAAATGGCTGTTGAAAGTAATCATAATTTAAGTAACAAATCACTCAACGTGTTTTTTAGAAAACATAGAACTCATAAAAATGTTCACTGCGAGTTATAAAGAGAGCTTGAAGAAATTAGACTATATTTCTGACTTGGTCACACTTGATGTTGGAAAATATATTAATACTGACTTGGTCCAAATAAGCTTCAATTTTCTTGAAATAAGAAACATAAACATAATCAATCACATTTAAATCTAGAATACTGAATCAGATCTATTTTGGTTCCAGGGCATTGCTTTTCTTGTTCTTATCTACAGGGAGGGATTTATTCCAGCTGTGATAGTCAAGATGGTTACTTTTACGTGATATGTCTCACAATGTAGTGAAGTTGATCATTTTACCTGCTACTTTATTGGACATATTAGACTTAGTCAAAACGAGCTGTTAACCAAACTGGCAAAATTTTCGAGTATTGACTTGGACAAAATCATTTATCGTCGTTTAGTACCAAAAACGTCAAATCGTCGATTTTTGACCTATCACTTTTTGCAGTACATCGACGTATGATGTATTTGATGTTGAATTTCTATATTTCTTTTTTGTTTTGTTTTTAGTGATCCAAGCAGTCGAATGTAAGAGCTATGTAAGCCATACGCTTCCCAACATAAATCCTACTGTGACTGTGACTACTAGAAGAATATATGCTTTGTTGAATAAATAATGGTAGGATGACAAAGAATGGGGCACAAGCTCATTATGTAATTTAAATTAATATACATACGTTATATGTTGCGAAAATTAAAATGAAATTTAAAATATACATGTACATTAAAAATACTTAAATAGTTGTTTTTAAATAAGAGAAACATTTTTTATTACTATTGGTTATACATGACATGTGTGTAAACGAATATTAATTTGTGTACAAATATGAATAAAATAATTGTTGCCACAGTTACTATTTTTTTATGTGAAGGCTGTCGATATATCGATAATTGGGAAGACTGATTTTAATGAAAATTTTAAAGTTTATAGGAAAAACACGTAATTGTTCACTGCCTGTCTGCTACTTTAAAAATGTATACACTTAATTTGACATGATTTAATAAGGTAGTACATGGGGTAGTAACTTCCAATTTACCTACTGATTTTCGAGCCACTAATATTTTTCTTTGAAATAAGTTGTAATCATTTTCTTTGCCAAAAATAATGGTTAAACCACTGCAAACGGAGCACATGCAATGCTTAGGTACTTATGTATTTCTATCAATACAGTTTGTTACAATAAAAATTACTTCATGATAGTCTTTACTTTTGAGCATGACAGAGTATGGCTTTATAAAACTTTTATCTGTAAACGTGATTTAGTACTATATATTTTTTTATTATTTTAAATGGAAGTACGACTCAAGCGTACCTAGCTAACATATTTCGGATGCTACTAATGGTTGTATGACTTATTAAATTATTCTTTTTCGAATTACAATGATAAATTTGATTTCTGATGTCTTTATAACCTCAAAAAATACCAAAACAGTATACTCCTGATGTCATAAGTAAATATTCGAAGGTATAAGTACAAAACTGTACTGAGTGGTACTTTTGAAGGTACTATAGGGTCTATCATACCTTGCATTCAAAACATTTTTTTTTGTACATCAACCCCTAAAACTCACCCCCAAATTTTTTTTTCAAATAGCACCCCATAGGTTTTCCTACCTAAATGATATCCCCATTTTATTTAAAATATTGTGGTACCTTTAATTTTATATGCAAACTTATTTTTTCCGTAAAACCATAAGTATAAGACAAACGAAATGATGATTTGTTTGACGCCTGATATTTTTGTAACAAAAACGGACAAAAAAGAAAAGTAAGTGGGTGTTTGAAGGGTAGTGAATGACCTATCATTCCTTGCTTATGAACCATTTTTTTTCTTACTTAAACCCCTGGAATCCACCCCTAGCTTGTTTTTTCAAATTTCAATCCACAATTTTGCCTGGAAAAATAAATTCTTTACTTGAATTTAATTATCGTAGTGCCTTACTTTTTATGTCCCTACTGCAATTTATCGTTAATTTTGGCGCCCGTGTGCGGGGCACACCCTGCACACGGGGTTGGCGCGGCCCGATGTAGCCATAAAACTTTTCCACGTTTTTGCACTTAGTTTTGTTGTCACATTTTTTTTATTAGTTGATTCATGAAAATGAAAAAAATATTTTCCACACATGTGTTTTGATTAATTTATGTTTACGATTTCATGGATTAAGCGAAAATATCACGTGTCAAGGAAATTCTGGGACACCCGGTATACAGATACAATTCCACTTATGGTGATTTATTATTTTTTGTTGTGATACCCCATAAAAATGCACTGCACTGCATTTTGACAACTTCAACAATTTCACAGAAAACAAAAGAAAGCGCAGACGTAAATATTTTGGCTTCACCATTAATACAGGATAGACTGTGACATGCTGCGTCCCCCTATTGTTTTAACGTCCTTGGGAAAAGACGTTTTGATGTGCGTGCAATCCGGTGGAGGGATGGAGGACGAACAACCCCTAAGCTTAAAAGCTAGTTATGTGATGGGGCATCTGACACCCTAACCCAGACCGCCTGGTCTCCCATATGAGGTCGTTTTAGTTTTCGTTTTTAGAGTATGTAAGTATGATGCTCTGGATGTTCATGCTGCTCCTTACAACATGGCGTCTTTGTTACAGGAAATTTTATTTCGTTGTCCGAGAGATTTTTTTAATGGGATTTAGTGGTAATACCCACTGTTAGTGGTAAGTGGCTGAAAGTAATGATTTTTAGTATCGCTACAGCGATTTTTTTAATTATTTCCAGGGTTTTATGGTATACTACAGTATGCTATAGTATTTTATGGTTTATGGTTCATGGTATTTTGAGGATATGGCTATGGCTGTTTAAGTCGTTTTACGACGATGGTTTTTTGAGTTTGTTGTCACCTTACCAGGATGGCTAGGTGAATTTCGTCAGGCAAATATTTTTGGGATGGTTCAAGTACAACACATGCCCTCCTCGTGAGAAGAAACTTCAGGTTCTCGGTTACTGCATGAAGCGACCAAGGTCAAGGTGAAGTGTTGAAAAAATGGTCTATGTCTATATGTAAACATTGTTACAATTTTTTGTAGCACGGACTTCAGGTAACTCTTTAAGAACTGTCTAGACACCTTTTTTATAGTGATACTGTGTTTTTGCCCCAAACCCTTCAGGTTTGAGAGTGCAGTTTAACTTTTAAGAGACATTGAGTCCATAAAAGTCTACCGCTTATGTAAAAACATTTCGAAATGGTTGAAGCGCAATTTTAACACTGGTGGTTGCACCCCTATTTACTAGTAACTTGATTTTAACATTTTAAGCTTGATCAGTTGATGCTGGCATACTAGGGCCAACTGTTTAGTCATAGGTGGGCATCCAACACCAGTGTGAGATCTTATTTTACATTTTTTTACGCTGATATCCATCTTTAATAACGTCACCTACATTTTGCCATTGAGCCTATCATCCCATTTATACACCTGTTTATTTTTTATTTTATTATATACTCTCGTTTACCTATTTATTGTTTTATTACCCTTCTCAAAGAAAACGTCACTGGTTCAGGATATATAGTTTATAACATTAACTGATTTTTTTTGCTTTTTGGTGCTTAACACTCATGTTACTTAGAGCTACCTTGTTTTCCTGCCTTACAGGGTGAGCAAAGTCTAAACTTAATCCAATCTAAAGGTAGGTGGCGCCCTTTTGAATCATTTGACTCTGATATCTCCACAACTTTAGCATCTTTTATAGTTTACAGTAAAATCAATTGGCCCACGAACCCAGCTCTCCTCCCAAAACCTGAGTGCCGTTCGCATATGTGAAACGAACACGTTACAGAATGAATGAATGAATGAATGAATGAATGAATGAATGAATGAATGAATGAATGAATGAATGAATGAATGAATGAATGAATGAATGAATGAATGAATGAATGAATGAACGAAGGAATGAATGAATAAACGAAGGAATGAATGAATGAATGAATGAATGAATGAATGAAGGAGAGGGGCTTTCTGGTGACCAGAACCACCAGAGCATAGGTCTACGAATGAGCCATTATGCACCTCTCCTTACCCTAGTTCCCAAGTCCAGGCCTCATCGTTCTAATTATATCCTCGGGTCCAAGAATCCTTGTAACTAGTGCGGTCTGCCTGTGATACTGACGGGCTTCACAGCAACACAGAATGTGTGCCGAAGGACTCTCCCTCCTTGCCATAGCGTGTACGCGTCGGATCATTTGCCACACTTATCACATATACAAAAGACGTTTGCAGTTGTTATGACCGGATAGCAGGCCGACCAGTAACCTTAGCCGGCTTCTGTCCCGTGAAAGACAGAACCGCCCCACCTTGGCCAGAGGTCTTAAAATAAGTTCTGTAACTTGACACAGATTCCATTCCATCTCATCAGATGCCGATTTTGCAACCACACCTCTGTTCTTCCTAGGAACCTATTCCTCCACCCTCGGCTTGCGAACGCGTCCGCCATTTCATTACCACAAACTCCAGCATGGCTCAGCACTCACTTAAATGACTTAAAGTGCTAGAAGCTCATGAGTTGAACGGTAGACGCATCACCTCTCGCACGCTAATCAGGGAAGAGTACTCGCTATTTCAAACAAGTTTGTCCGTTATGCCAGACCCTTTACTTCTACATTGCTGTTGAACCCAAAACGATAAATAGCCCACATCAATCTAACTTATTGTTAAGGTTATAAAATGCATCCCATTATAAATCGTAAAAACCAAGATTAGCTCTTAGTTTGGTGATCTTTTTTTCTAGAAACGCGCTCATCCAGACTGTGTCAGAGTTTAGGTTGGAATTAGAAATACTTGATGCCGATGTATTAGGTACTACAGGCAAACCAATTTGGGATCTGGAGCATTGGAACCACGAACAGTTTTTGCTAAGATATTTGCAGCAAATTGTATTATAAATGTCCCTCCTAGTGTCCAGGTAGTATCGACAGCGAGAGTACCTCGAGCTGTGGGCAAGATAACGTTCAAGGCCAAAATAGTCCAGAATGTGCTGCAGTCAGTTGGCATCAATAAGGTACATGGCTCTGGTATTATCCCCACCCGTTGTAGTGAAGAAGTATACATTGGAGCTCTCTACCATACTTACCCGACTCTTTCGGATGTCTTACGACTCAGGCATTTTCTCAAAAGAATAGAAGTTGGCTTGTATCCAGCCGGTGCCCAAAAAGAGATCCAAAGCTGGTCCAACCAACTACAGAACGATAGCTCTAATTTCTGTGATCAGCAGTGATAGAGAAATACGTCAACCAAGAATTCATGAAATGCCTTGAGCTTTATTACTTAGTCAACGACAGTATGTGTGCACATGTCATTTCTCTCGATATGTCAAAGGCATTTGATCAACTGTGGCATAATATGGCTCTCCTAAATAAGCTTCCGCCCTACAGTCTTCCCGTGAGACTGTGCGGTTGGAAGGCAGACCGTCTTTCTGGTCGTAGAATCATCGTTGTAGACGGCTTCCTTCCATCACGTCAACGGTGGTGTCCCGCCAAGATCGGTTTTGGCTGCGACATTGTTTCTGCTCCACGTCAATCATCTGCTATCTAACACTATGAGTCCAGTCCACAGCTTGCGAAAATTAGTACTTTGCATGCTTGCATACAGCCATTATGAGCAATGAGCCGATCTCTGTGGATGCTAGAATAGAAAAAGCTGGCAGCGGCTGTTGTCAAAGGATGTGGAGACCATTGCGGTTTGGTGACTCAAGAATATGGTAAAATCTAATGCTTCTAAGGCCCAGTATGATACGCTGTCAAATAAGAGACGCTCAATTAAGCACCCGGTTCTAATGAGCCTCTGACAAGAAGTCACTCATTCTAGCTTTTAGGAGGCAACCCTAGATAAACCATGATGTGGCACGAGCACGTTTCGTCATTTGCAACAGCTGCTGCTAAAAACTAAAAAGCTTGGATACCTATTACACTACTTCTCATGACCTGGACTAGAGTGTTGCTCACATATTTGGGAAGGCTGCTGACGCCACTACCCTGTCCATACTTGGTGCTCTCCAGAGAATTCGACTAATTGGTGACCCTGCCTTAACACGCCACCTGCAACGGCTTCCTCACCAGCATGGCGTTGGTGGCCTTCCACTTCTTCTATCGACATTCAAACGGAATCAGCTCCTCTGAGCTATCGTCTATAATTCCACAAGACTGTCGCATCTTATACTAAGGGGGTCATTTTTTATGCATCAAAAACTAAGCGGTACGACCGCATCTTTGTTCTCAGGGTGTCTAAGGTGCAATGCACACTGAACGGGAGTAGACGAGGGCTTAGCAAGGGTGGAGACGTGACGTGTGCTAATGAACATATAAGGGACTTTTTTATCGATTTTATGCCAGGCTTGATCATGGGCACTCCTATACATCAGTAATCTGACAGACAATTTTCAATTTTCTTACTCAACTGGATGTTAAATTCTATATCGTCTCACACAGAAGCGACATAAGTCTGTGTCACATCCTCGCTTGACGTCGGTTCAGTATGCCTTGCGCCTAAGGCTTGGAATGAACTGCAAGGAGATGTATTTATTGAGCCTATGGTTTTGACCTATTTAAGTCTCGCGTCAACAAACTTCCCTTAACATAACCTTTCCATGGCAGTCTCAGTACTCTGGTAGTTAGACTTTGCTTTCGCGTTCTGCTCAATTATAAATCAAACCTCATTCATCCGCATTTCTCAGAATTTAGAAACCTCTAAAAGTAAGGTTATTTTTAGCGTAGTTTAGATCCAGTTATGTATCACCTTGGATCAAAATGTCCCACTAATAGTTTTTACCATTTAACAGGCTTCCAAGTCTCCTGAACTATCATCTAGATCTTAATAATAGCTCATTAATGCACCAACGGATCCGGGGATCGAAATGAAATATTCAGCGTATCCATTAAGGGATGATAACCCCTATTACAGGCAGGCCGCATGTAAAGGTTACCAATCGGGCACTTAAGCTGCTGGGCGTTTTAGTTCCTGGCTGAAGGAAATCTATGACAAAATTT
This sequence comes from Callosobruchus maculatus, assembly GCA_951848785.1. NCBI lineage: Eukaryota > Metazoa > Arthropoda > Insecta > Coleoptera > Chrysomelidae > Callosobruchus > Callosobruchus maculatus. The sequence goes on along the minus strand of CATOUR010000026.1, from coordinate 8,727,856 downwards.
GGCCAGATAGCAGAATCTGCTGGAATTTGTTTGCACACTTCTCCAAAAGACTTTTCTCTGTATTTCTTGTAATAATCATTTTAGTTGTAGAATACGTAATGTAGTCAACAGACGAGTAACATGACAACAGAGGCAGAAAAAATCCTTACCTTTAAAGAATAGAACAGAATAGAATAGATCTTTATTAATATCCAACAGGTGCACGCACCGAATAACAGGATAAGCAAAAAAAAAAACATGAACGAAGTAAATTAGCTAATATAAAATAAAAAATGAAGAAAGAGGGAAAGTTATGTATCAAAAAGAAAACGTTATATGATAGCTGCGTATTAGAAGTAAGCTGTAGGATACATTTGAAGATATCTGACAATGTGGAGAAGTTGATGTTACAATTCCTACATATACTTACCATTAAAATTGTTATATATAATTGATACGGGCGACTTATTCATAATATTTGTATGCACGCATTCACAATAAAATATCCTTATATTTCTATTGTTAAGTCGCGGAACAGTGAATGGAATTTTTCCCAACAAATACTCACACACTATATCACCATGCTTATACGAGAACCATGGCCAGGAAAATTCTTCGTGTATTTAAAGAAATGAATTTGGCCTTATCTAGCAATAAAGAATAATCAAATCCTCGCTCAGGGTATACACCAGTTCTTTTGAAGTGCAAGTATTTTAAAAATTTTCTTTGGACACGATCTATCTGTCCTATCTGATTAGCACAGAAAGGATACCAAATCAGGACAGCATACTCCAGCTTACTACGCACATAGCATATATATATAGTGTGGTGATAACTGAGATTGAAACTCCCTTCCATTTCGTAGGATAAATCCCAACATCCTGTTGGCTGCGGATATAGTACTCTCAATATGAGCAGCAAAAGTCATTTCTTGGTCAAAGAGAATTCCTAAGTCGCGCATTTGCTCCTGACGTTTTAAATTATGATTACCTATACTATATGGGAACATTATAATGTTATTTTTTCGCGTGTAGGACACAATATAGCATTTGTTCACATTCAGTTCGAGATGACTGGAAGTGGACCATGTAGATACTGCCTCAATGTTTCGCTGTAGAACAATGCAGTCGGTCATAGAGCTAATGTTAAAGTGGAGTATAGAAACAGTATTCAAGTAATACTGCCGAATAATTACAATAATAACAATAACGAATTTATTTACATTAGTACAATAATATGAGCAACTGAAATCCACTAAAGGTAGAAAATTTTAGAAAAAGTCGGCGGCCGGCGGCACTCGAACCCACGACCTCCAGATCGGTACTCCGGCATTCTCGCCAGTTGAGCTACGGTCGCCACGTTAGCTCAACCTTGAAAGCGCCAACTAAATCCATCGCGCTGGTACCAGCCACGGCCCGCATCTATGACATCAAGATATGTTTGGTATTGATCTCCGACCGTGATCGATTTAGATGTCACTTATTCGGGGTGGCACAAATGCCTCTGTGTATAGAGGGTTGAATTGTTTTTAATTTCACGCTTACGTCTGCATGTTGGTTTCTCAATTTGACCTAAATGTCGTGGGTTCAAGTCCCACCGGGGACTCCACATGTGGATGAAAATGGAGGTAACTGGAATCTACTATGCATATATAGGTAAAGGAGATTATGAATTATTAGTAAATTTCTAAGTGCTTCTATATATTTATTTTATTAACATGCTTTTATTAGCTTCGCCTTTATGTGGGTTGTGGGCGAGCTTGTAACACTCCGTTGGTTCACTACTCTTTCTATTCATCAACAACACTGCCAACAGTGCCAATATCAGACAAGTATTCTTTCCCATGCTCCTGGAAAGATAATTGTTGAATTTTATCAGTCGTGTGATAGCAACTGCAACACAGCGTCATCTGTTTTAATCTGTTTATAGCTGTTCAGCTGGCTTTGTGTTATAGCCACCTACAACTGACGGAGTAAAACTTTGGCGCCATTTTTCGCCTGAGTTGCGATTTGCATTTCACAGAACAGACTGCTTTGTGCTCTCGACACTTGGAGAATGGTAATAGAACGTCGAGTAACAAAATGAACACTTTTGCGGGATGTGTAGCTTAAATTCAATTGAGATACACAAATAATAGTTAAAAGGTTGGCAGCTCTATGGTTCATAGTTAGGTGTTGTGTCAAACGACCGAATCAGTTTATCCGTTGTCAGTTAGAAATGAACCTTGTCCCGGTCGACAACATACTGCGCAACCTGCCACAAAAATTACAAAAATTAACGACATGCAGAGTTGGCTTAAATGCCGGACAAAGTTAACTATTTTATCAAGTAACGGTCATGCCACATGTCACACTGAAAACTCGGACCCTCTTCGATCGCCGAAGCTAAGAAGCATCGGGCGCGGTTAGTACTTGATTGGGTGACCGTCACCGCTTGTAAACAGCGCGTTTTACTATTATTATTTTTTAATTGAAATTGGTGTTTAGAGCCCTAAATGCCTCTTTAATTGAATTTGAAATTAACAAGTTAGTTTATAACTACAAGATTAATGAAGTAAATACAGTTTAGAAAAATTACAAAAAGGTTCAATGATAACGTTAACTAAAAAAACAAAAATCTAAAAAACACGATTTCAAGAACCTCGAAATGAAAAGTACACAAGCACACTAGTATTTTTCAACTATATTAGCTTCAGAATTGGGTACACAACCAGTCCAGTTCTGCCCAGACCAATCTGTTAAGCCTATAATTTTTGGATTTTATAGTTTTGTTCAGTGTGTACCTATGCAGGATGGGCCAACAGAACGTGGACGGCTTGGAACGTGTTTCAAAAATCTAACACTTGATCATGGCAGGGAGGCGTGCGGGCCACAACGTTAAAATGTTTTTGGTCAAATTTTGATGTTTGTACAGGGTGATTCATGTCAAACCTACATCAAATTTCTTTAAATGTAAAGTGAAACCCCCTTTAATTAATAATTATTGATTTGGTTTTTCTGTTACAGGTAAAATGCTTTTCTTTTGGGAAACAGGTAATGTATTGCATCCTAAGTACACCCTAACATGCTTCGTCCTATAGTAACTGTAATCTAATTTATATTGGACAAATTTCTAAATATCTAAGAGTTCCAACAAAGAGACTAAATTTTATCCCTACAGCTGGGCTTTAGCCTCACATGTAAACCTCATTTTGGCAATTCAATTATCTACAGCTCTATTAAAGTTCAACTGATGATTTTTTTTAACTGTATTTCTCAATACTAACACAGTATGAACAGTATGACGACATTTAGGGCCGGCTATACAAATACCGGTTTACCATAAGGTATATCAAACTTATGCTTAGGGTTAAAGTTGACATCCGTTGTACAATTGCCAGCTTATATAAACCTGACTGATATTAAAACTCACTACGATTGGCACTAATAAATCAATACGTACTGTCATAATTATCCAAAAAGATAACCTTTTGGAGTCTCATGGCAGCTTTCCGCCAACCGAGTCGATTTCGGGTTAGGGCCGTTATAACTTGTGCATTTCAGTATTTTCAATATCCAATCTTATTTAATCCTGAGATTTGATATACATTCTTAAATCTTCGATACAGTGTAATACGCGGTATTCATCTTTTTACGTAACTGTGATGAAATTGTCGAGTTTGATTAAGAAGAATCATAAGTAACGCCTTATTTTTTGGACTGTAACATGGCCAAGAACCAGACTTCGTTGCAGTCTTCGTAATGTGCTGGTTGATTGTGCTAACGAGCAGAAGCCATAAGGGTAAAATAAATACAGAAAGAATCATCGCTTTGGACTTAGGCTATGATGGCCGTTACAGCACGTGCATTTTAGTATTTTCAATTTCTAATCTTTGTTGATCGTGAGATTTGATATACATTCTTAAATCGTCGATAAGGTGTTATACGCGGTATTCATCTTTTTACGTAATTATGATGATATTTTCCATATTTGATCAAGAAGAAGCATAAGTGACGCTTTATCTTTTGGACTGTAACATGGCCAAGAACCAGACTCCGTTACAGTCTCCGTAATGTGTTGGTTGATTGTGCTAACGCGCAGAGGCCAGAAGGATAAAAGAAAGAATGAAAGAATCATCGCTTTGGATTTAGTCTAGGGCCGTTACAACATGTGCATTTCAGTATTTTAAATTTGTAATCTTTGTTAAACGTCAGATTTGATATACTTTCTTAAATCGTCGATAAGTGTAATACGCAGTATTGGCCTTTTAACGTAACTATGATGACAGTTTTTAAGCATAAGTCACGTTTTATTTTTGGGACTGTAACATGGCCAAGAGCCAGACTACGTTGCAGTCACCGTAATGTGCTTAACGCGTAGAAGTAGAGGATAAAACAAAGAAAGAAAGGTAACCTTTTCTGTTCGTCTTTATTAAATTAGACAAAAATGTTTCCAAAAATATAGACTAATAAAGTGACAAGCAATTGGAAGGTTACTGCTTGACACATCATAGGCCTTTACGGAAACAGTGATCTGGATCCGGATAGATCAGTTATCTGTTAAACAGCTATCAGGTGGAATTTATGATTCCATGAATTTAATGGATATCGAACAACGAAAAACTTGGTTTAAGAACAGATGGTTAAGAGAAAAGCTACTGATCTGTATAACCTAATCGGGATCACTTCCCGTACAAGAAACAACTGACCATATTTATGACTGATCCTAGATCACTTTCCGTACGTGAGGATCAGTGATCCAAGTGATCGGGTTAACCCCATCATAGTTTCCGTAAAGGCCTTATGTGATTTGTATTCAAACTATAGTTGAGCTCGGGTTAAGCTACATGATTCCCCGGTTTACGCTAAGGTTGTGATAAGCTTGGGGTAGGGTGCTAAGCCAATATTGTACAATGGACATTTTGCAACCTCAGTGGCTTAATGGCGGCTTACGTTAAACCAGCCCTTACAATCTTAGCGTTATCTATAATAATAGGTTTATTTGCTTTTACGCGATACAGAGAGGAATAAGTAAGAAACATGTACTACATGATGTACCATAAAACTGCAAATAAACTACGAATGCGATGCAAAGATGGTAACAAGTTGTTATAGGTTATACTTATCTTCTCTAGACTAACTATTCACATCAATAACTTTTTTACGTCCCGTTGGAACTATACAATAGGTTGTACAGGGTGTCCCATTTTGGGCACTTTTGCGAAGTATCTCGCTTATTTCTGAAGATAGAGAGTTGCGGTTTTCGCGGCAGTTTGCTACTTTTTTGTGAGACTAAAGATGCCGTTAACAATTTTGTTGATTTTGATCATTTGATCATGGCCTTCTTCGTTTTTGAGATACAGCGTGACATCGAAAACTATCGATTTTGAAAAGTTTTAAAAAAGTCTTATAGAATTTTTTCTGTAGAATCGAGTGGTGTAGTTCGATTTTTTTGCTCTAACCGTTTTTCAATTATGAAGCAAACATTTATTTTTTTAAGTGGAACACCCTGTATATTTCATTTTTTGCTTTATTTGTAGCAGTAGGCCATGGCTAATCTATTTAAAACAATATCCAAGTAAACAATTATTAAGATACAGGATACTCAATACTTTTAAACTCAAGTATTTAGTTGTATTTTATACGCTATTAACTACTATTTGTTATAATGTTCTATAAATATTACTTATTGTAGTCCGTTATTACATTACTTAAAACCAAACAACATTATATCTGAAGAATATCAACACAATATTAAATTTGAATTTCAATCAAAAAATAAAAACTAAAAACATCAAGGAGCTTTTAGAGATGTTGGTTCAAGTTGTCTTATTATTTTAATGGCATATAAAAGAATTATTGATCTCCTTCGTGTTATGGCGATTTAATATTCCCAAACTTGGATCCTGCGCAAATGTTGAAGAATCTTAAACTTGTATGGATGGCAATTGTATTTTTTTAGAATTCTTTCTGCAGTTGATTTTGGTACCCCTACAGCTTCTTCTACTGCTTGCAAGATGATGGATGCGTTGTTTCTATGTAACCTAATACGGTTGTTTTACGACGTGGTTGAATAAAGGATCCGTACCTAACTATATTTATTTTTAGACGAGCCAATATATCTGGGTATCTAAGCTGCCCTTATTATAGAAAATTGACAATAATTAAAATAAAAACACAGAGAGAACAAAGCTATATTTAATGAAAATATAAATAAAAACTGACAGTCTCGCAATTTTTTTACAGAGTTGCTTTTTTGTTTTTAATAGATATGAGTCATAGCCCACTATCTACTCAATATTATAATAACAGTCATCATTTTAATGAGACATCATTATTTAAAAAACATGTATTTTGATTCTGTTTCGAGTGTGAGTAGGAAGTCTCTTGTGAATAAGAACTACTTAGATGCTTATTATTTATAGTTGATTAACCATGGCCTACTGCTACAAATAAGGTAAAAAATGAAGAAATAAAATTTTGAGCGCAATTTTCAAAATAACTTACTACTTATATATATTTTTGAAAAACTTGAATTATTTCCGATTGACTTCAAAAATAATATACGGGGTGTTTTATTTAAGACAATACATGTTTGCTTCACAACTGAAAAATGGTTAGAGTAAGAAAAGATCAAACTACACCACTTGCTCCTACAGAAAAAATTCTATAAGACCACTGTTAAACTTTCGAATAAGATAAAAGACAACCGAGATACGAGGGTGGTCCCAAAATCGATAGTTTTCGATTTCACCCTGTATCTCAAAAACCAAGAGGGCCATGATAGTTTTGTTAACAGCATCTTTATTTTCACAAAAAAGTAGCGCTGTTGCGAAAACCGCAACTGTCTATCTTCAAAAATAACCGAGATACCCCGTAAAACTGCCCAAAATGGGACACCCTGAACACGGGCACTACAGTTATATTAGAAATAAAAGTTGTTGAGAATTATCTATTGCGATAAATTTGATACATTAGTAACTCTCTCTTGCCATTTTGACATATAAGTAATTACATATTCACAAAACCATTACATATTATTTCTGTGTTTCCTTTCAACGATCGATTAATACTGTTCTTTAATGAAAACCAATCGTACCATGATCTTGGTAATATCACATAAATTTGACACATTGACTGTTAAAGTAAATGGGAGTATGTAATTTGTAATGCTAGATTGAAAGTCCCAACTAGATTGAGACCTTCAAGCTGGCAAAGACTGGGGGTGCCTTTGGCCTGCTCAGTTTTGTTACGGTGGGTCGTGAATCCGTGGCAACTTACTCTTTTCTTCAGATGTCAGGTAAAATCACTAACTTTTTTACATGAAGCTACTCTAAAGCCAAAAGCTACAACAAAAGGGCGTCAGGAGTTTTCACCTTCAAACTCCAAGGAAGTCAGTGATATTACCCAACCTCTCTAGAAACACTGAAGGGATAGGTGTAGAAAATATAAAGGGAAATAAACAGTAACAAAGTATGTTGATCTTAAATAAAATATAAATAAGTAGTGAGTTGTAAAGTTTTATAAGGGAATGACTGCTGGCTGGGATGAACAATACAACCTGGCTTGCTTCGGCTAAGGTTGATAGTCCTGGGTTAGCCTGTGTGCTCCTTCCAGTAGCCCCTTCAGAGGGTCCCCTTTGCAGACTGGCAGCCTCTCCAGGTTCCTTAGGCCAGACTACTCCTGCTTTAGTTCTCCCTTTTCAGGTTGGAAGGTCTCTGAGTCTGGCTCGGCCACCACTTCAAGCCGCCGTCATGCAAAGTATCAAAGAAAAAGAAGGATTAGTGCGTGGACCCTCTACAGCAAAACCCCGGAATGTAAGATGTTAAGCAAGCTCAGGTGTACAAGTTGGCCTCTGAATTGTAGACAGTCAAACCCCAATAAACTAAGTTAATTTACAATATCTAATAAAAGTAAAACCTTTAAAAAAACCAACTCTTTCACAATAAAGATACAAGTCCTTGAACACTATGCAAAATCTTTCCCTTAAAAGTTAAACAAAAAAGCTGTAGCAGATAATCCCCAACAATGGTTCACAAATAAGTCTGCTAATTTTCCCCTTTAAAAGTTAAGCACGAAAGCTATAGCAGATAATTCCCAACAATGGTTCACAAATAAATCTGCTAATTTTCTCCCTTAAAAGTTAAGCACAAAAGCTATAGCAGATAATCTCCCAACAATCGTTCACAAATAAATCTGCATATGTAAAAATATAATATTAAAATAAAGTATCACCTAACCTATATACTTGGTAGGCCTTTCAAGTCTAACGCTTAAAAAGATATAAAGCTTAAATAAGATCTTGAAGTGAGCAAGGCGGCGATTGCAAATTGCAGCGATGGTCAAGTATTCTTAATCCGGGATATGAAAATTGCAGCGGCTGGTTGTTTTTCCATTTCAGGTAAACATGGAAATTGCAGCGGAAGACCCTCTGTTAGAGATAGATGAGATAGTAATTACTTATTTTCGCCGTTTCTAGATAATAATTATGGGAAGAAGATAGAGCTTAAATATGTTTCTTTTTTGAATCTTAGAATAGGTTTACTCAATGAAAATAGGATAAGTAGATTAGAATACATAAAAAGTGTATGTCATTTTTATGGTGAGAGCCTTAGTTAGTAATTATGGTTTTTATGTATATATTTATGTAAGACAATTTAAGAACATGTTTATACATAATGTTAGGTATTATTAACAATTAACAATTTAGAAAAATGTAATTTTCATTCAATGTCAATAGTTTTTGTTTTATTACTAACTTCTCTAACAAAAGAAAAGTAGCTTATTAGTTTCAGTCTAAAAAAACACACATTGGGTATATTATCACCTTCCGAAAATTGCAAAAAGTATCAAAATTGTCACAATAATTGTTGATATTGTCGAAGTTACCTAAAATAATGGAAATCTGTATCAAGAAATTAAATTTTCTAGTTAAGTTCTAGTTAGTTAAGTAGATAATTGCAAAATCTCTATAACAATAAGTGCGAATAAAATGTTGGGTTTGTAATTAAAAATAGTCATTATGATGTATACCTATAGTTTTCAAGATCACTAACAGAAGTAGGTAAGTAAATGCCACCAAATTGTTGCTTCAGATAAAAATTAATTTGACCTATCACATAATATTATTTTTATATAATATTTTGCTATACAAATCCAAATTAGTTTTTAGAATATCTCCAAACAGGTAGACTAACCCTAATTCACCCCCTGCGGCTACGCCGATAAGCCGATAAGGGATCCTCGCTGCAATTTTCAACATCTTTTATGGTCACATTTGAGATTTATAAGATTATACCCTAACAGCGGCTGCAATTTGCATCCGCCCGAGCAAGCCTATTGTTCGCTTAAGTTCAAAGCAATTTAATTGATTTTAAAAACAAAATCAATGCTATGATTCTTTTAAGTTGCTGCCGGCTCTAGATTTATAAGTGCTCCAAAAATTTAGAATCTTGAAAGGTAATGCAGTCAAAAGAAAATTATCAAACCCACTAATCTTTAAAAAATGACTAAAAAATCAAATATCACAAAATAATCCAGAAAGTTGAAACTATACCAGCAGTAGTCGCAAGGTATGAGCAACTATATCTCAATAAACGTACTCAGTATAAAAAAAAAAACTCGAAAAGAAACAAAATCTATGAGCACACCCAAAGTCTCACAGAAATGATTAAAATATGTACTGTATCGGTTGCAAAAGATGAAAAAATGTTAAATTATCAGTACATCAAAATCACTGTTCAAATTGCAAAATGCGTGTGTGAGCACACTCAAAAAAAGACTATACCAAAAAATAAAGAAAGGTGCTTCTCTCTCTCAAAAATGTACAAAGAACAAAAAAACTGTATATGGTTAGACACCTATGCAAAAATGCTCAATAGCTGCCCAAAATGGTGGTTCAATGAAGAAAATAAGCAATTTTTACACAGAACTATTCCGAAGAGGAAAAATGTGCTCCTCTCAAAATGTACAAAAGAACAAAAACTGAATAAAGGTTACCCTTGGAGGTGACTACAAACTGTAGATGCGAAAGTACGTAAAATAATGCTCAATAGCTGCCCAAAATGACGATTCAAATATGAAATAAGCAAATTTTACGTACCTTCTATATCCAAAGTAGCAGGAACAGCTTGTAGTCACACTCCTGTGAGAACTTTATAGATGCAAAAGGGGTGGCTGTGACGTCACCAGTAACTTTTCATTGCCCACCCAAACTCTCAAAGTAACTATAGTCTGAATCACAGATCGGGACAGAATTACTATTGTCAATGAAATAAACTCATGATAGGGAACGGAAAATGCACTAAAAGAATGAATCTAACAACTTTGCAAAGTTAGATCATATAAATAACAAAATAATCGAGACTTACTTATTCCTCATGTATATTCTAACAGTCGCGATTTTGTATGCCAGTTAGACTAGGAGGCTAATACCAAAAGTATTATGAGTATCTATAGGCAAGGAAAAGTGTTTCGTTTAATAGCATAAAGGCAAAGCATAAGGGAGCAACATACATTTACCTGTCAACCGAACATTATTCTAGAAGAATTGATCTATAAAAGGAGTCACAAACGACGTGTAACGAAATTAACAAAAATTTCGTTACAAATTGAAATACTGTGTTTCTTCTTTTTGAAATTTGCCGCCATTTTTTGCCTTACAGTTTCGAAATTTCAATGGTTACGGCGAATTTGTATAACTATTTTCAATTTATCAGCAAAAAATAATAAGAAAATTATACTTATTTCCAAGATGCTATCAGAAAATGCCGGAACAAGAACCGCTTGCCAGCGGGATTTGAACCTGCGACCTCCAGATGCTCTGACAGCTGAGCTATGGTGGCCATGCCTGCAAAGCGTCAACCGGATGCGTCGGACCATCACGCCGACTGACGATTCCACTATGCCGCCATCTTCTGGTAGTACGGAGCGGCTCGCATCTGTGTCAGCCAAGGAAATCTGTTGGGTCAGTAATAATCTCCGACCGTGTTCGACTATAGTTGTCACGTTACTACGTCGAGGCGACAGAGGAAACCTCTGTGTGAGGCATTTTCTGGTAATGGTAATGGAACCGTCAGTTGGCTTGATGATCCGACGCATCTTATTGGCGCTTTTAAGGCTGGGTTGGCATGACCGCCATGGCTCAGCTGGCAGAGCGTCGGACTAGAATTCCGGAGTTTGCGAGTTCAAACCCCGCTGGCAGTTGGTTCGTTTTCCGGCATTTTATGGTAGAATCTTGATTTGGGATTCCGACATGCAGCCAATAGCGATGGCAATGGTAATATATTCATTTCCATTTTCATCTTCCAGTTCCATTTAATTCACATCGTTTTCTTTACGCTTTCGAAATTCCAATGGTGAAAGCGAGTTTCAATAACCATTTTCACTTTATCAGCCAAAAATAATTAATAATTAATTAATACACACGTGTTCGTTATGGTTTCGAAATTCCAATGGTGGGGATGAATTTGAATAACCATTGTCGCTTTATCGACCAGAAGTAATTCTAAAATGATATTCTTGATTTACTGGACCGCGTTATGGTTAAACGTGTCTTTAAACACTCCATCGTCAACGGTGGCAGTACAATATATTCTTCCGCTCGTTTATGGGAAGGGAAAGAAATAATGCTTAAATGTTGTCCCATATATATCCCGTATCCGCTTTCCTGCAAACGCGTTGACCTCCGCAAGAAACCCACACTGAGTGAGAAAAGCAATTTTTCATATTTCTGCTACAACGTTTACTGTTTCCACCCACCTATTTATTGCTCGGGAGGGCAGGTCTTGCTACACCTTCCTTTAACGACTACAGCGCGTCTGCGTCGTTGTGACTGGCTGTGAGTTGGAGATAGCAGATTCTCTATCAGCCGTAGAATTACCATTCTATACGAGTGAAGGATTTGGCACACCAGCGTAAGTGAGTGTTAGTGAACGTACTTACTGAGAACATACTACAGGGTAGTGGCGGCTCACCTTAAGGAGCCAAGGAGCCATAGCACCACCACAATAAATAAATCAAGTACCTAACTTTTTTGTGCTACTTTTGAATATTATATTTCATAATATTTTTTTTTAATTATTTAGCAAAAATCAAACATTCACAAAAATCCAATATATTATCCTAATTTTTCGCCAAACACGCCCAGATTATTGCTGTGAACGCACGGCGCGGAGCCAATGTGCGGTATCGGAGCCAAACAGGCAGCGGCACCAATGCTGCTATAAACACCGAGGCCGAAGGTTAAATGAGGTGATATTAACGTTATGCGCAAAGCGTGATTTCAATAGGAAAAGGAGCCAGGTTACTGCTGGCTCACAAAGACTAGATCTTCTTGTCCTTGTCGATTGGGAATAAACTGACCGCACAAAGATATGACGGAGCATCAGTCATCAGCATGAGGTTTAGGTGGGGTCCAGAAAATAAAAAAAGACAAATATCCATTGGCAAACTATGTGCATTTCTATGCTCATCAAGTTAGTCTTATAGTGAGCAGTGCAGCTTCAAAAAATCCATATGTTTGGACTTTTTTTGTCCATTTATCTGGACTTTGTTCCTTTTTTCTACATCTCCCCAAAGGATGAAAGTATTAGGTGGCGTTTACCACGATCATCACAAACTAGATGGAATTTTCATTCCCGGGATGTAAACACAGTTTCTGAACATAGAAATGAGCTCATAAATTTTATGGAAGTATTAGAGAACGAGACTGTTAAATTAAATTCTACTATTGAACAAGCAGGTGCTTATAAACTTAGATTTTATATTTGACTAACAATTTTCTACAAAATTGTACCACACGTTGACAAAGCAAGATCTGAAAAATTTTGAAAAAGAAATATTGGAAATTTGTGACCAAGTGGACCCAATTATTGGACAGCTTTATTTGGAGCATTTGGAAGATGAATCAGGTAATAGAAAAAAGTGACGACAATCTAATAGCAGTGTACCTGTCCAAACAAATAAGAAAAGAGAGACCTTGGTAATATGTGATTCCACTATTCAACAAATAAGGAAACGCTTAACTTTTACAAGACATTTAATCGTTACCAATTTATTTGCAACCGAAAATTAGTGCCAAAAAACTTTTCTGACAAATTGCTTTATGAAGTAGTCGATGTATATCCATTTCTGGAAAAAAATCGATTAAAAACTGAGCTTCAAGTAATCTATGAAAGGGAAGAATAACTGCAAAGTGTTTCAGCAGCCGTTCCCCTTTTGAAGCTAATTTCAAAAAAAGAAGTGCATTGTGTTTTTGAAGAAACGCTTAAATTATTGGAAGTTTTAGTTACATCAATGTTCACATCGGAAGCAGAACGGTCATTTTCCCTTTTCCATGCTAAAAAAGATTAAGACGTGTCTAGGAAACCTTCTGAAAGAAGATAGACACAGTGCTCTTGGGATGTTATCGGCCGAAAGAAGTTTTTAAATAACATTGAAAATTTAGCAAACAAGTTATTGACACTTTTGCAGAAAATAAGGAAAGACGATTAGATTTTACATACTGGGCAATTTAAAAGTATATTTTTTTGTACTTGTAGGTTACTTAGGTTTACTTAGATAACATTTTGGATAAATGTTTTTACTGTTGTTTTATAATATTTTTTAAGGTGCTGATAAATTTATGTTATTTTTTATATTTTGGCTCCACCAGTCTCTTGAGTCACGAGCCGCCACTGCTACAGGGTCCGGCACAAAGGACGGGCGTTTTTGAAATGGCCAGTACTATTTCCCCATTGAGGGGAGGGGGTACCGTTTAACTCGTGAGCTTCTAACACTTTCTTACTAGTTCACATTGTGGAGCTGTGGACGGTTGAGCACTGCCATGTCATGATGAACGTGAGCTTCTCACGTATGAATTTCGTCCGTTGTGCAAATAGTAACAACCTTCGAGATATATCCGTCAGTAAATTTCATGGCACTCTAATATCTCAAAAGTTAATCTTCCAAAACCACAGTTATAGTAGTAGTAGTAGATTTTATTTGATCATTTATGACAAGTCAAAACGGAGAAAGCCTAGAAACAATACAAAAACAAACTTATATTTAACTATGATTAACTTAGGATGTATGTATGTACAAATCACAAGTAGATAGCAGTTAAAACAGAAAAAAATACACCTCAGTGAAAACTATCAATATTAGTGCTCAGATATTCCTGTGTGCAATAGTGTGGTCTAGTAGCATCTGTTTGATTTTTTTTAAAGGTGCATACATTACTTTGACGGTAGTCATGAGGCAGAAAATCCACGTATTAAATACTACTTCTTTTCTGTGTTGTGATTGGGATGTTTCGTTGACATCATTTTGCTCATACGTAGGAAAATTGAAAAACACCGATTTGACTGATAATTTTAAATCAAATGAAAACTAAAAAAGATTGATAGTAACAATCCCACATTGTTGGACACTTATCAGATTTTACATTTGATTCGATGATGATATCAAAAAATAGGCATTCCCATTTGAAGATTTCCTTAATTCATCTGCTGATTTCTCTAAGTATTCAAATATGGCCATCTGACCTAAGATGACGCATTTCCTGCTTAGTCGCACTGCAATGTCACGGCCTTCTAAGTTTTATAGTCACTGCAATCTTAAATTTTTTTCTACATATTTATACCAAAAACAGTGATTTGCGCCTAAGCGGTTCGTTTAAAGTTACATATGTGTATGATACATAAAGTCGCACTAGAATAGGGGGTTCCATTCAAAAAAATTTAAGTTTTAGCTTCATATACGTATAAGCGTCAAACTTTAAGTGAACATATTTTGAGGTTATAGGGCTCAAGCAAGGCGCCTCACCATGATCAGTTGACAGATTTTAGAAATTTGTTTTAGTAAGCCCACAATCCTCCGTCCACTCACTATTGGCCCAGGCAGCTCAGAACCTAGGAGTTATTTTAGATGATAGGAGAACATTCGGTCCCCATATTAATACGTGGTCGCGAAAGCGGAATGGGAGCCATAACTCGAATCCTGCCAAACATAGGCGGCTCTAGCAGTACCCAAAGAGCTGCGCTTTTTGAGGCAATAGACGAAGATAGATATGGTTAAGAGCGATGAGCACACAATGGTTTGCCGACATGCGGAATACAGCATAAGGCCCTTCTGAGAGTGGAAAGTGGATATCGTACGGTATCCACGGGGGCGGATACAAATTGCAGCCGCGGTTAGGGTATAATCCTATAAATTTCAAAGGTGACCATGAAAGATGTTGTAAATTGCAGCGAGGGTCCCTTTTCGGCGTAATCTACCTATTTGGAGGTATTCTAAAAATTAATTTGGATTTGTATAGCAAAAGATTATATAAAAATAATATTATGTGACAGGTCAAATTAATTTTTATCTAAAGGAACAATTTAGTGGCATTTACTTACCTACTTCTGTTAGTGATCTTGAAAACTATATGACATAACAATGCCTTTTTTAAATTACAAACCCAAAATTTTATTCGCACTTATTGTTATAGAGAATTCTCTACTTAACTAACTAGAACTTAACTAGAAAAGTTAATTTCTTGATACATATTTCCATTATTTTAGGCAATTTCGACAATATCAACAATTATTGTGACAATTTTGATACTTTTTTGCAATTTTCGGAAGGTGATAATATACCCAATGCGCGGTTTTGTTTAGACTGAAACTAATAAATCCTTTTGTTAGAGCAGTTAATAATAAAACAAAAACTATTGACATTGAAAGAAAATTATACTTTTCTAAATTGTTAATTATTAATAATACATAACATTATGTACAAACATGTTCGTAAATCGTCTTAGATCAATATGTACATAAAAAACCATAATTACTAACTAAGGTTCTTACCATAAAAATGGTTCTCACCATAAAAATGACATACACTTTTTATATATTCTAATCCACTTATCCTATTTTCATTGAGTAATAAACCTATTCTAAAATTCTTGCTTCTTTTTAGTTGTTGCATTTGGAGCGTGCTTTATTCTGACACTATTCATTTTAATGTATGTGTCTGTTTGAGTATTTATCAAAGACTCTCAAAAATAAACAATGAGGGATGGCTGTTATAAAAACTACTATCCCTAACAGAGGGTCGTCCGCTGCAATTTACATGTTTACCTGAAATGGAAAAATAACCAGCCGCTGCAATTTTCATATCCCGGATAAAGAATACTTGACCATCGCTGCAATTTACAATCGCCGATCCACGGCAACTATAAAAGTTGTGACTGGTACTCCTCCTTTAAAACTAGTGGCGGAGGAGAGAAGCCGACTCTATAGAAACAGCGAGGCACTTACCAAAAAAATGAAGTCAAGTTGATTGACTCAGTACTTCCCACACATTACGATGATAACAGTTTATTATTTTCCCATAGCATGAAGCTATGGTCTGAGATCCCCTTGCAACCAAATCATCGCCATCCCCCACCCCCCTCCCCCCCCAAATTGTGTTGCGCCACTAGGTCTTTCCTTCGCAGGTCAATGGACAGCCTATTATCAATGCTACAAACTTTTTAGTTCTACAACTCCCCAACCACCCCAATTTCACCCCCACCCAAAAAAAGGTAGAAAATGGTTCAGGAACTCCTAAAACATCTGAAAACGAAGTTTGAGCTGTTTTCATATTTTCAGTTTTTTTATTATTGCTACGCTGCCGCTGCCAGTAACACGATTTCTAACAATCATACGGGTTTTCCATTCTCACCACGGTAGTAATGCTGCGTCAAAATTTCATTAGAATCAGTTTAATGATTTCCCCGTTACAAAATACAAAACGATCGAAAGCAATAAATACTGGTATGTCTACAGAAGTTTCGATAATACGCAAGGCAATGTTCGGATGGACCTAAAAAGGTGATTTATGTCGCTAATTCTTTCTTCATTTATCAGTGGACAGCCTGTTACGAATACAATAAATTTTTCAGTTTCTCAACCCCGCATCCCCCAACCACCCCAATTTCACCCCCACCTAAACAAACGCAGAAAATTATCAGAAACCTCTAAAACACTTAAAAACGAAGTTTGAGTTGTTTTTATATTTTTAGGTTTTTCATTATTTCTGCGCGGCCACTGGCACGATTTATAAAAAACATTAACATTTTTCATACTCGCCACGGTAGTAATACTGTGTCAAAATTTAATTAAAATCAATTCACCAGTTCCCTTCCGTATGTTTACATCAGAAAAAGTCCTTTGGTTTCTGCAATAAGCAGAGCAATGTTCGGATGGACCCAAAAACGTTATTTATGTCGCTAGGTCTTCCTTCACAGGTCAGTGAACAGGCAAAGCAACAAATTTTTCTATTTTACAGCTCCCCACCCCCCAACTACCCCAAATTTCACCCCACCCAAAGAAGTAGAAAATGATCAGGAACACCTAAAACGCCTAAAAACGAAGTTTGAGTAATATTTGAATTTTTTTGTTTTTTGCTAATCACTCCTCCGCCCATGAAACGGTTTTCAAAGTTATATCAGCATTACCTACTACGACCCCGCAACATACTGCTGTCCAAATTTCATCACAATCCATGCAGCGGTTTCCGAGATTAGGTGGCTAGAAGCACGCGTAGAGATAGACAGACAGACAGACCGACGGAAATGAGTGACGTGGATTTTTGTATGTAGACATCATAGAACGCCCAAAAAACGTATTATCTCAAAATCGAAAATTTTCGCGATCACAATACTCCCCTCACCTAGCGGTGTGGGAAGTAAAAGTGAGAGAGGGAGAGGGAGGTGACGCTAAGCATGTGGCAAGACACCTGGAAAAATCATACCCACTCGGCATCGTGGACAAGAACACTTCTACCGGACATCAGGAGTTGGGTCAAATCGGACCCTGAACTACTTCCTAACGTAGTTCTTGACTAATCACGGTTATTTCCGGACCTATACTAAAACACTGAACATCACTTTGACCAGCTCATGTGGCTATTGTGGGGCTGAAGATACCCTAGAGCATACCATGTTAATATGCGAGAGGTGGGCGGCATGGAGAGTTGAACTGCAGGACCAATTTGGAAACAACCTAATAAACACGCAAAACCTGATCGGAGAAGTGGTCAGCAACAGGCACAAATGGACCAGAGTAAAATCGTTCGTGAGCCGAGTCATGAGAAGAAAAAGTGACGAAGACAGGTTGAGGTAGGTGGCATCCAACTAATAAGACGAATAACCTGGAGGGATAGGGTACTGAGCTTCTAGTCCCCGCGACGAAAGTGGAAAGAAGATATGGATGGGACGTGAAGACAGCCCGTTGCCTTGAAGATGTGTTAACCCTTTAACAGTTCCGAGGTAAAGAGAGACGGAGGTGATAGAGGAGGTAAGGAGAAGGGAACGGGTTTTAGCCGGTCGGGCCGTGGTGACATGTCGGATGGACGAAGTTGCGTCCGTTGAACATGTGATCAGAGGACTCAAGTAGGGCTGGGCGACGTCGACAATGTAATGTCGACAATTCAGTTGTCTACGCGTCAACTATGGTGTCGACGTCGACTCTATAGATGACGTTACAAGTGTCGACAATGTTGACAATTAGTTCAGTACAAAATCTGTAGCTACAGTTCTTTCGTTTGAACATGTTTTAATGAAAAAATTAGACATATTAATGTTTAGTGAGACTATAAGATCTATAAGATCATTATTTTTTTATTCCTACATGGTGAAATGGCTACTAGCGAACATCCTCTTCTACTTCTGCGTCACTAGGATCGAACGCTGAATCGGCTCCAAAATACCCCCATTATTCTCATCTTGAAGGGCAAAATATAAATGGACCAGCATTTTTGAATGCTCAAAGGACAGTCTGTTTTCAAGACGCGTGTGAATATGTCCCCGGTTTGAGAACAATCGCTCAAGTTGGGCAGAAGAAGCCGGAATTTTTAGTAACCCTCCTAATACTGGGCACTCCATCCGAGCCATCCTCCAAAATATCAAAGGTTTGCATACGTTTTTGTCAAAAAGGGTAGCAAATATTGCCGAAAAAATGTTAGTCGTCAGTCTCACAAGAAAGAAGAACGACAAAATTTTAGTGGAGGTACTGACGCATTTTAATGATTTTAATGTAACTTCCAGTAAACTCAGTGATAATTTTCAATAATAAGTCAAATACGTTGCCTTTTCTAGTATTGAATTTATCCTATTTCTCTATGCCTTGGTTGTCAAGCTGTCTAAAGAGGAATGCATTTATTTTGGGGGTGTGGGCAGACGTTAGCTTCGAATTATCATACGCAGGGTGTAGAAAATATGCAGATATATCATACACGTTATGTGCCATCGCATTTTAGTTTATTAAAGTTTGTGTTGCACTTCCTGATACTCATTTTTCAAAGTTCACAATTCACAATCTAACACAATCAAAACAAGTGACCGTAGCAATCAGATAAATAACAAACCTAACCTCAAATCTGCAACAATTGTTGACATTGTCGACGCGGTGTCAACATGTCGAGGTCGACAATAAAGGACGCGTCGACGCCCAACTCTGGACTCAAGCCGGTTCAACGTCGGGCGGGCAGACTCTCTCTCACACCTCCGGATGTGCGAATGCTTATGTCCGTGCGATCAAGCCGATTCCCTAAACCCTTTATTATTATAGAAATAATAAAGAAGCTCACTGCTGACCCACCCTGTAGAAGCGTGTTTTTTAGTTTTTTGAACTACATTAATTTTTAGCTGGGCGAGGCGATGCAAACACCTTGAGTATCTCATGTGAATAAATTGCTTTCTGGAGCGCATGTTTCAAAGGGCGTAGGAGATCGAAATAGAAAACAATGTATAATTCATCATAAAAGCTGGGCGGTCTGTTTCTCCGTTAATTAATAAATAGCATATTCCATCTGATAACGGTAGTCCAATCGGCACGCGAATTTCGCGGAGCACAAGTCAGGATGACGAATGCCAGCAACATGACACGACGACTCCTGCTTATTCCAAGTACATGCCTCAGCCGACCGCCATTTATAAGGGAGGGTTAATTGAATCGTACACGTCAGATACCGGAAATAGGATTATTACAAGTTTCCATATTAATTGCGTCCTTCCGTATATCATGCATATGCCGAGATCCAATCAGTAAACAAATGAATTCACATTTCAGGATAGGAAATAGAGGTTATCACGTCGATGTACCCCGTGTGGGGGCGGGTTAGAATATCTGCCATCGTATATCCTGCGTGTCGTGAAAGGCGACTAAAAGAAACCGAACTACTGTCGGTATAAGCAGTACCCTCTTCTCAACCAACAGCTTTGGGTGGCCGAGTTGAGAAGAGTCAGGACACCTTCTTGTCCTTGGGGTGAGAAATTGCCCCTAAAGGCGGATGAACCAGTAGATACCATCTGGTCAACGGCATGAGGATGTAGAAAGCAAATGGGAAACTACTGCATTAAAGATCCCAATACCCCAAGTGAAACTCGTAAAATGAGTAAATGCATTTTAGGAGTTCACAACATGTCTGTTAAGACATTGTGACTATGATGATGTAATGCATAACTTTCCATAGTATGGTCCACTTTTGATGGCTCTTCATTTGCTCAGTAGAACACAGTGGCGGCTGGTACTGACGGGCACAAGGGCACGTGCCCACCCAACCGCCCAGAAAAAATGACAATAAATATCAATAATCATTCAGTGCTTCATTGCTTTATTATTTAATATTTTTGCGTTACATCGTCAGACTACTATGCATAATTCCACAGGGTGTAACTGAATAAGTGTAGAACATTTAAAGGGGTGATTCCTCATCGAAAAAAGATAGGATCTTTCATATAAAAGAACTTTATTGGAGCATCCCTTGTTAAGGTACAGCCCCTTAAAAGGGGTACATAAAATTTGTTTAACAATTTTTTTCACAAGCACTAAAAAAGATACAATATTGAAATTAACTTGACATTTTCTACTACCAAAAAGACCCTTAGCCAGTAATTTATCTGGTTTACCCCACGGTTGTAAGGGATGGAGAACGCAACCAATAAAATTAATAGATTGATCGACTTACCTTAAGGAAGATTAATCCTAATTTTCCGAGCTTGCCCGAAGATATAATTATACGTTGTAGTTTCCGTGAAATCTACTTGTCAGCACGATGTTCCTAAAAATAACAATAAACGAATAACCCCGTCTCTATTTCATCCGCCTACCCTAGACGGTACTGCTACCGCTCCGAGGACCGACATTCCGTTGAAGTGCTATTGAGAAAAAAATCGCCTAACCAACGGGAGATACAGGGCGGGTGGGTAATTATATCTTCGGACAAGCTCAGAAAATTAGGATTAATCTTCCTTAAGGTAAGTCGATTAATCTATTAATTTTCCTTCGCTTGTCCTCGATATAATTATACGTTGTAGCGGTTCAGAGTAAAGAGGGCGATTTTTTTTTCGAACAGCATATATTAATTCAATATAGAATATCATCCGAGATCAATGTGGAAAAATATATATTCTTTTTTAACATAAATTTACAATGAAAACGTCAATTCGTACATAGTTATATGTACTAAATATAAGTCTCTGAATATAAATAACATACCCTACACATGTATTTCTGATACCAACAACATTAATTCCACAGCATTAATCACAGAGCAACAAAACAATAAAAATATATTATATTATATTATATACGTGTGTACATAACGTATAAAACACACACATATAACAAACATACTAACAATTGTCTCAGCAAAGGTTATTAGGATCTTTCAAGGACCTATTATGAAATGCAAATACATATTATTAGAGTTTGGTGAACATTTAACAATGTTTGATGTATGTATTCCAGCTACATCTCGTTTTTTTACACCGACTTATACTGGTCTATAACCAAGTTGCATGGAACACCACTCCATGAGTGAGCATGAGTTTTTATTTTCTTTCTGGCGATATGGTACCCTTTTTCATGTAAAATTCTATAGTAGACGCGATATTCAATTCCGGTTTATTTTTAAAATAAGAAAATATTAGATTCGGTTGATATCTGCCCGGTCCAGACGTCTTTTTTTTTGATACGAAGTATTTTTATTTTAATTTTATCAGATAATTTCTGTATGCTTTCGAACTCCATTAATGTTAGTGTTTGAACCACCGACGATAAAGTCATTTCTATAACGTTTTCTGGTACCTGTCTGAAAACAGCGCTGGACAATCTCCCTACCAGTAGGAAAATCTGCTTGTACAGAGGATGACTCTGTGAAAAAGGAGAAGTGAGTATACGTACTCATTAGGCTGAAAAATTACGTTACTATTATTTTTTTTTTTAATAGTTAAAAAAAAATTGGCGATACCAGGGTTGTGTTAGCCAATCTAGGCTAACGACAATTCCTGAAGCCCTTTGTTGAAGACATTTCCTTTTCAAAACTCTATTGAAAATGGGAGAAAAACATACAAGTAGTATGTGTAGCCCAATTTATTGTAAATGTGTCGGTAGAAGGATTGTGGGTCTGGAAACCAGGACATACATTTCTGAAATATATATATTTTTTCTTTTGCAAATGAGTTTATTCCGGGATTCTAATTTTTTTTTATTTTGTTCGAAACTATGTAACTTGTTGAGTATTATTCTGTATCTACAGAAAACGATCTTGATTCTTTATCAGCTTCTTTATTTTCCAAGTAGAAGTATAGCTACCATATACTACTAATATACTTTACTCCTCACACCATTGCCAAAGCGCTTTCACGGCCTCATTTAACTGTGGATACTTAACAATACTACATGATTTGTTTATACAAGAATTTGCAGTTTGGTTATCAACTCTTAATACGAGTAGTATACGGATATTAGTTTTATTTTTCGACCGCAAGACCTGATTACGCAGCCTTAATTTATAGATAATTAATATGCTTGCACCGATTCTAAAACTCATGGCAAGTAATTTCTCCACAAGAGGCTCCCCCACCTGTTGGAGATGCATCCGAAAAAAAAAATCCATAGAAGAAGGTATAGGTTCAATATCTTGCCCTATTCCAATACCTGTAGGTATACCACCATTGTAGTTCTAGCAATCATTCTTCTGAAATAACCAATGTTCCAGTACAAGTTTGGTTTTTTAGTCTTATAAATAGATATTTAATCTTTTTGATTGGTTTTATGTGGACAAACCTTAATTTGATAGCTGGAGAGGAGAAAACCCTGGTAGAAACAAATTTACCAATTAATTTGGAATGTTCCCCTACAGTAGACGTATTATACTTTTTTTTTAATTGCAAATCAATTTTTAATGTTTTATTTTTGCAGTGAGATCTGCATGTTTACTGCATCATATTTAAAACCCAACAATTATATTGTCTGGAGCCGAAGTAGCAGCAGATCCTAATTTTATCAAAAAGCCTCAACCTTTTAAGAGGGTTATGGTTCTTCCAGTATTCTTCATACATTGGAATTTATCCTTTCCTATTACTAGGATATCGTCTAAATAGAAAAACTGTCAATACGCCTTTGAGTCTAAGTCTTTCCGCCCCTGGTTTAAGAAGTTTGATAAAAATATAGAGAGCTACCTTCATGTCAAAGGAAAGACAAGTGAATTAATACAATTTATTGTCGAATCTGAACCTTTTCCATGACTTGAAGTGAGGGGCGTTACTGAATCTGTTAATTAAATTCAAATTAAATCTATATGTTCCTTGTGGTTTTGGAATGAAAAATAAATTAAAATAAAGCGAATTTTAGAATAGGAGGACATATTTTGCTACCTCCAATCTTGAATAACTCATCAGTTACCTTTGGTATTCAGGGAATAGGTTATCCGAAATTTTTACATAGTAGGTTCGGAATTTTGCATTGGCACAAATTGAAAAGGAATAGATATCACTTCAATCTATAGTGTAGTGAGTAAGCACTACCTACTTGACGGCTGGCGCCCGAGCGTTAGGCGCGCAGTCAGTATGTATGGGCGGTTGTTGTGTTAGTACGAATAAACGTGTAAACAACAGCTCTGGTTTTGCTTTTCTACAAAAAAAAAGAGTGGATATTACACATACTAAGACTTTCTGGTTTTCCAATTTTGCAAATATTTTGATAGGTTGCCAGCTTAAGTAATATATATGTGCATGCATGTATGCTTTGTATGACTTTATTTGTAGCATTAGCTGGCTTCTTTCTTACAATATGCTGATGGTGGATGACCCGACTTCCTCTCCCCCTTCTCTCCTCTTTCTCTTGAATTTGAGTTGAGGGAGGTTGTAGTTTCAGTAACGATGATTGTGTATGCCCGCTGAGTGCTAGCTAAGTTAGCAGGTTTTTAACCTTTGGTACAATTTGAATTCTGACGAGGAACTGAATTGACGGTGTAACGAAACGGATAATGCACGTTAGCAGTATAGTTGGTGAGCTTCAGCTGGAAGTATGAGGTTGCTTAATTGTTCATGCACAAACCTTAATGCTTCTATAACATTTGCGATTGCACCTATGCACCTAACCCTACAGCCATTTGTTGTTGTAAGTGATTTAGGAATCTATAATGACCATTGTCTTCCTTTTTTTATACAGTGAATAATTTCGCCACTAATTTGAGGAGAAGGTAATACCTTACAGTTGCTCGGTACTTTATATTCTCCTAAAATTCCTCTCTTTGATTCTTTGTCAGCCATTTCTGCAAAAAACTACTCGAACGAAATGTTATTTCGTCATGTATTGTCTGCCTACCTTATATTCAAAATTTGGTTTGAAGCCGAGGTAGTAAAAAAAACGGTTCCGGCTTTGAGGCGTGAAGCGTCCATGCTCGTTGGTCTAAACAAGCCGTGGAACACTTTTTGCCTTTTCCGATCTGCCGATGAGTCTGAAATTAGAACAGGAACCCACCAGCTTCGAGGATTGTTCGAAGAATATATGCCTTCTGCTTACTACTTATTACCAAAAAAGGAATAAAGACTAACGCATGCTAATCCTATCTTTCCTACGAAGTGTTCCTTCTGCTTAACTGTTTTTTGGACCAACGCACATTAATCCAGAAAAAAACAGGATCAACAGATGAACAAAGAAATAATTTCATCACATCTCCCAACTCGATCTTTTACCCAGAACTAACGAACGCTAATTCTGTTTTTGTTTAGCAAAAAATGCCGAGCCAATACAAGGCCGTAAATAAATAAAATCGAACGACTTTACTTATTTGAACGAGTTTCTGGAGATATTATGCTCCCATGCATATGAATTCTACTACCCCACATATAAATAGAATCGAACGATTCTATTTATGCTAAAAAGACAACGAACGTTATCTTAAGTGTGAATGAATATGCACCACACTGCGACCGCGTTGATGCATATATGTTTACGGGAGGTTGCTGCATTAACACTATAGATGACTCCTCCGTAACTAAAAAGAGTATATTTGTCTATAACATTAAGGCCTACCTGATAATTCTTTTCACACTGGATTTGTAGTAGCTTCCTCCTATGCCTCTTGATTTCCTTATGTGGAGCACGCACACTGCCCTTTTCGACATATTTTTATTGCGAAACACCTAAGCAGTTTGTAAACTGCAGAACATATTGTGTTGACAAGCACGATATACGGAATGTCGGTCCTCGGAGCGGTAGCAGTACCGTCTAGGGTAGGCGGATGAAATAGAGATGGGGTTATTCGTTTATTGTTATTTTTAGGAACATCGTGCTGACAAGTAGATTTCACGGAAACTACACCGTATAATTATATCGAGGACAAGCGAAGGAAAATTTATTTCCAATGTAACTTTGCGTCTTATATATAATAATTTGTTTACTATTTAGAAACTTATTTCCGATAGCATGTTTTACTCTAAACAAAAGATATCTCTTGAATTGTTTGCCCAAAATAAACCAGTTCACAGCAAAAAGCTATTTTACGAACAAGATACATATCCGCATAAACTTTATTTATCTAGTAGGTCGCTATTAACGATAGTGACAATCAAATTGGTATCAAGCTGTGAGTTTATAATATATTGTTTGGATTCTTGAAATTGGAGTAATACTAAATGTGTCAGCTAATGACCACAGCAGTCGATGCTGCTAACCACACAAAAAATACTAAATGTGTATTGTTGTTGTGTTCTTAATGTGAGCCACAACGGTAGCATACTTCACATAGAATATTTGCCCGACTTCATCAACGATTACCAGAATATGGCTCATTCGACAAAAGAACGCTGGATTGTGGTCGCCATCGATAAGTAAGAGCTCGAGGAAGCAGTGCTTAATTTTATTGAAGAACAACCTACTACCAGTACTAGAAAGATTGCTTTCCAGCTGAATGTTGATCATATGACGGAAAAAAGGTTGCCTGCCTGGTATATTTTCATCAATTGACCCAATTAGAAAATGTTTATACTGTCACATGTTCTTGAGAGAAGTGGAAACTGTCTATTTGCAATAGCCACCTTAGGCAACCGGCATATCAGTCAAATGTTTCCAGACCAGTACCCAAATATGAAATCGTACTAGTAACTGACCAAAGGTCTGTTACAACCATTAGTCGAATTTATCTAAAAAATTAGTCAAATTTGAATTCATAACACAAGTGTTACGCCACTGACTACGAATAATGTTATTCGCCATGTTGTTTGTGCCGCTACGTCATCAATTGTCACTGTTATTGTTATACCCTATTACCCGATACTTTAAGCTGTCATCCGTGTCAACAGCGAACAGATGTTTGGCTAGTGATAACTAAGAATTCCCCACAATGAATCTTGACACATGCTTTGACGGCATACGTACAGGGCTGCACTCGGTGTTCGTACAGCTACTGACGTGTAATTGACTATTAACAATATATAAACAAAAACATGTATTTGTTTCGGTCAAGCGTTTTTGATGGGAACGGTTAGATAGTGAATTAATTTCTTTATCACAAAAATAGAAATTATTTTTTGGCAATAAGATATTCAGTAAAAATATTACTAAGACAGTACTGACTTGCAGGATTGCCAATTCAGACCACTACTAAAAAATTGAATCTGAGATGCACTTCTTCGTCAGCTGATATCTATCAAATAGACGTCAAGCCAGTTTAAAGTATCAGGTAACAGAGTATACGTGAAATGGACTGTATACCCTGTTACCCGATACTTTAAACTGTCCGCCATGTCAACAGCGAACAGCTGTTCGGCTAGTGATAACTAAAAGTACCCCAGATTGAGTTATGACGTATCAATCTTAAGCTTTGAAGGAATGCAGGGCTGTACTGAATGCAAGTACTACTAATAACAAGTAATTGACACTTGGTGACATTTTCATCTATGCTCTGAGGTCTATGCTTATTTTACATTTTCTCGGAAAATCCGGCGTGTCTTTCAGTATATCAGTATGGCTGGTCTGAATGATGATGATTACGTACACTTTAAATGAGGTAAGAAGAATGAAGATAAAAGCATTTTTAGCACAAGCTTCAGTTAAACTACCTTATTTTATATTAATCTTACTCCATGTACTTACTTTATACTTGTTCCAATTGTACCTTGTACGCTTCAATCAATAAGTAGCCCACTATTGATGCAAGCTATCCATTGAATCGTCCTTATTGCTAAATATAGGAGCATTGTGATAGTCTCTAACAATATACAAATCAATACAATAATATGTTTCGTTTAGCTAACCATTTTTACTTTTTGGCAAATATTCAATAAGAATATTACTAATACGGTCCTGATCGCAGGAATGCCAATCAACACCACTAGTAAAAAATTAAATTTGAGATACACTTCTTCGTCAGCTGATACCTATCAAATAGACGTCAAGCCAGTTTAAAGTATCAGGTAACCGAGTATAGTTAAATGAAGATAGTGATGGGATAACCAAGAAACGTGAATTATTAAGACATTTTTCCTAAAGATGTAACAACATATCGACCTAACTGATTAAATACGCTACAATATAAAGTAAGTGTTCTAAACGAGTGCACAGTTACAACTAATCTAATTATAATGACGAAATTCTCCTTAAAACTTGGCATACGTTACAGTGCTATGAGGAGCCATAATTTATCATAGCGAAAAAGGGAAGAATGAACAATCAACTTGGATCATATTTCCGTAGTAGACGCCGGTGGCCCGAAAACTTCCTACTCATTCCAGTTCCTTGTCTAAAATCTCGTCAGTCGTATATTATGGATTACTCTTCGCTCTGCCAGGCTACCGCTGCTGCCAGAGAGATATACCGCATAGCGGAAAAGTCCCTCCGGGTCTCGGCAATAAATACTCAAGTTTATATTTAGCGCGGTTGAGAATTAAATTAAAACAATTTTTTCCCTCCCGTGTGTGATACATCCTAGGGGAATTTTTGCTCAGGATTCGAAGGGCCCAAAACAAAAGTAGTGGTGGGTGTACAACCGCAATGCTCCTACAACAAAATATACTACTTTCTTCTTTGGTAGGCCAAAGCCAAACAAAATGTGAACGCTAGGATCGACTTAAATAGATGGTGAATGTTACACCATTTGTGGATATTGTACAGGGTGGTCCAATAAGCGCACGGTGCTCTCTAAAGGCCGTTTAAAAGCGTTTCTTTTCAAATGGTCTACTTGCAGAAAATAATTTCAAAGTTGGCGAACATCCCGGGTATACCGGAAGTAGATATCAACTTCTCTGTATATTATTACGTTTTTCAATTCAGCATTGAATTTTTTGGTCAAGTTTGTTAACCATAGTTTATGACTATGAAGCCTACTTTCGAAGTTGCTCAGCAATCTTTAGAAAAGTTGACGTTTGTAGTGCTTTACAAGAAATGTTAATATCTGGGAAACCAAGTACGACAATAAGATGCGGTTTTCGGTTTTAAAACGAGTAAGAAAGATACTTGAGTTTTAGTGAGATCGTAGTTTCAAAAGCGCATTATATCAATAGACTAGCAGTTTTCAAATTTTAAAAGTTTAAAACGTTAAACACTTTTTTTTCAAATGGGATGATATGATAAGTTTCATATCAGTGGATGCGAGAATAAATTCTCTTTCACGTTTTGTCAAGACATATGTGGATCTATCTTTGATAGTTTCCAAGATATTTACGTTTTTGTAGTTATCCTGTAATGGCGCGTAGGAATTGGAACCTTCCATCCAATGTGTTTCGGCTTCTAATACCGAAATGTGCATCCACTCCATCTAACTGTAACCACATTATTCTTAAAAACTCCAGCGGTAAATTTTCCAGCAGGTTTTCCAAATTATCATTTAGAAAACCTTAGATTATTATGCGGTTTCCAATAATACCACCCCAAATGTTTAGATTCCGTGCTGGTTGTCCACAAATCTCAAAATAAGGTATCCTGTATTTGAAGAACAAAACACCATAATAAGTTAGTGCGACTAACACAGAAACGGATGGGTGGAGAGGATATTAAAATCTGTGTAAAGGTAATATTAGAAGGAAAAATTGTAGGAAAAAGAACGATAGGAAGGAGAAGACATTCGCTGAAAAATTTGAGGGATTGGTATAATGGGGTATTTTCCAACTTGCTAATATTGCCTGTTTAATGGCTGAAATGGATTGCTTGTATCTAATTTGTAATGATGGCAGTGTTTGCTCAATTTTTTTCTGCCCACGTGGAGTAAAGATAGACTTTGAAAATCGTCCCTTTGAAAAGAGCTCATTTAAGTCTCTTAAACCTCCCGCCTAAGAAATCAACTAATCAAAAGTGATTTTTATGCCGGATGTAGATAGGATGTGACTATTTTGCATAGCTTTTATATAAAGGATGTAAGCTTTATTTTATGTTTATTTAGTTTCCCTCTTTTTGTAGACTATAAATGCTATATTGCACAGCTATTCCAGTTTTTGCATTGTTATGTAATTAGCAGTTTACTCTGAGAATGTTTCGTAGGTACTTTTCACAATTTTACTCGTCATTCGGCAACACTCGTCTTTAACAGCCTGTCACTAGTGTCATGCATACATAACCTCCCCTGGTGTCACGACTGTCACGATATCTCATTTAACCAAGATGATCATGAAATGATGTAAACAAACATCTGTCAATATCAATACGAAGCAGAGGTTATGTCTGTAGATGGAGAAAAGATGACAAGGTACAGTCACATTCTAAGGATAGCTCCACGAAAGACTTATTACGTCACGCTTAGATTTATTACGTCACAGCTTTGGCGCGAAATTTTATGTTACTTTGCAGGTGCTTTTAAGCCACTTCGCGTTCACAGTAAAAAGTAACAATGTTAATTATTGTTTTTGGGGACATTGCTCCAATAATCAGCTGTTTAGAGCGGACAGTTTCCAAAGTTCGAATTACCTTGATGATTACCAACCTCCACAATGGGATGGCACTAAACAAGAAAAAGAAGTTTAATGAGAGAGAGACGAAATTGAACAAAATAACTAATAAACTTCAATTACTAGAAAAATGAACGTAATATCTACTAACTCGATACAAAAATATTCTATAATGTGAAATGAGTTTTCAAAGTGGGTATAGTTACAATTATTAAAATTATTGCTGGTCTTAACTAAAACGGCACAATGGACTAGTATCATGAATTTTTTTTGTTGCATATGATAGAGTACGTCATAAAAAGTATCTCATTTTTTTCTCCGATTTTTTTGGGCACAGGAAGGCCGTGAAAATAAGGAAAATATTTTAATTCTCCTAGCGCAGTGACGTCACTGACGTAGAGGCGAACAGCCAATCAAAAGACAGATATGGGTGCTGTGTTGCCGCATTCTGATGGCGCGCGAAATGCCGGAGTTGTACGCGGGCAGGCTCTCAGAGTAACAATCGAACATAGAGGTAGTAAACCACTAATTCCAATAGGCCAACATCTTTCCTTACGTTGTCATATCGACCACCAGATACGGCGTAATTGTTTGCTATCGTCTTAATTGTATAGTA
Source organism: Callosobruchus maculatus (assembly GCA_951848785.1). NCBI lineage: Eukaryota > Metazoa > Arthropoda > Insecta > Coleoptera > Chrysomelidae > Callosobruchus > Callosobruchus maculatus. The sequence goes on along the minus strand of CATOUR010000026.1, from coordinate 8,697,108 downwards.
TCCAGAAATATCCCTTTCTACGTAAAAAAAGACGGTATTTTGATGGTTCAGAAAAGATTACAGCAAAATCAATAGATATGTTGACCTCTACTGCGTTACTGCATGTTTCTTCATCATAAACGCAAATAATAATAATAATGTTTATTTCTCATACAAAGTACATAGTTTGGAAAGAATGTTTAAAAGGAGATAACATCGGAGATGTCTTACATAAATTTTGAGGGGTTGGCAACGCCTATGTAATTTTCCTGCGATTTGTTTACGGTAACCTCCGACTGTCAAACGTTTGTTTTGTTTGTGCGTCTTTTATGCTTGGTCAGTAAAATCGAATTCGCTATTTGTTGGTAACCGTAGTGAAGCTTTACGGACTTGCTGTGCTATATTCTAGTGTAGTTTAACGGTTTTTTGAGATGGGACAGTGCAGAGCAGTGTTTGTAACATGGGTTGCATTGGAAGAATTTTCAGGTTAGTTGGCAATGTTTGGGTCTGAAGTGTCAAAAGATGTTGGCTTTGAGCACGCCATGCTGAAGTGGTTTGATTACTACCTCTATGTTCAGTTGTTACTCTGAGGGCTGGCTCATCTACTTGTATCTTGTCTTCTGTTCCCGTCTGCGAGTCGGAGCTGTTCTTGGCAAAAATGCACTGCTGATGCTTCGCGCGGTTGGCACTGATTCGCTGAATTTGAATTCCTTTCTTTAAGCTTTAGAATGGAATTACTAAAAAACAAAATGATCTAGAAAGTAACGAAATGTAGCAGAACGTTGATTTTGGTAGGCACTAAGCAATTAAATCATTGTTCTTAACCTCGTGATACTAGTCCATTATTCTCCTTAATACTTGGCATATGTAGGAAACATAATTAATCATAATAAAAAGAGAAGAATCAACTTGGGTCATATTTCCGTGGTAGCTCCGGGTTGTTCGGAAACTCCCTACCCATTGCAGTTTCTTGTCTAAAGCTCGTCAGTCGTATATTATGGATTACTCTTCGCTCTGCCAGGCTACCGCTGATGCCAGGGAAATACGGGGTAGTCCAATAAGCGTGCGATGCTCTCTAGTGGCCTTACCGTTTAAATTAGAAGAAAATGGCTTCATTAGTTCCTTTTCAAATGGTCAACTTGTGAAAAATAATTTCGAAGATGGAAGTAGGTATCAACTTCCTTATTTGAAATCGAACACCCTGTATATTGTTACAGTTTTTTAACCATAGTTTATGTCTACAAAGCTTATATTCGAAGTTATTCAGCAATCTTTAAAAAATTTGACGTTTGTAGTACTTTACAAAAAAATTTGATATGTAGGAGACTAAGTATGAGAGAAAGATGCGGTTTTCGGTTTTAAAACGAGCAAGAAACATACTTGTGTTTCAGTAAGGTCGTTGTTTCAAAGGCTTGTTGAACGAGTATACTAGCAATTTTCAAATTTGAAAAGTTGAAACGTTGAATTTTTTTTCAAATACATGGTATCATAAGTTTCACATCAGTGGATGCGAAATTAAATTCCCTTTCACTTTTATTTAGACATATGTGGTTTTATCTTTGATGGTTATCAAGATATTTACGATACGTAATATTGTTGAAAGAAAGTAAATATCTAGAATAGGAAGCAAAGGGTAAAACGTGTGTTTTAGGAAAGTTTATTGTCAATTTCTTTGAGTAAGCTATTAAATAATTTTGACAAAATCGTTTTCAGTAATGTTTTTTAGCGTATCCCATTCTTTTTCTTTATACAGTATGACCGTATCGTCTACAAAGCTGATTATTTTACCAACACAATCAATTTGGAAAAGATCATTTAAATATATACTAAATAGAAGTGGTCCCAAAACTGTCCCTTGTGGACCACCACACTTAACAAATGGAGAATATCAGCGCCCGACCAATCGGCAAATAGAGAAAAGGTCACGTTTCCATTTAATTTTAAGTGAACATAGTAGTTAGCGTTGCCACATTGTGATATACTGAGTTAAACTACGTTCTATTTCCAACGTTGCCTACGAAGATTGGTGAGATCTTTAACGGGAAAACTTGACAACATCCACATAATCCAAACACAAGTACTTTGTTATTGATACGGAATAACAGTACTCCCCTCATTGCCCCTTTGGCGCAATGCTAATTCTATCCCCCTTTCATATTCGAAGTGCGAAGTAGGTGATATTTCAAGTAATATTTGAATTTAGTGTCTGAAGGTAAACTCTCTTCGCAATTGTCATACTTCCTGAGCCCACGGGCATGGAAACTGAAATATACTGTAGGGCTAAAATAATAATAATAATAATAATAATAATATTCTTTATTCCAGGAGACCAAAAACATGGTATAGGAAGCGTCAAATATGCTACAAGATTTCAAATGGCAATATAAGCTATACACATGCACATTAAAATTATTTACATTATTCACTTTGTCCACTTTCTAAAAATTCACACACATTATAAAAACATTTGCTTATGAAGAATTCTTTCAATTTTGACTTAAAACAGTTCAAGGAATTAACATTTCTTATACTAGGGTCAATTTTATTATATAATTTCAAACCAATATAATTAGGGTTTTTTTCATACATGCTTAATTTATGTGCTGGAACTGTCAGAGCAGAACAGTTGCGTGTGTTGTGTTTGTGAAAATCAGAGTTTTTAGGAAATGTGCTGACATTGTTCTTGACGTAAAGTAGTAGTTCTAGCATGTAAAGACACGGAACCGTTAATATTTTGTATTTTTTGAAAAGTTGCCTGCATGGTGATCTTGAAGACGCACCTGCAATTGATCTTATAATTCTTTTCTGGATTATAAATATTCTAGAAATAAGACTTGAGCTACCCCAGAAAATAATACCATATTTTACCCTTGGAACAAATTGACCATAATAAAATGCTAAAACTATGTTTCTATTACATGTTTCTGTAAGCCTTTTAGCAACATAGCAAATAGAAGATAACTTAGTACATAAACTATTTACATGATTAGTATAATTCAGAGAATTATCCAGATTAAGCCCTAGGAATTTTACTGCATCAACCTGCTGTATCGATTTGTTATTAACTGTAACACCAGAAAGCTTTCTTGTCTACTACTGATACGTGGCGTGAAATTCATAAAGACTGTTTTTGAAGTATTTAAGCATAAATGGTTGGACGAGAACCAAAGTTTGAATTTATCTATCATCAATTTTAATTTTTGCACACATTCGTTATGAGTTTTACCATGGCATTGGAAACTGTTGTCATCTGCATACATCACTAAGTCATCAGTAACGTAAGAAAGATCATTAACAAATATAAGAAATATCAAGGGTCCTAATATAGAACCTTGCGGTACACCTACCTCAACCTGGAGAGCCTCAGAATGTGCACCACAGACATCAACAACTTGTTTTCTGTTGCTTAAAAATGATGTTATCAAATCTTTAACTTTACCCCGCAAACCATATCTATACAATTTATTCTGCAGAAGATCATGGCTCACCAAATCAAACGCTTTACTCAGGTCCATAAACAGTGCTGTACATTTATGACCTTGGTCCATTTCTTTATAAAGTTTAGTGAGAAACTGAACTATTGCAGACTGAGTGCTTCTGTTTTTCCTGAATCCATGCTGGTTGTCTGTTAGTACTCTATTTATGTTCAAAAAATCCACTATTTTATTAAATATTACCCTTTCAACAACTTTGGAAATAGATGATAGAATTGAAATTGGTCTATAATTACTAACTTGCTGTTTATCTCCCTTCTTAAAAATTGGTATTACTTTTGCTGTTTTTAGGCATTCAGGGAATATTCCTTCAACAAGCAACATGTTTATCAAATATGTAAGGGGGATCACAATAAAATGAGCTGCCGCTTTTATTAAATTGTTTGAAGTGTTATCAAATCCCATACTATTTGATGTTTTTAAGTTCAGAATGATATTAAATATGTCCATTTCTGTTGTAGGTGTTAAAAACATGGTACCATAAATATTATTTGATCGAGTTTCATAGTCATTAGTTTGAGCTGTTACGTTATTATTCGCCATAAGGGAATATGGGATATTAACAAAATAACTATTGAACTCATCTGCAATGCTTTTCTTGTTATTAGTAACCTTACTATTTTCACTTAACCTGAGACTGTCTATTTTCTGTTTTGTATTTTGATTACTACATGCCTTAATAATGCGCCACGCAGTTCTACTTTTGTTTGAGGAATTTTGATATAAATTGTCATTGTACATTTTTTTGGCTGCAACAACTATCATTTTATATGTCTTCTTATAAGTGTTATAGTATTGATTGTTAACCCACCCTTGTCGTAAATGGAAGTGAAGATCTTTCAATCGTTGGCTAGATATTCTAATTCCTTTGGTCAACCATGGCTTATTGTGATGTATACCAGTTTTAACTTTCTTTAGTGGAAATGAGCTATCTACATGATACCGAAAAATATCCAAAAACGCTTCAAAGCTTTCATTTACATCTTTAGCTGTATACACATCTTCCCAATTTTCTTCTTGTAATGATTCACTGAAGTTCTTAAAATTTGTTTGGCTAAATAATCTACTATACTTTGTTTCACATATACCTGGTCTAACATTTATAAAATTACGTAAGGTCAATAGTTGACAAGAATGATCTGAAATACCGTTGAAAATTACACTTATATCATAATTACTTTGTTCCACATTCAAACATACATAATCTATGGCAGTTGCCGAGGTCTGTGATACCCTGGTAGATTCATTTACAATATTCTGAAAGCCAAATGAGGACAAAGTATCTTTTAAAATATTACTTCCTAAGCTATTTGATAAAAAGTCTACATTCCAGTCACCTACAAGTATAACATCTTTAGTATGTTTGGATTTGTAGTTATATTCCAGAAATGAACTGAATACTTCTATGAATTTTCTAAAATCACTAGATGGTGTTCTGTACAAGCAAAATATATGAAGTTTCTGTTCATTAGCTTTAAATTCAATACCACAAATTTCAAAAGTTTTTTCGGTAAGCGATTTAATAACGTCGATTTCTGTGACGTATTTTTCCAGTTCATTTCTACAAAATATACCTACGCCTCCGTTTTTACAACTTGACCTGTAATACATACTTGCTAGTTGATACCCCTGAATGGTACATGCTTGGATTTGGTCCTCAGTAAGCCAGTGTTCAGTTACACAGAAAATGTCAACTTTATATTTTTCCAAATCTATTTCCACCACTTCTGTCTTGTTTCTCAAACACTGCATATTTTGATGATAGATGGTTAACGGTATTTCTTTTTTTCCACTTTTTTTCTTCTGCATTCTACATTTATGATCTTCCTGATGTCTGCTCATGTGCATCTCTTTGTTCTCGAAAAAACATATACTTTTTAACCAGCGTACCCAGTGGCCACATACTGCTATCAAAAAGATTACTTTCCAGATCTTTATCCGCACCGACTTTGAAGGACTCCGTCTGCGCATTCTTCCATTTTGGTAATTTTTCAACTATGAATTCTCTTTCTTTAAATTTATTCTGAAGCATCTTTTTAATATCACCTTCCGATGTACCTGGTGTAGCCCGGCCTACATATATCCATGTACGCCTCTGCGCCGCCTTGAATGCACTGCAATCCTTTCCGCTCCCATAAACTGCCTTAGGTTTACGCTGATTTCTAGGATGACGGTAAACATTGCTTTCCTTGGTAGTTTCCTCATTCATATTTATATTATCATCTGGTATTTGTTTAGGTGATGATTCATAATTTTGTTGTCTGTTTTTGTTAACAGGATTTTTGTTTTCCACAACGGTATTCGTTCTTATAGGATTTCTCGGTTTCTTGTTTACAACAGTCGACCATGTTTCCGATGCCGCACCACATTCCATGGTAGATTCAGCATTTATAACACTTTTGGTTGAGGATTCATTATTAACTAGCAATACAATCAATTCCTTGTTAGATTCTCTTAGAGCTGTCACTTCCGATCGTAGTTCAGCAATTGTATCTTGAAGTAATGCAGTTTCGCTGCGCACAATTTCACTAATTAGATCCTTGAATGCATCACTAAGTAATATATCCTTCAAGTTATCCGGTGTTTCTGGATCTGATTCACCACCACCTTTATTTCTGTTTGATCGTACAGTGGGCATATTGATGTTACATTTACATATTAATTAAATTCGGAGCAATACTAAACACGTCCGTTCACTACGAGCGCCAGCTAACAAAAAAAAAAAAAAAACCGACATAACCAAGTTAATCGGTGTACACGGAGGTTTCTACCGCATACAAATGCGGATTCGCTATTAACATGAATTTCGGGCAACCACATGTACACAAATGATGCCAGTAACATCCAATGGTTTGCGGGAAATTGAAATAATTATTTTCCAAGGTCGTTCCATAAATTGGATCTTCTCTGGATGCATTAGATAGTGATTGTAATAACGTCTCACCAATACAGCACGCGAAGTTTAAAACTTTTATGGTGACTATTTACTCCGATACTGAAGAGAAAATTTTAAATTTAATTTCATACCTAAAAGGTATACAAATGTATACATTTTTATGGGGCTCTGATTCTATAAACTTTATAGCATTAGTCCAAGCGTTACGTCGTAGAAAAGGCTTTTGACAGCAAAAGTGTGGAAATAAATGAAATTTGGAGGGATGGTAGACATTGGTCACCTGAACCTACACCTAAGTTTGCGACTTCGGGGGGTTGCCGCTCGAGGGGTGGGAGGGTGAAAACTCTGCTTCGCGACGATTTCCATATTCCATATTCCAACATGTGCCGTGAGTAACACGCTGTGTGGCGCTCCTCGTTTAACAGTTCTCTGTGTCGCTGTTATTTTATTGTCTGATCTTGCCATGGAAATAAAACGACTTTGAAAACAAAACAAAGTCACTATTGTCCCCCTCATTATGTCGGTGTCTGGCCTTACACAAACACGTTTACACAACACCTCCAACAGTTAGGCCCGGGCGAGAGGAACTTATAAAGTCAGATAATAATAATATTTATTCACCATAATTACCATGCAGCCAATAAATATAAATAAATCCACAGTAGGCATTGCCTGTGGGTGGATATAAAAAAATAAAATTTAAATGTTTTTAAATATACATATCAAAATATCAATCACAGCATAGAAGAACCCCGGATGGGCATATAATAAATTGGGTGGTAACACATTGGCACCCAGCGTAATTAGTGCACGCACCCGGTTCTACCCGGTTCCAAAATACCCGGTTCTACCCCGGTATTTCATCAGGCCACAGAACCGGTTCTGAAAAAGATGAGACCCGAGTTTCGGTTCCATAACGGTGCCGCAAGACATTTAAATTTCGCGCGCCCAGTCTCGTGTTTTGTAACTAAACGAGATGATAACTAACACGTATGCGGATTGCCCGACGGAGCGTTTGCAGTTCGCATTGCATGGTGCTAGATTCAGTTCTCAGCATTTTTCACCGGTAAAAGTAAAACTTGTGTTTAATTGTGGTACTTTGGTAAATTGTTGTTTTACCTTATTTGCTTCTCGCAGTGAGAATCGGTTCAGTAAACAAGGTTTTTGGCGGTTACCTACTGACCTGTAGCACTTGCCTACTTATAGGTTAAAAATAATGGCCACCCTGTAACAGACGACATGACACAAGCCATAAGACTTGAAATGGCCCTCTACAAAAATGGCGCTCAAAGAGGGAGGTACTTGTCCTTAGCCTATGACAACGTTCTTACAATTCAGCCTACTAGTGCGGAGCCGGAGAGATTTCTCTCATCAGCTGGGACTATCTGCAAATAGCTCCGCACTTCGTTATCTGATTGAAGTTTGACGGCCATATAATTTTTACGGTCATTCTATGATAATAACAAAAAATCGGTGAAAAAGTAAACATACCGGTAAATTTTAGGCAAATTAAATATATAGGCTGAAACTTGCGATCACTGAGAGACTGATTGAAGATAATAACTTTTCGTTGATTATGTTATAGATTTAACATTTATGTTCCGAGAATGGCTTTATGTTTCCTTATGTTTAATTTCAAGTTCCTAACACCTTACAACCCTTATTTCAGCTTCTCAGGAAGAACTAGTAGCTCTATTAAACATCTTAGAACAACGTAGTGCAGAATATGGGCTTGGTATTAACTACAATAAGACCAAGGTTATGATCGTAGATAGAGAGCATGATAATTATCGAGAAATAAAGTCAATAGGCCGTTGTGAAGTAGTCCAAAGTTTTATATACCTCGGTTCTTTGATCGATAATTCGGGTAGCTGTGAAAATGAGATACGACGGCGCATTCAACAGGCACGTGTGGCCATGAGAAAGCTTACTAAAATATGGCGTTACCATAACATCACTAAAGCTACAAAAATGTCGCTGGTTCAGTCTCTTGTGTTCTCCATATTTTTGTATGCCTCGGAAACTTGGACTGTTAAAAGGGCAGATCGAGCTCGCATAGACGCTTTTGAAATGTGGACATGGAGGAGAATGCTGAGAGTTCCTTATACCGCCCATCGAACTAACGTCTCCATACTGGACGAGGTCGGTAATCCAAAGAGACTATCCTCCATTGTGTCGACGAGAATGCTTACATTCTTCGGACATATACACAGAAGCGATAATATGGAGAAACTTGTAGTTCAGGGTCATGCCCCGAGTGGGCGGCGCCGTAGCCGTCCCCCTACACGCTGGGTGGATACGACGAAACAGTTGCTGGATACGAGTATCAAGAGCGCCACTAAACTGACGACAAATCGCGAACGATGGCGAGCTACAGTGCTCAAAACTATTGATAATATTCGTGTCGGCAATACTCTAGCTCCGACTTAACGCATTTTACGAGTTCACAACATGTCTGTTAAGACATTGTGACTATGATGATGAACACTTAATTATGTTCCTAATAACCAAATTATGTTATTTTCATTATTTTTTTGAAATAAATGTTACTCCAATATGAATTAATCCAGTTTTTTTAGTAGGCACCCTAGAACCGGTTCGGAACCGGGTACCCGGGTAAATTGCATTTAGAACCGGTTCTGAAAATTCGAGAACCGGGACCAGTTTTGCATACACTAAGGCCGCTTTCTGATTTGTCGGTGCGGGAGCGGCGCGGATTCGGTTCGCTCGGTATAAGCGGTACCGAAAGCTTGCCGAGCACCTATATTTCAATGTGCGTTTTCTGATTGACGCGGAAAGTGCGGGCGCGGAGAGGGATCGTTTCGTTTTACCGTCAGTCGGGACGCGTGTCCAGGAGCCGGTCGGCATTTTGCTGCAATAGTACTCTTGATATGTCATATGAAGAACTGTAATCAACTATTTTACATTTGTTATAATAAAAATACTCTTGATTTGTCATATTATTAAGAACTTTAATGAACTGTTTTTTTTTCTTTTATAATAGTAAACACAATGCCGTCACTATACGCAAAATATAAAATCCTAGAATTTCGTATGGTGACGGTATTGGTTTTAAATGATTGTAATATATCAATAACTGTAAATAACTTCGAACTAAAATGAGACCTTTTAATTACCACTTACCTTAAAGTAATAAGTAATCTTTCATCAGCAGTCACGCATTCTCTAAATCTTGTATGTTGCTTTGTTAAAAAAATTTTTGGTCGTCTTGGGAAAGTTCTTGAGCCGCAACAAAAAGTCGACAATTAATATTCTTCTCAATGTAAGGATGACGCCAATAACGTTTTCTTTTTTTACGTAGACGATATAAATAACACACTAAAATATCTTCATCGCTTGAAGACGACATTTTCGTAGGACGCTCAAAGCGATACTGCAGGATTTTTTACCGAGAATATACAGATAGGTGAGTAACTGAAGGCAGTGCGGAATCGTTTCGGTGCCGAGCTAACAGATCCGCGCCGCTCCCGCACCGACAAATCAGAAAGCGGCCTAAGCGTAATAGACCTAGGTTACATCAGAGTGGTCTACTAGTACCTTAATTTTAACCGCAGGTCATATAGTATTATAAATAAGGGTGGTATTATATGTAAGGGTCTACTAGTACCTTAATTTTAACCGCAGGTTCAATTAGTATTATAAATAAGGGTCTACTGATGCAGTCAGTGTGTCAGTAATATTTTTTGTCCCGCCCGGTGACTTTCTAAATGCGTCACTGCGGGGGGAGTTTTTGCTAGCTCTGTGCGACGCCGACACGGGTCTGATAAATAGTCCGGACTTTAAGCTGTTAAATCCAGACAGTTTCACCGAATGAAATTTTAATGCCTCAGGACATTCAGCTGTAAAATCGCATGACGAACATACTGCGCCTGCATCTCTGACACGGCAAAGCGATAATATTTGTTAGTGTCATAAGTCCTGACTGGACCTTCCGGCTGTGCTGCGATTTTTATCCCAGAAAAAATCATGTACACAAGTTTGTCGTGAACAGTGCCGTCGTTGCCTGTTTTTCGAAAGACCCAAGAACTGTTGGTAAATTAGTATTCATAGTCGTCTTATGCAAGTAATACTCAAGTGTGTCCTTGTTTCCTCACTTACGAGAGGAGGGAAACATTGGGCGACTTGCCGTAAATTTGTTTTTGCCATGCCATGATCCTTCACTGGCGATATTTTCATTTCCTATAACTCATGGCGATATTTTCATTTCCTATAACTCATGATAACAGTTATAGAAAAAGAGCATTCCAAGCTGGAAAAAGCTGGAATTTGATGAAAAATGTAAATAACATAAACCTGTCCTAAATTCTAAATTTCCAACTGACAATACGTTGCTCCAAAATTAACCAGAAATTGGCAATGACTGCGATGAAATGTTATATTGAAATTTTGTTACTTGAGTCGCATTCGTTTTAAACGAAATCTTATATAATCTCAGGTCACTTAATTCTACTCGGACGTGTTCTTTTTATCCAAACCACACAAATGACGTTAACGAAGACTGTTAATTTTATAGCGTTTTTCACTGGTTGCACTAGGGCTGCTCTGGGTTTCCGTTTTGCATTTCACTGGCAGTTACAGTGCAAAAATTTTTAAGAGCACGCATTTCACTGGCATTTCTGCACTCAGAGCGGTCGAACTGAGTGCAATAATTTCGCACCGATTTCAAAGTGAGTGTCGTGGAAGTGAACAAAAAAGATGTCAGTAGGTTTGAGCGGGAAACTTCAAATCATAGAATTGTGTTTCATCTGTTTAAACTTTCGATCCTTGCATACAGTAATACCTAGTTGATTTTCACTATTTTCAGTCAGAATGAGTAGAGTGAACGAAAAAATCAAACTTTTAATTTCCCTGTTTGAATTGGCAGAATCCAGCTCATCTCTCTGAGGATGAACAAATATGTATTGAAGAAGAAATTCGGGAGAAAAAATTCCCACAATTAGCAAGTACATGGAAACTATTGAACAGTTATCAGACAAACAAGTAAGTAGTATATCATAGTATAGTACCTAGTAGTAATATATGCAAAGATTGTTGTCAAAACAAGTTGATGTGTATTCCACTGGAAGAACCCAGTGCAAAAGTGTTACCATAGGTGAAATTTTTCAGTATTCCGCACTCCGTAAACATAGCTTCTATTTGTGTACTGAAATTCATTTATTTTGAGAAAGTACTATCTAATTTGTTTTTTATTTAACGAACATCTAAATTATAAGGTCATGATACTATCTGATTAAGTCAAAACCCTAAATCATCGAGATAATAAAGTCAAGTATGCTGAGGAAACAATTTTGTAGGCGTGATGCATAATTATCAAACAGATTTATCAGGTAGGCTTTGAAAAATCGACAGTTTTCATAACCTGCTCAATAATTCTGTACTATGTGAAAAACCAATTTTAAGAATTAATTTTTCCATTGAGGGTACTTAGGAAAATCTTTGAGAAATTGTCTACTTGCCTCTAGAATATATCAACTATGAACAGCAATATCCAGAACGGAGGCACTCTAAAACTGATGCATTTGAAAGACTGAAGAATCGTTTTATTTGGACGGTGTCGTTAAATATTTCATAGCCTACCTGATAGATCTGCTTGATAATTATGAATGACATCTATAAAATTGTTTTCTCAGCACACTTGACATATATTATCTCGTTAATTCAGTGTTTTAACTTGATCAGGTACTATTTTGGCCTTTTATTTTAGTTGCTTGTTAAGCAAACATAAAATTTGATAGTATTTTCTCAAAATAAATAAATATAAGTAAACAAAAAGAAGGTATATTTAAAATTTGTAGAAAAATCGAGATATCTCAGAAACTGATGAATGCAGCCATAACAAGTGCTATACAAAGATGAAAAAGCATATTAAAAGCAATTCTTTGTTATAATAAAATATTGGAGGTTACATTAAAAAAAGAGAGAAAATCTAGATTTTGCATTCTACATCACCCTGTATACGAATATGCGTTACGGGCTTTTTTATAGCCGATTTTAAAGTTAGAGGATATTTTTAATCTTTTCATGTAAAAAAATTATTTTTGATTCATTAGTTTTTGACCGCGATTTGGCTATAGAAATGGTCATAACTTCTGTTTTATTTGGTTGTATTCGGTCGTTTTCTACCGTTTACAGCCGTTATCTGCTTGCTTTCTGTTGTTTTGAGAGCTGTTTTCTGTTATTTTCGGTTGTATTCGGCAGTGTTTAGTCGTTTTTTGTTGTTTAGCGCTGTTATCTGCTTGCTTTCTGCTGTTATGCGCTGTTTTCTGTTCTATTCGGTTGTATTTGGACGTTTCCTATCGCTTGCAGTTGTTATCTGCTCGCTTTCTCTTGTTTTTAGCTGTTTTCTGCTCATTTCTGTTGTACTCGGCTGTGCTTAGTGGTTTTCTATTGTTTTCCGCTGTTATCTGCTTGCTTTCTGTCGTTTTGATTTAGTTTTGACTCTATTCGGTTGTATTTGGTCGTTTTCTACCGTTTACAGCCGTTATCTGCTTGCTTTCTCTTGTTTTGAGAGCTGTTTTCTGTTATTTTCGGTTGTATTCGGCTGTGTTTAGTCGTTTTCTGTTGTTTAGCGCTGTTATCTGCTTGCTTTCTGTTGTTATGCGCTGTTTTCTGTTTTATTTGGTTGTATTCAGTCGTTTTCTACCGTTTACAGCTTTCTCTTGTTTTTAGCTGTTTTCGGCTCATTTCTTTTGTATTCGGCTGTGTTTAGTGGTTTTCTATTATTTCCCGCTATTATCTGCTTGATTTCTGACGTTTTGAGTTAGTTCTGACTCTATTCGGTTGTATTTGGTCGTTTTCTACCGTTCACAGTAGTTATCTGCTTGATTTCTGTTGTTTTTATCTGTTTTCTGTTATTTTCGGTTGTATTCGGCTGTGCTTAGTCGTTTTCTATCGTTTCCCGCTATTATCTGCTTGCTTTCTGTCGTTTTGGGTTAAGTCTTGACTCCATTCGGTTGTATTTGGTCATTCTCTACCGTTTACAGTTGTTATCTGCTTGATTTCTGTTGTTTTTAGCTGTTTTCTGTTCTTTTCGGTTGTATTCGGCTGTGTTTAGTCGTTTTCTGTTGTTTAGCGCTGTTATCTGCCTGCTTTCTGTTGTTAGGCTCTGTTTTCTGTTCTATTTGGTTGTATTCGGTCGTTTTCTACCGTTTACAGCCGTTATCTGCTTGCTTTTTGTTGTTTTGAGAGCTGTTTTCTGTTATTTTCGGTTGTATTCGGCTGCGTTTAGTCGTTTTCTGTTGCTTAGCGCTGTTATCTGCTTGCTTTCTGTTGTTATGCTCTGTTTTCTGTCCTATTTGGTTGTATTCGGTCGTTTTCTACCGTTTACAGCCGTTATCTGCTTGCTTTCTGTCGTTTTGAGTTAGTTTTGACTCGATTCGGTTGTATTTAGTCGTTTTCCACCGTTTACAGTTGTTATCTGCCTGCTTCCTGTTGTTTTTAGATGTTTTCTGCTCTTTTCTGTTGTATTCGACTGTGTTTAGTCATTTTCTATTGTTTCCCGCTGTAATCTGCTTGCTTTCTGCCGTTTTGAGCTAGTTTTGACTCTATTCGGTTGTATTTGGTCGTTTTCTACCGTTTACAGTTGTTATCTGCTTGCTTTCTGTTGTTTTTAGCTGTTTTTTGTTATTTTTGGTTGTATTTGGCTGTGTTTAGCCATTTTCTGCTGTTTAGCGTTGTTATCTGCTTGCTTTCTCTTGTTATGCTCTGTTTTCTGTTCTATTTGGTTGTATTCGGTCGTTTTCTACCGTTTACAGCCGTTATCTGCTTGCTTTCTGTTGTTTCGAGAGCTGTTTTCTGTTATTTTCGGTTGTATTCGGCAGTGTTTAGTCGTTTTTTGTTGTTTAGTGCTGTTATCTGCTTGCTTTCAGCTGTTATGCGCTGTTTTCTGTTCTGTTCGGTTGTATTTGGACGTTTCCTATCGTTTGCAGTTGTTATCTGCTCGCTTTCTCTTGTTATTAGCTGTTTTCTGCTCATTTCTGTTGTATTCGGCTGTGCTTAGTGGTTTTCTATTGTTTCCCGCCTGTATAATGTAACAACACCCTATATTGGAAGAACGGAAATCATTAGTAGAATTCCAATATGGAATAATATTTACGGTGTCTCATTTAAAAAAATGCATGAATGCATCACCACCTAGTTATTGATCACCCTGTATAAATCTAAATATTTTCTGAACAAGGAGCATATCGGTGGCTACAACTTTTATATACAACTTTCTTTGCTATCTTCTACAGGAGTTTAGATATCGACTGAGCCGGTACTGAAAACTCCCCCTGTATATTTTTGTGTGTTAAATTTTTATGAAAATGTAATTGTTAAGCTTCATTGCCCAAAGGGCAGAAATCCTCCCGAAGTTAAGCGAGTAGTGTGGCGACTCTCCTCATATTCGACTTCTTAGACGAGGTACTTCGACAAGGAACTTCTCGAGCAGTGTGATTGAGACTTTGAGGATCACTGAAGTGGCCACTATGAATACAGCCCTCAAACTTGCAATGGAAAAATGGAGTTATGTAAGTTGAAACTCTTCAGACTTCCTAAATTATCTTGTAAGATGTTGCCTACTTTCCGTAGCTCCAACAAAATGTAGGTACATTAGACTTGAAGCTGGCTATAATTCTGCCGTAAAATGGCGACAAATTATGCGACTTTAAACCCTTCAAGTTTCCTAAATTAACTTGTAGGGTACATCGCTTGATAAGGAACCGATTTGAAAATCTTATTTGTTTCTTACCCACCCACGCAATATTTTATTGCTACAGGGTGTCCCACGACGATAGGAGGATTAAGACAAGCAGTACACGTATACCCGAACTGGGCCGTACTAGAGAATGGGCCTATACCACATTTTTTGTTTATTGGCTTAAACGAACCCTGACACCACGTAGATGCCATAAATAATTTTACAAAATGTTTCTATCGTATTTATAACCGAAAAAAATTGCTCTAAATATTGAATTTTTTGAATCCATACACTTCCCGCCTAGGTCGTGACGTCACCTGTAGGGAACCAATAAGAGCTCACTGGTACAAAACAATAGCATCGGCTCCTAGTCATCGGACCACGAAAGGACGCTTCTCATTGGTTCCCTACAGAAAGGACGCTTCTCATTGGTTCCCTACAGGTGACGTCATCATCGGCTATTTCAAATTACAGTACAATTTTCTTTTTAGTGTTATTCTCATTTGGATCAAGTTTTCTGCTAACCTTTTACAGTAAACGGTCCTATGTATCATCAAAAATAATACCGCAGTAAATAAATTGATCAATTTGAGATCACGGTATAGGCCATTATAATTTTGGGGATGTAGATTAGAGCACATGTTGTGTCCTTTCTTGTCATTGTGTTACGCAATGAGGTATTTGTTTTTGGTCACGTGACGTTCGATTCAAAATTATTAATGGGTTACCCTGTATATTTGTGTCTTTCTGTATTCCTCCCGATAAAACAATTCCAACAAACCAGCACACTTGGGGCCTAAATTGATTAATTCAAGACCTACAGGTACTTAAAGGATTGTACCACTATACCATTAATTAAAACATGTATCTCTACGACATAGGCTTAGTTAAGTGCCTGAATTTGGGGGGAGGGCTTAAGTCCCCGCCCTAGATACAATAAAATTAACAGAACGAATTATTTTTTTATCTTTGGGGGCTAATTTCATTCTTGGGGGGCTCAGCCCCCAGGTCCCCACCTTATTACGCGTATGCCCTACAGTTAAATTATTTTGCTAGTGTTTTGTGATGGTAGTGGTACAATCCTTTAAGTACCTGTAGCTCTTGAATTAATCACTTTAGACCCCAAGTATCCAAGTTTATTGGAATCGTTTTATCGGAAGGAACACAGAAAGGCACAAAAATACCCATTAATAATTTTGAATCGGACGTCATGTGACTAAAACAAATACCTCATTGGGTAACACAATAATAAGAAAAGATACAACATTTGCTGTAATTTACACCACCAAAATTATAATTCTCTACTACTGCCCAGTTCGGATATATTGCTTGTCTTGGTCGTCGTGGGATACCCTGTATATACAGTGAAAGCTAAAATTGTCATTTGTACTCACCTTTGTACTCAATGAAGTCGTGTGATGGATGGGTGGTTGGATAAGTCCATGATTTTTTTAATTCCTTGTGCATCAAATGACAAAACTCCTTCCATTAACTGCCATCTATCTGTAGCCTTGTGTCAAATTTCTAGCAATCTTTGACATTTCGCTTACATTTGACAGCCGTTTTTCTATTTGAGTCAGAAGCATCCTTATGCACATTTACAGGGCTTATATATAAAATTACGAATAAGATAAAATGAAAAATAATGTATATGATACAAGTCCTTACACCTATTTATATAACGATTACACAATTTTTGCCCAGAAGCGGGCTAAGTCAATGGCGTTCGGCTGAGTGAACATCAGTTCTTTAGGGCCTGTCCTGGTCCACACCTCCACGTCAGGCCGTCTTCAACGTGGAACGGTGCACTATCGTATCACGGTCCGTTGATGTAACGTACCAATTTACGTTACCGTTTACATGAATGGTATTACCATTCATCACTGTCGTCATTTGTTCACAAAACTCAAATCTCCGGTTAACCCTTGCACTATTTTCATTTTGAATGGATGAAATTTCTGGAGCTTAGTAACCAAATAGAGCCAAATAAAATGTGAGTCGGATCCACAATTTTGCAAAATGAAGTATTAGGATTTATGCCAAAATGATCCAAAACTTGATCGGCCCCATCCAGTCCTTCCTTTTTTATTAATACGCTTTTATTAGCTTCACCTGTATGTGGGTTTGTAAGCTTGTAACACTTGTTTGAATTAAGGCCAAGTTCTCTATTCCATCTCTATTCACAAAGCAGTTTGTTATGTTATATCTAACCAATAACGAAAAATTCAAGCTTGTTTCAAGCTTATTTTTAACTTTTTAGTTCGATGTTCTTTAAAAGCGTATTGTTTTAGTTTTTTCATGCTATACTTATTTGCAACTGATCCAGTTTGAGTAAATTTCGTAACAAGATATACAGGGTGGTCCAATAAGCGCGCGGTGCTCTCTAGCGGCCATACCGTTTAAATTAGACGAAAATGTTTTAAAATAAAAAACGTTTTTTTCAAATGCTCTACATTCAGAAAATAATTTCAAAGACGGTGGACTTCCGCATATACCGGAAGTAAGCATCAACTTCCTTATTTTAAATGGAACACCCTATATATTATTACGTTTTTGAATTCAGCATCAATTCTCAGGTCCAGTTTGTTAACCATTATTTTTGTCTACGAAGCCTATTTTCGGAGTTATTCAGAAATTTTTACAAAATTTGACGTTTGTAGTACTTTACAAGAAACATTAATATCTCGGAAACTAAATGCGATAGAAAGATGCAGTTTTCTGTTTTAAAACAAGCAAGGAACGTACTTCTGTTTCAGTAAAATGGTTGTTTCAAAAAAACATTAAGTCAATAGACTAGCAATTTTCAAATTTGAAAAGTTAAAAACGTTAAAAACTTTTATTTTTCAAACAGGATGGTATCATAAGTTACACATCGTTAAATGCGAAATTAATTTCTCTTTCACTTTTATCTAAGCACATGAGGTCCTATATTTGATGGTTTTCAAGATATTTACGGTTTTGTAATTATGGCGTCGGAATTGGAAAAATCGTAGGTGGCGTGGCTCGCAGACGAAACAATTGGCAGCAAACCTTTCATCCAGTGTTTCGGTCTCTAATACTAAAATGTGCTTTCGCTCCATCTACCTGTAAACACATTATTCCTAAAAACTCCAGTGGTAAATTTTCCAAAAGGTTTCCCAAATTTTCATTTACAAAATTTTACAAAACCTTAGTTTAATATGCGGTTTCCTATAATACCACCCCAAATGCTTAGAATTCATGCTGGTTGTCAACAAACCTCTTAAAATTTGGATTTACGTCGGCATAAAAATGTAAATTATGCCAGTTTACATGGCCGCTAATGATAACGCTGTAGCTACATGTCATAGAAAAGAAAATGAAATAATTTCATACGAAATGTAGCTTCATTCGTGAACAACACACTGTTGGAAAGGAGCGCATTTTCTTGGACTCGAGCACGACTCCAGTTACAGAAACTCATTCAGTTTTCAAAGCCTTGTGTTTCAATTGCTTGATTTAGCTGCACGTGATAAGGATGCTATATGTACTCCGTTAAGATCATGTTCACAGATGTTTGACCAATGCCCAAATAGCGACTAATTTCTGCTGTAGCACTGCTATGCGGATCTTTAACTACAATTGCGAGAATGTCAAACTCACTATCTTCATGTGTTACTACTACATGTTTTCTTCTCTCATATTTTACGCCCGCGTATATCCAAATTTTGAGAAGTTTGTTGACAACCAGCATGAAGTCTAAGCATTTGGGGTGGTATTATTGGAAACCGTATAATAAACTAATGTTTTCCACAATTTTCTACATGAAAATTTGGAAAACCTGTTGGAAAATTCACCACTGGAGTTTTTAAGAATAATGTGGTTACAGTTAGATGGAGCAAAAGAACATTTTAGTATTAGAGGTCGAAACACTTTAGATGAAAGGTTTTCTGCCAATTGTTTCGTCTGCGAGCCACGCCACCTACGATTTTTCCAATTCCTACGCAATAATTACAAAACCGTGAATATCTCAAAAACCATCAAAGATAGAACCACATGTGCCTAGATAAAAGTGAAAGAGAATTCAATTTCGCATCCACCGATGTGAAACTTATGATACCATCCCATTTGAAAAATAAAAGTTTTTAACGTTTTTAACTTTTCAAATTTGAAAATTGTTAGTCTATTGATTTAATATTCTTTTGAAACAACGATCTTACTGAAAAACAAATACGTTCCTTGCTTGTTTCAAAACCGAAGATATTAACGTTTCTTGTAAAGTACTACAAACGTCAAATTTTGTAAAAATTGCTGAATAACTCCGAAAATAGGCTTCGTAGACATAAAGAATGGTTAACAAACTGGACCTAAAAATCGATGCTGAATTCAAAAACGTAATAATATACAGGTTGTTCCATTTAAAATAAGGCAGTTGATGCTTACTTCCGGTATATCCGGAAGTCCGCCATATTTGCAATTATCTTCGAAATTTGAAAAGAAACGTTTTTAATTTAAAACATTTTCGTCTAATTTAAACGGTATGGCCGCTAGGGAGCACCGCGCGCTTATTGGACCACCCTGTATATATACATATCTATGCGAAGTTTTTTCCTCGGATATCTGTCGTTGAACGGAACGGCAGAGTTTACCGTTGACATCATTTTCACCGTTTTTTGCAGATGTCCGTCTGGAAGTTAATATCGCCTATATAATTATTTGGCCAATAACGGGTAACATTTTCAACACTTATTGCAATAAAAAGTAGTTATTTCTCTGAGTTCTCGTTTACTACCTGAATAAATTAAATCGCATATTTTTTTCGTAATTTTTAATTTTCCTAATCTTCTCGAAAATGGATCGACAAGGAGAAAGTAGTTTTTTAGTTAAAAAGTTGTCCCCATCGACAAATCTTTTGACGTGTCTCGGCGTTTTTTCTTTAACCAGGGGTTTTCAATAATTCCGTGGTGGGAGGTTTTCAAATGAAGACCCTGTATAAAGTAGTATGAATTTCAGTTACTTTTTGTAGGATAAGGTCATTCATACAAAAACTCCTTATTTTTCTATTTGCGACGTTTCGACTTATATTAATTCATCTTCAGGCAACTAAAACAATTGATGGTGTAGGCTATTAATACACAAATACAAGATTTATTTAAACTTAAACAACAGTTATATACAGAAGGAGCCTAGCAATGACTTTTATTTTTTTTTTTATTAAAAAAAAAATTTAAAATAAAAATTGGATGGATACCACTTGCTGAAACGCTCGAGTGATTTGATTTATGTTAAAAATATTATAAGACATGCACAAATATGTCAGATACAAGAAAAGTTGACTTACCAGAAAATCGAAGTTTTTGTAGTTACTAGGAAAAAAAATCATAAGAATTTGACTAGATAAACAACTGGATTAATAAACACTGCCAACGGGATTAAAATATAACGCCACAAGACACGTACAGTAAAAACGAATAAAGTTATAACAAACAGGAACAGAATGAAAACAGCAATGTGCCTACACACCAAGGACGGGTAGGTGGATGATCTGGTAGAAGATATTAAGCGTTTTTCCGTCTAAAACATAATATTTTCATGTGTTTTTCAGCCAAAACCCATAGGCGGAGTAAGGAAAATAGATAATACGTATACTCCGCCTATGGGTTTTGGCTGAAAAACACATGAAGATATTATGTTTTAGACGGAAAAACGCTTAATATCTTCTACCAGATCATCCACCTACCCGTCCTTGATGTGTAGGCACATTGCTGTTTTCATTCTGTTCCTGTTTGTTATATAATTCGTTTTTACTGTACGTTATATTTTAATACCGTTGGCAGTGTTTATTAATCCAGTTGTTTATCTAGTAAAATTCTTATGATTTTTTTTCCTAGTAACTATAAAAACTTCGATTTTCTGGTAAGTCAACTTTTCTTGTATCTGACATATTTGTGCATATCTTATAATATTTTTAACATAAATCTAATCACTCGAGCGTTTCAGCAAGTGGCATCCATCTAATTTTTATTTTAAAATTTTTTTTAATAAAAAAAAATTAAAAGTCATTGCTAGGTTCCTTCTGTATATAACTGTTGTTTAAATTTAAGTAAATCTTGTATTTGTGTATTAATAGCCTACACCATCAATTGTTTTGGTTGCCTGAAGATGATAATATAGGTCGAAACCTCGCAAATAAAAAAATAAGGAGTTTTTGTATGAATGACCTTATCCTACAAAAAATAACTGAAGTTCATCACAGTAGGTCAAAATCCTTTACAAAAAGTAGTATGAATCTAAGCAGTGTATCTACTTACGTAAGTAAACTTGTTGAAGAGGCGACGTTCCTTCCAACTTTGACAGTGAACAGTTCATATCAAACAATGGCTAAAACTCGTTCTGATATAAATGTGACGCAAAGCCCTTTTTCAGTTTTGATTTGAAATGTAAAAGAGGAAAGACGAATTATCAGCAGTTAACAACCGGAGCCGTTTACTTGATCAAAAACAATGCCTCACCTGCTTGAATACTATTATAATTAAACCCGCCTGTTTGTATACATATAGTGTTGCCATAATTGCTATTAATGCATAGTAGATGATTGGATTGTCGTATAGGAATATTGTATCGACCTATCTATAGCCTGACAGTTACAGGCTGTATGGTGGGCTGCGGTGCGGTGTCGCCCTGCTAACACCATTAACAGAGCTTTGTTATCAATGTATTGATCTACTTGATTAATGACCAATATGAAAAAACACTGAGCAGGGAAGGAGGACAATGTGTCACGGTTCTGCGCTTTTTTCCAGCGGATATTATGAAGGCACGCAGGCCAGTGGTTTCATTTGCCTCGCGAACCCTGATTGAATTTAAAATTGGTTTCTAGGGTAATCAGTGTCAATCTTTGGGTCTCTATAGACCCGCTCTAGCAAATGATTTTTTGATGGTAGTTAATGGCTCATACTCCACGATAGTCTCACCCTAGATACCTATACCGGGTTATTAACGTTATTCGACACGGAGAATTATTGCTAAAGTATCTGATGAAAAAGGAAGTTATAATTTTAGATCGATAGGGTCTGGGGTATAGCGCGCGAAATTAGGAATCCAATCCATACGTATTCCCATGTTAGCGACAAGGCGTGGCTGCCTGTTCACTTTCTGCAGCATGTGTGTCTAAGGAGAGAGGAGGTAAGTCCAAAAGTCCAAATGTGAGGTCAAAATGTCCAAAGGTGAGGTCCAAAGATAGCCATAAAAATAAAGTTTGCATTTCGAAACTCCTGGCATTACCTTAAAATTTACAGTGATGATTCAAAAATCAAAGTGAAGAAGAAAGCTTGCGCTGTGTCACTGCTGTGGCCTTGTTTTGATATCGTATTTGGTTGTTAAATTACAGACATTTGAAGAATGTGTGATTTTGCATTGCGAGTTTCTTTGCAAAATAATCACAATAATTTTTCTTCTGAAAAAATGCTCTACGATGTGATTCAGTAAAGTCTCAGATATCGCCTTCCGAAATACTGTGTATGTAGCTTGAAATACAAGTGAGTTCTGTTCGAAATGGGATTCGGTGTTTTTTATTTGAAATACATATGCATAAATGTGTGTACTCATGCCCCTTAAGGCTACATTTTGAAAATATTTCTATTGTTATAGAAGGTGTCCCCAAAACACGAAACGTATCAGAGTTATATTTCTTTAAACAGAACACCCCCGTATATTATTGCATATTCAGATACCTTGGTGAATTTTAGTGTGACTCTGTGTATTACATATGAGTCTTAAAGTGAACCGTTTAGGTGTAAATCACCATTTTCGGTATAAGTAGATGTCCAAAAAAAATGAATATCACAGATATTATAAAATTTAGAAGGCTGTGACTTTGCCTATTAGTAGGCATAAGATACGTCAGCTTACGCTAGACTGTCAAATTTGAATTACGTTTGTGCTTGGAGAAATCGGTCGATTGAATGAGGAATCTTCAATCAGAGATAACTTGGTTTCTTCAAATGAGAATGCCTATTTTTTATACAGTTAAATGTAAAATTTGATAGCCTTTCTAATGATATTAGGTCGCGAATATTATTCCCTCTGTGAAATTTGAACAAAAACATGTTCAGATAGAAGAAAACAACGTAAGCAGAAAAATACAAACGAACTAGAAGAGATAAGATTACAAAAATTACTTACAACAAGTATATCTGGTGTCAAAGAGAAGCTGGAGTACGACAGAAATGGATATTCTTCACGACTTACTAGCTACTGCAATGTATTAGAGATGCCAATTTTCAAAACTATTGAAATTTTTGAAATGAAAGAAAAACTATTAGTGAAAGTTGTAGGCAGTTTATTATCTTCGGAATAGAACTTCACATTTAGAGATATAAAAAATTATTCAATTCTGTCAAGTCAATCATAGCGATACCTCTGATTGGAGTACTAATTCTGCAGTGCTTACTAATAAAATCGCAGAAAATGAATAATGAATTGAAATTTGTTCAAATTATAAAACATAATTAACGACAGAAAATTTAAATCTGATTTATCTATATTTCTATACATTTTGCGATCTTGCCAATAGATACTGAAAAAAAGAAGGGTTCCAAAATACCATGTAGAAATTCTACAGCTATTTAAGTCATTTTGAGGTCAAAACTTCGTCATTATCTCTATAGAATAACCTAAATCCGACTTAAATTTAACAGCAACAAAGAAAACGTCATACTTCAGATCTTTTCTTTCATAAACAAGGAAATACTGATTATAATATGACTATCTACCTGTATATACATATAGTGCTGTCTTCATAAGAGGTTGAAGACATGAAAATAAGAATTCTATGTGGAATGAACTTCTTCGTGAAATGTGGAAATAATAGTTACACAAAATTAAGGCGTCTTAGAAATGAGCCTTTTTGGCAAATTTAGTAAATATTTTTTCAATAAGGTATTCTGGAAACCATATAATAATCTCGAATTATATGCACGTATTTTCTAGCGTGGTTGTTAGCTATATAGAACAACATATTTTTTCATGTGTTTCATTTGTTGTTAGAAGGGTTGATATAACATATTGGAAGAAATAGGAATTAATATATGATTGAATATAAATTAAGATGTCTACTTTTAGATTTTCGACCTACAGGGACTTTTTGCCACCATCTTTAACCAGTAGCACATATTTTTCAGAATGATGTCGAAGCAGAGGTGCATTTTCAACCTTGTAAGCAAAGGTTTTCTATCATAGACTAAAAAAAACGTTGAGGTCAAAATTCAATTTAAAGGTTAAACTAGGTCCTATTTTAGTCAGATTCGTAGGTGACAAATTGAGTGACAATTCCGTATAAGGGTGCGTCTCAGACTTCCAATGTTATGCTTTAGGCAGCCAATCTGATGAGATGAGAAAATGTAAAATTTTGTTTGATTTGATTCATCCGTTGAACTGTTTAAAGTAGTCTTAGCTTCAGAATTATTATATGATATTCGAAAAGCACACGTGGGTAATGTAGCTCATGCTCATGTTTCTGTTTTCTTGTAATAGCAGAGCCTACTTTTCCTACTTCTTTTTATTTCTCTATAATTCTGTGATGTATATCTATAAACCTTAGGCCGTTTCAGCTGCAAATCTTTAGCTTCAGGCATCTTCAGAATCATTTTATAACCTGAACTGCACAAAATATCACAACAAGGCCATTATGCAGGATACAGCATAATGGGGAAAGTAGGTATTTATCATGAGGGGCAATTTTGGACACTTCAACTTTGAGAGAGTATTTCGATCAGGCTATTTCTTGTTATAGGTCTACAGAAGTAGAGCTTTTTCCCTCAAAGGTTGTGAAGTTAAAATTAGAATAAACACCTACTAAACATTCTTATTGTAGACTCCCAAGAAGTTTTTGCCAACTTTGAGGACATACGAGTATTCTAGTTAACTGTAGGGTAACTTATTATTTCTGCGCTGATGTTTGAAGACAAGGATTGCTTGATTGATTTGATCCGTTATATTTTTTGTAGTTCTGAATCAATTATTTTAACCTTTTTGTTCTGAACAATAATTACGTACATTTTGTCTAATGTTCAACGAGTTCAACGCTCGAAAATATTCTGAGTTTATGAACATTATTTAAGTATACAATTACTAATTTTTGACCGATACAAACTAATTTTCCTTGGAAAACGGACTATTCTAACAAAATGCTACTTGGATTGGGGTATCGCGTAACCGTCTACCACCGCGATATAAATAGTGATTCATGCAATGTGCTGGCTTTCATGAATGTGTCCTAAAAACGCTTCAGCGGAATTTCAGGGAAGCCAATTAAAAGTATTACGCAGACACTGCCGCGCATAAAGCCGAGGCTAACTTTTTAATATACATAACTTCCCTCCAGAAACTAATTTCTAGTGTTAGCTTTATACAAGAGCGACAGCGGAGTATGGTGAAGTAGAGCTGAAGCCCGGACGAGTAATTATATCTACCAAGATGGATCCACGTGCGCCATGAGGTTGAAATTTTGAAAATTACGCCAGTCAATTATCCTGTTTTGTTAATAAACGCGAAATATATTCTACAAAATCTCAGATTACTTCTGTCGCATGATTTCTGTAAGATTTTGTGATCTGCTGAAATATTGGTGTATCGGTTTAGAAATAAAGTTTAAGTGATAGTATGGCTTTATTGAGGGATCCAGTACTGAGGATGCTATAAACGATTCTATAGAAGACACTATAAATTAATGCCATGGACCAGCCAAGAGAGAGGTTAGCAGTTTCCCTTGATTTGGCCACGGCCTTTGATACAGTTTACATATATGATACTTTACTTCATAAATTATGAGACTCTGGTATCCGTAACCTTTTTTTAATGAGAGCGTTGCTGGCGCCGTGGCTAACCAAAGCAAGTGCCTCCTTTGAACCGCGACTACCCTGGTACCGTTGCAAAACATATCTTCACGAGTAGCCGCTTCTATGCATCTCTATCAGTTATTTCTTCAGACCCTACGTCTCCCTTCCCCCGGAGGGATTAGGAGTTCGGGTAATTTCCGCTTCTTCCTGTTGATCATCGGCTCCTCTTCTGATGTTGCTGCGCTCATCCTTCTCCTTTGTGGACATAATTTCTTTGGCCAACCACCTAACTGTACTCCATACGTTTATCTGCTCTGTCATCAACTCTACTATATTTTCCACCGTTAGTTGCTGCCCGATGCGCTGTGTAGCCTGGTCCCTCACATCGCTCCACCGTGGGCAACAAAACAGGGTATGCTCTGCATCATCCGCTTCGTCACAGTTCGCACACTGGTTGCTCAGCTTTTTCCCGATGCGCTTGAGGTACGAACCAAAGCTGCCATGCCCTGTGAATAACTGCGTAATGTAATAGTCCATAACCCGGTGTGTGCAGTTTAACCAGACATCAAGGTGAGGTATCAGCCGCTTGGTCCATTGTGCTACGTGGTCAGTTGGGTCCCATTCGTTTTGCCAGTCTCTTACTGCCTGCTGACGAATTTCTTTTCTTATGGCAGTGACTCTACCACACCCGCGTTCATACACAAGCCGCCTTTTCTTTTGCCAAGAGATGAATGGGTATCTCCGCTGCCAGGACTTGGATGGCCTTAGTAGATTCCGTTCTATATGCGCTAATTTCTCTCAATAGCATCTTCCTTTGGGCCTTCTCCATCAATTTCCGGTATACTTCCTTCTCGAGTGCCATGCTCCAGATGGGGGTGGCATACAATAGGATTGAATGCACTACCCCGCACAGTAGCTTTCTCTTGACGGAACTGGGACCACCTATATTCGGCATGATTCTAGTGAGAGCCGCTGCCTTTTTTTCTGCCTTATCCACCGTTTTTTTGATATGGCTTGCAAATGTGCCATTTCTATCTAACGTCACCCCAAGATATCTGACTGACTCTGTCGGAACTATCACTGTTTCGCCCAGCTGGAAACGTACATTGTTTCTACGAACCCGTTGACCTCTTAGTACAACTGCCTCTGTCTTGAGGTGGTAATGGTTATCCATCCAAAAGTTTATTCACCTTAGGGACTCATTTACTCTGAAGGTCAACTCGTTTTCGTCAGGTGCGTTTACAACTACAGCTAGATCGTCAGCAAATCCTATAGATGTGGTATCCGTAACCTGGCGCATATACCTTTCACTGACTACTTTGAAAATAGAGTTAAGACCGCTAGTATACAGTGCTTTCCTTTAATTTCCCCCCTCCTCATTTTATTTTTGGAAAGGGCTAATCCAAAGAAATAAAACTTGGGATAATGTCATCGGTGCATGAAGACTATTGAAGATTGAAGAATAATTTAACAGATAAAATTTTCAATATCGCGACTGGACGCCTTCTGGGGAAAAAATGAATTGTCTTGTGACACATATTTTTGAAGCTCCTGACGAATACTTTACAACTCTAAGATACAGAGTCAATATCTTCACCTACTATAAAATGGCGAAGCATTTAATAATTACCTGATACAAACATTAATATCGATACATCTAGAAGTATTTATCTAATGATGCAGAAATTTGAAGGGGGATGTAAAGCTTATCTTAAGGATTAAATTTTATCTTAATTTAGATAAAACAACATGTTTGTAATACAAGACGTGTCACAAGGCCCTCCTTTCAACTTTTTTCCTAGATGGCGGTCAATCGCCATCTTGAAAATTTCATCTTTCAATTTCACTCCAAAATATAGTATTCATGCGTCAATTTCATTAAGCCCAATTTCATTTTTTGTGCGTTGAGGTGTTCAAAAAATAAAGACGTTCAAGAAAAGCACTGTATATGATATGGATGAATGAGATAACACAAGTACAGGGACACTGGACACGCAGTTTGTTATACTGATGACAAGGTTTTAATTTTTAAAGGAAAGAGCTGTGATGATTGCAAACGGGCTGCAGAGTCTGACTTACAAAAGAATAGCTGTGTAGCTGAATCAAAATGCTTTGACCTTAAACATCAAAAAACCAAAAACTATTGCATTCCCTCCCATTGCTGTAGACCAACCTAGAGAATTCTCAATATTATTTCATAGTCCAGAATATTCGACTCTTAAGCTGTTTGTGCCCAGCTACTGATAATGTCGAAACTATTAAATACGTGGGTATTTCCGTCACGTCAAAATGTTCTGTATAAAATATCACATTAATAAATTTATATAAGTAATGAAGACTCGTGAACAGCTACAGCAGCTTCGTTTGCAGTCCGGAAAGAAGAAACGACAGATTGATCTCCAACTGTGAATACGAGCCATGATGGGAGAAATGCCATATAGGTTAGCTAAATTATAGGCGGCATATTTATGTACCTATACCTCACACACGGCTTTGCCTTCGAGGTGGAAAGATTTGTAATTCTTTAATACAAATTGAATATATAACACATATGTTGGTACTCCATAGCTGAATCGATATTTCGCTGCTGTATCACTGGATGGGGGTGAGCTTTTAGTATACAAATTCAAATTTTACAAGCTACACAGGATATTATTTTGGAAGTAATAAATTAGTTCTATTCTAAAGAATTCTGCCCACTTTAATGTAAATTTTAATTCAACGAAGCTCAGTTAAAATATTTTGTAATTTCACCAATAGAGGTGTTAAAAGTAGATCTAACGCTAATAGAAATGTTACAGATCCCTTATTTAAAAAAAACTTGAACAATATTTTCGTACCTTCGGCCAAAGTTCTATAATTTCTCACTACACATAAAACAGATAAACTCTTTAAAAAAGGTACAAAATAGAAATAACTCACTTTGTTATGAAAAACTCTCATATGCTGTACAATACTCTCAATCTAATAAACACAGTTTTGGGTTGCATATATTTTAGCAACGTATGTTAAGTTTGAATCGGATTTCGATTAATATGTTTCTGCAAAATACCTTGCTCTCGAGCAACTGTAATTTATGAGTATTATGTTCGTAATCTGGTATCATTCATAAAATATTTTATTTATTGCTCTGGTTTATTCAATCTACCATATAGGCCATAGTTATGAAATGTACCGTCTTAATCTCTATTACCAGTGCTTAGTGTTGATACATAGCTGGACAGGCAAATTGCCTATAACATGTACTAATATGTATAAGTACATATATCGATTATTATCTTTTTTCCTATTATACAGATTAATTATTACATTACATATTATTCATTTGAAAACCTCCTACCCCGGATTTCTCGAAAACCGCTAATTAAAAGAAAAAACGCCGAGACACGTCGAAAGATTGTCAAGGGGGACAATTTTATAATCAAAAACTACTTCACCCCCCTTGCATCCTCTCCCTCTAGGATCATCCTCTTAAGAATTTTAAATGACAACAAGGGGTATCGAGCAATACCTTGTTTTAAAGGTATGTCAGAGTACTTTATTTTTACGTTTGATTTCTTTTAAATCGGTCGAATCCTTCTCGATAAAATTAGTATCATTATGTATCTTAGCTTGTTCAAATAGAACACAAAACACACGAATATATCACTTTTGATAAGTGTACTAATGTTGCCCGTTATTGACCAAACAGTGATATAGGCAATGTTCAAATTCCTGACCTGGCAATTTGGATTACCTCCGTCAATGCATTATCAAAAGCTGCCATGATATCCCACAACATAGTTTTGTTACTGCACGTCAGGAAATTGCCTTAATCATTATTTAGCCAATAACGGGCAACATTTGAACACTGATTTCAATAAAAAGTGATATTTTCATGTGTTTTTGCATTCTATTTGAACAAATTAAGATACATAAATATTCAAAGCTTTTCGAAAATGAATCCACCGATTTAAAAAAACCAAAGTACTTTCACATACCTTTAAAACAAGGTATTACTCGATACCCCCTGTCATTTAAAATTTTCAAGGGGATGATCCTAGGAGGGAAAGGGTACAAGGTGATGAAGTATTTTTAGGTTAAAAAGTTGTCCCCCTTGAAAAATCGTTTGACGTGTCTCGGCGCTTTTTCTTTTAGTCGGCGGTTTTCTAGAAATCTGGGGTGGGAAGTTTTCAAATGAACACCCTCTGTATGTTTCAAATATGAGACTGGACACTGTACTTTGTGATAATAGTAAGTCTGTGAAAAAAGTGACGTACTTACCATAACCCAACAGCACATCACGAAAATCGGTCAATCGATTACTGACATTACCCTGACAGAAAAATTGCAGCAGAAATAAGGCAGGCGTACGAACAGAATATCACAGCAACCCTTTGATGCTCGCGTCCGTGGATTACACTGTCGAGCAAGTTCGGAAGCGCTCAAGGTCGCGGCTCGCATTGTGATCAAACTCAAGCTCACAGTTTTTTAAAACAATTGAATATATGCTATTTTAAATTAAAATTAACCTTTTGCATAAACCCAAAGTTTCCGAAATCTAATTGAGTATAACTATGTCTCTCAACCGAAGCACTTCTTCATCTGTGCTCTTCTCCTTCTTTTTCCTATTCTTCTCTTACTTCTTCCTGACTTTGTCTGGTTTCTAACAGAATGACAGATTGATTGACCGATATGCCCATAGCCAAGAGCAAAGATCTTTCAGACCGCTCTGATAAGTACTGACGAAATGAGTTGATCATAAAACGTCTTAAAAACGTGCTACCACAAAATCGAGACTACACGATTACAATACTCCCCGCACCCACGGTACAACAAGTAGTAATTATTGGACAGTCCTATATCAATAACAGGAAGGAGGTTCTTAACGTTCACAGTTGGCCGATGCTTGAAAATCCTTTGTAAGTAAAAAGTGGGAATGAAATTTCTAAAGACTTGGAAATACGTTGTTCAGAGAAAAATAAAGATTTTGCATGCCCATCGACTCAGCTAATCTCAGCTCTCAGCTCACTAACGTTTGCTCAATTCAATACGTGTTCTTTTTATACAAACTCAATTCAAATGAAGTGAAATTGTTACCTCCTCCCTTACCTGAATTTCACAACCTAAAGACCAACAACAGTTTCCTCACTTCTGACGTCAACGAAAACTTTTAATTTTAGGTTATAATCTGGTCACCTGTGCTCAGCTGTTCTTTTGGAACGCCTAATAGAACTGATAAGTATTCACTGATTTGAAAATATCACCTTAGTTTGAAATATCTCACTTCACTTGAAAAACGAATGCAGCTAATAAAAAAAATTATACGGGACTTTAAAAAAGTCGCAAAGTATAATAATCTTGCAATGAATTATAAGTCCTATATAGACTAGATAATAATGATGTAAGCAGGTATATATACACCAATAAGTAAAACAAAAAAATATCTACATGACAGCATGGAACAGTTGTAAAATGATCAAATTATAACCTTTTCGACTACACTATAATAGCACAACCTACTACTTCATTTGAAATTATGATTTTTAAAACGTTTTGTACGTCTGCCGTAAAATGTACCCCTTTCCACATTGGTCCTTATGATACCCTGTCTTTTATATGTAATAATTTGGTTTTTCTGTTTTGGGCAACAGGTAACGTATTGCATCCACATGATATCCACTATGTTATAGTGACTAGAAACTACTTTCTGTAGGTCAAACTTCTAAATCTCTGAGAACCCGAATTGTCATACAAGAATGAAACTAGTGGTATAATCCCCTACAGGTGAGCTCCAGTCTTAGACGCCAATGGTTCTCAGATAAGTCAAACAAAAAGCCACGACGCCCACAAACGATAACCCACAAAGCAGCTTTATTGACGAACACTGAGCACTTACGTCACTATCACTATGGCTTTTTGTGAGCGCTATTGCTGGTTTTCAATATAGTCTTTTAATTTCCGAAACAGTTTAGCTACAATGATTAAAATAATTAATAACTAATTTAAACAGTCCTCAAATCTATCTTTTTATTGCAACAGTATAAGCCACGCATCCAAGTAATATTTTTAAGCATCACAGGTTTTTGTATCTACTCTTAAAGTATGTTAAAATATTGTCACAACGGCCTCTTTTTCTTCACCCAGGGAATCAAACTAGACGTAACTTTCACCGTTTTACTTGACAACTCAATACAATATCTCTTAACCTTATCTCAGCTACAACTCAACACAACTGAACTACTGCCATGCTACTCGTGGCGCCTTAAATTCTACATTCTACAATGCCCATCCGTCATTCCCAAAAACTCTAGACCTAGACGATTCGATAACGTTTACACTTCAAAGATCTAACCTAACAGTTTGGCTTTACATCATGTGTGACAACTAATACACAATACACGAATGCCATAATATACAGTATGTTACAATATGTTTATTCTACCTTTAAATACAAAAAAAAAAACGCTAATCTGTCATAATTAAGTGCCCGTGTTAAAATTATACTTATATTGGATAATAACTTTCTGAAATAATCAATAAGAAGCTTTTAACTTTTGAGGGTAGATACCTATGTGAATAGACTTATCAAAACTGAAAACAAATTAATTTGGTTTTATCAATTCTCGTGAACAAACGTCCTTAATCCTACATAATCACTCTCACCTAAAAGCTCATCAAGGAAGTTGTTCAGCTGTTTCATCCTTGCCACCCCAAGAAACATTTTTTGTTTTATCAGATGCTTGCCCTTTTAAACCCTATTAAGGCAAGCTTGCCTTAATAACTTCGTTAAGGCAATGATATAGCCTTCTCACAGCCGAGAGGGCCAACACTTAAGAGCGCTGTCACGGCTTTCGCTAGAGCTGGTCCTAAAACCACAAGTAAAATTTAAAGTCGCATATACAGGGTATCCCACGACGATTAAGACAAGCAATATATCAGAACTGGGCAGTAGTAGCGAATTATAATTTTGTAGGTGTAAATTAGAGCAAATGTAGTATCTTCGCTAATTATTGTGTCACCCAACGAGGTATTTGCTTTTGGTCACGTGACGTCCGATTCAACAATTTTAATGGGACACCCTGTATATGTGTGAATTTTTGTGTTCCTCCCGATAAACCAATCCTAACAAACTAGCACACTCCGGGTCTAAAGTGGTTAATTCAAGAGTTACAGGTACTTAAAGACTGTACCATCACCATTATAAAACCCTACCAAATTAATTTAACTGTAGGGGTAGATGTTATAATCAATGATAGTGGCATAATGCTTTAATTACCTGTATCTCTGGAATTAATCATTTTAGACCCCAAGTGTGCTAGTTTGTTGGAATTGTTTTATCGGGAGGAACACAAAAATTCACAAATATACAGGGTGTCCCAAATTGTTGAATAGTGATTAAAAACAAATACCTCATTGGGTGACACAATAATAAGCATATTTGCTCTAATTTACACCCACAAAATTATAATTCGCTAGTACTGCCCAGTTCCGATATATTGCTTCTCTTAATCGTCGTGGAATACCCTGTATATTAGTTTCAAAATGCCAGGATTTACTTGCAATATATGTTCAGTACACGCTAGGAATTGTATAGTATTATCAAATATAAGAACGTATATAAAATAATTGCGGTAATCAGTAACTCAAAAAATATGGCTCGATGGACGTCCATTTCCAGAATATTCTTTAAACTAGCTTAAACCTCATAAGTCCTGCATATGATTAATATTGTCTTGACACTGGCCATGGCCGACTCTACACTAGGCCGGAGCCTTAGATGTGGCAACGTGGCTTAGCTGTCAAATAGTTGGCCTATAGTTTCAGAATAATTATTACATTTTATATGTATTAGAGTTCATCTGGGTTAATAAATTAAGAAAAATACTTTTTAGAACTACTACTACTAATACCACTTACATCTGATGTCTGGTTCATCATAGTCAGATACTACAAAATAAAAATAAACGCAACCTGTTTCCTGCTGCCACTTGCACTTCCACTTAAATGAACACTCAACTTACTTTGTAAATTGTCACTTGAGCTAGAAAAATTCACTATTAGGTCACTGTGAACCCATTCTTGCTGGTCTTGATTCCCTTTCACTATCAAATCTTTTCGTAGGTATGCCCCAGATGCATGCCCAGATGAGTTCTATTAACTGTATTTTTCTGTGATATTTGGGAGGTCCAGAAAACATTATAGGTACCACATTGTGCTTTAAGATAGGTCTTATCCTTTGAAATGTTTGTAAATTATTGTCTTTATCCTTATAAATATAACCAGCCCTTCCGAGGAATACCTTTCACCCACTTCTGTTTATGTCCCTTATTGGACGCACAATTGCTAGTGCAACCTGGTACTACACACCTTGCAGACATCTTTTTATCTTTATAGTTTCATTTGTGCAGGTAAATAAGTAGACACACATTAAAAATCACCTTGCAATGTTCTTTTCACTCTGGAATAAGGTTATGTTGGGTCATGGTTTGGTATGTCCTCTATTGGGCTGCAACCTGGTACTACACACTTTGCAGGCATCTTGTTATCTTTATAGTTTCGTTTGTGCAGGTAAATAATTAGAAACACATTAAAAATCACCTTCCAATCTTATTTTTCACTCTGTAAGATTACACTAATGACTTCACAACAAACAAAAGATCGGTCAACGATGCAGTGTTGCCATATTTCAATGCTCCGGCCTAGTGAGTAGAGTCGGCCATGCACTGGCCTAATTGTTTCAAAATAATTAACCTTAAAGTATATTTCTTGCTCCGTGATATTTCGTAAGTTAGTTAACCTGTTGATGTTGGCAATTCTCCGTTCCGTTGCAACTAATAAACAGAAAACTAATAATTTTGTGGTTTAGTGCATTAATATTATGAGCTGCTGTGCCTGGTGCCTTTGAAATGACGTTGGTATTCCTGATCACTATATCATTTTTTATTTTTGTTTTGAAATGCCTATTTTTATTTATTTTGCACCACATATTAAGTTTGGATCCGTTGTTAAGTTTTAATTTTATCGAAGCCTATCTAACAAAAAACATACTTTAAGGTGGTTTTATCGGTAATCTGCACTTACTTATGTAAAACCTTTGTTTGAAGGGAGATTTTAGTTCAGCCTGTTTGACTTGTAGAATATGTAGTTTCAAGGCGGCTTTATTGAGTATTTCCCTTCTACTGTTTAAAACCGTTAGGCTCCCTTGAAAGCTGTCTTAAAGTCTGTAAGCCTCAAGACAGCTGTTAAGGACAAAATAGCTTTAACAGAATTTATATGAGACCACCATAAAGCTTTCCTAAAACTTTACAGCTTAAGTTGA
This sequence comes from Callosobruchus maculatus, assembly GCA_951848785.1. Classification (NCBI taxonomy): domain Eukaryota; kingdom Metazoa; phylum Arthropoda; class Insecta; order Coleoptera; family Chrysomelidae; genus Callosobruchus; species Callosobruchus maculatus. Next base: position 8,661,941 of record CATOUR010000026.1, on the reverse strand, counting down.
GTATTGCTGCATGAATTGGTTAAATGGATACTCCTCATAACCTGTCGTTAGGATAATTTGTTCTTGCGTGTATTTTGCCATAGTTAATGCAGTCATAAAACTCTTATCGAATGCCACCTTCAAACTTATTTAAAACAATATGAAGCTAATGTGCAGCTGAAATTTCCTTCGGACAATGGTAACAGAATGTGAACATTTTTTCAACTATAGTAGGTGAAGAGAAGCCAAGGATTAATGGTCAGGTGTAGGGTGACCATCCGTCCGGAAAATCCCGGACATGTCCAGAAATTTGGAGCTAAATTTCGTTTCCGATCGGAATTACAAAAAACGGTGAAATGTCTTGAATTTGAGCACCAATCGAAAATAGTTGGAACAACATACACCAAAATAAACAAATGCAGCTTATGGGCAGACAAAAAAATCACAAAAATCGGTAAGATGTCCGGAATTTTGGCAAATAGTTAGCACAACGTACAGCAAAATAAACAAGTGCAGTTAACGGACAAGCAAAAAAGGCACTACTGTCGCTTGGTGGCCCATCTGTCTTCATGAAGTATATGGTCGCCCTAGTCAGGTGACAATTTTCATGATTACGTTATGTGGGAGGTAAAATCTTACAGATGTTCATGTACTCTTTAGAACTGCTTGACTAGACTATAGATAGATAGATAGATAGATAGAATGAGATTTGGGTAGGTCCAAATGATAATGAAGCCACTAATAGATCTCTCTGGTCGATAGTTTAAGTGCCATCTGCACAGCTGCAAGGGATGTCGATGTGTGTTCTGCTTCAGTACGTGGCTGGCTGGTATAAATCGTTTCAGCGCCGCTCCGTCCCTTCCTTCCCTTCTCATCCTCTCACTTCTCACCTCTCACAAATTATTAGTAATGGGCGCCTGGCAAGTGGCTGACGCAAAACGAGGATTAGTGGAAATCCATTCGCCATTTTAACACATCAATCAGTACTGCCGGTGCACGTGCAAGGCTGATAGAAATGAAATATTTAAATGCTTGATAGGCCATAGATACGTAATACTATTTGATTTGAAAAAGTTATTCATCATTACTTACAACTAATTTTTAAAAGGTTAGTCTAAGGACCGGTTTCTCAATGTCCAGTTAAATATTTATCTGCAAGATAACAGCAACTGTTAGATAAATTGTTTAAAAAATTGAAGGCTAAACTTACGAAGTCACGTAAATCTTATCTGACAGTTGTATCCATAGCAGCGCTATCTGGCAGATACCTATCTGACACTTTAACTGGACATTGAGAAACCGGCCCTTAGGTTCCTTATTAGTAAACACCACAGAAAATTTTTCGTTGTCAGTCGTTACCGTGTCTTGAGAATGTCCAGTGTAGTGTTGGAAAGTTACCGTGATTTATTTTTCGTTGCGAACGTTCGGGAACCTTCGGGAATTTTGGAGAATTGTGGAGAATTTTAGATAATTAAGAAAAACTAGCTTAATTGGACGTTGTTACTTTTACGGAGAGTGTATTGTTACATAAAACTTTATAGAAACACAAACAGACTTTATTCAGCATTATAAACATGAAAGTGTTATAAATAAACCTTTCATATCTCATTAAAAACGTTACCAAAACCAACAGTTAGAAATGAACTGAAACACAGTTTCTTAAGTCGAACTTGCTAATAAAATAAATATAGTTTAAGAAAGCTTAAAAACTCTCTTCTAAAGAACATCGGACTAAAAAGTTGAAAATATTTTTTAGAATAAGCTAAAAACAGTAATGAACGAAAAATACTGGTATTATTGTGAAAAAGGCATCAGGCGCTCAAATTACGAGTACTGCGACACAGAGCGCCCACCCTGCATAAACGATACTGCATAAAAGATAATTAAAACTGTCGCCTTTCCTGAATGAATTTCACATAAGTACCGACTCCCAAACAGTTGGGTGTCACGCCTTTTAAGCTCTCGACTCTAGCCGTAGAGTCTAGTCAGCGGATATGACTGCTAGTCCGACGGATTTGAAGATGCCAAAACCGTTTTCGCGGAAAAGTTGGTGCGTTCAATTTTCGGTCTGACTTCTTAATCCAAAGGGGGATGACCCAAAAAAATACAGGTGAATAATAGAAGTGCGTAATAAAAACATGAAGTCAAGTTGATTGACTCAGTACTTTCCGCACATTACTGTGATACCAGTTTATTTTATTTCCCATAGCATTAAGCTTTAGTCTGAGATCCCCTTGCAACCAAATCATCGGCAGCCCTCCCCCTAAAATTGTCTCATGCCTCATGTCTTTCCTTCACAGGTCAATGGGCAGCCTATTATCAATCCTACAGTCATTAACACACAGCTCCTGAAATACCTGGACAACAATAACATCATAGATGATCGCCAGTATGGCTTCCATAAGCGCAGGTGACCTCCTTGCCTACGTCACTCACTTGTGGAACAGAGCAATAGACAATCATGGCGAATCTTGTGTTGTTGCACTTGACAAATCGAAAGCTTTCGACAGAGTGTGGTATGACGGACTTCCGGTCAAGCCTGCTGCTTATGTGCTTATGGACTACCACCTGGCCTGCGCCAGTGGCTGAATAGCTTTTTGAACGACCGATCTCTGTTTGTTGTAGTCGGAGGGCTGTTCATCAGACGTATTTTCAATAAACGCCGGTGTTCCTCAGGGATCTGTTCTATCTCCTACACTGTTTCTGCTGTTCATCAATGAGCTGCTGGAAATAACATCCAATCCAATCTACAGCTTCGCAGATGACAGTACATTAGTGTCGTGCATGGAACCAGGCAAGCCACTATCATCTCAGGAGACGGTACGTCGGCGACAGCAGCATGCCTCACAGATCAACGCAGATATCAAAAATATTGTCGAGTGGGGATTAGCAAATAAAGTACAGTTCAACGTACAAAAAACTTAGGCAACAACACTTAGAAAGAAGCCTTACGATGGCTTACCAACCGTGGAAATGGAGGGTCACCCCATAGTCGAATCACCTTCCGTCAAGCTCTTGGGAATCAACATCAACAAGAACATGTCCTGTTACGACCACGTCGTCAGTATCGTCAATATTGCTAAAACGGCATCCCAGAAGCTTGGAGTCTTGTTCCGCTGTAGGAAGTTATGTACACCAGAGCAACTGCTGCTGCTCTACAAGGCACAGATCCGACCATCGCTGGAGTATTGCTCCCGTGTGTGGGGATGCGCTCCAAGCCACTGTCTAAAGCTTTTGGGCCCTATCCAGATGAGAGTAATTAGATTAATCGGTACGCCTAGTCTCACAAAGGACCTTCACAGCCTGGAACATCGAAGAAGGGTGGCTGACCTATCCCTGTTCTACAAATTCTATCACGGAAGGTGTTCGAGTGAGCTCTCCCAGATAATAACACCAAAGGCTGTCCGAATGAGGAACACTGGAGAGGCTTTGCGAGCTTATCCTTACCAGGTCGAGGTCCCTACTCCCCGAACCAGTCTCCTCCAGCATTCCTTCTTTTGGAGAACTTCGACGCCGTAGAATCAGCTGTCGGGGAATTTGTTTCCCGAAGGCTACAACCTGCAGCGTTTCAAATCTAACGTGAACCGACACATATCCCCTCGCAGCGCTTCTACAGCGCCATAGGCTTTCAGCCTTTGCGGGAGGCCGCCCATAAGAAAAATACTTTGTCAAAATTTCATTAGAATTAATTTAATAGTTTCCACGTTACAAAATACAAAACGGTCTAAAGCAATAGATACTGGCATTTATACAGAAAATTCTAAGTCTCTTAGTTTTGGCGATAGGCTAGGCAATGTTCGGATAGACCTAAAAAGGTGATTTATTCGCTAGGTCTTCCTTCATAGGTTACTGGACGCCTATTATGAATACAACAAATTTTTCAGGTCTTCAACCCCCACCCCTCAACCGCCCCGATTTCACCCCCACCCAAAGAAATAGAAAATGATCAGGGACCCCTAAAACGCCTAAAAACGAAGTTTGAACAATATTTATCTTTTTTTGTTTTTTGCTAATTACTCCGCCGCCCATGCACCGATTTTCAAAATTATAGGAACGTTGCCTACTACGACACCATAGCATATCGCTGCCCAAATTTCATCACAATCCATGCAGCGGTTGCTGAGATTACCTGGCTAGAAAAACGCGTACAGACAGACCGACAGACAGATAGACCGGCAGACAGACCGACAGACAGACCGATGGAAACAAGTGACGTAATTTTCGTTATTTAGACATCATAAAACGCCAAAAAAGTGTATTATCTCAAAATCGAAAATTTTCGCGATCTTAATACCCCCTCACCTATCAGTGTGGGAAGTAAAAGGAACTTCACTTCTTTAAAAAATCATGAAAGTATTAAAAAAAAATGAAGTCAAGTTGATTGACTCAGTACTTCCCACACATTCCGCTGATACCAGTTTATTATTTTCCCATAGCGTGAAGCTTTAGTCTAAGATCCCTTGCAACCAAATAATTGCCAACCCCCCCCCCCTAAAATTGTCTTATGCCGCTAGGTCTTTCCTTCACAGGTCAATGGACAGCCTATTATCGATACTACAAACTTCTCAGTTTTACAACCCCCGCCCCCCCCCTAAAACATCTAAAAACCGAATTTGAGTTGCTTTCATACTTGTCGCGTTCTTTGATTATTGCTACGCCGCCACTGACAAGATTTTTAACAAACATACGCGTTTTCCATTCTCACCACGGTAACAATATACTGTGTCAAAATTTCATTAGAATCAATTTAATAGTGTCCACGTCACAAAATACAAAACGATTTAGACCAATAAATTCTCGTATAGTATACAGAAAATTCTAAGTCCCTTAGTTTCTGTAATAGGCTAGACAATGTTCGGATGCACCTAAAAAGGTGATTTGTGTCGCTAGATCTTCCTTCACAGGTTAGTGGACAGCCTATTATGAGTACAAGAATTTTTTTAATTTCTCAACCCCCAACCCCCCAACAACCCCAATTTCACCCCCACCCAAAGAAAACGCAGAAAATGATCAGGAACCTCTAAAACGCTTAAAAACGAAGTTTGAGCTGTTTTTATATTTTTAGTTTTTTTATTATTTCTGCGCCGCCACTGGCACGATTTATCAAAACCATACGCGTCCTCCATCTTCGCCATGGTAGTAATGCCGTTTCAAAATTTCATTAAAATCAATTCAACAGTTTCCTCGTTACAACGATCTGACGCAATACTCTCGTATGTTTACATCAAAAAAATCTAAGTCCTTTGCTTTCTGTAATAGGCAAAGGCAATGTTCGGATGGACCTAAAAAAGTTATTTATGTCGCCAGGTCTTTCTTCACAGGTCAGTGGACAGTCTATTATGAAAGCAACAATTTTTTCAATTTTACAACCCCCCACCCCCCAACCACCTCAATTTCACCACCACCCAAAAAAAAAGTAGAAAATGATCAGGGACCCCTAAAACGCCTAAAAACGAAGTTTCAGCAATATTTATTTTTTTTCTGTTTTTTGCTAATGACTCCGCCGCCTATGCACCGATTTTCAAAATTATAGGAACATTACCTACTACGACCCCACAGCATACCGCTGCCCAAATTTCATCACAATCCATGCAGCGGTTACTGAGATTACGAGGGTAGAAAAACGCGACAGACAGACAGACAGACAGACAGACCGACAGACAGACCGACAGACAGACCGACAGACAGACCGACAGACAGACCGACAGACAGACCGACAGGCAGACCGACAGACAGACCGACAGACAGACCGACAGACAGACCGACAGACAGACCGACAGACAGACCGACAGACAGACCGACAGACAGACCGACAGACAGACCGACAGACAGACCGACAGACAGACCGACGGAAATGAGTGACGTGGATTTTCGTTATGTACACATCATAAAACGCCCAAAAAACGTATTATCTCAAAATCGAAAATTTTCGCGATCACAATACTCCCCTCACCTATCGGTGTGGGAAGTAACAAGTACGTACATGAACACAACCGGCATGCGTACAGTTTTATTGTTAACACTTTGTTATCTAAAGTATTCCCAAACAAAACCTTCATAACTCGGCATATTTTAAGTATTTATGCCGTATTATCTCATCACTAAAAATTTAAAATAATAGGGAAAAGATTCTTCTCAACATTGCCCAAATGGGAACTTTCGCTTCAACCATAGCGATCGTTACCGTAAATTACGGAATTTATGGGAACGTTCGCTCGGTAAAGTTCGCTCGTCCCAACACTAGTCCACTGCAATCCTAAACGAAATCAGACCTAGATAGTGACGTGAGCCTAATAAAAAAAATCCAGCAATTACTTTGACCAACTGCTTTTTAGCAAAAGCAATTCATTGACTAGTAAATGGACAATATAGGCCTTGAGGCTGAACGGCTGATATGAATACAATTCTTTAACAAATGCTGCTTTGCCTTCACCTATCTAGCAATTGCTCTCTCGAGTCATTTTGACACGAAGCATGCGATATAGGTTGACAATAGTACATCGAGGTTTTGGAGAACTATAACAGCGTCTGTCTCAAAGCCCTCGAGCGATTACATATACGTATACAATATATACCAGTGTATACCAGTTGAGCAGGTGGGTTTAAAACCGAATCGCAGTTGCTATAACCAGGTATAATATCGAAAGCGGATACTAAGCCAGCATAGTGTTTGTAGACCTGACCGCAGCCCATGACACCATCATGCTTTCAGCCAGATCATTCCAGGTTATCATGAGCTCTGACATCGGCAAAGTGAGACATTTAAATAACAAATACACCAAGGCTTCATTCTATCGCCCGTCTTGTTCAATATACAAACCTCAGATCTTCCTCAGTTATCCTCCAGGAAATTTGCATATGCAGATGACCTAGCTCTAGGGTACAAAAATGCCAATTTTGACATTCTAGAGTCCACAGTAACTGCCGATCTTTCAATCCTCAAATCATACTTCCAGCAGATAGAAGCTAAAGCCAAGTGTGAGCAAAACAATAACGTCGTGTTTTCACCTTAACAATAAAATGGCAAAAAGAGAGCTAAAGATGTATCTTAACGGCACCTTGCAATCCTATTATGCCACACTCAAATTCCTAGGTGGCATACTAACACTGTCGTTTAAAAAACATATTCAGTTCATCGCAGCCAAAGCAAACAGCAGAAATAACATCCTGCAAACATTATGTGGAACCTCTTGGGATGCCTCCGCTTCTACGCTCCGCACTTTGGGCTTGAGTCTCTATTTCTCTACGGCTGAATTTTGCTCGCCAGTGTGGTTAATTAGCCCACATACTAGTCTGATAGACGCCCAGTTAAACTCTTCTACCTAACTGTTGGTCAAGAACCCCTTTGCTTTTAGCCCGACTGAAAGAAATGGCCGCCCCTAAACAGGATTGTCACGTCGCAAGGAGTGTGCGCTGATTCGATGTTTAAATGGAACAAGCTCGAATCCCCACGATGTGGCTGTGGAGCGGAACTATCAGGCATGTAGTGCAGGCATGTGGCCTTAGAGCATATCCAGGCAACAACAAGGACTTCCAATAAGGGCCTCAAGAAGATTTTCATCTAATTTATAGGTAATCTTGAAGCTTCCTGCTTTTCACTGGTGTTAGTCAAAATATATCCATATTACTTTCTGAAATCATCCTCTCTGTAATTTTTACGTATACGGCATATTTTTTCTTACGCACATTCATGTACTCAGCCATGGTTAAACATTAATTACATTCCTTAATTTATTCATTGCATTTTGAGCGTCGGTAAGCAATTGCTTCGATTTTTCAAGTAAAAGGTTTAACTAGAAGCAATTTACAATTACTAGACTCCCAAGCATTTACATAGATCTTATAAGAAAAATCGATTGCTTGACTTTTATTCATGAGGCTCATGGAAATTTCCAAATCAAGCTGCTAAGTTCAACTTCTTTGCCTTTGTTCCCGTATTAGGTTTATTTCTTCGATAGTTGTTTGTAACGTCAGGATCAATGTGTAGCTGTTTAAAATCCTCTCAGGGAGTACCTCAATGGTTCTATTTTGAGACTTTTGGCCTATCCTAATTTAACTTTTATGAGTTCTATATATACCCATGTAGAACGGATGTTTAGCAGTTGATGCAAAACGGAGGATAAGTGGAAATTGGTTCTGTTGATTTGATTCACACGTAGGACATGAATACGTATCAGTTTATATATCAGTGTTTCCTTAACAAAAAAAAAAGTTGTTAAAAAACTAGGGTAAGTATAAGTAGTCCATTTGCCATTTCGACATAACAAGCAGTCTCCTAATCCTAAGTGCACCAGTGAGATTGGTAGTAGCGTCTGATTTATTCATTTTATTCATATATAAAACAAAAACCAAAAGCGTCGTGACGCCTCGTTGGAGGCCTCTGTGAACGGCACTCGGACTCGATGGAAAAATTCTGCCAACAAGGACAAGGATAATGGCAGAAGCACATTGAAGTGTTAAAAACAAAATTCGAAATAACGTTTCGCCAACTCTACCTTATGTTATGAAGAACCTCAAAATTATCCTCTTAACAGAGGCCTTGACATCCCTTACTTGAGGGATTATATTAATCAGCAAGCGCAACGACGTTATAGTCAAGTGGAATTAGACAGCAACCCTCTGTTGCTTGAGTCGGTGGACTACACAGCTGAGCAAGTTTGCAAGCACACAAGGCCACGGCTCGCTTTGTGGTCAAAATCAAATCGTGGAATTCTGAAAACAACTAAATTTTTGCCCTTTTGGGTATCAAACCTCAAAGTTAAACCCAAAAATTTATTCTCGAACTCTAATAGATTATGCCAAGCAATAGATACTTTCCAACCAACGGACTTCCTACTCTTTGGACTTTTCCTTACTTCCTCTCCTTTTACTTCCCACACCTATAGGTAAGGGGAGTATTGTGATTGCGAATATTTTCGATTTTAAGATAACACGCTTTTTGAGCGTTTGGTGATATCTACATAACGAAAATCCACGTCACTCATTTCCGTAGGACTGTCTGTCAGTTTCTCAGTCTGACGGTCTGTCTGCCTGTCGGTCTGTCTGTTGGCGTTTTTCTAAAGTCGTAATCTCAGTAACCGCTGCATGGATTGTGATGAAATTTAAGTAGCAATGTGTTGTGGTGTCGTAGTTTAGGTAATGTTCCTATAATTTTGGAAATCGTTGTACGAGTGACGGAGTAATTAGCAAAAAACAAAAAATTTCAAACATTCCTCAAACTTCGTTTTTAGGCATTTTAGGGGTTCCTGATCATTCTCTACTTTTTTTTGATGGGGGTGAATTCGGGGTGGTTGGGGGGTGGAGGGTTGTAAAACTGAAAAATTTGTTGTATTTATAATGAGTTGTTCACTGACCTGAGAATGAAAAACCTAGCGGCATAATACACTTTTTTAGGCCCATCCGAACGTTGTCTTGCTTATTATGAAAACCAAGGGACTTGTGATGGTATACATATAATGATATAATACGAGTATTGTTTTAGATCGTTCTATATTGCGTGACGCAAAAATTAATATATTGATTTTAATGGAATTTTCACACAACATTACTACCATGGCGAGGATGAAAAACGCGTATGTTTTAGAAAAATCGTGTTAGTGGCGGCGTACCAATAATAAAAAAAACTTAAAATAGAAAAACAGCTCAAACTTTGATCTTAGACGTCTTACGGGTTCCTGATTATTTTGTACTTTTTTTTGGTAGGGGTGAAATTGGGGCGGTTGGGGGCGGGGGGTTGTAAAACTGAAAAATTTGTTGTATTCATAATAGTCTGTCCATTGCTTTGTAGAAGAAATGCCTAGCGGCACTTTTTTAGGTCCATCTGAACATTGGCTTGCCTATTACAGAAATCAATTTTGTGATGTATATGTTACGGTTAAAGTGTTTACTTTGATAGTTTATATACTATCCAGCTAGTATATAAGCCATCCAAATGTCTCGTTATTTTAATGGAAAATCATACTTCTACTAAAATAGCTATGAATATTGGTTGGTTTGTATACTATCCGGCTAGTTTATAAACTACACTAGATATGACGCTAAAGTATTATACCACAAAGATATCACACATATTAACCAGTATTTCTGGTTAGTTTATAAACTATCCACTTCATTTGGATAAATTATGCACCTAATATCTCTAGTACTACATAATATCCAACTCGTTGGTTAGTATGTAAACTAACTAATCCTCTTTGGTTACTTTAGTTTAAAAAAACAATTTTTAATCAAAAGTAAAGTTTATTCATAGATACAACATAAAATTGGTATAATTACCTAAAAATAAGTAAAACAAGCGGAAATTGTGTAACGAAATATTCATATAAAATAAATCTCTAGACCCTGGGCAGCTTTAGTGGCGTCATAGGTTTTACTCAAACGTAAAATAATCTTCCCAGACCTTTTATATTAGATTACATAAGATGATTCGATTCTCTGTAAATCATAAGTATTCATTTCATGATAATCAATCTTGTTATTATTGTTAGGTCCTTGTTCACGTATTCTCTTTATATGTTGCAAAAGTACATTATAATCACTGTCGTTCGTTAATTTTTAATTTTGGTACTTTTTCTCGTAACATTCTAATAGTAACTTCTCAAATTGCTGTTGCTGATCCATTTTTGGTAACTAGATACCTGTTCTTAAACAAATTTTACAAGGCACGACAGTAAACAATACCAACACGTCACACTTGAACTTGCCATAAACATAACCTCACTTTTCTGTTAAACTGACCAAAGAAAATTAGTTAGTTTACATACTAACCAAAGAGGATTGGTTAGTTTACATACTAACCAACGAGTTATTATGTATTACTAGAGATATTAGGTACATACCTTATCCAAATGATGTGGATAGTTTGTAAACTGACCAGAAACACTGGTTAATATGTGTGATATCGTTGTGGTATATCCTTTAGCGGCATATCTTGTAAAGTTTATAAACCAGCTGGCTAGGATACAAACCAACAAATATTCATAGCTATTTTAGTTGAAATATGAGTTTCCATCAAAATAACGAGACATTTGGATAGTTTGTATACTATCCAGCTAGTATATAAGCTATCAAAGTAAACACTTTAACTGTAACATATACATCATACGGGTTTTGCTTTATTTCGTTCTATGCGAAAGCGAATATTATTGAATTGATTCTAATGAAGTTTTATCAAAGAATTTACCAGCGCGGCGAGAATGAAAAACGCTTCTGTTTTTGAAAGACCGTGTCAGTGGCGGCGCAGCAATAATCAAAAAACCAAAAATATAAAAACAAATCAAACTCCCGGTTTGGAGGCTCCTAATCGTTTCGCATCGTCCAGTTAAAGCATGCAGAAAAAGCTGTGGCGTCTTAGTTCCTAAGGAGGGAGACGCAAGAAATTATTTACGAGAGCTTTTGTGCTTTTTTGCGGGCGGGTGAGCGATAATGTTGTTGCAAGGGGATTTTAGACTATAGCTTCACGCAATGGGAAAATAATAAAATAGCATCATCGTTATGTGTGGGGAGTACTGAGTCAATCAACTTGACTCCATTTTTTTTCTTTTTCGTCTCCCTGACGTTATCTGGTCTCTAAGTAACCAGACCTGACACACCGATCGACCGACATGACCGTAACTAAGAGCAAAGGCCCACCGGACCGCTCTGACAAGCAATGATGTATGTAACCATTCATTTGTCAGTATTTCCTAAAATTTTCTCCTGAGTTTCAATGTTCCGTTTCGGGATCTTTGCTTTTCCTAATTTATGGCGCTGATTTGCATTCACCAGGCAGTTCTTCTAGTTTCCAATCCTTTGCTAATTGAACTAATCAATAATTAATAGACGTGATAATCACCGGTAATGGGTGTCTGGCAATTGGTTGACGCAAAAGGAGGATTAATCCATTCCGCATTTTAACCCATTATTCTGCTCCTATAAGTGAACGTGTAGGATTAGTAGAAATGTCTGATTTATTCATTTGATTTATGAACAAGGCGCAAAAACGTGGTAGATTACACGTACCAGTATTTCCTTAACAGAAAAAGTATTTGACTGTAGCACTTGACATGCATTTTCGGGATACATAAAAAATAAAAATAACACCATGTTAAAACTTGACTGTTTCCAAGAATGAACGATGATTATAGGAAAAATGAAATTATAATCCAAAATGTTGCTGAACTTGCATAAGCCCAAGATTTAATATTTTCATTTTACCAGGATTTGGTATAATGTCCCATAGTATTTAATTTTATCTATATAAACTGACTCCTTTCTTCTTAGATGGGAAGAGACTAAAGTAGTTCCTATATTGAAGTCAGGTGATCACTCAATAATTTTCATTAGCCATCCAATATCAGTAATATGTGCATTTGCAAAGCTTTTTGAAAGTATTGTTTACGATAGAATATATTTGAGTGTTTGACATGGTAGATCACAGGGTATTACTTAATAAATTGGATCATTACGGTTTTTCCGAAGACATGGTTGGTTTCATCTCGAGGAACTATATCGCTACTTCAGGTGTTCCGGAGGTCAAACCTTGGTCCTCTTAATGTCTCTTTTATTTGTAAATGACCTAAGTGTCCGCTTGAAACGTAATACATTATTTTTTGCGGATTTAGAATTCTTCAGAGAGGTACACAGTTTTTGGGATAATAAGATACCATAAAATGACTCGTAGTACGCACATTTTACGCGGCGCAGATGAACGTAATTATGTCGCCGTAAAAAGCATCCCTTTGTAGTGTTCCACGGGAGGTGAAGACGCAAAGAGGTTGTCCGCAAAGTGGCGTATTATCACTAAGTCTATGGAATACTAAACGAGGAAGGGATGTATGCCCAAGGATATCCCGATGACATTGTAATACTAATAAGAGATAAACACATGGGATCATGCCTGAAACTAATGCAAAAGGCATTATCCTTAGTGGAGACATGGTGCGTTACAAATAGACTATCAGTAAATCCCTTGATAGGAAGAAAGACAGAAACGATATGCAAAGCTCACCAAGGCACCATTTCTCTTCGGCAAGAAAATAGAAGTTGCCAGAGGAGTGAAATACCTGGGAGTCAAGTTAGACCATAGACTAACTTGGAAGAGCCACATAGAGAACATCGCGAGCGGATCTCAGATTACCTTAATAATGATGAGACGAGCGATCGGTTGTACCTGGAGTTTAACCCCTCGATAGTAAACTGGCTTCACACCCGGGTAATCGGTCCCACGATGATGTACCGTGCCATTTAGTGTATGGTGGCCAAAGGTTCATCAAAGCATAGCAACTGAAGCACTCACAAAAGTGCAGCGGCTGCATATATGAGCATAGCAGGCGCGATGAAGGGTACACCAACAGTAACATTGGAGGTACTGCTTAGTATCCCACCTCTTGACATTTACATAGAAGGAGAGGCAAAAATGGCTGCAATTGGTTTTACCGCCCTACCATGAAACAGACCATAATTCTTGATATCCTGCAGTGCGGCATACTTGGGATGCCACCCGACAGCATGCCAAGAGTTGTGGATACCGAAACCCCAAATGAGGTCAACCTAATCGACAGATTGAACTCAAAATATAAAAATATAAAAACAGCTCAAACTTCGTTTGCAGATGTTTTAGGCATCCTTGATCAAATTCTACGTTTTTTCTTTTGGTGGGGGTGAAAGTAGGGGGGGTAGAAGTAGGAGGTTTAAAAAATTGTGGTATTTATAATAAGCTGTCGTACTTGTAAAAGAAAGACCTAGCGGCATAGCACACTGTTTTGCGGGCGGGCGGGCGGGCGATGCTTTGCTTGCAAGGAGGGGATATCAGAGTATAGCTTCATTCTATGTGAAAATTATAAACTGCCATCACTATAGTGTGTAAGAAGTACTGAGTTAATCATCTTGACTTCATTTTTTTTAAATATGAAAATGCTTGTTGGTGCTTAGGCGAACATTTTCTGAGATGGTCCAATTTGATGGGTTGAGTTAGCATTTAAACTATTCATATTGATCAAAGGTTGTCCAATGGAATATGGTATGGTGACCGCTGACTAGTAATTTTCTGTACTTTTGAAAGCTATCGATATAAGTACTTGTCTGCTTTCGAAACATATTATAGAATCAAACAGCCTGTTTTTTTATCCCAGAGAGATAGATGGAAAATTCTGAATTATAATCAAATTTTGAAGCTTGTTCATTACAATAGTGAAATGAGGGTTGTGTAATTTGTAAAAAGATCTCGCAGCGGCGCTAATCGGTATAGTACTGCTATTTACGACAATTTATGTTAACGTCATTCAAATTTGCCTGTCGGATAGACATAGGCGGTCATTTGTGCGTGCCACGCCATTACTCTTCGCACCTTAAGCAAGGAACTTCGCACACTGGCCTATACTAATTGTTCCGACATAAACAGATGTACAATTATTATGAATAGAATGCGCGGTCTAAGTTTATAGTCGGTGTGTTAACCCCATCCAAGTGTGCTAATCATGGCTTGCAAATACATTTAAATGTAGCGAGAATTCTAGAATGAATCGCTAAGGTCGGAAATGGAGACTCAAGGGATTTGGCGACCGGAGTTGCGTGTCCAATTAATAAAATCGGATTTGGAGACAGTGCACATACGTTTCCATTAAACTCCAATTACGGATGTTTTCTAAATACCGAGTTCGCAGACGAATGGCCGCGGCTTAAGTTGTTTGCCCGTGGATTTACAGCACGTTTTAAATGTTGTATCCTTTTAAAAGTAATGGATTGTAAAAGTTTGGTGAGACGAACGTGTAAATAAGTACTACATGAACGGTCCAAAGCGAAATGCGTTTTATTGATGGGGATTTAGTGCGGGATGGGAATGTAAAGTGGAGACTTGGCACTTTACTCGGCCTGTCAGCTTTAAGCTTGATCTATATTTATGGTGCGAATATACTCTGTAATTGCGTTTCGTAGAGGGATATCTGTAAAACACAAGTAGAAAGATTTCAGTAGGGTAACGAGTACAGTTGTCGGCAATTTAAGGATAGGATGCCAATGGATTTAAATCTTTTGTTCAATGCATTACGTATACAACCAATATTTATAGCAATCTGCATTTAAGAAGCATGGACAATTTTTAATTTGGTTTTATTTTTTTTTCTGCGAAAGCTCCACAATGAATTCAGTTTAATGGCAAATGGGGATTTCAGATAGGTATTTGCACCGTGAACAGGGTGTCGTGCGATTTCCGTTCATTCCGAGATGCGGTCAGTAGGAGATGCGATCACCTTTTTTTTCGTAACTAAACCGAGTACGAGATCCGGTTAAAGGATACGGGGTATACTCTGTTTAGATACTAAGGCAAAAGTCATGCGGAATAAAATTCAAGTTATTTCTACAAGTAAACGAAAACCTTGTGCAATACATAATGGTATCGAAGATATCGTTACATGGGTTTATCTCAAAGAAAGAAGTGTTTGTTGTCGTGGCAGAATGTAAACTAAAGATGGCTTCCCAATCAAAATTGTCGAGCACAACTGTGTACCGAATGAGTCGAATACGGAGGTGAAAGCAACTTACTTTCGAAAAGAGCAAGGGAAGACGATAGTATTGGAATTCGGCGAATTTACAACGAGGAGTTCGATGAAATATCAAGGCGTGAATACGAATTCATCACTAAAGTGCCGCTGTTTGATAACATAAAAACGGCTCTTGATAAACATCGCCGGGATGCTCATGGCGTGCAGAAAGAACCTAACTCCAGAAACGATATTGTGTTAAGAGTGCAAATGCAGGATTCTACACATTTTCTCCAAGATGGAACGTTTAGGAGCTGCTCAAGTAAGTTTACTCAACTCTACACGATTCATGCAGATTTGGGAAGTTCGCGTACAGAAACAAACACTGCTCCACTTTTGTACGCTATGTTACCAAACAAGAAGAAAGGAACATATCTCAGACTGTTTAGTCTTATTTTAGATTATATTCCAAATTGGAAGCCTGCAAAGATAACCATGGACTTGTCCAACCAGTGAGGTTGGAGTTATCTTTGCCGCAGCGGAAACCATTCCAAACGCAAAAATACATGGTTCTTTGGTCAATGTTTGTGGAGCAAGGTGCAAAATCTTGGCTTGGCAGAAGCATATAAAAATAATGGAGAAATCCGAAAAATAATCCGCTTATGTACTGGTTTAGCCTTCCTTCGACTCGAAAATGTGGATAGTGGATGGCTTCACATAATGGAAATTGCAGACACTTCTAATGAAGCACTAGAATGGTTTTTGAATGATTTTACGGATCAGTGTTTGGAGAACGAGAACATTCCAATAGCAAAGTGGAACTTTTACCGGGAGAGACATCGTACCAATAACGCCGTGGAAGGACGGAACTATACATTTTTAGCTTTTTAAGCAGCTCCAATCCAATATTTGTAGCATTAGTGAGGCATCTGAAGGCTGAAGCAGAGAAAACAGAAGGGCTAATAATGCTATTCGAAATTAACTTGGAAGGAGTGAAGCAAATAAAAAGAAAGTATGGTCAGCTAGATGACAGAATCGACAGAAATACTACCAAGTATGAGCGAGACAGAAATGTTATAGGATTTTTGTCTATTGTTTCTAATATTATTAATATAGAATAAAGTTTGAATAAGGAATCTATAAGAAAAATTCTAACCCTGCTGTAAATGCAGAGTGGATTCTTTTCCTTGGTATAAGAAGCTGAAGTTGACAATAATTTCTCTTTCAATTCATCCATAAATACGACAAGGATTACCATATGGATTTCTACAATTTTTCGTCAACCGCATCTCCCACTTCCTCCGCGTATATAATAAAGACCGAACATAATACGACCGCAAGTCCCACTGCTTTCAGCTTTGACCGTATCTCCCACGACCGTAAGTCCCACAGCTCCGTGAACAGTTAATGGCACTAAGTAGACCAGCTGTTGGCACCTTTTAGCTTTTGGTGTATGCATCATAGAAAACATAATTCAAATATTTCAAACTAAATAGAGAGATATTTTTACCAAATAAAAACTAAATTATAGTATAACGGATAGAGTAATTTCGTCAAGATGTAAGTACTACCCTTTTGAGTCAAACAAAAAATAATTCTATTAAAATTTCAATACCCTTCAACCAAACTGTATCTCTGTATATTGCATATAGTTATATCAATGCAAATGTAGCCGTCAGGTCTATAAAATAGTTGGTTTAAACTGATTTATTTGAAATTTAATCAAATTACTTTATATCTATCACACCCTCAATCCCATTGTTTGGTTTTGTCGTCTGCTGTCAAAAATATAAGAAGTATAGTTATATTTGACTTTGATTGTCTCCTGTCTACCTCATAGTTGGTACGTGGTCCTTTCGTCCAGTTTTTGTTTTGCGATACAATAGAAAAGAAAGTTACGAGTAATTTCGTCGTTGTTGAATACCCGCGTTGGATCGCTAGTAATGTCCGTGAGACCATTTCATCCAGGTAGCAGTCAAGTTTCTCAAATAATCTCTTGAGTGAGTGCATGAACAAAGGAGAAAGGCTTTCTGGTGACCAGAACTACCAGTGCATGCACATCTCCTTACCCTAGTTCCCAAGCGAAGCCCACATCGCAGAGGTGAGGATGGCGTTGGGCCCTGCCCATCTTACATCTTCACGTTTTTTTTATGTTCAGCCTCCCGCAAAGGCTGAAAGTCTATGGCGCTGTAGAAGCGCTGCGAGAGGATAAGTGTGGGTGCACGTTAGATTTGAAACGCTGCAGGTTGTAGCCGTCGGGAAACAAACTCCGCGACAGCTCGTTCCATAGCGTCGAAGTTCTCCAAAAGAAGGAATTCTGGAGGAGACTGGTTCGGGGAGTAGGGACCTCGACCTGGTAAGGATAAGCTCGCAAAGCCTCTCTAATGTTCCTCATTCGGACAGCCTTTGGTGTTATTATCTAGGAGAGCTCACTCGAACATCTTGCGTGATAGACTCTGTAGAACAGGGATAGGTCAGCCACCCTTCTCCAATGTTCCAGGCTTGTGAGGCTAGACGTACCGATTAATCTAATTACTCTCTTCTGGATAGTGTCCAGAAGCTTTAGAGAGTGCTTTGGCGCGCATCCCCACACATGGGAGTAATACTCCAGCGATGGTCGGATCTGTGCCTTGTAGAGCAGCAGTAGTTGCTCTGGTGTGTATAACTTCCTACAGCGGAACAAAACTTCAAGCTTCTGGGATGCCGTTTTAGCAATACTGACGACGTGGTCGTGCCAGGACATGTTATTGTCGATGTTGATCCTCAAAAGCTTGACGGAAGATGACTCGACTATGGGGTGACCCTCCATCTCCACAGTTGGTAAGCCAACGTGAGACTTCTTTGTAAGTATTGTTGCCTGAGTTTTTTGTACGTTGAACCGTACTTCATTTGCTAATCCCCACTCGATAATTGTTTTGATATCTACGTTGATCTGTAAGGCATGCTGCTGTCGCCGACGTGCCGTGTCCTGGGATGATAGCGGCTTGCCTGGTTCCATGCACGATATTAATGTCTGCCAAGCTGTAGATTGGATTGGATGTTATTTCCAGCACCTTGTTGATGTGCAGCAGAAACAGTTTAGGGGATAGGACAGATCCCTGAGGAACATCGGCGTTTATCGGAAATACGTCTGATGAACAGCCTTCAACTACAACACAAACAGAGATCGGACGTCCAAAAAGCTATTCAGCCACCGGCGCAGGTCGGGTGGTAGCCCATACGCAGCGAGCTTGACCAGAAGTCCTTCATGCCACACTCTATCGAAGGCTTGCGATATATGTCAAGTGCAACAACACGGGATTTGCCATGATTCTCTATTGCTCTGTTCCACAAGTGAGTGACGTCGGCAAGGAGATCACCCATAGACCTGTGCTTACGGAAGCCATACTGGCGATCATTTATGATGTTATTGTTGTCCATGTATTTCTGGAACTGTGCATGTGTAAATGGCAGTCTCCATAACCTTAGACATGATGCTGAGAAGAGCCACACGTCCATAATTGGTCGGATCGGTTTTCTTGCCTTTCTTGGGGATGGGTTGCACGCAGCCAGTCTTTCATGAATCGGGAAACACGCCTCGCTGGTACGATAGTTTGAAGAGCTTGCAAAGAATAGGTGCAAACTCAGCGGCACAACGCTTAAGGACAATGGCTGGAATTTGGTCAGGACTAGTAGCTTTCTTCACTTGCGTCTAGCCGGACCGTGCAACTTTCCAACCCGCAGTCCCAAAGACTGCCGAAGGTTCCCGATTATTATCCGATGATACCGTAACAGCGCCAAATTTAGATATCTAAAGTAACTTCATTGCTTGCCTTCTACATGAATTCAATTCAATTCAATTCAATTCAATTTATTTCTCCAACCAATTACTCTAAATATTACATATTTTCTGACGTACAAGGCATTCTGAAGGAGTCCAGACCTGGGCACGTGTGCCTGTTTTGTCCATTTTTCTCCTTCAGAAACCTTGTACCTACAATCGTCATATAGCAAGAACAAATACAAAGAGTGGGAGAGGGTGGAAGTAAAACGGTCAAGAGAATGGCTCAGATAGATAAATAAATCAAAAGTTGTAACCCGCTAGTAACATTGAAACCTTATTAATTTGAAGATTTTTTCAGCATATGATCACTTTGTAAATATACTTTTTTATTTGTATTCACCGAGGTATTCACGTACTGTTTTGTGTATAACCTCTTGCAATTTGCAAATAAATTTTATAATAACAAATAGAGATCATTCTTACTACTACTATTATTATTATATACATACTTACACACCCATATACCCTTAAATACATACATACACATATATATACATACATATATATACCCATATGTAAGCACAAAATGATTAAAATATTTCAAGCATAGACGGGCTTTCAGATATAACTTTGTGAATCGTTAGAAATTCCAATAGACGTTTCTTTATGACCTTTTCAAATAACTTGGCGAAATTATTAATCATCGAGATAGGGCGGTAGTTACCTAATTTATTACGATCACCAGACTTATAAACAGGGGTTACCACAGATTCTTTCCATTGCGAAGGAATCTTCCCTTTTTGTATACATAGATTTATAATATGAGATAATGGATCAATTATTTCGGCATGTATATTCCTTATAATATCTACACTAATATTGTCAGGTCCTGGGGCAGAATTAATTTTTAGTTCAGATATTAAAACTATTAACTCAGCTGTTGTCGTAGGAGCTAGAAATAATGATGCCTGTATGCTTGGGTCTTTCAAAAAGCCTTTAAGTAAATTAATTTTTTCAATTTTCTCTGCCATTCTAGAACCCAATTTTGTATAAAAATTATTAAATAAATTTGCCTTATCTTTATTGCTACAGATTTTAGAGCCTCCAGCATCTAATATATCAGTATTTGTAATCTGTGATTTTTTTGTATTCCCAGTTATTTCATTCACTACATTCCACATTTTTTTACAGTTTCCTTCAGATCCGGCTAGTTTGCTCTTATAAAAATTGTTTTTAGCTCTCCTAAGTAACGAGTCTAACTTATTTCTGTAGAGTTTGTATTGAACTTCTAGCTCCGGTGTAGGATATTTAATGAGATTTCTTTTCATTTCATCTCTTTTATGAATAGACGTAATTAAAGCTAGGGATATCCAGGGTTTTAGCTTCCTATATTTTCTTAGTTCTGTTTGTCTAACTGTACATTCATCTATATTTTGATTAAGTTTACTTAAAAAAAATGTCATACGCTTCCTGAACATCGTTATTTTGTAAGTGCATTTACCCACTGCTCATTACGGAAAAGATTTCTTAGTTTTTGGAAATTGAGTTTCTTTATTACTTTCTTATTATTTTCTTGTGTGGTATTTATCTGAATTTCAGAGTTTACATAAGCAAAGATTGTATAATGGTCTGTGAGATCAGTTTGCAAAACTGCTGGACTAATTTTTATTCTATTTTGTATGCTACTGGATTGACTTATAAAAATGTGATCTAAGATTGAAGTTGTATTCAAAGTGACTCTTGTGGGTTTGTTTATATGAGACAAAAATCCGTATGCATTGAGTATGTTCAAGTATAAGTTTGTTTCGTTTAAATCTTTTTTGAATAGGTTTATGTTGATATCCCCTAAGAAAACCTCTAGGTCTTGCCTTTTAAAGTTCTCAAAATATTGTTCAAGGTCCCTTAGATATTCTTTTAAGTTTGTTGACAGTGGTCTATAATTTGCTGTATTACCAATTTTGAAATTCCGAAGAAAACAATTTGTTGATAACTCTATTCGCAAATATTTAGTTACATGTATTTCAATAGTTTCAACTGACGATGCTATGCTACTCTTGATGTACACAACTGTGCCATCACATTTGTTTATAATGGAGTTATTGTAGTATGCTGTGTAGTTATGAATTTGAAAATTACTTACATCGATATTTCCAGTTTCTGACAACACTATGATGTCAAAAATACTCTTACCGTCCTCAACATACATTAACAATTCATCAAAATGTTTTTGCAGGCTACGAATATTGAAATGAACTATCCCTATGCCATTCTCCAGTCTGCTTCCCCTTCCACTCTCCATACATTCTTTCAAATTACCAAATTCTTCTGTTTCTACTTCTCGCTGATCATCTAACTCATCTCAAAAATCTAACATTTCAGTGATACATAAAACAGTAACTGAGAAAACCCTAAATGAAATTTAGCGATACATCAATTAATCATTATATATAAAGGATATCAACAAAAAAAGGAAATATTTTAATAAGGAATATTTACATTGACAACTATCTGAAAGTAATATAAAAACAAAAACTTTTACATATATTTTTTTGAATGAGTTAATTTTTTTTTTGTTTATAACTAGCATCAACCAGAAAATGATCTAAAGTCTACATTATTTTTAATTATTTGAGTTTTTTGATTATGAAATACATATATTGTTCCGTTAATTGTCCATACGTTTCGTAAACCAATCTTCTCTGCAAGACTGTTAACTATGTTGAGCCTAGTAGTTGTTAAATCTTCTTTTACTACAACCCCCGTACCCTTAAGCATCTTCTTCTTTGAGTATATTTCCTGTTTCTTGTCTTGTGATTTGAATTTAATGTATATATCTCTAGTGTTTTGCTCTGCTCTCTTTCCAATTCTGTAACATATAATGATATCTTCAGGGGCTATATTGATCTCCATTTTCTGGTTAAGCATATAGATTATCTCCTTCCTTGTATCTTCATTGGGCCTTTCCTTCATGTTAAAAATTCTCAAGCTAGTTGCACGGCTGTCTTGGTCGAGGCGATCAATTATTATTTCATACTCCTCAGACTTTGCCTTTAGAGCCTCTATGGTTTTATTTAAATCAGCTTTGCACCTCTCGCTTTCTGATCGTGACTCTGTTATTGCTGCAGTAAGAGACGCCACTGATTCTTCGATATTAGCCAGCCGTTTTTCCAGTGTTTTTGTGACTGCTTCAGTAACACTGCCAGTTATAGTTTTTATCAATTCCACATTCTGGAGAATTTTACTTACGGCTTGATTAACGGCATTTTCAATAGCCTCTTTAATATCCCTGGTTAGAACCATATTGCACTCTACTACCGGATAGCCACGACTCTTATGCACACTCTGATATACTTTTCTGTATTAAAATCGCTGTATTTTGATTATAATATTGATATTTTCGGGAGCTCAGATACCAGACGACTATACACTATGTACCATGGGCGGAGAATTGATTCAAGACTTTATTTCATGAGGGGGCTGATGATAATTTTTATAATGGATATTCGTTATTCTAAAAAAGACGCTTCAACGAAGGGGAAAACGATAAAAGTTGCCTTTATTGACAGTTCAAAATGTAAAAAATCAAAGTAGGATACTTTAACAAATAATGCAAAAGTTGTCTATCTTTGTGCAACATTGGGGATAAATGCGGAAGATTATTTGTAGCTAAAAAATTATATACTTCGTGGACAAATTGCAAAAGAAAGTCATCTAATAAATAGCAAAATTTATCATGTTTAGAAAATTATAGAAAAATTAAAAAAATAATCCGTCCTTAACCTTAAAAGTAAAAAAATCTTTGGTCCTTTTGAATTAATGTATAAAGAGCAAATGCGGTACATATTATACCTATCACTGTGTTTTAGATTAGTTGTAAGGGATTATTAGCGAAGTTACAAACTGACTATAATAATACTAATCTAACGTATAGTATATACAAGATGGTGGACCCAGTTCTGAAGAAACAACTCTCCTCGTTACCTTTTGCACCAACTTTCCCTTATATTAGATATACTAATGTAAAAAACTGAAATGCCTCAAAAAAATCCTCAATTTTCTGGGTTCATTACTGATAAAGTAATACCAATAAGAAGGAAATTTTGGATAAAGGACTTTTAAGACTTTTCTACACATAGCATAAAAGTAGAAAACATTTTTCAAAACCATTGTTATACATTGCTGGATCTGGATGGTGGATACAAGAAATGAAAATACCACGAAAACAGAAAAAATCTTCCAAAACAATACACATTTTTGAATTCTGCAAACTGTCAGGCTGTTACTGTCAATGTCCATCTCGGTAGCCATGACAAATGCGCATGCGGAACTGCGGGATGTGCACGGTCCGGCTAGACGCAAGTGCTTTCTTCGTGTTCAGTTTTTGGAGGATGCTTTTTACATCTTGATGTTGAAATTTGCCCTCTGCCATTCTCGAGTTCGCGTTTATGGTGGTGGGAGTACTGCCTTGGAAGTCTACAGTTCAATTTTCTGCGAAAAGCTTCCCGTCTGCTTTTTTTTGGAGTAGAAGCGATGGACTTATCTTGTCTGGTCAAGGGTGGTATCGACGAGTAGGAAAAGTTCTGAGTAACAGCCTTAGCTACAGACCAGTATGTTCTGAACGAACTAGGACACGAGAGGAGCTTGTTCTTAATTTTTTGGTTGTGTTCCTCCTTGCTGCTGTGAATCACGCGTTTACAGTGATTTCTGGCGTCGATAAAATTGCGGTGGTTCTCGTCATTTGGATTTTTCCTCCATTCTTTGCAATGTTGGTTTTTAGAGGTAACTGCATCCCTACAACGCTGATTATATACAGGGTGTCAGTTAGTGTGTAATTCTTAGATATCTCGCAAAAAATATTACAAGGCAAGATAGGGTATTAGTAGATATTTCGATTTAAAATAACAAATACAGGATGTTACATTTAAAAACAAACAAAGTAAAATGGCCTTCAAGTTGCCGTAATTTAAAATTCTGCCAAAAAGACCCTGTAGATACAAATTGCTGGTAAAATCCAAAATAATATCCACTTTATATTCAAGTAGCTCGCTGTATAATATTATTAAGAAAAGCTAAAGGAATATATCAATTACTTGCGACCTTGCAAGTCCGGAAATTAATAGAAAATAAATTATAACTTGGCAACGTCACAACAGATCCCAAAAATATTTTAGGATTAAATAGTGATCAATGATGGAAACTAGAAGAATTTAAAAAAAAGGTATAGTTCCATATCAAAAATTAAGTTAAACGATACTTTAGAATTTCCAACTCACTGACTCTTTGAAATTTAGAACTAACTATTGTAAATTACATTTGTTGCAAATTAATAGGATAGGATTTGAAACTACAATTGATGTATTGAAATTTAAAATTGACTATTTGGATTTCATTTTACGCTGTAGAATATCAGAATATTCATCTGACTATTTGAAGCTGCAAATGACGAAACGTAAAATTGACCTGACAATTTTGAATTGACACTTGCTGTTGGTAAAAGTGTAATTTCACCCAGTTTTGTTTCTGCAAATTATCCCAGATCACCCTTTATACCATTTTTCAATGCATGGGCAGTACTATCATGTCTACCGGACCCCATCTACACCACAATGTGTAACGCGGCTTCGTGAGAATCTTCAGGATTATGTGCATCTTAATTTATGTTTTCCACCATTCCGAGGTCAGAGCGACAGTGTAACCATTCTCTTTTCCAGGACCTGGGTTGTCTAAAACAAACACACAAACATAATGTCGTATTCTTATACACCCATTCGTTTTATCTGTGATAGGTAATTATCCTCCAGTGGAATAAATTCGCACCGAAAATACCCTGCGTGTCACTGACATTTACGATATATTTATTATGTCGGTGTAACCGAGAAGATATGGGTTTCGGAGGTACTTTATAGTTTTTATACCTCAAACACCGATTTTCGCGATGCTTCACACCTATAATGATTTTTCTTACGACGTGTGGAATACGCTATGACTGGAGTTTGTTGATGTTGCGCATAAAGCCTATTATTAAGCACGCGAGGTCACTTAGTCAAAGTTATTACAAAATATCAGCGGTATAAAAGTATACTGACTAAAAAGTGTGTCAAGTTGGTTGATCAAACATTCTCTTTTGCGTCGCGTACTGCGATCTATTTTTGTCTTGTTATTATTTTCTTATAAATGCTATATGAGATCCCCTCGCGTAGTCAAGTGATCTTAGTCAAAAAAAAAGTGGTCAGCTTCGAAACCTGACGGGATAAGCTGTTATTAGATATTTGTAAGCGTACTTTATTTAAATCACCATTCTGCATGACACTCACCCTATAAGTACCTGCCTATGTTTACAAAAGTTTGATACCATATGTCTATTTTCTGTGGCACTTAATAAAGGTAGGACCGAGGGTTTATGAACGGTCTTTGTGTAAGTTTATTATAGGTGTTAATGGCTATCCCTTTTGCCTGTGATAAAAATACGAAAAATGAAAACATACACTGTATGGCTAACTATCGTAACGCATGGTGCTTCAGTGATTGTGATTGTGATTGCACTTAGTTGCTGAGTTTTCACGGGGTACATTTCTGCATTAATCCGTATGTCATTCCATGTGCGTGTTAACAATTGACTAGCTTTGAAGCTATAACTAATTGAAATATTGAGATAAAAGGTAGGTAACGAGAATCTCTGCGTAAGACCCCCTAACCACACTTGGAGTACTGTTTTGACTCCCTAACGAGACCTGGGATTTTGTAGCAGTGAGGTAGGATTATGGGATTGCTGGAGAGGACGATAGAGGTTACTTAACATCTCATCCTCTCTGCAGCAATCATTAGCATTAGCGTACCTATCTGACTCCAGCTCAATTAATGAGCTAGGGACCCCCTAACCAGACCTGGGGTACCATTTCGACTCCCTAACGAGACCTGAGGTGAAAGTTGTGACAGTTGGGTACAATCACATGATTCCTGAAGAGCACGGTAGAAGTACTTGATGTATCTAAACCCCTCACCCTTTCCGCACTAATCAATAGCTGGCGTACTTCGTACTCCGGCCTGGGAACAAGGAGTTAGACAATTCGTGAGAGTAGGATGTAGTCCGCCCATTGCACCCATGGATTCCTATCTTGGAAGACTTCCATGCGATAGGAAGCTACCGTCCTCCTTGATATGGAAGGTAGATTGCACTAATTCTACCTGTGTCAGTTATAGGGCATGTTCCCAGGTCAAAGTCTTTAAAAGGGTACGTACCTAGATAGATCTATCGCTTAGTAGATCAGACTTGCGAGTCACATTCGTAGGTAAAACGCCGTAAACCGGTGTGGCGGGTGTGGTCAGTTGTGAAACCAAGACCCACTTGTGCCGTCCATGTGGCACATTTGGGTTTGCGCTCTCCTCTGGTGTGCTCATCCTCAAGCTTTATTTGATGCCTCTGATGTAGTTTGAAAGCATCTTGGGCCTCTCAGCATTGATTGGGAGATAATATCAGTGTCCGAGCAGACTAACATAACAGTAATATTGTACAAGTAATGTAGCGGTTGAATGTGGAAGGTACTCATGAGCGTTTTCAAAATACAGGCCTGACTCCAACTAATTCTACTACCTCTTGTCAAACCGTTCTTTTCTGTCATTTCACCAAGTAAGTTCAATATCCTGACTATTTGAGAGTATCACAGTTCTTTTCCTATCACCCTCGTAAAACAAATTTTATGGTACATGGTGTTACGTTGGAATGTTATTGTATTTTTAATCATTCTATCTATACCTACCTCTGTTATCTTATCATCATCATTCTTAAACTATATTTTTATCCATAATAGTTCAAAAGTTGATGTTTTCTTAAACAGGCCATAAAATTGGGAGAAATAGTAGTATGTGATCACTATAATGAGGGAAGTATCATATTTTCACGTAATGAACATGTGATAGTTGAAACAAACAATCGACAAAAACTTTAAAAATGCCTGTGAGCGCAACCCTACTGAAATGAAAATATTTTTAAGATGTAGCCTTAGTGGGTACGTATCCATCCGAAATTATTATTTTCTTTTTCATCAGATACTTTTGACATAATGCCTCGTGTCGGATAACGTGAGTAACCCGGTAAATACTACTCGCAAGTGAAATCCGGAGCACCTAGAAAATAAAGAGATATTCGCATTAAAAATATGTGCATAGCTTGGCAGTACCCTCTGTACTACACATCTAACACTTGTTTATTCAGATGCTATGCTCTCGTGTCACCAAAAAAAGTCATGTAAAAACAAAGCATATCTTTGTGTTGATCCAAAAACTATGATGTCGGTTGAAAATGTGGTGAAATACTGGTTGGTTGAGTAAAGTTGCCCCCTAGAAGATGACAGTCCCAGTTTACGCAGTTAGCCTCTTTAAACGGACTCGGATTGTAAGCCAACGAGAACGTGGTGTTTCCTTCAGAGCAGTTACAGCAATTATTGCTGCAACTATGGGGAGTAGCGTTGCTACATTGTAGCAGTAAGGCGCACATGGATCAAAGGAGGGCAAATGTAGCTAGATAAAGGTTCTAGAGTACCTAGGAGAACCAGTTGCCGTTTCATATATCCGGATCTTCTAAGATAGTTTGTTCCACTCGGCCTAATATTTCAAGGGTGTAGGTGAGGTCATTACAGGAAGCTGAGGCCGGGGTGCTCCCCTGTCAACTGAAAAATTCTCAGACTAAATGGGTTGCTACATTCGCGATTTACCGAATCCTCTGACCACTGAACTGGAACAGGCTGTAACGGCGTCTTGGAGGTTGTACCTCTAGAGTTTATTAGCAACCACATTACGAGCATGCCACGATAGAGGAGTGCATTCGCGAACTTGGACGGCCTTTACCCATGCTTGACCTGTGATATTTCTTTATTAATTAATTATGTCAAATTGGTGGGTTTCACAGAGTTAACATCTCTAGAGGGAATGTAAAACAACAAAACGCACAGGTTGCTGAGCAGCCAACATGTATCGGAAATTTTGACATATTAGTAAACAGCTTGAGCGTATTACAAATAAAAACCAGTGGCGTACGACTTTATATTAGAGTTGGATATTCATTAATAGATTGAATTATGACTGTGATGTTACAAACTGATACAATACTCTGTATTAGTATTAGCTATACTTGGGGCATTATAATTTGATTGTAACAGTTGATAATTATCACCATGAAGTGTTTTTCAAAACGTATCTACAGGGTTTTGAAAGGTAACCTGGAATGTCTGCATCGTGTTTTTACTTACAGCAATAAAATCTAATAATTGCATTAGGTAATATCCAGTTCTGTGAAATTCGCATAGAATTTTCTGTAAGTAAATGTGCGTACTTACCACATGGTAAAGGAACTGTATAAGGGCGATAGGTAAAAAGAATAAATATTA
Organism: Callosobruchus maculatus; assembly: GCA_951848785.1. NCBI lineage: Eukaryota > Metazoa > Arthropoda > Insecta > Coleoptera > Chrysomelidae > Callosobruchus > Callosobruchus maculatus. Next base: position 8,633,358 of record CATOUR010000026.1, on the reverse strand, counting down.
TAGAATACAGATATGTATGTATTCATTCACGTGCAGTAATAACTCATTCCTCACAAAAAACTCAATAATACACGTGATATGCTAAATGAAGGACGGACAACAATTGATTTGAAGTAAGCTAGTTCAGCGGTAACAGGCACAATAGTATTTAAGCAACATGGTCATTGAAAACTAAACAGGTTCCTTTTATTATGTTTTTTGAAATTACAAGGACATAGCTGCAGTATCAAAGGCATTGGTATTAAAAAGAGTGGATGATTCATAAGTAAAACATCTAGCAAGCAAGGTAGTATAGTACCACGGTATCGTTAACCTGAAGGTATTGCTTATAGATCTATCACGAATGATATAACGAAAAATTAATTTCTTGGTTTTCCTGTAGTAACCGGCCGGTGTACAGAAACTAAGTTATGAAAATTGATCAAAATAAGCACTGAGTGACATGGAACTGATTTGAAATATGATTGCATTTCTAAGGCAAAAAATAATAATCGTACCTCTATAAATATATATGATACATATACGTAGTTTCTGTGTTTAAAGTCACTGGTGGCTAAACAAAATTATTTTTGTCAATTTTGGCCTGATTCTTGCCTGCATGCCACTTTTTCTAGTTAGCTCATGATGTATTATTAAAGTGACATATTTTTTCAAAATTAGCTTTGTTAGGATTGAAAAATGTTTTGAAAGAGGGTCGTCGTCATACATATGGTCAACAAATACTATAAAAATATTTTGCGGAAGACAGCGCATGGTCCGATTTATGATTATACACTGGGCTTTACTGATATCACTTGTAAAAATATTCCTGAAACTGGAGTGAAGTTACCGTTGTTCCCTGTTATGCCCATATTTTACGCTACTGAAAACCAAAGTAAAGCCTATACTAACCTATGATAAGTGATGTTCACCGATTTGTCGCTATTACAGCAAACTATGCATTTTTTGTTTCGTCCCATCATGCAATTATGACAATATTGTTCATAAATAATTTAATTAACATCACAAATAGTCACAAAGTCACTCAAATATACACTGAAACAACAAAAACTCGAAGGATGCAATAAACACCACTACAATAACACCTTGAGCGGAATCCAAACAGACGCCAATTGTAGGTTGCCAGATTTACGACATATTAGAAGTTATACACGACACTCCTCCCCTATAACGTTTACCATATTTGAGATTTCGTTAAATCATTACAAATTATCTTCACGCAAATAGATTAGATTGCAAGTATATTGGAATATATAGTTAAATGCTTTGAGGAACATTTGTTTAAACTGCGGAAACTGACAGATTTTGAAAAAACTGGAAGGTCCTTTAGCCGACGGAGAAGAGATTGGCAATAGTGCTATAGATGCTGGCTGGTCAATATTCAAATTAAATAACCTTTAGAGATGTTTACTCTGAGGTGGGTTTATTATTGTCTTTAATCCTAACGCATTGCAAGAACCACACCCCTTTTTTTTCTCAGTGTTCGGATTCCACTTGTGTGTTGTATATTATATATACACAATACACACTTACCTGGTCGCACGTCTATAATGACAGAGAGCACCTGCAAACCTAATAGTAGCTATTAAATATTTCTCACTGCCCTGAATGTGTGTTTGAAGCAAAATTGCTGCCACGGAATCGTAAAATCGCTGAATAATAAAACAAATAATATGACACTCACACTATCAGAGCTGCAAAAGTGGGTAACGTTAACTTCAAAGTATGGTAGGTACTAGAGTGAATGTAGATTATAAATCGATACATCATAAATTATACATACATCGAGTAATCGTTCATACAAACGGCTGCTGTCGATCCATGGAAGACTCTTATATCCTGACGGGAGGCTTGTAGCTTGCAGTTTAATTATTTATTTATTTGTTGCCCAACAGATGACTCCAACAACACTACAAAATAGTTTATCTCATAGAATATCTTAGCGGTAGCAATAATATTTGCACTACGATATGGATGCAATCAAAATTTATACTCGTAGTATTGGGCTACGTGCCACTAGACTAAAACTGTTACGTATTCGATATAACAGAGAATTAAATGAAATTTTTATTATTAACTAGCTGACCCGACAGACGCTGTTCTGCCTTAGCTATGAATATTGAAATTGAACTTAAATCTGCAATAAATAATAATTACCTATCTGAAGAGCATAGCGATCATTGAAATACTTTTTGATATCCAACATGTTTTGTTTCGTTAAATAAATAATGATGATTTTGTCAACACGGAACAGGCTATATGATCATGTGGAAAACATGCATTATCAAGATTGATCCCACAAATGTTCAACGACTGTCCTTGCTATTTAGTTATCGTCATGCAAATGCAAGCCGCACTGAAAATTGCAATTGCTTAAAGTCGAATGGCATGTTGCTTAAAATCATAGGGATGCGTGGAATCAAGACGTCTTCGCTTTTGTATTCCCCTGTCTTTTTAATCAATTTTGCGTTGTTTCTCTGAACGTATTTCCGACCCAAATTCAAGTAGAAAAGTTCACTTAAACATGTGCCTAAAGTCTGGTCTTCAAGATACATGGTGTCAAATTTTGGAAAATATAGAATGTATGCCATCACTGACCTTAAAAAAAATAAATATTGTTTTTCAGACGAAGCAGATGAAAATCCAACTTTTCTGTCTTTTGATGTCTCTTCGTATCCCACTTTGTTTTGGAGGGAAAAAATAAAAACGACTTCATAGCCCGTCTAAAGAGTGGAGCTATGAAATGAAGTGGTTTTTATTTATTTGTTCCAAAACAAAGTGAGATATGAAGCGGCATTAAAAGAAAAGAAAAGGTATTTTTATCTGTTTAATCTGAAAAAACGGCATTTAATTTTTTCAAAGTTGGAGCCGTACATCTTTTTGCTTATATTCTCGTGGGACTGCCCCCCGACCCCCGACACGCCACTGGAAAGGATAAATATCTTCTGGTCAGTGGTGACTTAGATTCTTAATGCAGTGAAAGACTACAGATTAAAAAAACAGCTCATTAATGTTTAAGTCATTGATAAAAAAACAATTTCATTTCCAATCTTTCACACCCTGTATCTTGAAATCCAGAATCTTCAAGCTACAAGTCGATCCATTGTTTATTCATGGTGACTTCACATTATTATGGACATTCAGATAGGGACATGAAATCTTAATATGCTCAATTTTCAAGATACAGGGTGTCAATGTTTCCTTTTATTTTGGTTTTATCTCAATTATCCCGCAATAAAATGGCACAACATATCTAAAATTATGTATCGGGAATTCAACCACGGTTTTGCTAACATGAATAGAGGCGTCACCTACGGCACATCGAACTCTTTTAAATTAAGGAAACTTTTTTCCGTTTTGGAGCATCAACCTGAATATTAAAAACATCGTTTCCCCAATATGTGTTACGAAAAAAAATGTATACTTTGTTTAAGTCCCTAGTGTTGAAATTTGAGAATACTTCGTAAATGGTACTTAAAACTATGAGCCTAAGCCTGATATTCATTCGTGCGGAAATACCGATAATTCTTTTGATCGCAATTTACAATTCAGTCGCATTGAAAATTTCAATGAAGATTATCTCGAAAACAGTTACCTCTAGAGACTCAAACAAATCATACATTTTTCATGTAAAACATATTGAGGATTTTTTTGATACATTGATGCAGCAAACCGGAAAAAAGGTTTGATAATTTAAATCCATTCAATGTTCCTTGGGTGGCGTCCTCTATTCATGATAGCAAAACGATGGTTGAATTTGGATTTTTCACCTTAAAAAACCCCCGATGCATAATTTTATATCGTTGTTCCATTTTATTGCGAAATAATTGAGAAAAAACGAAAATAAAAGAAAACATTTTGACACCCTGTATCTTGAAAATGAAACATTGTAAGGCTTCATGTTCCTATCTCAACGTTCATAGAAATGTGGGGTCTATCACCTGTCAAGCGTTGTCCGTCGATTATACGGACACCCTGTATGAGCTTTTTTATTTGAATTTGAGTCTTAAATATGCCTTTGAAATTACGGTCTATCAATAAGTAACACTCTGTATACGCATTGGTCATTATTTATACGACGCACAATTGGCGTTTAAACATCTAACGCCTAACCGGTATTTTTGACAGCAACGTCATACATGACAACAATAACAAACAAATCACTAACACTACACATCCTCCGTAGTTGTCAAGTTTTCTCACATTTTTTCAAATTTTCTAATGTTCTGAATAATTTTCCTTAGATTTCTTCCCGTAAGAACCTTCTACGAAGTAATAGCAAACTTATAAAAAAAAGATGGATGAAATTGGTAAAGCCGATCTCACGTGATGCCGTGACCAAGGGAAAAAGGGACTCATTTTTATATATAGAGATGTGTTACGAAAAAAATGTATACTTTGTTTAAGTCCCTAGTGTTGAAATTTGAGAATACTTCGTAAATGGTATTTAAAACTATGAGCCTAAGTCTGATATTCATTGGTGCGGAAATACCGATAATTCTTTTGATCGCAATTTACAATTCAGTCGCAAAAACAGTTACCTCTAGAGACTCAAACAAATCATACCTTTTTCATGTAAAACATATTGAGGATTTTTTTGATACATTGATGCAGCAAACCGGAAAAAAGGTTTGATAATTTAAATCCATTCAATGTTCCTTGGGTGGCGTCCTCTATTCATGATAGCAAAACGATGGTTGAATTTGGATTTTTCACCTTAAAAAACCCCCGATACATAATTTTATATCGTTGTGCCATTTTATTGCGAAAGAATTGAGAAAAAACGAAAATAAAAGAAAACATCCTGACACCCTGTATCTTGAAAATGAAACATTGTAAGGCTTTATGTTCCTATCTCAACGTTCGTAGAGATGTGGGGTCTAGCACCTGTCAAGCGTTGTCCGTCGATTATACGGACACCCTGTATGAGCTTTTTTTATTTGAATTTGAGTCTTAAATATGCCTTTGAAATTACGGTCTATCAATAAGTAACACTCTGTATACGCATTTGTCATTATTTATACGACGCACAATTGGCGTTTAAACATCTAACACCTAACCGGTATTTTTGACAGCAACGTCATACATGACAACAATAACAAACAAATCACTAACACTACACACCCTCCGTAGTTGTCAAGTTTTCTCACATTTTTTCAAATTTTCTAATGTTCTGAATAATTTTCCTTAGATTTCTTCCCGTAAGAACCTTCTACGAAGTAATAGCAAACTTATAAAAAAAAAAGATGGATGAAATTGGTGAAGCCGTTCTCACGTGATGCCGTGACCAAGGGAAAAAGGGACTCATTTTTATATATAGAGATTAGTTATTAATAGTATATTGTTCAATGAGCGGCAATCACAGTTATAATTCACGCAGGTGAAGTTTGCAGCAAGAACCGTAGGTGAGTGCTGTAAATGAACAAGTGAGTTATTACCATTACCATGAGTTGAATACTATACTTCATTTACGACCGAAACAATTAATAGTACAATGGAGAAGTTTCCTAAAAAATAAAATTTAGAAAATTCATTATTATCTCATAGATAGTCTACTTCGTCACTTGAAGAATGTCGAAAAAAGCATCTAAATATTCCAAAAAACGGCAGAGCTATTCAATTTTATATTTGCGTAAAGCGACCGCGGCGGTGAAATGGCGTATGACGTCACATGTCTTTAATTGTTTGCGGCAGCCACAGTCTGGTCGGGATTCCGCTATGCATACGCTGCGCTGTATAGTATGCGACATTTAGACTTGAGTGGAACGACGAAGGTGTTTGTTGTAACGGGCAGACGCCAATATATTTTTGGTTTAAGTATGGAGGAAGGTTACGTTCGTGGTGATTCTAGTAATCTTCCTAAAGTGGATCTCGACATGATTATGGACTTTTACTTCCCACACCGATAGGTGAGGGGAGTATTGTGGGCGTGAAAATTTTCGATTTTGAGATAATACGCTTTTTGTGTGTTTTATGATGTCTACATAACGAAAATTCACACAACTCATTTCCGTCGGTCTGTCTGTCTGTATGTCTGTCGGTCTGTACGCGTTTTTCTAGCCACGTAATCTCAGTAACCGCTACATGGATTGTTATGAAATTTGGGCAGCGATATTCTGAGGGGGTAGTAGTAGGTAATAATAATAATAATAATAATAATCTTTATTTATTCATTAGATCATCAAAAGTGATGATATTGAACAAGTCATCAGCAGCTCTACATGTTAAAAATACAATATATAAAACATACATACAATATAGACAGACAAATAAATAGCATAAAAGGTATAAAAACAATACATCAGACATACCTGATTTTTAAAATCACATTTAAGTCAAATTCTATCTTCTAGATATTCGGTCACCGTATAGTAGGCCTTGCTTAAAAGAAGCTTTTTCACATTTTTCTTATACAAGAGATCAGATGTGGATTTAAACTTTTCCGGTAACTTATTATACAATTTTATAGCCATGAGTTTAGGGCTGCATTCAGTTCTTGATAATCTATGCATAGGAACCTGCAGCAGGAATGATCCCCTAGTACTGTAGTTGTGGAAATCGTTAAGAATTTTAAACTCCTTGTTTGTTCTTGCATATATTAATAGTTCATATATGTAGACACAGGTCAAAGTCATTATGCCCAGGCCGACAAAAATTTCTCTACAACTGGTTCTGCTGTTAACCTTTGCAATCAATCTCAAGACTGGTTTTTGCATAACAAACAGTCGTTTCGCATGTTGAGATCCACCCCAAACTGTTATACAGTATGACATCGTGGAATGAAAATATGCATAATAATATGTAATCACGACTGACTGATTTGTCACATTTCTTAACTGGTTGATGCAGTATGATATGGGTCTTAATTTTTTGCAGACTCTATCAATGTGATCATCCCATTTGCAGCTTTCCGATAAGTAAATGCCCAGGAACTTCACTACCTCTTCTTGTTTTATTGAACCATGTAGAGATCTAACCAAGAGGTTACTATCATGGCTAAGTTGACTGAAACTGAAGTGCACAAACTGAGATTTTTGCCCATTCAGCACTAACCCATTACTTAGAAACCAATTATGTACCTGTATAAGTTCTTCAGAGGCATTATTTGCCAGACTTGAGGTGCTGGAAGAAGTTATCAATAATGTTGTGTCGTCCGCATACATAATGTAGTTTTTGCTATGAAAGTCATTTACAAAGATTAGGTATAAAATTGGTCCGAGAATGGATCCTTGAGGCACTCCAATGGTGCAGTTAAGGCTGCTAGAGGTACAATTATCAACCTCCACATATTGTGTTCTCCCATTTATATAACTCTTAAACCATGCAAGTGCAAGACCTCTTATGCCATATTGTTCAAGCTTTTGGGTCAGTAATGAATGGTCAACCAAATCAAAGGCCTTACTCAAGTCTATGAAGATTCCAAGACATTTCTTACCTTCATCAAGACATTCATAGAGTCTGTTAATAAATGTCGATAATGTTCCTATAAGTTTGAAAATCGGCGCGGAGTAATTAGCATAAAACAAAAAAATATTAAATATTGCTCAAACTTTGTTTTTAGACGTTTTAGAGATTCCTGATCATTTTCTACTTTTTTTGAGTGGGGGTGACATTGGGGTGGTTGGAGGGTGGGCGATTGTAAAACTGAAAAACTATTGTATTCATAACAGGCCGTCCACTAACCTGTGAAAGAAAGGCCTAGCATCACAATACACTTTTTTAGGTGCATCCGAACATTACCTTGGCTATTACGGAAACCTAGGGACTTAGGATGGAAAATCTTTATGATTTCTAAAAATCGTGTCAGCGGCGGTGCAGCAATGATAAAAAAACTAAAAATATAGAAACAGCTCAAACTTCGTTTTTAGGCGTTTAGGGGTTTCGTGATCATTTTCTACGTTTTTGGGTGGGGGTGAAATTGGGGTAGTTGGGGGGTGGGGGGTCATACAACTCAATTTTTTTGTATTCATAATAGGCTATCCATTGAAATATTTGTTTGGTGTTTTTATGGTGATATTAGTACACCTAAGTACAATGCAATATTTATAGTTTCTCGGTCTGCTAGACATATTTTAATAATATGAGTAGCAATAAACTGCAGAGTATCGTTTTGTCACCGTCGGCGTCGCCTACCCTACTGAAAAGAAGGAATAACAACACGAACTAGGAGGCCGGCGGCGCGATGGCTTGCGGGAGCAGCATCCTCGACAGGACACACACAGGCTTGCGTTGTGACGTGTGACGTCACAGCAGCTTCGCGCGGAGTATACAGCAATTCAAAATTTGAAGGACTATAACTTGTCTATTAATGGAGATAATTTCAAAATGTTTTCGCTGTTGTTTTCTAACTCCTCAGGACTATCTGATTAACTAAAATTTGAAAAAATGGAAACTTCCTCATTGAAATATATAATAATTTCGAACTACTGTAGGCGTAGTTGTAGCGACTTATTACCATTATCGGGAGTTGAATACTATACTTTAACTACGACCGGAGCTATACGATTTAGTACTGAGAAATTAACCTCATTTCTCTGTCACTTAAATAAATACTGTCACCGACATTTGCAGTTGTTTCAGCGTCTATTTAATCCTAAACATTTCCAGGATATCTATACTAGTATCCGGTAGGCGCTTTTCATAACCCACGGCTAGAGCGTGAGTTATGAAAAATAATTCACGCTGTTTGTTTAACGGTACTATTACCTCTTCAGAAGTAATTTGGTAATCGCTGTATAACTTAAAAGTCTTAAAACAATAGACAAGAATCCTTTTCAGGTTTAATCTAGAAATGCAAAATTTTTATCTTTACAGAAGATCTACTGCATACTGCATCCCTTCAATTGTATAGTACAGCTTATTCAATAATATCAGAACAGCATAAGACTATCTAAGTTTATTAGAATCTGGTTGAAGAGAGAGAGTTAACGTTGCTCCTACAATCTGGAATAGTTACTCCGGAAGATGCGGGAAGCTGAAAAGGAACCGACGATGGGCGTGATAAATAAACAGGTGGGCGCTACATTAGAAAGAAATGGAAACAGTCATGTTAGCACGTCGCCCGAAATTTGTAAAATTGAAGAGGAAGGCGATTTGCAGATGTTTTTTATCCCAATTCCTGACGCTTCATTTTCCAATATTTTGATGTTTAGAAGGAAATTGCCCAGAGTGATATCGAAGCACTTTTTCATTTTTGCTTCTGGGCTTTTCTTAAAGAAATTACAAAGTTGACGAAGAAAATAGGCAACTTCAAGCGATCATATTTCATGTTCAATCAATTTTATTCAGAAAATGCTTCGATAGCCCCCTGTGTAATTTCCTTTTAAACTTCATGTAAAAATTTCATGCAAAAATATTGAAAACCAGAGCGTCAGGAATTGGGATGAAATCACTTGAAAATGACCGTTTATGCTCTCCGTAGGAGCCGCCTTTATCCCTTTAGTCTTGAAGACGGCGAATTTTTGGAATTTACATTAGACTTTATCAATCGTGTTTATGAGATTTGCATAGAATGAACTCCATGTCATGGATGCATATTCTAGTATTAGCCTGGCAAGTAAAAAGGACTTTTCAATTCTATTTCATCTGTGAATAAACTAATTTCAGTTAGTGGATTATCATTTTGATGTTTTAAGTGTTGGTTCAGTGGGGTTGGCAAAAAGGGCTGAGGTGGCCTACTTGCCTGGCTTCTCTTCTTCATCACTACTACTACTGCTAGTGGATTATCAAAATGGACCCAATAGCTTCATAGCTGATACGTAATGTATGAGCTTAAAAAATCTAGTTTACAGGAAAATCTAAAACCGATATATTTAGTTCTATTTATTCGGTATATCATTATTTGTTGCACAGGGTGTCCCATTTTGGGCACTTTTACGGGGTATCTCGGTTATTTTTGAAGATAGAGAGTTGCGGTTTTCGCGACAGTGTGCTACTTCTTTGTGAAACTAAAGACGCCGTCAACAAAAGTATCATGGCCATCTTGGTTTTTGACCTGTAGGGCGAAATCAAAAATTATCGATTTTGGGACCACCCTCGCATCTCGGTTGTCTTTTAATTTATTGAGAAGTTTGAAAAAGGTCTCATATAATTTTTTCTGTAGAATCCAGTAGTGTAGTCTGAGTTTTTCTTACTCTAACCATTTTTCTGTTATGAAGCAGACATATATTTTCTTAATGCATATTATTTTTGAAAATCAATCGGAAATAATTCAGGCTTTTTAAAATAAATATTAGTATTAAGTTATTTTGAAAATTGCGCTCAAAATTTGATTTTTCCAATTTTTACTTTATTTGTAGCAGTAGGCCATGGTTTATCAACTATAAATAATAAGCATCCGAGCAGTTATTACTCTACAAGAGACTTCCTACTCAAATTCTAAAAAACAGAATCAAAATACATTTTTTTAAATAACAATGTCCCACTAAAATGATGAATATTGTGTTATTATAATATTGAGTAGATAGTGGGCTATGACTCATCTATAAAAAACAAAAAAGCAATTCTGTAAAAAACTTGCGAGACTGTCAGCTTCTTATTATATTTTATTAAATATAGCTTTGTTATTTCCGTTTTTCATTTTAATTGTTGTCAATTTTTTATAATAGTAGCAGCTTAGATACCCAGAGGCAGCAACCTTTTTCAGGTATATTTGCTCGTCTAAAAATGAATATACTTAGTTAGGTACGCATCTTTTATTCAACCACGTCCTAAAACAAACCTATTTCAAGGAGAATAGGTAGCAAAGGGAAGCAAACGTATTAGGTTACATAGAAGCAACGCATTCATCATCTTGTAAGCACAAAGAAGAAGCTGTACGGGTAAAAAGTACTTCAATATTTGCACAGGATCCAAGTTTGGGAATTTTTAAGCGCCATAACACGAAGGAGACCAATAATTCTTTTAAATGATATTAAAAGAATAAGAAATTGTGCCAAATTTGCATTCGAGAAAATAGTTTCCAACTTGAACCAACATCTCTAAAAGCTCCTCGATGTTTTTATTTTAATTCAAATTCAAATTTAATAGTGTGTTGATATTCTTCATATATAATGTTTGATTTTAAGTAATGTAATACAATGAGTAATATTTACTGAACATTACCACAAATAGTAGTTAATAGCGTATAAAATACAATTAAAATAATTCAGTTTAAAGGTACTGAGTATCTTGTATCTTAATAATTGTTTACTTGCATATTGGTTTTACTAGATTAGTCATGGCCTACTGCTACAAATAAAGTAAAAAATGAAGTTTTGAGCTTAGTTTTTAGAAAAAGTGCATACTAATATATATTTTTGAAAAGCTTGAATTATTTCCGATTGACGTAAAAAATAATATATACGGTGTTCCGTTTAAAAAAATATATATTTGCTTCATAACTAAAAAATAGTTAGTGTAAGAAAAAATTAAACTGCATCACTGGATTCTACAGAAAAAAATCAATAAGACCATTTATTAAACTTTTTAAGAAAATAAAAGACAACCGAGATACGAGGGTGGTCTCAAAATCGATAGTTTTTGATTTCACCCTGTATCTCAAAAACCAAGAGGGCCATGATAATTTTGTTGACGGCATCTTTAGTTCCACAAAAAAGTAGCACACTTTCGCGAAAACCGCAACCCTCTATCTTCAAAAATACAAATTTTGTATTTGCGTTTTGAAATAATTAAGCCACGCATGGTATTATTACATCACTGTATGGTGGTGGTGATGTGTCTCTGTACAATCTTCAAATTCTCAGATCACAGCATACATTTTAAGATCGTCTACAAACGACAGCGAGATCGCGTTGATTGAATTATTGATGCAAAACAAACCCAGACTAGAGCAAAGGTTTAACTTCTGTGATGGTAGGGAGGGTTGGGTGGAGGCAGACAAATTTTAGTTTTAGGGAAGAATGATAGATGGGCATTTATCTCTCAGGCTACAAAAAGGATATGTAATTTAAGTATGAAAAAATGTATAGCTATAGAGCTATTAAGTATTACAGAATACTTTGAACTTCGTCGGGCAAAAGTGTTCAGTATTATTACTATATAATATAATACATCCAATCCGTTCAGTTTCCCAAAGTTTGCTTAAGGGTCTAGGGTATAGCGCGCGAAATTGAAAATCCAAGATAAGACGTATTTCCGTGTTAGCGAGGAGCCGTGGCCGCCTGTTCCCTTTCTCCAGTGTGTGTGTCTAAAATGAGGGGAGCTACAAAAATCCAAAGGTAAGGTCAAAAGGTCCAAAGGTAAGGTCTAAAGATCACTATAAAAATGAATTTCGCATTTCCAAGCTCCTAACGTTACCTTCAAACTTATAGTAATGATTCAAAAAGCAAATTGAAGAAGAAAGCTTGCGCTTGTGCAACTAGTTAGCCTCTTTTTGATATCGTGTTCGGTTGTTAAATTACAGGCATTTATAGAATGTATGATTTTGCACTGTGAGTTTTTTTGCACATTAAAAAATTTTTTTAAGAAAATCGAAAATAGTTGTCATTAAAGTCTTAACTATCGCCTTCTGAAATATGAAATGTATAGTTTGAAAATAAAATGAGTAGTGCGGGAAATTGTGAGTCCGTGTTTTACATGGCAAATACATACGTATAAAGGTGTCTACCCAGGCCCCTTAACTGCAAACTTATTTCAAATAATTACTTATATCTACGTTACGTTTGCTATCGAACACGTGTTCAGTTATGCTAGGCATATCTGCAGAACAGTAGATGTTGTACTAAACTTATAATCTGGACGTATTATTGCAAGCTTAGAAATCACAAACATGCCAAACTTTGTAACAAAAATATAATCGATACACACGTTGGGTGTGACTGTAAATTCAAATTATGTATACGAATCAACGAATTCGAGTAGGTTAGAAAAAATAACGCCCCTGATTTAACAGGCATGTGTGTGTTGGCAAGGTCCTGTTTTTATTACTTACTGTATTCACAAACACGATGTTATTTTTTACTGAAATCCGCAGGAATTAAATCTTATGGAATTGTTTAAAATAGCCTTTTAACACTTATGCACTGTTAAAACTCAAAGTTGGCTTTACTTTACTTTAACAATAAACCCGAAATGGTCAACCAAGACAAAATTGCTATTTATATTATTCCACTATTCGTGCCGTTAGTTTTAGGGTTATTTACCTGCTAGCTCGTCAAGGGAATACGGGTTTGTCATCCTGTGTTCCACCTGCCCTCATCATCAAGCTGCCAGTAAATCACTATTTTTGGGTACGTGCAGACAAACAAACCCCTTGTTTACTTCTAACCTATCCGAAATCGTTGATACGAATGGTCAATAACCTGTCTATATTTTGAAGAGAGAGAATTACACATTGGCATTTTGACTGACCTGTCAAGAGCATTTGGTTGCATAAACCTTGATAACTTTTGAAAAAACTACACCAGAATGGTTTCAGAGGCATTGTAAATAACATCATACATTCGCATTTATATAACAAAACCCAAAGTATTCATATTCATTCGCTCGCCGACCACGCTACAGGTCGGACGTGTGTGTCGCGTATGTCGTGTACCTATCTGCACTAAATTATTAACATATATTGTACAGTATGTATTTCCTGAGGTCTAAATCAGATAAAGATGCTGATCAGTGTGAAATTGACATCGGTGATATTTTGAACCATGAAGTTATTAAAGGTATGTTTACCAACATCATAAAAACAGCAATGAAAGATGTTTACGATAAGATGACCAAACTTCAAGAAGAAGTAACGATGTTGAAGGAGTCTAATATTGAACTGATTCACTTGCTAACGTCGAGTGGTCAAACAAATTGTAAGGTAAACAATGGAAATAAATTCAATTTTTCCATGGATGCAGATTCAAATCACGACATGCTACCGAAACACAACGATACCAGGGGAATAATGAGCAAAAACGATGGTACTGTTCAGACCGAGGTCTCGCACGGGAAAACGCAGACCTGGCGTTGAAAAAACTAAGGAAAACAAAAATAGCCATAATATACCTTTTTCAACGGATAAGGTGATTAATACACGTAGCAGTAATGGCAATATAATTAATAAACAACAGCAGCCACAAAAGAAAAACACTCGGATTGTTTTTGGGACCGGATGCAAAAAAACTAATTTGACTGCAGTTACTCGGAAGAGCTGGATATATGTTGGACGCATAACACCAGGAACAGGAGTGACAGGGATCAAAAAACACTTAGAAAACATTTTTCCCGATCAAACGTTCGAGATTAATTTACTTCCTCCTTGGAAGAACGGTAGAACCGAAGCCTTTAAAATTCAAATTAACCACTGCATGGAGAGTGAAATATTTAAATCAGAAAATTGGCCGGACGGAACTCTATTAAAAAAATTCAATTTTTTTCGTGACAGTGCCTAAACAAGTGTTTTGTGACTATCATGTTTGTAAAGGCGTAAATCGGAATACATGGTGTAGCAACATAGGTACTGTGAGTATATTTCATATTAATATACAGTGTTTGTCAAATAAGATCGATGAATTGTCACTTTTTCTCGAACAGAATAATTTCTCAGTATTATGTTTTTCCGAACACTGGTTAAATCAAACTAACATTGATTCAATAAATATTCCTAATTATAGTTTGCAATCCTATTTTTGCAGCAAAAACGCTATACATGGTGGTGTTGCCATTTTCAGTCACATCCTTGTTAACGTTAAACCCATTCAGTTGGATATATATTGTACTGAAATACATGCAGAATTTTGTGCCATTGAATTTGCTGTCAATAACAAAAAAACTATTGTTGTTTCAGTTTATAGATCATGCCTTGGTGAGCTTAGCACTTTTTTTGAAAGATTTGACGAGTTACTTAGTTCATTATCTATTAAGTACAAACAAATTATCATTTTGGGTGATTCTAATATCAACTTTAATTGCGATGGCAAAATTCTACAACAATTTAATCATATTCTGAATTCATATGGCATAGCAATAACCATTTTTGAACACACTAGAATAAAAAACTCATCTAGTTGCATTGATAATATACTTACCAACTTGAACGAAGAATTTTACGATTCTAAGGTAATTGAATGTTGCCTTTCTGATCATTTGGGACAATTCATCAATATACAGGTTTCGCAATGTCTGCAGGATAAAAATCCGCGAAAATGGATTCGAAAATTAAATCCATCAGGTCTTAACAAGTTTGTATCACGATTAAATGATAAAAACTGGACTATTTTTGATAACTGTCAGGATGTTAATTTACTAGCGGAAAAATTAGTCAGTAATTATGCCTCACTAATAGAAACATGTTTTCCTTTGCAAAGACAAAATTCTGATAAACAGCCTGTTAAATGGTTTAATGATGACTTACGTCGGATGAAGGATACACTAAGGTCAATAAAAATTATCTACAATGTTACAAAAAATACATCTGACCAACTCGTTTACGAAAAGTATAAGAAAAAGTACAGGGAAGCCACATTAAAAAACTAAGTTATGATAATTACATTACCTGCTCACAAAACAAGTCAAAAGCAAGTTGGAGGCTAGTAAATTATGAACTGAAAAGGAACAGAAAAGACACTCATTCTAGTTTGGATGTTAATTTAGTTAATAGATATTTTAGTACCGTAGCAGCTAATATTTTATCATCACTCCCACCAAATAAGGTTGATACATCTAATTATTTGAATTTTGTAAATAAACCGAATGTTACTTTTTTTCTAAGTCCTGTAACTGAATCTGAGGTTTCTGAGACAATTAATAATTTAAGTTCCTCCGAATGTCCAGATGCTTTTGGTATAAATAGTAGGTTGGTAAGACACTCTTTACATGTATTGATTAAGCCCGTAACTTCACTTATAAATTTATGCTTCGCTGAAGGGATTTTTCCGGATATTTTAAAACTGTCCAAAATTATTCCTTTGCACAAAGGTGGTGATACAAACAGCATAGATAATTATCGTCCAATCTCCATTATATGTATTTTTGCTAAAATTCTGGAAATTTTGCTTAAAAAAAGAATTTGTTCATATTTTGACAAATTCAATCTCTTAAATCACTGTCAGTTTGGTTTTCGTAAAGGAAATTCAACAGTAGACGCTCTTTGTAAAATAATTGGGGATATGGTCCACAACCTTGATCAAGGCAAACATACAGTTCTAAGACTGTTAGATTTAAGTAAGGCCTTTGATTGTGTATCCCACAACATTCTTATCGATAAATTGGAATTTTATGGTATCAGGGGTTCACCTCTTGAACTAATTAAGTCATACTTAACAAACCGTAGACAGTATGTTTTTATGAATGGTGAATCATCAACCCCGATGGTAGCTGAGCATGGTGTTCCTCAAGGCTCCGTGCTAGGGCCATTACTGTTTATCATTTATGTTAATGATATTTTTCCCTACATGTCTCCAGTTGGGACTGTAATGTTTGCTGATGATACAACACTCTATAATTCTGATAAAGATTTTTCTAAACTTAAATTAGACATAGAAACAGCAACAAACAGTGTTGATCAATGGTATAATTCAAATAACCTTAAACTTAACCAAAATAAGTCACAAACATTGATTATTTCTAG
Source organism: Callosobruchus maculatus (assembly GCA_951848785.1). NCBI lineage: Eukaryota > Metazoa > Arthropoda > Insecta > Coleoptera > Chrysomelidae > Callosobruchus > Callosobruchus maculatus. The sequence continues at coordinate 8,616,806 of CATOUR010000026.1, read as the reverse complement.
TAATAAACTATACAGGTCAAGTGATAGTGTTAAACTATTAGGTTTACATATTGACAGTGCATTGAGTTGGTCTTCGCACATTGAATATTTGTGCAAGAAAATATCATCTCAATTATATTTACTTAGTTATGTAACTAACTCGATAATACATAACTATAATACAAGGAATGCAAAATTGTTAAGGCCACCAAGACATCACCTACATATATATGACGGAAAAAAATTCAGTGAATATTAGTCACTATAATCGACTTTCAGAAAACCTAAAAAAATTAAATACTTATCTTTTCTAAAAAAAGCTGATGAGTTTTTTCAAAAGTCACTGTTTTTATACAGTCAAAGACTTTGAATCCTTTGAGAGCAGTAGTATCTGTTGTGATTAGTTTATATGAAATATATTCACAGGTACTTATCAGAATGTTTGTCCAAAATGTAATTTTTGTGTTATGTTTTTTACAATACTATGTATTATTCTATGTTTTATACCCATTAATATTTTAATATTTTATTACTAGCTAGTAATTACATCAATTTACATGACTTGCCATAAACAATGTATTTTTGTAAAATGGTCAAATAAAATCTATCTATCTATCTATCTATCTATCTATCCTTGAATATATTACCGAAGAACTATTTATGAAAAGAGGTGTACCGCAAGGTTCAATTCTTGGTCTCTTACCTTTTATTGTCCCTATAAATGATATAAGTAGTCACTTGCTAAGATTAGACAAAAATTTAAAGACAATCATCTATGCGGATGATACTACTTTTGGCTTTTCTGTTGGGCGAAATGATCAAATTACCAGGAAGTCTTAAGTCGTTCTAAAGGGTGGTTTACATCTAATGGGCTGTATCTTAATAAGCATGAGAGTGTCACCTGTAACTTTTCATTGTGATAAGCCTACATCCTTCAACTTTCTGGGAGTGCACTTTGAGTCTCACCTATACTAGATCACGCCAATAGATTATTTATGTTCTAGTTTATCCAAAATCGTGTCTGATATACGAAAAATCTCACTTCTGGTACACAAAGGGGCAGCATTAACTACCTACTATGGCCTATTTAATTCTATTTTAAACTATGGGATCTTTAGTTATGGCGGTACCTCCAACACCGAGCTCAATAAGGTGTTTTTAGTTCAAAAGACCGCTGTGCGCAGTGTAGTTGGAGCATCAGAACATGATGCTCATTGCAAGATGATTTTCGAAAACTAAGAAATATGATCATTTTTGCCACAACAGTTTCGCGTTTCCAAAGCATGTTATTCCCCTAATTGATAAAAGTCCAACATGTATGTCAATAATTCTAAAGTCTGTGACCGATAATTCTTTCAAGGTCAAAAAGTTAGATCATCCTTAGTTATAGGACTGCAGAACTTTACGCAACATACGTACTGACTAAATCTCTGAACATCAGCATGATGCTACTTTTTGTAATACAAAGGGATCATTAGCTAAATGATCTAGATTTGACACTATATTAGTTTTGTTTTGCACATCCAAACGTTTGAATAAATCCGATATAAAACAACAATGAAAATGCATACAATTATCCTGAATACGCACACATACTGCTCAACGAGGTATTTATATTATATATCTGCCTATCTACGAGCGTATTAGTTTATATATATAGCTGTTCTCACTGATAAACAGGAATTTCGGTTAGGTATTCAAATTTAATGAATCGTGAATTAGTTGGTGCTCATATATTTGTCATTTTGTAGCTGTATAAATATTCAAATTATCTGGATATTAATTGCTTTTATTTTGATTCCAAACTAGAATTAATCGATCAGATCCACATCTAGTTAAACGAAACGCGCTTTCCTGTAAAACAGTGATAGTGAATGAATCATGAAGTAGTGAGTAGGTCAAGTTAATGCCAACAAAATGTTTGCCCTTGATGTTATTGCGCTTGACATAGGAGACCGATTTCCATGCTAACTTGAGATAGCTACATCTTAAAGACTCGTCCACATAAAACCAAAAAAGAACAATATTTGTCATCACGACTTGTTTCTAGAAACAGAGCCGCAACTTCCCGATGAATGTTTATGGTTTCTCAGGTCGCATCGACCGCTATTTCTTCTTGTCGCATGGTTTGCCCACCTAGCGGTAGTCATCAAAGGAAATTGAACAACAAGCGTCGAAAAGCTGTGACCTGCGAGCTAGCTTTTGTCAGAGTCCGAAGAACAGTATTTTCAAGAAAAAGACAAATTTTACATGCAACGATTTTACCTTGGGATCTCCACTATCTCTAGTCGTAGCCAACATTTACATGGAAGTTATGGCTTCGCTATGTGGATGATACGTTCATAATCTAGAACCGTGGAGACAAACTACTGGAAACGTTCTTTTCGCCTCTCAAAAACGCGAAACCATCCATAAAATTCACAAAAGAAAAAGAGAATAACAACAGCCTTCCTTTGTTGTTTTTCGGTAATGAGAACAAATCACCATCATCATAGTCACAACGACTTAACAGACATATTGTGAAATCGTAAACTGCATTATGGTCTCTATGGCTCATCCAGTATGGAAACCTTAGTTCGTTCGAGAACAAATACTCACATAGAAACCAAAGTTTACAGAAAACCAACGCACAGAAGACAGTATCTGCATTATGTATCAAACCACACAGCATCAACGAAGAATACAGTTATTCGGACCCTTGGAGATCGGTCCAAGAATATTTGTAATACACAGCCGGGACTGGATTCTTCCAGTCATATTAATGAAGATCTGTCAAAGAACGCATATCCCAAGAAGCTGGTGGAAGCATCAGTACAAGGGAATGGTACCTACAGAAATATAGGTGCTGAGTAACTGAATATACCTTACGTGAAAGGATCATCAGATGCAGTCAGAAGAATAGGGCAAGAATTATAATTCAAACAAGATTCTTCAGAAGCACCGCTCTCCGAAGTCTACTAACGAAAGCTAAACTTAATAATGAACATTAAGAAACAAAAAGCTGCATCTTTGAAGTGCCACAGGAATACAGGAAAGTATACATTGGAGAAGCAAAAAGACCTTTAGGAGCGAGAACTAAGAAACAGGGACTCCAGATCCAGAGATCAGTGACAGGAAGGTCCGAAATAGTAGATCACACATGGATCGACCACCACAATATTATTTGGAACTACGCTAACACTAGTGCCAGAAACAGCAACAAGAATGTGTATACCAAGCCTTGTGTAGAAATTTGATCAACATGGCAACCCCTCATAAAAAATACCTACAAAAAAGCTAAACTTTGACAGAACAAACTTGGACATAAACGTGAAATGCACTGACCATCGAAGAGCCACGTTAGTGTGAACTAGCGCCGGAACACCAGGGTGACCGGTCAGAATAAGCCAGTGTCATCAAGAATTTTTAAACTACGTGCAACGTATATGCACATTGCCTGAATTTCGATATAATAAATGCAAAAATATGTTTTCGTTGAAATAAAGTATTAAATGGAAATAATTAAAAATTAATGGTATATGCGATAACCATGCTGTTTTGCAAACCAATTCCTCATACTAGACCACTATCTGTGTCCATTATACAATATACAACAAGTACTTGTAGATTATGTCGGTATATGTATAACTATGGGCAATAGTATACTGTATAAAAAGAAGTCCACATGATTTATGGACCACTGGCGTAGTTGAGCAACCTTTTCAGTCACATTTCGACGTGAATAATAAGATTAGAGACGTATGTTCGCGAGAGTTGGTAGATAATGTTTAAGAATATTCTTTGGAATACTACTGCATCAAGTGAATAGGGTTGACGACTGTTTAGATTAGTTATTAATTATTTTAGTCATGGTAGTTAAAACCGTTTCGAGAAATAAGAGGCTATACGAAAATCTGGCAACAGCGCGGTACAAAAAAAAGCCATTGTGACAGTGACGTAAGTGCGTAGTGTTCGTCTTTTAGGTTTGGTTGCTTTGTTGGTTATCAAGCGATAATCTTTGTTGTTGTTGTAACTGGCGAACATTGCCCCCAGGGTCATCCCCTTAAAAATTTTAAACGATAAAAGGTATCGGGTATTTTGCTGCTTTGAAGGTATATCGAAGTCCTTCATTTTGACGTTTCATTTTTTAAATCAGTCGATTCGGTTTCGAGAAAATTGGAAAACACTTTATGTCTTATCTTGTTCAAATAGGAAACAAGAACATACGAAAATATCAACTTTCATTGCAATAAGTGTTCAAAATGTTGGCCAAATAATGATATCGGCGAGGTTCACATTCCTGACGGACAGTTGCAAAAACATGTTGTGGGATACCATGACAGTTTTCGATGATGCGTTGACAAAAGGTCATCCAAACTTGGTTGGAGGTAGACACAATAGACTTTAAATGGCCCAATAGAAAAAAGTCTAATGGTGCGAAAACAGGAGATCTAGCAGGCCATACCATAGACCCCTCTCACCCTATCCCTCTATCTGGAAACACGTCGTCTAGCCATTGTCGAACCGGAAGAACATAGTGAGGAGAAACGCCATCTTGCTGGAAATAGATTTCAGCTTCATAAAGTATAGGGCAGAGCGTCCCTAACTGTGCGTCGCGACGCCCTGGGGCGTCGCGAGGTGATGGGCAAACATTGGCTGTCTGTGTAGATGCGACCAAGCTCTATGAGCGCTGCGCGCATTCGTCTTATGTCAGTTCTGTCTGTTGCTGCGTGTCGTTACTGTCGTCGCTGCAGTGGATATGGTATCAGTGATGATTGAAGAATCGGCAGCTAAAGAAATAAAAAACGTATCGCTCTCAAACAATACGATTAGCCGTCGAATTCATGTGATGTCAGAAGATATTGATGAGCAAATTGTGGGAAAACAACTTTCAACCCTATTTGCTATTCAACTGGATGAGGTCACCTATAGTAATCACGATTCTCAATTTATATTTTATGTGCGGTATATACAAGACAAAAATATGTGTGAGGATTTTTGCAGAAAAATTTGTGAAAGTGATGAAGCTTATTCAAGATCGTAGATTCATACATGGTTGAAAATAATATCAAATGGGAAAGCTGTGTGGGTGTGTGTACGTATGGTGGATGATGGTATGCACTACAAGTTCTCATCAAAAGCAAGGCTTCAAATGCAAAATGGACATATCGCATCATACACAGAGAAGCGTTAGCAGCAAAAATATTACACCTGAATTAAATTCTGTGGTAAAGATAATTACCAAGGTGGTAAACTATATTGAGGCTCGACCTGTGAAAGCAAGATTTTTCCAAGAGCCTTGTGAAAAATTGGGTGCCGCACATACATCTTTAATTTATTATTAGAAATCTCGATTTACACACATATGCAAAGAGAATCCAATAGGTATGCGCAAAATTTTATTAACAAGGAATTTCTAATAAAATTGGCATATATCTGCGACATATCTCAAAAATTAAATGATCTTAATGAGCCCTTGCAGGGAAATAATACGCATATTCTTCAACTGGCAGATTAAATTACTGGATTTCAAAACGAGTTGCTCTTATGGAAGAGAAAATTAGAAGAAGATCAAGTAAACACTGACTGTTTTCCTGCGTTACATGGCATTTTACAAGAAAATTCTACGGAAATCCTTGAACCTTCTTCTATAAAAATAATATTTACAAAGCACTTGTCATGTCATCAGCAACACTTCCGACAGTGAAAGAAGAACAACTGATAGAATTATCCTGTGACTCCAACCTTAAGCTCCAGTACAATAAAGATAAACTGCTTGAATTTTGGATCTCAGTTTCTCAGGAATATCGTACCATCAGCACGGCAGCATTGAGGGTTCTGCTGCCATTTGCGACATCGTACTTGTGCGAAACAGGCTTTTCTGCAGTTGTTATGATTAGGAACAAGTATAGATCGAAAATAAATGTTGAGAAAGAGATGAGTGTTGCAATTTCCACAATTGAGCCTCGATTTGAGAAGCTATGCTCAGAAAAGCAAGCACATCCTTCTCATTAGCATTCTACCTTTTAGTAATCATTTAAAAAAGTGTAATAATAATCAGTATGTCTTAATTTTCATTCTTGTTTTGTTTTGTACATATTTTGTAATAAATGTATTATTCTGGAGTTTTTCTGATAATCTCATACTAGGCTAAAACTAAAACTATTTGTAGTTCCAGTACAGTAGGAAGTTTTGATTATAGAAGGGGGGGCGTCGCAAGAAAAATAACAATTCTGAAGTGCGTCAGAGTGAAAATAAGTTTGCGAAGCCCTGGTATAGGGTTTCCATCCATTCCGATTTTATTTTCAATGCTTTCAGTGATAAGTGGATTGATGTTTTTTCCAACATATCCAAAAATGTGTCAATTTAAATGTCCATATGTAAACAATGGTCCAATCGCTTTCTTTCCTACAATGCCTGGGCCTAACATCTGATCCCCGGTCATTTGCCTCGCGTTTTACTTTGTTATTTTCCGTGTATTCAGTTCTTCAATACAGTTGTTCCTGTGTTCGTGTATGTTTCACTGCATCAACCGCCTAACCCAAGAACCGCTGAGATAAAACAATTTAATAAAAAAAAAGTCGATGCAAGGCTGATAATCCTTACATGAATGATATCATTAATCCCTGTAATCATTTGTTCACACTCACCAATCAGTCATCTTCAGTTAACTCTTGCACTATTTTCATTTTGAATGGATAAAATTTATGGAGTTCAGTAATTGCGTGTATAGAGCCAAATGAAATGTCAGTATCATCCACAATTTGCGTAATACATACCTTATTACGCAAAATTTAGGATTTATGCTAAAATGACCCAAAACTTTAACGTGAGCGGCTTAATCCAAAACTCTCAGTTTTTTATTTGAACAATTTGAACGTCGCCTAGATCATTGTTTGGCCAATCACGGGCAACATTTTAAACATTTACTGCAATAAAAAACGCTATTTTCGTGTGTTTTTGTTTCTTATGTAGGGGATAAAAACGAATTAATGATTAAATGATCATTCTGGGCGTGTTTTTAAAAACATTTAATAAGGTAGTAATTCAATCAATAAACAAATGATCAAAATAAATTAGGTAAGATCACAATTCAATATTTAAACGATAACTTAATTTACCTAATTTAACATCGATAAAAGGTTGGGCCTGTATCAGGAAAAGCGCTCGAGACGACACATCTGTAAATTAAATTAAAAAGATACCTGAGTAACCAATTCATTGAAGAATGATAAATAAAAAGAAATGGGTTAACATATGTTAAATTAAAGAACATGTCGTTATTTTATACTGGCGTGATTGATAAAACAGGCAGAATAAATAAACACACAAATATAAATAGATAACACAGCAAATATATCCTTTAACCACAAACGGATAAAATCATATATACATCTTATGTGGTCATTCAAATTATACAGAACATAAATCAAACATCTCTCGGGTCATGGGTATTAAGGGTCAACTCGCGAAATACCTCGCCAAAAGAATAGATGAAATAATATACTGTATAATTATACAAAAAGCATATAACAAAACTCGAGCAGCACTTGGGTCTTTGGTATTAAGGGTCAACACGCGAAATACCTCTCCAAGAGCTCCAATCACTAGGGCGGAGTATTATCATGATAACTGTGAGGCCAACTCACTAAGATACTAGGGGTCAACTCGCAAAGTATCCACTCCTTTGTACTAGTTCAGCACGAAGGGTCAACTCGCGACGTACTTCGAGATTGTTATCTGTTTTCATATCGCAGACATTCAGTAGTTGAATTATCGAACCATTTGATATAAATGTGTGTATCAAAGTTGTCAATTGTCTAATAACAAGTTTTCAAATGAATTAATGAAATGAATCAATATATCAATAAACAAACAGACAATTAGTAGAATTGGGTACTCTGTGAGATAAACTCACCCAAGCTGTTGCTCAATCACCAACAATTCACAAGAACACTTTATTGTACTAAGTATAACTAGGTACTAAATGAAATAATTTTTGTGATCGACTAGTCTGAAGGGACGGACGTATTTTCGGGCAGGTATCAAGTAAACATTATCCAACTTTGGACTTTATTCTAACGTGACGAACCGCCTAAATTACTGTGACGCTCTTCAAACTGTTTAGAAAATAATATCGGCCAGATATTTAGTTGTTTATCTTACATTCGACTGAAACTCGATCTTCCAAGCATTTTAAGGCATCGTTTTTACGTTGTGCTTTTAACTACACTCTTGGATAATAGTATTTTTGAATTATAAAATTTTGTCATCCTGACAGTTCGGCCATCCTGCAAATATCTCGCCCCGAGATATCTTAGACCTGCATGGCGTCACTATCATCATCAATAACATATAGATCATATTTGGTAAAGCCACCTACACCACTAGCGAACCGCCAATTAGTTTCGCAATTTTCGACTCGCCCTGGTATCGGGACATTGCATTTTAGTTAGACCTAAATCGCTTGGACTATATTTTCGTGGGACCTCCCGCTTCTTATTGAAATTGCTTTTTTTCTGCCTTTGTTGCTCTGCCTGTATTGTCCTAGCTGCTTGCTCTGTCGCGTAACTAGGTTTTCGATGAGAGTCAGTATTGACGAACCTCGTCTTTTCCTGACATAACGGCTCCTTTTTGGGGGCCATACCCAAAGAGAAGTTGACTAGAGGATTTACCGTGTATACCTGTTTGGAATGATTTTTATAACGAACAGGACATTTAGAAGTTCTCTGTTCCTCAGATCTTCTTTCAATGTCGTGATAAGAAAACGTACACCATCATGCGGTTTGATCACTCCACTTGACCATTCGCACTGAGACTTTCTTAGCTGTGATCAAACTACCTTGATCACTGACAAGTACTCCAAGTAGTTGTTTCATTGCCCACACAGACCAATCACGAACCTAGTTTTTGTTGTTTTCGCGCCCTTCAGTGCAACAGATTTCGTAAAGCAATCAATCAATGCCAAAACATATGCATTGCTTTTCTTGCTTTTCGGAAATGGTCCTAGGTTGTATCTTACCATACTAGGTGATAAACATGTACCGTGAAAAAGGGATAAGAGTTTTTGGACTTGGATGCAAGTACCCCTCTTCCCTTCCAGATTGTTTCTTGTTGTACAGTCATGGAAATCAGCAAGATATTAAGCTCTCAAATACTTTCTCATTCGACTATACTAATAATGTTCGGTCAATCGACACCACACTATTTTATGCATTGCAAAGTCATCTAAGTCATAATTTGTAGCTTTCACTAACTTGATGACTCATTCCACGAGATTCTTTGAACCGTGATCCGATAGACTCGACCATCAATCACTCAAGGCATAGTTTTTTATAAACTTGCTTTTCCTCGTCTGACAATAGTGCTCTGGATAAGACCTCACGAATTGTTTTAATCTTTTCAACTGTGAGTTGTTGTCCAGATAATACCCAATCCATTTGTTGAATCCCAGGCACAGCCTGTGGTTCCGAAAACTAGTCGGTCCCATTGACTGGGTTCACGCAATCTACAATTCTACATGTGCCATCCAAACACTAGGTCTGTATTTTACTTCAAAAGTAAACTCTTGTTGCAACTACTACCTTACAATTCTTGATATTGTTTGCTTGTTTACACTGATAACTTTCAAATCATTACAACCAGCTACGACAGTAACGTTGAGTTAGAGCAATACCACCATAGTTTCTAACTCATAAAAGTGGTATTTTTGTTAACCATTGAACATTTTTGTCTACGACAGTACGCCACTGTGTGTAGACGCTTTTCTGGTCGAACTTGCATCAATATAGCACCCAACCCTAGCATGCTAGCATCACTGCGTAATTCAGTCACTGCAGTTAGAGTACATAGCAACAAAATCAGATTTTCCAAGTTGCAATATTGCAACCTCCCAATAGCGTTCACTGCTTGCTCATCTCCAAGATACACTCAAAGAGATTTGTAACAGGTTTAGCATTTAAAGCATAATCCTTCACAAAGTGCTGGAACTAAACCATCAAACCTTAGACCTCCTCCTTACCAGGTTCGGCCTTCCATTGTTCCATTCAAAGTTCAAGGAATGCGACTAACCTCAACCGATAAGCCCATTTCTTGAGATTGAAGATGAGACATTTACCTCTAAATATTGCTAACAGCCTATGGTTCAAACGAAACACTGCATAGAAATCTAGATGTGTCTAACTTGACTTCATTTTCTGGGTTATAAAATCTAACAGACTTGTGATTTGAAACCATTATCCAAGACATAAGATCCAAAGGATCGCTCTAACAGCCAACGATACTGAATCCCCCATAGTCAAAGCCGGGAGATGTTCGGTAACAGATTGTTCAATAAGTCAAGGCATATTGCGAACACAGTTCAAAAGCATAAGTGCCTTTACACTCGCTTGTTCACTATCGACACCTATGTTGAAATGACAGGACCCCAATGACTTGTATCAGCATTGCTATACCCCCTCAGAGCGGCCGCCTCTGAAGAGCAATAAACAATGTCTAATCTTTTCACCTCATTTAAAGTGATAGTCTTGTAGGTGCTGACAAAATCCACACAGCGTGTAGTGTAACTATTCAGCCAGAAGGATTCATAAAAGTACCATCGGAGCCAGGTCATTCCCTCGGCAGAACTATGTGTAAATGGTGTTTATAAACCACACCGAAATACAGGGTTTTTACATTCCAAAAGTGACCATACGTATCGCAATAATTGATACAGCTTGGATGTTCAGGCACATCTGTTTCTACTCGACTTTTACTAAGAAAACTACCTGCATCCCTTGATGCAAATTTGACGCTGTAGGTTTATTAACCCGGCAAGTGGTTTTCTGTTTTCGATGTTTTAAACATCGTAGACAGTTTGCTTCAGGTATACTGTAATCACTTGATTTTATTATTTCCACAACCAGTACCCGAAGAATGAAACAGTACCACTTTCTCATAGAAATATCGAGAATTTTGACTTATCACACTTTCAAAGTAAACCTTAGCGTCGGCAGCCGTTTTACTAAAAGGCTCTTAACCTTTCCAATTTAAAAAAAGTAACTCACTAGATCGTGATATCTTCAGACTAACCGTTAGGTGTTACGAATTTTATTAATCTTATGACACTGCTTAGCAGAAACCTCATCTTGGAGTTCTGGTTTAAAGCCAGAGATAGCATCACCCTTTGGCGTTTTAGGTAGCTTCGACGCAACCTTAATCAAATGTTCTTTTGCACAAGCTAATATGTTGCACGCGTTAGTATTATCTAAAAGCAACTAGCAAGATTCGAAGCAATCCGACGTTTAACAAACAATGCCCACAGAGTGGAGTAGATGAAACCTTGTCCTTCTATTAGTGTTCAGAATATTAGTTTGTGAAGATATAGCGATGTCAGATCTCGGAGACTGTAGTAGGACACATAACTATTATCGGATCTCAAAATATATGTGGCAGAACACACAAGTGTCAGATCTCGGAATATTTGATGGAATACAGAGATATTAGAACTTAGACTATGTGGCAGACACACAGGTTTCAAGTCCAGAAATGAATTATGGCTCCTTCAGACCACCCAAAAAAATTTGTTTTAAATCGTTCACTTTAGAAGTCCAATCAGTGATCTTCTGGATCAAAGAGTGGTATATCCCATGTCTCCACGATTAACAGAGACGCTGGGTTTTTCGTGCTGAACATTGACTCTACGAGGGTGGTTATTAAAGCCGTTAAATGACCGATACTTCAATCGGTGTCTGATTTTACGAAGAACTATTTTGAGAACTATTTGATTCAAACTCTAATGCCAGCTGTCGTTTACGTCCGCACAAAGCACTCATCACGTACGGTTTTCCACTTAGAAAATGAAAAGAATACTTAGAATTGGTTTGATTAAATGTGTCATCTCGATCGGCAGGCAAAATTTAAATTGAGTTTGTTTAAAAATTTTGAAAGTATATGTACATATTAATGTTTTTTTTCTGGTAATCCCACTTCTGAAAAATTGTAGGAGATAAAAACGAATTAATGATTAAATGATCATTCTGGGCGTGTTTTTAAAAACATTTAATAAGGTAGTAATTCAATCAATAAACAAATGATCAAAATAAATTAGGTAAGATCACAATTCAATATTTAAACGATAACTTAATTTACCTAATTTAACATCGATAAAAGGTTGGGCCTGTATCAGGAAAAGCGCTCGAGACGACACATCTGTAAATTAAATTAAAAAGATACCTGAGTAACCAATTCATTGAAGAATGATAAATAAAAAGAAATGGGTTAACATATGTTAAATTAAAGAACATGTCGTTATTTTATACTGGCGTGATTGATAAAACAGGCAGAATAAATAAACACACAAATATAAATAGATAACACAGCAAATATATCCTTTAACCACAAACGGATAAAATCATATATACATCTTATGTGGTCATTCAAATTATACAGAACATAAATCAAACATCTCTCGGGTCATGGGTATTAAGGGTCAACTCGCGAAATACCTCGCCAAAAGAATAGATGAAATAATATACTGTATAATTATACAAAAAGCATATAACAAAACTCGAGCAGCACTTGGGTCTTTGGTATTAAGGGTCAACACGCGAAATACCTCTCCAAGAGCTCCAATCACTAGGGCGGAGTATTATCATGATAACTGTGAGGCCAACTCACTAAGATACTAGGGGTCAACTCGCAAAGTATCCACTCCTTTGTACTAGTTCAGCACGAAGGGTCAACTCGCGACGTACTTCGAGATTGTTATCTGTTTTCATATCGCAGACATTCAGTAGTTGAATTATCGAACCATTTGATATAAATGTGTGTATCAAAGTTGTCAATTGTCTAATAACAAGTTTTCAAATGAATTAATGAAATGAATCAATATATCAATAAACAAACAGACAATTAGTAGAATTGGGTACTCTGTGAGATAAACTCACCCAAGCTGTTGCTCAATCACCAACAATTCACAAGAACACTTTATTGTACGAAGTATAACTAGGTACTAAATGAAATAATTTTTGTGATCGACTAGTCTGAAGGGACGGACGTATTTTCGGGCAGGTATCAAGTAAACATTATCCAACTTTGGACTTTATTCTAACGTGACGAACCGCCTAAATTACTGTGACGCTCTTCAAACTGTTTAGAAAATAATATCGGCCAGATATTTAGTTGTTTATCTTACATTCGACTGAAACTCGATCTTCCAAGCATTTTAAGGCATCGTTTTTACGTTGTGCTTTTAACTACACTCTTGGATAATAGTATTTTTGAATTATAAAATTTTGTCATCCTGACACTTATCTGAAAAAATTAAGATACATAAAGTTTTTCTCATTTTCTCGGGTGGCAGATGGTACAAGGTCATATAGTAATTTTTGGTTAGAAGGTTGCCCCTTAACAAATCCTTTCAACGTGTCACGGCGTTTTTTCTTCTTATCAGTGGTTTTAGTTCAATCCGTGGTGAGAAGCTTTCAAATGAAAAATAATTTATTAATGATTGCAAGGCTAATAACATAGTTTGCAACTTTTCTAAAGTCTCGAATACATTTCTTAAAAGAATAGTACTCATTTGACACTAGCGTACCAAACGAGATAGGTTCTTCTTATTCCACTCCTCTTCCAGCAATTGATGAAAAAAATTGAGTAGATACTTTCCTTAATGGCTGTTTTCCGTCGTTCATTGTACTATTGTGCTGAACAAGTTACAAGCAAAACAAGACCTGATCGCGTAGAGCATTCAACTCAAGACAATGCAGAAGTAGTAAGAGAGTAAGAGAGAACAATATACAATAAAATCTGGAATCGTCAGCGAATCCACTTTGTTTTGAGTCGGTTAACTCAAGCACAAACAAGGCATCGGAATGCCTGGAGTGCAGAAAAAGCCTTTGACATGCCAATAGAAATATAGCGAGTAGGTCTGGCTGGATAAAATCAATGAGATCGGCAAGTATACGTAAACAATTCGCTATTGAAAGGGAAAACGTGTTATTTATGATAGCTTATAGAAAAAACATTTACTCAACATATAGGTCGCGCTAAACGCTCAAGGGTTATCCGCTTTTGTCCTCTTTTCCGTAAAGGTTTGGTACGGTTTTTGCTATTGTCATAATAGCAATACAGCTCCAGTCCTCGTTATAAAGTTTACGTAAATATAAGTTACATTTTAGAACCTACATATGAGTAGTGGTATAATTTTTTCATATTGCTTTCGATCGATGGAGTATAAGAAAAGTGAGGCTTAAGCCGTAGGCGACCTTTTGAGGAGGGAGGGCCAGATTGGTACACAGGCGGCTCACTTACTTACACTTACTTAAATAAATTTAAGAAAAAACCAAACGTGGTTGCCTATTAGATCTTTAACCTCATAAAATGTACAATAAATACCGTTCAAACTTAATTCTAACCATCTCATTTAATAATACAAATGGATAATGAGGAAGTAGTCCCTATCATTCAGGTTGGTAATAAGTTTTATTCGGTAGCGTATTTAAAAATGATGACTCTACTTTTATTACATAATGCCATTTTTCTTGAGTTATTAGATATACCTGATCTCTAGTGCGATTCAAAACTCACTTTGTGAACAAATATTATAAAATGGGCTGTACTATAATGTAATGAACGTGGTGCTTCTAGTAAAACAAAAAACTTTTTTGAAAAGAGCTTTTATTTAAAAGGTTCTAAAAAAAGAAAATAAAATGTTCCTTGAACGTGTTAACTATCAACTTATAGCCTCATTATACACAATTTATATGATCATAAAAGCTTGTCGCTAGGTTTACGTAACTACCTATAAGAATTCAGTTAAACTGAAATTTTAAGTTAGTCAATTGAATAGGTTCTAGTTAATTTACACAAGTAAATCGCGCGACAAGCTTTTATGATCATATAAATTGTGTATCATGAGGCTATAAGTTGATAGTTAACACTTTAAAGGAACATTTTACTTTCTTTTTTTAGAACATTATAATATAAATATTTTTTCAAAATAGTTGTTTGTTTTAATTTATTTTTTACCTTTTCGTTATTAACTTGCATTTATGTATATCAAAAAATGTTTTCATTTATTCTCGGCAAGCCCTTTTATTTGATACCCATATTGGAGAAGTGCATTAAAAATAACTATTTCACCATCTTGGATGGTCCGCCGTAGTTGATTTAGAATGACGTCACATTATTTTTCGAGGCGCCCTCAACCCTCTCAACAAGCCCTTTCATTGGATACTCATATTTTAGAAGTGCATTAAAAATAGCTATTCCGTTATCTTGGATTGTCCGCCATATTTGATTTAGAATGACGTCACATTATTTTTCGAGTCACTCTCAACAAGCCCTTTCACTATACAGACTCTCTTCTGTCTGGTCGTAAACAAGGTTCATGCAGTGATAAAACAACTCACCGACTTTGATTAGTATACTTTTCCCAAACTCTTACAACAAAGCACATCGTATTATATCTAAAAATACATATTATTTGCCATCATTTGAACGACAGTTTCTAATTTAGAATTTGCGCTATCCTGATATCCACTCATTTTTGTAGATTTTCTTTTATCAGACATCATGAAAACCTTAAACTAAACTGAAAATACAGACCTACTCTAAACATAACCTTAAAACTGTGTTGGTGATAAGAGTCCACTAACAACACGAGTGTATCCCTATTACTTTCCTAAAGTCAGTCCAGCACCCCAAATATTCCTTTACAACTTATTATTGGAAAATCCTTACCGCGGATCTTCTTTACCCCTTACGTCCCGTCACAGTCATTACTACCGGCTGTCCGGTCCATCCTTCCTGGTTGCTTGGTGCACCAGCGGTTCGTTAGCTACCCCCTAACCTCATGTCAATGTCGAAACCGTCGTCGATACAATCTGGTGATGACCACTGCGTAGGTTGTATATAAAGGAACTCGTACAATTCGATCCAGAGTTTCCTGTGACTGCTGCCAGATTCTTGCTCACACCGCAAGCCTCTAGTTGAGCGCCAAATACAAAAACTCTCTTTTCTCAGGTCGTCAGGTTCATGCAGTGATGAAACAACTCGCCGGCTTTGAATAGTATATTTTCCCCAAACTCTCACAACAAAATTCATCGTTTGACTAAAAATGACATCAGTCAGTGGATCTATTGTCAGTGATGACATTCCTCTCATTAGATTGTCATTCCTCTTATCATCTACTGGGCGTTCTCATACCAATATGGATACCCATATTGTAGAAATGCATTAAATAGCTATTCCAGTATTGGATTTAGAACGACGAAATGCAGCTTATCGTGCATTGTCATCCAAACCAAACGTGTATACAAAATTTCAGCTCAATCGGTTAAAGATATTTGCTTCAAAATTGAGTTGCAAGATTCCACCCGAACAAGCGTACATACATTGAAAGTTAAATAAAAGCTTTTAAAAACTGCATATCCTATAGCAAAAGGTGTCAGAGTTTTCGATTGATTTACACCTCCAGACTCCGACCTGCACTCCAATAGTTTCAAATCGGTAGTTATAACGAAAATTGAAAAGCAACCAGAGACGGGAAATCATATTTCACTTCTCTGGTTCAGTTGGCACAGACACAAATAAAATGTTGACATATCGATAATACTTTGTTTCCCAGTGCGCATACAAACGAGATCACATAATGATGGCTGCATCAAGTTGAAATATACAGGGTGTCTGGCGGAGGGTTAGCCAAGCTTCGTCGGCGTATTTTGTTATTAGACGTCCCTGATTTTTTGATCTCATTGCTTTTGTAAGTACATGTACAACACCTTCTCCTACTCGTATCTCGGAAGATCGGGTCCCATTTCATGGCCCTCACGATCCCCTGACTTGTCAGCATTCGATTTCCATGTATGCGGACGTGCGAAGGAACTTGTGTACAAGTAGAAATTAACGACATGGAGCACTTGGTTTGAAGAATTGATGCTTCTTTTGAGACAATGACAGAGAACCAACACGGTCAAAATCCAACGACGATGTAAAAAGAACAGAGAACTAATTTTATAAATTTGTAATTACTAAAATTAAAAATAACTTCTCGTATTGCCGTACTTATCCTAATTTAAATTTTGTGAGTTACTTGAGCCTGGTGATGCACGTCTCATATTATTGTAAAGAGTAATACGTAGAGAAGTTTTTAAAGGCACTTGCAATTTTAACGCATTTTTATTTTATTTTTATGCACCAAGTTAAAATTAACCTTTTTGATGCAATTGATAGCAATGTCAGTTTTAGAACTACCTATTTCGGTGTTATTTATGACTACTTATCACTTCAGTTGAAAAGTGATGCTCTACAGTTCAATAACTCACAAAAACTGAGTTTAAGAAAGAAATACCAAAGTGAAAATCTCCATCTCTATAAATTCTTGAAAATGTTACAAAAGCAATGATATAAAAAATCAGGGATGTTTAGGGCACAAGTTGATTAACAAAATATCATCGACATTAGCTTATCTATACGTCCACGAAGTTTAGCTGACCTTCTACCCAGTGGCGGTTGGTGAGATAGTGCCACAGTGCCATGGCACTACCTTAATTTTCGACAAAAACATATTTATCTATCAACTAAACTTTTTTTATTCTACGTTAGTTTTCAACGACCTTTTCTGTTTTATATGAAATGGCAATAGCGGTTCAGCGCATAAATGCTTGCACCAGGCAACACGTGGCATCGTCGCATCTCACGCGATGAGAGCAGAGGACGCGACGAAACGGCGAGTTGGCAACAGCCTACCGTGCCGTTTCTTCTAAGGCACCAACAGAGTAAGAGAAGTCTTACGACAGACGCTTACGAGTGACAGAGAGAACGCTATGCTGGACGTTTGGATAGATTTTAAATACGAAAATCCGAAGCAGATCGTGCCAGGCGCGTTACCCATATTTCCATTCATGGTTCACTATTTTTGTTTTGTTTCAGCAGTTTCGATTTGTTTATGTTTGATGCTGATGTCGGCTTTTCTCGTCAAAGGTTTGAAATTTAGATCTTATTACCTAGTTTGAGTGAGTTGTGCGCTGTTTTCGAATCGGCATCTCTTTTGTGTTTAATTAAAACATATCATTAGGACGAAAATAAATAAAATTGGCGCATTAATAATCTCATTTAGTAATCGTCCGCTGGAAGAAAAATTGAAAATCTTATTGGTAGTGGACAGAAATCGCGTTGTCGTAAATTTAATAAGACTATTTATGATGAAAACAATTGGATAAGCGCCTGCGAGGAAGTTAACAAACTTTTGTTTTGTGGGTGTTCTCTTTGGAGGCAGCGACACTTGGGCGAAAAAAGGCACGGATGATTTTATTCATATATGGGAGAAAATGAAATCCCATGAAAAACCTAAAGTGCATATGAATAATGTTTTCAGTTAATCGATGCTTGGTAAGTCGAACATAAAGACTCAGTTAAATTCGGCTTATCGGCTAGTTATAAGTACTTTTTTCAATTTTATATCGGTTTGAAATGTTGGCTGTCATTCTGGCACTACCTCTCTAAGTTGGCACGAGCCGCCACTGCTTCTACCAAACACCCGGTATTCCGTCTATCAAAATGTGAACTTTTACTTATCAGCAAATTCTTTGGTATTTATTGCTGTTGTGATCTTGTGGTCATATTGGATGTATAACAGATTTTCTTTTCTATGCATAAAGAAGTTCGAAATACATAAATGAAACATGGTGGGTAATATCTTATTACCCAGTTTTAGACACACTTCAGGAGTATGTTGGAGAAATAATGGACCTAGGGACTAGTACTATATACAGGGTGAGTCAAGCTCAACGCCTCGGACTCTTGTTACTCAACGATACTTCTCACACCGATAGGTGAGGGGAGTATTCTGATCGCGAAAATTTTCGATTCTGAGATAATATACTTTTTGGGCATTTTATGGCATCTACATAACGAAAATCCATGTCACTTATTTCCGTCGGTCTGTCTGTTGGTCTGCCTTCAGTCTGTCGGTCTGTTGGCGTTTTTCTACCCTCGTAATCTCAGTAACCGCTGTATGGATTGTAATGAAATTTGGGTAGTGACATGCAGTGGTGTCGTAGTAAGTATTTTTTGGAAATTGGTGCATGGGTGCCGGAGCAATTAGCAAAAAACAAAAAATTTCAAATACTCCTCAAACATCGTTTTTGGCATTTTAGGGGTTCCCAACCATTTTCTACATTTTTTGGAAGGGGGTGAAATTGGGGTGGTTTGGGAGGTGGGAGGTTGTAAAACTGAAAAATTAGTTTTAATCATATTAGGTTGTTTACCGACCTGTGAAAGAAATACGAAGCGGCATAATGTTTTAGGACAACCCGAACATTGCATTACGAGTGTTATATATGTTACATACATACGAGTATTGCTTTAGATCTTTCTGTATTGTGTAACGTGGAAACTATCAAATTGTTTTTGGTGCAATTTGGACAGTATTATTACCGTGGCGAGGAGGGAAAACGCGGAAGGCTTTCAGAAATCGTGTCAGTGGCGGCGGAACGATAATAAAAAAACTAAAAGCAAAGAACAGCTCAAATTTCTTTTTTAGGTGGTTTGGAAGTTCCTGATTGTTCTCCACTTTTTATTTCCAACACCGATAGGGGATAGGGTAGTATTGTATTTGCGAAAATTTTCGATTCTGAGATACTACGCGTTTTATGATATCTACATAACAAAAACTACAAGTCAGTCATTTCCGTCGATGTGTTGGTCTATTGGCATCTTCCTAGCCGCGTAATCTCAGTAACCGATGTTTGAATTTTTATGAAATTTGGGTGGCGATATGCTGTGGGGTCGTGGTAGGTTTTGGAAATCGGTGCATTGGCGGCGAAGAAATTGGTAAAAACAAAAATTATCAGAACTCCTCCAAACTTCGTCGTCAGGCATTTTAGAGATTCCTGATGCTGAAAAATTTTAAAATAGCTTAAAACTCGTTTGTAGACGTCTTAAAATCTGTTATCACTGTCTACTTTTTTTACGAGAATGGCGTAAGGATAGAAGAACTCAAAATTTTTTGTTAGCACTGATAATGTATGGGAAGTACTGAGTCAACACACTTAAAGCCAGGAAATCCAGAACGCTATGGCTTCTGAATAAAAGCAGAAAGACACTATACCTTCTTGTGGGGGTTCTAGCTGGCCATTACTGGCTGAACAGACATATTTTACTCATCTGGGCAGATGTGCTGTGTATCGTCTTAGGGTTTGGATGTTGGGCACGGCGAAGTTCGGAGTATCTTCAACGAGATGATCGGACATACTGATTCTCGTCAAGAGGTCTGGTAGGTTCGGCAAGGAGCTTTCTGGAATGTATGATTTTAGTGTTTCTGTGTTGATTCAGAGTTGGCAAAAAGGGCCAAAGATGGTCTACTTTCCTGGATTGGCCTCCCCATCACTTACTACTACTACCTACTTGGAAAATACCTATGTGGTTGTGTGTGTCAAGTCGTATTACATTTTAAAAATAATGGCTTAAGTCTAGCAAAAGCGTAACGTATCTGTGTTTTTCAAATACTATTGCATGCCCGGATTTCTTCGTCAATTCTAGTGCGGCTTTATGTATATCACATATGGGTTTAAAACAAGATGTATATCGGAAAAAAATTGAATATGGCAGCGATTATAAAACTTAGAAGGGTGTGACTTTGCCATATGACTAAACATTAAATGCATCGGATTAGGTACGACTGTCAAATTAGAATTGTTTTGTACTTGGAGGAATCGGTTGACTAATTAATGAAACTCCAACCTGACATAAGAGACAGAGTTCGGCATTTAAAAAAAAACATAACTTTGATATGTCACGCTTTTATTAGACACTCTGGATAAAAGTTATTATTTGTCATAATGTAGTACAGCTTGACCTACATACACTGGCATAGTTATTTTTCTGAAGAGGGATATGGGTTCATCGCAAGAGTCTGAGGCGTTGAACTTGACTCACCCTGTATAGGATTATGTATATAGTCGGACCCGAAGCCATATGATTTCAGTAAGCATTTTTCGAAGGTACCTTAGAACAATCCTACATCAAACTCAAGGTACCTACTTTGAACTCGGATATATCAAACTATTTTTTTTAGTGAAGCTATTTCTCTGCGTTTTCATTTTTATTCTAATTGAAAAATATTCGTATTTAGTCATGAATTAATCCGAATTTCCAATCTATTTATGTGGCAAAATCCAATAGTAATCGAGTTTAATCATTGGTTAATTGGTAGCCAAATAGTTTAATTTAATTTTTTCTCTATGTGGATGTTTTAACAATATAACAAATATTTTTTTACTATAACATTAAGGGTATAGAACGGGATACAGCCTGGCAGCTCCACCTTATTTCTTTTGGAGGCGATAATATAATATGCTTCCTACTTTGGCGTGTACGAATTTATTTTCAGTTAAAAGCAAAAATACTTTGAGGTAATTCTATCTTGAGAGGTAAAATTAAAACTGCTCGACGACTAGGCACAGCCAATAATCGTCGGAGCTGCCTTCAGCTAGTCGTGAAACATTTACCGCAGGAAGATTTATAGGGTTAGCTCACATACTTGTGTAAACTTTCCAAGAATTATGACCCAGAGAAGCGCGTTTAAACTTAATCAAAGCCTCTGTCTGCCTTAAAACTTTGTTAATTTGAGAATTAATTTTTGCTGCAGCGAAGGAGGCAATCAATGACTCTTTCAGATAATTCTCTGTTAACTAATTTAACGTTCGCTGTGCAAACTTCCCTTCTGGCGAAGCAAAAACGTCTATTGTTCTATCTTTATATACCTTATATAGACAGTTATAGGTTTAGAATGAGTGCGCCGATAGTCGACCCTCTACCGCGCGTCTTTTATGGGAGGTGGCTCCAAATTAATATTTTTTCCGATGGGTCCGTCTCCCTAAGCAGGTTAGCAAGCTTTTATAGAGCAGATCGTCTTACCGAGTACTTTATCGCATAACTGATGAAGAGTGACTACATAGTATGTGGGGAGTGTTAACAGAGGTAATTATCGCCCCCCCCCCCCAGATCTTTGACCAAAAATGTATTTCATCGATTTTCGAATTCCATAACATAACTGGAACTAATACATTGATTAATGTATTATTCTTGTTTCACATAATGTAATAAATATCGTTACTTATTGATATTCAGGTCAAAATGCCCAAGCTATCTGATTGTTTAGTGTTTATGATCATTTAGTTGTTTGTGCTGTGCTAATAAAATGTTTATGCTGATATGTGGTGTGGTGTGGAAAAGAAAATGGAAATTTAATCTTGCGTTGGCTATTTTAGAATTTCGTCCTACATTTTAAAACAGATACCATTTAAAAGTTCCGTAATAATGCGTAATAAGTGTTGTGATGTCAAATACTGCTCTGTAACTACTAAGTCACGATAGATTTGGATAAATATTATACGAATATTCCGTAATGACAGTTCTTGGAAACGAGACCTAGCGTGTTTAATTGCTTGGCTTATGCCAAAGTTATTGCCATTTCAATAAAAACTTGTTTGACGTTCCCCCACCACTACTTCTTACAAGATGTATAAAAAACAAAAAAAATCTATAACTGTGTTATGATGGTAATATTTATAATTTGCTTTTTTTTAGAAAACGCTTTCTGATTTATCGTAACAGTTACGCCCCCTAGCGGCTACTTGCGGAACTCGGAAATAATTTCCAGGGATTTCTCTTAGCCGATTCACCTAATATTTTTTGCTGGAAGTTATATGATTAACGGTTACCGAGATACTGCCGACGTGTATTCTTAGTAGACCTCCCGGTGCTTGTCGGATATACAATAACTTTGGAGTAGTATTCTAATTCACTTCTAGGAGTCTCAAAGACAAAATTTAAGCAAAAAAGGCTACTGTTTGAAGACTTGCATTGGACGCTGCATCACGAAAGTTGAAGAGCTCTGAGCGGAAATTATAATTCTCCTCACCTACTCTATCGACCTTACTCCATGCGACTTTGTTTCATGAAGTCAAAAGGAATTGACAGGTCGAAAATTGAGTCGGATTAAGACCTCAACAGCGCTATGATGGTTATGCTAAATAAACTGTCAAAAAGCTTTAAAACACTACTATCCTACCCTCGGTAAAAGGGTAGGAAAGAATTCACTTGAGTAAATTCAAACGGCGCTCTCACTGTGGCATTTGTTGGTGTACAAATTTAATTTTTTATTACATTGACGCCACCGGATTTTTCCCGGAGTAGCAATCAACAAATTTAACATTTATTCTTAAAAAAGGAAAAAAAAGTTGTTGACCACGGTGAGATTCGGACCCACGCCTCTTCGGACTGGTGCCTAGCGTCTTAACCGTTCGGCCACGCTGCCTGTGCTTCAGGAATATAATACGTAGTCAGTTACCTGCCGTGATTTAATTCAATTTTTTTAACCGGAAGCGATATTGACAAAACCGGATTTTTCCCGCACTGGTAATCAACAAATTTAACATTCAATCTTAAAAAAAAAGAAAACATGAAGTCAAGATGATTGACTCAGTACTTCCCACACAGTACAGTGATACCAGTTTATTATTTTCCCATAGCATGAAGCTTTAGTCTGAGATCCCTTGGAACCAAATAATCGCCAGCACCCCCCCCCCCCCCGCCCTCCTAAAATTGTCTTATGTCGCTAGGCCTTTCCTTCACAGGTCAATGACAACCTATTATCAATACTACAAACATTCCAGTTTTACAACGCCCCACCCCCTAACCACCCCAATTTCACCCCCACCCAAAACAAAGGTAGTTAGTTTCCGTAATAGGCTAGGCAATGTTCTGATGAACATAAAAAGGTGATTTATGTCGCTAGGTGTTCCTTCACAGGTTAGTGGCCTATTACGAAAACAAGAAATTTTTCAGTTTTTCAATCCCCCACCCCCAAACCACCCCAATTTCACCCCCACCCAAGGAAACGCATAAAATGATCAGGAACCTCTAAAACGCTCAAAAGTGAAGTTTGAGCTGTTTTTATATTTTTAGGTTTTTATTATTTCTGCGCCGAAACTGGCACGATTTATAAAAAACCATACGCGTTTTCCATCCTTGCTACGGTAGTAATACCATGTCAAAATTTCGTTAAAATCCATTCAACAGTTTCCTCGTAACGCAATATAGAACGACCTAAACCAGTACTCTCATATGTTTACACCAGAAAAAATCCTTTGGTTCCTGTAATAGGCAAGGAAATGTTCAGATGGACCTCAAAAAGTTATTTATGTTGCTAGGTCTTCTTTCATAGGTCAGTGGACAGTCTATTATGAAAGCAACAATTTTTTCAATTTTACAACCCCCCACGCCCCAACCACGCCAATTTCATCCCCACCCAAAAAAAGTAGAAAATGATCAGGAACCCCTAAAACGCCTAAAAACGAAGTTTAAGCAATATTTAATTTCTTTTTGTTTTTTGCTAATTACTCCGCCGCCCATGCACCGATTTTAAAAATTATAGGAACATTACCTACCACGACCTCACAGCATATCGCTGACCAAATTTCATCACAATCCATGCAGCGGTTGCTGAGATTACGAGGCTAGAAGAAAGCGACAGACAGACAGACAGACCGACGGAAATGAGTAACGTGGATTTTCGTTATGCAGACATCAAAAAACGCTCAAAAAGCGTATTATACCAAAATCGAATATCTTCACGATCACAATACTCCCCTCACCTATCTGTGTGGGAAGTAAAAAGTTGTTCACGGCCTTAACCGCTTGGCCACGTTGGCTGTTGTTCAAGAATATCAATCCACTGTACATAATCCGTCGTCACTTACCTGTCGTAATGTAATCCAATTTTTTGAACCAAAAGCGATATTGACAAAACCGCATTTTTTCCGGACTAGTTTTTTCATGCTGATTCCGAATCTGTACTTAGTTTTTCTCTAGCACCTGTAGTTTTGGCTATCTTTTGTATACGGACAAAGGGACGGACGGACGGACGGACAGACAGTGGCTCTGCATAAGCTCTCTTCAGTGACTTCAGTGAGTCAGTGAGAGCTAAAAAGGTACCTACTGTTGAGATTTCGTTGCGATTCAGGCTCTCTGCTTTGCTGGAGAATTGCTTCAATTTATAACAGTAGTATTAAAGACTGAAAAAAATGTACAGCACTAAATAAAGAAAAAACACTTAGATTATCTTAAGTTACACTAGGTTTCTTACAACACACGAGGGCCCTGAACTGCTAAATTCACAGTATAACTGTATTTATCATTGTATATAGGGACCTTTACTTTCTTGCTTTCTATTTCTCTAAAAGTTTAAAGGGCACAGTCTGCAAAAACCCACTAAATCAACTGTTTGCTAGGATTCCTTATGATTTGTCGACTCAAGTACTTTATTTCAAAGCTCAAGATATAAAAAAGAACTTGTCGGCCAATTCAAGGTACTTAATCTTTTACCGGGCTCACAGACATCTATCTTGTTCACAATAGATAGGTACGCTTTAACCCGATTTGAGGAGATGTCTTGATATATCTGTTATTATCTCAGACAACAACATGATGCTGTGTAGACCGGCTAAAAGTTCAAATAAATCTTTACCCGAGCATTTCCAACAGTTATCCTCTCTTTGATTCCACTTTATCTCGACATTCGTTTTATTATTTTATTATACCGTGAAGGTACGTACTGGGTACATGGAATCTTGGATTGCTGAAAATCAAATTCTAAGGTAGCAGCAATCATTTCAATCATGACTAGGAACTATGAGATCCGGGGGAGCGGGCTTCTGTCTGGAGGGTAAAGAAGTGCGGCGGAGCTTCGCTCTGGGAATCTGCACGACTGTCTTCCAGGCGGAAGTGTATGCGATATTGATGGCGGCATACTCGACGGAAGTCGAAAAGTGTTCTGAGCAGAGCATATATATATATGCTCTGACAGCCAATCAGCTCTGAAAGCGGTGGCAGCTTCGAGGGCCAGATCAGCTCTGGCACAAGAATGCTCTGCCGCCCTTCAGAAGTTGGCAAGACATAAGAAGGTGACCCTACTCTGGGTCCCCGGACATATTGGTATACTGGGTAACGAGAGTGCGGACCGATTAGCTAGGATAGGGGCCAGTAGCCCCTGCATCGGCCCAGAACCTATGCTGGGAATTAGTAGACGCAAGGTCAATGTGGCCCTGGACAACTGGGCCTACAAGGAACTGGCGAAAGCCTGGTTAGAGAGAGACGACTGCAGGCAAGCCAAAATATTCATAGCAGGCCCTGATAGGGGCCGAACGCAATGGCTTTTGAATAAAGGCAGAGAGACGCTCAACCTTCTGGTGGGGGTTCTCACTGGCCATTGCCGGCTGAATAGACATCTGTCACTTATGAGAGTGGTAGGGGACCCCATTTGCTCCAGATGCTGGGAGGAGGACGAGACAGCGTTCCACTTCCTGGGCAGATGTGCAGTTTATCGCAACCTTAGGGTTCAGATATTCGGCACGACGGAATTTGGGGAGGAGCCACTATATTCAGCGAAATGGTCGGACATACTGACTTTCGTCAGAAGGTCTGGTAGGTTCGACAAGGAGCTTTCCAGGGTGTAGAATTTCAGTGTTTTCAGTGATTGGTTCAGTGGGGTTGGCTAAAAGGGCCAAAGGTGGCCTACTTGCCTGGCTTCGCCTCCCCATCACTACTACTACTAACTATGAGGTAAATATAATATACTACTCGCAAGTGAAACCCGGATAACTAGAAAAAGAGGATATTTGCATTGAAAATTTGGACACGGACTGGCAATACCATCTCATGTACAGGGTGTCCCGTTCTGGGCACTTTTACGGGGTATCTCGGTTATTTTTGAAGATAGAGAGTTGCTGTTTTCGCGACAGTTTGCTACTTTTTTGTGAAACTGAAGATGCCGTCAACAAAATTATCATGGCCCTCTTGGTTTTTGAGATACAGGGTGAAATCGAAAATTATTGACTTTGAGACCACCCTCGTATCTCGGTTGTCTTTTATCTTATTAAAAGTTTAAAAAAGAATGTTATAGAATTTTTTCTGTAGAATTCAGTGGTGTAGCTTTATTTTTTCTTACTCTAACCATTTTTCAGTTATGAAGCAAACATATATTTTTTTAAATAGATCACCCTGTATATTATTTTTGAAGTCAATCGGAAATAATTAAAGCTTTTCAAAAATATATATTAGTGTGCATTTTTTTAAAAACTAAGATCAAAATTTCATTTTTAATTTATTTGTAGCAGTAGGCCATGACTAATCTATTAAAAACAATATCCAAGTAAGCAATTATAAAGATACAAGATACTCAATACTTTTAAACTCAATTATCTAACTGTATTTTGTACGCTATTAACTACTATTTGTGATAATGTTTGAATAATTTTGAAGTATCTCAAACTTGTATGGATGGTAATTGTATTTTTTAGAATTATTTCTGCAGTTGATTTTTGTAACCGTACAGCTTCTTCGTTGTACTTACAAGATGATGAATGCGTTGCTTCTATGTAACCTAATACGTTTGTCTCCCTATGCTCCCTATTCTCCTTGGAATAAGTTTTAGGACGTAGTTGAATAAAGGATCCGTAACTAACTATATTTGTTTTTAGATGAGCAAATATATCTGAAAACGGTTGCTGTATCTCTGGGTATCTAAGCTGCCATTATTGTAGAAAATTGACAATAATTAAAATGAAAATACGGAAAGAACAAAGCTATATTTAATAAAAATATAATTAAAAGCCGACAGTCTCGCAAGTTTTTTACAGATTTGCTTTTTTGTTTTTAATATGTGAGTCACAGCCCACTATCTACTCAATATCATAATAACACAATATTCATGATTTTAATGAGACATTATTATTTAAAAAAATGTATTCTGATTCTGTTTTTTCGAATTTGGGTAGAAATTATCTTATAGAGTAATAACTGCTTAGATGCTTATTTTATAGTTGATTAACCATGGCCTACTGCTACAAATAAAGTAAAAATTGGAAAAATCAAATTTTGAGCGTAAATTTCAAAATAACTTAATACTAATATATATTTTTGGAAAACTTGAATTATTTCCTAATGACTTCAAAAATAATATACAGGGTGTTCCATTTAAAAAATATATGTTTTCTTCATAACTCACAAATGGTTAGAGCAAGAAAAAATCAAACTACACCACTGGATTCTACATAAAAAATCTATAAGGCCTTTTATTAAACTTTTGTACATATAATAAGATAAAAGACAACCGAGATACGAGAGTGGTCCCAAAATCGATAATTTTCGATTTCACCCTGTATCGCAAAAACCAAGAGAGCCATGATAATTTTGTTGACGGCATCTTCAGTTTCACAAGAAAGTAGCACACTGTCGCGAAAACAGCAACTCTATCTTCAAAAATGACCGAGATACCCCGTAAAAGTGCCCAAAATGGGACACCCTGTACACATGTAACATTTTTTGTTCATTCAGACGTTATTTACCAACATGGCATCTAAAAAAACTCTAGACGTCTAAAAACAAAGCATGACCTGTTGTCGATTCAAAAACGATATCTGTTGCAAATGTGGCGAGAGACCAGTTGTTTGTTTAAAGATGCCCCCTAAGAAGTCGGCATGCGGCAGCCCAGTTCACGCAGTTAAGCCCCTTTGAACAGGGTCGGATTGTAGGCCAACGAGAACGTGGTGCTTCTTTCAGAGCAACTAATGTTGAGCTATGGGGCGTAGCGTGGCTACAGTTGTAGCAGCATGGCGTGCATGGATTGCAGAAGGGTGAATGCAGCGAGAAAGAGGTTCTGGAGCACGTAGAAGAACTACCAACCGGAAAGACCGTCATCTACGACTACCGGCCCTTCAAGACAGAATACGATCCACTCGAACTGTTGCTGACGCTTGGTATGCAGCTATAGGGATGCCCATTCAAATCCGCACGGTGTACCACAGATTGAGTGAAATGGGCTTAGGATCATGTCGTCATCATCTAGTGCTTCCACTCAGTGCAAATTATCGTCGCTAACGGTTAGATTGGTGCTAAGAACACCAACAATGGCATGCTGAGTCGCATCAGACGGCCCTCTCCCACGAGTCCAGGTTTTGTCTGGGGGCACATGATGGAAGCTAACGCGTAAGACGACGACGCGACGGGGTGAGCGACGGCGACGTGATCTTTGATATTGAGCGCCATGTATACCGTCCTATTGGTTTGATGGTTTGGGGTGCCATTGCATTCAACAGCAAGTCGCGTTTACTTGTGACTAATGGCACAATGGCTGCACAACGTTATGTGAATGAGGTTTAAGAACCAATTGCACATCCTTATATTGCAAGGGTATCGATGAGGTTCCTACAGGACGCTGAGGTCAGGGTACTCCCCTGGCCTCCACGATCACCCGATTAATCGCGAATTGAAAAAGTATGAGATTGGATAGGTCGATATATAAGCGATTTGCCCAATCCTCCGACCATCTGGACAAACTGGAACATGTTGTGAGGGCAGCGTGGAGGCTGTACCTCTAGAGTTTATCAACAACCAGATTACGGGCATGTCGCGTAGGCTAGAGGAGTGTATTCGTCAACATGGAGGGCCGACCCATTATTGATCTGTTGTATTTTTGGTAAACTAATTATGGCAAATGAGTTCGTTTATTATTGTATTTAGTCTTACCGCATTTTATCAACCGTAATCCTTTTTTTCTCAGTGTTCGGATTTCTCGGCATCCAAATCCTAACAACTGATTGTCGCTCGATTTACTTGTGTGAATGAACTAGTACCTGCTAAAACTAATTGTTTAAAAGTTTCAATTTAACTAAATACTATAGGTACTTAAGCAAACTTTGCGACAAGCTTTTATGATCATAATAAATTGTGTATAATGGGTCTATAAGTATCAAGTTAAAATTTTAAACGAACATTTTCTTTTCTTCTTTTTAGAGCATTTAAAGCTTTTTAAGAAAGTTTTTTTTTCTTTAATTTTATTTACCACTTTTTAGTTATCGCTGGCTAGGTTTCTGATTCTGTTCATTTCATTCAACGCATGATTGTTGCAAGGTCATCTAGCTCTTCAATAGGGAGACGTTATAATGATTTTACCCTACTTAAGGCCACGTATGCTTGAGTAACAGCAAAGAGCTTTGAGCCTGAGTAAACAACAGCGTGATCGACTTGAAAAGTCCGCCAAATTGGATTTAAAGTGATGTCAAAGTATTTTTTAATTATTCTCGGCAAGCCTTTTCATTAAATTTGATACCCATACTGCAGAAGTGCCTAAAATAATAACTATTCCACCATCTTGGATGATCCGCCATATTGAACTTAGAATGCCGTCACATTATTTTTCGAGTTACTCTCAACAAGCCCTTCCATTTGATACGCATATTGCGGAAGTCCATAAAAAATTACTATTGCGCCGTCTTGTATGGTCTGCCATATTGGATTTAGAATAACGTCACATAATTTTAAGAGTTATTCTCAACAAGCACTTTCTTAATACCCATTTTGCTCTCTTTCTTGAAAAATTGCTATTTCATCATCTTGGATGTTCCGCCATATTGGATATAGAATGACGTCACATTATTTTCCGATGTAGTCTCAACAAGCTCTTTCATTTGATACCCATATTCTATAAATGCTTCAAAAATAACTGTGCCGCCATCTTGGATGGCCGTCATATTGGATTTAGAATGACGTCATCGAGTATTGTCATGACTGTCGTATAGAGCCGTGATATATTACATTAATGCAATATTAAAAATACTATTGTTAGATTTTTAGATTATGCAAGCTTTTAATAAATCACTCTTTGATAAAGGAGTTCATCGATGGGGTTGCTCTCCATGAATTGTTCTTTTTTAGTATGGTCAACAGACAGTCTCATGCCATCTACATATACCGATCATGCGTTGCTCAGGCAAGAAAACAACCCTTCAGTTTTATCCAGGCGTGGACTGCTTACAAACTCAATGGTACTTCAAGCAATTGATATTGTATTTTACAGCACCCGTAGTTCCTAACGCTGCCCAGTCTATGAGATACAGAATACACCCGGTATACATATACCCAAATTTTATTTACGTATCATACCCTGCAAAACAGTGGACACCCTAATAAACAATATCCTTTCATCCAGATCAGTAGTTGTAATGAGCTCTAATACCAGCAATGTGAGACATTCGTTACCTCGGGGCTCCGTTCCATCGTCCATCTTGTCTCTATATATAAAAATGAGTCCCTTTTTCCCTTGGTCACGGCATCACGTGAGAACGGCTTTACCAATTTCATCCATCTTTTTTTTATACGATGGTTATCACTTCGTAGAAGGTTCTTACGGGAAGAAATCTAAGGAAAACCATTCAGAACATTAGAAAATTTGAAAAAATGTGAGAAAACTTGACAACTACGAAGGGTGCGTAGTGTTAGTGATTTGTTTTTTATTGTTGTCAAGTATGACGTTGCTGTCAAAAATACCGGTTAGGTGTTAGATGTTTAAACGTCGAGGAATGATCTGGAAATTTCGATCCCGTCAAGTGTGCGTCCGTCGTATAAATAATGACAAATGCGTATACAGAGTGTTCATTATTGATAGACCATAATTTCAAGGGCATATTTATGACTCGAATTCAAATAAAAAAGCTCATACAGGGTCCGTATAATCGACCGACAATGCTTGACAGGTGATAGACTCTAAATTTCTATGAACGTTGAGATAGGAACATGAAGCCTTACAATGCTTAATTTTCAAGATACAGGGTGTCAAAATGTTTTCTTTTATTTTCGTTTTTCCTCAATTTTCGCAATAAAAGTGCACAACGATATAAAATTACGTATCGGGGGTTTTTTAAGGTGAAAAATCGAAATTCAACCATAGTTTTACTATCATGAATGGAGGGCGCCACCCAAGGAACGTTGAACGGATTTAAATTGTCAAAACTTTTTTCCGGTTTGCTGCATCAACGTATCAAAAAATCCTCAATATGTTTTACATGAAAAACGTATGATTGGTTTGAGTCTCTAGAGGTAAATGTTTTCGAGATAATTTTCATTGAAATTTCCAATGCGACTGGATTGGAAATTTCGATCGAAAGAATTATCTGTATTTCCGCACGAATGAATATTAGGCTTAGGTTCATAGTTTTAAATACCATTTATAAAGTATTCTCAAATTTCAATTTATTTTAAAAATTAGATATATTGAAACATGTTTTTTGATCTACCTAACATTAATTCGTGCCAAAAAACCGGTAATTCCTTTGATCACATTTTACAAGTAATTGGGCTGCCTTGGATATTATAATAAAGGTTATCTCGAAAACGGTTACTTCTAGGGACTTAAACAAAGACCTTTTTAACACATATTGAGAAAACGATGTTTTTAATATTCAGCTTGATGTTCCATAACGGAAAAAAGTTTTGTTAATTTGAAAAGAGTTCGATGTGCCGTAGGTGGCGCCCTCTATTCATGTTAGCAAAACCGTAGTTGAATTCCACATACATAATTTTAGATACGTTGTGCCATTTTTGTGTGCCAAATAAATAAAAACCACTTCATTTCATAGCTCCACTTTTTCGACGGGCTATGAAATGGTTCTAATTTTTTTCCTCCAAAGCAAAGTGGGATACGAAGAGACATCAAAAGACAAAGTCTGTCATCTGTTTCGCCTGAAAAACAGTTTTTTTTAAGGTCAGTGGTCTTATATTTTCCAAAATTTGGCACCATGTACCTTGAAGACCAGGCTTTAGGCACATGTTTAAGTGAACTTTTCTACTTGAACTTGGATCGGAACTACGTTCAGATAAAAAACGCAAAATTGATTAAAAATACAGGGGAATACGAAAGTGAAGACATCTTGATTCCACGCATCCCTATGATTTTAAACAACATGCCATTCGACTTTAAGCGGTTGCAGTTTTCAGTGCGGCTTGCATTTGCATGTCGATAACTAAATAGCAAGGACAGTCGTTGAACGTTTGTGGGATCAATCTTGATAATGCATGTTTTCCTCACGGTCATGTAGCCTGTGCCGTGTTGACAAAATCCGTCCGAAAACGAAACAAAACATGTTGGATATCAAAAAGTATTTCAATGGTCACTATACTCTTCAGATAGGTAATTATTATTTATTGCAGAGTTAAGTTCAATTTCAATATTCACAGCTAAGACAAGACAGCGTCTGTCAGGTCAGCTAGTTTAATATAAATGTACCTCAGTTGCCCTCCCGGAAATTCGCATATGCATCTAGCGTACAGAAATACCAACTATGGCATTCTATAATCCATCCTACCTGCCGATCTTTGAATTCTGAGGTTATGCTTCAGCAGATGGAGCTGAAGCTAAGTGTGACCAAGTATGAGCAAAATAATAACAATAAAATGGCAAACAAAGTGCTGAAGATCTACTTCAACACCCCACACCCAAATATCTATGTGTCGCACTGGATAAGATACTGTCGCTCAAAAAAAATATACAGTCCAAAGTAAACAGCAGAAATAGCATCCTGCAAAAATTATATGGAACTTCATGGTGTGCCTCCGTTTCTATGCTCCGTACTTCGGCCCTGCGTCGGTACTCTCTAACTTAAGAGATAGAAACGTGTTTATATCACCATGAGGACCATGACGATCGGGAAGTTTCGGGTGCCTATCACGTGTCTACTACACTGTCACGGCACGCTGTCATATTTACGAGACCACCCGATCTCATAGTACATAGTGCATAGAAACACGTTTCTAAGTTACAGAGTACCGGCGCCGGCGCTGAGCTTCTGTTTCTTTTCGGCAATTTTACTCGTCAGTGTAGCTAAACAGCGCGCATACTAGGCTGATAGACGTTCAGCTAAACTCTTCTATGAGAACTATTACGGATTGCATCAAATCAACCCCAACTTACTGGCTTCCAACACACAGCGAAATAGCTCTACCACTCATCCGTCTAGAAAATGCCATTCTGAAAGAATATAACAAAATCAAAACAAATCCCTCACTATCAATCCACGAAGATATACCTGATTCCCCCTTGCGAAATTAAGGCCCAGAAAACTACCAACCACAGCAGCGTTCCAACTTGAATCTAGCTTTAACCCTGCAGTCAAATGAGCAGGAATTTGGGCGACCCAAGCACCGGAAGAAGTGAACAGTAATCTAACTGTTGATCAAGAGCCCCCTGGTTTTAAGCTACACCAAAAGGAATGGTCGATGCTACACAGAATTCGCATGTCGCATGGACATGGAGTATGCGCTGATTCGCTCTTTAAATGAAACAAGCGCAAATACCCACGATGCGACTGCGTAGCGGTGCAAGAATGTAGCCTTGGAGCATATCCAGGAAACAACAAGGAGTTCCTCCAAGCCAAACCATCAGCAGTAGAATGGATTTCCAGGCTCGATATTAACTTATAGCCTAGTTACTATTTAGATCGCAAATTTATTATTTTGTGTTTTGTCTTCACTTTTTTACAACCATACGTTATAAAAATGATTTACCTACCTGTAATCAAATCGCCCATCACTGATGAGACATGGCTAGCTTGCCTATAACAAAGATCTTCTCGGCTCTGATATAACCTCGTTTCATTAACTATCTACACCCTCTTTCGTTGGTGTTTAAAGCAGAGCACTTGTTTACTTTTTTCAACAGCTATCGCTTTGGCCCATCTGGTGTTCCGCCGAAGAACTTCAGGAAAAGCTGAAAATGTAAATCGCTATCGATTTCTAATTTATTATGTGGAGTAATTACCGGAAAAAATGTTTTTCAGGAGTTTGATTAAGTGGCGCCCTTTTTTATAACGAAGGTGTTTTATCGGATGAATTTTTGAAGCGCAATCAGATAGATAAACCCTTATTAGTATCTTTTTGAGTCTGTTTTCTTTGCACCCGATGTATATTACTTGGTTTCGACCATATTACATTAAAGTGCGTTCTGGTGTTTTTGTATAAGTGAGCAGACCACGAAGGCAAAGTCTAAATATCAAAGTACAGCGGCTGCTATGGAAAAGTTGTGTTAGGGGAAATTTGTTGATGCAGGACGTAAAGAGGCCAACATTCGTAGGCTCAATAAATGCAACTCCTGGCACTCTATTCCAAGCCCTGGACACTTCGCGATCGTAATGCACGGTCCTTAAGTTTGAATACCGGTAGAAAAATGAGAGAGTAAGAGGTCACCAACCAACCGCGCGGCGCTGAGAAGGAGGCTGGATGTGGCGCGTTGAGTCACATGCTGTGGTGAAGTTATGGAGCTCAAAATATTTCATGAGATCTTAGTTGCACTCTGCTGATCATAGAAGAGAAAGCTATAGGTCTGTAGTTAGTTGGTTCAGCTTTGGATCCCTTTCTTTGTCAGTTTAATTTGTTAATATGTTTTTATAAAAATTTTGTTTTTATTGTTAAATTACTTATAATTTATAATCGTTTTTGTTTATTTCAATCTTACTTCAAAAAAAATTAAAGAAATAAAATTAATGAGGAAAAAACTGAAACTGAACTCGTCTTTGGATCCATCATATAACGACTCCTTTATGTGACTTCTGGGTTTGAACATACCTATTTAGAATAAGTAAAGAAAAATAATACATAAAAATGGAAATATATACAGGAAAAATACAGGGTGGGCCAATAGTACGTGGACGGAGGATTGTGGGCTTACTAAAAGATATTTCAAGAATCTGTCACTTGATCATGGTAGGGACCCTTGAGGACTATAACGTAAAAATATTTTCACTTAAATTTTTACGTTTATACAGGGTGATTCATATCAAACTTACATTTTTTTGAATAGAACCCCCTATATATTATTGCATAGTTGAATTCCTTGGTCAATTCTAATGTGACCTTATGTATCACACATGGAACTTAGACGAACCGTTTAGGCGCAAATCACCATTTTTGGTATAAGTAGGTATCAGAAAAAAATTGAATATCGCAGCGATTATAAAATTTAGAAGGCCGTGACTTTGCGGTACGACTAAGCATGAAATGTGTCACCTGAGGACAAATGGCTAAATTTAAATTCTTTTTGTACTTGGAGAAATCAGTAGGTTAATTAAGGAAACTTCAATCACAGAAAACTTGATTTTTTCAAATGGAAATGCCTATTTTGGTTTAAAGAATCAAATGTAAAATTTGATTACCTTTCTAACGATATAACATTCTTGATATCAATCTTT
Organism: Callosobruchus maculatus; assembly: GCA_951848785.1. NCBI lineage: Eukaryota > Metazoa > Arthropoda > Insecta > Coleoptera > Chrysomelidae > Callosobruchus > Callosobruchus maculatus. The sequence goes on along the minus strand of CATOUR010000026.1, from coordinate 8,580,786 downwards.
TTTGGTTTTCATTTTATTTCAAATTTTCAGTCAAATCGGCGTTTTTCAATTTTCCTGCGTGCAAGCAACCCTGCAGGCCATGAAAAATAAACAAAAGCTCGTTAGTATGGAAGAAACCAACTAACTTAGTAGAAAGATGCAAACTAACTAGAGCAACGAGGCAAGATTATGAAAATTCCTTAGAACAAATTAGCTCTAACCGGATACAACAGCGGCAAGATATCTAATGTCAATGAGTAGCTGGAGTATGACAGAAGTGTTTGTTTTTCACAACCTACTAGCTATTGAGGTCTACTAGAGCTTGACAACTTTCCAAAACTGTTAAAAATTTTGAAACAAAAGGAACACTACCAGCGATTTTTGCTTATAGTCTAACATGTTTAGAATGAAATTTCACATTTAATGGGATAAAAAAATTACGTCATTTCCATTTAGTTAAGTCAAAAGTGAAGATATCTCTAACTGGAGTATTATGAACATCTATTGAAATAATTGCTAGAATTTTTTAATTCCGCTATGTTGTAATTGCGATCATTTAATGTAGTTTGCTTCAAACTAAATTTTGTTTTACAATTCAAACAGACTGCAATTCAAAATTCATTTTCCGCGACTTTGCTAATAAGTAGAAGTACCTTCTGAAGAATTTGAAGGATTCCAGTCAGAGGTACCATTACTTTTGACTTACGGAAGTGGCTACTTCTTAATAGCATGAAATGTGAAAATTTATTCAGAGGACATAGGTATTCTACTACCAGCAGCAATCACTAGTAGTTTTCCTTTTGATTAAATATTTTTTTACTGACTTTGGAAATTGGCTAATAGCTAGTAGGCTGTGAAAAATGAGCGTTCTTCTTACCGCTGTTGTTTCTGGCTAGAGCTAATATGTTGTAAGGAATTTTCATAATCTTACCTCGTTGGTCTAGTTAGTTTGCATCTTTCTACTAGGTTAGTTAGTTTCTTCTAAATTAACGAGCTTTTGTTTTTTTATGGCCTGCTAGGTTGCCTGCACGCAGGAAAGTTGAAAAACACCGATTTGACTGAAAATTTGAAATAAAATGGAAACCAAAAATGTTTGATATTGAGAATGCTATATCGTTAGAAAGGTAATCGAATTTTACATTTGATTCTTTAAATCAAAATAGGCATTCCCATTTGAAAAAATCAAGTTATCTATGATTGAAGTTTTCCCAATTTATCCTCTGATTTCTCCAAGTAAAAAAAGAATTCAAATTTAGCCGTCTGACCTAAGGTGGCGCATTCCATGCTTAGTCGTACCGCAAAGTCAAGGCCTTCTAAGTTTTATAATCGCTGCGATATTCAATTTTTTTCTGGTACCTGCTTATACCAGAAATGGTAATTTGCGCCTAAACGGTTCGTTTAAAGTTCCATATGTGATACATAAAGTCACATTAGAATTGACCAAGGAATCCTAATATGCAATAATATATAGGGGGTTCCATTCAAAAAAATGCAAGTTTGTTATGAATCACCCTGTATAAACGTCAAAATTCAAGTGATAATATTTTTACGTTATAGCCCTTAAGGGTCCCTACCATGACCAAGTGACAGATTTTTGAAATATTTTTTAGTAAGCCCGCAATCCTCCGACCACGCACTATTGGCCCACCCTGTATATAAAAGATATTAATTTCGCTGTAACTTGCATAAACAGTCCCCAAACAAAAGCCACGGATACTCAACTAATTCAGACAATAGGGCTGTTAGCACAGACCATCCAGTCTACTGCTACTCACTGCCTACCATTACAAATCTATATTTCTCCACCTCACTTTGGCAGGCCAAACGCTTCAATCAGGAATCAAGCGACTACAGCTGACTAATTTTAACATAAAATTCTGGAGAAATCGTGAATCACACACACTAAGACGACTGCATATACACGACATATATAATAATAATAATAATAATAATAAAAGCCTTTATTTAACCTGGCGGGAAATCAGCTCAGATGCTGCTTTACATTCCAACCAGGGCAACAACAAAATTACATGATACATGTTCGATAAAATATAATGTGACCTGTTATAATTAGTAAAGTACCTAGTCATAATAGGGTAAAAATTATAAATTTTATGTACCTATAGGTATAACAAACAGTAGTGTGCTACAACAAAAGTACAAAAAAGGAAACTATGCGGACTTGCTTTTTAAGAAAATTCACAATAGGCAACAAACACTGTGTTAAAGTTGATTATTTAAAAGTGAGTCTTTCACCGCCTTTTTGAAATGCACATTTGACAAACATTTGATAGAAGAGGGAATTGCATTATAAATCTTGGCTGCTATATATGTAAAAGACTTTGTAAATGCAGTTGTCCTATGCTTGGGAATATTCAAAGTATGTTCTACAAATCTGAGCCTAGCATCATGCAACTGATAACGTAGAGACAGCTTCTCGCTCAGATATGTAGGCAGGTTGTGGCAGAGTACCGAATGCACCAGATTAGCCAAGTGAACAGTCCACCTTTGCTTCATATTCAGCCATTTCAGCTTCCTAATATGTGGAGAGATATTTTGCCTGAATGGAACACCTAAGACGTAGCGTACGCAAGAATTCTGTACTTTTTGAATTCTATAGGCTTCACTCTGTATTAAGCAAGGGCCGTACATATGATCAGCATACTCTACTTTACTTAAAATCAAAGTATTTGTTAAAATTTCCTTAGTGGTTGGTGATAAAATATTTTTGAAACTGTAAATACTCCTAAGCTTATTATAAGCGCTTTGAACTACTTTTGTGACGTGATCATGAAAAGTAAGTTTCTCGTCAAAAATTATTCCCAAATTGCGAATTTGAGTTGCGTGACTCAACATCTCTCCGTCAATGGACAATTGAACACTACTGCTGTCAAAGTGATTTAACTTCGATTTAAAAGTAATTACTGCAGTCTTTCTGGCGTTAATACACAACCCATGGTTGGTGAACCAAATTTTTGCATTAATAAGATCTTGTGATAATTTACTTTTGGCTTCAACAGCATTGGCAGGATCATAAGATAGATAAATTTGTGTATCGTCCGCGTATGCATGTACAGAGCAGTAATTAATCGCAGTATGAAAATCGGACAGATACAAGGAGAAAAGAACGGGCCCAAGTATTGATCCTTGCGGAACACCTTTTTTAACTTCACGAATGCAAGACACTTCGTCATGAACTTTTACCCTCTGAGTTCTGCCATGCAAATAATTTGAAAGCCATGAAACTGATCGCTCAGAAAATCCTAGAAATGTGAGTTTAGCTAAAAGAAGTTCAAAGTCTATACAATCAAACGCTTTGGTCAGATCAATCATCACTGATGTAGTAACTTGAGAGTTATCTATAGCCCTTAAATAATCATCGCAGACATCTATTAAGGTGGTAACTGTGCTATGTCTGCTTCTGAAGCCAGATTGGGTTGATGGTATAAGGTCATATTTATTGACATGTTGTAAGATTTGGCTGTAGACTATTCGTTCTAGCAGCTTCGATAGTATAGGAAGGATACTTATAGGACGATAATCACTGGGACTTTTAGGTTTATCAGTCTTTGGCAGAGGAATAACTGATGCCAATTTCCATACATTAGGAACAGAACCAGTTTCAAGAGAAAAGTTAATTATATGCGTTATAACATCCAAGCAGTATGGTAATATGAGCTCTAAAAAATTCAACGTTAGTTCGTCGTGCCCTGCACAGTTAGATTTGATTTTTCTGAATTCTTTTAAAACCGTTTCTTGGGCGACTAGCCTAAAACTTAATTTTTCACTTACATTACTATGAGTATTTTATCTATAAAAAGATAGGGTTTTGTTATCGATAGTTGTATCAGGGACAGAATCAATGAAGTGATTATTGAGCACATCGGGTTTGTAAGGACACTCAATAGCATTTTTGTCACAATTATGAACGCCTATTTGCTTAATACTATTCCACCAGTCGCTAATAGTTTTTCTGTTATTGAGACGATATTCAATATATGCCTTTTTTTCTCGACGTATTGCACCAGTAACCAAATTTCTAAGTTGTTTATAAAATATCCATTTCTGATCAACAGTAGCCTGGTCAATATTCTGTTCATTTTTAATTTTTTTATAGCTTGTATAGGCCTTGTTCCTAATCCTAATCATGAGCCTGATATTTGGGGTTATCCAAGGTAGTTTTGGTCTTGTAATCTTAATTGTTTTTATTGGTGCACATGTATCTAAAACAACTGCAATAGTCTCATATAAATATTTTATTTTAGAATCAATGTTGTCTAAGTGAATGGCCCCCAACCAATACAAAGATGATGCTACAGAATGTAACAACTGCAAATCTAAATTCCTAAAATCCCTCCTACGTAGGTATTTAGGTTTTCCTGTTATTGGGGTTGATTCGACACAAAAGAAAACTAACCTATGATCGGATATTAGAGGAATATCTACCTTCCCTATTTTTTCTATTTTGACACTACCTGTTATAAAAGCCAAGTCGATAAGTGTGCTGGTGCTTGGAGTAACCCTAGTTGGGCCATGTACTATTGTTTCAGTTTATAATCATCCATAATATTTTTGATCAATTCATAGCTAGGCCCCTGTTTGTTCAGAAAGTTTATGTTTAAGTCTCCCATGCATATAATGTCATTTACCTCCAGATAGAACAGTTCAAGTGCCTCCTCTAGTGCAGTAAGCACTTTATAATCCACAGATGGTGGCTTATAAACTACTCCTAAAGCATATGACCGTTTGTTAAGAACAATTTTACACCAAAGTTGTTCTAGCCCAGCATTCTGAATGTTAACATCTATTGTACTACACTTTATGCCAATTTTGATATATTAGTGCAACTCCCCCGCCTTTTTTACCAAACCTGTCAGATCTGAATAATTGATATCCTGGTATGGATATGAGGCTGTTTGTGATTTCAGGCCTAAGCCAGGTTTCTGTTAAGCCAAATATATCGAAATTTTGCATTAGAACAAATTCTCTAACATCACTAAACGAACTTACTAAAGACCTCACATTTAAAAAACCTATCATTAAGTTATGTTCTTCATTTTCAATCACATCAAATTCAGAAAGTAACACGTTGTCAGTCATTTGAGTGGAAAAAAAATATATAAATAAATATAATATAAAAAATATAGATGGTTAAAATAGATAAAATATAAAATAATAAAATAAGGTAGTAGGGTAGTATCGGATAAAAACGGATAAAAGTGTTAATCAACCTATAGATAACGGTATATGAGTGAAAAACCTTTAAGATAAATAATAATCAGTCTGACCATTCGTTCTGTAATTAGTTTATTTATTGTTTATTTGTTAAAAATTGTAAAATAGAATGAAGAAAGTATTATAAAGATTACAAAAATAGAATAGAAAATATGCTGCAAATTCCAGCAACCATCCTAGAAACCTCGGTACTTCAAATTCGATTTTTTTTTCTGTCAGAAATTTTGTAATCACGTTTATGTAATTTTTTCGTTAAAATCGTCAATATGAAAAATACCTGAGAGGGGGTAATAACTCATCTACGGCCCACATAGCACGATATGAATATGAATATGAATATCCACAGAATGTACATTAGATGTTTGAACATGTGTATTTTGAATATTCATAGGATGTTGAATTTACATATGAAAAATGATACACTATATTCACTTAGGTATATTCATATGTGAATATACATAAGATGTTGGTCTAGGTATCATATATGATATATTCATACGTGAATATACATAAGATGTTGGCCTAAGTATCATATATACATCTAGTAGTTTACGCCTGCCTGAAGGACAACTAGTGCCGCCATTGCCGATTTCTGGCTATTCTGCCTTCGCGTCCTTAGTCATAGTTAGCGTGTGTCTTCTGGCTACTGATAACACTCGCATCCAGCGTTTGACGTTAAGTCGTAAGCGGAACAAACCACCTACAAAATTGTATAACTTTAATTTCTTTGTGATTTTATACATGCCATTCAACCGGAAAGAGATTACGATTACACTAATCGATTTTGCCAAGTATTATTTTTGTAACTAGAAATTGAATTAATAGCAATACATAATGAAAGTATAAGGTTTATTTTTCGGTCTCTACATTGAACTTTTATAGACTATGCATGTGCAGTAAAAGTACATGAATGTACATTTAATGTATGTAGCATGAATGTGGAAATTCGCGAGAAACGTACATTGAGTGTAATTTTTTTGTTTATTTTACATCCATTAGACGTGCATGCTCCATTGTATGTACATTGTATATACTTTGATATCTAAGTATGCACATGGTATATGTTATGAATATACATTTTCATACCTGGTCTATGATACATATACTATGCATGTACATTAGGCGTACATATGCACATTCAAGGTATATGCCATGGATGTGGAAGTTCGCGACAAACGTACATGAAATGTATGTTATTTTGATGTGTATTTGACATCCACTGGATATTCTTGCTCCAATTGTGGATATGCATATCCATTGATTCGATATCCATTGTGTGTACATTGTATATGCTTTTGTTAAGTGGGGGATGCACTTTATCAAAAATGCTTCAATCAGTGCATGACGATAATTTCTATTACATCCTTAAATAGACTGAAAGTGGTCAACTTGCCATCTGATTTCAATATTTCTCCAACCTTTCCTGCAGAGAAGTTGCGTGAAGCACAAAAGTAGGATTTATGGGTTCAAAGCACGATAAATCCTCATACCAATAAATGGTAGTAAAGGCGTCGAAATTAGGGCTGGTATCGCAGATATCGTGTACAGAAATTTGTTTGTATACACGCCATATCTATATGGCCTACAACGGAAGGCTAGGTATACACAAATGCAAAAGTAATACCGGTTTCATGTTCGTCCGAGTTCAATGAACGGTATTGCGTTGAGTTTTTTAAGTTGCGAACGTAGTAGGTTGACAAAAATGGAGACAAGTTGATTGACCCAATACTTTCCACACAAAGGTGATATCATTGTATATTTCCCCATTGCATGGTAGTCGGACATCCCCTTGCAACCAAATCATTACTCGCCCGTCCTCAAAAAAAAAATCCAACACAGAAACCCTCGTAAATTGTTTCTTGCATCTCTATAGGAGCTAGAACGACACAGTTTTTATTGTGCAAGCTTCAACTGGGTGAAACGTAACGATCATGAACCCCCAAATTGCTCAAGAAGGAAGTTTGAGCTATTTTTATAGTTCTAGTTCTTTTATTACTACAGCGCCCCCACTGACAGGACTTTTAAAAACCGTACGCACTTCTCACTCTCGCCACGGTAATAATACAATGTCGCAATTTTATTAAAATTAATTCTAGGTTACACAATAGAGAACGATCTGAAGCAATACTCGTATGTATGAGACAATTATTCTAAGTCGCCTATTATCAATACAAAAGCTTTTTCAGTTTTACAACCCCCTGCCCCCTATTCACCCTAATTTAATCCCCACCCAAAAAAAGTAGAAAATGATGGGGAACCCCTAAAACGCCTAAAATGAAGTTTGAGCTTTTTTTAATCCTTTTTGGTTCTTTATGATTGTTGTGCTGCCACTGACACGATTTCTAAAAACCATATGCTTTTTTCGTCCTCACCAAGGTAGTAATACTGACTACACCTACTACCAAAAAATACGTGTTATCTGTATAGGAAATATATCTTAAGCTTAATTGTAGGGTTTTTCAAACAGATATGAGGAAGTTCCTTTTCCACGCTGGTGCACTTTTACTATTATATTGATTTTCAAAGAATAAAAATAGTAAACTTATAATGTTACTAGACCCATGTTCTCTCCAAAAACTAAATTCAAATCGGCATGATTATTTTGTTTAATCGTTGCACTGACTACCCTTAGCATCTGAACAGTCGTCCTATATACCCTATATACGTATACGCTTATCTATCTTAATGACGCACATATTTCTTTATACCATATTTCATGCTATTGCACACATGCCGGGCTCTCAAATCAAGGAGCTACCAGAAACTGCTGGAAAAATAACCGGCTGCCAGCGGGATTCGAACCCGCGCCTCCGAAATTCTAGTGCGGCGCTCTTACCAGCTTAGCCACGGCAAAGCGATCCCAAGAAGCATCGCATTTTTTTCACGCCCACTGACCGCTCCACTGCGCCATCTTCTGGTATTATGGAGCGGCTCGTATCTGTGCATTGAAGGAAATCTTTTGGGTCAGCATTGATCTTCGACCGCGTTTTTCTGGTAGCATCTTGATTTGAGAGCTCAACATGCAGTGATCAACTTGATTTTTTTTATACGGAACCATAGCTTTTTTAAATTCTTCTAGTTTCCATCATCGATCTCTATTTAACCCTAAAATATTTTTGGGATCGCTTGCGACGTTGCCAAGTTATAATTATTTTCTATTAATTTCCGAAAATAAACAACGCAGTTATTTTGTCAGGCTCATTGTCCGTGCTGAAAAGTATCTCACACCACATAGATATTAGCAATCCCTACAACAATCCTGTAATCCAACAACTGAAACTTCAAATACATAATCTAATAAACAGAGGCCTGGAAGTCAACTTCATATGGGTTAAAGCACATACAGGGATACACGCCAATGAAATGGTGGATAAGTTAGCTAAAAAAAGCATTTATACTGGATTGGAACTCGGAAATAAAGTTGGTGTACAGGAATGCATCTCTGAATGCAAAAATAAAATGAAACAGATATGGAACAATGACTGGAATCAGTACTGCACCCAGACACCTACACAGTATACACTAATACAACCAACAATCCCACAAGAACTATGGTACAAACACTCCAAATACTCACGCCGTGACATCGTTACAATTAGCAGACTGAAATTTGGCCACGCATGTTACCCCTACCATTTGAACAAAATTGGAATACAAAACACCAACACATGTGATACTTGTGATACAGTCAGCAATCTAGACCATATATTTGTTGAATGCAGTAAATACACCAGAGAAACCAATCAACTTTACTCAAACTTGATCAAGAATAATATACTACCGCCATTCAGTTTAGTATCCCTATTAGCCATGAAAAGAACCGATATATACGACGCACTATTGATATTTGTGAAATCTTGTAGATTAAAACTTTAGATATAGGTTAGCTTTTGTACCTATGTTTCTATACCCGATGAAAAAAATCCCTTGAACCGTGGTCCACCCTCCTTGTGTGATAAAAGTCACCCTGATAGACCCCTGGGTGCGAAATGTGTTTTCCTTAGCTCCTATTCTTTGACGCTGTATACCTATAATATATTCAAAGAACGATTAGGTTAGATACTAGGGTTAATTATTTTCAATAATATCGTTCATGCCAATGAACCGTGACCTTAAAAAAATTAATATATCAGTAACTGGTTGAAATGAGCATTGAAGCTCTAGGACCATAAACACAAAAAAAAAGGTCGCAAATAATACGTCCAAATTGATATATTCCTTTAAGTTTTCTCAATAATATTATACAGCGGATTACCTGAATATTGAATGAATATAATTTTGGATGTTATCAGCAATGTGCATCTATAGGGTGTTTTTGGCAGAATTTTAAATTACAGCAGCTTGAAGGTCATTTTACGTTGTTTTTTAAATGTAACATGCTGTATGTTTTTTTTTTAAATCGAAAAATCTACTAATAGCCTATCTCGTCTTGTAATATTTTTTTCGGGTTCGCGACGTTGCCAAGTAAAATCATGTTTCCAAATTTTCAAACAAATATCTCCGATTTTTATTAACAGAACACACTGTATATTTTATTTAACATAGAAGGACTCCCTAGTAATGATTTACGGCGAGAACAAGTATTAGCTGGTGTTCCTGAAATAATAAAACCGTTTTCCTTGCACATACTATCTATTTCGAGTACCAGGTCAGTAAAAGGTACAGAAACGCTTAAATATCTTCAAAACTTGCACAGATGGAAGAAGAAAATCAATACCTGTAGGTTTTTGAACATGCAGAATTCAAAAATTCTAACAGCAGTGTTGCCAGATTTACCACTTTTACGCTACTCGTCATAATTTTGTTATTTTAAGTAGAATCCTTCACTTATTCGTCGCAACTGATCCCAAAAATATTTTAGGGTTAAATAGACATCAATGATGGAAACTACAAGAAATTAAAAAAAGTTATAGCACCTTGTATATTTCAAAATATTTTTACGATATGCGTCTTAAGTAACCAAATACCTTTTTTATTTCACATTTCCTTCTATCAGATATGCCTTGCGAGATATCGAAGAATTACGCACCAAATGGATAGTAAGTAAGTATAAGTAATGATACCGGAAAACAATTTTCAATGGTATTGGTTGATTCAAGGGGTTTCATCGTACCCCAATACATTCATTCGTTCGTTACAGATTATATCGCAGGTGTAGGTTGAGAATTTTAGAGCTCCAACATTTTTATCGAGAATTTGTGGGAAGTACTGAACCAAACTGTTCACATTATTTCTTTATGAATTGGTTGCGTATTCAAATGTTAATAAAGTACACTATAGCTGTATGTATATTTTAATTTTATACGACCTCGGCTTTAAAAAAAAAAAGCATTGAGTGAATCCAATAGCAAACCACAATAATTGGGCAGCATAGAAAATGATTACCAGGAGTCGAATTCCATAAAAAAGCTTCGATATTATTTCATGCACATGACTGATAGCGCCTGCCTAACGTTGATATACTGCCATAAATAATATATTGTGAAAATTGAACGTAGAACGCCGTCGATGCCACAAAATCCATCACAATGGATATGCCGGCGTTTAATGGGCCATATTCGGAGATTTGTTAAAATAACAACTAAAAAATAATACATCGCGCTGATGATTTTGCTACTACGGAATCAGATATTCATTTATGCATACAGTTATATTTGTTTGAGAGCTCAATTAAACATAAACAACATATTGGCTCAATTCAGTAACTTGCATTCGTTGTTTTGCGCCAAAATACTGAAAAATACAGGGTGGTTCACTTCCCGATACGTAGCCTGAACAGCTCTGTTTCAAAAAACATTTTAACGACCGCTTATTTTGCTTATTTTCACACAAATATACAGTTTGCAATTCAAAGATGTGTGAGAATTCTGGCAAACTTGAGGTATAGAGATTGTTGTAGACAAGCTTATATTATATTTTGAGTGTGTAAATTAAACCAAATATAGTATCTTTTCTTATCATTGTGTTACCCAATGAGGTATTTGTTTTTGGTCACGTGACGTCCGATTCAAATTTTTTAATGGGACACCCTGTATATTTGTGACTTTGTGTTCCTCCCGATAATACAATTCCAACAAACTAGCATACTTGGGGTCTAAAGTGATTAATTCAAGAGCTACAGGTACTAGCATTGTTTATAACATGTACCCCAACAGTTAAATTACTTTGGTAGTGTTTCGAAATGGTATCGCGAGGAACACAAAAAGTCACAAATATACAGGATGTCCGATTAAAAATTTTGAATCGGACGTCACGTGACCAAAAACAAATACCTCAATGGGTGGCACAATAATAAAAAAAAATACAACATTTGCCCCAATTTACACCCCCAAAATTATAATTCACTACTACTGCCCAGTTCCGATATATTGCTTGTCTTAATCGTCGTGGGACACCCTGTATGTAAAGAAACACCGCAATGAATATTCAACCCCAAGAGATGTCCACCAATACAATACACGATCGAACCTTGAAATAATCCCTCAGTACACTAAGCTGACTAAAACCAGATGTGGCACAAATTATTTCGATGTTAAGTTCTTTGATGAGTTACCTGTGATATGTCATCATCTTGATGATAAAAATTTAAATACGTTTAAAGGTTTTACCTATTAAGTTAAGCTTTCTACTCTATTGAAGAGTTTTTAGAAAACAACTTTAGTGATATGACTGTGTGATTTTTTATTATGTTTTGTATTGTTTGTTTGTTCATTATTTTTTTGTAATTCATCTAGTTATGTGTATTTTTTTTAAATGACTTATGTAAGCACATATCGTGCATATGAGTTTGTGATTTATATTTTGACATTTCTTTTTTGAATGACCTGCGTAAACACATATTTGTGTATGAAACAGCAATTAGTAATTATTATTATAATGGCATAACTGAAGGACATCATAAACAACGTTAAAATAATGATGATTTTTATACAACATCCAATAGAAAAGCTTCGTTCAAGTCTTCTTCAGAATATGCATGTTGATAAAATCGGGCCTAAGAGTTCCCATTTAGAAAGCATAGCCTGATGAGTTTTTTGCTGTGCATTCCAACACCCTCTTCTACCAGAAAAAAATGGATACTATCAAAACAAGTTAATATGGCAGCATAGTGTTGACACGTTAATACAGAATGATAACTTTCTAGCTGTTTATTGAAAATGGCATTGCATACCCTATAAAGGCAACATATTTCGAAAATACAGTGAAGAATGGCGAAAACACTAAATTTATGTCATTAAAATTATATTTTTTTTTCGATTTGTATTAACCGCATTATACATTATTTTTGAAGTTATGCAAGTTATTACCTGTGAAGATATCCCTCTGGAAGGCAGTCCTGTTGACACAGTAATCGCTGGCATCGCATATGATGTGGTTCTCTCTTATAGATTTATAAAACCGGGATTCGTCTTCACTTGAATTGAACTGGTCAAAGGCATAGCTGTACAATGCTGGTTTCAAGTTTGTATCCAATATATCGTTTATAGTTCTTATCTTGATCAGTGGTCGATCGTTAGTTATCGAACTATATAGTTTGGTTCGATATATTGTGTTCAGGATGAGCACTGTAAAAACGTGAGCCACTATCACAAATTTCGCAGAATTTACAATTGGTTTCAGACTAATTGGCATGTCTAGATTCATCTGTAAAGTCTGTACCCACCCAAAGTTAATGTTTTCAATTTTCTGGAAGAACCTAAAATTAATAACTTTTGTGTAGTATACTAATACTGTAGATAGATCTATTTACAGGTAGATAGAGATAGATAGTATATTGCTAACACACAATAGCATGTTGATGGATTTAAAATTTTCGTAATAATGCGTAATGACTGTTATTATGTCAAATATCGCCCTGTAGCTACTAAGCCAAGATAAACTTGGACAATTTTTACACAACGGGTTACTAGGCAAGAAAAGCTCTTTCAAACGAGACCTAGCTTATTTAATTCCGTTAACTTATACCAAAGTTAAGGCCATTTAAATAAAAAGCATTATTACATTCCCCCACCACTACATCTTACAAGATAGAGCAAAAAACGATTAACAAAAAAAATCGAGAATTGTCAGTCTACATGATGGTAGAATTTATAATATACCTTTATTTGCATATTTTTTGAGAAAAAGCCGTTTTTCTGATTGATCGTAACAGTTACGCCCCCTAGCGGCTACTTACGGAACTTGAAAATAATTTTCAGCGATTTCTCTTAGCCGATTTACCTAATAATATTTTTTGCTCAAAGTTATACGATTAACGGTTACCCAGATATTGCCGGCGTCCATTCTTATTAGGTCACCCTATACACCAGACGTGTTGCAACTTCCGTGGTTTGACAGGCTTACCTTAAACCGAAGCTTAACTTTGAATTATACAACGGACCCTTAAAGGTGGAGATTGTGATTTACCCCTCTATTCTCCTGAGCTAGATTCATTTGACTTCCGTTGTTGGTATACAATATATTATACAAATATCGCCACCTCGAAGTCCAGACCTTGTATGAGGTTTTTGCAATATTTTACATGTTGAATGAAGTCAAATAAGAATTGAGATTTCAAAGCTTTGAGACGGGCCGTTTTTAGGCGTGTGCACGTTGTGCCAGCACAAAGACTGCCGACCAAAGAGGTTGCCGCGAGCCATCTGCCGATATAGTAAAATGTACTTTTTGATTATAAAAATAAAATCAATTGCGTTTTATTTAAAAATTTCAAAATGAAACAAACGTATCGAAATTAGGTTTCAAACATCAAATATAAAACCTTCATGGCGTGTCTATACTCTATACTTTAGTAGTTTCTGCTGACCGATTGTTTTTTGTCTTATAAGTCGCTAAGTCGCTAAGTGCACAGAAATATAGGGGTATCTATTTCTGTTGAAAATAAAATCTGTGAAAATTTAGATCAGAACCAACTTATAGACGAAAGTACAAAAGCTGGAAAAATGTTTCTAAGTATAAGCGAATATTGTGACCTGAATATGCATGATTCATGCTTAGATAAAATATAAAATGCACCAATTTTCCTTGTTTTATTTCATTTATTTTCTATTTATGTTTGTTATGAAAAGAACTGATGAGTGTAATATTTTTGTGTTTAGTTCTATAATGTTTTATGTTGCATATTGTTCTGTTTGGTATGTTATATTACGTTTTGTTACAAGTTACAATGTGACTTGTCGAATTATGTGGAACTAAAATATTCACTTTGTTCGATAAATAACGTTTTGGTAAAAAAAATTAGCCCGTAAAGCGCTCAAAAAAGAAGTTTGAGCTGTTTGTGCGTTTCTAGTTTCTTATTATTGCTGCACCGCCACTGAGACGATTTCTGATAATCATACGCTTTTTCATCCTCGTCACAGTAGTAATATTGTGTCAAAGCTTCATTAAAATCATTTCCGAAGCTTCCACGTTTCATAATGCAGATCGATCTAAAGCAATACTCGTAAGTAGACATCAGAAAATTTTAAGTACCTTGGTTTCTGTAATAGGCCAGCAATGTTCGGATGGACCTAAAAAAGTGTATTATGCCGTTACGTCTTTCTTTCATAAGTCAATGGACAGCCTATTATGAATACAAAAAATTTTTGGTTTACACCCCTCCCCTAACTACCCCAATTTCACACCCACCTAAAAAATTGTACCAGGATTACCTACCACGTACGACCCCACAGGATATCGGTACCCAAATTTCATCACCATACATGCAGCAGTTACTGAGACTACGAGGCTAGAAAAACGCCATCAGACAGGCAGACAGACTCACAGATAGCCAAACAGACAGACCGACAGATATCAGAAAACGCCCAAAAACTGTTATTATCTCAAAACCTACCTACCTATCACTGCGGAAAGTGAAAAGCGCGGCATTTCTATGCACACAAAAAAATCTGTCGTTTTGTCACAGACTTACGCTTTGATGCAATGGGACGTTACACTCAGCATTCCTCAAATACAGCGATGTTTTATCCAATGGTAAGTGTATCGTTGGTAACGAATCACATCGTAGTGCCGATTCAGCTACAAGATGTCATTGGATTCCAATAAATGAATCAATCGCAGCCTATCGTTGAATCGAATGTGTGTTTTATAATTGATTCTGAACTACTTTCCTTTCCTTGGGCAAATACATTTTATTGCGAGGCTAGCTGATCGGTTCGTTTGGATGTTTAATAGTGATGTGATTTTGTATGAGGTTATAAGGATCATGGTATAATAATTAGACATAAGCCTGCACCGGTTGTTGTCTTTTTACCTGAAATCTAACTGTCTGACTAATCTAAATACCTACACTCAAATGTGGGTATTTCCTCCTGTAAGCCCCAGTTTTTCAGTAGGTTCTCCATTTAGTATATAACTGATCACATTTAATTTACACAATAATTGCTGCTGCAATACCCGAAACCGCGAGACGACGCAATACGGCAAACAACGAATCAACACAACGAAACAACCTGTTACCGAACAACCTCGTCCATGTTGGCGCAGATCACGGATAACACTGAGATAATTCTCCTCTTCTTTCTTTTTACGTTCTTTGAATCGGGACATCAGTCTCGCCGAATACTGATTATAGTTGCGAACAACAAGGGCCATTGAGTTTGATATATGATGTTGTTGGTACGAATACTGCTTACCAATTTCTCTAACAGCATAGATAATATTTTGAAACCATGGGTTATTGTTCATATAATAGTTACTTTTTGAAACAAAATTAATTTTTATCCGATGATTTATCACGAACTGCTATTGCAGGAATAATTTTTATACATCGAATAGATTGTGTGCTTTGCTTAAATGAAACATAGGGTAAATTTCGAAATCAAAACAATGCTTTGATTGCATTAGATGTCAACTACTTTGAATTTATTGGCGTACCTGCGATTACTTCGAATATAAGAATTAAATTCTTCCAATGACATGGATTTGAAACAACTGTAATTATGTTTTAAATCGATGGAAAAACATCCAAATACTAACAATTAATTGAAAACGCAACAGTATTTTTTTCTGTGTGTTTGCACAAAGGCGATTGAGGGGCTAAGAACGGCCCTGCCATCACTACTAATACTTACTACTACTTTTCGATTGCCTTAAACACCCTCTATGTTTCCCCGTATCAGCAAAACATATCTACATACTCACGGTTTAGTTTACATTAATTTGTATGTACCTGGTCGTTAGACTATTAGTTAACATGCAATCCGGTTCGACGGTCGGCCAGCGAGGCGAATTCGTGGAATCGACGGTACGGTTGAGGTTATGCTGGTCAGCGCCGGCCTTTGATTTGTTATGGAACACGGTCGTTAGGGTGTCAATAAATATAGAATCAGGAGAGGCATATAGCCCAGTTCTCGCATATTTTAACTTGGCAAAGTCGCTTAAAACTAGTTTCAAATAAACTGTTCAATTGTTTTTGAAGTTTGGGGCTCCAACGGATTACGTTCGTTGTGGTATCTCCACTCATCGTCAACAAACACTATACTGACAGTGTAACCACTTGCCAAACCCAATATCTATTTCGCCTACTATGTTTTTTTATGGTCAGCCTCCCGCAGTGGCTAAAAGCCTATGGTGCTGTAGCAGCGCTGCGAGAGGATAAGTGTCGGTGCACGTTAGATTTGAAGCGCTGCAGGTTGTAGCCATCGGAAAACAAATTCCCTCAGCTGATTCCACAGCGACGAAGTTCTCCAAAAGAACGAATGCTGGAGGAGACCGGTTCGAGAAGTAGAGACCTTGACCTGGTAAGGATGAGCTCGCAGAGCCTCTCTAGTTTTCTTCGTTCGGACGGCCTTTTGTGTTATTATCTGGGAAAGCTTACTCAAACATCTTCCGTGACAGAATCCATAAAACATGGACAGTTCAGCCACCCTTTGACGTTCCAGGCTGTAGAGGTCCTTTGTGCCGGTAGGCGTATCGACTAGTCTAATTGCTCTCTTTGGGATAGTGTCCAGAAGCTTTAGAGGTGGAAAAATCCAAATTCCAAAAACCACCGCAGTTTTATCGACGCCAGAAATCACTGTAAACACCAAAGGGCGTCCGAACGAGGAGCACTAAAGAGGCTCTGCGAGCTCGTCCTTACCAGATCGAGGTCTCTACTCCACGAACCAGCCTCCTCCAGCATTACTTCTTTTGGAACTTCGACACTGTAGAATAAGCTGCCAGGGAATTTGTTGTTACAACCTGCAGCGTTTCAATTCTAACGTGCACCGACACTTATCCTCTCGTAGCGCTTCTCCAGCGCCGTAGGCTTTCAGCCTTTGCAGTAGTCTAACTATAAAAAAACACCTGTCGGCCTTCCCATTCCCACCTACTTCTATGTAACTAGGCAAACAAGATGTGTCTTCAGGGTATTATGGTAGAATCACACTATTTTTCAAGTATAGTGGTTACTTACCAAGGCCATCACATCCTCTGTTTACATAGACAGTCTTCTTACTGTATCGTTTACCTATGCATGTTCTGCCGTATTCCATAATACAATACAATACAAAAATGTATTTATTCAGTATAAGCAAATAACAAATAATTCTTTTTTTTATACTCATAAATACATTGGACAGCCACATAAGGGTCACAGCCCTTCTTTGTGGAAAAAACATGATTATGACAGAAAAATAATAGAGAATAAAAAGTATAAATACTGATACGAACTAGTACAGCACCACTGAACCCATATACACTATAAATATACCATACATTCAACTAACAACTAGAAATAGTTGGGTATGCGGTCAACACAACCAAAACAGGGAGCTCAATTGAAGGAGGACTCTTCGTTTAAATCAAGCTTTCGAAAAATTTTATTGTCTTCATCAGGATTCTACAAAATACAGAAAAAACACCCAAAGTTAAACCAATAGTACTATAAAATAAAGTTTTTAATACATACTGAACGTGTGAAGTTTAACAAAGAAAGCATGCCCACTTTCTTGGAACGTGGTGATCTAGTCAGCTACACTACAGTAGAACGGGTAACTATTCTTAATATTCTTAATTCTACATATCTTCCATCAGGAGAAAATAACATTTACACACGGTCACATAGTTAAAAATTCATAAAAACAGAACAATTAAAACATTTTAAAATAGTTCAGGTGGCCGAAGCATTATCACGAGAACGGAAGGAACCAACATTTTGTAACCTGTTGGACCACACAACAATAAAACTCAGGTGGATAGAGAGCACAAAACTTAAAAGTGCAAAAGTCTTTGATTGACACGTGACATTTGGGATGACAACCATGTTGGTGCCTGCCATCTCAAACGCACAAAACCTCAGTACTGACAGGTGACAAAATCAGATGTTTCGTTTTGTACTGTCTTTCATAGAACTTCACACATACCCGTGGTTTGACCACGCTACAGAGATACCAACGCATTGCGGGAAATTCAAAATACCGCTGGAAGGCTTATTAGCCATCTTATTAGATGTTACTGTTTACGTGAGATAAGGTGGGGAAAATAAAAAAGGGAAAAATTCAACCCCTACCTGATATATTTCAACCGAAATGAGATGCCAACCTTTAATTATTTTTATTGTCATGGTACAACCTGAAAACAAAGTATGTGCAGGGGTTTATGACTTAGTGAAAGTTTATAAAAGGATGTGAAAATTGTCTTAAATGCCGAAATGTCCTTCTATTAACGATACTTCGGTACTTGAATCATTTAGACTCGTGAATTTATTTTTCTCCAACAATAGAAGATACGTGTAAATGTTGCTCAAACCACTGATGTCCGTATATTTGTTCATTGCATTTTGATTTCTCTGGATATGTACCATTTCTAGAAAACATCTTTTGAAAAAGTTGCTTTCACATTCTAGGATTTTAGCGTGTTCGAAATCCATGTTGTGTTTGGATACTATGACATGTTCTTCTAAGGCACATGAAAGTTAATTCGTGTTACAGTCACTTTTATGTGAAATGATACGTCCATTCAGTGATCTACTAGTTTGGCCAACATAAACGCTATCACAATTTGCACAATTAATTTGGTAAACTACATTTGATTTTTCTAATATTTTTAAGGGAGGTTTCACTTTGCTGTGTAGTATAGCAATAGGTTTGACATTTCTTTGTGCCAACTTACAAGGGAGGTCTTTAAATAACTTAATTAATTTAGGGGTTAAAGATGCAATAAAGGTTAAAGAGCCAAAACGGATCCTTGTCACTTCTAGGTTTTCATCGTGATTCGCTTGATGGTTATTATTGTTTACTGGGGACACATTAATGTCAACATTTGTCATGTTTTCTAAGTTATTAGTCTCCTGAGACCGCAATGGGTTGGCACTAAATATAAAAAAAAGTATTGACCTTTTGTTTAGGATACGAATTCTCAAGCAAAACTAACTTGAATTCCCTAAGAGCAGTCATACGGTAGTCAGGATGACTCAGTTTTATTACTCTGTTCTTTAGTCCAAGGATTAAATTTATTTTCATGCGTTCAGGATGGTATGAGAAATAATTGATGTATCTATCACTGCTTGTAGGTTTTCTATACCACCTAGTTGACAGACTGTTATTCTCAGACCGCATAACTCGCATATCAAGGAAAGGGATGCTGCTGTTTTCCTCCCTCTCGACTGTGAATTGCAAGTTATTGTCAAAATTGTTGAACGTCGCTAATAATTCGTTGATTTTATCCTCAGGGACAGAAAGAATGAAGTCATCTACATACCTTTTGATAAAGGGAACATTAAAGTCAGTCTTTGCCTAAGAATCAGATACTAAATTGTCTAAAACGTAATTGCAAAGAATCGGAGAAGTAGTGCTACCCATCGGGGTGCCAAAAGTTTGTTTATAATACGAATCTTGGAATTTTAAATAATTAGAATCAAAGATGAATTTGAGAATCTCAACAAAAAACTCTAAGGGCAAATCACAGTTAAGGGAAATAACATTCCAATTTCTGGTGAAACTAGTGATAATTAACTCCAAAGGTAAATCAGCGAATAATGAGACAACATCAAAACTGACTATCGCATACCCTGCAGGTAACTGGAAGTTATTAACAAAATCACTAAATTGAAAAGAATCTTTAATATCAAATTCATTGTTCCTTACATCAGTTTTAACCAAGTCTTACAACACCAACAAGAAAGTGAACATGCTTTCTTTGTTAAACCTCACATGTTCAGTATGTATTAAAAACTTTATTTTATAGTACTATTGGTTTAACTTTGGGGGTTTTTTCTGTATTTTGTAGAATCCTGATGAAGAAAATAAAATTTTTCAAAAGCTTGATTTAAACGAAGAGTACTCCTTCAATTGAGCCCCCTGTTTTGGTTGTGTTGACCGCATACCCAACTATTTCTAGTTGTTAGTTGTAACTGTATCAGTCACGACTCACACCTCCTTAACCATACATTCAATATATACAATCCTATAAACAAAACATCTAAAGAAACATACTCACATTGATCCCATCAGGAGCACTCCAGTGCCAAACTAAAAGCATCGCTTGTCTTGTTAACACTGTAGCGTGATGTCTGACGAAACCAATGTGAGACTGCTATCTCAGATTTAAAAATTACGAAAAAATATAATAAGCTGAACCAACGAACATAAGCTCATGACCTAATATTACAAATCGCACAGTATACAATGCTCACAACAGCATATGGCTAATGACCATCTGGTCGATACCTCAAATGAACAAAAAAAGCTGAATACTATTTCATTATTCAAGCAGCGAACATGGTGAAGACGGTGTTAGTACCTAAGAGCCTGTGTATTTCTTTCCTAGTTTTTGATTATATCCATTTTTTAAGCTACTTTTATACATTGATTTTGAATTCATTTGTTTAATTTCATCTGGCAGGAGATTATACAGTCTAGGCCCTAGAAAGTAATAACTCCTTTGGGTAACAGTTTTTCCTACTCTATGTGTCATATTTTAAGGGATTACGAGCAGCATAGTAATGGTCAATGCTGATGAGCTCCGATCTATTTCAATACAATGCTGTCTCATTAATACTGAGTGGCAGAATAATTGGCGATTATCAAATACCTCACACACCTCATATAAGACTTCTGTATGATATGTGGAGTCTTTACAAAGCATAATTTTTAATATCCACCTTTGGGTTTTCTCTAGCTGCAACATATGATTATTTGTAGTACCCCCCAAGCTACAATGCCATATAATAAATGTGGTTCATTCAGAGCATAGTATAGTGTCTTCAAATGATGAATGGTGAATATTTGTTTAAGATATCTGAATTTATGAAAAAATGAACGTACTTTTTCAATAACATAATTTATGTGGATATCCCATCTCATATGAGAATCAAGCATTATGCCGAGATATTTTAAATTGTATGCCACACTTATTATCGTTTTTTGACAATCGCAGTTTCTTTCGATCATAATGTTTTCAAATTTTGGTAAATATGAGCTAAGGGATGTGAACGGCAACTTCTGTCTGGAAAACGGTAGTCAGTTTACCAAGGCGGATACTTATATGTTCCACCCAGGTCTACCACCGTATATGCCTCTTCCGGGAACTGATAAATTTTTGGAGCCATCAGTGTATCAGATGTCACTCAAGTGACTTTGGAGGGAATCTCAGTATCCACGACTCTTGGCGTTCTGTCGAGTGGCATCTCAAGTATGTCGCACTATAAAACCAGAAGCCATAGCACTGCATCTTTATGCAGCCATGTTTGCTTTCCCTCTATGTAAATATCAAGAGGTGCAATATTCAGCAGTATCTCCAATGTTGTCGTTGGTGTTCCCTTCATGGCGCCCACTATGCTCACACGCAGCCCGCTGCGCTGTACTTTTGTGAGCAAACTTCTGTTCGCTTTGATACTGGTTATCCGGTGTGTTCGCTGACACTTTCAGGTAAAACTAACTGCATTTAGTTGCACATATTTTATATCACGGTTTTCCAATAAGGGCGTCAGAAATTCACGCTTACCTTACACAGTGATGTCTAAAAGTATGTTACTAATATTTCATTTATTTGAAAAAATAATGTTGTTCAAATATCTTTCCTAACTTCGTCTAGTTTCGTCCATCCTGTGGACCCAGTTTTCAACTACTTTTTAACACATGTCACGTGGTATGCTTTCAAAACTGCGTTTAAGTGTTTCATTCAAGTTCTGGGCTGTTTGGTGCTTATTTTTGTAAATCGGAGATGTCACCTAATCACGTAACACTACTGAAAATAGTCCCAAGTTGTAAATCGCATGACATTGGTGTGATTGCCTTACGATCAGTATGGCAAGTAGCACCATCTTGTTGAAAAAAACATTATTTATATGCATAATACCAGTATTGACTTATAATGCAATCAAAACATCCTTCTATTTTCGAAATGTTTACCCTATGTTTCATTTAAGCAAAGCATACAATCTATTCGATGTACACAAATTAATACTGCAACAACAGTTCGTGATAATTCATCTGATAAAAATTAATTTGGTTTCAATGGCCCTTGTCGTTCGCTGAACTATAATCAGTGTTCGGCGGGACTGATGTTCCGATTCAATGAAGGTAAGAATAAAGAACAGGGGGATTATCTTAGTGTTACTATCGCCGCGAACCCGCCAACATGGACGGTTGTTCCGTTGTGTTGTTTCGGTGTTAGCCGTGTTGTGTCATCTCGTGGTTTTGCGTTTGCATCAGCAATTGTGTGATTTAAATGTGTCCAGTTATATACTAAATGGAGGACCGACTGAGAAATTGGGACTTAGAAGAGCTAACACAGACATCTGAATGTAGGTATTTAGATTAGTCAGACAGTTATATTTCAGGTAATAATGCAACAGCTGGTGCAGGCTTATGTCTAATTCTTATATCATGCTCCTTATAACTACATACAAAATCACACAATTAAACATCCAAACGAATCAATCAGCTGTCCTCGCAATAAAATCTGTCGGTCCAAGGAAAAGAAAGTAGTTTAGAATCAATTACCAAACACAGATGCGATTCAACGACAGGCTGCGATTGAATTATTCATTGGAATCCAATGACATCTTGTAGTTGAATCGACAATACGATATAGTTCGTTACCAACTATACACTTCCCATTGGATAAAACATCGCTGTATTTGAGGAATGCTTGAGTGTAACGTGCCATTGAATCCAAGCATAAGTCTACGACAGATTTTTCTGTGTGTACAGTTCTGCTTATTCACAAAACCATTGAACTAGAAATGCGCTTCAGCAGCAAAGATGTTTTTTCTCCGAAATATGGGTCGACTGGGGGTTCTTTCCATCATTCATTTGAACCTTTTTTTGATAGCACTTAAGAAAATAACGCTGTTTTTCGAAAATCGTCGTGGTCAGCCCTCCCCCACCCCCTTCGAGTGGCAACTCTTCAAGGTCCCAAGCTTAGGTTTAGATTCGAGGGACCAATATCAACCATCCCCCTAAATTTCATTTCTTTTCGACCTTTTGCGATCAAAAAACGCTACTGCCTAGACTAGAACACTTGATCATAGTTTCTTTTTTTGAAAAAAGTTGTCACGTAAAATTTCAGCCTTTACGTAACAAGAAGAAATTAGGCAAACTCTTCTGTCCGGCAGTTCAATAATAAAAATCTTTCCTGGTTTTATTCTCCATTAAATTTTACATAAAAAGTGCTGTTCATTATTAATATGTTTAAAATAAGTCGTAAATCAGAAATTGCATAATTTAAGTACCGTACAGTACAGTGTCCTAGTATAGGATGTAGAAACGAAACTAGGTGAAACTAGACCACTATTTACCAATATTTACTTTTACTGTTCTTTTTATTTGAAACCAACATGAAATTATGAAATATTACGTTTATTTCGTTGAAATAGAAGCATCAATAATGCCTAAAAGTTAATATTTTTAGCTCAAAAACATTTACGCAATGCTTGAAAAGTTATGCTATTTCTCAAATAAGAAAAGGAAACAAATTCTAGGCAACCTAATTTTTTGAAATTCGGTTAAATATTTTTTGGCGATAAATTTATGCTGCTAGCGTTTTGCCTAATATCTAAAGAACAATTGAAGTATCCAATAATATGAAAGGTGCTCCTTGAAAATGAAGTTTTCGCTACTCAATAGTTGAGTGGCTACCATAGAACTTCTACTTAAAGTATTTTTGATACGTTGAATACTTTATCTAATAAATGACCCTTTCCATATTTATTAAGTATATTATAGTCGTTAATAGAAAATGCAAATTTTCCATAATTATAGATGGTTTGTGATTTACAGACTTTATTTGATAAATTAGTTACCGGGAGTAACAATCCAGCTTTAACTGCATTACAAATGACTGGGTGCTGTGCGCCCTTTGCGCTGTATTTAAATAAGCTACATACATTAAAAAATGTTTTAAACAAAATTTGTTTGAAAAATGAATGAGAATTGAAAAATGTTTGAAACAAAATTTGTTTTGTTTCAAACATTTTTTCAGATTTTTTCAGAAGTTTAAGGACATACACTAAATATCTGGACACATT
This sequence comes from Callosobruchus maculatus, assembly GCA_951848785.1. Taxonomy (NCBI): domain Eukaryota; kingdom Metazoa; phylum Arthropoda; class Insecta; order Coleoptera; family Chrysomelidae; genus Callosobruchus; species Callosobruchus maculatus. The sequence continues at coordinate 8,556,125 of CATOUR010000026.1, read as the reverse complement.
ATGAAGTATTAGCAACATAGTAATTATGACAATAGAAAAGTACGAATCGAGAAACAGCAGAAAATAACAGAAAACAACCGAAAACTGTCGGAAACAACAGAAAACGACCGAAAACAGCAGAAAACAATCAAAGACAATATAAAAACACCAAAACCAACAGAAAACTGCCGAATATAACAGAAAACGATCGAAAATGGCAAAAAATAATAAAAAACAATCGAATACAATAGAAAATAACTGAAAAAAACCAAACACAAAACAACAGAGAACAACAGAAAACAACAGACAATAACAGAAAACAACATAAAACAGCCGGAAACAACAGAAAACAACGGAAAACAACAAACACCACAAGGTTGTTGTATGGCAACAATGTAAATTTGTCCACAACGGCGCGGCTAGTTGCTATTGCTATTTTCTTGTTCACAATAATTTCGTTGAGCAACTGAAGTCGTTTGTCGGTGAAACTACTATTTTTAGTGTTACGATATACGTACTAATCAGATCTTGCAATTTAAAAAAAATATTGTTGGATATTGTGTGTTTAATTGTCACTCTGAGATAAATTTGCTTACACCGTTTATTACAGCGATGGCTTTAATCACCTTAAAATAGACACATAATGGGCTTCGACCACATCAAGTGATATTTAATGGTATTACAACTCTTCACTACTGATGATATTGTGTAGCTTAATGAGAATATTGTACGTATTATAATTATTACATATAATGCAATTACTGACCGCTTAACTATCTATGACCCGGTCGATAGGTCAGTTGATGTAGATGTAGATGTAGATGATGTTTTCCATCAGACGCACACACAAGTATATGAAGGGTGTGCCAGCATGATGTGCCCAAATCAAACTATGTGAAACTAGATCACAATTTATCACAAAAAAAATAAAAAGGTCTCAAAGACTTTGTTTGCCTTATATTCACCGTTCAATTTATTTATACTGTTTATTTGAAATCATCATCACTTTTGGAGTATCGCGTGCTTTTCGTTGAAATAAAGATATTAATAATACCTAATAATAGATTTTGCTTAGCAAATAAAAAGGTCCGCCATAAAAAGTAACTAACGTTAAAAAAAAATGTTTTTTTTTTTTTGGAAATGTTAGACCATTTTTTTGTACTGATACATTTTGATTTTCAAGAAAAGATCCCACATAAGCTTACTTTTTTTATCTCGTGCCATTGGTCACCATCAAATATCCTGTCTAATCAAAAAGCTACTGTCTTCAACACAAGCTTTTCTACGTGACGTTAGGCCGAAGCATCTGCGTGAGCTTCATCTGCACATGACCGTGAAAGTCTAACACAATACACCACGTCAATACCATTTTATATAACTCAACTACAAATTTTAATTGGTACAATACGAATATTTCAATTAAACTTTTCCACAAAATTGGAAACTGTGCAAAACTGTATCTGACCGCAACTATAATGTTCTGTCATTTATTTTAATGTACATTTTATTAATATGATTCTATTTTACTTCCCACACCAATAGGTGAAGTGAGTATTGTGATCGCGGAAATTTTGAGATAATACGCTTTTCGGGCGTTTTATGATATAACGAAAATCCATGTCACTCATTTCCGTCGGTCTGTCTGTCGATCTGTCTGTCTGTCTGTCTGTCTGCAAGTCTGTTGGCGTTTTTCTAACGTGATAATCTCAGTAATCGCTGTATGTATTATGATGAAATTTGGGTAGCGATATGTTGAGGGGTCGTAGTAGGCAATATTCCCATAATTTTGGAAATCGTTGTACGGGGGCGGAGTGATTAGCAAAAAAACAAAAAATCTCAAATATTCCTCAAACCTCGTTTTTACGCGTCTTGGGGGTTCCTGATCATTTTCTACTTTTTTTGGGTGGGGATGATTTTGGGGTGGTTAGGGGGTGGGCTGTCCATTGACCTCTGAATGAGAAACCTAGCGGCATAATACACTTTTTAGGTCCACCCGAACATTGCCTTGCTTATTATAGAAACCAAGAGGCTTAAAACTAAAACGAGTATTGTTTTAGATCGTTCTATATTGCGTTACGCGAAAATTATTGAATTGATTTCAATGAAATTTGGACACAGTATTACTACCGCGGCAAGAATGGAAAGCGCATATGTCTTGGAAAAATCGTGTCGGTGGCGGAGCAACAATAATAAAAAAACTAAAAATATAAAAACAGCTCAAACATTGTTTTTAGGCATTTTAAGGGTTCCTGGTCATTTTCTACTTTTTTGGGAGGGGGTGAAATTGGGGCGGTTGGGGATGGGGGATTGTGAAACAGGAAAACTTGTTGTATTTATAGTAGTCTGTCCATTGACCTGTAGAAGAAATACAGAGCGGCATACATACACTTTTTTAGGTCCATCTGAACATTGGCTTGTCTATTACAGAAACCAATGATGTGATGCATACATACAAGTTTTGCTTTATTTCGATTCATGTATATTGCGTAAAGCGAAAATTCTTGAGTGATTTTAATGAAAAGACCGTAGCGAGAATGAAAAATGCGACTGTTTTTGAAAAATCGTATCAGTGGCGGCGCAGCAATAATAAAACTAAAAGACTAAGTATATAAAAACAACTCAAACTTCGTTTTTAGACGGTTTGGAGGCTCCTGACCGTTTCGCATCGTCTAGATGAAGCATGCTGGATAAAAACTGTGGCGTACTAGTTCGTAAGGAGGGAGATGCAAGAAACTATTCACGAGAGTTTTTGTGTTGTTGTTTTTGCGGGTGGGTGGGCGATGATTTGGTTGCAAGGGAGTTTCAGATTATAGCTTCATGCAATGGGAAAATAATAAAATGTTATCATCATTATGTGTGGGAAGTACTGAGTCAATCACCTAGACTCCATTTTTTTCATCGCCATTTCGTACCAAGTGGAACATTTTCCAGGCAATACTGTTGACTGGTCTATTATGTAATTATCTTTTCATGCGAGGCTCAAAGCTCCAACGTAAACCTCGCGCTAACCCTATAAACTAAGCAACTACGCCACATTCGATGCGTATGTTACCAGTACATTTAGCGTGTGTATTGATCGATTGCATGGAAGCTAATACTCCAGGGCTTATATACACGAACCACTTGAACTTAAGTCGAAAGGGCCAATAAATATTCAGCCAATGACATAATAGCTGTTTATATATTAAAGGCGTAAAGAGGCTTTCCTGGTCCGAAGCTTTATTTCATATAGGAGAGGCTGTAGGATTGAAGGTGAATTGTGTGGCTTATCACTGAAATGTTTTTTATAAAATCGGCATTCACTTCTGTATGCTGCAGGAACCAATTGGTCGACTCAAATATGTTATTTAGTGAGAATGTGCAAAAAAGTAGCTTATGTAAATTAGATTAGACCTTCATACATACCTACAGATTTGTGCCTGATTAGCTTTTTTCTCAAGTGAAATTTAGCTTACACTGTATACTCTAACATCGACTATACTTCAGCCCATTTTGCTCCATTTACATACTTATAAAAGTTGTCCACAGTTCTTCAGCTAAGTGAGTTTTAACTTTCACTGGCCGCCTATCCTACTACTGCATTTAGGTGGAGAATTTGGAGTATCATCTTCAAAAAGACATACGCAATATACCTACTACCCCTTGCCTGAATAGACGTACGTACGTTTAAATCAATTTGAAATGCCCTGTATTAGATGACTTTAACTGCTCCGATTACTATTCATTTTACCTCCCAAATTGATGTAATATAATGCTTTGTTTTTACTTCCCACACCGATAGGTGGATAGGAGAAGAGTACTGTGATCGCGAAAATTTTCGATTTTGAGATAATACACTTTTTTGGCGTTTCATGATGTCTACATATCGAAAATCCACGTCACTGATTTCCGTCGGTCTGTCTGTCTGTCTTTCTGTCTGTTGGCGTTTTTGTAACGTCGTAATCTCAGTAACCGCTGCATGGATTGTGATGAAATTTGGGCAGCGATATGTTGTAGGGTCGTAATAGGTAATGTATAATTTTGGAAATCGTTGTACGGGGGGGGGAGTAATTAGCAAAAAACAAACATTTGAAATATTCTTCAAACTTTTTTTAGGCGTTTCAGGGGTCCCCGATCATTTTCGACATTTTTTTTGGGTGGGGGTGATTTTGAGGTCATTCCGGGGTGAGGCGTTGTGAAACTGAGAAATTTGTTTTATTCATAATGAGCTGTCCGTTGACCTGTGAATGCAAACTTTGTGTATTTGTTTATTTTATCGACTTCTATACACAGTTTGAAATAAAGTATCAACTTAGGACCCATCCTGTATATGCTCGAATGGGTAGTCTTGTACCATACCGGTCTACTGGACAATAAAAACTTTTCTATCAATCTATCTTGGACCAGCACCACTAAAATAAATTACACAGCCCTAAAGTATTTTCCAACAGATTATGGTGTGTATTATAGCTATGGTATGAGCAATTTGGCATTCCTGCTCTCTTAAACGTGCGTTAAGTAAAAAATGAGCGAGGATTTAACTCGACAGGATGATGGTGGGAGGTAGGAAGCTTAAAAAGTACTCAACCGAAAATTACTGCCGGTGGCGGAGTGGTTGGTGTGGGCGTCGCCCAGATAAGGCTGTAATGTGAACGCTGCCAACCGCCAACCGCCAGATGCCGAGCTGCCACGTCGCGGCGCGGCGTCGGCATCTAATAGACGCTCCCGATGATTCGTCAATGTCGTGAAATTCACATAAAAAAATTACCTTCTGCTCCCGTTTCAACGCGATCGATGAACATCCGTTTCATACAGAGTCTGATCAGCGTAAAGCCTTGTACACACTAGTAGATCATATTGCGCGATATGTCTATAGTCTGTCTATGGACACTATGTTTAGTCTCGTCTAGCGTCTACACTACGTTAAGCAGAAGAGCAGAAAACAGCTCAAAACTACAGCAATCAAGCAGACAACAACTGCAAACGGTAGCAATCGACCAAATATAACCGAATAAAACAGAAAACAGCCCATAACAACGGAAAGCAAGCAAATAACAGCGCTAAACAATAGAAAACGACTAGACACAGTCGAATGCAACAGAAAAGAACAGAAAACAGCTCAAAACAACAGAAAGCAATCATATAACAACTGTAAACGATAGAAACCGACCAAATACAACCGAATAGACTCATAACTAGCTCAAAATGACTGAAAGCGTGCTGATAACAGCGGGAAACAACAGAAAACGACTAAGCACAGCGGAATACAACAGAAAAGAAGAGAAAACAGCTGAAAACAAGAGGAAGTAAGCAGATACCAACTGTAAATGGTAGAAAGCGACCAAATACAACCAAATAGATCCATAGCTAGCTCAAAGCAACAGAAAGCATGCAGATAACAGCGGGAAACAACAGAAAACGACTAAACACAGCCGAATATAACAGAAAAGAACAGAAAACGGCTCAAAACAACAGAAAGTAAGCAGATAACAATTGTAAACGGTAGAAACCGACCAAATACAACCGAATAGACTCAATAACTAGCTCAAAATGACTGAAAGCGTGCAGATAACAGCGGGAAACAACATAAAACGACTAAACACAGCCGAATATAACAGAAAAGAACAGAAAACAGCTCAAAACAACAGAAAGTAAGCAGATAACAATTGTAAACGGTAGAAACCGACCAAATACAAACAAATAGATCCATAACTAGCTCAAAACAACAGAAAGCATGCAGATAACAGCGGGAAGCAACAAAAAACGACCAAACACAGCCGAATATATCAGAAAAGAACAGAAAACAGCTCAAAACAACAGAAAGTAAGCAGATAACAACTGTAAACGACCAAATACAACCAAATAGATCCGTAACTAGCTCAAAACAACAGAAAGCATGCAGATAACAGCGGGAAACAACAGAAAACTTTTACTCACTAGTAGACATGTGCGCGATTTGTCTCTAGACAGGCTAGAGACACGGTCTATACAGGGTGGTCCAATAAGCGCGCGGTGCTCCCTAGCGGCCATACCGTTTAAATAAGAGGAAAATGTTTTAAATAAAAAACGTTTGTTTTCAAATGCTCTACATTTAGAAAATAATTTCAAATATGGTGGACTTCCGGATATACCGGAAGTAGGCATCAACTTTCTTATTTTAAATGGAACACCCTGTATATTATTACGTTTTTGAATTCAGCATCGATTTTTAGGTCCAGTTCGTTAACCATTGTTTATGTCTACGAAGCGCATTTTCGGAGTTATTCAGCAATTTTTACAAAATTTGACGTTTGTAGTACTTTACAAGAAACGTTAATATCTCGGAAACCAGACGCGATAGAAAGATGCGGTTTTCGGTTTTGAGAGAAGTAAGGAACGTGTTTGTGTTTTAGTGAGATCGTTGTTTCAAAAGAACATTAAATCAATAGACTAGAAATTTTCAAATTTGAAAAGTTAGAAACGTTAAAAACTTTTATTTTTCAAATGGGATGGTATCATAAGTTTCACATCGGTGGATGCGAAATTAAATTCCCTTTCACTTTTGTCTAGGCGCATGTGGTGCTATCTTTGATGGTTTTTAAGATATTTAAGGTTTTGTAATTATTGCGTAGGAATTGGAAAAATCGTAGGTGGCGTGGCTCGCAGACAAAACAATTGGCAGGAAACCTTTCATCCCAAGTGTTTCGGCCTCTAATACTAAAATGTGCTTTCGCTCCATCTAACTGTAACCACATTATTCCTAAAAACTCCAGTGGTGAATTTTTCAACAGGTTTTCCAAATTTTCATGTAGAAAATTTAGGAAAACGTTAGTTTATTATGCGGTTTCCAATAATACCACCCCAAATGATTAGACTTCATGCTGGGTGACAACAAACTCCTCAAAATTTGGATTTACGTGTGCGTAAAATATGAGAGAAGGAAACATGTAGTAGTAATACATGAAGATAGCGAGTTCGACATTCTCGCAATTGTAGTTAAAGATCCGCATAGCAGTGCTACAGCAGAAATTAGTCGCCACTTGGGCATTGGTCAAACATCTGTGAACATGATCTTAACGGAGTACATATGGCATCTTTATCACGTGCAGCTAAATCAAGCAGTTGAAAGACAAGACTTTGAAAACTGGAAGAGTTTCTGTAACTGGAGTCGTGCTCGAGTCCAAGAAGATGCACTCCTTTCCAAAAGTGTGAGGTTTACGAATGAAGCTACATTTCTTATGAAATTCTTTCATTTTCCTTTTTATGAAATGTAACTACAGCGTTATCATTAACGGCCATGTAAACTGGCATAATTTACATTTCTATACCGACGTAAATCCAAATTTTGAGAGGCTTGTTGACAACCAGCATCGAGTCTAAGCATTTGGGGTGGTATTATTGGAAACCGCATATTAAACTAAGGTTTTCTAAAATTTTCTAAATGAAAATCTGGAAAACCTGTTGGAAAATTTACCACTGGGGTTTCTAAGAAGAATGTGGTTATAGGTAGATGGAGCGAAAGCACATTTAGTATTAGAGACCGAAACACTTTGGAAGAAAGGTTTGCTGTCAATTGTTTCATCTCCGAGTCACGCCACCTACGATTTTTCCAATTCCTATGCCATAATTACAAAACCGTAAATATCTTGCAAACCATGAAAGATAGAACCACATGTGCCTAGATAAAAGTGAAAGAGAATTTAATTTCGCATCCACCGATGCGAAACTTATGATACCATCCCATTTGAAAAATAAAAGTTTTTAACGTGTTTAATTTTTTTAATTTGAAAATTGCTAGTCTATTGAATTCATATTCTTTTGAAAGAACGATCTAAATGAAACACAAATACGTTCCTCGCTTGTTTCAAAACCGAAAACCGCATCTTTATATCGCGTTTAGTTTCCAAGATATTAACGTTTCTTGTAAAGTACTACAAACGTCAAATTTGGTAAAAATTGCTGAATAACTCCGACAATACGCTTCGTAGACATAAATAATGGTTAACAAACTGGACCTAAAAATCGATGCTAAATTCAAAAACGTAATAATATACAGGGTGTTCCATTTAAAATAAGGAAGTTGATGCCTACTTCCGGTATAACCGGAAGTCCGCTATCTTTGAAATTATTTTCTAAATGTAGAGCATTTGAAAAGAAACGTTTTTTATTTAAACCATTTTCGTCTAATTTAAACGGTATGACCCCTAGGGAGCACCGCGCGCTTAGTGGACCACCCTGTAGACCGTCTAGAGATACCATTTTTTGTATCGTCTAGCGTCTACAATACAATGTGCATATTTAGACGAGACAAAGAATTTCACATCAGTCTCATGTCCGCTGTCCACTATAGAGGACATTGCACTGTGCGGAATAAGTTCCTGTTTAGTGATGATAAATAGTGAAATAAAGCAGAAACGTAAACGTTGGTGGACGCGAGAAGTGTTCGCATAAAGAAATACGTTCGGCAATACATTACTAAACAAATCAAGACTGGAAGATGCCATGGGTTTCTGGAATTTCATCCGGCTGACACCTACTGGTTTTGAAGAGTTGCTTCTGATGGTCGGGGGTTGATAATAAGGCAACAAACAAAATTTAGAGAAACAATTCCAGCTTCTTTTTGACTCGCAGTCACACTGCGTTTCCTGCCAAGTGGAGACTTATTCACGAGCCTGATGTACACACCACTTCCACTCTATGAATCATCCAAGTCTGTGTTCCGGTTGCCCTTTGATTCGTTTGCTGGTTGCAGGAATTACAAATACTCGTACGAAAACCATGTGGACCTTTTCGGAGAAGATCCAGTTGTCGAAGTATTTTTTCCGTTCCCTGTTGAACGATGTTTTTAAACAGTCGCATTAAGCTTTGTAGCCAGAGATTCCAGGGCCAATTTTCTTTTTACCCGGTTTTTGTAGTCGGGACTTGTAACATCCTACAAACAACATGCTTGGAAATCTCCAATCAGCTTTAAAACCTCCTCGTTCGACCTCATCTTCACGAAGCACTGTATAAAAACAAAAAATGACGAACCACACCAAGAGCACACATAAACAGTCGAACGATGCCACTCGGTAGTAGGACTCACACTGGAATGTCTCGTTTCTAGACTCTGATTAACGTCCACACTATCAAAATGTTACGCAATATGTCTAACATTGCATGAGGTCTCCCATTCCTGCCGGGAGACCATAGGCCTGCGATTTTTGGTCTCGCAACAGGCCGTAGACGGCGATTGGGCTATAGACATGTCTACAGTCTACGTAGACAACCTAAGACACGTCTCTGACACCAAAATCGCACAACATGTCTATTAGTGAGTGAGTACAAGGCTTTAGACACGTCTGTAGACCAAAATCGCGCAACATGTGTACTAGTATGTACAAGCCTTAAGAAAATCGCACTGACGCGAACGTCTCAGCTCTCAATTCTACTTTTCTCGCCCGCTCTTTATTTGCAAATGCTCCAATACACGAGGGTTGCTCTATCTCCGTCAATCGACCTATGGCGCACTGATGATCGCTAATAAGCATGAAACAGCTGTCTGCGTGCTGATAGATTGACGGAGATATAGAGCAGCCCTCGTATATCGACTCTCATATGCAGCAGCATATAGAACCGCGCTCTTCTGATCAGGCCAAGCGAACGCACCGTGGCGTTCTACCAAGAAGTCTGCTGCTGTTTAGCAGTTTGCCGTTACCTTCGGGCACCAGATCGCGCGAGACGATCGGCGGCCATATGTACCAGAGGTCTTGAAATATATTAGTTATATTAAGCGTCGATTACATTAGGGGTCGGTTGTACAAATGCAGCTTTAACGCAAACCTTGTTAAACCTAAGCATAGCTAAGCTTAGGCCTAGGAAAACAAATTCCTCGGCAGCTGATTCCACAGCGTCGAAGTTCTCCAAAAGAAGGCATGCTGGAGGAGGCTGGTTCGGGGAGTAGGGACCTCGACCTGGAAAGAATGAGTTCGCAGAGTCTCTCTAGTGTTCCTTCCTTCTTCGATGTGCCAGACTGTGGTCTTTTGTGAGGTTAAGCGTGTCGATTAGTCTAATTCCTCTCTTCTGGATATCGTCAAGAAGCTTTAGAGAGTGCTTCGAGTGCTCCAACGATGGTCGGATCTGTGCTTTGTAGAACAGCAGTAATTGCTCTGGTGTATACAGCTTCCTACAGTGGAACAAAACTCCAAGCTGCTGGGATGCCGTTTTAGCAATACTGACAACGTAGTCATACCAGGACATGTTATTGTTGATGTTGATCCCCAAAAGCTTGACGGAAGTTTTTCATTCTATTTCCACAGTTGGTAAGCCAACGTAAGTCTTCTTTGTCAGTTTGTTGTCTAAGTTTTCTGTACGTTAAACTGTACTTTATTTACTAAATCTCATTCAACAATTGTTTTTATATCTACGTTAATTTGTGAGGCAATGTCGCCGACGTACCGTCTCCTGGGATGATAGTGGTTTTCCTGGTTCCATGCACGATAGTAGTATACTGTCATCTGAGATGCTGTAGATTGAGTTCCATATTATTCCCAACAGCTCATTGATGTACAGCAGAAACAGTATAGAAGATGCCCAGGACAGATCCCTGAGGAACACCAGCGTTTATTGGGAATACGTCTGATAAATAGCGGTCGACTACAACAAACAGAGATTGGTCGTTCAAAAAGCTATTCTGGCGCAGACCAGGTGGTAGTCCATAAGCAGCATGTTTGACCAGAAATCCCTCGTGCTATACTCTATCGAAGGCTTTCGATATTTCAAGTGCAACAACATGGAATTCGTCATGATTTTCAGTTGCTCTTTTCCACAAGTGAGTGATGTAGACAAGGAGGTCACCCGTAGATCTATGCTTATGGAAGCCATACTAGACGGAAATTGCCACGTTCAACTATATCTTGGAAAAAGTGTCTCCAGATCTACGAAAGAACTAGAAAACTACAATAAACAGCCAATTGGACCGGAAGAAAGATTGGTGATTACTCGTACCCTATACCACTGTCAAAACTAAACTAAATGCAGCCATCACGTGTTCTTCGTCAGCGCGATAGTTCCCATTTTTATCTCGGCGCAAGTCGTCCCGCTTGTCTCAAGTTGCGTCGCTCTTCTCGTCGCTATGCCTCTAGCCTCGTCGCTCCACTATGTTTTTACACTAAGCCAGGACATCTCTCATTGATTTCTGTTATCTAATGGTACTATCTGATATTGATGGAGCCTCAGGTATGAGCTCTTGGTTGACGCGTTTCTCCGCCATTTTGCTGATCACAGAAAGCGGAGCTATAGATCTGTAGTTAGTTGGATTAGATTTGCATCGCATTTGTGGTACCGACTGGAAACAAGCTGACTTTCAGTCTTTTGGAAAGATTCCGGAGTTGCAGGACATACGAAAGAGGCAGTTAAGTAATGGAAGCACGCTCTACTACCCACATCTTCAGAACTAGGGTGGGGATCATGTTTTCAACGTTATCTCTCTCATAGTATGAAGAACTATTGGTATCGATGGTACTTAAATATGTGGGAGGAACATTTGTAGTGGAATTTGTTGCAAATGGTTTAGCAAATGCTTCGGCTTTGTTCTTATGCCGGCAGTTGATTTGGCGTAGCGTGTAGTGGCATCGCCATATTTGCCTGAATATATGATGAATTCGCAAATATCACACAAATATGCCTTTCTTCATCATTGGTCAGCATCGTCGACATAAATGTTCCTCTTATTTGAGCCATTTCATGTATTATTAAAACTTGCAAGTGGACGGAAACGCGTATTTGCATTATTTAAAGAGCTTGAGGCAATAAGGGACATAAGCCATACTGGCTTAATTTTGAGAAAACAGGCTTTGGAAGCTTTGAAAAAATCCTGAAATCACGTTTTCGTATATTATCTTATATGAACTACTACAATATATTCACTAATGATAGAGCTATTAGTATACTTTAAAGGGAAACCATGTCGAATTTACGCAATATAATTTTTTTCGAAAATTAGTTAATAATACAAAGTCAAAAGACAACATACCTGCAAATATTTGTGAAAGAAGCTCAAAAATACCTTGTTTAAATTTTGGTGTCTGAACCCTTCCGTTTTCCCAAAAAAAATCTCCGCCTGTAATCAAACAACAAAACTATGGCAACGATTCTCCAAGGACTCCAAGTGAAAAATAAAAATCAAAGGTATCACAGAACTGTATCTTTAGCTTAGAGTCACAGAGTGAAAGGAATTTTTGCTCTATGAAAAGTCACTTATGATCTGACAAATATCAAAATATCTGAATCGATCTGAACAGTATGCGATGTAGTAATAATCAAATAAATTAGGTACTTAACTGAACTTCACCGAATGACTACACTCATACACTTATAACAATTAACAAATTTGGATCGCTTTTCTTTTCTACCATCTTTCACTGCCGTCAATGTCAAACTTCGGCCGCCTGACAGCTAAAGGTGCGTTCTAACGTATGGCAGCCAGGAGCGCGTTCCGGATAACCACAGTACTGAGTGTTAAAATCAATTTTTCTTTTTTCTACGCGGTTCAAGAACTGCGCAAATCCAGCTCTTCAACAGTAATTAGCGTTAATCATCATAACTCGCTTCGACACCCCAAAACCATTAAATCTCAATTTACAACGCCCTTAGCTGGCGATTGTATACAGCGGATGCCGGCAAGTAGAGGCATGCACCAAGTTGCTGTTCATCCTCCATTGTACATAGCCTGGAAATTATGCAGCATTATGCAGGAAGTTCAAATTTTTGTCGGAACTTCTATCGATAGTCGGCAGTATAAATAAATCGTTTAATAATCAAATTCCTGGAGAATTCCTGAACGTATTGTGCAGAGGATGAAGAGCTTTCCATGAGCGTGGACAAAGTGGGCGCACCGGGATTTGCTTCTCTCTAAAGCGGACATCAAACGGTCATTCTGTCTGTTTAAAACATTTTTCAATGAGTACGATATATAAGCGCTTAAAAGCTCAACGAAAAATGATACGCTGAAAAGCCCAGCATTCCAGTCAGCAATAATGACGTACATCAACATACAAAGTTACGTATGTAACGTAGCTTTAACTTCTCCTATTTCAATTTCACTATATTTCCGAAATTGATACAGAATGTGTTATTGTTTAAAGTATTATAATTGTTTTTTTTTTGCTTGCTTAGGTAGCGTCCGATATAGTCGATATATTTAGAACGCCGAAATAAGGAAGCAGTGGCGCTTTATGGTCACAAATTGGAATATACATGGTGCGCCTAAATATCATGTACAAACGAAAAGAGAAGATTGTCTGGTGTTTTTAAGGACTCAAAGAAACATAAATCCGCAAACGCTTCGTTACTGATCTACTGGGTGTTGAAGTTTCATTATTTTTTCTTAATAACTCTCTCAATTTTTGAGATATTTATCTCAAACCTGGAATATACAATACACAACAGAAGTTACATAATTGCACATGTCAAACGGTTGCCAGAATTTACAGGGTGTTATTTTTTAATGTGTCATGCCCCTTTTCTTATCCTCAAATTTATTGCGGTGCGCCGCAGGTAGATTCAAAAATACAAAATAATTTTTCCATCTTGTTTAGAAACTTTTTGTCTTCTTATATTTTTTATATCTCCGAACCTTATCGAGAAAAAAACAAACAGGATTATCTGTTATTAGGTACCAAAATAATGTATTTGAAGTATAGCCAAATAGGCTATGGCTTTATTTGCATAACTGTTTTGTTTTATTAAGTTTAACATGCAACTTAACATGCTTCAAACCACATATAAAATCTTCTATAATTTCTGAGATATTTGACTTCAAATAATAGACAAAAAGTTTTCAGTGAGCGTATTGATGTTAAGTTTCATCTAATTACAGGGCGTCGTGTTTTTTTTTCTCGAAAAGGACCGAAGCTCCGAAAAAATTGCTGGATAGTAAAAAGTTGCTAAATAAAATGGAAAATGATTTTGTTATTTTCAATCTACCAGTGGATTACCCAAAAGAAATTCAGGGAGAGAAGAGGGAGCATGACCCCTGAAAAAATGTCACCCTATAGATTCTGCCAACCATTGGACATTCCGATTATGTAACTCGTATTGCGTTTCTTATATTCCAAATTTAAGCTAAATATCTCAAAAATCAAGAGAGCTATTAATAAAAACTGAAATTGAAATTTCAACACCCTGTAGATCGGTAACGAAGCGTTTGCGGACCTATGTTTATATGAAATTTCAGTTATAAAAAAAGCCAAAGAATCTCCTCCTTTCGTTTGTACATGATATTCAGGAACACTCTGTATAGCTACGAGAGGTGGTCCTCAAAGGAGCAATTTAGGACCATTACCTTTTGTTATATTTATTAATGACGTGGTCAACAATGTTTGAGTACTTTACGCGGATGACCTAAAAATATACCAAGAAATTAAACAAGAAGCTGACTGTCATGTTCTTTTGAATAACCTTCAAAGCTTGGAACAATGATGCTCGGAAAATCAATGATCACTCAACCTGCAATGTTATGTCATGTATACTCAAAAAACGTCCCATTATATCCGACTACTCACTGAGTGACTTTGTACCCCATAGGCCGCAACATATTCGTGACGTGGGCACGGCTCAACAAACAATCAGCTGTAATTTTTTTTATAACTGAGCAGACCGCGTAGGCAGAGCCTAAATACCAGAGTACCGCGGCTGCTGTGAAAGTTTGTTAACGCGGGATTTGAATGGGCTAATACCCGCAGGCCCAATAAATACATATCCTGGCAGTCCATTCCAAGCCTTGGACACCCTAGGAATAAATGTGCGGTTGTACGGCTCGGTTCTTGATGTATGAAGAACGACCGACTTAGGATGAGATGCAGCGGTCGCGCGGGTGCACCTTATAGGAGCGGTGAGCGGCGGAACGATAGAGGATAGCTCAGAGGAGCAGATTCCGTTTGAATATCGGTAGAAGAGTCAGAGGTCACCAACAACACGCCGCGCCGGTGAGAAAGTGGCTGGAAGTGGCGTGTTAAGGCCGGGTCGATAATTAGTCGAATTGCCCTTCGATGGACGGCATCTAGTAGAGCAGCTCCCCAGATATGAGAACAATACTCCAGGCCTGGAGAACACTTTGCGCCGATCCTTTTGCGCATCGCCAATTTGGGTTAGATTTGTTCTGATTTCAACAGCGGCGGCACGGCAGGGTCATAGCTATCTAGGTTTCGTGTTTAACGAGGCGTAGTGATAATGGTAGTGTCACTAATGGAAGATCTGTCAATCGAGAAGTTTTGCGTTTTGCTATGGACTTTTGAATAGTTTGTCGTCACTTTTAGCATTGCCTCGATTGCTGTTTAGCTGTAGTATTTTGTATGTGGATAGGTATACAAAATATGGGTATGGAAACGGGAAAAACTACTCTCATAGAAATATAAGTTTTTTTAGGTCCCTAAAGATCCCTCAGGGTTAAAATTAACACTTGTTAGCAACGATGATACAATGGCCATTACCCATAACGATTTTCAAAGACTAAGAGATGATATGTGCTAAGAGATGGGACGTTATTCAAAGCTATTGTTTTTTAAGGGTTTTATCACGTTTGAATTCTACTCTTACTATATGCTTGTCCACGCAGTAGTAATTTTATATTTTCCTACAGCTAGTACGTGGCTAATACGTGGCTCATGGAGAGTCAAAGAGAAGATTTATATGGCCTGGATGTTAACAGACTGTACCAAAGGTATAGGCTGTGCAGTATGGACTTTGAGCCAAAAATGTTTACATACAGTACATGCAAACGGTTTAATATGAACGATATTCCAACAATATCCAGGTCATTAGAAGGTCGTTCTGGAGGTTTCCGTACAACTTAAGAGTATAAATATGATTCTTTGGGACCAGTAAGCGAGCCTGTTCCAGAGGAAATTCTATCAAAAACGATAAAGGTTTTAGAAAGTATCACTATTATTTCAGATACATATGGTTCGCCATAGATATTGATATAACGATGCTAGCTATAATCAGATTTCCTTCACCTCACTTTACTTCTTAATTTTACCCTGTTACTGTACTGATTACTCGTCCGTCCGTGTCATTTTGTATGAAACTAACACAAACTGGCGTCGTTGACTTTAGATATTTGCAACATGTCATCACAAAAGAACCGACCTTGAGTAAGACAGCTGTATTTGTTAAGCTGTGATTTGGGTATTATATTTGATAGTCAGTTGTCATTTGTACCGCATATTGACAATGCCATAGCTACAGCAAGTTGAACATATGGATTTATTGTTAGAAACTTCCGTTACTTCACCCAGACATCACTTCTTAAAATTCTTTATTATGCATATATTAGACCTGTCCTAGAATATGCATCTTTGGTTTGGAATCCGCACCATTCAACGCATGTACAGAAACTTGAATCGGTACACAGGCGGTTTTTGAAGTTCCTTTCTATCAAAATCGATGGCTTTTATTCACCTTAGGAATACCCCAATCATTAAATGGTGGTATAGACGACATTAATCTGCTGAGCAAGTTTTCTATAAATATTCCGAGAATATCCGCCAGAGTAAATGACACTTTCTATCTGCCAACTGCCCGAACAAACATTAACGGTCTATGGTATAGCGTGCGAAATTGAGAATCAAAGAAAAGACGTATTCCAGTGTTATCGAGGATGCATGGCCGCCTGTTGCCTTTCTCTAGTGTCTGTGTCTAAGATGAGGAGAGATAAGTCCAAAAATCCAAAGATAAGCTCAAAGGGTCCAAAGGTAAGGTCCAAAGGTCACCATAAACTTGAATTTCGCATTTCCAAGCTCCTGACGTTACCTCTGAACTTACAGTAATGATTCCAAAAGCAAATTGAAGAAGGAAGTCTGCGCTTTGTCACTGTTTTGGCCTTTTTTGATATTGTGTTTGGTTGTTAAATTACAGACATTTGAAGAATGTATGATTTCGCATTGCGAGTTCTTTTGCACACTAAAAAACTTTTTTGAGAAAATCGCAATTAGTTGTCATTCATTAAGGTCTTAACTATCACCTTCTGAAATACTGTGTATGTAGTTTGAAAAACAAGTGAGTTCTGTTCGAAATAGCAAATACTTATGTATAACTAGGCCCCTTAAACAGTATTCACTCATTCTACTTAATACGATAAGAGAATTTAATCCGATAGGGAAGCAGCTTTATCTATTTAATAGCAGTGTATCAAAAATCAGAGGATTATCGTAAGTATGATTACGTATCATTCTCAACTGCCACTGAATTTTCGTTAAAAGATTTGTTTTTCTGTTTGTTAGTTATCAATTAAGTTATTAGTTAATATACTAGTATATCTCACGCTGTAATTGGTGTTGTACTGTGGGGTAGTGACAGATAAATAAATGAATAAATAGATAAACAAATAATAATGGGTATGTTGTACGGATACCTCTAAGGATGAGAAATTTGTTAGGTTTGAATGTGGTATTTTGAAATAGCTAAAAGAAACATACTTCATCCGCAGATTTTGGTACTTTGAACCTCGAGCATGGCATACTTTGATTATGACAAAATTCAGATACAAGTGGAAAACTTGAACATTTTTGATCACGCTATAACTTGAAAGCATATGGCAATTGGGTAGGATCATATAGTTTTTTTAAATTATTCTCATGCGTAAAATACTCTTATAGAGTTTGGTGCCTTCCTCCCGACTCACCCTGTATAGAGTCGCGTCACAATAGATTTTTTCAATTGTCCTGGTATTTTTTCAATATGCTTGTGTGTGTGTGTGTTTTATTTTTTTATGCATTTTTGTATCAACGGAATCGACTGCTGTGGTCATTATCCATTCCAAGGTGGCCATAAATATTGCCGAAAGCTTGGCAGTTAACATCAGAGTCTCTTTCATGCAGTGACCTTCGACTTTTCTCAAAATTCTGACAGTAAGTGTATGGTAACTAAACGTATGAACAAAAACAACCAAACAACTCTAAGATCTTCTCTTCTGAAACCATAGTCGTAGTCCTTATTTACCCCACGTCACTGGTGAGTTGCGGTCCCACCCCAAAACATGGCATCGATTTCGCGTTAATACAGAAAGGAGTTCACTAAACAGGAATTTGTCCAACTTGTCGATGCTCCCCATCCTCCCGTCAGTCTCTGCTGGGGCGAGGCGACCAGGAAAATTGATGCTCGTACGGTTACCCAACGATATATTATCCGAGGGTTATATCCGATATTCCCAATAAATTGCCACGTTATATTCAGGGCTGCCCCATACTAAACTCCATAATCATATCGCCCGAAAGGCTTTTGCATGGAACATGGTTTAAATACTCACATAAAAGGCCTGCATAGCCAATTGCATGAGCTCCCAGTTCCTAACACCACAGTATTTGAACTAACTTTTATACATTATTACTTTTGCATCCCATACCGATAGGTGAGGGAAGTATTATGATCGCAAAAATTTTCTGTTTCGCGATAATAAGCTTTCAAGGCGTTTTATGACATCTACATGACGAAAATCCACGTCACTCATTTCCGTCGGTCACTGTCACTGTCTGTCGGTCTGTTGGCGCTTTTCTAGCCTCGTAATCTCAGTAACCGCTACAAGGATTCTGATGAAATGTCGGTAGCTATAAGCTAAATTCAGATGCACACGACATCCGACATACACACGACGAACTGATTCTGTCGTATAATCTAAAATGTATCCATTCACATGAGTCCGAAATTTTCGTACGGAATTTGGTTATAAACTTGGGGAATTTGTATTTTCATAGTTGGTACCTATTAAAGTTAAAGCAAGTCTGCCCTGAAGAAGTTTGCAAACACAATAAATTCTACTGAGCCGTGGACCAATAATTTGAAGCAAATATTTAAATGTATTACTTGACATTCGCAAATAATTAAAATATTTTTCTGTGTCAGTTAGCTTCATCTCCTGCAACAGATTATGGTACGCTCCTTGCTTCTTCCTATTCTTAAAAATGTCTCGAACCCAAATTCTTCGCGTTCTTCCTCTTTTCTTCATTTTTATCCATAAGAGGGATAAAAGTAAAATATTTATTGAGTTTACGTATTGCGCTTGCTTAATTATCATTTTCGAATACAAATTCATACATACAATACATTACACTATTCTTTTGAGAAATCGTGTGAGTGACGGCGCAGCAATAATGATAATAAAACTGGACTTATAAAAACAGCTCACACTTTGTTTTTAGGCGATAAGGAGGTTTTCCCCATTTTTAGAGGGGGTAAAATTGGGGTTATTTGGAGGTGATGGGGTAGTGAAACTGGAAAATTTGTTATATTCCTAGTGGACTCTTTGTTGCCCTTTAATAGAATGACATAATATACTTTTCAGCTTTATCGGAGTGCTGCCCTGCCAAAAAATAATTTTTGAGGTTATATTGTAGATAATTCTGTAATGTGTGTAGCTCATCACTGAACTGATAACAATCGAATTCCTAAAAATTTCTAAACAGTGCCGTGGGCCATGGTAGATAAAGTCAATGGCTTTTGAAAATTGTACTGGTGGCTGTGAAACTGAAAAGAAACGCTACAGTATAATAATTTTTTGTATCTAGAGAACACTTTTCATTGCATTTTAATGATTGATGCTGGTAATGTAATCTGTTTTTGAATACCGGAATATCGACATGGCACGTGATTGGGAAATCAGCTGAAGATTTCAGAATAAAAAGTAGGAAAGAATTTACTTAAGTTAATTCAGACGGCGCTGTCACTGTGGAATTGGAAGCGATATTGGCAAAACCGGATTTTTCTGTAGTCTTGGCCATCTTTTGTATACGCACAAACGGACGGACGGGCGGACAGACAGAGGCTCTCCATAAGCTCTCTTCAGTGAGAGCTAAAAACTGACTCGTCCTAGTTCCTACGGAAAGACATGCAAGAAACTATTTAAGACGAGGAGATCTCATGCTTCATGCTATGGGAAAATAATAAAATGGTATCGTCGTAATGGGGGGAAGTACTGAGTCAGCTTGGCTACATTTTTTTACATCCCCCACTGCGATGTTGAAACAATACGTTTATTGAACAATCTGTGATGTCTACGTTTCCGTCAGTCTGTTTGTCTTTCTATAGTCACACTTCTTTGATATGTCATAAGATGGTGGTAGGTAATGCTCTTGCATTTTTATAATTTATCGGAAACCACTGTTTAAAAGAAAAAACGCCGAGGCATCTCAAGAGATTCGTTGAGGGGGCAGATTTTAAACAAAAAACTACTTTGCCCTCTTGTAACCTCTACCCAACAGAGTCATCTTCTTAAAAATTTTAAATGAAAAGAGGTATCGATTAATATGTTGTTTCAGAGGTATGTTGAAGTCATTTAGTCTTTCGTTCGATCTTTTCAAATTGGTCGATTCGTTTTCGAGAAAATTAGAAAAATCTGTATGTATCTTAATTTGTTCAGACGAAAAAAACACACACAAAAGTGTCACTTTTTATTGCAATAAGTGTTCAAAATGTTGCCTGTTATTGGCCAAACGATCATATAGGCGATGTACAAATTTGTGTGGGACAATTGCTTAAACATGTTGTGGGCAGCTTTCGATGTGCGTTCACGTCATCCTGATTTTCAGGTTGGGGAGTAAACACAATAGACTTTAAAGGGCCCCATAGAAATAAGTTTAATGTCGACAAATCAAGAGATCTAGCATCAGGTCGTTCTATAGATCCTCTGCGCTCTATCCATTTATCTGGAAACGCGAAACGTAGTTAGGAGGATTGGAAATAGGTTTCAGCCACATCAAGTGTAGGGTTTCCACCTTTTTCGATTTGATTTTACAATTTTGGATAAATTGGAATCGTTCCCACCGTTTTTGACTTGAACATCGCCTATGTCATTGTTTGGCCAATAACGGGCATCATTTCTAACACATTCCCTCTTTCTTACCTCTGATGCTATATCTCCATCTGCACCGGGCGTTATCACAAACCACAGCATAGTAAACAACCAGCACAATAACTCAGCGTGGCGGCAATTACACGCGCGTCCCCACTTATGGATGATTTTTTTGCATGGATGCTAACGATACTTCCATACTTGTACTCCTGCACTAAAGCCGGCGCCACATATGCGGGATTCGGCGAGCAGCGAACCCCGATTATTTGCTATTCGGCTAATAAAACCGGCGCCACATATGCGGTATTCGGCGAGCAACGAACCGCGATTGTATGCTATTCAGCTAAAGGGCGATACGTGCTCGCTATTCGGCGAGCAAGGTTGAAAAAACGGCGAACATTGATATTCGGCAAATATCCGCATATGTGGCGCCGGCTTAATATCGAGTATTTTTATCCTAAATACTTTTGAGCGATTCCAAGCTGGTATCGATACTTTTGTGGGGGTAACGGTATGGAAAATAATTATATAATTATTAAGGGATGTAATTAATTGCACAAAATTCTCTGTACGAACCAAACGCGCCTATTCAGCTAAAAAATATCGAGTTGGTACCGGTATCGATATTTTCTTTTTCGCATCTCTACCCAAACTTCACAGCCGTAAAATCATTCATAAACCATCTCAAGGTCAAATTTTGTGGGAACCATTTTTATATAGGAAATCCTCAGAGATATTGTGCTGGTTGTTTACTATGCTGTGTCACAAACGATGTTCTTTACAGTGCAAGGTGAGGTAATGGTTAAAAATCCATTTAGGAATAACTTCTAAACTTCGTTTACCCTTGAAAGCGTTCCTCTTTCTGCTTTGCAGAGAGTATTTTGTTGACCATACCATGTATGATATTCCATGCCTCTACGCTGGACAACATGAGATTGACCGTAGTCTCTGGGATTAGCTCGCCCTCCAGTTTTAGACTTGCCTCCTGCATGTATGGCCCCCAGTAGGACGTCGTTGATGGCTCCCATCTGTCGCACAGAAACAGAGCATGCTCGGCCGTGTCTTTCGCCTCGCAGTGCAGGCATCTTTCGTCCATCACCCGTACTATCGTTTTCCACACTCGAAAAGGCCCATGCCCAGACAGTGCCTGCGTTAGGAAATAGGACGTCTGTCGATGACTGCATTCCGCCCATTCTTTTATCGACGGTATTAGTCGTTTCGTCCACTGTGCGACATCGGTGGTCTCGTTCCATATGCTTTGCCACTTACTTGCTGTCAGCCTTTTAGCTTCAGCGCGGCATATTGCATTGCCTGGTTCACCGTGGCAAATCCGATAATCCGGGTGGGAAGTTTTCAAATGCACAAACACCCTGTATGTTCCTCGCTAGGTGTACTTAAGGTAGTATCAGACGCAGCTACTTTTGCTGCGCAGTTTTTTTGCAGCGGCCGCAAAAGTTGCATGACGCGTCCACACACCAGCCAAATGTAGCGTGAGTAGCGCAGTATTTAAGCTGCAGCTGCCTACAAAAGTTGCAGGTTGAGACTAGAAGTTGAGAGGTGTTCACACCACAGCATAGTAAACAATCAGCACAATATCTCAGGTTGCGGCAATTACACGCGCATCCCTCCTTTTGCATGAGTACTTGTAGGGATGCTAACGATACTTCGATACTTGAAATGTATCGATACTTCTGCACGCACTAATATCGAGTATTTTTATCTTAGATAGTTTTTGAGCGATTCCAAACTGGTATCGCTTACTTTTGTAGCGGTATCGGTATCGAAAATAATTGCAAACCAAACGTGCTTTCCTTGGCGTGTACAGCTCTATACTTGGCTAATAATTATCGAATTGGTACCGGTATCAATATTTTTATTTTCCCATCTATACCCAGATTTCACACCCGTAAAATCATCCCAAGGTCAAATTCTTTGGGAAACATTTTTATATAGGAATTCCTCAAAGATATTCTGCTGGTTGTTTGCTGTGCTGTGGTTTGTAACAATAAAAATGTTGCTTGGTCATGAACGACCAGCCAACACTTTTATTACTCATAGCAACCAGTAGCTCAGTAGGATTGCATAAGACTAGGGTATGTAGGTGCGTGCGTGTGTGCGTGAATGTGTGAGTCTCGTTAGCCGCCAAGAAATGAAAACTAGGACAACAATGGTTTAATAAAGATTTATTTTAGTATGTATACGAATGCAGTACATTTTATTTTTTTTTTTTTTAAAGAACTTATCTCGAAGGGAAGTCCTGGTAGTAGTGCCCTTCCGAAAGGAAGGTGGTGCTCCAGAGAAGGCTGGCTTTTTCAGGAGTTCAGGTGGTGCCCCAAAGGTGTGGTGTCTTCATTTTGGCAACTCGAGAAAAAGAAGGTGGCTTTGGTGGTGGCACCCCGACAAAAAGTGGTCTTCAATGTTGGCACCCCAACAAAAAGATGGTCTTGGTGGTACGCGGAGAAAAAAGGGTGGTTCTCCTTGATTAAGACATAATGGCACAGACACAAAAGATTGTCTTAGAGAGACATAATTACATTAGCTGTTAACTGTTTATTTTAAAAAGCAAAAGGAAGGAGGTATGTGTTTCGACATAAAAGGTAACCTTGGTGGAGAGCAAGAGCATATCCCCACTCATTAGATATGCGCAGGCGGTGTAATATAAATATCGTTCCATTTGAAAGAAAGTAGAGATGGGAAAAAGGTAGGGGTGAGAAGCAAAATAGTTATAAAAATGTACTAGTATAATGAGGAAGCAGTAGCTAAAAATGGAAGTTGTAAACTATTTGTATATGGTAGCCAAGTAAATAATATAAAAATAATTTTGAAAACGGGTGAACCGTTACACTCGGCCCCACTTAACGAAAAAAAAATTTGAGAAGCATTCGAGAATTTTTTTTTTTTAAAAGAGAGTAAAGTTAAAGTTATCACTGAGGGATCAAAATCAATCATTTGTCCTGATAACAATGTCAGATTAAGTTTTCGTGCTTCCCCATGCAAATCTCAAGAAATTGTAGTAATCTACAACCTACAAAGTCTATCAAGGTGCATGAAAGAGCAAGAAGACGCAGGTAGAAAACAAGAATGTTGGAAGAGAAATGGGAAGAAAAAGAGATAGCCTCAAGTCTACCAAACAAGAGGGATGGTTATAGCACCAACTCGCTTAAAAGTGCAGTGAAGCTGCACTGAATATGTACTACACAATGAAGGTAATAAATTGTGAAGTAAAAAAAACAAATGTACGCAACCTATCAAACCCTAATATACTTAAGACCTAAAAAAAAACTCGTCAAAACTTTGACAAAAGACAAAGAGTTTCAAGACTCGGCTACACGAGGTGCAAAGGATGCAGCAGCATCCAGAGTACCCAACTGGCTAGAAAGATTCGTTTCGCTGATCGATCTTAAAACTGCGCCGTAGAATCTTCCTACATCCACCAGTCGTCTGTCAGCTGAGGACTGCAGAAGCTACCACGCCCCCACAACAAGTGAACCAAGTCATGAAGACTCTAGGGCAGGAAAAAAAAGAAAAAAAAAACGGTTTTACTTGCAGCCTGCAACAGCAAGAGTGAGCTTATAGTAGTCACTAGACTGAAAAGAGGACAAGTGAAGCTTGCCTCCAGGCGACTCAATGAATGGGTTAGCATTTCAATAATGCTGCTGGCGCTCTGCCGCATACGACCTGAAGAAGGAGCTCAGATATATTGCAGTAGTGACATCAGGTGTGTGTCAAGTCTCCTCAGAGAATTTTGACTACCCTTTGTCACCCCCCACAACTATCCTTCCAGGTCCAGTATCAATAAAGATTGTCGTATTGACACTCGCCAACACGTACCATTGAAACGGCCTCTAAAATAATAACAAGGTTGTTGCCTATAAAAAATCTAATACCCTATGCAACCGTAAGTACTACTCAAAAGAAACTGGGATACCCTTAATATTCACAACAAAGGCCTGTAAAATATTCCACTGAACAGACTCAAGAGAAAATTCAGATCTCCAAAGTATAAGTATAAAACCAAACTAATTAAATGAAAAAGAAATTGTAACACCATAAGCTTCTATGAAAACCCAAAATAAAATTTAGATTTTTGATCAAAATATTTTCTAAGTACTAACTATAATTCAGTAATGTTCTGATTCAAGAAAAAAAAATTTGTAATCAGGTGATGTTCTGATTGGACAAAAGATCTTGTAATAATCCTGCAATGTTCTGATTCGATAAAGAGCATCATGATTCAGTGATCAACAAAAAATGTTGGGCGCCAGCAGTCTAAAATAAGACTACAAAGAAAAATGTAATCAAACATCTTAAGTGCTTGAGTGATATCAAGTCAAATACCTACATGAAATTTTTCAAATAATAAACAACGAAGTAAATTCAAAGAGGTTCTGTGTCATATTAGATTCAAAAGACTAAATCCACAAAGGATTAACAAGATTACATTCCAAAATCAATTCAGGGAAAGTTTTCACAACATATTAAACTTGAAAAGAAAATTCAGGGAAAATTTGTTCCTCAAATTGAATTCAAAAATAAATTTAGGGAAAATTATACATCATACTAAACTTGAAAAGACAATTTAGGGAAAGTTTATGCCTCAAATTGGATTAAAAAAAAATAGTTCAGGGAAAAATTCATACATCATGTGACAATTTAAAGTAGGCAAAACTGTTTAAGTGAAATAAGTATCACAGATCTAATCTTCATTAATAAATTGATTCAAAAAAAATTTAAACATCAGTGTAAGTTTAAGATCTACTCAGGAAAAACTATTAAAGATTGCATAAGCAAATACAATAAAAATCAAAAGCTTGAACTATTTGTGAGCATGTCGGCACAAGGATCTTAGTCGATTAAAAATTTTGAATAAGCAAAACGCAAAGATTAAATGCAAAATTGCAAGAAATGTTGCCAAGATTTTAACCCATCAAATATCAGATTACTAAAACTGTAACAAACTCATATCAAGTTATGAGTGCAAAGCGAAAATCGTAAAGTTATAAATTCAAAGTGATTTTAAAAAACTAAACTGTGATAAACAGATCATATGAAAGAAACTAAACATGAAAATCTCAGGCCTACAAAAGTCATTCCAAGTACGCTGCAGATTTATAGAAACGCATACCAGGATAACTAAAGAGGATAGAGACAATCAGGGGTAATTTCGTTCATGAGAGCTAAGTGAAATTTTTTTTAAAGCCGTAAATTTTAAAGTGATTTTAAAGTCGTAAGAAATCTACTATAATGAACATTGAACAAGTACCATGAAAACAAATCACACATGAAAATCGCAAACCTACAAAAGCTATTTCAAGTACGCTGCAGATTTATAGAAACGCATACCAGGATAACTAAAGAGGACAGCAACAATCAGGGATGATCTTATTCATAAGTAAAAATTCAAAAATTTACATAAAGTTGAAATGACATGACATGGCATAAATGAACATAGGATTTCAGAAATCTACCAACAAACAAAGTACATTACAATGTACCATATCAAAAGTGTTTCTTCTACGCCAGAGGTTTCAAGAGCTGCCCGAAATACGCCAGATTTATAAGTATGCATATTACGACAGACAAGTGAACAGAAAATGCATACAAGAAAAGCGCTTTCGATCCAAGGAACGTCATAGGACTTACATCAGTCTCTATAACACAAAATTTGGAAAAAAAAATTCCATAACAAATAATATTTCTGAAAACATGTTACAGTATACTACGGAATGCAATAAATTTATACTACAAATTAAATTGATTAACCAAAGTTTTAAGAACTATCAAAAATATCAGTAAAAATTTAAGAATGTGCTCACAAATGTTCAGTACGGTTAAATTTAAATTTGATCAGAATTTGGAAATTCATGTTAAACTATAATTGTCACAATAGTAAATTTTGGACTACGAAGATTCATAAGGTCGACTAGCAACGGTGTTAAATGTCCTAAGGGGATCTATTGGCAGACTCTTACTGCCGCCTAGAATTTTTAAGGGGCGCTGGCTAATTCTTCCTCTGACACTGACGCTTGAAGTGAGAATGGCGGTGCATTTTCCCTTCAGACGTCTCGCATCTTCGCCCAGTACAGCAGGGCGTATTAATTTTGGGACTGTGATATAATCAGAATTGTTAATCATTATATAACAACAACAAAGAATAGTGTTGATCACTTTCTGAACCAGTCTCAATCACCATCTGAATCAGAACTATCACTTGAATTATTACCCATATAAGTATCATTATTATCTAAACTATTGTCAGGTTTAAGATCTTTGACATGAAAATCTCCTATAATATTACCATCCAAATCTTTCAATGTATAAACTAAAGGTGACTTTACTCTATAAACAATGCAGGGGATAAACTTTGGACTTAACTTCGCACAGAAATTATCAGCAGCTTTTGAAAGAATGAAATTACGTTTCAAAACTCTATCACCAACTTTGAATCTAAGATCTCTCCTTCGCAAGTTATAACGATTTTTGTTGACTTCATAAGAACGTCGCATTCGGTCTTGAACTTTAGAATAAATCTCAGGTATCTTTTGTACTAAATTTGGGTCTAAAACATTTTGGCTGATATTAACGTCATTCTTAGCATCATCGGCAATGATTCCATAAAATGAACCATCAACTGGCACATTTCGATAAAAGTTTAAATAGCTAGGTGAATATCCTGTAACTTCATGCTTTGCTAATCTAATTGCCTGGGCTATTTGATGAATAGACTGATCCCAGGTATTGTGAGAACTTTTTATGTATGATCTAATTGCAGTGACAATAGTCCTATTCACTCTTTCACAAGGGTTAACTTGAGGAGTGTACCTTGCATTATACCAGATTTTCTGTACATTATAAGAGCTAGTAAGAGCTTTAAATTCTTTAGAGATAAATTGAGGTCCATTATCAACTACAATGATCTGTGGAACTCCAAAAATGAGAAATACTTGATTTTCTAGAAATTTAACTATGGATATTGATGTGGCTTTAGGCATAGGATGTACTAAAACAAGTTTTGTAAACCAGTCACAAACTACCAGAAGAAATCTATTACCCTTTTTAGAACGAGGGTATGGTCCTAAAAGATCAGCAGATATCATTTGAAATGGAAATTTGATATCTCTGTACTTTCCCATTAAACCAGCTTGGGGTAAATTACCTGGTTTGCACTGAGCACAAATTTTGCATGAATTCACATATATTCTAACTGACTGTTTCATTTTTGGCCAATAATATAGAGCTGATAACCTAGATAGCGTTTTGAATACTCCTAAATGACCTGAAGTGGAATCATCATGATATAATTTTAAAAGTTTTGACCTATTAGGTGTTGGTACAACTATCTTCCAATCAGTATATGTCTCTGAAAGAGGATCGTCAGATAAAATATGTTTGTAAAGAACATTATTTTCTACTTTAAACGATGGATATGAATCTGGATTATTACTGACTTTGCTAATCATTTTTCGATACCACTTATCTGGAGTTAACTCATTTAAATTTAATATTGAAACATCTATATCTTCATGTACTCTAGATAAAGCATCGGCAACAGGAATTTCTTTGCCTTTGCGATGGATGATTTTAAAGTTATATGGTGAAAGGCGATATAACCATCTAGATAATCTAGGTGAAGGATTTTTAAGACCTTGAATCCATTGCAAAGATGAATGGTCAGAGATAACGTTAAATTTTTTATGTTCAACATAACAACGAAAATGTTCTATACTTAGCAAAACTGCAAGCAGTTCTTTTTCTGTGGTGGAATATTTTCTTTGGGCCGTGTTGAGAGTCTTACTAAAATACGCTATGGGATGTTCTAAACCATGCTCCTCCTGGAAAAGTACACCACCAACTCCAGAATCCGAAGCGTCACAGACAATGGAAAAGGGCTTAGTGAAGTCTGGACTAGCAAGAATGGGAGCAGTAGTCAGCAAGCCCTTAATCTTCTCAAAAGCCTCAGCAGCTTCGGGTGTCCAAGCGACAGACTGACCTTTCTTTCGGTTCTTTAATAGATCTGTAATTGGAGAAGCTATTGTACTGAAGTCTTTGAGAAAACGACGATAATAACCAAACATGCCAATCAATCTGCGAATTTCGGTTGTATTCCGTGGTGTAGGGTAGGATAAAAGGGCTGATACTTTTTCAGGATTAGTTCTAAGACCCTTCTCATCAACAACATAGCCTAAGAACGTAAGAGATGAACGAGCAAAGTGGCATTTATCAAAATTTACTGTTAAGTTTGCATTTTTCAAACGTATGTACACTTCTTTAAGAACTTTAAGGTGCGTAGAAAAGTCAGCACTTACTACTATGATATCATCTAGATAGTAAAATACATAAGGTTCAAGATCAGGACCAATAACCATGTCTAACAAGCGACACATGGCACTTGAGCTATTTGATAAACCAAAAGGGAGTCTGCGAAAGCAATACATTCCCTTTCCGCGGACTGAAAAAGCTGTTTTTAGTTTTGATTCATCATCCAATGGAATTTGGAAGAATGCAGATTTTAGATCTATTGATGATAGATATTTAGCATCCCTGACTCGAGTTATTATTGTCTCTATCAAAGGAGGTGGATAAGCATCTGGTACAGTGACAGAATTTAGCTTCCTACCATCAAAACAGACTCTGTAGGAGCCATCTTTCTTGCTCACAAGCCACAAAGGTGAATTCCATGCACTCTGGCAAGGCTCAATAATGCCCATCACAAGCATTTCATCAATCTCTTTGTGAAGAGCCTTTTCCATCATGTATGGAAGAGGATACTGTCTCTGTCTGATAGGCTTGGCATCACCTGTATCAATATGATGAGTATATAAGTGAGTGCAGCCAATGCTATCAGAGGGAGCAATATCTTTGTAAAGTTCAATAACTTCTGACAGCTGTTCCTTTTGCTTATCAGACAATTGATCCATCCCTTGAATAAAATTTACAGCACAAGTGTCATAACTGAAGTTTCCAAAATTTATATTTAGCTTAAACTGCAAAATAAATTCCATTCCCAAAATCAGCTTATGTGAAATGCTTGGGACAATTAAAACTTTAATCTTATGATTTTCACCATTAAAAGTGATCGGAAAGTAAACATAACCTAAAGTATTTTGAATCTGACCATCAGCTGTAGTCAGTTGTAAAGCTGTGTTATAATCAATCTTAAGATTCAATTTTCTCAATAAATATAGTCCAGATGACCCAAGAATGTTAGCGTTGCTACCACTATCAAGCAAAGCTGTAACATTTTCGTTATCTATACAAATTGAAAGATATGGACGATTATCATTGTTCTTACTCACAAATAAAGGTTCAACAGAATTTTTAACTTTGACATTAGAAGTCACTTGTGGTTCCCTAGTATCTATGTCTGAAAAATCTTTACTAAAATCTAAGTCAGGTGTATCAACATGAAAATCCCTAGAATTATCTACTTCTGTGATTTGATCATCAACCCTGGAGTGGCTTTGCCCTTCGTATTGGGATCCGAAAAGGTGACTCCCTTGTTCTGTACATGGGAAGGCCCAGGAGTCAAAGCGGGAACTTCCTGTCTCTGTACGTTTTTTGAACAAGAGGGACAAGTTGATTTTGTGACATTTCTCATGCCACATTCATAACAAAACCTAATACGGGGAGATCTACATTGCTGTGAGGAATGCCCAAGTTTTTCGCAATTCCAGCAAACTACTGGTTTTCTAGTAACAGGGGAAGATGTATCATTGTTAGAATTATACTCGGATCTACTGACAGGTTGACATGTCAGAAAGGAATCCTCTAACTTCCTACAATATGAAGTTAATTGGGCAAACGTCAAGACATCATGAAGTGCTAGTGACTTAACATAATCTGGCAACAAGTTTCTACGAATGATGTTAACCATGTCCTTTTCAGTGAATGGGTTGCTAGTGAGTCTATTGAACTGAGACTCCATAAAAGCAATAAAAGTTATGACAGGTTCACGCTGACCTTGTTTGCGTCTACGAATTTCATCAATCAAGTTGATGTCGTAGTTGTCTCTAAGGAAAGCATCCTTTAGTTGACGCACCAAATCACCCCAATCATGAAAAGCACCCCTAACAGAACCATTATGCCACCAAGTCCATGCTATGCCTTCAAAAAGGTCACCTGCAGCAGCATATAGATCCATCTCATTACAACCTCGAGAAGCCATAAGAGACTGAATCAATTCAAGAAACTCAATGACAGATGTTTTGCCATTGAACTTCCTAATTCCCCATTTAAAAATAGGAATTTTCTTCTGTTGAGAAAAACTAGCAGGAGAATAAGGCTGAGGATTCATTGCCAAGGGAGGCAAAGAAGCTGCTACAGTAGTAACAGGTTGCGTTTGCATAGGCTGTGTTGGATTAACAGTCACAGGCATGGGAACTGGTGATGAATGTCCTGTGGGAGGTTCAAGCTTGGCCAAAAGATTTGATTCAGCAATCACGAGCTGTGTTTTAAATCTAGACTTTTGTGTCACTTCCTCATCAGAAGAAGGAGCAAGTCGATCAATTCTATTTGCTAAGTGCAACAATCGAGTACAAATCCTGCGATGTTCACTTGAATCATAGCCACTAGAAAATTGAGATATCATATCTTCAAGTTTATTGAAAGAGAGTATGATATCATCTTTATCCTCATCAAAGGGAATTAAAACTGAAGTTTCAGAAAAACTTCTACCGTGCTGCTCTTGTGATAGCAGACCACGCAAGACTTTTCGCTTATCATCCATAGTGCTAGGAACTTCCAAGCCTCTAATTTTTATCTCATATGCCAACTCACTTGACATCAAGTCATTAACATTTAGTTTAGTGAGAGGCATTGTTGTGTTTAAGTGAGGTTAAGTAGAAAAAGGACAAGTCAAAACCCAACAAGATAAAAAAAAAACTAAAAATATCAAACAGTTCAGCAAAAAAAGTACTTGAGCATGTATGTTCTCGAAAAGGAAACTAGTATTCTGGAGTGATACTAAAAAATTAAAATTATTTATCTGACCTCAACAAATATGACTGCCCTTATCAATCAAAACAAAATAGAGACTAGAATGCTCTAATATCAAAAATATTTGTCAGATAAATCAACTACACATGTCGATAAAACTCCAGAATAAAACAATCGTAACACAAAAAAAATCAAGGACTAGTATCTGCTCAATGAAAAATCAAAAAAAATTATTTTTTTTTAAAATGTCAATATATTTTATATGTGCGTATGCCTCAATTTATGTGTTAATCTAGGAGATTAAATATATATGCAAGTATATAATTGCACATATATAACCACCCTTCTATAAGTAACAAAAAACTAAAGTCAGCTTATAAAAATTTTCAACTACAAATGAGTTACTAAATGAATGTACCTAAATAACAAATTACCAAAGAAAAATGTAGTGAATTGTTGTCCAAATACCACACAAAATGTATAGCTACAAAAAAGAGCAAACCATACAAAAACTCTAGGTAAGTGTTTATGACCTGTGAATAATATCCAAACGCCAGATATCTTAGAGAAACATTTACAACATACGCTCAGATTTATAAATTAACGCATACGCGAAATGTCTCAAGACAGTACAAAAAATAACGCATTAGGAAATCAAATCTCAGTCATAAATAAAATATACTAATAGACAAAAATCAATAGAAAAATTTAAATAACTTCAAATATACCTCAATAGAAAAATTTTGAAAATAGAAAATTTGGACCAACAATCACCCTGAAAACTACAAAAAAAAATAAGCTGATAATAGTTAAAGAAAATTAAATAATAAAATATATATACCAAATGAAAGTACTGCATCAAAAAAACATTATTAAATGGAATTTTGAGTCAATGAGCCGAAATGGAATTTTGAAAAAGTTGTCCAATTTTCATTTCAAGACAGCTTCAAGACTCACACCGCACAACATCAGACATCCCCATGTCTGGCCCCACGTTGGGCGCCAATTTGTAACAATAAAAATGTTGCTTGGTCATGAACGACCAGCCAACACTTTTATTACTCATAGCAACCAGTAGCTCAGTAGGATTGCATAAGACTAGGGTATGTAGGTGCGTGCGTGTGTGCGTGAATGTGTGAGTCTCGTTAGCCGCCAAGAAATGAAAACTAGGACAACAATGGTTTAATAAAGATTTATTTTAGTATGTATACGAATGCAGTACATTTTATTTTTTTTTTTTTTTAAAGAACTTATCTCGAAGGGAAGTCCTGGTAGTAGTGCCCTTCCGAAAGGAAGGTGGTGCTCCAGAGAAGGCTGGCTTTTTCAGGAGTTCAGGTGGTGCCCCAAAGGTGTGGTGTCTTCATTTTGGCAACTCGAGAAAAAGAAGGTGGCTTTGGTGGTGGCACCCCGACAAAAAGTGGTCTTCAATGTTGGCACCCCAACAAAAAGATGGTCTTGGTGGTACGCGGAGAAAAAAGGGTGGTTCTCCTTGATTAAGACATAATGGCACAGACACAAAAGATTGTCTTAGAGAGACATAATTACATTAGCTGTTAACTGTTTATTTTAAAAAGCAAAAGGAAGGAGGTATGTGTTTCGACATAAAAGGTAACCTTGGTGGAGAGCAAGAGCATATCCCCACTCATTAGATATGCGCAGGCGGTGTAATATAAATATCGTTCCATTTGAAAGAAAGTAGAGATGGGAAAAAGGTAGGGGTGAGAAGCAAAATAGTTATAAAAATGTACTAGTATAATGAGGAAGCAGTAGCTAAAAATGGAAGTTGTAAACTATTTGTATATGGTAGCCAAGTAAATAATATAAAAATAATTTTGAAAACGGGTGAACCGTTACAGGTTCACACTACATGCTACTTTTTACAACGTAGTGTGGTGGCTTGCAGCTTCAACAGGATTTCCTTCGTGCATGTTTCAGGCATCAGTCGTCTGTGTGTTTTCAACATAGTTGTATTTAGTGTAAATAAGAAAAAATGGATGACGTAGTAGTAGCGGCAGTATATTTATATGTAGCCTTAGCAATAAACAAAAAAAACGAGGAGCAGAAAACGTAGAGTGTGGGTCAGGGATTGTATAAAAAAACGAAACGTGAATCGCGACATGTCAAAAAATTCCTATTTGGTCTTATACAGGGTGTCCCACAGGTCAACGTCAAGCCGCAACGGGGTGACAGGATTGGTTGTAACTATCATGAAAAAAAAAACAGAAAAAAAATCTATCCCATGTAGTTTGAAAATTATGGGCGTTTAAAAAAAACCTAGAAATTTAGTCAAATTATAACAATTTTTCGGTTATTGTGGTTAACTTTTATTATTTTTGTTCATTTAAACTTTGGAACCATAACCCTAAATAACATTTTTAGAAGCACAGTCAAAAATAATGACACAATTGCCCCAAGTTTTCTAGAATGAAGACTATTTATCAAACTATGAATTTAAAATTTTCAAGGTTTGCTTAATTTGAAAGGCCCTCCTTTTAAAAAAATTGTACTAAAGTGCCGTGGCAAGTGCCACTAAAAGTTGGCGCATTTAACCAGGATTGTAAGATGGTACAATACTTGTTAGTTTCATACTAAAAAAAAAAACGATTAAAAAAATAAAAACCTCAAGTAACCCGATTTTTGCTAGAACCCATTTCACTCAGGTCAGATGTTCTTTATTCGCACAAGCTTCTGGTAGGTTATTAATTTTACGGCAAAATGATTTGAGAGATGGATAATGAACATATTTGCTATGAACGAGCGAGACAGACAGTGACGCCACTTTTAGCAAAGTCAACAAAAATAAGTAAAATTAATAAAATAATGGAAAATTTTGACCTAGTTTAGTTTAGGTTTATTGGAATAAAAGGCAATAAATACTCAAGATTGTTTACCATCAGCCATCAATACATGCCCTACGTCTTCTTAAAAAAGATCTACTTATTAGCTAGGCATATCCTCGAGAGTTGATGTCCTTAGCAGCTTGAGAAATTCGTTTACGCAGCTGTATACGTCATCTGCTCCATAACCTTTTCATGTTGGCCCGTTCTTTCGAATATTGGGCTCCCGGGGTTTGTATCTTTTTTTATTTCTTCATCAGAGATAATGAGCTCTGACGAAATTCCTAAAAAAGCTGCCTGTCGTATAGTTTTGGTAAAATAATTTTTCACATTCCACAGGCATTCCTTTAATTCCACAGCTTCAATTAGCTGTTTTGTTTTCTCCCTCTTCCATACTGACCTGTATGACATCTGTAGAAAAATCAATTTTTCAGTTTGGTTACACTATCTTTGATTAATAAGGGAATAAAAGGGTAGAGCCTCTGCTCCCTTGCTGTTCATTCCGATGCCAAAACAATACTGCCACAATAAAAGTTACAACCAGTTTAATATCTTACGCTGCGCGCGCAACCCTATCCAAAGACAATAATTCACAGGTGGCTACTTCTTGAACTGCGTGCAATAAAATATTTACTGCAACCAACGTATTGCGACCGCAATCTTGCAGGCTGCGTGTGTGTTCACATATACAGCAGATCATGCATTTCACCTGTATGAAATGCTAGTGAAGCACAAACCGTTGCTGCGTAATCAAAGGTCATTGGACTATCAGAAACAAAATCCATAACATCGTTGCAGTTGAGTGAAAACAATATGCACATATCCGCAATTCGTACCAAAACCATCATACCGCAAAACAGTTTAATGAGGTTATATTCACATTATACACAATGAAATATTCAACAGCGTATATCGATATTTTGCAAACCACAACAACCCAAAATCTCTCTTCAGCGTTTGGTATCAAATATCAACACACTCAGGTATTTTGTACCCACAAATTAATAAGCTTACTTCAAATCTTCTCTATTTAACGGGAAAGCTGTTTACAGGTAATACATATCTTGCTCAAATGATATTGAGGCTTATAATCTGTTTCAGAAATGTTGAACGCAATAAGAGCTCATTAGGTCCTTTCATACTTTTCATAGTTTGCCATTGATTTTATCGCATTTTTTTTCTTTTATCAATTACAGGTAGTACCATCTGGGTTTGGGACAATTAATGGGTTTGCCTATTGTAGTAATAATAATATAATAATAATAACACTGCAAATGGTATTCCAAAGACGTGCAGATAAGATACCTGTACAGAGGAAAGGATTTTACTTTCATAGTACTAGGTACCGTTATTTTTGATTAAACATACAAACAATACATTATACAAAAATAAGATCATAAAAAAATCATAATTCTTTGTCATCTCTGAGGAACTGTCATCTCCTCTTGATGCTATAATTGGAATCTTGAAGAATGCAAGGTGTCGCATTTAATTTGTTGCTAGCACAAAATTTTTGTAACATAAAAGTAATAAACACTTTAGTTTTAAGAAGTATTCTGATTTATGTTGAAGTTATATCGTAGCAACTTTTCTTCCCACACAGATAATACACTTTTTGAGCGTTTTACATAACGAAAATTCACGTCACTGATTTTCGTCGATCTGTCTGTGTGTTGGCGTTTTCCTAGCCTCGTAATCTCAGTAACTGCTGCACGGATTCTGATGAAATTTAGCTAGCAATAGTAGGTAATGCCGCTATAAATTTGAAAAACTGGGCAAAAATGGCGGAGTAATTAACAAAAAACAAAAAATTCCGAATATTCCGCAAACTTCGTTTTTAAACATTTTAGGGATGCCTGATCATTTTCTACTTTTTTATGGGTGGAGGTGAAATTGACTAAGAAATTTGTTATATTCATAATAGACTGTCCATTGAGCTGTGCAAGAAAAACAGCGGTATAATAACCTTTTTGCGTCCATCCGAACATTGCCTTGCCTATTACAGAAACATAGACACTTAGAATTTTCTAATGTATACATATATACGAGTGTTGCTTTTGATCGTACTGTACTGTGTAACCTAGACATTAGTGAATCGATTTTGTTGAAACTTTGATACAGTATAATTATCGTAGCGAGGATGCAAAACGCGTATGGTTTTTAGAAATCATGTCAGTGGCAGCGCAGCAATAATCAAAAACTAAAAATAATAAAATAGCTCAAACCTCGTTTTCAGGCCATTTTGTAGTTCCTGATCGTTTTTCACATTTTACTTTCAACACCGATAGAAAATAGTGGAGTATTGCGATTGCGAAAATTTTCAATTTTAAAATATACTTCTTGATATCTACATTACAAAAGTCCACGTCAGTCATTTCCGTCGGTCTATATGTCTGTGGGCGTTCCTCTAGCCGCGTAATCTCAGTAACCGCTGGATTATGATGAAATTTTGGTAGCGATATGCTATGGGGTCGTGGTAGGGAATACTGCTATAATTTTTAAAATCCAGAGTTGGATGGTATAGTTGAGTTTGTATTCAACTTCAAAATAACTATAGAAACGTATTTTAATTCTTTAAATTACGTGGTCCCGTTCTAAATCTTTCAAAATCTGTAGAAGCTAGATTTACTTTATACATCTGAACCTTAATTTAGTGGTGGTGAGTAATTTTGTTCTGCAACTTCCAACGGAAAGCC
Source organism: Callosobruchus maculatus (assembly GCA_951848785.1). Lineage (NCBI taxonomy): Eukaryota > Metazoa > Arthropoda > Insecta > Coleoptera > Chrysomelidae > Callosobruchus > Callosobruchus maculatus. The sequence goes on along the minus strand of CATOUR010000026.1, from coordinate 8,518,896 downwards.
ATAAATTGAGATATTCCAATCCATATCCATTGAGTGTCCATTGCTTTTAACCTTCTAAAGATCGGAAATATTATAATATGTATAGAAATGTATTTATCAACGATTTACCAAGACAGGCCGTGAACGCATGTACTAGATTGCGGAAACTAACATTAAATACCTGTACTGGAAATTTAGTTTCTGCTAACTAGTACCGAAAACTAATTTCGCCAAAATGTAGACACTTCATTACAGTTAACTATTCCTTTTATGCGGGCGTTTCCAGGATCGATTTATATGTTTTGCTCTTTTTGGCTCAATAGTGCAACGAAAACTAAAGCGAAGTTCACGCTGCACTGTGAGCAGCCAACTATCATTAGGGGCATTTTTAGCATAATGTGCCCGGTTTTTACTGAGTCGTCCAAAGACGTGTGTCGCGGTAGCTAGAATTCGTACAATACAGGTATTATCTTCGAACATTAGAGGTTCAGTATTCGAAGCGTATTATAGTTTATTTCGTTGTTAAGTAAAACAACGAAAGACGAACTATCACAATGTTTAGTTTCAATTTAAGGCCTGATGCGGTTATACAGTGTGATAGGTAATTCGATACTTTGAGGAAGTGCTATTAGAGATGACAAGCTAGTAAACTGACTATGTATAATTTGTCATATTTTTCGAGGTAAATTAAATTTTAGTGATTTTCATTAAAATGCAGAACTGCAAAGGAAAACCCTAATAAGACCAAATCTTATTGTTGGATTTTGTAATTTTTTGTATTAGTCCATTTCCAAGTATATCTACATCCAACAATAATTCCAGTGGATATTATCAAACATTCTTTCTAATTGAAAACGTATTTTGAATTGAATGGCCGCTTCTTGTTTTTTGTGAAATACTTTGCAAAAATGAAATCATTTACTGTAATTATAATTGTCTAACAAACTGTTTCCTAAATAGATGTCAAATTACTTGTAGCATAAAGCTCAATTCACATGCACACGATTTCCGATAATACGATGCTACAGATACAGAGCTGTTCCTGTTGGTTGAAATATTCGAAGTGAATTGGCGCCAAACTTATATGTCCGATAATTTTAGCTTTTATACGAAGATCGGACGAGTTTAAAATACTTCAACTTTTTATCCGATATAGTGGGTAATTTGACAGCCGACAATTTTTATGAATTTGTATTTAAAAATGGTAATTCAGTGAGCGCAGTGCCTCAATTCAATATGTGTTATTTTACTTATATCCCTCTTATGAATGAAAATGAAGAAAAGAAGAATAAAGTGAATATTTTGGATTCGAGACATTTTTAAAAACAGAAAGAAGCAAGAAACATACCATAATCTGTTGCAGGAGATGAAGCTAACTGACATAGAAGAATATTTAGTTATTTATGAATGCCACGTAACGCATGGGAATCATAGCATGAAATTATTGGTCCACGGCTGAGTAGAACTTATTGTATTCGCAAAACTATTTCTTCTGAGGAAAGATTTACTTTATCTTTTAGGTATTTAAATACAGTTAATTGTACTAGGATAAAAATATCCTTCATTCAACCGTGCTAAGACATATTAAGTGGTAATTATTTTGATTTGATCTCAAACAACCTCAAATCACTCATGTACAAATTAAAATTGACTTGACAGCACCTCGGCTGACTTAGGTACCAATTGTGAAAATACATATTCTCCAAATTTGTAACCAAATTTCCTACGAAAAAATGTGATCCGTACGATAAATATATGATGAAATGATTGAAAATATGAATATGAAATATGATTATATGATCAGTACTAATATGAATCGTGATCGTATTCATGTGAATTAAGCTTAAAACTTGGAAATCATCAGCAATATAGGATTGAAACTAGTATCAGATTTTCATTAAAGTTGCCAGATTCTCAAATATGTGTAGGGGATACAAAGAATTAAATTATAATTCTGGGCATGTCGTATAAACATTTAATAAGGTAGTTATTCAATCGATAAACAAATGACCAATATAAATTAAGTGAAAACTATAAAATATTTAAGCAATAACTTACGAGTTACGAGAACTACCTAATTTAACTTCAATAAAAGGTGGGCAAGTATCAGGAAAGCGCTCGAGATGAACGTCTGTAAATTAAATAATAAAATACCTGAGTAACCAATTATTCATTGAAAAAGAATAAATTTTAAAACAGGTTACCATATTATTTTCAACTGAAGAACATGACATTATTCTATATTGGCCTGATTGGCATAACAATCAGGTTAGTAATTATAACTATTAAACAAATAAACGTAAGTAGAAGAAATAATATACAGAATAACATATAGCATAACTTTATCTCAAGAGTCGGTATTAAGGGTCATCTTGCAAAATACAGACCAAAATGAAAAAAACATCTAGGGCGGAGAATTATCATGATAACTGTGATGCCTACGCTAAGATACTAAGGGTAGTTATGTACGCCAGAATCATCCTGTAAGCAGATAATTGTCGTCTCGCCGATAGCCTTCCACGAGTTCCACAATGCATGATAGGGAAATGCTGAGCCACGCAGAAGTTACTTGGATAAGTTAATTGCAGCGAACAGCCAGATTCGACATACACTTCATACACGTAACATCATTATATTGTAATTTTTTATAATTTTGAATTGTGCAGTTTAAAGTTGTAAAGAATAATTTATTTAAAAAAACAAATTTCGAAACCCGAAATTTAAGTGGGTTAACTCGCAAAGTATCCGCTCCTTTGTACTAGTTTATCATGAAGGGTCAACTAGCAACGTACTTCGAGATAATGTTATATGTTTCCATATCTCAGACATTCAAGAACTGAGTTATCAAACCATTACTAATATAAATGTGTGTATGAATGTTTGCCAATTTTCTAGTAAACAAGTCCTTAAACGAATAATTGATAAAATAAATCAATACATCAATAAATAAAGATACATTCAGTAGAATTGAGTAGTCTGTAAGACAAACTCACCTAGGCTATTGCAGATGGTAACACAACCTCACAACACTTCTATACTATACACTGTACTTGATACAACTGTACAACATTAAGAAATAATTATATTTCCACAAAGAGGGCCTGGACGGGACAAGCAGGTATAAAACAGACAGTATTATACAGGGTGGGCCAATAGTGCGTGGACGGAGGATTGTGGGCTTACTAAAAGATATTTCAAAAATCTGTCACTTGATCATTTTTTCAATTTTCCTGTGTGCAAGCAACCTAGCAGGCCATGAAAAATAAACAAAAGCTCGTTAATATGGAAGAAACCAACTAACTTAGTAGAAATATGCAGACTAACTAGAGCAACGAGGCAAGATTATGAAAATTCCTTAGAACATATTAGCACTAACCGGATACAACAGCGGCAAGATATCTAATGTCAATGAGTAGCTGGAGTATGACAGAAGTGTTTGTTTTTTACAGCCTACTAGCTATTGAGGTCTACTAGAGCTTGACAACTTTCCAAAACTATTAATAATTTTGAAACAAAAGGAACACTACTAGCGATTTTTGCTTACAGTCTAACATGTTTAGAATGAAATTTCACATTTAATGGGATAAAAAAATGAGTCATTTCCGTTTAGTTAAGTCAAAAGTGAAGGTATCTCCAACTGGAGTATTCTGAACATCTGTTGAAATAATTGCTAGAGTTTTTTAATTACGCTATGTTGTAATTGTGATTATTTAATATAGTTTGCTGCAAACTAGATTTTTTTTACAATTCAAACAGGCTGCAATTCAAGTTCCATTTTCCGCGATTTTGCTAATAAGAAGAAGTACCTACTGAAGAATTTGAAGGGTTCCAGTCAGAGGTATCATTACTTTTGACTTACGGAAGTGGCTACTTTTTTATAGCATGAAATGTGAAAATTTATTCAGAAGACATAGATATTCTACTGCCAGCAACAATCAATAGTAGTGTTTTCCTCTGATTAAATATTTTTTTACTGACTTTGGAAATTGGCTAATAGCTAGTAGTCTGTGAAAAATTAGCGTTCCTGTTAACCGCTATTGTTTCTGGTTAAGTTAATATGTTGTAAGGAATTTTCATAATATTGCCTCGTTCCTCTAGTTAGTTTGCATCTTTCTTCTAAGTTAGTTGCTTTTTTCCATATTAACGAGCTTTTGTTTATTTTTCATGGCCTGCTAGGTTGCTTGCATGAAGGAAAATTGAAAAACACCGATTTGACTGAAAATTTGAAATAAAATGAAAACGAAAAAAAATTGATGTCAAGAATGCTATATCGTTAGAAAGGTAATCAAATTTTACATTTGATTCTTTAAACCAAAATAGGCATGCCCATTTGAATCAAGTTATTTGTGATTGAAGTTTCCTCAATTTATCCTCTGATTTCTCCAAGTACAAAAAGAATTCAAATTTAGCCATCTGACCTAAGGTGAGGCATTTCATGCTTAGTCGTACCGCAAAGTCAAGGTCTTCTAAGTATTATAATCGCTGCGATATTCAATTTGTTTCTGATACCTATACTTATCATACCAATAATGGTGATTTGCGCCTAAACGGTGCGTTTAAAGTTCCATGTGTGATACATAAAGTCACATTAGAATTGACCAAAAAATCCAAATATGCAATAATATGCAGAAAGAAAAAATCCTGGCTCCGAAACATTAGAGAGTGGACAAATCTTGGCGTTGGAGAATTGTTCCATGTTGCAAAAGACAGAGAAGAATTTAGGAAAGTGGTCGCCAACCTTCTATGAGAAGACGGCATGGAAAGAAGAATAATATATAGGGGGTTCCATTCAAAAAAATGTAGGTTTGAAATGAATCTCCCTGTATAAACGTCAAAATTTAAGTGAAAATATTTTTACGTTATAGCCCTTAATTTTTGAAATATTTTTTAGTAAGCCCGCAATCCTCCGTCCACGCACTATTGGCGCAATTTCGGATACTTGTTTTCAATTCTGTGTCAACAGCATCGACTGCTCTGGTCATTAGCTTCGTGTTCTGTGTAGGCTTTGTTACTGTTTCCCGACGTCACTCTAGGAACATCTTTTAATTAGAAGCCAACAGTGAAGGCTCAGGTGGGGATTCTCGCTGCGCTTTTTTTATGGAAATCTATTCACTGATTGAAAATCTATAAATAAACTACCGCCTCTGACGGATATCGAAACCGAGATCTTTCTGTCCTATCTTTATAAAGTACTTGCCTAAGAATATAAACGTATGGTTATATGCGACTTTCTTAGACTTGGGCGGTTACTTACAGGGTAAGTGCCATGCAGAATGATGGTTAAAATAAAGTATGCTTACCATATATACATATAAATACCTCATACAAAGCGTAGCCTACGAGGGGCAGCAATGACACAAATAAGTTTAATAACTGAGAAAAATGAATGATTGATCACCATCGAGAAGAAGATAAAAAGCAAGAATGACTTTCTCAAATGAAGTCATATTATATGAGTCTCTGCTTAATTTAGTAATTTGATAAATATTCCATAAAACCAGTTAATATTCACTTGGAGGTGCTTTGGATGCAACCCTCCGTGTCCAGCACTGTAATCCTGTGCCCCAATTTTACGCAGTGTCGCCATTCTGCCATATCGATCAAATTATCTCCGTTTCAGCACAGATCCAATTATCATATTTCTAACATAGTAGCCTAGCAATATCGCCATCATCGGTGATCGTAGCGCTGCAAGCAAACAATAACAGTCAACTGTCATTTTCCAGTCGACAACGTACAATTATCCCGAACTCTGTCCTCCAGGGCTCTACTGTTCCTCTCTGGAACACATACGATGTAGCACAATATACAGCGTATACTGTTACAGTGTACTACAGAATGTACATACAGGGTGGCGTAACTTCGCATTGATGTTAGTCTACGTCAATAGTTCCCAAACTGAAACATCCTTGAGGGGCGTTTATAGTCTATTCAAAACTTTGAGACATACTTCTGCTTCACTTATATTTTGCCATAACCAACCGAAAATCGTCCGACCTGCGACCGTTGCATAAAATTGGCCTGAAATAGAAATAGATCCACCGAAGGTAGTCCAATCATTACGTCGTAAAAAAGGCCTTTGACAACAAGAGGTCGGCAAGAAATTGAATTTGGTGGGATGGTAATATCGAAAAAAAGTTCAGATAATATATGCGGACAATAGAATTTTCCACATTTTTGGTCTTTACATGTTTCCTGTGCGACCAATAGTTTCCATTCTACAGTGCTTCAAAGTTAGGGGATGGTTTTTGGTTCTTACGAAAATCACAATTTTATCGTGTATTAAATCGGAGAACGCTATCAAAAAGTTCTGCAACACGTTTTTTTAGAAAATAACATTTCTCATATCTCTATTCTCTGCAGATGCAAAATAAAGCACTTGGGCTTAAAAAAGGTACGACATCGCTACCTGCTACCGATATTAGCCAATCATTAAGTCCTACAATCGTTTGAGTGCAAATGCGGAAAAAATGAAATTTGGTGGGATGTTAAAGGGGTGATACCAGTGGCGTATATAAGGGAGGGGGCCCGGGGTCTCGCCCCTTCCCCCTAAACCAGCCACGCGTTCAGTTTTGACTTCTGGGAAGAGGCTAAAATAATGTCAAAAAATATAGTACTGAATAAAATTAGCAGCGACATCAAAATGTAATCTAATAATAAAGCAGATAGGGCAAATTGAACGATCATAGATGTCTGATTAGGAAGTACACCTTGGTTTCTTTGCTTCAATTTAGAATTATTATCTATAAAAATATATATTTACATTTATTACATAAGCGTTATATATAATTATTTTCCTTAATATTAGTGATGCCCCCCCCCCCCCCCCCCCGAAATCGATTTCTATATACGCTACTGGGTGATACACGTACGAGCAAGTACGCGTACTCATGGCTCGACGACCTTTTTCGCCTGTGTGTCACCGTAAGTACGCGTACTTTAAAACCGTCGCGCAAACCGCCGGCGATCCAACTGGTTTTAAATCTCGCTCGTAGCTTGTCTCGACTCGTACTACGAGCCGCGAGCCACCACTTTATTTCGGCAGTCCATCGATGCGCAACGTTTGTTGTGTTTGGCGTTTGTTAAAAGTTTTGTTTATTTAGGAACATTATCAAAATGGGTGACGTGTGTCACCGACGTCGAGCTGAGTAAGTTCGCGAACTTAAAAACCGCGTACTTAAAGTTCGTTCGTGTATCACTCCTTTTAGACATTGGTCCCCTGAACCTAAGTTTGCGACCTCAGGGTGTTGCCGAAAATTGTTTTGGAATAGAAATATGAAAATATAAACGAAAAAACACCTATGTGGACAAAATATAATTTTACAGACCCTAAGTACCTATTAAGGTACAACAAAGTTCAATAAGAAGTTTTTATCTTTTAGTGATTTTAGTTCAATAAGAAATTTTTATATTTTAGTGATTTCAGTGTATTGTTAAAGCTTTAGATCTCATGATCTCAAACTGTTTTTGTGAATTTTTTTTTGCGTCCAAATAACCCGACCTTGCTCCGTTTGTTCTCTTTTGTACGTGATGCGGTGTCGATGTCGTGTAACCTCAGCTTGAGCCAAGCGGCAAAAAATCACTCTTTGTTCACTTGTTCACTCCGTTTATTCGCTGGATATTGTATAATCAACATCGCCGAACGTAGACGATACAAGTAAGGTCACTTGGAGTTAGTCCTTTGTCCCTATAGGGTGACCTGCTTGAATTCCCAATTATTAGGCCAGAAATCGGGTGTTGCAGTGTCGTTGTCTGCGCAATAACTCGTTGACTCTAAAATTAAGAGTCTCACTGTATCCCGCTATTAGAGCTACAACTAGGTTGTCGGCAAAACCAATTGATGTAGCTCCCTCTGTCAGCTCCAACCTGAGAACAACATCGTACATCACATTCCACAGTGTGTGGCCAAGGACGGATCGCTGCGGAACTCATGCCGTCATATGCACCTCTTACCTTCTCGTCACTTTGATACGCCTTTCTGAGAAGTAGCTAGAAAGTATTTTAAGCATATACCCCGAAATCTCATTTTTTCGCAGTTCTTGCATAATCGTTGACCACGATACAGAGTTGAAAGCATTCTTCACGTCAAGCGTGATTAGTTCACATCCTCTGTCCTGCGTTTCATCTGAGATGTTCAACACCACCTCCAATGCTTGTAGTGTTGAATGCGAACGAAAGCCGAACTGGTTTTTGGATATACCTTTACCAGCTTCTAGTTCTACCTCCATTCTTCTTCGTATAAGGATCTCGAACAGCTTTGCTGTTGTGTCGAGCAAACAGATGGGTCAATACGCAGATGCTGAAACTGCTGGCTTACTGTGTTCCAGGAGCTGGACTACCTTGACCACTTTCTATCTTCTGGGGAATGACTGATATTTTAGTAATTTATTTATGACATCAAGTATAAAGTCGGGTGCGCACATAATAATTTCCTTTATGACCTTTCCAGATTTAATTTGTTCTCCTACTTCAACCAGTTACTCCATTGTGAACTCTGCCACATCTTTGTCTAGCGGTATTTCTTCCTAGGTATCTTCACGTTTCGCAAACAGAGCCTCTATCGCTTTCTCATCTGAAAGACTGAATGTAGGCTCTATTTGTAGACGTTTGGTTACAATCTTGTAACCATCTCCCCAAATGTCATCCTCTAGGTCACCGCACATCTTTTACCACAGGCTCTTTTTGGGATGCTCTTATGAGTCCTTTCAGTTTTTTCCTGTGTTTCCTATACCCTTCCATTGCCCTTTATTGTTCATTTGTGAAGCTTCTCCTTCTGTTTTCCCTGAGCAGAGTTCTTCTGTCGCATATTAATTCCTCGCGCTTTCGGCTTACCTGCTCATTCCACCAGCATGGGGACGACCCTCTCTGTATTTTGGTGAGTGAGTTGCCAAATAAGCTTCTTTCACGAACGTTATGCAATTTTCCACCGACACGTCGTTTGTATTCATTTCCATAAGCCTCCTTTCCATGCCCTTCCGTAACTTGTCTCTATCCACAAATGACAGCTTTCTGTAAGGTAAACAGCTCATACTCATCGAACTGGATTAAGCTAAATTCAGATGTACATGACATCCGACGGTACGACAGTAGGAAACTGTTCCTATTGGTTGAAATATTCAAAATGATGTCAAGTCAAAATATTTTAACCAATAGGAACAGTTTCGTACCGTTGTATCGTCGGATGTCGTGTGCATCTGAATTAAGCTTAAAGATCACTGCTCCCTTGGAGGCCTATAGTTATTCTTATGTTTACGAATTTTGAGGCCTTTACTTAAACAGTGATCTGGATCCAGATCTGTCAAACAGCTGTCAAGTGGGATTCATGATTCCATTGATTTAACGGATACCGAACAACGAAAAACATGTTTTAAGAATAAAACACAGATGGTGAAGAAGATAGCTACTGATCTGTATAACCCAATCGGGATCACTTACCGTACAAGAGAGAACTGACCATATTTATGACTGATCCAGATCACTTTCCGCACGTCAGGATCAGTGATCCAACTGATCGGGTTAACCCGAGCATAGTTTCCGTAATCGCCTTTGATGTTTTCTGTAATCTGTTTTTGTTTTGTACCAGTGACATTTTTCCGGATGTGACAGAAACTGACAACACCTTACTCCAAAATTAACCTACAAAATCGCTTTGATAGCAACGAAATGTCATATTGACATTTTAGGCCTTCACGGAAACTATGATCGGGTTAACCCGATCAGTAGCTGTTTTTCTTAACCATCTGTTATTTATTCTTAAACCAACTTTTTCGTTGTTCAATGTCCGTTCATTTCATGGAATCATAAATCCCACTTGACAACTGTTTGACATATAACTGATCGATCCGCATCCAGTCACTGTTTCCGTGAAGGCCTTTTGTTATTTGAGTATCGAACAACTACTATGGAACACAAAACAGTAGTTATTAACTGTTAAGGATCACTCAATTGTCAACTATTAATACGGCCTTAAGACACTCAAAGCGTTCCATAGTTCTGTTACACACTGCGTATACAAGTGCATGTTTCCTATGTAAACATTGTTAATCTGCATACGAAGCACATACTGTATATAAAGCATATTGCGCACATAGAAATTACATAGAGAACAATAACGTCGGATATGTATAACTGCAGACAAATGTACATTAATATTCATGAACAAAAACACAGAGGCAGCTTTGCAGACTAAACGCCCTCTAAATGCGTTTGTTTATTTCTCTAATTACGTTGGCATTATCAAATGTAATCAGATATTGTAATTATTTTCTTTTTTGTAGCAGAGAATGGTATCCATGCGCCTCTGCGTTAGGGTGCGCAGAGGTAAATAGTTTTCTAATTAAGGCATTTTATTTCTGTGTATACGTACAGTGTAAAAATGTTAATTCAGATACAGCCTGCTGGAGCAATTTTCGTATTTTATAGAGTTGAAACACGCCGTGTACATAAAATAAATTCACGTAATTATCCTGATACAATGCGTCCTTCCATATACAACAATATAGAATTAAGTAAATTCGCTCAGTCGACGACGATAAAAAATATAGAAATTTCTATGTGGTGTCTGTCCATTTAGTGTGTAATAGGGTGGGCCGAAAAAACGTTTAATCCTCTTTTTCGAAACGCTATACCATGAAAAACTTGCCTCTAGCATAGATAAGTAAAAAAGCTCACAAACAGAAATTTTTTTACGTAACCCCTTAGTAGCGCATCGCACTTAAAGTTTGGATATTTTTTATAAGTCATGACGTCCTACAATATTTTTTTCTATTTCAATAATATTGGACTCCTGTATAGTAAAAAACTTTATTAACAAAGGTTGAAGAACACCTAGAAATAATAAAACAGTAATAAATGCCTCAATACAGGTGGCGCCAAGCACGCAAAATTTCCTAATTCACCCATTTATTGTCAATAAATTAAAATGCAATTGGGCACCGAAAAATAAAAAAAATAAGGTTTAGACCCTAAAACATTGAAGCTTTTACTTGTTTTTAGGTGTAGCGGAATTCGTTTTACAATAAAAAACTGGCATCACACCATCACACCTCTAGAGATTAAAGTACTTCTAGTGAAACCATCTCTGTTATTAAAGCCGACTACTTTTGAGATGCCTCAGTGACCAGTTTTATGCACAAGTGTGAGAAGGGAAGTTGTCAAAGTTGCATTCGTTGGATGTTTCACCTGACGTTACTTTTGCTCTTCGTTAGACACGCTGCACAGCAAAGGTGATGATGAAATAGTGGTTGTGATCCAGTCAATCATTTCGGTATACTCGCTTGCTTGAAAGTTATATTTTGGAGATTGTAATCTTGTAATTGCCTTAATTCTCTCTCTCTCTCTCTCTCTCTCTCTCTCTTCTCTCTCTCTGTCTCTCTCTCTCTCTCTCTCTCTCTCTCTCTCTCTCTCTCTGTCTCTCTCTCTCTCTCTCTCTCTCTCTCTCTCTCTCTCTCTCTCTCTCTCTCCCTCTCTCTCTCTCTCTGTCTCTCTCTGTCTCTCTCTCTCTCTCTCTCAAGATCAAACTTATCTATTAAGAATATGTTCCGCTATGAAGTTAGGCAGATGCACTGAGGACTTATATGTTCGGGAACCAGGCCCTCTTTCACACTCAATGTGGTCAACGTTGGCGAATAGTTCTAAGAATATACCCAAATGTTGAAATTCCCTCAGATGAATATATTAGTTCGGTGACGTTGATACTTCAAACAGGTGCCTATATCATTTAGCATTAAAAAAAGTAAGATTTTTACGTTTGGCCTAAAAGATGCGGTGCGCATAACGTATTTTCTGTGCTAAATTTAATTTTTTGGTTTTCTTGGTGAAACGCATTTTTTTAAAGTTCAATAATTATTTATAGATACATTTATTAGTTATTAGTCTTATTATGTTACAGTTTTCGTATTATTATGTCATATATTATAATGTGCATTATGACTATGTAATTTAATGACATTAAATGCGTAAATTATGAAATTTTGAATGCTTGGCGCTACCTGAACTGAAATATTTATTGCTGTTTTATTATTTCTAAGTGTTTTTCAACCTTTATTAATAAAGTGTTTCACTATATAAGTCCAATATATTCATTTATTGAATTAGTAAAAACCCCTGTAGGACGTCGTAATTATAAAAAAATCGAAATTTCGAGTGCGATGCGCTACCTAGGGGTTGTGTAAACAAATCTGTTTGAATGCTTTTTACTTATCTATCCTATAGGCAAGTTTTTCATGGTACAGCATTTCGAAAAAGCAATGAAAAGTTTTCTTTGGCCCTCCCTAGTGTGTAATTATTCGATATCTCGCAAGGTATACCTGAAGAAAATGCCAAATACAGAAGTGATTTTTTTGTTTGAGGCGCGTATCTTAAACATATTTTGGAATATACAGGGTGTTGTTCATTTTTTTTTAAATAGAACTATTAACTTTTTTAACCTCATCTCAAAATATGTACGGTTAAGAAGACTCGAGGACACAATTGAGGTTTTGAATCAATTTTTTTTTTGTCATAAATCGAGAGATCATATATAAGTTTTATAATAAAACTGTTTTTGTTTTCTTTTTTTCGCAATAATTCAAAAGTTATATCAAAATAAAAATGGGTTTTTGAATCGAGTACCGAAAACACGCCGACGGCTCCCGAACCCGTGTGACGTAATGATGGCGGTTAAGATGCTCCTTTGACCAACGACATCCTACACCGATACTAGATTCTAGATTCCCAGCCAAACGTGAAAATACTTGCTAGTAACTAGTGTATATTTGTTGCAATATAGCCGATGAATGAAGTTTGCAGCTCAGGATGACCTCTACGATCGATCTAAATATCTTTTTGAATGTTTGAAATCAGATTACAGATTCCAGTAAGTAAGTACCTAATTATGTCTTATTGAAACTATCTGGTGCATGTTCGGCTGGCCTAGTGGTTAGAGTGTTGGGTAATGGATCCGTTGGTCTGGGTTCAAAGCTCAGTCTATCCAATTTTTTTTTTATTTTTTTTTATCAAATAATTCATTCATGTGCTTTTTGCACTTGTTATTTACATTTTTTTCTACGATCGACATAAATATGTTTTTGAAACAAATTCTATCAGACATATTACTTCCACTGCATAGTGCAAAAACTAAGTACAGGACGCGGTGGACAATTCAAAAAATCAGTTCAAATGGTGTTTGTCCGTCAATATCAACCGCCAATATTTTTTTTAAATGTAAACAAAATCGATTCATTTTTTAAGTTTTTAATATAAACATAAAATAAAACTCGTAATCACAACAGTCTTCTGTTTATCACTTGGTATTTTTATTTATTTAACTTTGAGCAACGAAGCTTAATAATTAAATTTTCATAAAAATTTAACAAATAAAAACATAAAAATGCAATGCAAACAAACAAAACTTATTTTTCTATGAGTTTCAATGTTATAATTATCTTCTTGACCAAAACTTAAAATAATTATTTTATTATTTAATATTATTATTGATAATAAATACTTATACGATAAATAAACTATAAGTATAATTATTTTACATAAGAGCTAGCACTTCAAGTAAACAAAAATAAAACTGTATTTTTTAGTCCCGAACATAGAAAAAAGTATAAAGTATCTAGGAATATATTCAGACTCACACTTACGTTGGGATGTACATATTAATAATTTATTAAAAAAAATTGGATTCATTTCATATAAGATAAAATTACTAACAAATATTTTAACAGAAAAGCATCTACGTACAGTAAAGATAATTATAACATTGAAACTCATAGAAGAATAAGTTTTGTTTGTTTGCATTGCGTTTATATATTTTTGTTTGTTAAATTTTTATGAAAATTTAATTATTAAGCTTCGTTGCTCAAAGTTAAATAAATAAAAATACCAAGTGATAAACAGAAGACTGTTGTGATTACGAGTTTTATTTTATGTTTATATTAAAAACTTAAAAAAATGAATGGATTTTGTTTTATTAACCAACTATTACATTTAAAAAAAAAATTGGCGGTTGATATTGACGGACAAACACCAATTGAACTGATTTTTTGAATTGTCCACCGCGTCCTGTACTTAGTTTTTGCACTATGCAGTGCAAGTAATATGTCTGATAGAATTTGTTTCAAAAACATATTTATGTTGATCGTAGAAAAAAATGTACATAAGTGCAAAAAGCACATGAATGAATTATTTGATAAAAAAAAATAAAAAAAAATTGGACAGGCTGAGCTTTGAACCCAGACCAACGGATCCATTAGCCAATACTCTAACCACTAGGCCAGCCGAACATGCACCAAATAGTTTCAATAAGACATATTTGATTAGGTACTTACTTACTGGAATCTGTAATCTGATTTCAAACATTCAAAAAGATATTTATTTCGATCGTAGAGGTCGTCCTGAGCTGCAAACTTCATTCATCGGCTATATTGCAACAAATATACACTAGTTACTAGCAAGTATTTTCACGTTTGGCTGGGAATCTAGAATCTAGTATCGATGTAGGATGTCGTTGGTCAAAGGAGCATCTTAACCGCCATCATTACGTCACACGGGTTCGGGAGCCGTCGGCGTGTTTTCGGTACTCGATTCAAAAACCCATTTTTATTTTGATATAACTTTTGAATTATTGCGAAAAAAAAGAAAACAAAAACAGTTTTGTTATAAAACTTATATATGATCTTTCGATTTATCACAAAGAAAATATATTTTTTTCTTTATTCAAAACCTCAATTCCGTGCTATTTGACTAGAAACACGGATGACTCATGTCAATATCAACCGCCATCTTTTTGGTTTGCAACATGGCTGCTGCGCAGTGGCCATGTGTATCAAGAATTCGAGGCGATGTTGCCACATCATTGCATCTGTGGATGCTCTCCTTTTTTTGTCAAAATTATAATTTATTGATGATTTTTGATGATAACCAACCATTGATTGATTGATATTGAATGTGTAATATATAAATAATATAATACAAATTGTCACACAATGCATTTAAGTATGACAATAATAATAATCTTCTTTATTGAAGCTTTATCAAGCGTATGGTCCCTGGTTTCCTTCCTTATCTCATTATCAGTAGAAAGTATTTAAATTCCATGGTTTTTAGTCTTGCTATGATACTTTATTACCCTAGTATAACAAAATTTCTATACCACCTGGGAGGTGTTCTGGCACATTACCCTTCATTTTAGATGGTGGTACACCAAGTAAAATAAATTAAAACAAAAAAAACTTTTTTAGAAAAAGCTTTTATTCAAATGTTCTAAAAAGAAGAAAAAAAATGTTCCTTTAAAATGTTAACTATCAACTTATAGCCTCATTATACACAATTTATATGATCATAAAAGTTTGTTTCAAGGTTTACGTAAGTACCTATAAGTATCTAATTAACCTGAAATGTTAACACAATTAAACGTAGCAGACCAAATTAGTCAATTAAATGGGTTCATTTGCATAAGTAAATCGCGCGACAAGCTTTTATAATCATATAAATTGTGTATAATGAGGCTACAAGTGGGTAGTTAACATTTTAAAGGAACATTTGTTTCTTCTTTTTAGAACATTTAAATAAAGGCTTTTTCTAAAAAAATTTTTTTGTTTTCATTTATTTTATACCTTTTAGTTATGCACTTGCATTTGTATGAAAATATATCTTTTTTACTTGTTTTCGGCAAGCCCCTTTATTTGATAGGCACCCATATTGTAGAAATGCATTAAATAACTATTCCACTATTCAATTTAGAACGACGTCACACAGCTTATCCTGTATTGTCATCCAAGCTAAACGTGTATACAAAATTTCAGCTCAATCGGTTGAAGATTGCTTCAAAATTGAGGAGCAAGATTCCACCCGAACATACATACATACATTGAAAGTTAAATAAAAGCTTTTAAAAAATAAATTTGAAGTTAACAATCAATAAATTAATACATAAATGGAAACCTCCGCCTTAACTTCCACTTTATAAAAATGAACATCTGTATTTATTAATACTAACCACAACAAATTAAGATAAATTCTTTTAATTGATCATAAATAATAGTAATAGTTATCACAGATGAAAGATTAGCATTGGTTGAAATGTAATCAATATAATATCACAGAAAAATTCATTCGCATGAATTGGTTTCGTGTATGAAAAGATAATCTTTAAAAGTTTAAATAAATCATCCAACAACAAATCCAAACAACAGCATAAAAGCTTCACAAAAAAAACAAAGTGTGGAGACAACCAAAACAACACCCAAAGAAAAATGAGGTTAATATCGGCGGCCCGGTCGAAATTCATATGTCCTTCATTATAGTTATATGGTATTTGCCACAAAATAGGTTCGTAATTTGCTCTATAAGGCCAACTGGTAGCTCATTAGGTGTGGCTGGTAAATGTATGCCATTATGCACCTTACAGTAAATTTTTAATGCGTTAATAGTTAAGTTAATGTGTCACTTTTAACAAGGTGTAGATATCATGAAGAGAAGCTAGAAAAGGCTTCTGAATTTTGCGCCACCGCCATTCACAGATAACAGAAATACTGACTGTTAAGTATTTTTGTGATCTGTGCCTCCATCTTTTTGGGTTGCAACATGGCCACCAGATTGAGCTTCGTCAATATCATTGATTCTGTATTACCCCACATGGTTTCCATCATTGATGTCTGTTTAACCCTAAGATACTTCTGTGATCGGTTGCGACGTTGCCAAGTTATAATTATTTATTTTTAGTTAATTCTTGAATTTGCATACGTCCAAATCCCTTTAAATTCATGCATAGATACTTCGTATCACCCATCTATTTGTTTCAGATATAAAAACCAAAAATGGTTTCTACCCCCACCATCATCAAGACTTTCACCGCTGCAAGCGCAGCTACGAGACTCGAAAATCCAAAGATGATATCCCAATGGGGGAGAATTCCCTCAAGACAGCTGTAGGGGAGCAGGGGGCAGTTTTTCTCACAGAGAATGCCACTGTAGTTGTTGCGCAGACCAGTGGAACAGCGAAATTGCCGTGTGTGGTTCGAAAGCTTAGCAACGGAGTGGTAAGTAAAAATGATGATAAGAAATTCAACAATTTTTAACCTTGTGTCGCCAATTCAGGTAGATGCTTTTGGAATAGATAAATAAAACACCCACTTTATACAGTGTGTACGTTACGTATGGAAGCGGCGTAGATAGAATGAAGGTATATTTGTTTAATGTTTTCTATTCCTTAATGTACCAGCTAATTTTGTACAAACCAGGATTTTGCAGTAATTTCTTCAAAAACTAAATGAAATTTCTTCCGGCCAACCACTTCCAATTTTACGCGTTTACCCTCAGCAATTATTTGCGAAAAGTATCAATTAAAACTGCTAATTTGTACAGAAAGAAATTTTGTCCATGACTGGTAGTGAATGTATTCGTTCTGAAATCATTTGATTAGTAGAAAGTGATGAATATTCTGACCAGCGGAGGGTCTAGAAAGCATCTCGGAGGGCACGTCAACTTTTTTGAAGCACTAGCATACTTGTTAATCTTTATATTATTTGTAATAAAAATATTGGGATGCTTACTTCATTTGCATCTTGGTCTGGTATGAAAGTGATTTCAGGTTTTGGTATTTCATATTATAAATATAGAGTTATAAAAGTAAAACTCAAGTTTCGGAAAAATATTTAAGTGGTTTATTTGAAAATGATTTAAGATTTGAACCTGTGTGTGTACCAAGAAAAAATACAAAATAAACAGCAAAGCTTTGATTGTATTGTTCATACAACTTTCTTCTATGTTTTCTAACCAGTCACAAAAAATACTCATTGTGTCTGAGATGCCCTAACGAATGTCCAACAAAGCCGAAATATTAAGGCCCGATTTTATCAACACGCATATTTAACAAAGACTTTGACAAAGCTTTTCTATTGGATGTTATTTAGCAAAAGCATTCTATTGGGTATTGAGGGTTAGGTTAATAAATATCATCCAATAGTATTTTATCAATATTGAAAACAACATGTCAAAGCTGGATGACACTTTTCATCATATCGTATATAAGTTTTATAACAAAACTATTGTTGTAACAACTGTATATTTGTTGCAACATAGGCGATGAATGAAGTTTGCAGCTCGAGACGTCAACCATCGAAATAAATATCTTTTTGTATGGTCGAAATCAGATCACAAATCCCAGTAATAAAGTACCCAACGAAATATGTTTCGTTGAGGCGATCCACTCAGCAAGATACTGGGTGGCCGAGCGGTATGGTGTTCGACAACGCTTCCCTGTTTTCGTGGGTGGTGTTGGTACTGTTGGTTCGAGACCCAGCCCTTGCAACTACTTTTTTATTTTTTTTTTAACCAAAATATTCATTGATATGCTTTTTACTCATGTTACACACATTTTTTTGTACCATCGACATAAATGTTTTGAATCAATTTTATTAGACATTTTACTTGACATAGTGCAAAAGCTAAGGACCGGAGGCGGTGGGGGATTCAAAGTCAGTGAAAGTGAAGTTTATCCGTCAATATTCAGTGGATCTATTGTCAGTGGTCAATTTCAATCGCCAATTGCTCTGGTTGCGATATCAAAATGAAATTATTCCAAAAAAGTAAAATTATTCGTAATTTTTGTTGTACTTGTAAAACATCTAATAAAATTTGATTCAAAAACACATTTATGTCGATGGTACAAAAAAATGTGTATAACATGAGTAAAAAGCATATCAATGAATATCTCGTTTAAAAAAAATAAAAAAGTAGTTGCAAGGGCTGGGTCTCGAACGAACCAACAGTACCAACACTACCCTCGAACACAGTGATTCGCTGTCAGAAAACTATACCGCTCAGCCACCCAGCATCTTGCCATTGATTAACGTATTCGTATAAATGCGTTTATCAATGATCTTGCTGAGCGGATCGCCTCAACGAAACATATTTGGTTGGGTACTTTATTAGTGGGATTTGTGATCTAAATTCAACCATTCAAAAAGATTTTTATTTCGATCATTGGCTTCGTCTCGAGCTGCAAACTTCATTCATCGCCTATGTTGCAACAAATATACATTTTAGTTACAACTGTTACAGGTATTTTCACGAAGTATGTCACACGGGTTCGGTAGCCGTCGGTGTGTTTTCGGTACTGGATTCAAAAACCCATTTTTATTTTGATATAACTTTTGAATTATTGCGAAAAAAAGAAAACAAAAACAGTTTTGTCATAAAACTTATATATGATCTTTCCATTTATTACAAAAAAATTAATCAAAACCCTAATTTTTTGTCATCATTATCATTTAGCAGAAGAAAAAACTAGTGATCAAATGTACAGTTTTTGATTGGTTGAAATTAGCAACTGCTGAACTCTTTGTTAAACAAGAAAATGCAATTTTTCACCCATTTAGGATGGAAAATCAGACTGGAAAAGATACTAGGTGGTTCATAATGGTCCATTGTATATAAAGCATTTTTGAGGTAAAGTTCAAGACAAATCAATAGTTTTCAGAGAACTTTGACAGATGCATGTTCTTGAACGAGCTGCTCTAATTCGTCAAAGCCTTTGTTAAAATGCGCCTGTTGATAAAATCGGCCCTAAGTATCTCTTCTATCATAGTGTTGCACATATGTATGTGCCTTCAAATAGTACAGTACTGTGCTCGGCCTCTTTTCTGCGGAAAAGCGATAGCTGAATGTATTTTCATATTTGCAGCTCTACCTCTAAAGCAGAAAAACACGTTAAATCCCCTTTATATAGATAGCACCGAGATAGCATACTTAAGTTTAATTCTCATGTTCACGAATTCCGACGCTACCATGGTACCAATTCAATGTTTTTGTTATCCGATTATTTCAACTTCTATACGACGATCGGACGGGTTGCCAACTGTGTCAATCATTGGAAACATTTGCGTGTCATAGAACCATGTCAGCCGCTCTGGGAGCTTAGGCAAAATTCAGAGTTCCTTCAGGTAAACAGTTCATTGACTCATTAACTATAAGTCCGATAACAAAAATTAAGCACTTTTTTTCGGGAAATGTCTTTCTTATCAACATTGCAGACATTTCCAAAAAGAATCTCTATCTTCGGCGCTATCGCTGTTTCAAGTTTTATTTATTTCTTTTCATCCTATTAGGCTCAAGCTATGTAGGTACTGTTTTTTCTAGCATGGCTGAAGCGTAACCTCCAAAAACTCAGCCTCTTGAGTTGAAGTTGTAAATCTCGTCAATTTTTATTGGACTATAAATTCTTCTTGTAGTTTTCGCGCGAGAGTTACGCTCATTCCCAAAACAACCGCCAACACTAGGAGCGAAAATGCGGAAACGGACGAAATTCAAGCGGCAGTTGCAAATACGACTTCGTTATTTTTAATATAAACCTCGTCTTTCAGAAAAATAAAATACGTAGACGCCAAAGTTGACAATTTCTCTTATGGAAAAATACACCTCGTCATTATTTTGAAGGAGTGGTTCTAAAATGGTTACTTTGTAGTAAATAATAATAAAAATGTGAATACATCTCTATTCGGCAACATAATCGTATATTGTACAACGATGAGGTAATGACGGCAATAACTCCCGCAACTTAAATTTGCAGAACGAGCCATATACGAGTATTGCAAATCAAGAAATTAATTATTCCCATTAACGCGAGTTGAACACTATACCGAACCAATTAATAGTACGACTTGAATACATAATAATTACGAATTGTTGACAACTTAACTCAGTTCTGTAAACTGTAAAATAAATACTGTACACCGTCGAATCAGCATCTGACGTCTGAGGGCATGCTGTGAAGTTATTATAGTGTGTATCTGATATTATGCGTTTCCAGATCGGTATCTAGTAGGCGTAGTTCATAGCCAAAAAAATAATTCACGCTGTTTGTTAATAGATAGTATTACATGTTCAAAAGTAGTTTGGCAATCGCTGTATAGGTTAATGGGAGTAGATAGAATAAATGTATCTACTCCCGCTACACGTGCCTCAAAAAATAAATAAATTAGTGCCTATTTCTGTTTTATGCTCTTTACATATCTGGATATCTGGATAACAGTGCAGTGATACTAAAAACAATAATAAAACGTTAAATGAAAAGCCGGTGCGTTATGAAAATTGAATAAAATTATAAATATGGAGGAAATCTAGCTGAAACTGTTAAAAAATTGCATGTTTTGCAGTTTTTATTTATAGGTCGACAAAGTACAATTTTTTTACAATTAAGCGATTGATTGACAAATTCAAACAAACTGTGACGCACAAACAACAGCATTTTATTGTTCCGGGCGTTCCAGTCGAGCTGTTTCTGCAATGCATGAAATTCCAGGAATTTTCGGATGCGTCATCCAAAAAATTCTCTCAAAATATCTATACCATATAAATGGACTATCATAATGAAATCGTGATGAAATTGGAAATATTATTTTCACAGGCATGAGTTCAATCATGTAATAATAGCACTGTCCGACATGACTTTCCTACTTTTTCCTAAAGTGCCATTTCCTGTGAGCCACATGCTAACACATATGATAAATCAGTGTATAACATTAGACAACTCTTTCCGACTTCTAGCCTGAGACTTCTGGAATTTCACAAGGTTCCATTCTATGTTCTTTGCAATTTATTTATGTACACCGGATATTTCTAAAATTGTAAATAATTGTATCACTCAAGGAAATGCAGATGATACTCAACTATACCTGTGATTTGGGAGAAAATTTGTCAGCATAGCATCCACTTGTATTAACCTAGGTTTAGAGCAAACACATAATTACTCATCAAGGCACAACTTGAAGCTTAATTCTGATAAATCCCAAGCTATTGTTTTTTGTCCACTATCTCAAGAAATCGTTGTACAGACAATTTAGAATAGAAGGAAAGTCTCTGGTTTTTTTTTAAAGTGCAAGGAGAGATTTTACTTCCCACACCGGTAGTAGGTAGGTATAGGTAGTTAGATAGGAGATAATATGCTTTTTGGGCTTTTTATGATACCTATATAACGAAAATCCACGTCACTCATTTCCGTTATCCTATCTGTCTGTCTGCAAGTCAGTCTGTTGGCGTCTTTTAGCTTCGTAATCTCAGTAACCGCTTCATGGATTGTGATGAAATTTGAGTACCAATATGTTGTGGGGTCGTAGTGGGTAATGCTGCTGGTAATGCTAATTTTGGAAATCGGTGCATGGGCGGCGGAGTAATCAGCGAAAAATTTCAAATATCCCTAAAGTTTTTTTAGGTCCATCGAAATACTGCTTTGCCTATTACAGAAACCAAGGAACTTAGATTTTTCTGATGTATACATATGAGTATTGCTTTACATCGTCCTGTACCGTGTAACATTGAAACTATTGAATTGATTTTCATTAAATTTTGACACAGTTTTATACCGTGGTGAGGATGGAAAATATATATTTTTTATAAATCGTGTCAGTAGCGGCGTAGCAATAAGCCAGAAGCAAATATCTAAATATATAAAAACAGCTCAAAGTTCATTTTTAGACATTTCAGGGGTTGTATTTAGGCATTTCTTCCAATACATACTCCTTTTGACAGTTTTATGTTTTTTCTGGATTTGTCTATATGGGTCATTCTACCGGAATAGGACACATTATATAAAAAAACATTTCATTTATTAAAACTGCTAATAATATGAAATAATCTTAAAATCGTTTTTGGAAAACATTCAGAAAGTTAATCGATAATGTGGCAGAGATCAAGAAGCTCTATTTTACGGATTTGACAGAAAATTAAAATGGCACTGCCTCGGTGTTGACTTTTGTTTTACGAGGTTGAGGTTTCAAGTTGTATAAGCAAAAAAATTTGAAAGCAAAGCTGAATTTGTACAAAGAATATATTCCTTGAAAATAATTCACCCTTTCCTGAAAAAAATAAGTACCTAAATTGAAAATGTCTGTGCTTCGGAGTTGAGTTAAGTAACGGTAATGAGTAAATATTTCCTTATAATTAATTTTGCATGCATATATAATGTTAGATAAGGGTAAGCTAAATAAAAATACAATCGTTTTAGTAATTGAGAATTATTTAAAGTAAAAAAGTAGAAAAGTATTGCTTTTGATCAGTTAGGGTAATTTCTGTTTTTCTCTTTCTCTTCTGTAAAAAATAAATATTATATATTTTATACATAATAACTAATTCACAACCGTTCTAGTCAACTCCGTTGCACCTTTGTCAATACCGAGACCGAGACACAAAAAGGCTTCGGTGTTGAGTGCCTCGGAGTTGATAAGTTAGATTACATTGTTTAAATGACAAGTAAATATTCAAACGATTTGGTTAAGAATTATCAGACAGGAACCTCATATCTAAACTACTTCTATGACATAGAAGACATTTAAAAAATATGTATGTACGTATTTATAAACAAGACTCGGTGTTGATATATTTAAAACCTACGCTTACATTGTGGACTGCACAACCATATCATAATTCACAAGACGACGAACGTGCTCTTACCTCGGAGGTTCATTCTCAACTAAATCACAATAATTATGTAAAGATGGCCGCAATGCTCGAATATGCGCTGGAGAGGAAAGCCGGATGAATAACACTAAAAGTTGGGGGGATTTTTTGTGCCTCGATGTTGAGATCCAAAGTTGGTGACAGTTTTTTATCTATAGGTAGTTATGTCTTTTATAATGATAAATAATCGATATTTAAAATAATAGAAAATATCATTCTTTCCGTTGCCTAACTAACCAAAATACAATAATCAATTTTTCGCAAAAACACGGTTTAAAGTAATGGAACGCTAGCAAGTTATAGCCTCGGAGTATATATTTAGAACGTACTGAGGAGAAAAACTCGTGATGTTATTAAATTTGTTATATAAGAATATAGTATTTAAATAAATCACGTGCATGTCTTTATAAATAATGGCCATTTAAATATATTTTCTTAAATTTGGATGAAATACTGGCAAGTTAACCAAATTGTCCCATTTCGGTAGAATGACTCATATTTGTTTTCTTTTATATTATGTATTTTTCAGTTGTTTATTGTCTGGTGTAAATAATAATTTCCCTATGTTACACATATACTGATTGCATGCCCCATCTAGCATGGAGCCTTATGCATATCTGTGTTAACTAGATTGCCTTTTTATTAAGCTTTGGGGTTAAGTGGAGTGTGTATGTGTATTATGTATCATGAGACTCATACAGGGTGGCCAATCGGGTGACGATAATAATTTTTTTGTAGATAGCCCGTACCGAGACCTATCCAAAACACCCCCATGTATGTGTACCGATTATTGATGGTTTTCGAGTTATGATTTTTTTTTTAAAACTTAGAGATTTTCCAGTTTTTCCAAGAAATTATCAAAAACAAAAACAAAAATGCTTTTTGGCTTTTATTCTTTTCCGCAATTATACTCAGTATTAAGTCTATTTTAATATCCAATAAAGAGAACCTGTACATCCGAACAATAAATAAGTACATTTTGGGCCCAAAGTTTAAAATCTCTGTTTTTAGTCAGGAGACCAAAACCTTCAAAATAAAATTAAAAATACTTATGCCTGGTTCTGGAGCTCCAATCTAATCTTAAAAACTCTGCGAGATATTGCACTTTTGAAATAATAATGAAAAAATAGCACTTATGGGGGCATTTTGCGCCGTACGTGACTATTAAAGGTAAAAAGGTGATAATTCACGAATTTCCAAAATGATTTAAAAAACTATTATTTTACTTTATTATGACAAATTGAAGGAAAAAAAAACTCATAACAACTAATAAACATGATAATCATTGATGTTTTAATCACTTTTAATAAAAAAAATTCATACCTGTGCTTTTTGCCGTGTGCTATTGAATTTCTGCTAAATTAAGTTGTATGGAAAGTTAACAAAGGAAAAGAATAATAAAACAACAATCTGACTTTTAATTCCATGGCCGAATTACCTGGGAAGCGTTATCGTAGCATATGCCATCCCTTTTACTACCCTATCGGTGAGGGAAGGATTGTGATCGTGAAAATTTTCGATTTTGAGATAATTGGTTTTTTGGGCGTTTTATAATGTCTACATAACAAAAATCCGCGTCACTCATTTCCGTCGTTCTGTCTGTCGGTCTGCCTGTCGGTCTGTCTGTACGCGTTTTTCTAGCCTCGTGATCTCAGTAACCGCTGCATGGACTGTGATGAAATTTGGGCAGCAATATGCTGTGGGGTCTTAGTAGGTAAATTCAAATATTCCTCAAACTTCGTTTTTAGGCGTTTCACAGGTTCTGGATCATTTTCTGCGATTTTTTGGGTGGGGGTGGAATTTGGGTGTTTGGGGGGTTGAAAAACTGAAAAACTTGTTGTATTCATGATAGGCTGTCTACTGACCTGTCAAGGAAGACCTAGCGATATAAATCACCTTTTTAGGTTCATCCGAACATTCCCTTACCTATTACCGAAAATTAACACAACTGCGCTTCGCTGATATGAGCTCGCAAAAAGCTACTCTGAAAGAAAGGGATGGCGTATGCTACGACATCACTTCCCAGGTAATTCTGCCATGAAATTGGAAGTCAGATTGTTGTTTATTATTCCTTTCCTTTGTTAACTTTCCATACAACTTAATTTAGCAGAAGTTTAATAGTACATAGTAAAAACACTTCAAAAATCACAATTCGGGTATTAGTTTTTTTTTAATAAAACTCATCAAATCATCAATGATTATCGGGTTTATTAGTTGTTACGAGTTTTTTTTCGTTAATTTGTCATAACAAAGCAAAATAATATTTTTTTTAAATAATTTTGGAAATTCGTGAATTATCACCTTTTTACCTTTAACACTCACGTACGCCGCAAAATGTCCCCATAAGTGCTACTTTTTCATTATTATTTCGAAAGTGCAATGTCTTGCAAAGTTTTTAAGATTAGTTTGAGGCTCCAGAACCAGACATAAGTATTTTTAATCTTATTTTAAAGGTTTTGGTCTCCTGACTAAAAACAGAGATTTCAAACTTTGGCCCCAAAATGTATTTAATTATTGTTCGGATGTACAGGTTCTCTTTATTGAATATTAAAATAGGCTTAATACTGAGTATAATTGCAGAAAAAAATAAAAGCCAAAAAGCATTCTTGTTTTTGTTTTTGACGATTTCTTGGAAAAACTGGAAAACCTCTAAGTTTTCAAAAAAAAATCATAACTCGAAAACTATCAATAATCAGTACACATACATGGGGGTGTTTTGGATAGGTCTCGGTACGGGCTATCTAAAAAAAAATTATTATCGTCACCCGATTGGCCACCCTGTATAGGGGCATAATAATAAAAATTTGATTATCCAAAGAGAGTTGAATGATTTAGTAGGTAATTTGGGGTTACCAAAGCAGCAGTTAAAACTTATTGGTTGGCGTCTTGTGGAATGGAACCTAGTACCAAAGAATAAAAAATTGCGAACATCACAAAAGGACATGCCATATTTTCTTTATTCTGCAGTATGAACGACATTAATTTTCTTTATTCTACAGTATGGAAGATTCGTTAAGCACGCATACTGATATCGATGAGTTAATGCATGAAATTGATAAAGAGCGTTCTCTCTGTGGGTGGAGCTTATTGCATAATGAAAATTTAAAACCTTCTATACCAGTTGCTCATTCAGTGATTATGAAGGAGGCTTATGAAAATGTGTACATGCTTTTAGATGAAATAAACTACAACAGACATGAGTGGCAGAAATATTGGGGCTTAAATGTAGTAGAAATTTTATTGGAACTTCCGAAGGGATTTACAAAATATTACTGTTTACCAGAGAAACACAAATTGACGGCTAACTAAAATTGTGAGAATATCAAAAGGATGATATAGTTTAAATCGCTTTACGCTTCTATAGCATAATAAATCAAGTCAAATTGATCGATTCAGTACTTCCCACGGATTACGGTGATACCAGTTTATTATTTTCTCGTAGCATGAACCTGCAGTCCCAGATCCCTTTGCAACCAAATCATCGCCCACTCGCCTGCATGAAAAAGTGTGTTATGCTGCTAGGTATTTCTTTCACATGCTAATGGACAGCCTATTATGAATACAAAAAAATCAGTTTTGCAATCCCCACCCCTCACCCACACCAACTCCACCCTTACCCAAAAAAGCCGAAAATAATCAGAAAGCCCCTAAAACGACTAAAACTGCAGTTTGAGCTGTTTTTTTGAAATTAAAAATTGTTTCTTCATCGCCACTGATACGGTGTCTAAAATCCGTACTCGTTTTCCATCCTCGCCACGGTAATAGGTAATACTGTGTCAACATTTCATTAACATCAATTCAATAATTTCTACTTTACTCAATACAGAACGATCTAACTTCTAAAGCAATACTCGTAGAAATACAGAAAATTCTAAGTCCTTGACTTCTGTAATAAGCAAGGGAATGTTCGGATGGATCTAAAAAAGTGTATTATGCCGCTAGGTCTTTCATTCACACGTCAATGGACAGCCTCTTATGAATTAAACAATTTTTCAGTTTCCACCTCTAACCCCCAACCACCCAAATTTCATCCCTACCCAAAAAAGTAGAAAACGATTAGGAACCCCTAAAATTCCTAAATACGAGGTTTGAAGGACATATCATTTTTTTTGTTTTTTGATAATTACTCCGCCACCCAAAATTATAACAGCATTACCTATTACGACACCACAGCATATCTCGCTACCCAAACTTCATCACAATCCTTGCAGCGATTTCTGGGATTGCAAGGCTAGGAAAACGCCAACAGGCAGATAGATATATCGACGAAAATGTAGATACAATAGAACGCCCAATAACAATATTATCTATAAATTCATGTGGTAAGTAAAAGTAAAAAATAACTCTTATATGAGCTCAAAATAATAATGAACGAAAAATAGTAGTATTATTCTGAAAAAAGCGGAGGCTGCTTTGTGCCACGATTTCCATTTATCAACCAATCTTCGCTTTTTAACAATAATACTAGTATTTTTGGTTCGCTGTTATTTTTAGTTCAATTAGAAGTAATTTTTCACTTTTCCTTGCTATAAGATCGTGTCTTTTTATTTTTTAAACTATATTCATCTTTCACTTTTTAGTTCAGGAGTCAAACCTATTAAATTATTGTTTAATTTATTCAAAATTAAATCTATTCGTTTATATCGTAACCCTACCCTGACGAGGATCATCAACACCGACTGTATTTGGATCATCAGTATGGGCGATAAATTGATATTGTTTCCACCATTATTAAAATAATGTTATGTTGGTTGTTTAACTGATACCTTCACCATTAGATCAAATTTTCAAGTAAAGTTTTTCCCTAAATTACTCAATTCTGGTGATCCTGATCAGTATAGTGAGACAAACGTGTCAAATTATTGTATTGCCATCATCGGTTCTTGATGATCGTACAAAGCTTATATTAAATCTGTTCATTTGAAGGGGATCAAAATTGAGTCTAAAAGAGTCGGTTAAAGACATACATTCGAAAAAAGAAACAAACATACTTGTATGGGCAATTTACACGAATATAAATAAATAAAATATATTCACGCAAATTGTCCGATGAAAGTGGACTGTAATAATTAAAAGTTGGAAACGCTTACCGCTATCTCTCGCCACAAATTTAGGTCCAAAATTGCTATGCAACAAATGGCGAAAAGGAAACAAAGGAAGGGTAAAAAATATAAAATAGTAAGGATTATACCACCTGTTGCACAATCCCGCATTATAGTGACGCGCATATAAAATTGAACTATCAAATATCTGATTTAAAACCGAATAACGTACGTTGCAAAAGTTTGGAGAAGTTTTTCAAAAAATTAAAAAAAAAATATCTCACAATAATGTATTTGAACTGTAACAAGAACCACAAAAATAAACAATATTTCCTAATATAAAAATGATATTAAGGTACTGCTAATGGGCCATGATCTTCCACGGCTCGCAATTTCCTCTTAATGTTCCTCATTGTGCTTTGGACAGATTCTAAATAAATTTCTCTGATCTTTAGCATTATTCTTCTTCTTAACTGCTGTTTGTTTTGAGCTTTCCAGCCATTGTTATAAACTTTGGCACTCAGTTGAGCCCAAAAAGTTTCGATAGGTCTTGCTTGAGTAAGATTGGGAGGGTTCGAGTAAGACAGAAGGAATTCTGCCGCGTATAAGCGTGAAACAGCTGTCTGCGTACTGGTGGATTGACGGAGGTATAGAGCAACCCTCGTATATTGGGAGGGTTGTCGTTTCGTGGTACAAAATGTATTCCGTGTTGTTCTAGCCAGTTTCTCGTAGGCAAAGCATTAATGACTTTTGAAGCCAGATCTGGCCAAAACATTGTATTGTCATTAGCATGGTGGGCATTAATAAAATTCAGTAGTTTAGGCAAACATCTTTGAGTGTAGACGGTAACCGACTCGTCCAACGTACGGCTGTGAAATACCGTTGTCTGATATAACGCACCACACTAACACTTTATTTTCAAACTTTTGTTTTCGTTTAAATTTTACATTATCTGGACAGGCCTCAAAGTCTCTTGTCTAGAAACTATCATTACCTTTGATTTCTGAGTTCGAAAATGTAAAATACTTTTCATCGTCAAGAATAATTTTTATGTTGCCAGCAAAATGAGTACGACGTAAATTGCGACAGCATTGAGTAATTCTTTCTTACTGATTTAGGGAATACTTTGGACATTTTCTTCATTTTCGAAATTTTAAGTTATTTCTCTTCATTTCTCTACAGATTGTGCTAGCATTGACGTAAAAAGTGCGTCCAAGTTTTCGTGTTGAACTTCCAACTCGATGTTCACTTCTGGTGACCATTCTTTGAACTGTAGCAGCATTCAACGCTTTTGGACGTCCAATTTTTGGTAAATTTATACAAGGAATACCTTCTTCACATTCACGGTTCACGGATCGCTCGATAAATTGTGGCAGCAGAAATATTTTGATCTTGCTGTAGGCGAATTAGATATTTCTTTTTTTTAAGTCATCCAACTAGACTGTAAATACTCTTCCGAATATCTAATTTTTACGACATTTTGACAACTTATATCATAACCAAAATGGTTTTATTGTTACGTTTAGATGTTGACTGGTTACCATGGTAACGATTTCTGAATTGTTTTCAACGGTGAAACTACCTCCCGACTTTTGAAAAAAAATCTCAAAGCTTTTGCAACATACTGTAACATCCTGTATATTACATTGCTTATTTGGATTTGTTAATGTTTCTTTCACAATGATTAGGTTAGATTTTTTTGATGTGTAAACGTCATCGAATCATCTGGAATTTTCTAGACTGACAGATCGGCATTCTCGAATGTCATCTGGGTGTCTGGAATCTTCTAGATGGTTCGATGAAGTATATAAGGCACCACGAGTAGCGTGGCAGGAGTCAGTTGAGTTGAGATCTAGTTGAGATAAGGTTTAGAGATATTGTATTAAGTTCTGAAGTAAAACGGTGAAAGTTACGTCGAGTTTGATTCCCTGGGTGAAGAAAAAGAGGCCGTCGTGACAATTGGTGTCGGAAGTGTGGGATCATCCATCGAATCAAGCCAGGAAAAGGAAAGAAGAAGTGAGTACAGTGTCCATTAATGCCAGTAACCAGAGCTATGGCGTCCGAAATGAATGCATTGATGGCTATGCTACAAGAAATGGGAAACAAATTAGATCAAAGTGCAGCTCAATCGAGAACAAATATGCAAGACCTAGAAGAAAAGCTAAAGCACCACCAGGATGAGGCAATTGCAGGTTTGAAGAGTGGGCAGGAACTGGTGATGACTAGGCTGGAGGACCAGAAGCGCCATCAAGACGAGGCAGTCGCAGACTTGAAGAGTATCGTAAGTCAGGCATTAGAAAATCAAGACCAGCGTATCAGTGCAGTAGAGACTCAAATAGCGACATCACAAAAGCATGTTGAGGAACAGCTAGCGACATCACAAAGGTACGTTGAAGAACAGCTGCAGCAAGTGAAGGATCAAGTGAAGGAAATCGTGAGAGACGAAGTGCGAGAGCTTAGTGGAGGTGAGCGTGAACAACTACAGCAGGTGAAAGATCAGGTCAAGGAAATGATCAGAGAGGAGCTGCGAGAACTTAGTGCAGGTGAGCGTAGTTTAACAGCTGCAGCACCCGCTTTTCCTGATAGACACACTGGCGTAGTAGCAAAGCCCTATCCGTACAACGGTAAAACGTCCTGGGACATTTACTATATGCAATTTGAAAATATCGCTCGTATGAATAACTGGTCAAATGAAGAAAAAGCTTGTGTGCTTACATCCATGCTAAGAGACTCTGCCGCAGCTATTTTGGAAAATCTCTGCGCATCAGACCTACGTGACTATGATAAGATAACATCTGCACTAAAGTTACGCTTTGGAGATGCACACTTAACAGAGCTGTTGCATGGCCAGTTGCATAACCGGACACAACAAGCGAAGGAAGATTTAACCACATTTGCATACGAAGTCCAAAGCTTAGCTAAACGAGCATTCGTCAGCAGTCCCATCGAGACGCAGGAATACGTCGCTGCTCGTCAGTTTGTCGAAGGAATTGCAGACCTTGACGTCCAGAGAATCGTAAGACTATCCAGTCCCAGAACCTTACAAGACGCTTTGGTCAAGGCTCTAGAAATTGAAGCTGCCACAAAAGCTACGAGAATGACACGGAGGGTGCGCTCTTTAGAACAAGATGATGAAGTAGAAGTCAGGGCAACAGCGTTCACTCCAAGAAGAAGAGGTGGTACCTTCCAAAGAAACCCAGTTCGCACAAATCTAGAAGGACCTGAGAAGTTTACGTGCTGGAGATGTGGGCAGAAGGGGCACCTTCGAGTAGGCTGTCGCATGCAGGTGGCAGAGAAGTCAAGGGAGGCTAGTACTAATACTGATAATGAGTCGGAAAACTAGAGCCGGCCAGTTTTAGGGGGCAAAAACTGGCTGGCCATCATGACGAAAGCCCCATGATCATCGAAATTGAAGTTAATAAAATTGAGAAGAGTCCAATAGTTGAAGGTTACATAGAAAATATACCATGCAAGATGTTAGTCGATACCGGAGCAAATGTGACTATAATAAGCCCTAACATATACCAAGAAATTCGAAGGAAGTTGCCAAGCAGAACCAACGCAAACGGATAGAATGTTGCTGAAGACCGCTAATGGAGACCGTATACCAGTACTGGGTGTTGAAGAATTAGAGATTCGCATTGGCAGTTTCGGTAAGAAGCATCCCATTTTAGTAGCTTCAGTCACAAATGATTGCATCCTTGGTGCTGAGTTTCTGCAGAGCTCTGGCTGCGTAATAAACTTCACTGGTAATACCTTAAGCATTGGGGATTCAGAAGAGATTTCATTTAGCTGCCGAGCTGTTCATCTAGAGGAAATGAACGTTATGGCACCAAGGAATTTTACAATTCCACCACAGAAAGAGATTGTTATACCCATATATGCACATAAGGTACTTGAACATAACCATACCCCATGCGTTTTTGAACCAGATCCTACGCTAGGTTGGAATAAACCTATTTTATTAGCCAGAACAATAACGGATTCTTCAAATATGTTAATAAGGGCCGTGAATGTATCCAGGAATTCAATACAAATCAAGAAAGGTACGCCACTGGGTAGACTAGAACCAGTAGCATGGATACGAAGGCTAGATGGCGCGGAAGAAGAAGATGATAGTGACTTCACCCAAATCTCAGATAGTCTTCAAGATTTGTATGATAGAAGCTGTGAGCATTTGCGACCCGAACAGCAGCGGAAGGTCCTGAAGCTACTAAGAGAATTTCATTCCATTTTCGCTAAAAATAATGATGACCTAGGGCGAACCCATCTGGTAGGAGATGCCCAGCCAGTCAAGCAGCCCCCAAGAAGAACTCCATTATCTAGGATTGATGAAGTACAGAATATGGTAAAAGATATGCAGAAACGAGGAGTAATCGAGCCATCATCTAGCCCTTGGGCCTCTCCGATAGTCCTTGTTAGGAAGAAGGACGGATCAACGAGGTTTTGTGTGGATTACAGGCGGCTCAACGATTTGACCAAAAAGGATTCATATCCTTTACCAAGAATTGACGACACTTTGGATGCAGTTGGAAATTCTTCATGGTTCTCCACCTTGGACCTGCAAAGTGGGTACTGGCAGGTTGAAATGGATGAAAAAGATAAAGAGAAAACGGCATTTACATCGTGTGCTGGGCTATGGCAGTTTACAGTAATGCCTTTCGGTCTATGCAATGCACCCAGTACCTTCGAAAGATTAATGGATGTTGTACTACAAGGTTTATCTTGGAAGACAGCACTGATATATCTCGATGACGTTATTGTGTTTGGAAAGGATTTTGAGGAAGAGCTACTCCGACTAAGACAAGTTTTCCAGCGGCTTAAGGAAGCGAACTTGAAGCTAAACCCTAAGAAATGCCATCTTTTCAAAAGGGAAGTAAAATACCTCGGACATCTGTTAACCAAAGACAAAATCCGGACGGATCCAGAGAAGGTGCATGCTGTGAAGGAATGGAAAGTACCGTCCAACACTCATGAGGTACGAAGCTTTTTGGGACTGTGCAGTTATTATCGCAGATTTGTGAAAGATTTCTCTACCATCGCCAAACCATTATTTGCCTTAACTGAAAATGGTAATAAGTTTTATTGGGACTCCATCTGCCAAGAAGCCTTCGACGCATTGAAAACGGCTTTGACCTCCTCACCGATACTAGCTCATCCTACAAGGGAAGGAACTTTCTACTTGGACACAGATGCTAGCCAATATGCTGTTGGAGCTGTCTTATCTCAAGAACAAGATGGCATCGAAAAGGTAATTGGATACTACAGTAAAACTTTGCACAAAGCGCAGAAAAACTGGTGTGTGACACGAAAAGAGTTGTACAGTGTGGTGAAAGGGATCGGAAATTTCCACCACTTATTGTACGGAAGAAGATTTATCGTGAGAACCGATCATTCAGCTTTGCAGTGGTTAATGAAGTTCAAGAATCCAGAAGGCCAGCTTGCTCGATGGATTGAATACCTCCAAAGCTATGACTTTGAAATTCGTCATCGTCCAGGAAAGCAACACGGAAATGCCGATTCTATGTCACGCAGGCCCTGTGATGAAGACTGTAAGCACTGCTCGAAAGAAGAGAAACGACGAGAATTCGACATAAACACATTAAGAATAGAAGCATTTGAATTGGAAGGAACCAAGATTTCACTAGAAACCTTCAAGCAAGCTCAGTCACAAGACGCTGAGCTAGGGTTAGTTATTCATTCACTATTAAATGGAAACAAGCCTAATCAACAGGAAATAAGTGCTATGAGTCCCATCACTAAAGCCTACCTAGCACAATGGGACTCACTAAAGGTAAGGGGTAACCTCCTGTATCGAATCTGGGAGGATACTGATGGCAGACATGCTAAAGAAAAACTTGTGGTACCAAGGAAATTACGGAAAGCAATTATGGAACAACTACATGATAGTAGCAGTGGGGGTCACTTTGGCATCAGGAAGACCCTGGAAAGAATCAAGGAGAGATTTTACTGGGTTGGCTGTCGCGAAGATGTTGAAAATTACTGTTCCACGTGCGATGTCTGCAACTCAAGAAAAGGTCCAAGTATTCGTCAACGATCACGCATGCAGCAGTACAACGTTGGATCGCCGTTTGAGAGAATCGCCATAGACATTTTGGGTCCTTTGCCGGAAACCAGCCTTGGGAACAAGTATCTGCTTGTTGTAATGGATTATTTCTCTAAATGGCCAGAAGCAATTCCTGTGCCCAATCAAGAAGCAGGCACAGTGGCACAGGCTCTTTTAGAACACGTGGTGTCCAGATTCGGAGTTCCTAATGAACTACATTCAGACCAGGGACGAAGCTTTGAATCGGAAGTCTTCATACAGCTGATGAGAAAACTCGGAATTCGGAAGACTAGAACAACTGCTCTTCATCCGCAGCCCGACGGTATGGTGGAACGCTTCAACAAGACAATCCTAGATTACCTATCAAAATTCGTTAACGAACATCAGTCTGATTGGGATACGAAGATTCCTCTGGGAATGTTGGCCTACAGATCAGCGGTGAACGAGTCAACTCGGTTGAGCCCAGCGAAGATAATTTTTGGTCGAGAACTGCGGCTGCCTCTGGACTTAGCTCTTGGTCCACCCCCAGAAACGGAACGTCGTCTTCCATGCGAATGGGTGAGCGAGCTTCAGGAAACGCTCTGGGATATCCATGAGTCTGCTAGAGGAAACATCCAGTCTGCCAGCGACAGAATGAAAGCCAGATACGATCTGAAAGCAAATAGCCCAAAGTTCGTCGAAGGTGATCTGGTATGGTTCTACAATCCACGACGGAGAAGGGGTAGATGTCCGAAGCTACAACGCCATTGGGAGGGACCCTACGTGGTGATGAAGCGCCTCAACGACGTAGTCTACAGGATACGTATGGGTAGTGGAAAACCGAAGGTCGTCCATAGCGATCGCCTGTGGCCATACAAGGATCGAAGCGAACTGTTCGTCGAGGACGCCGAACGCTAAGGGGGGAAGAGTGTAACATCCTGTATATTACATTGCTTATTTGGATTTGTTAATGTTTCTTTCACAATGATTAGGTTAGATTTTTTTGATGTGTAAACGTCATCGAATCATCTGGAATTTTCTAGACTGACAGATCGGCATTCTCGAATGTCATCTGGGTGTCTGGAATCTTCTAGATGGTTCGATGAAGTATATAAGGCACCACGAGTAGCGTGGCAGGAGTCAGTTGAGTTGAGATCTAGTTGAGATAAGGTTAAGAGATATTGTATTAAGTTCTGAAGTAAAACGGTGAAAGTTACGTCGAGTTTGATTCCCTGGGTGAAGAAAAAGAGGCCGTTAGCTGTGCCGTTCGACTTCCGATGTCTGACTCTGACCAGTGACCTCTACCAAAATCGAATTATTATATCCTTTCAGAGGTGCGACATTGCCGGACTTTTCGGTACAAATTTCTCCAAAACTAAAATAGTAATAGTAGTAAATAAGTAATAGTTTATTGGTGTTAGTACACTCATGTGCTTACAGAGGTCAGATCTAACACTAATAAAATGTATAACAACATATATACAAATAAATTACAATAATAAGCAGCATTAAAAAGTAAGTAAAAAACAGGTCACTTTATACAAAGTGAATTATAGAACACACACTTAACATACACGAAACATTAAAACTCACTAAGACTAATTCAGGAAATTATAATTAAAAAACTCATCCACATTGTAAAATGCGCTTGATAATAGGATAGCTTTTATAGTTGTTTTAAACTCCTTATCACTCAGGGACTGAATGTTTTTAGGTATGGCATTGAAAAATTTTATACCATGATAGTTAACTCCATTTCTGGTTTTGGCGAGTCTAAGTGACTTGTATATCTTTATTTCTGGTATTATATGAATGAGCAGTTGAAAATATATTCTCCAGGCAATGTCATGATATTCAAATTTACAAATTCTTTCCTACAGGGATCTCTATACCTCAGGTTTGCAATATACCTGACGCATCGCCTTTGCAAAGCAAAGAGTCTGGACATATGTGGCGAATGGCCCCAAGCGAGAATAGCATAAGTTAGCCGACTATGGAAAAATGCTTAGTAACTAGTCAGCAAAACTTTCTGCGATACAGAATTTTTCAAGTTACGAAGTACATAAATTGTTTTTATCAACGATTTGGATGCATGATTGATATGTTCGTCCCAGTTTAAGGTACTGTCAATAAAAACACCAAGAAACTTAACCGATTCCACATGGTCGTCATCTAGACTGCGATTGCGCAATGTAATGGTCATTGTCTGAGTTTTGTCTGTGTTGAGCGTTAATTTATTAATTTCAAACCAGCACTGGAGATAATATTTGATGGATGATGCCACCCTATGCATATCTGTAATGGAAGCGTGGATTGAAATTAGGGTTGTGTCGTCAGCATACAGTATAAGTTTGCTGATTGTATTGTTAGGAAGCCATTTTGATATATCGTTCATGTACAACAAAAATAAAATAATAATAAAACCCTTAAAATAGCCAAAACAGTAAGCTAAAAAAGCCTGTTAAGTAGGTCTTTCATTTCAGATTAACTGTTTTTGAGTTACAAAAGGACTGAGTATCACGACACACAGTGAGACCGACAAAAATGAGTTACGTAGCTTTCCGTGGTGCAGTTACTATAAAACTTCCCTTATCACCCTTTATAATGCCTATGTTCACAGCCGCCTGAGTTTTGCTTCAGTCATATGGAATCCATTTTATAAGACATACGTTAATCGTATTGAGCGCATTCAACATGAATTTTTAAGAACGCTAGGATTCAAAATCGGCCAACCCGTGCAAGATAGCAACTATGAAAACATAAAGAGGAAATTTAAAATGCTTAATTTGGAACAAAGGAGAACATTGTCGGACCTGTGCATTATATATAAAATAGTCAATATATTTGATAGCCCGCACCTTCTAGCTAAAATTAACTTCAATGTACCTGAAAGACAGTTCAGGCAAGTTCCTCTGTTCAAAATTCCGTTTAGAAGAACTAATTTGGGAGTTAATTCTCCTCTAATTAGAGCTCAAAAAACATATAATGAGCTTGGTTGTGATAAGCCTGATATATTCTCTGTCAGCCTAAAAACATTTAAGGATACTCTGCGCAACAGACTGTTCTTGCAACAATGAAGATCGTTTTAATCTCTGTACAAGACCGTATATAATATATATATTTTTTTAACTGATTTCATCCTTAAACATACAATTTGTCGTTTACGTTTCTTTATCTTACTTTTGTTTCCGTTTAGCTGTTAATACGTTATAGGTATTGGTGCACATAAATGTACATATTATTTTCTTTTCTTGTAATTAGTGGGTAGTTTTTGGAATTGTTTATTCTGTTATACCCTGAATTCGTAATAATAAATAAATAATAATAAATAAATAAATAAATAAATAAATAGTATCTCAGAAAAAGCGTAAATCCTATGCTCATGAAGCTTAATTATTCGATTTCCGAGACAGTGTTCGTATTCGTAATGATTCCATCATATGATCTAAATTAATATATCTATTCACATGAATTCTATTTTTGTACGAAATTTGGAGAAGTTGTATTTTCATAGTTTGTATATACAGGGTGAGTTTTTAGTACCGGCTCGGTCGATAACTCCACTACTGTAGAAGATAGCTAAAAAAGTTGTATATAAAAGTTGTAGCCACGGATATGCTCCTTGCTCAGAAAATGTTTTGATTTATACAGGGTGATCCATAACTACATGGTGATGCAAATACGCATTCTTTTAAATGAGACACCCTATATATTATTCCACATTCAAATTCTAATAATAATTTCCGTTCTTCCAATGTAGAAACTGTTACATTATACGGAGTATTTCAAAAGTTATGACCATTTTTATATCCAAATCGCTATCAAATGAACATACTGTATATCAAAAAGTGATGAATCAAAAATCATTTTTTTACACGGATGGATAAAAAATATCACCTAGTTTTGAAATCGGCTATAGAAAAAGCCCGCGACGCATAGTATACAGGGGGATGTAGAATGCAAAATCTGGATTTTCTCTCTTTTTTTAAATGTAACCCCCGGTACTTTATTATACCAAAGAATTGCTTTTAATATGTTTTTCATCTTTGTACAGCACTTGTAATGGCTGCATTCATTAGTTTCTGAGATATTTCGATTTTTCTACAAATTTTAAATATACCTCCTATTTGTTTACTAAAATTTATTTATTTTGAGAAAATACTATCAGATTTTATTTTTGCGTAACAAACAACTAAAATATAAGGCCATAATAGTACTTGATCAAGTCAAAACACTGGATTAACGAGATAATATAGGTCAAGTGTGCTAAGGAAACAATTTTATAGATGTCATGCATAATGATCAAGCAGATCTGTCAGGTAGGCTATGAAATATTAAACGACACGGTCCAAATAAAACGATTCTTCAATCTTTCAAACGCATTAGTTTTAGAGTGTCTCTGTTCTGGATATTGCTGTTCATAGTTGATATATTCTAGAGGCAAGTAGGCAATTTGTCAAAGATTCTCCTAAATACCCTCAATGGAAAAATTAATGTTTAAAGCTCGTTATTCACACAGTACGGAATTATTGAGCAGTTATGAAAATTGTCAATTTTTCAAAGCATACCTCATAAACCTGCTTGATAGTTATGCATCACGCCTACAAAATTGTTTCCTCAGCATACTTGACTTTATTATCTCGATTATTCAGGGTTTTGACTTCATCAAATACTATCATGACCTTATAATTTAGTTGTTCGTTAAATGAAAAACAGGACTAGTATCACGAGGTTAAGAACAATGATTTAATTATTATGGCCGCTTAGTGCATACACAAATAAACGTTCTGCTGCATTTCGTTACTTTCTACATCATTTTGTTTTTTAGTAATTCCATTCTAAAGTTTAAAGAAAGGAATTCAAATTCAGCCAATCAGTGCCAACCGCGCGAATTATCAGCAGTGCATTGTTGCCAAGAACAGATCCGACTCGCAAAACATTTACATTTCACATAAACATGTTATTTGCTATCCAAAGTGTTATAAATAATTTGAAACTCACTTCTTAGCTTTCACATTTCTCATCTTCGTATTGAAGAACTGCATATTATCCACATAAAAGTCGTTCACCATAGCCATATCAACTTTAGGCAGGTTATCTGAATCGGCGTTTGTGAATCCACTATCGATTTTACCCATACTTGTTGGTTATGTTATGATAAAATAACTTGAAACCTACTAAAATGGAATAAAAGGATATCCGGTACAAATAAACGCAAACAAATAATAATAACTTTAAGATTGTTGAAAATTACAGCCAAAGCCCAATGGAATTTGGAAATGACAATGACCGAATGACGATTGATTGACAGGATTGACGGATCAGGAACCTTAACTTAGCTTTCGGAAGGGCTGTTCCAAATTATGGTTCTATCACCGTCCTAGAACTGTTTTCATCATGCCCCGCCCATTTTACAGTTCTCAAAACGATGATTGGTTGGTCCACCAGCGTACCAACCAATCATCGATTCTAGAATCACAAAATTGGTGGGGCATGATGAAAACAGTTCTAGGACGGTGATAGAACCGTAATTTGGAACAGCCCTGGAATTTCGGATCACGGGACATTAAAACCACAAAACATATCAGACGGGAACAGAAGACAAGATAGATGAGCCAGCCCGCGTACAGCTCCGCGCGCCATCAGAATGCGGCAACACAGCACACATATCTGTCTTTTGATTGGCTGTTCGCCTATAGGGCAGTGACGTCACTGCCCTAGGAGAATTCAAATATTTTCCTCATTTTCACGGCTTTCCTGTGCCCAAAAAAATCGGAGAAAAAAATGAGATGCTTTTTATGACGTACTCTATCATATGCAACCAGAAATAAAATTCATGATACTAGTCCATTCAATAGTACTTTCCCAAAATAAATAAATTTCAGTACACAAATAGAAGCTATATTTTAAATTTATCGAAAAATCGAAATATCTCTGAAACTGATGAACGTAGGTACAACAAGTGCTATACAAAGATGAAAGAGCATATTAAAAGCAATTCTTTGGTATAATAAAATATTTGGGTTTACATTTAAAAAAATAGAGAAAATCTGAATTTTGCATGCTACATCACCCTGTATACGAATATGCAACGCGAGCTTTTTTATAGTTGATTTTTAAACTAGAGGATATTTTTAATCTTCCATGTAAAAAAGTTAATTTTTGATTCATCACTTTTTGATACACAGTATGTTCATCTGATAGCGATTTGGATGTAAAAATGGTCATAACTTTTGAAATACTCCGCATAATGTAACAGTACCCTATATTGGAAGAACGGAAATAATTATTAGAATTTGAATATGGAATAATATATAGGGTGTCTCATTTAAAAAAATGCATATTTGCATCACCACGTAGTTATGGATCACCCTGTATAAATCAAAACATTTTCTGAGCAAGGAGCATATCCGTGGCTACAACTTTTATGTACAACTTTTTTCGCTATCTTCTATAGTAGTGGAGTTGTCGACCGAGCCGGTACTAAAAACTCACCCTGTATGTCAGTTGCCGAGGAGCTGTCAATTCAATTTAAATTTTTAGATATGGGATTTGAGATCGTTTGGGATCAAATCCAATTCACCAATACCTCGATTTCTTTCCGATATTTACCACTTTAGTTTGAATTGTCGGAAATCCTGTGCATGTGAATTCAGCTTTGCACTTTTAAATTGAAGCGTTAAGCTCTGGGTAAATACTGAGCATGACAGTCTAGCATAACATTTTTCTAGATTTATATAATTTTTAATCTATTCTACTATTAAAAATATCTTCAATGTTTCGCTGTTGCTGTTAAATTCTCGATGGACTTGATTACACTTTCCGTAATTAATTTTTCTCGTAAAGCTTGTCGGCAGTACGCTAGTGCTTTCAGACCTTATTTCAGCAGGTTTGGGCAAGCTTAATACCGAAAACGTATCGCGACTCATCCAATTTTAACTTTAAACTTAAAATATATATACATATAACCTCTGTCCCGTCGTGATATCCTCTAAAAGGCACCCGCAGTCAACGCGTTAAAATATTCATGAAATATAAACTGAAGTAGGGAGCTAATCTTTAAAACACTCTGATTTTCATCAGTATGGTCTGTTTAATCATCAGCAGAGTTATTATCCGACAAACTTCGTTTGAAATTTGGACTGTTGCAGTACTGAATTTAAGAGAACTAAGTGTGTGCATCGAGATCTTTGTACACTGAAACTTTCTGCTTACAGATATGCTCAGGTTTGAACCACTGTAGTTAGTGTTAGCTTCCAATTTGGGGAAGTAAAAGATTTTTCGCAAGCTGATACTTCACGTGGCATACAGTATACATGTTGTTTGGCAGAGGGTTAGCCCTCTTGTGATTATTAGTAGACCTGTGCCTTAAATATCCCTGATTTTTTTATATGATTGCTTTTGTATATTTTTAAGAATTTACAAATACGGAAATTCTCACTTCTGTATGTATATTTGGTTGCTTCTCAAACTTATTTTCTGAACGTTTTTTGATCTATAAAGTATCCTTTTCCAAGTGATGCAATAATAATTAGCCACATATACTACCGAAATAATCAGTTGTGAGATGATATTGCTATCAAATATGTTGAAGAATTTAGGGAGCTTGTTCAGGTACCTAACAGTAGTTTACATTGACATGCTACGGGTACCATCAAGCCCAAGTAGCTTCTCAAACTTCATGACAGTAAGGATAAATGCAGTCAAAACAAGAATTTGTTATTTTATTTTTGTAATTACAAAGCGATACATTTTTCCAAATCGTTAGAAAGGTATTTAAATTTTACATTAGTTCCTATAAACAAAAATAGGCATTCTCATTTGAATAAATCAAGTTATCTATGATTGAAATTTCCTCAGTTAATCTACTGATTTCTCCAACTACAAATAGAATTCAAATTTACCCGTCTGACCTAAGGTGGCGCATTTCATGCTTAGTCGTACCGCAAAATCAAGGCCTTCTAAGTTTTAAATCGCTGCGATATTTAATTTTTTCTGATACCTACTTATACCAAAAATGGTGATTTGCGCCCAAACTTTGAAACAAATATTTTTTAAACACATTTTTTTTACGAAGTACCTATATTTTTTAGTGAGTTTGAGGTCCCCCTCCCTGAGATGCCATAATTCAACTGTTCTGTCACTCTGTCTGCTACTTTTCTTTATAGGTGCAAGAAATTAAGCTCGAATTTATCGACTTTTACACCATTTCAGACTTTTCTTTTCGCTCTTCTATGTATCCCATATACGCGCCTTTATTCGAATGCCTGCAAAAGACAGCTTGGGAAGCTGGCGTTTTGTAAAACTTTTAATGAGTTTTCCTAACTACATATTTTCTGACTTGAGTGCGCCCAGATTGAAATGAAATAAATTAAGGCAATTATACGACTCACATCAGATGCTAAACGAATCGTTGAAAGCAAGTTGATTTTATTATAACTGAAAATGAGTTTTTATATTTGAAAAATGGGAAATTACGACGATAATATTTTTCTAGCGAAATTGTTT
The DNA here is from genome assembly GCA_951848785.1 of Callosobruchus maculatus. Taxonomy (NCBI): domain Eukaryota; kingdom Metazoa; phylum Arthropoda; class Insecta; order Coleoptera; family Chrysomelidae; genus Callosobruchus; species Callosobruchus maculatus. The sequence goes on along the minus strand of CATOUR010000026.1, from coordinate 8,475,880 downwards.
TCTGTGAAGCGCAATTCCTGGTCTCTCATCCTAGCCTGACCTCTAGTACGGTGGTTTAATAATATTTTTGAATAGGTCGCCAAATGTTGGTTGGTCTACCACTCTGTTTGCATTTTTGATTCACGTAATTTCAGTAACCACTACACCTTTTACTCCCCACATCGATAGGTAATGGGAATATTGTAATCGCGAAAGCTTTCGATTTTGATATAATACGCGTTTTGGGCGTTTTATGACATCTACATAACTAAAATCCACGTCACTCACTTCTTTCTGTCGGTATGCGTGTCTGTCTGTCTGTCGCTGCATGGATTGTGTTGAAATTTGGACAGCGACATGCTGTGAGGTCGTGGTAGCTAATGCTGCTATAATTTTGAAAATCGGTGCAAGGGCGGCGGAGTAATTAGCAAAAAACAAAACAATTCAAATGTTCCTCAAACTTCGTTTTTAGGCATTTTAGGGGTTCCTCATAATTTTATACTTTTTTGGGTGGAGTTGAAATTGGGGTGGTTGGTTGAGGGGTTGTAAAACTGAAAAATCTGTTGTATCCATAATACAAAGACCTAGCGGCATAATACCTACAATTTTTTAGGTCCATTCGAACATTGCCTTTCCTATTACAGAAAGCAAGGGACCTAAAATTTTCCGATGTATACATACGACTTTGGATTAGATAACAGATGACAAACTGATGTTGTTTATATGGATCTAATGAAGGTGTTTGATTAAGTGGTTCTATTCATACTCATGAAAAAATTAGAAGGACTTCAACTTATTTTAACTTACTTACTTTAACTAATATTTATTTAATCGTAAGCAATTTGTAGAATATGAGGGTTACTAGTCGAATCTCTTTCTTCCAGTGTCCTGTATTCCCCAAGGGTCAAACTCAGGACCATTACTCTTCCTCTTATATGTATATCAATGATTTAGCTCTGTCGATCACTTGCGGAAAATTATCATATGCTGATGATTTAAAATCAAATCAAATGTTCCTCAAACTTCGCTTTTAGGCATTTTAGGGGCTCCTCATAATATTTTACTTTTTATGGTAGAGTTGAAATTGGGGTGGTTGGTTGGGGGATTGTAAACAGAAAAATTTGTTGTATTCATAATACAAAGACCTAGCGGCATAATACCTACAATTTTTTAGGTCCATTCGAACATTGCCTTGCCTATTACAGAAAGCAAGGGACCTACAATTTTCTGATGTATACATACAAGTTTGGATTAGATAACAGAGGACAAACTGATGTTGTTTATATGGATCTGATGCAGGTGTTTGATTAAGTGGTTCTATTCGTACTCATGAAAAAAATACAAAGACTTTAACTTACTTTAACTTACTTACTTTAACTCATATTTATTTAATCGTAAGCAATTTGTAGAGTGTGAAGGTTACCAGTCTAATCTCTTTTTTCCAGTGTCCCGTATTCCCCAAGGGCCAAACTTGGGACCATTACTCTTACTCTTATATGTATATCAATGATTTAGCTCTGTCGATCACTTGCGGAAAATTATTATGTGCTGAGGATTTGAAATTTTTTATTAGCATTTATTCTGAGGTTGATTGTCAAGTATCCCAAAGTAATATAGATACTGTTTGGATGTGGTGTAGGGATAACCATTTTTACCTCAACACGGACAAATGTTTTATTCTCATTTGCTGTAAGAGACGCCACCCGTGTGGGGGCGGGTTAGAATATCTCCCATCGTATGTCCTGCGTGTCGTAAAAGGCGACTAAAAGGAACCGAACTACTGTCGGTATAAGCAGTAACCTCTTCTCAACCAACAGCTTTGGGTGGACGAGTTGAGAAGAGTCAGGACACCTTCTTGTCTTTGGGGTGATAAATTGCCCCTAAAGGCGGATGAACCAGTAGATACCATCTGGTCAACGGCATGAGGATGCAGAAAGCAAATGGGAAACTACTGCATTAAAGATCTTAAAGATATCCCAAGAGAAACTCGTGGAATGAGTAAATGCATTTTACGAGTTCACAACATGTCTGTTAAGACATTGTGACTATGATGATGATGATGTAAGAAACGCGAATCCATAGTGTGGTCCTAGAAAATTAGTAACAAAGAATTGGATAGATTTACTGAAATGAAAGACCGTGGTGTCCTCTTTGTCAGTGGTTTGTCGTTCTCTGCTCACATAGATGAAATAGCATCATCTGCGAATAGGATGTTTGGTTTTATTATAAGAAACGGCACAGAATTCTCCAACTTGCATGTCTTGATGCATTTATATTACACAAACTGGAAAACTCTTCATTGATATGGTGTCCGATCTACGCAACACATATAAGTAGCATTGAAAAGGTACAAAGAAAATTTTTAAGATTTTTATTATTTAAATCAACAGGGAAGTATCCGGATAGGGGATTTGGTTACTCGATACTTTTAAATACATTTAGCTTTATGTCACTGAATAGTGGGAGAGTTCTAGCCACTTTGAACTTTCTCTATAATGTTTTAAGTAATAGGGGAGCATGTGAGTACATCTTGAGCAAGATCAATTTTCACATTCCTGTGCGAGACTTACGGGGCCTGGATACACACATTTATACATACGTATTTGCCATGTAAAACACGGACTGACAATGTCTCGCATAAATCACTCTATTTTCAAACTACATATATAATATTTCAGAAGGCAATAGTTTAGACCTTAATGAATTACAACTATTTTCGATTTTCTCAAAAAAAAAATTTTTAATGTGCGAAAAAACTCGCAATGCAAAATCATATATTCTATGAATGCCTGTAATTTACCAACCAAATACGATATCAAAAAAGGCTAAATAGTTGCAGTAGCGCAAGCTTCCTTTTTCAATTTGCTCTTCTAGTCATTACTGTAAGTATAAAGGTAACGTCAGGAGCTTGGAAATGCGAAATTCATTTTTATGGTGACCTTTGGACCTTATCTTTGGACCTTTTGATCTTACCTTTGGGTTTTTGGACTTATCTCCCCTCATCTTAGACACACACACTGGAGAAAGGGGCGGCCACGCCCCCTCGCTAACACGGGAATGCGTCTTTTCTTGAATTCTCAATTTCGCGCGCTATACCCTAGCCCTTAAGGCATCAAGCAACATTTTACTGTGACTCATCTCCCACAAATGTCGCTCGTAAATCATGTGTTAATGTTATGTGTGGGAATTGTGAATATTGCCACATGAATGATTCACCTAAATATAGAATTAAATAATGTTTTTTGCACTCTCCCGCAATATGTAATCCATTGCTTATTCTGATGTGACAAGGTCTAGTAGGTTAGATAGTAGATATTTTTCTTTTGGCACGCCGTATCTGATGTTATTTTGATTTATTGATTTTCTGTAATTGGGTGTATTGCGCCTGTTGAAAACAAAGAGCTATCTATCTATCTGAAATCCGAGTATTGCTTTAAATCGCTCTGTATCGTGTAACCTGGAAATTATTGAATTGATTTTAATGAAATTTTGATGCAGTGTTATACGTTGAATAGGATAGAAAACGTGTATGGATTTTTAAATCATGTCAGTGGCGGCACAGCAATAATAAAAAAACCAAAAATATAAAAACAGCTCAAACGTCGTTTTTAGACGATTTGGAGGTTCCTGATCGGTTCCCACATTTTACTTCCCACACTTATAGGGACAGAAGAGTATTGTGATCGCGAAAATCCTCGATTTAAAGAATCCGCTTTTTGAGTGTTCTACATAACGAAAATTTACGTACGCTCATTTCCGTCGGTCTGTCGGTCAGTTTGTCCGTCTGTCGGTCTATTGGCATTTTCTAGCCGCGTAATCTCATTAACCGCTAGGATTGTGATGAAGTTTGGGTAGCTAGATGCTGTAGAGTCGAGTCGAGAAAATCGGTGCGTTGAGGGCGCGGAAATTGGTAAAAAACCAAAAATTTTCAAAACCCCTTCAAACTTCGCTTTTATGCATTTCAGGGGTTCCTGATCCTTTTCCATTTTTGCTTTTGGAGGGGGTGAATTCGGGGCAGTGGACGGGTGAGTGGTTTGAAAACTCAAACATTTGTTGTGCTCTAAAAATACTTCACAGTGCGCTGAAAAAAATGAACTATAGCGATATCGTGTGCTTTTTGTACATATCCGGATGTTGCCTTTGAATAATTTGATACATACCTATTATAATCCTATATCGTGTAACTTGGAAACTACGAACTTGATTTTTATTAAATTGTGATGCCGTATTACTACCTTGGAGAAAACTATAACAGTGGATCGTTGTCGGAACTATTGTCAGTGGCGTAGGAGAAATCAACAAAACGAAAAGTTTCAAAATCTCTCAAACTACTTTTTTAGATGTTTCAAACGTTCCTGAGCATTGCTTTTTTGATGGGGAAGCTGTTGGGGGTAGTCAAAACACCTGATGCCATTTTTTCAAAAAAATCACATTTGTTGAATTAGTTACTAGCATACAGGTCTTCACAAATGTCTCGCAATCTTTTCAGGTTTCCTGGATTCGCAAAAAAGACATCCCTCCTACCATTCTGACAGTCGGTCTAGGCACCCATATTGCTGACGAGAGGTTCCTGGTAGAACACGCCAGGCATCTGCAGAACTGGGGACTCCTCATCAAGCATGTCCGACCTGACGATGCTGGGGTATACGAGTGTCAGGTGTCTACGCATCCTAGTTCTAGTATCTTCATCGAACTCAAAGTGACCGGTAAGTGTTCTAAATCGATATGTTCAGGTTCCGTTACTAGTCTATAAGAGCCCGTTAATGTTTTCGACCTTGAAGTGAACCACACTTTTGAAATCAAGTAATCGATTTGTCATGAACAGACGTTTTCAAAATGACAGCACTGCCTATTTCAACGTTGTCTGCAGCATGTTTTGTTCAATAAAAAAACGAACCGCGTTTTTCCCGTAGGTGTTTTCTTATGATTGAAACGTAAAATAAACACTAGAACATTTCTCATCATGCATGGAAATAAAGAAAACCCTGTTGAATCCCCTGGCACTCAGAGCAATGACGTGTAATATTCGTGTCCGGCAAGAATCCGAATGACATTGTTATTTGAGTTCTAGAGATATTTTGGAAACTTTTTTGTCATTACACTATAACTACAAAATGGGAGGGATCGGAAATAGAGGGGGACGTTAAAACGTGAAAAAAAAATGGTTAAGTAACCGAATGAAAATGCGGTAGCATTTTAGTACATCTACCAGCTATGTACCAAAAAATCGTTATCCGGACTCTACGGGCGGTTAGCGCGTACCGATTTTTTTAAAATGGAAAGAAAGAATAGCACGAAACCGGACGGGACTTGATGGAAGATTCTTTGTTTTTTTGTAGATAACACAATAAATACTGTAATTTGTTTCTGCTGGGCAGTTTATGAGGAATATAAGCTTAAGATTCGATTTTTCACGTCACTTTCGTTAAAGATCGTTAAAAAATTATTCATACTGTTTAAAATGGATGACGCTTTTTATACATGTCCTTGGGAGGTCCAAATATGACATTCAGACATTTTTGGATCGTATATTTCAACATATAAATATAAATTCTTTGTCAGTAAGATATATGAAATACAAAGCACTCATGATTAATAAATACAAAACCAATGTAAGAATCAAGTAATAAAACAATATCATAACATTTCTCTGTTTTGATTTAATTGTCTCTGAGTTGGTACACATGCATGTTAATAGAATCTGGTATATCACGGACACACAACATTGGGTTCTAAATTTCACCGCTAGACATCTTGATGACGATAAATATTCCAAAATATGGTTTCAATTTTGAACAGTGATCTCTTGCTCACCTAACAGTACTTGTCAATAAGTACGCAGTGAATGACGATGGCACGCATCAAACGTCGATGGCGCCGCTAGATTGAATGTATATTTTTCATACAAAGTTCTTATACTGCACAGAGAGCAATGATTCATAAAATATTATTTTTTGAGAAGACAAAACGCTCCATAATTTTTGGCAGTGATTTTCATCTCAATCCGTAATTAGATTCTGATTTATTTAGAAATTATAAACCAACCCTCAACTTTTGCGTGCTGTAGAACGGAAACTATTTGTGGCACACAAAAAAACATTATCCCTCCCTCTCCCCTAGATCGACAGCCCCTTGAGGTTGGCAATCGAGTCTTACCTTGATTAAACAGCGCCGAGGTAGTATCACCTCCATTAAAGGCGTGTGCGTATAAAATATTTTTCGCAACAGCAGATATCTGAGTACGTAGCGACGCGCTCCTAAAAGTAATACTTTTTATAAGTCCAAATGGGTTAAGTCAGGCAGCTGCAGATAATGTGGAAATGAAAAGATATCGTTCTTTTAGGAAAAAAATGTTACAAAGCTTTTTGATAATGTTCGTAACCTTAATCTGCGATAAAATTCTGATTTTAGTCATGATCACAAATCAACCCCTAACTTTTGGAGATTGTAGTATGGAAACTATTGGTCGCACACGAAAAATGTATATACACACCAAAATTGTTCTCTACATAAGTCATTTGAATCTTTTTTCAAGAGCACTTACCAAAATGACGCTATTTTTCGAAAATCGTCGCGAAGCAGAGTTTTCACCCCCTCACCGCTCAAACGGCAACCCCCCGTGGTCGCAAACTCAGGTGTAGTTTCAGGGGATGAATGTATACTATCCTACCAAATTTCATTTGTTTCCAACCTTTTGCGCACAGTTGCCTTTTTTTGGGACCTAACGATTGGCAGTAGTCTTTCTTGTCGGTGATAAAAGAGGTGGTACTGCGTTTACCCTTTACCCCTTTACAGTGCCAAGGTTTTCGACAGGGTAGGCAACGGCACTGTGGATTTTTTTATTTCCATGCATAATAAGAAACTTTCTAGTATTCATTTTACGTGTCGGTCATAAAAAGACACTTTTTAGAAAAACAAGGTTCGATTTTTAATTAATTGGACATGCTGCAGGCACCATTGAAACAGGAACTGTTGTCATTTTGAAAACGTCTTTCCATGACAAATCGATTACGTGATTGCGAAAGTGTGGTACGCTTCAAGGTCGAAAAAATTCGCGGGCTCTTTGACTATAACAAAATCGGTGCCATTTCGTTTGTAATGGTAGGAGGATAATTAAATTTCTCCTTATCGAACGACTAGTAAATAATATATAGACACGACAAGCATTATCATAAATAAGAAATAAACCAGATCAATTCTATCATAAATAGTGTGTCCAAGTGCTGCGCTATCCTTGTTACAAATCGATTATAGGAATACCTGAGGAAAACTAATTCCATGAATTATGAAGTGGAAAAGATTATGACTGGTATGAAGGGTGTTCGAATGAGAACAGCAGGAGAAATTGATTGATCAATAATTATAGATAAGTTCTTTTTTCAAATGGGAGTGCCTAATATTTTATACGATCAAATATAAAATTTGATAGTCTTTCAAATGATATAAGGTTATGTATACCAATAACTAGTAGTTCTTATTTAATTTCCAGTTTTCTATCGTATCGAGATTTTTCAATTTTTCTACCTATAAGCAATCCAACATGCCATGAAATATACACAAAAACTTATGCGGATGGAAGAAAACAACTAACTTAGCATAAAGATAGAGTAAACAGACAAGATTATAAAATTCCTCACAACAAAACAACTCTAACCAAAAACAGCAGCGATAGCATATCTAATATCAAATAGAAGCTGGAGTACAATGACAGAAATGGGTATCTTGACAGCCTACTAGCTACTGCAATGCATTAGAGATTGACAATTTCCAAAACCATTGAAAATTTTTAATTAAAATGACTACCAGCGATGGTTGTTGGCATTCTAATGTCTTTAGAACCCAATTTCACATTTGATGGTATAAAAAAGTAGTGAGTGGAGACTTTCTTTAGTATATAGTAATGCGATTGCAAAAACGGATTACGGACTAATCACATTTTAATTTTCTGCCAGGTAAATTCTAATGTCTTTAGAACCCAATTTCACATTTGATGGTATAAAAAAGTAGTGAGTGGAGACTTTCTTTAGTATATAGTAATGCGATTGCAAAAACGGATTACGGACTAATCACATTTTAATTTTCTGCCAGGTAAATTATGTATAATGTGAATAAATTTTAATTCAGTCTTCATTGTCTGTGATATGGCTGGTTAATACTGAAGAACTTGAAGGCTGCGGTCAGACGTATCGATTCTTTTGACTTGACGGAACTACATCTTATATCATCAAATGTGAAATTTAATTTTAGATATTGAACTGCCAGCAAGAATTGCTCGTAATCTTCCTTTCATTTCAGAATTTTTAATTGTTTTGGAAATTGTCAATCTCTAGTATGTACCTTCCAGTAAGCAAGCGTCTAAACAACAAAAAAATTACAATATTTTGTTAACACTCTATAAACTATACAAACCGTTATGATAATAGATGAAGATGATGTGCTCGTTCAGATATAACGTTATAATAACGTAATTCCTGAACGGAGCAATTTGATTTGTCCGAAAGAGCCAGTGTCACTTCCAGGCCGTGCGTGTATGTGATGCCATCGGTACTGGCGGCGGCCATTTTCACCCGTGTTGTTGTAGAGTCAACAAGTGTTCTCTACTTCCTGAGTTTTCAACTGTTTATATAAGTAAGTCGTGCATTTGGTAAGTACCATCTACATGACTGACTAATTTGCTACCTAATGTTAAAATTCTGCTGTGGACCTCATAAATGCAAATGATCCAGTTACAACACGTCGCTTGGCGACGTCCGTTTGTTTACGCAGATCTGATTTTTCTTCTCAATTCATGGAGTACCTATAACTGTTTCAAATGAGTAACAATGTAATTATCATGCTTCCTAAATGTAATTTGACTTTTTTTCATTTTAATTCATATTGTTGAAGTAGTAAGACCGTATTGGTTTATTTAACGCTTTATTTCCACGTATTTACAATTATTTGGTTTAACGTAAACTTGAAACTATAAATAGGTAGGATTGTTCCAGATTTAATGATAATGTTCTACTTTTAGGTAATTTTGAATTATGCCACATTTTAATATTTTCTCGAATCATCAAGTACAAAGTAGAGTAAAAAACGAAGTAATCTAATGAAACAAAAATTTTACGTTGCGTTTTTCATATTCTTTTTATAAGCACCCTTATAGTTGTGTATAAATTTCATTTTAAGTTTGTTATATTCCTTTTATAATACGTTAAAAAACAGGCGTTTGTTGAGTTTTATTTATGACATCCTTTAAAATTATAAGACAACATGACATGACACGAGGTAGTAATTCAAAATTTATTTGTGAAGTTGTTCTGAACAAAGCTTAGGAAAATTAATATGGTTGATGCTTGACTGCACAAGAGATGGGAGTTTTACTGGTCGAATTGGTAGAAACAGCAGGATTATAGGAGGAACCAAAAGATGACTAGATGACTGATGATGGAAAGGTCTACAAGTTAGTGAGTGCACGAGAAATAGGAACATATGAACTTAAATTCTAGTTTTTCTATACCGGGGGGTGTTCACGCACAAGGCAGTGCCTTCTGTGCATGACCTTCATTTATTCATGTAGCTTTTAAAATGAATAAATATATAATAATAATAAATAATAATCCCCCCCCCATCAGGTGCTAGAACGTTGACGCTCGTTTGGGGGCTTAGAAAGTGACTTTTTGATGGGCAAGCTATGTCGGTTGATGGTTCATCGGAGGCTTTGATACCACCGCGGAATTATGCCGACAGGGCTCGTGATCAAAAAGTCACTTCAACCAAGGCTAGCACACTCAGGAAGCTGTGGGATAGGTAGACTTTACGTACCCTACCAAGCACAAAGCTCCCTTCCCCAAGCTATCCTGACCTCGGTCAGATAGGGATTTGGCAAATCCGGGTAGAAATGCCACAGAAGGCTGAGCGCCGGTCCTTCTGTCACACACCGTTATTGCGCCCCACACTTCAACGACCTCAGCAGGGCGTGGCTGGGGAACGTTGTGAGGGGTACGCAACCGGGGGGCTTGCCTTAACCGGCCGGCCCGTGAGGAGAAAACCTCAACAAAACCCGACAGTAAAGTCGCAAATCCTCCGGAGCACCTTGGGCCAACTTCGGAGTAAATATAAGTCCCTTCTCTCCTGGAATCGGCGTCACCCGGGAGAGCGACACTTAGATCGTCCCTACTCGTGGGAACGCGATGGATAAAGTTAGTTTTTCAAATAACCAACGACGGCCTAGGGTACGTCGATTAAACTCACCTGAACCCCAAAACCAAACACCACAACCAATAGCACACAACCCAACTGCGGATGTTTTGCCGGTACATCCGGCAACCACCAAAGCTGGTAAACCAAGACAGCGCTTACAGTGGACTACTGAGATGAACAAATCTGTAATGCACTGTTACTATACCGCCACAAAACTAGAAACCATCTCTACATGCTACAGACATGAGCTACACAGGCTGTTTACAGCACAATACCCACACCTCTCAACACGTGTAACCGAACAAAGTCTGATTGATCAAAAACGAGTCATAACTAAAAACAACCGTCTTACCCCGCAAGAACTACAAGCTATAAAGAGCCTTGTATCCAACGAAATAAATACTGTCCCACCAAATGACTCGTTAGCCGATGAATCAACCACAGAAAGGCAAAATATTCATTCCCGAAATAGCCAGACTCCAAACACAGACATAACCAATGACACCAGCATACATTCAGATATGGACTCAGGACATGAGCACATACCAGATACACCAGACCAGACATCAATTAACCTACCCCTCACAGCTACACAAAGCCAAAAGGTCACGCCACCGTCTTCCATCACACAATCCACAGAACAAGTGATGGACACACAATATAACAAATGGTGTGGCACCAATCCTGCGCTGCGAGATCCTTTGCCCAGACTGATTTTTAAAAACAACACCCAACAAACATTACACACAATAAATTCCAACATAATACCACAATTCTTAACAAACGTCAGTAACCTAGAGGACATCCATACCGTTATATACGCTGCAGCAGCAACAACACTCACAGTAAACGGCCAAAAACTTCCGAAACGGTCTAAAGACCACACAAGCAACAGGCCTAAACCTAAATGGCAAATACGAATCGAAAATAAAATTTCCGCAATCAGAAAGGATTTGGCACACCTCGCACAATACACTAACAACAACAACCGTTCAAAACGCATCCAGACAACAATAGATATACTCAAATCCAAGTCACCTCACAAATCGATACCTGAAATAGCTGATACACTGAAACAGAAACTTGCAGTTTACGCAGCTCGACTACGCAGATACAATGAATCCAACGAGAGAAAGAACGCTAATAATCTTTTCCAGAAAAGTGAAAAGCAGTTCTACCAGAAAATAACTGCAAACAACCAGGAAGCAACCATAGAACCACCAAGTAGACAAGACTTAACTGAGTTTTGGAGTAGTTTATGGTCAGAGCCCAAAACGCATAATCAAGACGCTCCATGGATCAGACAAGAAGAGGAGAAACACCAACATATAATGGAACAGGGTGACGTTATTCTTACACCAGAGGAAATAGCGGAAACAATAAAACATACTCACAATTGGAAGTGCCCAGGCGTGGATAGTATACAAAATTTTTGGTACAAGCAATTCAGTTCAACATACGAAGCGCTCACAGACCAAATCAATAAAGCCATACTACAACCTAATAGGCTTCCTAAATTCCTCACACAAGGAATAACGTATATTAAACCTAAAAACACAGATACCAAGAACCCTGCCAATTACCGTCCAATCACTTGTCTCCCCACCCTCTACAAGATCATCACTGCAACAATATGTAGAAGGATTGAACAACACCTAACACAAAACAACATCCTCACTGAAGAACAAAAAGGATGTAGAAAACAAAGTCAGGGCTGCAAGGAACAGCTTATAATTGACAGTGTGATCATGGAGCAGACTAGAAAAGAACACAGGAACCTTCACACTTGTTTTATAGATTATAAAAAGCATTTGACTCTGTACCCCACAGCTGGCTAAAGAAAACTTTACAAATATATAAAATCAACTCAGGACTTCGTCAGTTTCTTACAAGAATCATGGAAACATGGCGCACGAACATACACCTCAAAACTCAGCACGGCCATATCCAGACCGATGAACTACACATAAGACGCGGTATCTTCCAGGGAGACTCTCTCAGTTCACTGTGGTTCTGCCTCTGTTTAAATCCGCTCTCCAATACACTCAACAACACAAACTGTGGTTTCAACATTAGACACGAGAAAGTTAATCAACATAAAATCAATCATCTCCTCTACATGGATGATATAAAAGTATATGCAGCAACTGAAGTACAACTGAGAGAATTGCTCAGAATAACGGAAGTTTGCACGTCAGACGTAAGGATGGAATTCGGAATGAGTAAGTGCAAGGTGCTCCACATCAGCAAAGGTCAGTGGAAGAGCCATCAAGAACGGGAAACATTAACTGGCCAAACACTGGACAACATGGACAAGGGCGAAACATACAAGTACCTGGATTTCAATCAAAGTGTTAAGATAGACCACTCACAAGTCAAAGAACAACTAATACAAGAGCTTAGAGACCGCCTTATTAAGCTACTAAAAACAAAACTAATTTCCAGAAATCTTACAAAAGCCATTAACACATTCGCGATACCGGTCATCACATACTCCTTCGGCATCATCAAGTGGTCGCACACTGACATAAAAAACATCCAAATCCTCATAAGGACAGAACTCACGAGGCACAGAATGTCACATCCGAACGCATGCAAAGAAAGGCTTACCATAGATAGAAAACAAGGGGGCAGAGGAATTATAGATATACAGTCACTCCGCACAAAACAAATAAAAACACTCAGACATTTCTTTCAGAGCAAAACAAACGAATTTGCATAGAGCAATAGTCAAAGCAGACAAGAACTATACACCACTCACCCTCTCCAGTCCAAACCACGCAGCAGACACACACAATCCCATAGAATTACAACAAGAAAAAAAAACACATGGTCGCAGAAAGCACTTTACGGCAAACATAGATACCGAATTACACAAGATCACATAAATGAAAAACAGTCATACACTTGGCTGCAGGAGGGCCTCTTTCCAGAAACGGAGGGTTTTATGCTTGCTATTCAGGACCAAGTAATTGCGACGAGGAACTACAAAAAATACATAATTAAAGATCCATCCGTAACCAACGATAATTGCAGAAAATGCCACCAACAGAAAGAAACAATAGATCATATAACAAGTGCATGCAAAACCCTCGCTGGAACCGAGTACACGGCCAGACATAACTCTGCAGCCAAAATCATACACCAAGCCCTAGCCGCAACTAACAAACTAATCGAAAACACAGCTCCATATTATGATTATACACCGACCTCAGTACTTGACAACAATCAATACAAACTATACTGGGACGTCGAAATACACACAGACAAAACTATCCCAGCCAATAGACCAGATATAGTTTTTCAGTCGAAGGCAGACAAAGTTACCTATTTAATAGATATTGCTATCCCTAATGATACGAATGTTCAAACCGCCTACGCTGGGAAGATATCTAAATACACAGACCTTGCCATAGAAGTAAAACGACTCTGGAAACAAAACAAAATTGTTATTGTACCCCTAATTATGTCGGTCTCAGGCCTTACACCTAACACATTCACACCACACCTGCAGCAGCTAGGCCTGGACGAAAAGCTACACAAAATATTCAAAAAGTCTGTAATTCTTAAGACCTGTAATATAGTACGATCCTTCTTGAATTCCGATCAGTAATAGTTCGGGTGTTGACTTGGCACGACCCGTCAGCATCTGTTGCTACCGCAGTCATGCGAGAAAAGCTTGAAATAAACAAAAAAAACGTTACTGTACCACCTGCCATCACACAATCTGCCGAACAAGTGAGGAACACACAGTACAACAAATGGTGTGGCACCAATCCTACATTGCGAGATCCCCTGCCCAGACTAGTTTTTAAAAACAACACTCTACAGATATTGCACACAATAAATGTCACATAATACCGCAATTTTTAACCAAAGGCAGTGACCTAGAGGACATCCATACTGTTATAATATGCTGCCGCAGCAACCACACTAACACTTAACGACCAAAAACTCCCAAAACGATCTATAGCCAGCACAACTGAAAGATCTAAACCTAAATGGCAAATAAGAATTGAAAATAAAATTAGCACAATCAGAAAGGATCTGGCACACCTCGCGCAATACACCAACAATAACAACCGCTCAAAGCGCGTACAGACAACAATTAATATACTCAAATCCAAGTCACCACAACAGACAATACCAGAAATAGCTGATACCCTTAAACAGAAGCTTGCAGTCTGTGCAACTAGACTCCGCAGATACAACGAGTCCATTGCCAGAAAGGATGCTAACAATCTTTTTCAGAAAAGTGAAAAACAGTTTTACCAAAAGATAACAGCCGACAACCAGATAACAGCAATAGAACCTCCTACTAAACAAGAGTTAACTGAGTTTTGGGGAAGCCTATGGTCAGAACCCAAAACACATAATGAATGCGCTCCATGGATCAGACAAGAAGAGGAAGAACATCAACATATAGTGGAGCAGGGAGACGTTATCCTTACATCAGAGGAAATAGCTGAAACCATAAAGCATACCCATAAGTCGAATTGCCCAGGCGTAGATAATGTGCAAAATTTCTGGTACAAGCAATTCAGTGCAACATACAAAATGCTTACGAACCAAATAAATAAAGCCATACTCCAACCGAATGGGCTTCCCAAATTCCTCACGCAAGGAATAACGTATACAGGGTGGCCAATCTGGTGACGATAATAATTTTTTTTAGTTAGCCCGTACCGAGACCTATCCAAAACACCCCCATGTATATATACCGATTGTTGGTAGTTTTCGAGTTATGATTTTTTTTTGAAAATTTAGAGATCTTCCAGTTTTTCCAAGAAATCATCAAAAACAAAAACAAGAATGTTTTTGGCATATATTTTTTTCTGCAATTATACTCAGTATTAAGCCTATTTTAATATCCAATAAGGAGAACCTGTACATCCGAACAATAATTAAGTACATTTTGGGCCCAAAGTTTGAAATCTCTGTTTTTAGTCAGGAGACCAAAACCTTCAAAATAAAATAAAAAATACTTATGCCTGGTTCTGGAACTCCAATCTAATCTTAGAAACTCTACAAGACATTGCACTTTTGAAATAATTATGACAAAATTGCACTTATGGGGGCATTTTGCTCCGTACGTGACTGTTAAAGGTAAAAAGGTGATAATTCACGAATTTCCAAAATGATTTAAAAAAACTATTATTTTACTTTATTATGACAAATTAAAGAAAAAAACTCATAACAACTAATAAACATGATAATCATTGATATTTTAATCACATTTAATAAAAAAATTAATACCTGTGCTTTTTGCTGTGTACTATTGAACTTCTGCTAAATTAAGTTGTATGGAAGGTTAACAAAGGAAAGGAATTATAAAACAATAATCTGACTTGTAATTCCATGGCGGAATTACCTGGGAAGCGTTATCGTAGCAAACGCCATCCCTTTTACTTCCCACACTGATAGGTGAGGCTCCCCTCCGATTGTGATCGTGAAAATGTTCAATTTTGAGATAATAGGTTTTTTGGGCGTTTTATAATGTCTACATAACGAAAATCCGCGTCACTCATCTCCGTCGTTCTGTCTGACGGTCTGCCTGTCAGTCTGTCTGTCTGTCTGTACGCGTTTGTTTTCCTAGCCTCGTAATCTCAGTAACCGCTGCATGGACTGTGATGAAATTTGGGCAGCAATATGCTGTGGGGTCTTAGTAGGTAATGCTATAATTTTGGAAATCGGTACATGGGCGGCGGAGTAATTAAAATAAAAATTTCAAATATTCTTCAAACTTCGTTTTTAGGCGTTTTAGAGGTTCTTGATCATTTTCTGCGTTTTTTTGGATGGGGGTGGAATTTGGGTGTTTGGGGGTGGGGGATTGAAAAACTAAAAAACCTGTTGTATACATGATAGGCTGTCTACTGACCTGGCAAGGAAGACCTAGCGATATAAATCACCTTTTTAGGTCCATCCGAACATCGCCTTGCCTATTACCGAAAATTAATCAACACAACTGCGCTTCGCCGACATGAGCTCGCAAAAAGCTACTCTGAAAGAAAGAGATGGCGTATGCTACGACATCGCTTCCCATGTAATTCTGCCATGAAATTAGAAGTCAGATTATTGTTTTATTATTCCTTTCCTTTGTTAACTTTCCATACAACTTAGTTTAGCAGAAGTTCAATAGTACAGAGCAAAAACACTTCAAAAATCACAATTTGGGTATTAGTTTTTTTATTAAAAGTCATCAAAAAATCAATGATTATCGGGTTTATTACGAGTTTTTTTTCTTTAATTTGTCATAATAAACCAAAATAATAGTTTTTTAAATCATTTTGGAAATTCGTGAATTATCACCTTTTTACCTTTAACATTCACGTACGGCGCAAAATGTCCCCATAAGTGCTACTTTTTCATTATTATTTCGAAAGTGCAATGTCTTGCAAGGTATTTAAGATTAGTTTGAAGCTCCAGAACCAGGCATAAGTATTTTTAATTTTATTTTGAAGGTTTTGACTAAAAACAGAGATTTCAAACTTTGGGCCCAAAATGTACTTAATTATTGTTCGGATGTACAGGTTCTCTTTATTGGATATTAAAGTAGGCTTAATACTGAGTATAACTGCAGAAAAAAATAAAAGCCAGAAACCATTCTTGTTTTTGTTTTTGACGGCTTCTTGGAAAAACTGGAAAATCTCTAAGTTTTCAAAAAAAAAAATCATAACTCGAAAACCCAAAAACGCAGACACCAAGAACCCTGCCAACTATCGCCCAATCACTTGACTTCCCACCTTGTACAAGATCATAACCGCAGCAATATGCAGAAGAATTGAACAACACCTCACCCTAAACAACAGCCTGACTGAAGAACGGAAAGGATGCCGAAAGCAAAGCCAAGGTTGCAAGGAACAGCTTATGATTGATAATGTCATCATGGAGCAAACCAGAAAAGAACATAGGAACCTTCATACCTGTTTCATCGACTATAAAAAAGCTTTCGACTCTGTACCCCATAGCTGGCTAGAGAAAACTCTTCAAATCGACCCGGGGCTACGTGAGTTTATTACAAGAGCCATGGAGACATGGCGAACCAGCATACATCTCAAAACCCAGGACGGCCATATCAAGACGGATGAGCTACACATAAGGCGCGGCATCTTCCAGGGTGACTCTCTCAGTTCACTGTGGTTCTGTCTCTGTCTGAATCCGCCCTCCAAAGCACTTAACAACGCTAACTGCGGTTTCAACATTAGACATGACAAATTAAATCAACACAAAATCAATCATTTGGTTCTGTGAACCAAATGATTGGTTCTGTGAATCAAATGATTGGAATCATCTCTTGCGGAGTAAGCAAGTACCTTTCATCTCAACACAAAATCAATCAATCATCTCCTCTACATGGATGATATAAAACTATATGCCGCCAATTAAGTACAACTGAGAGAATTAATCAGAATAACAGAAGCTTGCTCGTCAGACGTCAGGATGGAATTCGGACTAAGTAAATGCAAGGTTCTCCACATCAACAAAGGCGAATGGAAGGACCACCCCCAGCAGGAAACAGTAACTGGCCAAACACTAAACAACATGAACAAGGACGAAACTTACAAGTACCTGGGCTTCAATCAGAACGTTAAAATAGACCACACACAAGTCAAGGCACAACTAAACCCAAGAGTTCAGAGATCGCCTTATTAAGCTACTAAAAACCAAATTAAATTCCAGAAACCTTACAAAAGCCATTAACACATTTGCGATACCAGTCTTCACATACTCCTTCGGCATCATCAAGTGGTCACACACTGATATAGAAAACATCCACATCCTCATACGGACAGAACTCATGAAATACCGAATGTCACATCCAAACGCATGCAAAGAAAGGGTCACCATAGACAGGAAACAAGGAGGCAGAGGGACTACAGATATACAGTCGCTTCGCACAAGACAGATAAAGACTCTCAGACATTTCTTCCAAAACAAACAAACAAATTTACATCGAGCAATAGTAAAAGCAGACAAGAACTATACACCACTCAACCTATCATGTCCAGACCACGCCGCAGTCACACGCAATCCCACACAATCGCATCAAGAAAAAATAAACACCTGGTCGCAGAAACCACTCCATGGCAAGCATAGATACCGTATTACGCAAGACCACATAAATGAAAAACAGTCATACACTTGGCTGCAGGATGGCCCGCTCTTTCTAGAAACTGAGGGATTTATGCTTGCTATCCAGGACCAAGTTATTGCGACGAGAAACTACAAGAAATACGTAATTAAAGATCCATCCATAACAGACAGATAACTGCAGAAAATGTCAACAACAAAAAGAAACAATAGATCACATAACAAGCGGATGCAAAACGGTACCGAATATACAGCCAGACATAACTCTGCGGCCAAGGTCCATACACCAAGCACTAGCCACAGCAAACAAACTAATAGAAAACACAGATCCATACTACAATTTATTACACTCCGATATCAGTACTCGAAAACGATCGGTACAAACTATACTGGGACGTTGAAATACATACAGACAAGACTATCTCAGCCAATAGACCAGACATAGTTTTCCAGTCAAAGGCCGACAAAATTACCTATTTGATAGATATTGCCATTCCAAACGATATGAATATCCAAAACACCTACGCTGGGAAGATATCTAAATACACGGACCTTGCCATGGAAATAAAACGACTTTGGAAACAAAACAAAGTCACTATTGTCCCCCTCATTATGTCGGTGTCAGGCCTTACACCAGACACGTTTACACAACACCTTCCACAGCTGGGCCTGGACGAAAAGTTACAGAAAGTATTTCAAAAGTCTGTGATCCTGAATACCTGTAATATTGTGCGATCCTTCCTAAATTCCGATCAATAATAGTCCGAGTGTTGACTTGGCACAGCCCGTCAACACTTGTTGCTACCGCAATTATGCGAGAGGAACTTAGAAAGATGAATAATAATAATAACTATTCGAATACAGCCTAAGAATAACGTTTTAATTGAGGCAAAAATAATATTATCTACGCTGCAAGTACACGATCATATTAAACGTTTTGGAAAAGGATTATAAATTAAACATTTTTAAACGTATAATGATCACCTCTTTAAAATTTTAATGCTCCTGAAAGGTAGCTTAGGATAAATAAACTTTTCAGAACACCATTCCGCAGAACAAATCTTGGCACTAATTCTCCTTTAGACAGAGCTCAAAAAATCACAATACTTTCTGTAACATAGACATATTCAACACTAGCCCACAGTCGCTCGAACGTAAATTAAAATTTCAAAATTTTGCCGAATACTTTTGCTCTGTACGGTGTACACCCTAAATTTTGTGTAGTAAATAAGAAATAAATAATTTTCCGATGGTTTGTTAGTAGCAACTGATTTAAGTTAAACCACCTTATATGGCCTTCAGCAAATCAAGTGTGTGCGAATGGGAAAATAATGCGTAAGGGTTCTCTTAAAATCAACTTACTACAAGGTAAAAGAATCGATATCAGAGTCTGTCATGTACCTAGGATCCAAAACAGTAGTTGCAATTATGCAGTTCAAAATAAGTCAAAATATGTATGGTAAAATGATGAGTAGAAGATAACTTAGTACCATACTCTAAAAAAGAAACAATTATATGCAATGCAATTGTAAGAATTCACCTATAAACTAATTAAATGCACGGGGTTGACCTATCAACCTTATATCCTTTAACTCATCTGTTAAAGTAAACTTCATCCAAAATTTTAAGACACAGCGGCTCGCCCTTTGATGGGATTAGAGATTATAAAGTCAATCCACTTCAAGTGAAAGCGTGCCAGGAAACTCACAGGTCTATTCCTATTGGACGTTGACCGTTGTATCCGTATCCTAATTGGTTCCTACTTACGAAACGCTAGCGAATTTTATAGCCGCTCTACCAATGCAAATCTACTATTTTCAGGGATTACCCAATAGCAATGCTTTATTTCCATCCGCGTGGACTGCACGGGTTTTCCCAAACAGTAAGCAGTTGAGTGGGTATTAAAAGATTACGATAAAGATAAGTGAACGCCGAACTGTGTCTTAGAATTTTGAATAAACTTTAAATATGGTCGTTAAGTTTGGTGCAACGATAACTGTCTACTTGATCAGTTACAAAATCTCGAGGTACCTAATAATAGTAATAGAAATTTTTAAAGATCAATCCAAATGTAAAATAGGCGACTATAATAATAATAAATTTTCAAAAATTCTATGTCCAAAATAGTGAAATAAAATACCTATAATATCTAAATCTAAATATGTACAATATACAGGGTGAGTTTTTAGTACCGGCTCGGTCATTAACACCACTACTGTAGAAGATAGCGAAAAATGTTGTATATAAAAGTTGTAGCCATGGATATGCTACTTGCTCAGAAAATATTTAGATTTATACAGGGTGATCCATAACTACGTGGTGATGCAAACATGCATTTTTTTAAATGAGACACCCTATATATTATTCCAAATTCAAATTCTACTAATAATTTCCGTTATTTCAATATAAGGTATTCTTACATTATACAGGGTATTTCAAAAGTTGTGGCCATTTTTATATCCAAATCACGGTCAAATGAACGTACTGTATATCAAAAAGTAATGAATCAAACATTATTTTTTTACATGAGAAGATTAGAAATATCCTCCAATTTTAAAATCTGCTATAAAAGAAACCCGTGACGCATATTTGTATACAGGGTGATCTAGAATGCA
The DNA here is from genome assembly GCA_951848785.1 of Callosobruchus maculatus. Classification (NCBI taxonomy): domain Eukaryota; kingdom Metazoa; phylum Arthropoda; class Insecta; order Coleoptera; family Chrysomelidae; genus Callosobruchus; species Callosobruchus maculatus. The sequence goes on along the minus strand of CATOUR010000026.1, from coordinate 8,455,010 downwards.
AAATCTAGATTTTCTCTCTTTTTTTAAATGTAACCCCCAATATTTTATTATACCAAAGAATTGCTTTTAATATGCTCTTTCATCTTTGTATAGCACTTGTTATGGCTGCATTCATCAGTTGAGAGATATTTCGATTTTTCTACAAATTTTAAATATACTTTCTATTTGTTTACTAAAATTTATTTATTTTGAGAAAATACTATCAAATTTTGTTTTTGCTTAACAAACCACTAAAATATAAGACCATAATAATACTTAATCCAGTCAAAACACTGAATTAACGATATAATATAAGTCAAGTGTGCTGAGGAAACAATTTTATAGACGTCATGCAAAATTATCAAGCAGATGTATCAGGGAGGCTATGAAATATCAAACGACACAGTTCAAATAAAACGATTCTTCAATCTTTCAAACGCATTAGTTTTAGACTGCCTCCGTTCTGGATATTGCTGTTCATAGTTGATATATTCTAGAGGCAAGTAGACAATTTCTCAAAGATTCTCCTAAATACCCTCAAAGGAAAAATTAATTTTTAAAGTTGGTTTTTCACACAGTACGGAATTATCGAGCAGGTTATGAAAACTGTCAATTTTTCAAAGCACACCTGATAAATCTGCTTGATAGTTATGCATGACGCCTACAAAACTATTTCCTCAGCATACTTGACTTTATTATTTCGACGATTTAGGGTTTTGACTTCATCAAATAGTATCATGACCTTATAATTTAGTTGTTCGTTAAATAAAAAACAAATTAGATAGTATTTTCTCAAAATAAATCAATTTCAGTACACAAATAGAAGCTACATTTTAAATTTACCGAAAAATCGAAATATCTCGGAAACTGATGGACGTAGGTACAACAAGTGCTATACAAAGATGAAAGAGCATATTAAAATAAATTCTTTGAGATAATAAAATAATGGGGGTTACATTTAAAAAAAAAAGAGAAAATTTGGATTTTGCATTCTACATCACCCTGTATACGAATATGCCTCACGGGCTTTTTTTATAGCCGATTTTAAAACTAGAGGATATTTTTAATATTACCGTGTAAAAAAAATAATATTTGATTTATTACTTTTTGATATAGAGTACGTTCATTTGACCGCGATTTGGATATAAAAATGGTCATAACTTTTGAAATACCCTGTATAATGTAACGAAACCCTATATTGGTAGAACGGAAATCATTAGTAGAAATTGAATGTGGAATAATATATAGGGTGTCTCATTTAAAAAAATGCATGTTTGCATCACCACGTAGTTATGGATCACCCTGTATAAATCCAAATATTTTCTGAGCAAGGAGCATATCCGTGGCTACAACTCTTATGTACAACTTTTTTCGCTATCTTCTATAGTAGTGGAGTTATCGACCGAGCCGGTACTAAAAACTCACCCTGTATATTACTGAACAAATCAATGTTTCATTGTCTGAAACCCAATGTGCCAGAATGTACAATAACTATAATTTGGGCACTTTTGCATTAGCGAAATAATATTAAAATTTAGATGGAAATGGAAAATGATAACGTTCTCCGTAAAATTTGGAAGTCCGAAAATGTGTGGAGAAAAACATCTATCGATATATGAAGTATATCACTTGATAAAAGCAAAAAAAGCACTGAAATTTTAAAATGCCACTATCCCTGTCAGTGTGCCAAGATATCTACACCCTTATAGCTACGATTCATCATACAGGGCAAAGGAATGTGCTAACTCTTTTTGCTATCATAAAAACTATCTTACACCTGGAAAAAAAATGTACACGACTTATCTTTATGGTTGGCATTTTCAGTGACTCAGTGGTTTTAACTGGATACAAAAATACCCCGATGATCCTCCGAAATGCTTAATGCCCTTATGGTGTATGATCGTCCCTTATTCTCAGTTCACCCTCTAGTATTCCAACGTTATCAATGTTCCTCCAGGTCAAGTTATTAATAAGGTACGGGTAAGGCGTAGACGGAAACGGGTTTCTACCCGTTTAGGGACCTTTTGCACGACTCATACGATTCTAACATTACGCTATGTAGAGTATACAATTTTTACTTTTTGCATGCACCTTTGTTTAGCGTAGCGCAGAATAAGTGAGGTTCGTGCTCTAGGCCTTCTGTGTTTTTTTATTATTTTTATAGACTTTGTATTGCAAACGCTCAGAATGGAACAAACTTTAGATATCGTTTTGACAAACAAATAAACACCTAACAATATAGTTTTGCACCCGGTTTTGCAGGACCACCGAAGCTTGACATTTCGCTCTTTTGGTTCAGTTCCGTGATGCTAAAGCGATGTTGCCGGAAACGGCGGAAACGCCTAATTTTGTAGCTTTTATTGGAAAATACTGTCAAATAAAACCTAATGGCAAAAAATCTGATCCTTTTCTACAATGATGAACCACAAAGTAGGTATTATTGCTATCAAAATCATCACGCATCGTGGTTTTTAGCACAGTGTATGTAATAGACCAGTGGAGACTCTCCACCGCAATCGTACGCGTCTCGACCTACTGAGTTGCCATCCAGTCAGTAGGCGATATTTAGTATGTTCCAAACCTTCCAAACCTCCGACGGAAGAGCAGCGGAAGTCGCATCGAAGCAGTGAATCTCGGGCGATAGTACAGAGAGGGATTTATTATGAGAAAATATGTTTGTATTGATATGATACATTCGGAAACTACAAACTGCGTCGGCGTAGGGATGTGGCGACCCCATCGCCCAGAGGTGATGGTACACCTTGCACCGACGACGGTGCATCACGTACTATTATTTCTGCAATCAGCCACAGGGGAGAGAAGTGCAGTCACTTAGCTTCGCCCGCGGTGCAATCACCCCCACATCGGAATATTTCCGGGAAACTACTAATAGGTTCCCGGAAATAGGCGGCGCCAAATGGCCTCATGGTCCATGTTCCGTCGCTGGGCTGATGGTCCGGGGGGAACATTAAGCGAAGTTTGTTTAAAAAATTGTGCTGCCACTCCTCGTCAGGCTAACAACAGAAGCCGTCCTTCGCAGCAACTTCTCACTGACGACAGGCCCGAAGGCCAGGGACACTTTTTCAGAGCCGACTTTACAAATATACGAGGTCTTGCCTCCAACATAAACTCTGTCCATCAACACCTTCAGGCAGAGAAGCCACACATTCTGGCTCTTACGGAAACTCAAGTCGGCTCTTCAACAATGGATAACTGCTTTAGATATCCCGGACATATTATACACCCGATTTAGACGTAGGTTTGGCGTATGCGTGTACGTTAAATCTGGGCTTTCTTGTCATCGAAAAGAAGAGCTCGAACTGGAAGGATTTGACATCATATGGCTCAAAATATCCTTCCAAAATCATTCCAAATTTATATGCTGCATTTATAGGCCACCAAGCAGTAACAACTGCAAACAGCTCTTCGAGAAGCTTTCAGCCACTGTGGACGCGCTGCAATCAGATCACCCTTATTCAGAGATAGTCTTTCTGGGTGACTTCAACGTTCACAACTCATACTGGCTGAAACACTCAAACAAAACGGACGACGAGGGACGTGAAGCTGAAGCCTTCGCTATCAGCTGCGGCTTGGAGCAGATATTCAAAGAACCAACAAGGATTCCCAGCCGCCACGGAGATTTTGCTAGTCTGTTGGACCTATATCTCACAACTACTCCAACGGTCTACACAATGAAGGTAACCGCCCCACTGGGATCGTCTGACCACAACGCCGTCTCGACGCTATGCAGAATGCATTCTCAAGATCTCTACCATGCAAAGCCTCGTCGGATCTGGCATTACGGATCAGCAAAGTGGGACGACCTAAGGGAATACTACCAGTCCTTTCCCTGGAACGACGTCTGCTTCAAGTCACGAGACCCATCAGCATGCGCCTAAGAAATAACAGAGGTATTAATATCCGGCATGGAAGCCTATATTCCTCATGTCGTCAAGCATCCCTCCAAAAACAAGCCATGATTCAATCAGCGTTGTAGAGATGCAGTTACCTGTAAAAACCAACATTAGAGAGAATGGAGGAAAAATCCAAATGCTGAGAGCCACCGCAGTTTTATCGACGCCAGAAATCACTGTAAGCGCGTGATTGACAGCAGCAAGGAGGAACACAACCAAAAAATTAAGAACAAGCTCCTCTCATGTCCTAGTTCGTCCAGAACATTCTGGTCTGTAGCTGAGGCTGTTAGTCAGAATTTTTCCTATTCGTCAATACCACCCTTGACCAGAGAGGACAAATCCATCGCTTCTGCTCCTAAAGAAAAGGCAGACATCTTGGGGAAGCTCTTCGCAGCCAATTCTACTGTAGATTTTCAAGGAACTACTCCGACCACCACCATAAGCGTGAACTCGAGAATGGCAGAGGTCAAATTTCAACATCAAGATGTAAAAAGCATCCTCCAAAAACTGAACACCAATAAAGTTACTGGTCCTGACCAAATTCCAGCCATTGTCCTTAAACGCTGTGCCGCTGAGCTTGCACCTATTCTTTGCAAGCTCTTCAAACTTTCGTACCAACGAGGCGTGTTTCCCGTTTCGTGGAGTATTGGCTGCGTACAACCCATCCCTAAGAAAGGCAAAAAAAGCTGATCCCACCAATCATAGACCTGTGGCTCTTCTCAGCATCATGTCTAAGGTTATGGAGACTGCCATTAACACACAGCTCCTGAAATACCTGGACAACAATAACATCATAAATAATCGCCAGTATGGCTTCCGTAAGCACAGGTCTACAGGTGACCTCCTTGCCTACGTCACTCACTTGTGGAACAGAGCAATAGACAATCATAGCGAATCCCGTGTTGTTGCACTTGATATATCGAAAGCTTTCGACAGAGTATGGCATGACGGACTTCTGGCCAAGCTTGCTGCTTATGGACTACCACCTGGCCTGCGCCAGTGGCTGAATAGCTTTTTGAACGACCGATCTCTGTTTGTTGTAGTCGAGGGCTGTTCGTCAGACGTATTTTCAATAAACGCCGGTGTTCCTCAGGGATCTGTCCTATCCCCTATACTGTTTCTGCTGTACATCAATGAGCTGCTGGAAAAAACATCCAATCCAACCTACAGCTTCGCAGATGACAGTACATTAGTGTCGTGCATGGAACCAGGCAAGCCACTATCATCCCAGAAGACGGTACGTCAGCGACAGCAGCATGCCTCACAGATCAACGCTGATATCAAAACAATTGTCGAGTGGGGATTAGCAAATAAAGTACAGTTCAACGTACAAAAAACTCAGGCAACAACACTTACAAAGAAGTCTCACGATGGCTTACCAACCGTGGAAATGGAGAGTCACCCCATAGTCGAATCACCTTCTGTCAAGCTTTTGGGAATCAACATCAACAATAACATGTCCTGGTACGACCACGTCGTCAGTATTGCTAAAACGGCATCCCAGAAGCTTGGAGTTTTGTTCCGCTGTAGGAAGTTGTATACACCAGAGCAACTTCTGCTGCTGTACAAGCCACAGATCCGACCATCGCTGGAGTATTGCTCCCATGTGTGGGGATGCGCTCCGAAGCACTCTCTAAAGCTTCTGGACACTATCCAGAAAATAGCGATTAGACTAATCGATACGCCAAACCTCACAAAGGACCTCCACAGCCTGGAACATCGAAGGAGGGTTGCTGACCTATCCCTGTTTTACAGATTCTATTACGGAAGATGTTCGATTGAGCTTTCTCAGATAATAACACCACAGGCCGTCCGAACCAGGAAAACTAGAGAAGCTCTGCGAGCTCATCCTTACCAGGTCGAGGTCCTTACTCCCCAAACTAGTCTCCTCCAGCATTCCTACTTTTGGAGAACTGCGTCGCTGTGGAATCAGCTTTCGGGGAATTTGTTTCCCGACGGCTACAACCTGCAGGGTTCCAAATCTAACGTGAACCGATACTTATCCTCTCGCAGCGCTTCTACAGCGCCATAGGCTTTAAGCCTTTGCGGGAGGCCGACCATAAAAAAATAAAAAAAAACTGCGAAAAGGATGGTGGGGAGGTATTATGGGATATTACCAGTATACCTAATAACAGAACTGATGAGGTTAAGATGGATCCACCTCTATTTTCAGCGTCTGCTGTAGTCTTACAAAGCATCAGACCATCAGAGCCTTTACAACAAAATTTCACAAGATACATTTGTGGATTCTTAATTAAAAAATGTTTGACTATTCACTCATGTAAAACATGCAAAGAATATTCCGTAGCACATCAAGAATTAGATGATACTTCTCTGTTTTGTTCCTTGGGGACGTACAGTCATATCGAAACGAATCTAATTTATTTGATGGACTGTATATGCCGAGTATAGGATTTGTTGATTTTGTGACTCATATGGAGCTACTGTTTCAAAAATTCTTCGAAACATTGGTTGTACTGGATAATATAGTTCAAAGGTTCATTGATGTGTTCCGTAATATTGAGTACAGACACCCATGGGACAACTTCCCATATAATTGTATTTTCCGATTGTATGCACCCATAAGGATATACTACACTATTAAGGAAATTAATAGAAATTTCAAACTTCCAATTTGGAAAAATGAGTGAAAATGCTTTCAAGATGATAATACAAGTAATACTTTCACAAATCTTCACTATACTCTGTATATTCATTTTATTGCGACAATTGTTTCGACACACAGTACCTTTTTCAACCAAATAACAGATAAATCAGTCATGTGTTTTTGACAAACATTGATGCATGACGTTCTAGCCGTTATTTGGTGGTATAGATTGTAATACACTTTGAAAGTAGTGATCGCTGTATCACTGTAAAGCTGAGAAGAAGGAAAGTATGTTAAACTCGCATAATTCCCAAACACTAGGACTAATGTCAGAATTTACATTTTCTTTTTACTTTACACCGTTTGGCCTATTCATTTATTTATTGGAAAGTTTTCGCATAGGAGCAAAAATACGGTAGTGTATTTTTGATATTATTTTTAGGTACAAAGAGTTCTCAAATATTAATGAAAGAGTACCTCTATCATAGTAGACACCATCTATTTCAATCAAATCTTTAACAGCAGCTTGTTTTCACAGTATTTCATTATGACTGTAAATGCTACCAAACGATCCTTTGAACTTGATTTCCTTTGTAATTTTAAGCCAGACATATGAACAAACTTTTTTACTAGCCATGAAATGCACAGGCATCCAATCAAAGCAGATTTGTAGCTTCCTTTTTGCAGTGTAGGGTTTTCCAAGGAGAACATCTCTAAATAATAACTATGATAAAGTGTTAGATGTGCTGAATTATTTTTCATAGATCTTGACCCTTCTGTAGGAAAAGGAGTGTCGTAATATCAAGAAAACTAAGTAAAGCAAAATAGGAAACAGTTTATAATTGGAGGGACTTAAAAGGTGTCGGAATATCTTCGATTAATTTGAACATTTATAGAAACTGTAAATTCCAATTTTATTATTTAATGCTGCTATAGTTAGCATGCAGTTGAATCCAAATGGTTGCAAGATTGGATGACCCTTATTAGATTTATTTACAGAATAAATGTCACGATATAGCTGTTTTGCTTGCTTTTGTTGTGTGAAATTTATCTCTTTTTTTTTCTAAGATTATGTTCAACTGCTTAAAATACCTATTGTTCTTAATAAAACATCTGTAATTCAAACTAACGACGTTCGCCTCTTCTAAATAGAAACCAGTTCAATTGTATAGTAAAGCCCAGAGATATACCATTTGTTTACAAAGTGAGGATCTCCGCAAAGGTGCCGACAGAGAAAGGGAACGGGGTCGGACTGGGCGTTCGAATTCGAAAATGTTCATTCCATCCAATAAAGTGCTCATACATCAGTTGGTTGAACAAGATGTTTGAAACTTTATTATCTGTTGATAAATATATGGTAGAGACATTTCAATATAACCGTATAAACCATATGGTAAATTATTCCCTTCTACACTCAGTTTTAACGTTCGATTCGTTGTTTTAGTTGTCCCCAAATTAATTCTGTCGGACTGAAAATGCAAAAATAGGGAGGCAACCTTAAGACATCATGACCATACTTTTTAGCTATGCTTTCTATGACATATTGTTTCTCAAACTGTTCAGTGTGGAGGACCAATAATTCAGTTTTTTTGTAAGTTTCTTCAAAGTACAAATCGTGTTTTATGAGAAAATCTTGTATTTCCGCCTTCGATAACGTTGAATTCGGAATTTTGTACCTTTGTCTGGAGTGATAGTTTGCGTTGTCCATTACGATGACGCTAAATGGCTTTAAATTGGAGATAAGGGTATACTCAAACCATTGCTCAAATATTCCCGAGTCCATGTTTTTGTGGTAGTCTATATTGCAGTCTTCAATTTTCTTTCCACATAATTTGAGTGCGTTTTCGACCTAGCCGTCAGATGATCCGCAGTGTAAGATAACTATACGGGATCCTTTATTTGGTGGAACGCCTTTTAGCTAACACTTCTTTGTACCGTCGGTCCATCCCTTTTTAGCGGTATCATGGGTATCATACCAGGTCTCGTCAAGGTAGTACACTGACCTCCCCTCGTTCCGGTATTGCTCTATCTTATGCAAGTAATCGTGCCGCCATCCCACAATCCTTGCACTTTCCATTATAGCCATTCGTTTGTTCACAGTTCTGTACCTAAACCCAATCTTCCTAATCCATCGCTGCAATGCACTCCTTGGATACTGTTACCCCATTCTAGCCAATTGTCTTTGAACGGATTCGATTGTGGGTAGTTCATTAATTTTGTACTTTTCGTACACAGTATTCCTCAATAATTTTGTGATCGTGGGATCTAGTTCTTTTGAAACACCAGCATCAAACCTACGCTTCCTCTTTTGTGGCCCCTTTCTCAAAATTTCACATACTGTTGGATAAGGAACGTGTGTTAGAATTGACGTCTTTTTGATCATACTCCCCTTATTTTCATTCTCTGGATCGTTCGTTAGTTCATTATCATTTAGTACTATTTGTTTTGCATCTGCGCTAAGATGTGACCTTTTGTGAGGTTTTAATTGGTCTACCTCCACCTCCCTCTGTTCAAATTCATTATCAGTGTCCGTACTATAGTCACTACTTTCACCACCGTAATGACAAACCACCGACGTAGCTTCACTGCTGCAGGGTAATTCACATCGCTGTGAAATCCCATTATCTTCCCAAGGCCGAAACATACTCTAGCTGTCACACTTCCGAAAAAAACGTCCGATTCAGACAGAAAAGTGACGCACAAAAGTAAAAGCAGATTGGCGTTGCTATCAATAACGGTAGCAATACCTGCCTAAACAATTTGACTAAGTCCGGTCCTCTTCATCCATCGAGTCGCTAATAATCCTGGAATGTGTCGGTCTTATCATAGTTCAGTCAAAATATAGGTACATCGTGAACGTCATCCGACAGATTTACGTTCAAATACAACTTAGAGTTTCATTTTCACCATTCTAAAAGGTTACGTTTTGTTAGAAAATTGGTTAAAAGCACATTCCATGAATTGGTTACGAGTACGAAAGTAAAATAATGGTAACCATTGAATATTATCAAAACTGTATCTATTCCAAATGATGAACTGTACTAAGAGATGGTATGCAGTTTTTATATAGCGCAAAACGTACACAAATGGTATATCTCTGGGCTCTACTATACGAGTGATTTTACCCTTGATGTCAACGTCAGGTAAATATTGATTTTAAATTTTTTATCGTCCTGAGAACCTTAACTTTACTTTTATTCCTTTAATGTAACTACCATAGGAGACCAAGATCACAATTTATTCAGAAGTTTGATGTGGATTATTAAACGTTTGCTTGCAAAAATTTAACCATTGCAATGAACCTGTGATTAAATTTTTTGTTTCTGTCTAAGCGTCAAGAGTAACCGGGCGGCTCCATTGCTCCGTTGCGCTGTGTCGTCGGAACGGAGCAGCGCATGGTAGGCTCCACTGGCGCGTCGGCGACGCACCACGTCGTAGCAGTGCGCGCCGCGCGGCGATGCCAGGTGTAACATAATAATCGAAATGTAGCATATTATTTTTCTGAAAAGCATACTCGGATCATGTACATGGTTGATAATTGTAACATAAGTTCAGGTCTTTCATGAATTTTGTTGATACAAATATGTAGGTCTGTCTTCAGTGGCAGTGGTAGTCGGGGCTAGTGCCCAGGGCGGCATATATTCTAGGGCGGCAAAATTTAAAAAGTAGGAAAAAAATTCTACCGTTATCAAAACTGCACAATATAATTAATCTTTTTTTATTCCATGGATAATTCAAGAAAAAAATCAAAATTTTGTCAATTATAATGTTAGCACTTTAAGTGAAAATTGAGGACCAAAATAATTCATGTGTTTCGTTTAAGATTTGAAATTATTATATTTGATTTTATTATTTTGTGGAATTAATGAATTTGAGTAGTAGTATTTTCGAACAAAAGAATTAAATATTTAACAATTTCGGGATAAACTTTGACGCAATGCAGTTATAATTCTAAAAGTCAGGCGCTTATGCTTCTTAAAAAATTCGTGTAATACAAATTAATACAAGTCGTTTTGAGTTTAAAATTTGTGATTCTTAGAGCAAAACAAATATTTTTGTATGTTATTGAATCATGGCTAATAATTTTTCTGCAACAAATTAGTTATTGTATTGTGTAAGGCTTTCCCGGCCATGATCCGATCAACTCTTCTTTCATGGGCTGTTCGGCCGTCGTCGATACACTCCGCCGCCTTGGCTTCGGCGCGCTTCGCTGCTTCACGTTTCGCCCACACGAGTGGCTGGCATCCTAGGAAGCTGTTACCTGTTCAGCGTGTTCCGAGAAACCTCAAAGTAGTTATTTTACCCATACTGAAGAAGTGCATAAAAAATAACTACTTCGCTATCTTGGATGATCCGCCATATTCGATTTAGAATGACGTCACATTATGTTTGGAGTTACTCACAACAAATCCTTTGATTTGATAGAATGATGTCGCATTATTTTTCGAGTTATTCGCAACAAGCCCTCTCATTTGATATCCATATTGTAGAAGTGCATAGAAAAAACTATTCTACCATGTTGGATGTACCGCCATATTGAATTTAGAATGACGTCACATTATTTTTCACGTTACTCGCAACAAGCCCTTTCATTTGATGCCCACATTCTCGAAATGCATTGAAAATAACTATTCTGGCATATTGGATGTTCCGCTATATTCGATTTAGAATGACGTCACATTACTCTTCGAGTTTGTCTCAACACGCCCTTTCATTTGATACCCATATTGTAGAAGTGCATAGAAAATACTATTCCGCCACATTAGATGTTCCGCCATACTTGATTTAGAATGACGTCACATTATTTTTCCAGTTGCTCTTAACAAGCCCTTTGATTTGATACCATTATTGTAAAAATGCGTTAAAAATAACTATTCCGCCATCCCAGGTGGTCTGCCATGTTGGATTTAGAATGACGTCATACAGCTTATAGAGTTTCGTCATCCAAACTAAGCGCGTACACATCATCCCAATCGGTTGAAGATATCTGCTTCAAAATTGAGTAGCAAGATTCCTCGAGTAAATATACATACACATACATACAAGTTAAATAAGAACTTTTAAAATGGTGATTCGCACCTAAACGTTTCAGGTGTGATACACAAAGTCATACTAGAATTGACTTAGTAATCTAAATGTGTTGTGTTTATTAAACACCCTGACTAAGGGCATTATTTTTAAAATGTAGCCCAACTCGCCATGTGCATACACTCCCGTAGTCATTTTTTTAAAAAAGATATCGTTTGGTCCGAGGCGTTGAGTTTAATTAAGATGCTATTGAATAGCAATAGTCAAAAAAAAGAGTGAAAAAAATTCATATTTTCTGAACAGTATGCAATTAGCTATCCAATATAATATCAGAGACAGAAACATAAATCAATCTGCTTCTGAAAATCCCAAGAGAAATTACTATAACTGTAAAATAGTAATAGCTTTTCCAATAAATCTGAAAAGTCGTAACAACATTATATTGTTTTTGGTAATGGATCAATTACAAGTGTAATAGTAGCGGCAACCCTGCCAGCCCAGCAGCGCATCGCCTTGCTTGCACTTTGGCTCTCGCGCGTCGATCCGTTAAAAATGCGCAACCAGCAACGGAGACCGCAATGGAGCCAGCTCTCCGTTGCATGTGCATATGGACAGCGACGCACCGGTGACGCGGTGACGACGGAGCGCAACGCAACGGAGCAATGTAGCCTCTCGGTAAAATAGTTTTCTCAGTCCAGAAATTACGAAGTCCGGGTCAGCAACGGTCGACGCGGGCGGCAAAGGTAGCTGGCTTTGAGGCGTCAAGTCCAAGCCGGGTCGGTGTTGAAGCGGACGCGCGTTCGTAGACCAAAGGTACCGCTTTTGAGATTCGCCACTGGTCTATGACATACACTGTGGTTTTTACACCCGGCAATACCGAACGTAATAATATCGTATCGTAATCTTTCGTAGATAGCGTACCACTTTATCGGTTATTCGCCGATGCGGTCATTTCGGGAGAACTGCGCATGCCACAAATAGCCGATAACGTGAAATAACGTCAGGCAACGGACGTGCAAAAGGTCCCTTATAAAGGTTTTGCAATGAACGATGGTCGCAATTACTTACGGCTACGAAAATTTTGATTAACCCCACAGTGACAAAAAAAAACAGATAGAACTACGAATTACTTGTTGCTTCTGAATCCGACAATCAATATTAATTGAATTGTTCCGAATCGGAGAAATAGCTCGCCAAACAAAATGCGGATTAACCTCCGATTCGGTGAAGGTGAAGACAACATGACGTAAGTGCTCGCAGGTAGATAGATTGGTATGGAAGAGGTCGACTGTCGGAAAAATCAACCCATTTATAGCTATTTTCCAGCCCCTAAACACCGACTGCGATTGCGCGAAAATTTCCGAACTGAGTGTCTCCGCTATACCGATTTCTATATGGTCCGGTCACGAGAGCATAATTATATTCTAAAAATAGTCCAGTCGAGAGAGCATTATTGTAACTTTAGTAAGACGTAAAATCCGACCGTAACAGGTTTTCGCAGAACAAGGGATTACCATTTGCTAAGTTTTTCGTGTATACCTTTATTTTTGTATAAATACCGAAGATGGTTTAAGCTTATTATCATTGTCATCATTGTACTGTGTGTCGAAATAGTTCTTCTTGTTGCTGCATTTTTCACGTTTCTAGTTGATTTGTATCTCTATTAGTTTTAGGCCCGATTTTATCAATACGCGCATTCTAACAAAGGTTTTGAACAATCAGAGCAGCCCATTCAAGAACATGCATCTGTCAAAGTTCTTCAAAAATTATTGATTTCTCTTGAAATTTATATCAAAAAGGTGAAAAAAGACATGCTTTATATATAATCGACCGTTAGGAACCCTCTAGTATCTTTTCTAGTCTGATTTTCCATCCTAAATGGGTGAAAATTGCATTTTCTTGTCCAATGAAGGGTTGAACGACCAGTTGATCTACACCAATCAGATTCCACCATCTAATCACTGGATTGTTGATGTATCAAAAAATGATAATGAAGAGAAGGAATTCAATTACTGCATTATTTTGATGAAAAAGTGTTACTAACTATAACAATTAAATACCTGCAATATACCTTTGTATTATAGTAAAAATGGGTAAACTACATTTTGTTGCATTTCTCAAAGCTAAACACACTATTTAGCTGTTGGCCAATCGCAGCTCACAAAAGTAGTAGATAAAATTTATGCAGTGCACTTTTATATGAATATGCTGATGTGAAGAAAATCTAATTACTGCCTAATTCTGATAAAACAAGAATGTTATTATCTACAATAATTATTAGAAATACCTGCGAGCTGCGAAATACCTTTGTATCATAGTAAAAAAGGACATATGAAGGTACTTCACCAATTTTATGTTTTTCCTATTATACCACCTTGCCAGATTCACTTTTTAATAATAATATTGGCCCTACCTCAAATATTTTGAGAGAGTGTTGACCTGTTGATATCCCAAGGTAAACATTTGCATACTTCAAAAAGACAACAATTTCACTATTCTGTAAAATACCAGAGCAGATAAGCATAGCCTTCAAATTTGAAATCATATGTTTTTTGTTTTTGTGCGTTAGTGACGTTAGTGTCTAGGGATGTGACAACAGAACTCTTTTCGCAATCGCTGCCAGTGGCGCCAATGCTGTCGTCGACGACAAATTAGTAGGTGGCTTGCCGCCTTGCCATGACCGAAATTCTGTATAATAGTCAAATAGTCAGTCACTATATTGAAGTTCTGTAACCTGCATGAAGCTTGTGATTAACACACCTAGCTGCAAAACCAGAAGTATTCACCTTGTTTTAAATAATAATGAGGTGGTAGACATACAGGGTGAGTTTTTAGTACCGGCTCGGCCGATAACTCCACTACTATAGAAGATAGCGAAAAAAGTTGTATATAAGAGTTGTAGCCACGGATATGCTCCTTGCTCAGAAAATATTTAGATTTATACAGGGTGATCCATAACTACGTGGTGATGAAAACTTACATTTTTTTAAATGGGACATCCTATACAGGGTGTCCCAGAAAGACGGTCCCATAGAAGAACCCCCATCTCACTGAGTCAAAATATTGCGAATAAACACAACATACCTATATACCAAGTTGCACCGTTTGACCGTGAGAGGGCTTCAAAGTCAAGAATAATTTTTCAATTTTTGTTGATAACTTCACAACGACATTTGCGATTTGAATGAAATTTGGTAAACGTGTAACACCATAAAAATGCCACATTTTAATACTTTTAACTCTGACACTATGATGTTTTAGCATGGTGAACCGATGTCTTCGCCGCTTACATTGACCACTATTTTTCTTATTTTTAGTGCTTTCGGTTTGAAATTTTTCCACAACAAAGATACATCATTGACAAATATTTTTTGACTCTTAGTAAATTTTCGTATCTGTCACAGTTTAACAGTTAAAAATAATTCTGTGATACTTCAGTAGTAGCGCACTGCTCAATTTTATCCGAAATTTAATTGATTGCATTTTGTTAGTCTTTCGCTTGTAAAATTATCGTTATCGGGGTAAATCAGTTATGCTTCTAAATGTGTCGGTTCGGTACTTTTTCGCACAAATTGACAGTAAATAAATTGAAAAAATGTTATTGATATTTCGCAATTTCAACAAACATTAGATATCAAAAATTGAACGGATAGTAAATTCATTAATGTCAAACTGTACCAAATCAATCTACAAGCAAATCGCAGAAGAAGAGTAACAATTTTTGTGATCGGGTTATGAGATCGTGTAAAACCGTTAAATGTATTGACCAAACAAATGTAGGACTAGAGCAGATTCATATTATTTATTTATGTCATCAGTTGTTCAAAATGATCACCATTCACTTCTCTGCATAAATTTATTCTCTTTAAAAAATTGAACTGCATTCTTCTTAGAGAATCGACATTTTGAAGTTGGCGCACGGCGGTTACAATTCTGTTCTATAGCTGTTCTTCTGTGTCTATTCGCTCCTTATAAACCTTGTCAGCTATGGCCCCCCAAAGGAAAATGTCGCATGGAGTAAGATCTGGCGAGTGCGGTGGCCACTGAATTGGAGCATCTGCACCTCTTCCAATCCATTTTCCAGGATAATGCCCGTGCAAGTGATTTCGTACTGCACGTGTGAAATGTGCAGGTGCACCATCTTGCATGAACCACATATTCCTTCGTAACTCCAGTGGGACATTTTCTAACAGTTGTGGTAAATTGTTTTGGAGAAAATAAAGATAGTTTTCACCATTGAGGCGTATGGGAAGTCGGAAGGGTCCTATCAACATATTTTCAACAACTCCCATCCACACATTAATGCGAAACTCGTGCTGGAAATGTCTTTCAACAATAGCGTGTGGATTCACGTCTGCATATACGTGTCTATTATGAAGATTTGTAACTCCACTTCTAGTAAAAGAAGCTTCATCGGTAAAAAGAGTTCTTGAAGTGAAATACAAATCTTCTTGCCTTTTGTGTCGAATAATTTCACAAAAGTGAACTCTTGCTGCATAATCTGGAGGTAACAGTGCTTGAACTGGTTGGAGATGATACGGATGCAATTGTTGTTCTCTAGTAATTCTATTCACAGTACTTTTATACCTAGTTGTGTAGCTATTAATCGAGAACTAGTACTTGGATCTTCTGCCACTAAATTCAAAACGTTCTCTTCTGCTTCTGCTGTTCTCACATGTTTACTACGACCAGACAGTTTTTGCATACCGTGAAAAGATCCTGTTTCACGAAGACGTCTTTCGATTCTGCCAAACGTTTTAGCACATGGTGTTCGTCGATTGGGAAACCTTTCTTGGTAAACGCGTACACTTTCTCTGTAGTTTCCGTCGCAGCGCCCCAGAACTAGCAGCATATCAGTTTGCTCAGAAAAACTGTCCTGGTTATCCATTTTAAAACTTATTCAGTCAAAAATGACAGTGGTGTCACTAAATGTTGAAGTAATAAAATGTGCCGTTTTTTCGAGTTTTGTTTTTAGGCTCTAGACATTTCAAATGACAATGGCAGCATTCAGCAGACGGAACGGTTGCGTAACAGTTTCCGATCTTTCTGCTGTTCTCTACGCTACGTCTCAACATGTTGCGGATCGGTAGCGATTATTTGTAGCGAAAAATAGTTACGCTCACTTTTGGTAGCTGACAGCTGTACGTCACAACTGACAGCAAACCCGTTTAAATTTGAATAACCGGTAGGTATTAAATGGGTATTTATTGACCACAAATTATGACAACAACTGTCAGTTACTGTCATATTTCTCAACTGGTAGCGTTACATCCAGCAGATTCACGCTACCGCTACATAGCGCAAACGGTAGCACCTTGCTCTGCTGAATGCGGCCAATGACGTCCAAAAATTATTGCTCGCAACTGTATCTGACGAAAAACAATATTGTTTTTACCATTAAAGCCAACAAAAAGATTTAAACCACCTACATCATTGTCACTTCACTCTGATAACAATAATTTTTCAAGCAAAAGACTAAAAAAATGCAATCAATTGATTTCCGGGTAAAATAGACCCGGTATTTTTTGAAGTGCGCTTTTACTAAAGTATCACAGAATTATTTTTAACTGTTAAACCGTGACAGATACGAAAACTTACTAAGAGTCAAAAAATATTTGTCAATGATGTGTCTTTGTTGTGGAAAAATTTCAAACCGAAAGCACTAAAAATAAGAAAAATAGTGGTTAATGTAAGTGGCGAGGACATCGGTTCACCATTCCAAAACACCATAGTGTTAGAGTTAAAAGTATTAAAATGTGGCATTTTTATGGTGTTACACGTTTACCAAATTTCATTCAAATCGCAAATGTCATTGTGAAGTTATCAACAAAAATTGAAAAGTTATTCTTGGCTTTGAAGCCCTCTCACGGTCAAACGGTGCAACTTGGTATATAGGTATGTTGTGTTTATTCGCAATATTTTGACTCAGTGAGATGGGGGTTCTTCTATGGGACCGTCTCTATAAGAAGATCTATAACAAACATACATCCAGTAAATGAAAGATTGATTCTTCATAAAAGTATGTATTTTCATATAATCCATCTGACTGTCGGAGGTGGCATTTTTAATTATTAAATAAGGTAGGTAGTTGATGTGATTGATATAGGTACCTACTACTTTTATCACAAATTATCCCAGTTTGCACAATTAGTAATTGTACAATAATTATAATGTAGACATGGAAAATGTGGCATTAATTTGCAAATCAATCGCTTTGTTCTGATATCCTGCTATGATTTTGATCCATGAATTTCTAAAATATCTTTGACAAAAGTGTCATCCAGCTTTGACGTGTTGTTTTCAATATTGATGAAATACTATTGGATGATAGGTACTTATTAACATAGCCCTCAATACCCAATAGAAAGCTTTTGCTAAATATCATCCAATAGAAGAGCTTTGTTAAATTCTTTGTTAAATATGCATGTTGATAAAATCGGCCCTAAGAAAAGTCGGTACAAATCGGTTTATTTTGTTAAATCGGCGCTACGTCTCAACATAATAGAAAAGTCGCTATTTTCGTGACAACGAATGGCGACGCTCTATTTTCGTGACGACGAATGGCAACGCATCTGTAATGGACTAATGGAATCGTGAACGTAGTGAACTAGTGAACGAATTGGAGATAATCGATTCCGAAAAAGGAACATGGTGTCGTCGATAACAAGGATTCGTAAAAATCTTCGAGCGAGTCCGCGGTTGGAATCGTGAACGAATCGATTCCGAAAGAGGAATCGGTGCCGTGGAGTGGAGTCCGTGGAATCGAATCACCAAGACACCAAAACGAACGATTGAGCCCCGTTCTATGCCGAAACCAAATAACAATAAAGTTATTCAATTATTCAAACTACAATAATATAATTTTGTTTTGATCATTTAAAATGCCCAATCCAAAGACTGGGCGACAAAAAATTTTTATAGACTCATTTATATTGTTCCCCTCCAGGGAAATCTTTAGTAAAAGGCGAAAGATTTATTCGCTCTGAAGGGAAACCAGAGTACCGATCACAGATTACAGAAACAAAGTTTAGATTTGTCACTTTGCCGTTCCCGCCGAAAATTGTTCTGTATCCAATCGCAAACACCAACGGCGCGCGCGGCGCGTCACCGTATTTTATATCTACTAATCAAGTCTGCCTCTGTCTTGAGTCACAAGCTTGTAGCTTGGGCTTTGACATTACTTTGACAGATTTAAAATTTTTTGGACGGTGCGTTTGAATTTGAAAGTGTGCAACGTATATGAATGGTGATATTTTTATATTCTTGATATCGGTAGTACCTATCTATTATATTGATCATTCCTGATGGAAAATTTTGAAACGTTGAACCTCGAAAAGTGTTGTGTGCCGGGTTGTATTGAAAGCCGGGTTCAACGAGATCGGCTTCCAAAACCAATTGAAGAATTATTTGACTTGTGGCTAGAGAGGATCAAACCTCATAATTATGAACAACTCTCAAGGGTACAGATTTATAATAGGTTTTATGTGTGCGACCAACATTTTACCCCTAATTGCTTTTTACCTGGAAGGGCTGATGTAGAATGCTGTGCCATCGCTGCTGATTCCAAGTAAGTGTAATTTTTGTTTAAGAATTTCACATTATTCTTCGAGAATCTTTTCTGCAATGTTTGATGACCTACTCTACATATATGTATAATATGCATATAGCACGTGCAAATGAGTGGCCCTAGCTAGGATGGGGCATATACAGGGTGAGTTTTTAGTACCGGCTCAGTCGATAACTCCACTACTGTAGAAGATAGCGAAAAAAATTGTATATAAAAGTTGTAGCCACGGATATGCTCCTTGCTCAGAAAATATTTTGATTGGCTAGACTTCGTTTTAGCGGAAACCGAAATGAGGGTCGAGAGTGGTGTCAAACGACGTGGAATACAGGGTGATCCCTAATAACGCGGTGATGCAAACATGCATTTTTTTAAATGAGACACCCTAAATATTATTCCATATTTAAATTCTACTAATGATTTCCGTTCTTCCGATATATAGGGTATTGTTACATTATATAGGGTATTTCAAAAGTTATGACCATTTTTGTATCCAAATCGCTGTCAAATGAACGTACTGTATATCAAAAAGTGGTGAATCAAGAATCATTTTTTTTACACGGATGGATAAAAAATATCTAGTTTTAAAATCGGCTATAAAAAAAGCCCGCGACGCATATTCGTATACAGGGTGATGTAGAACGCAAAATCCAGAATTTCTCTTTTTTTTTTAAATGTAACCCCCAATATTTTATTATCGCAAAGAATTGCTCTTAATATGCTCTTTCATCTTTGTATAGTACTTGTTCTATCTACATCCATCATTTTCCGAGATATTTCGATTTTTCGGTAAATTTAAAATATAGCTTCTATGTGTGTACTGAAATTTATTTATTTTGACAAAGTACTATCGAATTTGTTTTTTATTTTACGAACAACTAAATTATAAGGTCATGATACTATTTGATGAAGTCAAAATCCTAAATTAACGAGATAATAAAGTCAAGTATGCTGAAGAAACAATTTTGTAGGCGTGATGCATAATTATCAAGCAGATCTATCAAGTAGGCTTTGAAAAATTGACAGTTCTCATAACCTGCTCAATAATTCTGTACTGTGTGAAAAAACAGCTTTAAAAATTGATTTTTCCATTGGGCGTATTTAGGAGAATCTTTGAGAAATTGCCTACTTGCCTCTAGAATATATCAACTATGAAAAGCAATATCCAGAACGGTGGCACTCTAAAACTAATGCGTATGAAGGATTGGAGAATCGTTTGATTTGGACTGTGTCGTTTAATATTTCATAGCCTACCTGATAGATCTGCTTGATAATTACGCGTGACGCCTATAAAATTGTTTCCTCAGCACACTTGACCTATAATATCGCGTTAATTCCGTATTTTGACTTAATCAAGTACTATTGTGGCCTTATATTTTAGTTGTTTGTTGAGCAAAAATAAAATTTGATAGTATTTTCTAAAAATAAATAAATTTTAGTAACCAAATAGAAGGTATATTTAAAATTTGTAGAAAAATCGAAATATCTCAGAAACTAATGAGTGCAGCCATAACAAGTGCTATACAAAGATGAAAGAGCATAATAAAAACAATCCTTTGGTATAATAAAATAGTGGGGGTTACATTTAAAAAAATAGAGAAAATCCAGATTTTGCATTCTGCATCACCCTGTATACAAATATGCGTCGCGGGCTTTTTTATAGCCGATTTCAAGACTGGATGATATTTTTTATCCATTCGTGTAAAAAAATAATTTTTGATTCATCACTTTTTGATATACAGTACGTTCATTTGACAGCGATTTGGATACAAAAATGGTCATAACTTTTGAAATACCCTGTATAATGTAACAATACCCTATATGGGAAGAACGGAAATCATTAGTAGAATTTAAATATGGAATAATATATAGGGTGTCTCATTTAAAAAAAATGCATGTTTGCATCACCACGTAGTTACGGATCACCATGTATAAATAAAAATATTTTCTGAGCAAGGAGCATATCCGTGGCTACAACTTTTATATACAACTTTTTTCGCTATCTTCTACAGTAGTGGAGTTATCGAGCGAGCCGGTACTAAAAACTCACCCTGTATGTAGTTTAAGAGGCAATGCCCTACCTATGTGGATAGTGCAGGAAACCGCGTTTTATCAGATGCTTATTTAAAATACAGTTTCAACCGTATTGTGCCAAATTGTATAACGAACCCCTAAAACTGCAACCCACAGTACCATGAATTACATATTATATGTTACAGCCTGCAACAAAAATTTTATGATATCCTACTAAATATCCTCTTTCCAATTTGATACAACTTATCATAATATAATTTTATTATACCACGTATATAGATATATGTAGTTATATTTATTTTCATTTTTAGAATTACAAGATAGTCATCCTCATGGGTTTCCAGTTCTACCAGGAACATCAAGAGGTAAGGTGAAAATTGTGAATTTTGTATCCAACCTGACAAAGATGCCTCACATTAAAGTACTTCTGATTTAAAAAAAACTGATAACAGTTCTTGAAAAATTAAATTTTTATTAACAGAGTATAACAGTCATCAGGCGGATATATTTGACAAAGTGATTTTTTTTAACTTAACAGTAAGAGTAAGATATGGAAATGATGAACTTTGCATGTAAATGAAATCATAATCATTATTAATGCTTTAGGAATCTACAATAATACTAATATCTGAGAAAAGTGGTTTATGAGTTGTATCAGTTTTGTTAAAATCAGCTGCACATGACATTAAATTTTGTAAGCAATTTTGAAATACATATAGATTTTGCTGTGATTTTTGTTTGGGCAACAATTAAAAAATCCTGTCATCAATTGTTTGCGACATTACACCATAATTGCAAGTTGTAACATTGTGCAAACATTTTTCTGTATACCGTGTCCCAGGACGAATCCCGAAAACTTTAAGGATGATTTCTGGCACCGGCTTATGTATTAATATGTTTGAGTTAAATATTTATTCTTAAAACCTAAAAAGTTCAGTTGCCCTTAATTAGATCGCGAAATGATTAGTATGTGGCTGCTCGTATCACATTTGTACGCAGGCACGTATTTAGGGGGGTCCAGGGGTCCGGACCCCCCCCCCCCGAAACGTTATAAAATGCCGCCTAAAAAATGGAATCCACAAAGTCCCCCCCCCGCAAATTTAAGGATTTAAGGTGGCACCTCTAATCTGGACCCCCCCCTCGAAAGGTCAACTAAGTGACACCCATAATCTGGACCCCCCAAACCAAATCCTGGATATGTGCCTGTTTGTACTGTACGAAAACTACAAAAATCTGATCATTGAGGTGAACAATCGACAAGAACATTAAAGTGTAATCCTTCTAAATGATCTCCGATTTTTGCTGTAAAATAGATAAGAAAATCTCGAAAGTGGAAGTGAGATAAGGTGGGCCAGACACGTTTCAGTTATCTTTAAAACCAAACTTCAAACGTTGATTTCTCTGTAACAAATGCGAATTTCAGAATAATTCCTTTGATATCGTCTTCACCTTCCGAAACCTAAGTACGATTTCTTTTTTGGTTTTCGTCCTGACATACGGTGTATATTACAGTCATAAAAAATTAACTATATTTACTTATCTTTCAGGTGATAATTCTGTACTCCAACCTATGTCTAGTGAAGACGCTACACCCAAGCGACCACCACACACTGTACCTACAGTTGCAAGACTTAATAGAGGTAAATATTGTTGCATGTATGGTGTGGATACCAGTGGCGTAACTAAGGGCCCGCCTTTGTGCAACAAGAAAGTAGATAATAAGTTAAAAGGTCTGTTTCCTAGTTATTAATATTCTTTACAAAAAATACCTATTAACCCCATGATTCATACCTATCATTGAAAAAGTGGGACAGTAGCAAGTAAACCTCAATGTTAAAGCCCCGAAGATGGCAATAAACATTGCCGAAAGCTTGGCAGTTTTCCTTTATGCAGTGACCTGTGTTTCTAATTAAAATTTTGGCCACAACAGATGATACTTTTCTTAACTGTGTACTGAAGTCGTTGAATAAAGCTAGCTCTTCATGTAATTTTATTTAGAAAAACTGAAAAATATGCGAGCTCCAAAATAAAAAATGTAAATCTCGGCTTGTGTATCAAGACGGACCTACCCTAATCTATTCAGTCTTTTGTTCGGATTTTTGTCTTATCTATTAGGCACTGCACCTGTCGGGTAGTGCAATAGTCACTTTCTGTTTAAATTTGTTAATTTTAAATTGGTAATTCCTAAAAGTGACGCATTATTATAAACGCAAAATTAAGATTTTCCAATTTAAAACTAACTACGATAAACTGAAAGTGACTAGTTATTATTGACAGATACAATACCTGGCGATAAGACAAAAATTCCAGAAAAAGACTAAACATATAGAGACTAGGTGCGTCTTAATACATAAGTCCAGATCAGGGTTTAGACTTACTTTTTTTCTGTATCTCGCTTATTTGGCAGTTTTTGGATAAAAGTTATTTGAAAACGTAGTTTATTTTAATGAATTCTATACACAGTTTAAAGAAAAATCAACTTAGGATTCACCCTGTATATATATATCCAGGGTGTTCCTTAATGATATGCGAATATTCAAGGGAGTAAATCTACATGAAAAATTAATGTACAGGCTTCAATCTTGGGGTTGCAGCCGTAGCAAAAATGGTGAGGCCAATGAAGAAAATGAAACTATTTGTTCATGCTAAGCTTTCGGAAATGTTTATTTCCTTCTTCAGAGCTTGCTACAATATAAATATGGGTTGAAAGTAACAATATAGAATAGTAACAAGAAAAAAACTTACAACGGTAGGTTTTATCTTCAGGAGTCACAATCTCGAAAGGCATGAAGGTTACATCAAAAAACATCAAGTTAAAACGCACAAAACTGGTCACAAGGTTAAAAATTGATCAATAACAGATGAAAGATGATAAAAATGGTGAAAATTATGGGAAAATTACATTATTAAGTCGGAAAATTTTTGATAGTTTGCTTTATAAAGTATGGTCCAAAAATGTACTGTTACGAAAATACAGGGTGCTAAAGTTTAAGGAAAAAAATGGAAATTAATTAATATTTTTAAAACCGCTGAACATATTTTAATGATATTTGGTACATAGTAATAATAAACAGAAGTGCACATTTTCCAGTACATAAATAATTTTCAGTTTCAGTAGTGGCGTGCGTACGGGCAACGACTTTGATATTTTTGAGGAAAAAAAAGATACGCCAATGGTTTTTTCCGAAATAAAAATTATCTTCGAATTTCCCATTTAATTCGGAAAATAACAGCTCTCTTGAGTTAATTTCCTCCCATGCGCCGTTGTTGAGTAAAAAATAAAAACTCTTGTACGTTGTCCGAGAAAACTAAGGTAATTATTAAAGAATACAATATTTTTCCATAGATCTAGTTGCCATGAAATACGGCAATTGTTTATTACACTTGCCATTTTCCTGTCAGTTTGTAATTGAGATCTGTTTGTTGCGATTTATCTTTTTCATTTCTTGTTTTTACAGTCTTGTTTCATTTCTTATTTTCGTAATCTTGTTAATAATGGTGAATTATTCAAATGCAGAAATGGCGGATATGCATTACGTGTATGGCCTCGCTGATGGTAACGTAGAGGAAGCTGTTATTTTCCGAATTAAATGGGAAATTCGAAGATAATTTTTATTTCGGAAAAAACCATTGGCGTATCATTTTTTTCCTCAAAAATATCAAAGTTGTTGCCCGTACGCACGCCACTACTGAAACCGAAAATTATTTATGTACTGGAAAATGTGCACTACTGTTTAATATTACTATGTACCAAATATCATTAAAATATGTTCAGCGGTTTTAAAAATATTAATTAATTTCCATTTTTTTCCTTAAACTTTAACACCCTGTATTTTCGTAACGGTACATTTTTGGACCATACTTTATGAAGCAAACTATCATTAATTTTTCATGTAGATTTACTCCCTTGAATATTCGCATATCATTAAGGAACACCCTGTATATATATACGTAAAATATTATTAAAAAAAAAGAGGCCACGCAAAATTTCTTGCCACTGCCACTGATGGATACATTATGTTTCAAATTTTCTTTTGTGCTAACATATTAGTCAGAATATTTAGATTAATTATAATGATTTTTACTGGGAAAATGCTGTTATCCTCAAAAATATATATTTTTGGTGGCAACCCATGTCTTTTTCTAATTAGTTTATATTTTTTTGTAGGTGTCTCTAGGCGGAATTCTGTTTTGGGGTTGGCCAATGTCAATCGAAGTAGTCAGCTCAGTCCACAAGCTAAACAGTTTTACACAACTATTAGAAAATGGAGCGTACAGATGGGAAAGATGCAGAAAAACATGATCAAGTAGTAAGAGCGCTTCAAAGTTGCTGAAAAAATATTATCACTCTTTGCCCAACAGTTTTTTTGTAGCGTAAAAGTAAATATTTGAAATTTATTTGTTTCTTAGTATTTGTAAAATCTTCTTGTTACAACATTATGCATTAACTTAATCTTAAAAGTAAATAGTGGGCCACTTATATCTTTTGATTTATATTATAAATCTACATAAATATATGGATACAAGTATTTATTTGGTTTTTATCTCCTAGAATTTGTCTCAGAAAGTAGATACTTATATGTTTTTGGTTTTTTTTCACAATTTGAGAGAAGGATCATAGTATTTATTTTATTGTACAATAGCACACGATGTATTGTTTATACGTGAGGAATATTGAATGACGGCTTATGAATTGAATAGAAATAGAAAGTCATAAATATACTGTTAGACTCAAAAAGGTCACCTTTTGCACATTATTTCCACCAAGGACGTTAAAACAATAATTTCTACATACAGCTCACGTTTATTTTGTTTGTGCATTATGCATTTTTTTATATTTGCTCAAATTGGTAAACAAATTAATACTAAATTGGTTGCAAAAGTAAATCAAGGATCAATTTTACAATGTTGTACATAGTTTTGTTTTTAAGTTAGGATAAGCAATTGTTTATAATTTTTCATTGTATTAATATTGGCAAGGGCTGAGTGGAAGAACACCATCAAGGTGAACTCCTCCTTGAGGTTGTTCTGATTGCATATTCATTTTTTTATGTTATCATTAAAGTTTACTATTATGTTGCTTTTGGAAGAATAAAGACACTATTACTAGTTATTATTATTACAGGTTTTCACGGATCACGTGCCAAACTGATTCGGGTGAAATGTGAAAAGCGCATGAGCAGTATAACTACGGGCGTTCGCGGTATGTAAATTCATGTAAACTGATTCTGTGATGTAAATCGAGTCAGCTTACGTGCAATATTTATATACTAAGAACGTCCTTAATCATAATGCGGATGCGCTTTTCGTTCGAATCAGTCCCGAACCAGTCCGAGGCGTGATCCGCGTAAACATCTATTATTATTCATTCATACAAGTATAAACAAATGCCACCTTTGGAGGTAACACCCTGTATAAGCTTTAGTTACAATCGCAAACGCCAGGTGGTGTGGTACGA
Source organism: Callosobruchus maculatus (assembly GCA_951848785.1). NCBI lineage: Eukaryota > Metazoa > Arthropoda > Insecta > Coleoptera > Chrysomelidae > Callosobruchus > Callosobruchus maculatus. Next base: position 8,428,425 of record CATOUR010000026.1, on the reverse strand, counting down.
ACAGTTTTTGACAATTGGCTATATCAGTTTCATATCTATAAGTGTTTCTGTGATCTGTGGTACCGATTAAGTGTGCATACATAGTTTTGAGGAATTTTATCTATCTTGTAAGGGCTACTGCTGTTATATGCTGCCATCTATTAGTGGGTAGAATAAATGACACCTACTGCCGTTACGCTACAGCAACACACCGCCACTGGCTTTGTATGTCTGGTTACCTATCATCAGGGTTATGGCACTTTTTGGTCCTTCGAATTATTCTACTGACAAAATGTGGGTGACAGGGTGACTATTTGAACATTGAACGTGATAAAATACGGATGGGATATACCTGTCCAGTGTCCAATACAGATATATAAGTGTGTGCTTGATAACTAGGAAATTTCAAGCAAAAATTATTTGGCGCCATTGTAGGGCCATGCCATAAGTATCGATAGACTCTGTTTTGGATCTTTTAGGTCCGATTTTTCCACATGCATATTTTAACAAAGGCTTTGACAAAGCTTTTCTATTGGAGGTCATTTAGCAAAAGCTTTCTATTGGGTATTGAGGGCTATGTTAATAAGTATCAGCCAATAATATTTTATCAATATTGAAAACAAAACGTCAAAGCTGGATGACACTTTTGTAAAATATTTTAGAAATTCATGGTGATTCATGGATCAAAATCATAGCAGAATATCAGAACAAAGCGATTGTTTGCAAATTAATGCCAGATTTTTCATGTTTACGTTATAATTATTGTATAATTACTAACTGCAAACTGCGATAATTTATGACAGAATCATAAATCATCACAGTAACTACCTTATTTGATAATTACAATTCCCACCTCCGTCAGTCAGATGTATTATAGACAAACACATACTTTTATGAAGAATCTGCCATTTACTGGATGCATGTTTGTTATAGGCCCGTATTTGCACCGCTCACTCTTAAATCTGCAGTTTAGCTATGGTGTACCTTAAAGCGTCGATAACACGGGGCTAGTTTACGAGCTACAAGCCAGCTAGTTCGCTAGCAGCTTGTAAAATCGCTCCATGTCATCGGCGGCTGAGCGAGTGGAAAGTTCTGTATGTTATCGACACTCGCTCACTCACTAGCTTTTAAACTCGGTGACTAGTAGCTCATAACCAAGCCCCGTGTCATCGACGCTTAAGAGTTAATCTAAACCTTAGATTAAAGCGGTTTGCTGGTGTTCTTTTTAACGTAGCCTTAGCTAAGCGAGCTTACAATTTGGCATCGCTGCAATTATAGGAAATTTTAATTTGTACTTCTGAAATTTAACTTTTATGATTTGACATATGACGCAGGACGCCGGTCCAGCCATGTTTTATGATTTCGTCCACTCTGCAATCTCTGAATCTTGTCTTCTCACAAATTCAAATTAAAAAAATAGATACTTACAAATCATCAATTTCATTTTCAATCAACTCCAAAATATACATGTGTTGCGTGAAGCTGGTCTCTTTATGGTCTCTCGTCGCTAATTATTTATGGTCTCTGTACTTTTTAGTGGTTTATTTGGAGAAAAATAGTTTACATTACATTGATATGTGTTAACGTCAGAACGCCATCATCGGAAGTCCCCTTGACAGCTGACGGTTGTCATCTGTCTATCCTCGCTGTCTCTCCTGCCTGGTGCCACAATGTTGCCATATCTCCCACCTAGTGCCGCAATGTTGCTAGACCGTAACATTCGGCCATCCTAATTACTTTCGTCCTCGAAAGTGATGTAGTCGTCCAGGTGTTTCGGTCTTCTCTTTTTTCGTGATTGACGTCTTCTTTCTTCATCGTCCTTTTCTTTCGTGTTCAACCCTACTCTTCTATCTGGATCTGTGTTCGTCTGTTCTTCGGTTTCTTGTTTCATCACATGATCCTGGCATCTTCTTATGTCTTGATTTTCATCTCCCATCTGCACTTCCTCGCCTTGTTCTTCTTCGCTTCCTTCTTCTTCTTCTTCTTCACTGTCTATGCCGCTCAGAGTATAATATCTTCGCATGGAGTCAACGGCTGCAACTTCCTTATAGAATTTCTGGGTCCGTTGTGTCTCTGGTAAATCTTCAACCCTGTACCTATCATTTGGCAGCACTTCTGTCACAATGTAGGGACCTCTGTATTTTTCTGCTAACTTTCTACTTTCTCCTGAGGCTGGCGGCTCTCTTTTGATCAGTACCAAGTCTCCAACTTCATACTTTGTTGCTTGGGCTCTTCTTGCATTATACCGTTCTCTTTGTTTTGCTTGATCTTCTCTGATTGTCTTTATAGCTTCTAATCTCACTTGTTCTATATTCTCTCCACAATTCTGATCCTCCTGAAGTTCTTTTTGAATACAGTCACCACTTACATGTCTTGGTTCATAGTTGAATAGGAGTCTGAATGGTGTTGTGCGTATTGCTTGCTGATATGTATTGTTGTAACCCCACTGGATCTTAGCAACATGCTGGTCCCAGTCACTAAGATCGTTTTCCTTGCACATAGATGCCAAAGCAGGTGTGACATACCTGTTCAGCCTTTCTACTTGCCCATTCGCTCTTGGTGTGGATGTTGCAGTAAGAATGTGGTCTATCTGGTGCTCCTTACAAAGTTTTGTGAACACTGCTCCTGTAAAACTGGTTCCTCGATCAGTTATGACTCTATATGGTGGTCCGATGAAATTAATCAATTCTTCTAAAACTCTAGCAGTGCTAGCTGTTTTTGTGTTCTTGACTGCTTTCAAGAACATAAACTTTGTAAAGCCATCAACAACAAGTAGAATGTATGAATTTCTCTTACGACTCATTACAAATGGTCCAAGGTGATGTAAATGTAAAGTATGAAAGGGTTTACCAATCTTATCTATGGAATGCAATTTACCTTGTGGTTTTCCTCCTGGAACCTTGTTGTATAAACATTCTACACATGATCCTATAAATCCTTTTAAATAGTTTCGCATTCTAGGCCAGTAATATAATTCTTTTATCTTTTTAATGGTCTTCTCAAATCCTGGGTGTCCAACATCATTATGATACTTCCTAGTAATCTGCCAACGAACTTTCTTAGGTACAACCCACAGTAGTTTTTCATTTTCCTTCCTGAATAGCCTTCCATCCCTTATTTCGTAGTCCTTATCAAGTTGCTTCTCTGCTGCTGTTATTTTGTCTGGTTTATTCAATACCGTCATGATCTGTACTAACTTGGGATCTTGCTTCTGCATAATACAAAGCCAATCATCCTCCTCTAATGTACTTATTAATACCTCTAAACTAAGCACACAATCTGTATCTTCCGGCTCATCTGTTGGATTTCTTGACAATGCATCTACATGGCTCATCTGCACTCCTGGACGATGCTTAACTTCATAGTTAAAATCCAGTGACTTCATCCACCATCTGGCAACTCTAGAATTCATGTTTTTCTTTGTAAATGTACTACGTAAAGCACTACAATCTGTAACAACAATAAATGGTTGACTAATCAGGTAAACTCTCAACTTTTCCATCGCCCAAATCACACATAAAGTTTCAAGTTCATATGCATGATAATGCTGTTCTTCTGTTGTTGTCTTTCTACTAATATATAGTACTGGCTTCATATTACCATCAGTAGCCTTTTGTAAAAGTATAGCAGCTAAACCCATCTGACAAGCATCAGTATGCAACTCTGTATATATACCTGGTATATATAGAGCCAAAACATTTTTACTCACTAGTAGCTTTTTCAATTTATTGAATGCTTCTTTATGCTGATCATCCCAAGACCAATCTACATTCTTACAGAGTAGGTTTGTCAAAGGTCTTGCAATCAATGCATAATTTTTTATAAATCGTCTGAAATAGCCAGTCAGCCCTAAGAACTGACGAACATTTTTGACATTACGAGGTTCAGGATAATTTGTGATACTCTGAAGCTTTCTCTTACCAGGTTGAATTCCCTCGCTTGATACCTCAAAGCCCAGATACTCTACCTCTTCATACAAAAAGAAACATTTCCTGAGATTCAGCTTTAAATTTGCCCTACGAAGTACCTCCAGAACACCCTTCAAGTTTTCTAAGCCCTCTGCTGTTGTCACACTTGGAATCAGTATATCATCCATATATGCCATAGCAATGGTAAAACGTAGGTTGCCTAGAACCGAGTTAATTAACTTCTGAAACAGAGCTGGTCCATTTATAAGGCCAAATGGTAAACGTAAAAAGTGAAAATGTCCATCAGGGGTCACAAATGCAGTCTTGTGACACGAATCCTTCGCCATAGGTATCTGATAATACCCTGATTTCAAATCTAAAGTAGTAAAGTACTTCTTACCCGAAAGCCTGTCTAACTGATCATCAATCAAAGGGAGAGGGTATACAATTTTCTTAGTAATTTTGTTTAAACCTCTGTAGTCAATACATAGCCTTTCATCACCTGTCTTCTTTTTTACAATCAAAATTGGACTGGCATACTCTGAATTTGAGTCTACAATGATTCCGGCTTCCTTAAGTTCATTGGTTATCTTTCTTACCTTCTCTCTTTCGCTTGCACTCAGTCGATATGGTCGATATGTCACTGGCTGATCTGTAGTTGTCTCGATACTGCACTCCACCTCATGTGAAAGTCCTAGGTCCTTGATATTTATATTTATTTATTTTAAAACAGTCCTTGTACTCACTCAATAGTTCAGTCAGCTTCTGTTGTGTCTCAGCATCTAGTTGCTTGTTCACATTGATGTCTGTCTCCATGTAACTGTCATTATCTATCTCTTCAACTTCTTCATACCCACTGGTTTCTTCTGTTATTTCTTCTGTAAGCTTAACCTCAATGTCTTCGCTTTCTGTGCACCGTTCACCTTGACTCAACTTCATTCCCTTCTCTATGGCTGTATCTTGGCCCATGTTGTAAATTGGTACACAACCTTCACCATTTTCTATCTTAATTATGCAGCTAGGAATGTACCGTGTAAACTGACTCTGTGATTCTAAAAATAATTCTCCATCTTGACTGTTATTGGTCTGAACTGAGATAAATCCAACATAATTAGATGGCAAGACACATGTTTCTTTAGCCCATAGATTGACATGTGGCTTTGGCAAATCAGGAATTTTAAAATTTTTCAAGCACTCATCTTCTTCAGTAACGTCTTCATTAAAGATACGCAAAGTGTTACCTCGCCTAACAACAGTAATATTTTTCTTTTCTGTAAATGTCTGCCCTAATAATAATGGTACCTGTTGACTTTCGTTTGGTATGACAATCAATTCTGTTTCTGCTTCTGCCTGATCTACTTTAACTGTAGCTATCAATTTACCTAGGGGACAAGTTTTCCCATTACCAAATCCCTTGATTACAACTGGAACATCTAAACCTTCATAGCTTAATCCCATGCTATCCACAGTACCTTTAGTAATCATAGAACATTGACTCCCAAGATCAACATAAGCATGCACTGGTTGATTTTCAATCCAAGCTTGTTGAAAGTATTTTAGATTATGGTTTTGTTTAGGCAATATATCTGTGACCAAAACATTGGTTTGATTTACACTTGTAGTAGGTGATGATACTGATGTAGTATTCGAATTACTAGTTGATGATTGTCTTGTCTGTGTACAATATTTTGATACATGTCCATAAGTTTTACACTTGAAACAAAGTGGCTTGTTTTCATTGTTTCTCGGAGGTAAGTACTTACTTTGTCTGTTTTCACGCCCATTGTCCTGTGTGTGTCGACTAGATTCTCTTCTACTCTCCTGGCTCAACATTGTTCTACTATTGTCATGTTGCTCATTGACAATTCTTGAATGTCCAAATCTCTGTTGACGCCTGTTCTCAAAATCGATATACTGCTGAATATCACTAAGCAATTCATCACTGTCTTCATGATTTCTAGCAAACATTGCATCACTCAGGTTCCTTGAATATAATCCGAGTAAGAGTTGTTCTTTAATCTCTGAAAAGTCTAGGTTAAGCTCTTGGCACAATGTTAATTTTTCGTAAAAATAAGCTTGAATATTTTCACCCTTTCTCTGTATCCTATTTTCCATTATTTTAAGTTTCACAGCTATACTCTCCTTTGGATAAAAACTCTGTTTGAATTTATGCACAAAACTCTCCCAATTGTTAATTTCATTTTTCTTCGATATGTACCAAAATTTTGCACCACTCACTAGCCTAGTACGTGCAGTTTCCAGCATATAGGTATCAGGTAGCATATGTAATGCCTTAGCACTGATTAGCGAATCTAACCATCGTCTTGCCTTAGCTACATCACCATCAAAAGTCCCTAGATTTCTCAAAATTTCCGGCATTACGGCTAAGTTACTTACGGTGTCATTTTGTGGACTTCTCCTACTTTGCTCGCTCATTGTCTCAAACATTTTCTCTATCATCTGGTCACGTCTTCTGTTTTCTAACATCATCTCATGCAAAAAGGAGCTTAAATCAACTACCCCTGTACTAATCGGGTTGTCTGTATCGTCAATGTCTTCCTGTCTACTCGCCATATCTCGTCTTTTACACTTCACAAATCAAATTTCTCCTCACGCTTACCGTCCGTGCACTATCTATCTATAGTAGCTCTGTTCACTGTCTCTGGGGTTCACTTATCTTCGCCGCGGTCCTCTGTTCGCCATGTGTCTGTTCAGGGGGCCCTTTTGTTAGGTTAGGATTAACCTGGTCCACGAAATCTACTAATATCTCCTCCAAATTTGGCCATCCATCCCACTTCTGAGATGTTGCGTGAAGCTGGTCTCTTTATGGTCTCTCGTCGCTAATTATTTATGGTCTCTGTACTTTTTAGTGGTTTATTTGGAGAAAAATAGTTTACATTACATTGATATGTGTTAACGTCAGAACGCCATCATCGGAAGTCCCCTTGACAGCTGACGGTTGTCATCTGTCTATCCTCGCTGTCTCTCCTGCCTGGTGCCACAATGTTGCCATATCTCCCACCTAGTGCCGCAATGTTGCTAGACCGTAACACATGGCAGTTAGCTTCGTCACTCTGAACCTTTGAAAAAAAGTTAATTCATCGAACATATTGAAATGATTCAGTCGGTCTTAACATCATCATCATCATCATACATTAACGAATGAGTTCTCAATAAATCCATTTTTGAATTTTGCCTTGCGAATATTGAAAACAATGAAAACAAATAAGCTGCAAGCTCTCAACTTTTCAGGTTATGTCACTAAGTATCACTTTAAGCCGAAGAAATCTTCGGCTTTGGTTAATGTCACTCTAAGTAAGGCTTAAAACAGATTTTGTGGACTGTGCAAACGAATTTGACAGTTTAAGTGCTACTTGAAGTTAAGGTTCACGTGTAATCGGTGCAAACGGGCCATAAGCCTTCTTATATATAGAAATATTCAGGACACAGAGGATATAAAGGTGCAGCGTACACACTGTTAGGCATACATAGGCATAAAAATCCCTCCTGCTAGTTGCTCCCTTTCTCTCAAAAGTATATCAAGGACCTGATTTACGTTTGACTATACAAGTTGTACGACAGGTTTCTTGTTTAGGTACATAAAATAAGGTTATAAGCCAACTGGCGAGCTTTGCCATTCGGGATAGGCATCCAGTAATGCACATGCCCGCATGGGGAATAGCTTGGCTAACAGTTAAATCGTGTGAAGAGCTTTTGAAATGTAACAAAATGCTATTTTTACCCCTTTTACTTCCCACACCAATAGGTGAGGGGAGTATTGTGATCGCGAAAATTTTCGGTTTTGAGATAATACGTTTTTCGGGCGTTTTATGATGTGTACATAACGAAAAACCACGTCACTCATTTCCGTCGGTCTGTCTGTCTGTCGGTCTGTCTGTCTGTCTGTCTGTCTGTCGCTTTTTTCTAGCCTCGTAGTATCAGCAACCGCTGCATGGATTATGATGAAATTTGGGCAGCGGTATGCTGTGGGGTCGTAGTAGGTAATGTTCCTATAATTTTGAAAATCGGTGCATAGGCGGCGGAGTAATTAGCAAAAAACAAAAAAAATTAAATATTGCTGAAACTTCGTTTTTAGGCGTTTTATAGAACCTGATCATTTTCTACTTTTTTTTGGGTGGGGGTGAAATTGGGGTGGTTGGGGGGTGGGGGGTTGTAAAATTGAAAAATCTGTTGCTTTCATAATAGACTGTCCACTGACCTGTGAAGGAAGACCTCGCGACATAAATAACTTTTTTAGGTCCATCCGAACATTGCCTTGCTTATTACAGAAAGCAAAAGACAGAATTTTTTCTGATATAAACATACGAGAGTATTGCTTTAGATCGTTGTAACGAGGAAACTGTTGAATTGATGGTAATGAAATTTTGACACAGTATTACTACGATGGCGAAGATGGAAAACGCTTATGGTTTTGATAAATCGTGCCAGTGGTGGCGCAGAAATAATAAAAAAAACTAAGAGTATAAAAACAACTCAAACTTCGTTTTTAAGCATTTTAGAGGTTCCTGATCATTTTCTGCGATTTTTTGGGTGGGGGTGAAATTGGGGTGGTTGGGGGGTTGAGGGTTGAAAAATTAAAAAATTTCTTGTACTCATAATAGGTTGTCGACTAACCTGTGAAGGAAGATCTAGCGACACAAATCACCTTTCTAGGTCCATCCGAACATTGCCGAGCCTATTGCGGAAACTAAGGGACTTTATTGGTTTAAATCGTTTTGTATTTTGTAACGTGGACACTATTAAATTGATTCTAATGAAGTTTTGGCACAGTATATTGTTACCGTGGTGATAATGGAAAACGCTTATGCTTGTTAAATCGTGTCAGTGGCAGCGTAGCAATAATCAAAGAACGAAAAGTATTAAAACAACTCAAATTTGGTTTTTAGACGTTTTAGGGGTTCCTGATCATTTCCTACAAATTTTTTGGTGGGGGTGAAAGTGAGGTGGTTGGAGGGTGGGGGTTGTAAAATTGAGAAGTTTGTAGTATCGATAATAGGGTGTCCATTGACCTATGAAGGAAAGACCTAGCGGCATATGACAATTTTAGGGGGGGGGGGGGCTGGCGATTATTTGGTTACAAGGATCTTAGACTAAAGCTTCATGCTACGGAAAAATAAATAAACTGGTATCAGCGTAATGTGTGGGAAGTACTGAGTCAATCAACTTGACTTCATTTTTTTAGGTCCATTGCCATTGCCTTGCCTACTACAGAAAGCAAAGGACTTAGAATTTTTTCTGATGTAAACATACGAGAGTATTGCTTTAGATCGTTGTAACGAGGAAACTGTTGAATTGATTTTAATGAAATTTTGACACAGTATTGCTACCATGACGAAGATGGAAAAACGCGTATTTTTTTATAAATCGTGCCAGTGGCGGCGCAGAAATAATAAAAAAACTAAAAATATAAAAACAGCTCAAACTTCGTTTTTAAGCGTTTTAGAGGTTCCTGATATTTTCTGCGTTTTTTTGGGTGGGTGTGAAATTGGGGTGGTTGAGGGGTTGGGGGTTGAAAAATTAAAAAATTTCTTGTACTCATAATAGGCTGTCCACTAACCTGTGAAGGAAGATCTAGCGACACAAATCACCTTTTCAGGTCGATCCGAACATCGCCTAGCCTATTACGGAAACTAAGGGACTTGGAATTTTCTGTATACATACGAGAATTTATTGGTTTAAATCGTTTTGTATTTTGTAACTTGGACACTATTAATGATTCTAATGAAATTTTGACGCAGTATATTGTTGCCGTGGTGAGAATGGAAAACGCGTTTGTTTGTTAAAAATCGTGTCAGTGGCAGCGTAGCAATAATCAAAGAACGAAAAATATGAAAGAACTCAAATTCGCTTTTTAGACGTTTTAGGGGTTCCTGATCATTTCTTACCAGTTTTTTGGGTGGGGCTGAAAGTGAGGTGGTTGGGGGGTGGGGGGTTGTAAAACTGAGAAGTTTGTAGTATCGATAATAGTCTGTCCATTGACCTGTGAAGGAAAGACCTAGCGGGATAAGACAATTTTAGAGGGGGGGCTGGCGATTATTTGGTTGCAAGGGATCTTAGACTGAAGCTTCATGCTATGGGACAATAATAAACTGGTATCAGCGTAATGTGTGGGAAGTACTGAGTCAATCAACTTGACTTCATTTTTTACTATAAACAAAGATATATTGCATGTATTTATAATTATTATCGATTGTTTTATCCAAATAATGCAGTAATTTGAATTTCTTGTCATCCTTATCATTTAATAGATAAAAAATCCAGTGATCAAATTTACAGCTTCTGCGGAATCTGATTAGTTGAGATTAGCGATTGCTAAACCTTTTGTTAAAGAAGAAAATGCAATTTTTCGCCCATTGAGGATGGAAAATCAGATATGAAGCATGTCATTTTTGACCTTTTTGAGGTAAACTTCAAGAGAAATCAATAATTTTCAGAGTACTTTGACAGGTGCATGTTCTTGAAAGGGCTGCTCTGATTGGTCAAAGTCTTTCTTAAAATGCGCATGTTGATAAAATCGGGCCGAGTTCCGAGAAGCGAGATACATGTTGTAATTGACTAACTGAGAACTGACTAAACATTTAAAGTAGGGTGACCACTGGGGACAGAATGGAACTGGAGCTCTTTTACTAACAAATTGGACGACAATAGTAAAATGGTGTAGAAAGTGTGTGTTCATTCTTTTTTAAGAATGAGATACCAACACTCAAGGTCAAGGTAATACATGCAAGAATCAAAGACAACCACATTATACTCCAAATGAGCATGGATACACTTAACTTGAATTTACCGGTTAATCGAAAACACTAAAGTACTCTGAATATTTTAGAGAAATTGGGTTGGTGGGTGTGAAAAAGACTGCTCCACGTACATTGTAAAATCGTATTGTCAAACCTGCTATTTTTGGTAGGTCACAACTGACAGCTCACCATGCACCGCACACGCAGGTATAAATCGTTGTATGAAATCATTTCGATGTTTTGTTGCACGGGTATCAGACGTATCAGTATTTCCGATGAAATACCGAACGTTTTGCCCGTCCAGAGAGGCACTAGTGTTGGAGTGATAGCTTTTCAATTTCACGGGAACGCTACGGTTGTAAAGTATAGGATTGCCCTTTACGGTTGAGGGTGATAAGTGGAAATCAAACGTGCCAAAGAGGTGAGGTCAAGTTATCTGTCAGGCAACTTCCCAGCTGATATCTTAAGTCGCATCAAGCAGCTACAATCTCTGAATGAAGGTAGTTTTATAGAGAAGAATTCCACAGGGAAAAATACCTGCAGACTTTTCATCAATAAATGAATCAAAACCACATATGCTGGAAGATAAACTACTGTACTAATGTTTTGGCCACCTTTGCCAAAGTACAAGTTTTAACAAAAAATGAATTTGTTCATTTATATACAATAATTTAGGGATTTTTGTTTTATAACTGAGCCGACCACGTAGGCAGAGCACCGCGACTGCTCTGAAAAGGTTAAGGGAAGTTTGTTAACGCGGGACTTGAATAGGCCAACACCCTAAGCCCCACTGCACCAATAAAGACATCTCTTGGCAGTCCATACCAAGCCTTGGATAACCTGGGAATAAATTTGCGGTCGTATCGCTCGGTTTTTGACGTATGAAGTACAACTGGCTTAGGATGAGATGCAACAGTCGCGCGGGTGCATCTGATTTCTGATAGGATCGGTCAGCGGCAGAAATATAGAGGATAGCTCAGAGGAACAGAATCATTTGAATATCCATGGAAGAGTAAGAGGTCGCCAACCGCACGCTGGTGAGAAAGTGGCTGGAGCTGGCGTATCAAGGCCAGGACAGGGCAGTAAGGGCAGCGGTATCCCGCATGAGAGCAATACTCCAGGCCAGGTCTTATATGGGCTTCATATAGCGTGATGAGGTTAGATAGTGAGAAGTACTTTCTGGCTCTGAATAGGTACTTAAGCTTTTTCAGCAGCTGTTGCAATTGACGCAGCGTATTCATGCCAGATCAGATTTTCTGTAATGCTGACTCCTAAGATGTTGAATGAGTTACTTTTTGGCAGAGCCTGATTGTTCATTAGAACCGAGTGCTGACTTGGACACTTTTTATTTAATAGCGTTAATACTGGGTCTTGAAAACATTAAATTTTACCATATTCTACAGCCCAAAGCGGTAATGGTCTCTAGCATACAAGGTACTGCCATCCTCAAAACTGTGCATTGCGTTTGTTGCGCTAACGAGTAGATCATTGATGTGAAGCAGAAACAATGTCGGGGCCAACATCGATCACTACGGAACCCCATCGTTGATGTTCTGGAAGGAAGAAGAGGAGCCGTCTACCACGGCAGGGATTTTTCGTCCTGGGAAGAGGTCTGCGAGCAAACCGCAAAGCTTAACACGGTGGGCGTAGGATGGAAGCTTGTTTAGGAGAGCTTCATGTCAAAGTTGATTGAATGCCTTTGAAATATCGAAAGCAATGACGTGAGCCTCGCCAAACCAATGGATGTGTTTGTAAGCCAGGAGAATCCATATTGTCTGTGATTGATTAAGTGATGGAGCTCAAGGTATTTCATGAGCTCTTGGTTGATGCATTTCTCCATCACCTTACTGATCACAGATAGCAATTAATTGGTTGGATCAGCTTTGGTTCCCTTTTTTTGGCACCGGATAGTCCGAACCCCCTATACATAGTACTCTATAATCCGAACGGCTATGTTAGGTAAAATGATATCCATAATCTGAACACCATGTAACCCGAACTATTTGTAGAAAGACTATAGAGTCTCTAGGAAAGATGATGCAACGTTTTTACTTCCCACACCGATAGGTGAGGGGAGTATTGTGATCGCGAAAATTTTCGATTTTGAGATAATACGCTTTTTGGGCGTTTTATGATGTCTACATAACAAAAATCCACGTCACTCATTTCCGTCGGTCTGTCTGTCTGTCTGTCTGTCTGTCTGTCTGTCTGTCTGTCTGTCTGTCGGTCTGTCTGTCTGTCTGTCTGTCGCTTTTTTCTAGCCTCGTAATCTCAGCAACCGCTGCATGGATTGTGATGAAATTTGGGCAGCGATATGCTGTGGGGTCGTAGTAGGTAATGTTCCTATAGTTTTGAAAATCGGTGCATGGGCGGCGGAGTAATTAGCAAAAAACAAAAAAAAATAATATTGCTTAAACTTCGTTTTTAGGCGTTTTAGGGGTTCCTGATCATTTTTTACTTTCTTTTGGGTGGGGGTGAAATTGGGGTGGTTGGGGGGTGGGAGGTTGTAAAATTGAAAAATTTGTTGCTTTCATAATAGACTGTCCACTGACCCATGAAGGAAGACCTAGCAACATAAATAACTTTTTTAGGTCCATCCGAACATTGCCTTGCCTATTACAGAAGCCAAAGGACTTAGAATTTTTTCTGGTGTAAACATACGACAGTATTGCTTTAGATCCTTCTATATTGTGTTACAAGGAAACTGTTGAATTGATGTTAATGAAATTTTGACACAGTATTACTACCGTGGCGAGGATGGGAAGCGCGTATGGTTTTTATAAATCGTGCCAGTGGCGGCGCAGAAATAATAAAAAAACAAAAATATAAAGACAGCTCAAACTTCGTTTTTAAGCGTTTTAGAGGCGCCTGATCATTTTCTGCGTTTTTTGGGTGGGGGTCAAATTGGGGTGGTTGGGGAGTGGGGGGTTGAAAAACTGAGAAATTTCTTGTATTCATAATAGGCTGTCCACTAACCTGTGAAGGAAGACCTAGCGACATAAATCAACTTTTTAGGTCCATCCGAACATTGCCTAGCCTATTACGGAAAATAAGGGGCTTAGAATTTTCTGTATACATACGAGTATTTATTGCTTTAGATTTTTTTGTATTTTGTAACTTGGACACTATTAAATTGATTCTAATTAAATTTTGACACAGTATTATTACCGTGGTGAGGATGGAAAACGCGTATGTTTGTTAAAAATCGTGTCAGTGGCAGCGTATCTAGCAATAATCAAAAAACTAAAAGTATGAAAACAACTCAAACTTCGTTTTTAGATGTTTTAGGCTGTCCGTTGACCTCTGAAGGAAAGACCTAGCGGCATAAGACAATTTTAGGGGGAGGGGAGGCTGCCGATGATTTGGTTGCAAGGGGATCTCAGACTAAAGCTTCATGCTATGGGAAAATAATAAACTGATATCATAGTAATGTGTGGGAAGTACTGAGTCAATCAACTTGACTCCATTTTTTTAAAAACTCTCTGCAAGTTAGTTTATCTTATTCCTTCTGGTTGCGTTGTTTGGTTGTTTCGTGGGTTGTATGCTGTATGTATGTCGATATTTAATCTAAACTGTAGCTTCTAAATGAAAGCATGTTCCATTAGCCCGTGAAAAAAAAAGCTGAAATTTTACGTCAAGAGTCTGGATGTTTATCTAAGTCTATAACAAACAGCGCACAGTTTCAAACATGAACCTGTTTGAATTATTTTTATTGTTACTTAAATGTTCACTGAGTGTTTTGTAGGTATATGTTCCAATCCGAAAGATTGATTTTATACCGCTATTGAAATGCAAAATAAGCAGAGCTAATTTTGCGCAACTTCAAATGCACAGAACTAGTTCTATGCATTTTCTGAATGACCAGCACAAATTCTGCTTTTACTTCCCACACCGATAGGTTTGGGGAGTGTTGTGATCGCGAAAAATTTAGATTTTGAGATAATGCGCTTTTTGGGCCTTTCATGATATCTACATAATGAAAATCCACGTCACTCATTTCCGTCGGTCTGTCTGTCTGTCTGTCGAGATTTTCTAGCCTCGTAATCTTAGTAACCGCTGCATGAGTTGTGATAAAATTTGGGCAACAGTATGCTGTGGGGTCGTAGTAAGTAATGCTGCTATAATTTTGAAAACTGGTTCTTAGGCGTTTTAGGTGTTCCTGATCATTTTTTGCCTTTTTTGGGTGGGGGTGAAATTGGGGTAGTTGGGGGTGGGGTTTGATAGACTGAAAAATTTGTTGTATTCATAATTGGCTGTCCACTGACCCGTGAAGGAAGACCTAGCGACATAAATCACCTTTTTATGCCCATGCGAACATTGCCTATTACCGAAACTAAGGGAATCTGCTCCTTTTGTTTGTACATGATATTTAGGAACACATTGTATAGTTAACTTAAACAAATTATTTATTTGAACAAAAGCTTGATGAAAGGATAGAATTGCAGATAACATTTTTTCTTTCGACGCTTAACAGGTAGAGGCTTTGATTCGGTTTTGCATAAATTTGCCGCCTATAGTAAGGTGATAATTTTTCGTCATAAGATTATTTTTTGGGTACATGAGGCTTCCAATAAGCGAACTAATTGAAAGTTGAATTTAGCTTGCTTTATAGAGCTAAATAGGTGAGTATAGTAGTTATATGAACTACAATATTCACAATTTCACGAGCCGAAAACGAAATGCATTCAAAATAACATAAGCGTAACCCAATTTTTTATCTCGGTTTTAGGACTAACTGCTGCTGGCCATTAGGAAAATGTACAGAACTAGTTCTATGCTTTCAAACTGCGCAAAACTAGTTCTGTTTATTTTAAAATGCTCAATAGCCGTATAAAGTTCATTCATTGGATTCAAAACTAGTTTTGCGTATTCTTTTCGAGCATCTCTCGATTTCGAGTATTGAACGTAACATAATGTATACAATGGGCCAACACCATGATCTCAAACTAATTAGTTTATTTACTGCGGTATTATTTTTGATAATACAAACGACCGTTTAGTGTAAAAAGTCAGCAGAAAGCTAAAGCTAACACTAAAAGGTGAAAAGTGAATTGTGCTGTAATCTGAAATAGCCGATGATGACGTCATCCTTTGGCGACCAATAAGATGCGTCTTTTCAGGGTCCTTTCCTAGTAAGTGACTTAAGACGATGTGTTACTCTCAGCAGTATTATTTTCTTTGCTCAGAACATAAATTTGTAGCACACAATTTGTATGACAGTTTACATCTGCTTGACACGTCATACTGAAAATCTTGGAATCGTTTTTGTAGTATTGTTCTGTACTTATTTTATGATTGATTATACTTCGATAGCCCCGTCCTCAAGATCACCCTGTAGTATACGTTTCTTTTAGCTCGGAGGCGTAATGTTTAGATAAAAAACTGCATAATTATCCTACTTCTGCCGTCGACCCGCCTAGGTCTTCATTACGTTTTTACGCGTCGTGAGGTGTATGTTTACGAAAATGACGAACCAAAAACGGAGTGAGTGAGTTCAAATTGGTTCAAAGGAAAAGTGAAACGGAAGACGAGAAAACTACATGCCTTGCTGGACAACTTCACATCAAGTACACATATTTTTCATTTCATGATTTTGAAAGAGACATATACAACAACAATGACTAATCCATTGTTCATCAGATTGTTGTGTTAGAACAACGAATTTGAATATCGTTGTGCTAGAAGGGTACTGATGAATATGAGTAATATCTACTCGCGTACACGCTCTAGTATGGGATTTCCACCCTTGCTTATTCACAATGATTAATACATTATTAGTGAAGACGTAAAATCATTTGTTGAGCCTCAATATCTCATATATGGCGGAACTGAAGTGTTTTAACGATGGACTAATACATTGTTTTAACCATAGTATGTCACTGCCTTTCAAGTAGTCGAGTAGAGAATACGAGTAATATCGATTCTCTTGAGTCTTATTATGAGAATGAGTCGTCAACATGGGCTATAAACAACAATCACCATCGCCAAAAAAAAAAAAACAAAAAAAAACGATATTGATTGCATGGTTTCATTGACCATAAATTAAGGAGTGGCATCAAGAAGATCAGTAATATCGTTTTTCTTGGGCCGCTCATGTGTTTACGATTGTGTCGTGATTTGTTTGTGCTTTCGTCAAAATGCCGAAATTGAGGAAATGGACAATGCATGATTTTTCACAAAGTAAGTGCTAATTCCTAAATACAACGCTTCCAAAAGATTCGTCAGTAACTACGACGACATGCTTACATGACAATTTTTCCTAGGGGTCCGGGAACCTCTCCAATAGCGAACTTAGTTTATTAGAAGCCCTCGTAACTACGTACTGACAATTTCATCTCATTTTCGTAATTCAGTGTGGGGGATATTATGCGAAGTATTGGAATACTTCAGAGAAGAAAACTCACTTAGATTCGTCAATTAATCCTAACACTAATAAGACTTTTGTAACAAAAGTTTTTTCCGGACAACTTTTAAATACTTGAAAAACTAGTGTGGACACTTTCCATGAATCTGCACTGCATTATATATCATTGAATCTTTAACGATGATTTCGAGGTAATTAATTCAAAATCATACAATATAATCCATATTCATGGACTCAAATTTTGTTTTATTTCTGTATATCAGTGCTGATGTTTCCACTGAAGCCGCAGCTAAAATGGGACATAAACACCAACCGTTTCTACAATCATGAGTAAAATCTGATTGAGACACTCAACCAGCAGCTAAATGGGGCCAAACACGTCAACTGCTTCCACAATCATGAGTAAAATCTGATTGAGACCCTGCAACCGCAGCTACAGAGGCCCACAGTTTCTACAATCAAGTAAAATCTGATGGAGACACCCAAACAGAAGCTAAAGCGGCCAACTGTCGGAGTTTCTACAATCATGAGTAAAATCTGATTGAGACACACAAACAGCAGCTAAATGGGCCCCACCAATTTCTACAATTATGAGTAAAATCTGATTGAGACACACAAACAGCAGCTAAATGGGGCCCATCAGTTTCTATAATCATGAGTGAAATATGATTGCGACACACAAACAGCAGCTCAATGGGGTTCACCAGTTTCTACAATCATGGGTAAAATCTGATTGCGAAACACAAACAGCAGCTAAAAGGGGCCCACCAGTTTCTACAATCATGCATAAAATCTGATTGAGACGCACAAACATCAGCTAAATGGGACCCACCAGTTTATAGAATCATGAGAAAATCTGATTGAGACTGACAAACATCAGAAAATGGGGTTCACCTGTTTCTACAATCATGAGTAAAATCTGATTGAGACACTCAAGCAGCAGCTAAAGGGGCCAATAGTTTCTACAATCATGAGTAAAATCTGATTGGGACACACAAACAGCAGCAAGAGGAGGCTCATCAGTTTCTACAATCATGAGTAAAATCTGATTGAGACACTGAATAACATCTAAATGGGGCCCACCAATGTCTGCAATGAGACACTGAAACTGCAGCTGCAGGGGACCGTAAATGCCACCAGTTTCTATAATCATGAGTAAAATCTGCTTGATACATTAACGAAAATGGCAAGCATCAGGAATATGGGAACATGGGTAATATCTGGCTTCAATTTCCTTTGAAGTAACAAAAAAAAAGATAAGTAGTGGCCCTACCAGTGAAGTAGTTAAATATGAGCAAAATATGGTTGAGAATCTCTATTATTCACGCTGTGATGTCATCAATGTGGTGAAAGCTCGTTCACGCACAGTGAAGACAAGCCAAATATGGCTTTCTTCAGTCCGCGAGTCTTATCTCCTTTCAGCTGACAGTGATTCGAAAAGTCATAGGTACTAACACTAACGATTTCAGCACATCCTAGTAAACACCCAGTCCGCATTGAATGGGGTTTCAAAACAAATGCAGCAAACTGAAAGGATGGAATTTCAAAAGTCAACCATTCGGTTGATATCGTACCACAAACGTGGGGTAAGAATAATGGTTTAATTATTGTATCTTAAGAACAAAAGGAGATAAAATTTATGAAAGTATTACTATTACACAAACACACTTATTTGTTGTATTACCTGTTTGTGTCTTGCTGTCC
This sequence comes from Callosobruchus maculatus, assembly GCA_951848785.1. NCBI lineage: Eukaryota > Metazoa > Arthropoda > Insecta > Coleoptera > Chrysomelidae > Callosobruchus > Callosobruchus maculatus. The sequence continues at coordinate 8,409,712 of CATOUR010000026.1, read as the reverse complement.
GAAGCTTGACACACTGATACAAATACGCGCTCACAAAACCTTCAAGGCCGCGTGGGATGATAACTCTGGATATTCGCTGCTAAGTGATTATTAGTGAGACTGCAGAGAAATACTATCTGTCCATGCCCATTGACTAGGTAACACCTCCTCAATGTGATTTTTGCTGTTAGTAGACAATGTCCGCTAAGGGAACACCTATCTACATTACGAAGTTAAGTGATCCCCCTGTCTTATCAATGTGAACACAAAATAGGGAGACTACTGCTGCATCCCGTGAAGGTCTCAACCCATCGCACCGCAACTTAGTGCGGGTTTGGAGAAAGCGCTGTTAGCATCGCTTCCTAAACCGAAAAGTAGGAAGGTCCTGAAATATTTCCAGACCTTACAGCACTTTTTGCAGTCTTATCTATCTAACGGCTTAGACAATTTTCTCCTGAACATATAAAATTTGTCAGGGGAAGGGAACGAAATTGAGCGACAAAAAGGAAGGGGAGCCAGCCACTGCGCCATCCATTTTCAAGAAAATTTTTAAACCTATTAAGAACCATTCAAGGTCACTGGGGTTTCTTTATGTATTTCACCCCGAATATGTTTTATTCTTTGGAAAAGACAAACCAAACTGCTATAATAATGTTAATCATTCCTGCATCCCTAAGGTTCTTTAAAACAAAAAAAAAAGAAAGTTCTAAGGTTTACATTTAGTACGAGTACTAATAACACGTCCGTACCACTAGAAAAATCCTAAAAAATCAATAAGAAACAAAAATAATATAAAAATTAAGAGATTTTGCCATCTGGTTCCTCGTCATCCTATTGTCAGCACTCCCAGCCATTTCATACAGGTGGGCTCACATGAAAAAGCTTTAACACCAAAATTAATAGCGTTATAGCGGTCATAAATTTGCATTCTAAAAATGATGACTTGCATTAAGCTAAGTGCAGTGTTTCACATAAAGAAGTAAAACGTCATTAACAAGTTAAATACCAATAGAATTATTAGAATACAACATTCACCAAACCACTTTTCAAAAAAATTGGTTTTGGCACTATCTAATCGATTCACTTGCTTTCATCAGAGCCAAAAATGGTCCACTGTCTGTCTCTTGACACCTTGATCCTCAATCTTCCGCTATAGATGTGTTAACTGGGAAGAAATGTTTTTCAAAGCATTCCCACATTTCTCGCTTCTACCGAGGATTTGAAACCGAAAATAACAGCGGAGAAGGCACAAGGAATCGCAGTCTACCTGTTATGGAAAACGCAACCTGGGTTTTAGTATGGAAAACAACAAATAGCAAATCGCACCTGTTTTTTAACTACAAATCACTCTTACTTCCACCTTGCAGGAAACCTCATCCTCTGTGGAAGAGCCTTATCCTGCATCTATATAAAATAACATGTTGACCAGAACTTTAAGAGAATTGATCAACTTTTACTTACGTCCAAAAAACATCACGACCCAGCCACACCACAAACTGTAACCAAAAATGCTTAATGTTGGGAGTTGGGACACATCTGTATTTAAAGCACAGAGCACTGGCCACGACTCCACTTCCGCGGCCTTTAGGGAAGGCTTACACGTTGAAACCTTAGACATACCGCAGGGTGAAGTGATAGGTCAAAAGTTTTTGTTATGTTTTGTAACAGACCCATATGCCTGACGATTTATATTTTGCAAAATCACCGATAATAAAAAATTGATAATGAATTGTGATACTACTAAACTAAACTAAACTAAACTTACACATTACATAGGTGTACATTAAAATACAAGCATGAAAGATTATTGAAAAAAAAAAAACTTCAAGGCTGAACAATTTCCAGACTTGTTCTTTCTCTTTCATTCGAATTATAATCAGATCGTGAAACCATCTTCAAACATCTACAGGGTGATCTCGAGGACGATATCAATCTTTATAACTAACTAATGTTAATTGTTAAACATTCAAAGAAAATAATTATGGTATTTTTTTGCCAAAGTATTATTAATCTTTTTCCTAGAAATGGAACAAACCTGTAAAATAATACGTACATATATTTTTGTTTGTTTGTTCTCTACCCAGACATAAATAACAGATTATGGAAATCAGATCGAGGTACAATCTCTGAACATCTACAGGGTGATCTTGAGGACGGGGCTATCGAAGTATAATTAGAGGTTAAACGACTTACCTGTAAGGAAGTTCAATCCTCAATTATACGAGATAGCCCCGTCCGAAAAGATCACCACCCGCCCGCCGCTGTTCCCAAAATTTCTCGATCTGATAACAAACGAAACGTAATGAAGACCTAGGCGGGTCGACGGCAGAAGTAGGATAATTATGCAGTTTTTTATCTAAACATTACGCCTCCGAGCTAAAAGAAACGTATACTACAGGGTGATCTTGAGGACGGGGTAAGTCGTTTAACCTCTAATTATTTGTGTCTATGACTTGTGTGTAGGACAGCGCACGGCGGCGACGACGGTTTACCTGTTTTTACCTGTTATCACGGTATCTAACTGTCTTCTGTCAAAATGTACTATATTCCAAAATACGACGGACAACAAACAACAAAGTGCTGATTTGATGGATTTGAGTACCTACAAACTTCACGGCACGTAGGATATGGTAGGAGCTAGTCCACGCCGGAAAACCTTTGGAACCATATTCTGATTAGTTTGATGTAAGTTCAAAGTTGAACAAAACTTGGCAGCATATATGCTATTTATTGGTTGTAGGGCAGGGCTACGATTCATTCGACAAGAATAAATTATATAGTGCTTCCCACAGCAAATAATAAACCTGATTATAATTACTCTGAAATACACGTCTAATAAACGTTCAATCAAGGGGATCCATTGTCAACAGTCTTGTTCATATTCGTTCTAGAAAATATTTTGAGAGGAACTAAAATGAATACGAAAGGGCTTATATATCATAATAGGCTTCAGATTATCGTTTATGCTGAGAACATCACATTGCTGGCTAGAACAAAATAAATGACGAATTAAGGAAGATCATTCGAGAAAATTGAGCGACTAACAAAAAAGTACGAGCTTGTTATTCCCGAGGATAAAACCAAATTAAAAGAGGATAATGCAAAGCTATATAAATTTGAAAAGGTAGAGCAGTTTATTTATGTACGAGTTGTAATAACTGGTAACAATGATGAGGATAGTGAAATAGAACAAAGAATAATGAAAGGAAACAAAGCGATGGGATGCCTTATGAAAATGCTGAATTCAAAGCTTTTTTCTAAAAACTTCAGAGAAGTCGATATCAAAAGGAATTATACTTAAATTTGCATTTTGTTACAGATAAATCAACGTTTGAATGTTTGTTGTAAAGATGATTGAACCGTGTGTGGCCCACCTTATTTGACTTCCACTTTCAGCTAAAAACACTTTCGATTTTATAGCAAAAAAAAGGTGAAGGTGAAGAACGGTTACGGTAACCTGTCTTTTTTAACGTTTTTGTCAATTGGTTACCTCAGCTGACGTACGAATATGATAAGGGCGGCCGCAAATTTATTTGTAATACTACAAATAATATTGCCACCCTCGAAGGTTCTACCTTGTATGAGGCGATTGGCATAATTACGACATGTACATCACATTAATTTAGTTAATATAACCTATTTTTCCAAATATTCGGTCTTTCTTGCTGAAGCTGCTTGCTCTTACGCATAACGAGGATCCAGGACTATTATTGTTTGTTTCTTCAATATGTATCGACCGGTTCAAACTCTTAATTTCGACGTGACGTTTTACGATGTATGGTCCAGTTTCACAATCATCGGTAACCCTGGTAGTCACTTAACCGACAGATGGAAGTTAAACAGTAGTTATCAGATCGATCTGTTTCAGAGAGGAAACCAGTGGTTAAGCTTATTTATCTTCAAGTTGGCAGCACGGATGGGTCTCAGAGCACTGCGATAATTGTGTTCTGTGAATACAACCTAACCCTTGATAAATAAACCTAACCTTTGTTTATGAATGATGATCGTAGATAGAGAGCACGATAATCATCGAGCAATAGAGTCAGTAGGTCGTTGTGAAGTAGTTCAAAGTTTTGTGTACCTCGGTTCACAAAACAGGTACGGTCCTCGGTTCTTTGATCGACAATCCGGGTAGCTGTGGAAATGAGATTCGACGGCGCATTCAATAGGCACATGTGGCCATGACAAAGCTTACTAAAATATGGCGTGACCATAACATCATTCTACCAAAATGTCGGTGGTTCAGTCTCTTGTGTTCTCCATATTTTTGTATGCTTCGGAAACCTGGACTGTTAAAAAGGCAGTTCGAGATCGCATAGATGCTTTTGAAATGTGGACGTGGAGGAGAATGCTGAGAGTTCCTTATACCCCCCATCGAACTAACGTGTCCATACTGGATGAGCTCGATAATCCAAAGAAACTATCCTCCATTGTGTCGACGAGAATACTTACCTTCTTCGGACATATACACAGAAGCGATAATATGGGGAAACTTGTAGTTCAGGGTCATGCCCCGAGTGGGCGGCGCCGTGGCCGTTCCCCTACACGCTGGGTGGATACGACGAAACAGTTGCTGGTTATGAGTATCAAGAGCGCCACTGAACTAACAGTAAATCGAGAATGATGGCGAGCTACAGTTCTCAAAGCTATTGATATTCGTGTCGGCAATACTCTAGCTCCGACTTAATCCATTTTACGAGTTCACAACATGTCTGTTAAGACATTGTGACTATGATGATAATGATTGTTTATGAAACGCAAAGTGTCCGCTAACCACTAGTTTTCTTTTAACCTCTAGTTAACTGCCGATTGTGAAACTGGACCTAACCATTGCAATCTAATTAAGGGCATTTCAACTTCTTAGCAATTATTTATATGTATAACATAAGTCGGTGCCAGAAATCATCCCTTAAAGTTTTTGGGATTAACGCTGGGAGACGGTGTATAGCACGATAATCAGAGCCTCAGTCTCAGAAGGTAAGATGGCTGGGACACGTTTATCGTATGGCATCACAAAGAATCACCAGAAGGGCTGGAAGGATGAGGAGGAAGGAACAACAGAAGTACAATAAAATGGCTATAGGCAAAGAAAGAAGATTTGAAGCGGTAGTCCAAACAAGGGATAGGAAGAAATGGCAAACGATAGTAAAAAACGTTAAAACCATCTGCCTTTAAGACTTGTATTGCTGCTGTATATACATACATACGTACTACATAGTAATTGTCATAATACAATACGAAATTGGTAATTGATACATTTAAGGTGCGGGGCTTACTCCTAATATTATTTTCATTAGCATATCAGCACTTTATATTAAAATTGCTCGTTAATGGTATTCATTTTCAGTTGAATTATAAATTTATGAAATATTTATAATTATTAATTATTATGTACATATTTGCAATGAATACAATGCACACTTAATAACTTCATTAAAACTGCATGTTCATTAGAACAATTACACTAATGTTATACCTGCCTGTGCAGCTTTTATCATTGTAATTTAGAAAACGCTTGCGTTGTTTTCAAGAAGCTGTTAGCACAGAAAAAGTGGGTAGCATATTTTAGATCGAGGAAAAGTCAAGATTGCGTTGCAGAATTTCTAATTATTTGTCAACTTTACTTAACTATTCCAGGTCATAACGGAAACGTTGAAAGAGAAAAGGTTCTTTCACGGTTACATGTTGACGCTATTGCCAAAATGTTGCTGGTAAAATTTAGTTTAAAACACCTGACATGTAAGGATACATTTTGGAAGAAATTCTTAAAACAATTTTCGGCAACTAATAATATGAATAATTATTTTATTGTGTAGCTCAAATAGAAGAAGTTTTGTTTTATTGTTTAACTTACAGAGAAAATTTTTTGTTTTGTTTCATTGTTTAGCGTGAAGAGAAAAGGTTTTTGATTATTTTTTAGTTAAATAAAGTCTTATTTGTGCGTTTCATCAGTATTTAAGGATATATACATGTTGATGGATGTTTAAGTGTATCTAGAATTCAATTTTGATTGATAACTATTTGACTGATTAATAATAAAGTACCCACCTAAGACTAATTTGGCATTCAGTTTTATTTATTATTTCACTAGAATTTAACAAGATTTATGATAACAATCAAAAAAGCTTGGTTTTACATACAATTTTTTTGTCGTACTCATTAATACTAAAACAAAATCTTCAGTAATGCAGGGTGTCCGGCTTTTCTACCAAACTGTCCGGCCAAACTGGCTGGTCTGTCCGGCTATTAAGTTTGACAACCTGGCAAACCTATGCCTAGTACAGAGCAGTTGAGCCAACAACTAGCATCCTTGAATTCAGTATAAAATTTAATCAAAGTATTCACTCTCAAAACACACCCGCAAAGGTCTCACTTGTCGCAACTGACAAATATATGTATACAATTTATATATCTTCTTTGGCTTTCAGAAGCTTGTGGCTAGATATTCGTCATACAATATACATGTGCCTACTTAAAATATACATGGCGTCGGCTACTGTTACTGTGCACAAGCTTATGTTTGGCGAGGCATATCTGTTCTATTTACCAAACAAAGGCTGGTACACAAAACGAGCAATCGCTTCAGATTGTTATCGCTCCTGCTTTCACACACAGAAACGGCTATTCGTGCCACCAGCGCCGCCTCTCTAGGATATTTTGGTTGACAGCAGTCGCTTTTGTGCACAGTAGCGGATTTGACTTTAACAAGTGGGCACTGAGGATTTACAAATTGGGCCTTTACGCAAAAGACCTCAAAAGGGTACCTGTTGCATTACGTGGATGTTTTTATAACTGTGCGGACCGCGTAGGCAAGGCCTAAATGCCAGAGTACAGCGGCTGCTGTAAAAAGGTTATGTTAGGGGAAGTTTGTTAACGCGGGCCAATACCCGCAGGCTCAATAAAGACATCTCCTGGCAGTCCATTCCAAGCCTTGGACACCCTGAAAATAAATCTACGGTCATACTGCTCGGTTCTTGATGTATGAAGAACAACCGTCTTAGGATGAGATGCAGCAGTCGCGCGGGTGCATCTGATACGATCAGCGAGCTGCGGAACTATATAGGATAGCTCAGAGGAACAGACTCCGTTTGAATATCGATAGAAAAGTGAGAGGTCACCCACCACACGCCGGTGAAAAAGTGGCTGGAGGTGATGCGTTAAGGCCTCGTCACCAATTAGTCGAATTGCTTTTCTCTGGACGACAGGGAAGTAGTGGCAGCAACTCCCGAGACATGAAAGCAATACTCCGGGCCAGGTCTTATCTGGGCGTTATACAATGTGAGTTGATTAGATGGTGAGAAGTACTTTCTGTCTCTAGATAGATATCCAATCTTTTTACCAGCAGCTGTTGCAATTGACGCAATGTATTCGTACCGGATCAGATTTTCTGTAATGTTGACTACTAAGAGCTTGATGACTGGCTCCTCGGCAGAGAGCCTGACTGTTCATAAGAACCGGGTGCTGGCTTGAGTACTTCTTGTTTGATAGCGTGCAGTACTGGGTCTTGCAATCATTAAATTTTACCATATTCCTGAGCCCCTAGCGGTAATGGTCTCTAGATCCTCTGAAATCGAAGCAGTCGCTAGAAATCTGCTGCCTTTCAGCTCGACCACAGAGATCGGTTTATTACTCATGATACCTGCATGCAACGTACCATCATCCGCAAAACTATGGATTGAGTTTGTAATGCTAGAAAGTAGATCATTGCAGAAACAATGTCGGAGCCAATACCGATCCCTGCGGAACCCCAGCATTGATGTTATGGAAGGAAAAGAAAGAGGCGTCTACCACCACAGAGATTTTCCAAGCTGAGAGAAAGTTTTCAAGCCAACTGCAAAGCTTAGCAGGAAGTCCGTAGGTAGGATGGAAGCCTGTTTATAAGAGCCGCATGCCACAGTTGATCGAATGTTCTATAAATATTGGGAGCAATTACGTGAGCCTCGCCAAACGTGGTGAGTTTGCTCCACACAAGTGTGCAGAGGCGATTGATGCGGGTAATTCGTGGCACCCCTTCAAAGAATTGTAATACGTTTTTATTTGAAAAAGTCACTAAGATCTCCTATAACCATTAAAAATTCTGAGAATATTTATACAAATAATTAAATTCAATTTCAACCATTGAACGTATGTATTGGTCGAACTTTATATATGACTAACTCTAAGGTAAGGGCTATGCTAAACGCTAATAATAATATCTGGACAGCTCGATGATGCGAGTGATGCGACTGTGCTGGTCACATCTTCAACGCTGCCGAACGCGAACCGTGGTCAACGAACTTTAGGACCGTGATTACGTGTCCACTGTCTCCAGTTCCCTGTTTTATATCGGTGGGTGATGCGGTTTCCTAATAAACGCATCTCGTTCGCGGTATAAAATAAAATATCGTTCCGCGTCGCGATGAACGACTCTGAGTGCGACTAGACGAATTGATCTTAATTTTAACATCTAACATCTCAAGTTCACTACTTTTTTAACCTAGATTTAGTTCTTTTCTTAAATTGGTTCGATTATTGTTTTAACCTGTTACATTGTATATTTTATTTTTGTGACTTCAAAATTAAAAACTCATACATAAAAAATATATTTATTGTGTTGGTAAAATGTTGATTGCAGTTGCTTATTACATCCCTTTGTATGGACGCCACGCTACGACGCTGCCTGAATGACGTAAGCCAGGAGATCCCCAGTGTGACTAAACAGCCCACATACTATGATAGACGTCCAGTTAAACTCTTCTATGAGAATTATCACGAGACAATGTCTTTTAGAAAGAATAAAACAATATCAAAACATCCACGTAGATGTACCGAATCTCTCCTTGCGCAGATTTAAGGTCCAGAAAACCACCAATTACAACAGCTTTCTAACTTGAAACTGATGGTTTTAACCCTGTAGTTATAGGCAGAAACTATTGGTCAAGAGCCCCCTGGTTTTGAGGTCCATCGAAATAAACGGTCGACCCCAAACAGAATTCGCACGTCGCGTCACATGGAGTGTGCGCTGAATCATTGTTTAAATGGAACAAGCGCGAATCTCCACGATGCGACTGTGGAGCGGAACGCCAAACTGTCAGGCATATGGTGCAAGAATGTGGCATTAGAGCATATTCAGGTGACAACAAGAACTTTCTCCAAGCCAAGCCATCAGTCGTAGAATAGATTTCCAGGCTCGATATTAACTTTATAGCCTAGTTACTATTTAGATCGCACATTTTTTATTTGTGTTGTTTGTCTGAACTGATTTACTTTTTTTCATGTATACTATAACCATCCGCTAAATAACAGCAAATAATTTAAATTCAAAATATGCTAATTTTTCACATATTTGCAAACCATTATTTTGTTTTTTAAGATGCATCTTGGAGATCAAGCAAAATCGCAATCCTATATTAGTTTTTTTTAAGCTGTGGAATGATCCAGATATTACAATTTCGTGGAATTTTTCGAACTCCAGATTCAAATCTGAAATTACTTTTGATCGATAGCTTATGAGACATGAAATGTGCAAGCCGTTTGGCATGATCTCAAGATTAGATTTTCAAATCCGTCAAAGGGTCAAAATGGATTTATTATTTTGTGAAAATAATTTCTTATCAAATTTTTTTGAGTTATATAACTTGGGTTTGAACATGATTTCCCTAAAAGTCAGTGAAAAAAGCTGATAGGGAAGAGATGTACGTCAGAAAACCGGTTCCGATTTAGGCGGAAACAATTGGCAAAATCAGCATCATTCATCTTACTTGTAATTTTGATTGTGCACTCGTCGTCCTCTCAGACACTTATCGGGTGATTTGAATTTCTTGTTTAACAAGGCATAAAGCAACACGTTCTCTTCAGCATCATCTGATTCTGATTCAGAACTCAAGTATAAGAATACGTATTTCGTCGCATGAAATTTCCTAAGCGTGTTACTTCAAAGCTACGCCTCAATATGCGGATCACCGCGCGGTGCGTGTATCACGCACGTGTCTCTCATGTCATGTCACGTCACGTTACACGCACTATACGTGTCTCAATTTTGCGCCTTGCCTAATTCATGGAACACCAATGATAATCGTTCTCTGGAATTGTAAATTCGTTTTGAAGTAGCATTAGCCTAAATGAAAAAAAAAATAAGGTTGATTGATTGACTCAGTACTTCCCACACATTACGGTGATACCAGTTTATTTTCCCATAGCATGAAGCTACATGAACCAAAACATTGCTCGCGCGACCAAAAAAGTGTGTTATGCAGCTAGGTCTTCCTTTTACAGGCCTATTATGAATACAAAACATTTTTGAATTTCATGACCCCACCCCCCAACTACCCCAATTTCACCCCCACTCAAAAAAGTAGAAAACAATCAGGAATCCCTAAATTGCCTAAAAACGAGGTTTGAGCTGTTTTTATATTTTTTTATTGCTGCGCTACCACTGACACGATTTCTAAAAACCATAAACGTTTTCCATCCTCGCCACGGTAATAATGCAACAGTATTATTCCATTTCATTAAAATCAATCCAATAGCTTCCACATTACTAAATACAGAATGAGCTAAAGTAATATTCGTATGTATACGTAAAAAATTTTAAGTCTCTTGGTTTCTGTAATATAGGCAAGACAATGTTAGGATGGACCTGAAAAAGTGTATTATGCCGCTAGGTTCTTCATTCACAGGTTAATGGACAGTCCATTTTAAATACAACAAATTTTTCAGTTTTACAACCCCCCACCCTCCAAACAGCCCAAATTCACCCCTACCGAACGATACTGCATTATTGTGTAGTTGATTGGGGAGGAAATCAAAAAAGCCATTCAACAGCCTGAATTTGGCAAAGGCAGTTTTAAGAAGTGGATAATTTGTACTTGCACAGATACATATACATTACGTACATGACGGTACATGTTTAATTTTGCAACTACTATTCATATATACAATATTAAAAAAGATTTATGCAAAAAAACATTTGAAAAGTGAGACAAATATTCAATATTCAGTGAAGCTTGTTATATTTCAACTCAACTCTGTTGTTCAAGATGCAGCAGAACATACAAAAGGTATGATTCGTGACAGAAAGAAAGTGGAGACTTGTGTACAACTCTGGTTGAGAAGGGCAAGTGATAAGAAGAACAGTAAAATTAATAAACTAAATGGAATAAATAATTAAACTGCAATGACCTTTTCTTCTAAACCTAACTCCGTTCACAACATTACGATGCCAACTTTGCTCAATCTTACAACCATTTGTTTCCAAATTACACACTAGTCTTTTATATAAAAAAAAATAGAAACTTTTGTCTTTCAAACCTATTGATGTAAACAGTCAGAGCGCATAAAATTTGACTATATGATGTCCAGAATAAAAAATTTGAATTAGACTTTATATCTGCTAAAAATCACCTCTATATTCTAAATTCAATAGTATGCAAAAATACGAAATACTTATTCATATATTCTAATGCTTTTGCAAACAGAAATCATGAATTTGAAACAGGAAAATAAAAAGGCTTGTATCTTATTTTGTATGACTTATTGAGAGCTTAATAATTTTGTGGCGTCAATGTTAAGATGTAGTGAAGATCTTAAATGTACATTCAAGAGATAGCTTGTGGAAGTATTGAAGATGTTTAAATTTCTATAGGTTCTTAGACGTCTAATACACGTGAATGAATATCTCTAAGACATCTTTTAGACGTAACTGGATACTGGATATCTCTAAGACATCTTTTAGACGTAACTGAATGCCTGTAAGCCGTATTACAGATGTTCTGGAAAGCCTAAAAAAGACATACTGAAGATGTCTCAAAGATATCTAAACAAAAATACACACCATGATGTATGATTTCACAGTGCAACGTTACAAATATATTTTGTACCTTCAGGTAAAAAAAATTCTTCGAAAATGCAAAGTGAGATATAATAATGAACCTAACGCAGTAATCTGGGGACTGACGAGGAGCAACCAAGCAAACATGTTTTTGACATCTTTTTGAGTAGTGAACGATGTGAATTTGTTGGATTGGCACAATCTGCAGTGTAAACTATTTAATTCAGGCATAGTTTTTAAATCCAAAAACTGAAAGCTCAATGATTGGCCTCGAGCTGAAAGAAAAAATACGAATTTAATACAAAATTTCATTTTTCATATCATCATTTGTATGAAACTCCTGGCAAATTGCGGTATACATTATAGATCAAGCTCATATTTCCGAATTGTTAGCCTTTCAAAAAACATATACAGAAATACATCCTGAATGATGCATGATCCATGTAAAAAATACAAAAAACTCTATGACGAGTGAGAAATACTTTAGAAGACTGTACAGCTCATTTCCAACAAAAAAATCCATATACAGTAGGGTCCGATTTTCAATTGTTTCAGAGATAAAATGATTTTTAGAGATTTTCAGTAAAATGCAAGCCTCCAAACGAAAACTCTAATAAAACAAAATCTCATTGTCGAATTTTGGAATGTTTAGTATTACCCCTTAGAAAATATGTTTCCATGTCATTATAGACTATAAGGAAGTGATCATGTATCAGACACTTCTCGCGAAGATAGTATCAAAATTAGCATGTGTTGAAAATTGACTTCAAGAAACGTTACAAAAGCATTAAATTATCTCAAAAAAGTACGAAATGATTAACCGTATACTTTACGGTAAAAATATTCCCGTCTTTCTGGTTATCCATTGATAACATAAACTTGCTGTAAATGTGGTAAGCACAGGCAATAAGATTCCATTTAAGCTCTAAAAGCATAATGGGTCTCCGAGACAACAAAGTTTCAACAGAACGTTCGGCAAAATCTTGTCATCGGATTTCTAATTTTTCTTATTGGTACTTGAATAATTAGTCATAAAAAGTGAGCAGTTAATCAAAATTTCGGAATAGGGTCTTAAACTTGTATGATTTTAAAAGAAATATTCAAGTTGTAATTTAAGATGGATTGGTCTTGAAAAGTCTCTAGGTAATCTCTTAAAAGTTGGTAGGTAATCAAGCAGAACATGCAAGCCACATTATAAAGTATCGTGTATGCGTAAATTTTCACTCATGTATAAATGAGAGGTCGCAAATCATCCAGGACAAAGTAGGTTCAAAATTAAGCTTCATATCTTAAGTATGGATCAGTCATGAACGTACGTACGCTAAAGCTGAAACTGTAGGTTTTGTGCTGTAGATTGACAATAATGAACACACGCCTGTGCAAATTAAAATCCAGTGGGTTGTGGCAGCTGCGTCTCTACTTTTAGATAGGGCATCGGTGTCGGTATTCACGAGTGCACGGAAATCATCTACAGATGTAACTTTAGCATAAATACGTTCATGATCGATGTACACTGTGATCACTAGTGTTAATAATTATGTGTACAAATGAAGAATATGAAAGTTGGCAGCAAGATAGTGAGGTGGCTGCTTGAACGAAGAGGCTGATCACAGATGTGAGGATATGGTCGCGATGCCAACATGGCGAAGTAGATTACTGCATCAGTCAGATGATGCTCACTGGCCATGGATGCTTTCAAGCTTATCTTAAGCGCTTCAACCTGGCAGATACAGATCTGTGCTGTTATTGTGGTTCAGTCGACACTGCAGAACACACTTTCTTTCAGTGTGATAGGTGGGAGGAAATTCGAGCACAGGCACAAAGGGACGTAGATAAAACCGTGACTCGAGAAAATGTGGTGGAAATTATGCTAGGTAATGAGGAAAGTTGGAAAGTAATACAAAACATGGTGACCAAAATTGTATCCATGAAAGAATCTGACGAGAGGGCCAGAAAAGTTAACTCTAACTAATGCACGTCCCGAGAAAGAGGTAAGGTAACAGGCTGAAAGGATAGAAGGAAAGTATAGACACATCAAGACATAGAAGTAATGCTCACGCGGTTCCTGTGCCTTGAGAGAACTGGAGGGGGAAGGGTTTTAGTCCGTAGGTACCTCAGTGAATCGGACACCTCTGAGTATTAGATACAGTTATAGCCAGCTCAGAGTGTCTTGAAGATTTCCAACGCCCTCGTTAAAAAAAATGAAGAATATGCGAACATTGTGCTCGTATACGGTTTATGTAATGGAAGCGCGACGGCTGCTTACGCGGAATACAGACGGCGATACCCTAATCGTGGTCATCCCAACGAAAAATTTTCTTCTGAGACTTTTGGCGTCTACGCAAGACAAAAACCTTTCGACGGCGTCCAAGTGATACCGGTAGGCCTCATTTATTTGATCAAGAAGGTGAAGAACAAAATTTTCGAAATTATGAACAAGATCATGCAGCATCCACCCACGCTGATGCAAATCGCCTCAATACGGTGGTTCACTGCGCAAACAACTGGTCTGTAACCGTACCATTACATGCCAGTACACATTTTCAAGGAAGGCGACACTGTCAGAATGGATTTTTGTCGATTTATGCTTCATGTGGACGCTGAAGATGCAACTTTTTCAAGCAGGATTCTTTGGACGGATGAGTCCATACATCTACGGATACAAGATACTTTATAACGTGGCCTGTATGTTATGCTTGCTTGCCTAGCGACTTTTTAAGACTAGTCACATTTTATGACTAATTATGATGTAATAGCACATTATTCAAGTACCCGTAATAAAAATTAAAAATCCGATGACAAATTTTTGCCAAACCGTCTGTTGAAATTTTGTCCTCTCGGAGATCCATTATGCTTTTAGAGCTTAAGTGCAATGTTATTGCCTGTGTTTACCACATTTACAACAAGTTTATGATAACTAGAAAGATGGGCATGTTTTTACCGTAAAGTGCACGGTTCACTATTGGTGAATTTTTAGGATAAATTCATTTTTTGTAACGATTCTTGAAGTCACTTTTTAACACATGCTGATTTTGATACTATCTCTCGAAGTGTTTGATATATGATCGCTTTCTTTCAGTCGATAATGACGTGATAGCATATTTTCTAAGGAGTAGTACCGAAAACTCCAAAACCCGTCAGTAATAGGGTTTTCGGTTGGAAGTCTGCATTTTAATGTAAATCTTTAAAAACCTATGTATCTCTGAAACAGTTGAAAATCGGACCCTAATATGACTTTTTTTGTTGGAAATGAGCATTACAGTCTTCTCCTGTAGTATTTTCTATTCGTCATAGAACACGCTTTAAATTTACGGAATAAGTTATGGAATTTTAAAATGTATTTCCAAAGTACTTACTAATTACCTCTTTTTATTGGAATATAACACATATACATGATTTACAATGAACAAATCCATCCTTATAGTGCGGAAGACTACATTATTTATTGTGTGTAAATAAAAACACATGTGCTATTTTACATTGTAATTTCAGGACTCATAAATTGAATCTGTGATATTACATACTTTAACACGAAGCATCGCCAATTACAATAGTTTTCATGAAATATACCATCTTTCTGTATATTAAAGAACTTTTACAGTTTAAAACTACCTGAAATATAAGGTAATTTCAATAATGATAAGAATGTTTATTTCCTTACAGATACCGTAACACGTACATTTTTTATACGGTATTATTCCACCCATTTTTTATTGTGTGTAGCAGAATTTTTATTTCATCCAATTACCCAACTACCCCGACTGGCTACAGGGCCTTGCTTTCCAGAAACGTTTGTGTGTTGAATTGAAATCAGCTATACGATGGTGAACAGACACTTTTACAGCGTTATATTTTAATGGCCTCTAATGCTGTTCTGTGTTTGGGAGTATTAAGTTTAGCAACATTTATGAATTGTACGCTATACAGGGTGTTCATCTGAAAACTTCCCACTATTGATTCATCGAAAATCACAGATTAAAAGAAAAAACGCCTGGATTATCTAAAGATTTGTTAAGGGAAACAACTTTTCAACCAAAAACCACTTCACTCCCTTGTACCCCCTGCCCGCCAGGGTTATCCCCTTAAAAATTTTGAATCATAAGGGATATCGAATAATATATGAATTGTTTCAGAAGTATGTATAAAATCCTTTGTTATGATTTTTTTAAATCCGTCGATTCGTTGTCGAGAAAATTAGAAAAATCTTTATATATCCTAATTCGTTCAGATATGATATGATAATGTTGCCCGTTATTGCCTAAACAATGGTGGTTTGCCCAAACAAACCCATAGTTTCTAACAAATTCTTCCTCGTTTTCTGGAATACTCTCATCAACATATTTTCTTGGTAACGGGTCAAACGCCTCCAGATACTCATTATATACTGGAGTATGTATTAAATGCTACAAGCTGTCACGACTCGTAGTAATAGTGTCATCTAACTTTTGATTCTCGCATTCGACTACTAAAGATATAGGTTAAGTTCAAATTCCTGACGACAGTTGTTAAAACACGTGGAGTATCATGGCAGCTTTCGATGATGCATCGACAAAGGTCACCCAAACTTTCAGGCTGGTGGGGTAGGCATATGGTGTAAAGACTCTCTTGTAAATGTAGAAAACATTGACCTGGATAGATTTTGTGATGATATGTTTTTTGAAATTTGTGGAATATCTTTTTATAGAAATAATACCAAAACGATAGTTCTCAACTGTTACAGATCACCTACAACAGTTAACTTCCAAATATTCTGTGATAAACTTACTGATGTTTTAGATTTAGTATTTGAACCATGTGTAGATTTGATTTTATGTGGAGATTTTAACGTAGACCCAGTCAGGGATGTAAATAATTATAATATTTTAATGAACATACTTACAACTTTTAATTTAACGCATAATGTGAATGAATGTACTAGGCAAGATCGTATTTTAGACTATGTTTTTACGAATGTAATGTCCACAACTGATGTGATAGATGTACATTTCTCTGATCACAAAGGTCTTTTATCTACCGTAGAGCATAAACTTATATCAAGTACTGGATATGACTTCAGAAGAAACTATAGTAAAACTAATATTCAAAACTTCATTAATGACTTGACCAAAGAAAAATGGGATGAAGTATATACTGCGTCGGACTTGAATGCCTCTTTTAATACATTTTATGATATATTTTACCATTACTTCAGTTTACACTTTCCTCTGAAGAAATTTTATTTACGACAGAATAAAACTTGGGTTAATGATAAAGTTAGGGAGTCTAGCCAAAATTTAAGAGATTTATATCATATATCGAAAAAATTGCCAGAACTGCATCATAATTACCAGCAGCAAAAGCATGAACATTTAATTTTAGTTGAAAATTCTAAGCGAGCGTATTATGAGAAAAAAATAAATGTCTCAGTAAATTCGGCAAAGAGTGCCTGGAACGTCGTGGACACCTTGAGTGGTAAAAATAATAAGAAAAAAGGATACTGTCATAGCATAAAAGATGAACACAGAATTATTAATGATCCTATAGAAATAGCAAATAAATTCAACGAACACTTTGTTTT
This sequence comes from Callosobruchus maculatus, assembly GCA_951848785.1. Classification (NCBI taxonomy): domain Eukaryota; kingdom Metazoa; phylum Arthropoda; class Insecta; order Coleoptera; family Chrysomelidae; genus Callosobruchus; species Callosobruchus maculatus. Next base: position 8,392,367 of record CATOUR010000026.1, on the reverse strand, counting down.
ACAACCAAAACGAATTTTTGAAAATATTGAGACCATAGAATATTACGATAACATTCAAGTAAGTAATAGTACAATTTTCTTAGCACCTTTTGTAAAAGCAGAGTTCCTCCAATTAATTCAAAGAAAGCTAAAACCAAAAGCTTCCAGTGGGTTTGACGACATTCCAAGTTTCCTACTAAAACGATGTATTCATGAGATAGCTGAGCCTTTTGTGTATTTGATTAATAAGTCCTTTACAGAAGGCAATTATCCAGATATTCTGAAACTGAACAAAATTATCCCTCAACACAAAAAAGGAGATGAGAAGCTATTAGACAATCACCGGCCCATAGCATTATCACCAAGTTTATCAAAAATATTTGAGTATTGCTTTCTTGATCGTTTTATGAGGTTTCTTGATGCATAACATATTTTAACTGACAACCAGTTTGGCTTTAGAACTAAACACAATACAAGTGATGCTATATATGCCTTTGTGGAGAAGATGATAAATCACATTGAATCTGGTGAATGTCCAGTCGGAGTCTTTTGTGACTTGAGTAAAGCCTTTGACTGTGTGGTTCATGATATTCTTCTTACAAAGGTGCAAAGATATGGCATACGTGGCAAGGCATGTGATTGGCTCACTAATTACTTAACCAACAGAAAACAATTTGTTGTAATAAAGCGAAATGGAAATGAATCTTTGGTAAAGTCAGAAACTTTGAATATTGATGTGGGAGTTCCTCAAGGCTCCATATTAGTACCCATATTATTTCTTTTATATATTAATGATATCAGTCAGGGACTTGATTGTGATTTATTTCTTTTCGCAGACGATGCAACAGCCACAACGTCTGGTAAAGACAACATAGCTACTGAAACACTTATGCAAAATAATCTAGACAAACTGCACAACTGGTTTAATAGAAATTTACTGCTGCTCAATGCTGCAAAAACTAGCTATGTTGTCTTTCACAACTATAATAATCAGAACTGCAATATTACACTTTCCTTGCATGGAGATCCTCTAAACACATCTAATTACGTCAAATTTCTTGGGATATCAGTCGACGAAAATTTCAACTGGAAGGCACATTGTGAGGACATTTGTACGAAACTCAGCTCTCTATGTTATTTGCTGCGAAATCTCAGAACAATAGTATCACTAGATCTACTCCTAACTGTTTATCATGCCCACATATCCTCGAGGTTAAGGTATGGTATATGTGCTTTAGTGATGTTATGGTCACGCCATATTTTAGTAAGCTTTGTCATGGCCAACCGTGCCTGTTGAATGCGCCGTCGAATCTCATTCTCACAGCTACCTGAATTGTCGATCAAAGAACCGAGGTACACAAAACTTTGAACTACCTCACAACGGCCTATTGACTTTATTTCTCGATGATTGCCATGCTCTCTATCTACGATCATAACCTTGGTCTTGTTGTAGTTAATACCAAGATCATATGCTGCACTGTGTTGTTCTAAAACGATCAATAGAGCTACTAGTCCTTCCTGAGAAGCAGCAATAAGGGTTGTATCGTCAGCAAATCTTAAATTAGATATTTTGCTTCCGCCAATAGTTATACCGCCATTCCAGTTGTCCAATACCTGTCTCATCACAAATTCAGGGTAAATGTTAAATAACATCGGGAATAATACGCATCCCTGACGAATTCCTTTTTTGGTTGCTGTTTGACCAGACAGGTTACCATCAGTTCTTACACGAGCTGAGCTAGACTCATAGAGTTGCTGTATGAAAAATACCCAAGTAGCAATTTAACGTTGTGACGACGTGTTTGAAAAAGTTGCGCGACTACACACAAGTTGTGTGGCCGACTCCAACCCAACGTTGTAGCAACCCTATTTTGCACCAAATTGGTCAATCATTTTTGGGTTGCCATGACGTTTAACTTTTAACTGGAGGCTGAAGTTTGTCGTTTCCTAAACGTTGCCGATTTTACTTTCAAACGCCTACACACCTGCGCCCTCTAGTGTGGAGATAACAGTTGCAATATTGTTAAAAAAGTAGTAAATCTTTTGACCAAATAATACTGCTGGACAGAATGGGTACTTAGACAAAACTTTCTAACAACTGTGACTACCATCTTGATTACGAAATATGTTGTTCCATTGGTCAGGCTATATCTTTTAAATAAAGTTGCTATCAAATTAACGATTAGGTACACTTAATTCAACAACGCGTCCCAGTTTACTGTCAAATATAGTATTACTTCATGCTAAAAAACTCGCGCGCTTTCAATCCGTTGCGGATTTTTCAGAATCCAAAAATAAATCGTTTTTAAAAAATTAATTTAAATAAAAAATATCTAACCTTTACATTGACTAAAAATCAAAATAAACGGAATATGTATGAATAGTTTGCAAAAGCTAACATAAGACTTTATAATCATCAGTATAATGTTCGTTTATATGTTCTTTTTCACAATGGCCGACCATGTTTGGAAGGAGAATTGCATTCAAACATGGCGTAAAAAGGTAATCGGCATAAACCCACATAAATCCGACTTTGAACTTCAAGCAACCAAAAATCAACTATCTTTCAACGATGGTCCCCTAGACAACCAGATGTATACCCAAAACTCAACTGGAGTTGTTCGTCCGACCAAAGTTCGACTAAAAACTGACTATGTTAATTAACGAACGCACCTCCTTTTCCAAACGCACCCTCTGTCCTGTCACAGCTGTCAATTCAAGTCAATTGTCATATGTTAACTTTGACTTTTGACATTTGAAATGTGTTGCGTTCTCATTTGCAGAACATACTCATTCTTATTTTATTTTTTTTGGATTTTGCTTTCTGAGATTCTGAGCTGAGACAGTACAGTATGTCTGACTATTTTAAAGTTATCTATATTAAAAGCACCCAAGAGGTAGAGCCAGTACCTCACCGTTGGGAGGAAAATGGAACGGTATACTGGCCACCTACAAAGGGGCAAGTCCGCCAACAGCAATCGAACGCCAGCAGTATACCGGATAAAAAAACGTGGCAAAAATATGATTGCTCAGTAAAAGCTAGCAATATAGTTTTATACATGCACGCTTCTGCCCAGGCAGATCAAATATGTGCACTTGAGGACAGTGAGTGTTCTGACTATAGCTCTGCCTCTGATAATGAAAAAGGAAAGAATACGTTGTCAAAAGTTTTATCTACTCCCTCAAGAAGGATAAGTGTTCTGAAAAAGAATTCAGCTGAATTGGCCCCTTATGATTTTTTTCATAAAACAGTAGAGCAGCCGAAACGAACTCAATGTGTGGATGAAACATTAACCTCCACCAGCGAAGCTGATGAAAATACACTAATCATTGACACAGATATAGTGCTTGAAAAGATAGCAATACTACAATCTACAGTAGATGAAATTTCCAAAGATTTGCTTGAATGTGAGTATATAAATAAATTATGACTCCATTACTATTTATGAGTTAAATTTTCGCAATCTGTCATAACTTCATATAGGCATTGAATACTATGTATTATATTTGTTTGTAGGTAAAGAAAAAATCTTGGAAAAAGTTATGGAAAGGTATGCCGATATTTCTGTGCGTCTGGACAATCTAGAAACTCTATTGAAGAAAACTGAGTCATCATTGTCATTCGCTGAAGATGATATAAAAATATTTCCAATCAATATGATACCCGCCCTAGAAAAATTAAATAAAGATCTGGAGGACAAGTCATATAAAAAAAAAGTTTTCACACATCTGTCTAGGTGTCTTGGACATGCACTACCATATAAATCAGCTTGCTATAAGTTGGCAGACATAATGTTTACAAAACAGCTACTCACTAAATATTCTTGGACTGGTATGAGTAGAAGTCTTGAAAAAAAGGCCTTTAACAGGTTAACTGGGATATTAGAGGTATTTTATAATGTAGTGTACAGGTGTGACAATTCCTTTACATACCTTGGAAGGGATAGCTTCTTTCGAGATTGTGTACTTAAACACAGTAACACTCGCCTAAAATCGAACAAAGTAAAAGCTGTGACCAAAACCTGTGCAATAAATGACAGTGAAGAAACTCCTTCTAATACGACAGAAAAAACAACAGAGCCAGAACATAATGAGGAAACAGATGATGATGATCCAGAGCTATATGAAGATTACTATGTGGGGGACAATGGGATGGTTTTTAATGACGATAATCGGGGTTGATATAGAGAAAAAATGTTTTGTTTGACATATTTGATCTGAATTGTCATGAGATTTTTTTAATAAAAAAATACCAACAAGTCTTTTTATTCATAAATATATTTGCGTTCCTTAGATGTAAAATAAGTATGTGTACAATTTTTCCAAACAATTTCAGAGATTAGGTCACATTCGATCATTTTTTAGCTTAATATAACTTCACTTACTTGTCAAGGCTTACTAACTCATTTCATAAATTAAATTTGTTTAAGTACATTAACTTAATAATTGAGTATGTTGTGAAACATGCAAGACAGTATTTTAAATGGCTCTCAAACATTACAGTGATGGTTTCTTTAGAACTCGCTTCTCTGTTCAGTTATTAAATATGTCAAAAGTATGAACAAGTGGTATAAAAACTATTTGATCTTGATGATGGATGCTAACCAATTTGCACTTTATTTCCTGTTCTTTAATACTGATGCATCCACTATAAAGTTCCTTACAAACATATATATCTATATTAGATGAGGGAAAAGGGTAATTAAAGAAATCATGTAATTTTTTTAGTTTGGACCCATAAAATATTAGTTCATTGTTGATTTTCGAGATACAATGTATTTTAAGTATTTCATTGTTTTTAGTTAGCAACCATCGATCCTTCAAATTTGCTGCAACACATAAACCATTTTTCAGTAATACCTTTTTATATGCTGAATTGAAATCTGCTGGTTTTTCGTGCTGATCTAAAATCTCATTTTTTAAACAAAATTGTTCATTTGAATACCGATTTAAAATATTATTTTTTGATTCTAATTCTCGTTTAGCTATTTGTGCTAAAGGTCTATATCCACTTTTTATGCACTTTTTTATCATGCCCAGTTTATTTTCAAATGGGTAGGAACTGAGATTTTCTAGTGGTCCAAAACGTCTGACATCTTCTACTACATGGCAAAGATTATGAATATTACTGCTTATTGCATGTATACCATAAATATTGATGAAACCTTCAATATAGTCTTTAAACATTTTTTCAGCTAAGTCAAGTCTGGTAGAAAAATATGAACAAGAGCATAGGAAAACAGCACAAAAAAGTAACAGGAAATGACTGTAAAGCTCACTGGGAAGATTCTCTTTTAGAATGACTGGTCCTAGGTAGTACAAAAAGGTTCTGTACTCTGCACCTTTCCAAAAAGCAAGACAATTCAGACTTCTTACTGATCGATGAATTTCGCTAGGAATTCTTTCATTTGACCTTTCCAGCCATGAAGACATAACATCAATTTGGTGGTTGAAAAATTTAACTTTAAGGTCTTTACAGCCATGTATCCAATAATTAAGGCATCTTTTCATCACTCCCAAATGTAGCAGGTGTAAGGGATCTGCTATTATAATGTCCTGAACCATATCTATGGGTAGATGTTCCAAGGGCGAAATAATGAAGTCTTCATCTTGATTTTTCTGGTGATGATTGGCATCAATTTTTGCTCGAAATTCTTCGTCTGATCTCAGGGGGTAGTCTAGTTGAGGAAAGCTCATCCTTTTTTGCTGGGTATAATACTCTCCTACTACAGTACATCTCAAGCAACTATGATAACCATTAAAAGACACCACGCCTAAAAAACAATATATGTACATCTCTATATAATTTCTAAAAATGTCAGGTAAATTAGCATGCTATTTAAGTGATACTCACACTTAATAAAGCTACGGGCTGGAGTGTCACAGATAAAGTTAACAATTTTTATTGAATAACTGACATTGTTTATGTGAAGCCCAATTTCCAAGAGCTTCTGAAGTTCAGCAACAAACTTTTGTAAATAGTCTTTCACAGATGGAGGCTTACTGTCCCCAGAGAATATTGCCACTATTTGTGGAGCAAACTGTTCAACGTTTATCACATTGACTAATACTGGCCAAAACTGACTTTTGGAACTATTTGCAATGGGCAATCCGTCTATATTGAAGCTTAAATCAAGAGTATTCAACCCTTTTTTGTCAATATAATGCTCAATACCAGATAAACAGTTTTCCAATCCATGGTACCAAAAGTAGCCATTGCCCATTTTTTCTATTTCTACTGTCCTAGGAGTACCAATTAATGTTCTGCTATCTTTGGGTAATCCTGACACCCCAGATGATATCAAATTTTTTAACAATGCATTAACAGCAACATGAGATATCTTATATTCTATTGCCCATTTAGGTAAAAATTTTAATATTTTAGAATATAATGTATCTTCTGGAAGTTGCCTTAATTCATCAGTTTCACTGATCTCTTCCACTTCCGTAATATCTACTTTCTCCAGATTGACCCCTCTTTCATTATTGGAGTCCTCTTCTTTAGGTTCTTCCCCAGAATGTGAGGTCGAACTTGATGGTTGGTTGAAGGTATTTGAAATAATGTTTCGAGAGTCGTCCATACAAGCTTGCGCTTGTATTTGTTCACGACACAATCGTTTCTTATGCCTGTAATAGGAGGCAGTATATTTGAAGGCTCGCTTCATTTCTAATCTCTATACGTATGCCCTTGTTGTGATAAATAATGTTAAAATAGGTTAGTTGCAAAAAAGACTACGCGACAACGTTTTTAGTTCAACTGAAAAATTACCATGGCTCAGTTATATCGTATAACGTAGGCTCTACGTCGGCAAAACGTTTCATATAACTACAGTTGCCACTAAAACGTTGTTAAAACCTTATTGCAATTACCAAATTATTAACTACGTTTAGTTAGTTGGGTAAACGTCGTAACAACTCGTGGTATAACTAAAGTTACGCTTAACGTTGATACGATGTTGTCCGGTGGTCTAGAGTGTGACGTTTCATAAATAACCAATTTCTACACTAACTTTAACGTTAATTTTGGTGTATCATGTGGTTGTGGTCGCTAAAATGCTACTTGGGTACTATGTGGTAAGGGACTTCCATGAAGATAAGGATTTCCCACAGCTTAGGCCACTTTACGTTATCAAACGCCTTAGAATAGTCCACAAAGCAGATAAAAACGGAAAATAATGCTCTCTGGCTTTTCTCGTAGAGTTGCTGTATGAGAAATACTATGTGGTAAGGGACTCCCATGAAGATAAGGATTTCCCACAGCTTAGGCCACTTTACGTTATCAAACGCCTTAGAATAGTCCACAAAGCAGATAAAAACGGAAAATAATGCTCTCTGGCTTTTCCAATAATCTGTCTTAAGTTTAAGATCTGTTCACGCGTACCGCGTCCTTTTACGAAACCTGCCTGCGCCTGAGAACTTTGCCAGCCAATAAAACCCTCCAAACGAGACTGAAAAATATATAGTAGATCCTTGCTTGCATGAGAGATTAACGAAAGTAGGCGATAATTGTCTGGATTTGTTGGAGATCCTTTTTTATGAAGTGGAACAAAAATGGATGTGTACCATTCATCTGGCCAAACACCGGAGGACCAAATATTATATAAAAGGGAGATGCCGTCTTCACCCAAGCATTTTAATGTTTCGGCAGAAATACAGGGTATGCCCTTCTCCAAAATCGTGATGTTTTTCATTGCTCCAATACCTACAATTATGCTTATTAATAAATCCAGATAGATAAAATAAACATTCACCAGTGAAGCAGATGATATTCTTTACATGAGTGGTATTATCTATCATATATCTGTAGCCGTTAGTGCACAAAAATCAACCCTCCGATCGAAATCATCTTCGATTAGCTCTTGTACTATTTTCATTTTAATGGATGACATTTATGGAGTTTAGTAACAGTGTGTAGAGACCCTAACGGAAATATCAGTCGTATCCACAATTTTGCGTAGTGAAGTATTAGGATTTATGCCAAAATGACCCAAAACTTAACCTGGAGCGGCTTCATCCAGAACTTCCCGTTTTTCATTTGCAATTGATACAGGTCCATTTTGTGTAACAAGGTCCAAAACATACCTATGCGAAATACGAGGATGGCTCTACATCTCCGTCAATCCACCAGTTCACACTGTTTCACGCTTACTAGCGATCATCAGTGCGCCATAGGTCGACTGACGGAGATAGAGAGCATCAGAATTTTCATGTCTATCAGACATGTAAAGCATGTGAGAGTAGGCGGAAGAAAAGATCTGCCTGTGAGCCATCTGGTACCCGGAGGTAACGGCAAACCAAAGGAAGTCACTGCTAAAAAGCATCAAACTTCTTGGCGGAACGCAAAGGTGCATTCGCTTCACCTAACCAGATAAGCGCGCTTCTATGCCAACTGCATATTGATGGAGTCGATATACGAGGATTGCTTTATTTCTCCGTCAATCCGCCAGAACAGCTGTTTCACGCTAATTAGCGATCATCAGTGCGCCATAGGTCGACTGACGCAGTTAGAGAGCATCAGAATTTTCATGTCTGTCTGATGTATTATGCAGTTGGCATAGAAGTGCTCTTATCTGGTTAGGTGAAACGAATACACCTTTGCGTTCCGCCAAGAAGTTTGCTGCTTTTTAGCAGTGACTTCCTTTGATTTGCCTTTACCTCCAGGTACCAGATGGCGCACAAGCAGATCTTTTCTTTCGCCTACTCTCATACCTAGGCAAAGTTATCTTCCCCGCACGTCTGGCATAAACGTAACTGCAGTTTTCCGAGCATATTGATTTTAGCACCATAAATTAAAATCATTTGCACTGTTTTTGCAATCCTCCGTCAGGAATTTGAACATCGACTACGTATATCATTGTTTGGTCAATAACTAGCATCATTTTTCTAATTTCATCGAAGACAAATCGACTGATTAGAAAAAATCAAATATCATAATAAAGGGCCTTGACATACTTTTGGAACAAGCTAGTACTTGATATCCTTTTCAATTAAAATTTTTATAGGGATGACCCTGGGGGCAGGGGGTACAAGAAGGGAAGTAGTTTTTGGTGAAAATGTTGTCCCCGTCGACAAATCTTTTGACGTGTCTCTGCGTTTCTCTTTTAAACAGCGGCTCTCGATAAGTCCGTGTTCGGAAGTTTTCAAAAGAAAACCCTGTATAATCTAGAACGGGGCATTAGTTTTACTTTCAACTTTAGTAACTACTATTGACACAATTTGTTTGTGGTTGTATTTCAGAAGCGGCTGCAGAGATAGCAGGTGCTCCAGACGTTCATGTCAGAGCCGGGAGTCCCCTGCGATTGGCCTGTGCGGTACGACGAGCCACGGAACCACCGGCGTACGTCTTTTGGTATCATGGTAGGCGAATGATCAACCATGAACCCGGTGTCACCGTCACTGGACCGCAGCCTGCAGGTGCCGTTGGTAAGTACCACCACGGAGCTTTGAATGGAGCTGCCCTGTTGAAAAATAAATGCTTCATTGTTATTAAACAAAAAAGTTGCAACACGGGCTGCTATTGTGTTACACAGTGTCTGCTATTTGCTACTCACACCGCACTGTGAGGTGACTAATGTCTGAGTCTGCGAAACGTACATCCTAAGTAGACGTAGGGGATTTAGTGCAGTGCAAAGAGCAGCATATACAGGGTGTCCCAAAACTCAACGTCAAGCCGCAACGGGATGTCAGGATTGATTGTAACCGTCATGAGAAGAATAAAAAAAATCTACCTCATGCAGTTTAAAAATTATGGGCACTTAAGAAAAGCCTAGAAATTTGGTCAAATTATAACATTTTTTTGGTTATTGTGGTTAATTTTTATTATTTTTGTTCATTTAAACTTTGGAACCATACCCTAAATAACATTTCTAGAAGCATAGTCAAACATAATTTGCCACAAGTTTTCTAGAATGAAGACTATTTGTTAAACTATAAATTTAGAATTTTCAAAGTTTGGCGACTTTGAGAGACCTTCCTTTAAAAAAAATGTACTAAAGTGCCTTGGCAAGTTCCACCAGAAGTTCACGCATTTTATCGGGATTGTGAAATGGTACAATACCTGCTAGTTTCGTACAAAAAAAAACGATTAAAAAAATAAAAACCTCAAGTAACCCGATTTTTGCTAGCCCATTTTGCTCAGCTCAAATGATTTCTATTCGCACAAGCCTTGGTAGGTTCTTAATTTTGCCGCAAAATGATAAGAGAGATGGATAGAGGACATGTTTGCCATTAGAGAGCGAGACAGATAGTGACGCCACTTTTACCAAGGTTAACAAAAGTAAGTAGATCAATAAAATAATGGAAAATCTTGACCTAGTTTAGTTTAGGTTTATTGGAATGAGATAGAGAGATAATATTTTTTATTACAATAAATGTTCAAATTGTTTACCAGGACGTACCACTAACAGATCGTCACCACAATCATGTGATACCAAAAAGATGTCTGCCCAGCGCATTACGCAGTGCAAGTTAGAGATGTCCTTGACGAGAAATATCCGGGAGGTAGATTGGACATTCAGGCACTATCTCGTGGCCAGCCCGTTCCCCAGATTTAAATCCCCTGGAATTTTTTATTGGGGTGTTCTCAAAGAAAAAGTTTATTCAAAGCCCATTGAGAGCATATCCGAGCTGCGTGAACGAATTTCTCAAGCTGCTGAGGAAATCATCTCTCGAGGATATGCCCGGCTAATAAGTAGACCTTTTTTTAATAAGATGTAGGGCGTGTATTGAGACTGATGGTAAACAATTTGAACATTTATTGTAATAAAAAATGTTATTTCCCTACCTGACTTTTATTAAATAAACCTAAACTAAACTAGGAAATCTCTTACTTGCACTGCGTAATGCGCTGGGCAGCCATCTTGTTGATACCACAGTATAGTAAACAACCAGCAGAATATCTCTGAGGATTTCCTATATAAAAATGGTTCCCATAAAATTTGACCTTGGGATGATTTTACGGATGTGAAGTTTGGGTAGAGATGCGAAAATGAATATATCGATACCGGTACTAACTCGATATTTTTTAGCCAAATAGGCGCGTTTGGTTCGTACAGAGCATTTTGTGCAACTGATTATATCCCTCGATAATTATATAATTATTTTCGATACCGATACAAAAGTATCGATACCAGCTTGGAATGCCTCAAAAAGTATCGATGACAAAAGTACTCGATATTGGTGCAGAAGTATCCAAGTATCGCTAGCATCCCTACAAAAAATCATCCAAAATGGGGGATGCGCGTGTAATTACCGCCAACCTGAGTTATTGTGCTGGTAATTTACTATGCTGTGGTTGATACCACATGTGGCGACGATCTGTTAATGGTACGTCCTCTTAACAAAGTTGGTAAATTATCTCGTAAATAATGTAGGTAATTCGTGCCATTCAAGTTCTGAGGTAGCTCAAATGGCCCAACAGTTTTGCCGTTTAAAATTCCGGTCCACAGGTTTCCTTTAAGGCGATACTGGGATCCGTTTTCTCGCATTAAAATGTGCCCGGCTAATAAGTAGATCTTTTTTAAGATGTAAGGCTTGTATTGAGGCTGATGGTAAACAATTTGAACATTCATTGTGATAAAAAATGTTATTTCTCTATCTGACTTTTATTCCAATAAACCTAAACTAAACTATGTCAAGATTTTCCATTATTTTATTAATTTTACTTACTTTTGTTGACTTTGGTAAAAGTGGCCTCACTGTCTGTCTCGCTCACTTAAGGCAAACATATTCACTATCCATCTCTCTCATCATTTTACCGTAAAATTAAAAACCTACCAAAAGCTTGTGCGAATAAAGAACATTAGACCTGGGTGAAATGGGTTTGCAAAAATCGGGTTACTTGAGGTTTTTATTTTTTTACTGTTTTTTTTTTCTGTACGAAACTAACAAGTATTGTACCATTTTACAATCCCGATTAAATGCGCGAACTTTCGATGGAACTTGCTAAGGTACATTTTTTTAAAGGAGGGTCTCTCAAAGTCGACAAACTTTGAAAATTTTAGATTTATAGTTTAACAAATAGTCTTCATTCTAGAAAACTTGGGGCAATTGTGTCTGACTGTACTTCTAGAAATGTTATTTAGGGTTACAGTTCCAAAGTTCAAATGAATAGAAATAATAAAATTCAACCACAATAACCGAAAAATTTTTATAATTTGACCAAATTTCTAGGTTTTTCTTAAATGGCCATAATTTTCAAACGGCATAGGATAGATTTTTTCTGATTTTTCTCATGATCGTTACAATCAATCCTGTCACCCCGTTGTGGCTTGACGTTGAGTTTTGGGACACCCTGTATTATTCCTGATGCCACCTAGAGATCTAATTACGATTACCAGCATACTAAAAGTGCAGTCTGGCTAGAGCCTGCGAATTTGTCCCCGAAAAGCATCGCTTTTCCTCCTTAGAGACGATGTTCGTCCAAATAGGTTCCGAAAACTTGTTTGCCTATACAAGCTAAGGCGTGAGAAATGAGTTGTTGCAGTAAATCCGGCATCCCTCATACTCCACGGCGGACTCTATGCCCTCGGGAGCGGTTGTAGCACCGGTGTCTCATCTGTTGAGGAGGTGTATGTCGGGCTTGTTTGCGTATGGAAGCTCCAGCGTGGGAAATGAGTTGTTCCAATAAAAACGGCCTCTTTTGTTCTCCACAGTGGAGTTTATCTTCTCTGAAGCGTACGTAGCACTAACGTCTCATCTATACCGTATAAGTGCCTTAAATAGTTAGTAGAATACTTGTAGTGTCGCGTTGGGCTAGTGAACGAAAGCTTCTGGAATTTTATCAAAATCTGTCCTATGCTTTTATTTTAAGGTTGGATACTATCCCCCTGTATATTGGTGCCTTTTTTCTCCCGATAAAACAATTCCAACAAACTAAGCACACTTGGGGTCTAAAGTGATTAATTCAAGAGCTACAGGTACTTAAAGGACTGTACCACTACCATTATGAAACCTGTAGCTCTTGAATAGAACATCGGATTATTCTAAATACATTTTTTGGAAAATCGTATATTTTGACCTATTCATGATGGAAAATTTCAATTTTTTGTTAATAACTATCTATTAGAAGTAAACATGTAGCCCTTAAAATACGAATAGAATGGTATTTTCTTGACTGTGGGTATATTAAAAACCAATTTATGAATTAGTAAGTCGGTTGGACTTATACAGGGTGTCCCACGACAATTAAGACAAGCAATATATCGGTACAGGATTATAATTTTGGGGGCTTAAGTTAGAGCAAATATAGTATCTTTTCTTATTACTGTGTCAACCAATGAGGTATTTGTTTTTGACCATGTGACGTCCGATTCAAAATTTTTAATGGGACACCCTGTATATTTGTTACTTTTTGTGTTCCTCTCGATAAGACTATTTCAACAAACTGGACACTTGGGGTCTAAAGTGATTAGTTCAAGAGCTACAGGTACTTAAAGGACTGTACCACTACCATTATGAAACATTACCAAAGTAATTTAACTGTAGGGGTACATGTTATAATCAATGGTAGTGATACAATCGGCAACATGGCTTGTGTGAGAGCTGTCTATGTGTGTTTTGCTAAGGCGTTAAAAGTAAAATTCCAAATTAGGTGCCGGAGACTCTACCCACTACAGTGCAGACATTTTAAATGAAGTTTGATTCACAAGATTCGGCTGTATGGATTGGTACTAAAACCTGCAATTACCTACGCATGCGCGGCCTGGTGTTGTGTTGCGAGAAAACACTTTCGAGATCTGAAGGTATTGAAAAGCAGAACCTTACCTCCAGACACGGACGCCCCATAGAGACCAGCCAAGTTCACAAGCATACAATACCGTGGTTCACACCCTGAACAAAAAATGCATCACGATTCTGATAGTCATAATTAAATGATTTCACTAAAACGAAATCAAAAATCACCTTAGATCCTGACATTCTTCTTCCAGCCTTTCTTTGACGTTGTCCCAGTTCCTAGTTTCCCAGGTTTGACATGCATATGAACTGGTACTATCACCCAAAAGCTAAGGTCCCAGAGACCACTCTGACGATCTACAATGACTTGACTTGGTTAAGATTTACAAAGTCATGCATTTTTAACTAAACGTATGCTTGAATTATAGTACTGAATAAATATCATTTTAGGTGCAGGTGTAACTGCGGGTGTAGCTCCAAACGATAGAAGTGGAACCGTAGCAGCAGCAACCAGCGTACTACTGCTAAAGGAAGCTGATTCTCAACACAGCGGCAACTACACGTGCTATCCGTCAAATGCTACACCGGCACATGTCAACGTACATGTGCTGAATGCCACTGAAGGTGAGTGCTTTATAGAATGTCAAGTTCTTTGCAGATGTCATTTAAAGTATGAGGGTCACGGATAAAAATGGCATAGAATATTATACCACCAACTACGAACCACCATGTGTAGCTCCAATCACCTCTCCTTTGCAGAGGTGATGATCCGCGTGCCTTTCGAAAGATTCAAAATATTAATTCGAAATATACAAAACCGCCATTTCCAGAAGAGCGGCACCTTTTCACATCCACTTTACTTTTTCCAGCACACTGATGACAAGAAATAATAATACCAATAGGTGTAATTTATTAACATGTTATCTATCAGTATACAACTCGCAAGCGAAATCCAAACACAGAAAAAAACAGGAATGCGTTTCATGAAATGCGACTGGACTAAAAACAATAATAAATGAACCCATTTGACATAATTAGCTTATAAAAAATATAACAGGTCAATAATGGTGGCGTTCTGTTAATTGAGCGCTCTTGCAGAGCGCTTTGCATAGAGCACTCTGTTAGAGCGGAATGCTGAACAGTCCACGTCTAGAGTATCACACTCCACGTATTACATGCATATATTGAGATGAAATACATTCATACCGGTGAAGAGTTGGAAATGAATTAAGAAATAATACCTATCGTGGAAGAGCTTGCGCAACCACTCCATGAAGCCCTCAAAAACAGGATTGAGGTGACCACAAACGCAAATTATTTTGAAAGTGTGACACCACCTCGTTATACCGATTTCTTTGCAATCTATGTTTCGGACGTTATATTACAAAGTAAAGGTAGATTTCCATTTTTCGGTAAAGTCGGTGACACTTTCTGCCAATGACAGGTCAGAAAGCAGATGGGTTTAGGTTATGGTTCTCCATTGAATTGTCACTACCCAAATCGAGCGTAAAATAATTCTGCTACATAAAATGGCGTCCTCCCAATAAGCGCGAAATGAGTAGCGGAACGTCTAGTGACTATGCTACCTAAGCGCTCCTCTAGTCTGCGCGGCATGCTCGTAACTTGGTTGTTAATAAAAACTTAGAGGTACAGCCTCCAAGCTACCCTCACAGTATGTTCCAGTCCAAATAGAAGAATAGAAATAGAAATGACTGTAGCCCGAATTTGACACAAACTGTCACAAATTTCAGACCAGAAAAGGTTATTCTTTTAGATAGTCATCACAGCATTCATGCTTCTTTAGTGCTAACTGTAGTGAATTTCATTATTAGGTAGTTTTCGTTGTTTTTAATTAATCTTACCGCTTCAGTTAACAAATACGTTGTCAGAACCGTTATTTGACAGATAAATAAATAGTTTTCGGAGCAAGATACCACTGTAAGATGCCCCCTAACCTTATTTTGAGCTACAACTTTGACACCATAACGTCAAGATAGCAGATGAGTATTGTAAAGGTTGTTGTTTGAAAGAAAATCATAATTCAATAGTGTTCGCTGTAGTTTGCCCTAAAATAATGAACGAGTTGATTTTATTCTTATATCTATTAATAAAGTTTGGTTGTCTTCCTCGTTAAAACGAACTCTGACTCTTTTTATTATTTGTAACACACTTTTTGAGCTTGACGAATTTGGAAGCATTTTTGTAAAGCGACGCATAATAGTGTTGCAGATCTACTCAAAAGTCCAAACCAGTGTCACTGTCAAAACCAAAACAGGTTATGATCTAATTTTTATCCGGGCTGCGCATGCGTGTCGCTTCGTTAATCGCTTTGGCTATCGTCCATACAATACCGGCATTTAACGGTTACGATATAAGTAAAACGAAATGCAAATGACAAAGTTGTCAAATAGCGTTGAACGTAACATCACTTTGTAAGTAACAAAAACTGCCTATTATCCAGGTTGAACTGAACCAGCGATTGTACAACCGATGTCAACTTTAAGCCTAAGCTTAGCTAAGCCAATATTTTATTCTGTAATCTTTGGCTAAGCTTTAACTTTAATAAAGCTTGTGTTAAACCAGCATTTATACACTCGGTCCATGAGTTTACTAATAATATGAAAAACATATTGGTCTTTTTAAATTGTTGGGAACTATTGGGTCGAAACATGAACTTAGTGCAAATATCATCATAAAACGTATACATCTAACTCGTTAGAGCCGTATAGAGCTTTATGACGTTATGGTTTATAATATAAAGCATTTTAAAATTTCGCCTCTTGGCTAAAACCTCCGATGAAATATGTATCCAAAGTAAGTGAGTCAGAATACTAAATCAAATCAAAATAATAAAAACATCATAGCTACTATGAAAATATTTGCAAATTAATCATACGTGCATATATTACTTATAAATTAATCATGCATTCACAACAAATACTTAATATATATTCGATACTGAAATGAAACAAATATATTTCGTTTATAAATATTTGTATCCACAGTAATTAAATTTTATTTGAAAATAAAGTGTGGTATTTTTCGTCCCAAATAGATACCAACTTTAAACATTGTGTCTCAAAGTAATAAATAAAGCAAATAGTAAGAAACGGGTATCTGATTTAACAATATACAGGGTCAGTCGCGAGGAACGCACCAAACTGTAGGTGTGTATAATATACAAATAATAAAAAAATCATATGTTCGATTCTCGATTGTTTTAAAGTTATAACATAGTAGCAAATAAGCAAATTTCACACATCAACATTTTCTTAATGATAGCGTTCTTTTAATAAATGTTCAAAAATATCGCCACCAACCCCAAGGTATTTTCTGCTTCGTCTACGAAAAGCGCTTGTTGCTCCCGTAATTGATTCATTTCTTTCTTCCTTAATATGGGCTGCAGTATTTTTATTTAATCGAACTAGAGCGGTGATTCCCAAAGTGGTCTATATCGACCCCCAGGGGTGTATGACTATCTGCAAGGGGTCTACATCAGCGAAAAAAAAATTGGAAGTCCATGAAATGAAAATGGGGGTTCACGATAGTGGATCTCAACATACACTGATAATACCTATTTACTAACATTATAGGTACTTACTATCTTATAATATAAAGACATATACTCGTACAGGGTGAGTTTTTATTACCGGCTCGAACGATAACACCACTGCTGTAGAAGATAGCGAAAAAAGTTGTATATAAAAGTTGTAGCCACGGATATGCTCCTTGCTCAGAAAATATTTAGATTGATACAGGGTGATCCATAACTACGTGGTGATGCAAATATGCATTTTTTTAAATAAGACACCCTATATATTAGTCGTTATTCAGATTCTACTAATGATGATTGTTCTTCCAATATAGGATATTGTTACATTATACAGGGTATTTCAAAAGTTATGACCATTTTTATACCCAAATCGTTGTCAAATGAACGTACCGTATATCAAAAATTGATGAATCAAGAATCATTTTTTTAACAGGAGTGGATGAAAAATATCCTCTAGTTTTAGAGTCCGCTATAAAAAAAGCCTGCGACGCACATTCGTATACAGGGTGATGTAGAATGCAAAATCTAGATTTTCTCTATTTTTTTAAATGCAACCCCCGATATTTTATTATACAAAAGAATTGCTTTTAATATGGTCTTTCATCCTTGTATTGCACTTGTTATGGCTTCATTCATTAGTTTCTGAGATATTTCGATTTTTCTACAAATTTTAAATATACCTTTTATTTGTTTACTAAAATTTATTTATTTTGAGGAGATACCATCAAATTTTATTTTTGCTTAACAGACAACTAAAATATAAGGCCATAATAGTACTTGGTCAAGTCAAAACACTGAATTAACGAGATAATATAGGTCAAGTGTCCTTAGGAAACAATTTTACAGACGTCATGCATAATTATCAAGCAGATCTATCAGGTAGGCTATGAAATATTAAACGACACAGTCCAAATAAAACGATTCTTCAATCTTTCGAACGAGTTAGTTTTACAGTGCCTCTATTCTGGATCTTGCTGTTCATAGTTGATAGATTCTAGAGGCAAGTAGGCAATTTCTCAAAGATTCTCCCAAATACCCTCAATGAAAGAATTAATTTTTAAAGCTGGTTTTTCACACAGTACAAAATTATTGAGCAGGTTATGAAAACTGTCAATTTTTCAAGGCCTACCTGATAAATCTGCTTGATAATTATGCATCGCGCCTACAAAATTGTTTCCTCAGCATACTTGACTTTATTATCTCGATGATTTAGGGTTTTGACTTCATGAACTACTATCATGACCTTATAATTTAGTTGTTCGTTAACAAAAAACAAATTCGATAGTATTTCCTCAAAATAAATAAATTTCAGTACACAAATAGAAGCTATATATTAAATTTACCGAAAAATCGAAATATCTTTGAAACTGATGGATGTAGGTACAACAATTGCTATACAAAGATGAAAGAGCATATTAAAAGCAATTCTTTGGTATAATAAAATATTGGGGGTTACATTAAAAAAAAGAGACAATCTTGATTTTGCGTTCTACATCACCCTGTATACGAATATGCGTCGCGGGATTTTTATAACCGATTTTAAAACGAGAGGATATTTTTAATCTTTCCATACAGAAAAAAAGAAAAATTAATGCATTACTTTTTGGTATACAGTACGTTCGTTTGACAGCGATTTGGATATAAAAATGGTCATAACTTTTGAAATACCCTGTATAATGTAACAATATTCTATATTCGAAGAACGGAAATCATTAGTAGACTTTGAATAACCAATAATATACAGGGTTTCTCATTTAAAAAAATGCATGTTTGCATCACCACGTAGTTATGGATCACCCTGTATAAAGCAAAATATTTTCTGAGCAAGGAGCATATCCGTGGCTACAACTTTTGTATACAACTTTTTTTGCTATCTTGTACAGTAGTGGAGTTATCGACCGAGCCGGTACTAAAAACTCACCTTGTATATTATTCATGAAAGTACCTAATTTATTATATATGTTTATAAAATTGTGTAAGTTGTAGGATATAGGCATTCGCTTTGTGATCGCAATACATTTTGAACTTTCAAAAACCTGCACATAATGATACTGTTCGAGACACGAGAGAAGATCGGTTTGGTGGGGAGCGTCGCATGGCAGGTCTTGGAAAAGACGACTTTATTATAATATACTAATTTTACCAGCGGAAAATGTTGGAAATGTATATTTTAAACAGCTTACAATTGAAGTTACCGCTATTTTTCTAAATAAATGCACGGTTACCAATCTCCTAACAAAAAAATAAACAGTCTGGACATCATTAGCCGAGGAAATGTAAGATTCAACCTCACAAAATTGACGCCAAATGTTTATAATTTATTATTAAAGCATCAGGTTCATCCATCCTACTAAAAAAATATTTATTGCTTAGTTTATTTTATGTTTATCTTAAGTTGCGTATACAGGGTGGGCCAATAGTGCGTGGGCGGAGGATTGTGGGCTTACTAAAAAATATTTCAGAAATATGTCACTTGATCATAGTAGGGACCCTTGAGGGCTATAACGTAAAAATATTTTCACTTAAATTTTGACGTTTATACAGGGTGATTCATATCAAACTTACATTTTTTTAAATGGAACCCCCTATATATTATTGCATATTTGGATTCCTTGGTCAATTTTAGTGTGACTTTATGTATCACACATGGAACTTTAAACGAAACGTTTAGGCGCAAATCACCATTTTTGGTATAAGTAGGTATCAGAAAAAAATTAAATATCGCAGCGATTATAAAACTTAGAAGGCCGTGACTTTGCGGTACAACTAAGCATTAAATGCGCCATCTTAGGTCAGACGGCTAAAATTGAATTCTTTTTGTACTTGGAGAAATCAGTAGATTAATTAAGGAAACTTCAATCACAGATAACTTGATTTTTTCAAATGGCAATGCCTATTTTTGTTTAAAAAATCGAATGTAATATTTGATTACCTTTCTAACGATATAGCATACTCGACACCAATCTTTTTTAGTTTTCATTTTATTTCAAATTTTCAGTCAAATCGGTGTTTTTCAATTTTCCTGCATGCAAGCAACCTAGCAGGCCATGAAAAATAAACAAAAGCGCGTTAATATGGAAGAAACCAACTAACTTAGTAGAAAGATGCAAACTAACTAGAGCAACGAGGCAAGATTATGAAAATTTCTTACAACATATTAGCTCTAACCAGAAACAATAGCGGTAACAAGAACGCTCATTTTTCACAGCCTACTAGCTATTAGTCAATTTCCAAAGTCAGTGAAAAAATATTTAATCAAAGGAAAACTACTAGTAATTGTTGCTGGCAGTATAATATCTATGTCTTCTGAATAAATTTCCACATTTGATGCTATAAAAAAGTAGCCATTTCCGTAAGTCAAAAGTAATGGTAGCTTTGACTGGAACCCTTCAAATTCTTCAGTAGGTACTTCTACTTATAAGCAAAATCGCGGAAAATGAAACTTGAATTGCAGTCTGTTTGAATTGTAAAACATAGTTTAGTTTGCAGAAAACTACACGAAATAAATACAATTATAACATAGCGTAATTAAAAAATTCTAGCAATTATTTCAATAGATGTTCAGAATGCTCCAGTTGGAGATTTCACTTTTGACTTAACTAAACGGAAGTGACTAATCTTTTTATCCCATTAGATGTGAAATTCTAAACATGTTAGACTGTAAGCAAAAATCGCTGGTAGTTTTCCTTTTGTTTCAAAATTTTTAATCGTTTTGGAAAGTTGTCAAGCTCTAGTAGAGCTCAATAGCTAGTAGGCTGTGAAAAACAAACACTTCTGTCATAGCCCAGCTACTCATTTACATTAGATATCTTGGGGCTATTCTATCCGGTTAGAGCTAATATGTTGCAAGGAATTTTCATAATCTTGCCTCGTTGCTCCAGTTAGTTTGCATCTTTCTACTAAGTTAGTTGGTTTCTTCCATATTAACGAGCTTCTGTTTATTTTTCATGGCCTGCTAGGTTGCTTGCACGCAGGAAAATTGAAAAACACCGATTTGACTGAAAATTTGAAATAAAATGAAAACCAAAGAAGATTGATATCGAGAATGCTATATCGTTAGAAAGGTAATCAAATTTTACATTCGATTTTTTAAACCAAAATGGGCATTGCCATTTGAAAAAATCAAGTTATGTGTGATTGAAGTTTCCTTAATTAATCTACTAATTTCTCCAAGTACAAAAAGAATTCAATTTTAGCCGTCTGGCCTAAGGTGACGCATTTCATGCTTACTTGTACCGCAAAGTCACGGCCTTCTAAGTTTTATAATCGCTGCGATATTTAATTTTTTTCTGATACCTACTTATACCAAAAATGGTGATTTGCGCCTAAACGTTTCGTTTAAAGTTCCATGTGTGATACATACAGTCACACTAAAATTGACCAAGGAATCCAAATATGCAATAATATATAGGGGGTTCCATTTAAAAAAATGTAAGTTTGATATGAATCACCCTGTATGAACGTCAAAATTTGAGTGAAAATATTTTTACGTTATAGCCCTCAAGGGTCCCTACCATGATCAAGTGACAGATTTTTGAAATATTTTTTATTAAGCCCACAATCCTCCGTCCACGCACTATTGGCCCACCCTGTATAGCAGATACAGCATTTTATTTTGAATAGTTTTAATTGAAATGCATTTAATAAATGTATGCAACTTAACAGGTGTTTTTACTTTAAGTTTTTAACACTACACTTCACTACAGTTAGAAATTTACAAAAATCAATATCTGGTAGGTAGGGGGTCTATCAAAAAACGAAAAACATAGCAAGGGGTCTACGACACAAAGATGTTTGGGAACTTCTGAACTTGAGCATCGCGTATACTCACTTATATTTTGTACACCTCTTTTGTCATCCAGTCCCATAAACAATAATCGAGTGGTGTGAGGTCTGGAGACCTTGCAGGCCAATTAATAGGACCTCCAGGAGCTGGTATTTACAGCAATATCCTCTAGCAGACCTTGATAATGAATTTTGTAAAAAATTGGAGAGGTTGTAGTTATTTTAAGTTCTTACTGCTTTCTATCGTTTTATCGTATGCTTAGATACAAACAATTTGATCGGTCGCCTTTTATTGGTCAATAAATGCAACAGCTGCCTCAGCAGATGTTTTGAAGTACAAGGTGGCCCGAAATAAAGTCCCCTAGTTCTTTTTATATAAAATTCACATTAGTTAAAAAGAGTCATATCATAAGTGAAACATTTATTTAAACACTAAAAATTTGTTTTGTTACACATTAAAAATAATGTCGACCAAATGGCCATCCCCAGCATTAGTGCACTAAAGAGCTCTTTTTAAAGCATTTTTCATAAGTTTCAGGTGGTTTCCTGTCAACTTCTTCCCTTTTGATGCTTCTGGTTTACGAGGATTATTCACAAATACTCTATTTTTGAGATAACCTCATAACCAAAAGTCTGGAACAGTTAAATCGGGAGATCTTGGCGGATATGCAGTATTGGCGTTTTTCGAGGCGTCCAGGAAAAAAATCTGTTCAAAATGGCTGTTGTTTCACGGGTGTGTACTGTAGTACCATCTTTTTAATACCAAATATGTTCCTGCTTACCCCGTGTGGGGGCGGATTAGAATATCTCCCATCGTATATCCTGCGTATCTTAAAACTCGACTAAAAGGAACCGAACTACTGTCGGTATAAACAGTAACCTCTTCTCAACCAACAGCTTTGGGTGGACGAGTTGAGAAGAGTCAGGACACCTTCTGGTCCTTGGGGTGAGAAATTGCCCCTAAAGACGGATGACCCAGTAGATACCATCTGGTCAACGGCATGAGGATGCAGAAAGCAAATGGGAAACTACTGCATTAAAGATCTAAAAGATATCCCAAGAGAAACTCGTAAAATGAGTAAATGCATTTTACGAGTTCACAACATGTCTGTTAAGACATTGTGACTATGATGATGATTTTCCTGCTTAGGCTCTTCAATTTCGGGAATTAAAAAATCCAACAGCATGCTTCTGTAGCAATCTCCATTTAATGTATTGGTTCTTCCCCGATCGTCGTCAAAAAAATAAGGCCCTAAAATTTTTCTACCACTAATGTCACACCACACGGTCACTTTTGGCTCGGATAACGATTGCTAGTGAATAACTTGTAGATTCTCACTACCCCAAAATCAGTGATTCTGCTTATTCACAGATACATTCAAACAAAAATGAGCTTCGTCGCTCATTGTGATTTTGTTCCAAAAATCCTCAATTTCGTTTTAAGATTTACGATAGCATTACAATATTCAAGTCGTTTTACTAAGTCTAGAGGCAAAATTTCACGAGTTACCTGTATTTTGTAGGGGAACAAGTGCAAATCTTTCACAAAAATTCGTTGCAATGGACGTCGGGATCGTTTTCTTGTTGATGTGCTAGGTCTTTCCATCACATCATTACGTACGCGGTCTATATTAGAGAGATATCGGTGATGCAAATGCTGTAATGCGCTATTTGCGCCTATGTTAATTTGACAGTTGCGATGTGCGCGAGTCGATTTTTAGCGCCATGTCCGTAAATAACGTTGCCGCATTGCGTAATTTGCGAATGAGTAAAGCGCTATTCGCCAAATAACGTGAACAGACATGCGCAGTACGTACAACTTTTTTTGAAAAGGGGATATGTTTTGTGCTTTTGAGATAGGACCTGGTAAATTGATGATAAATGTAAGAGTATTAAATACTCTTCTGTGGCTTGGATGAACAAGGGCCTATCTGCAAAAAACAAGTTTTGAGAATATCGAAGATTTGTGAAAAAAATTCGAAGTTGTTTTTTATTGACGTTTCTTAACCTAGCGACATGATGTTTTGATAAACGTTGTAATGACGCGCCAAATATTCATAAAATATGAAACTATCAGGTTTATTGTTGTCAATAAAAGATTTTTGTTAGTTGGGCCCCAGCAGATTGGTCTCAAGTTAATATAGGCCTTGTCTTCAATACAATAATTGACACACTTAGGACCAGACAATTGTTACTTAGGACCTGTCGTCGTGTAAAACATTAGTTAGGCCCTTTTTACCTCGTCGAAATTTTCCTCATTATGTTTAATTACAGTAGTAGGAGTGACAAATTTAAGATGTTCTGTAGTAAAAACTATTTTATCAAAAAAATACATCGTTTGCAAACTGTGTAATGTATACTAATATGGAACAAAGAAGATATTCATTATTCTAACAAGAAAAATCATTAGCAGATACACAGATGTATGCGAAATTGTGTCTCAGAAGTATGGGCTACTCATCATAGTCTAACACAATAGGACAAACGTCTTCGTCGTCACTGATACTGTCAGATTTTAAATTCAAATAAAATAGTTGACTGTTCGGATGAATAAAACACAACAAGGTTCTAATGTCTTCAAGTTTCTTTTTAGGCAGTAGAAGTGGGTATGCATCATGTAGTTTTCCTAAACTAGGATGTTCTGTGCTTAACTGTCCTTTTTTAAGTTATTGTTTACGAAATCTCAAGGGCCTATAACATACATCAGAATTAAAGTATTATATATTTTTCAAAATAATAAGGACCTATAAGTAGTAGATAGGACCTACATTTAAAACCAATTATACATCTATATTACACTTAGGCCCTTTGGACCTTTTTATCTGCAAACTAAAAACGGCCAAAGATAACATAGGTCTCATATGTCTTGTATCATTTATGCCGACTTTTAGTTAGGCCTCAAAGTAAAGCAATAAGCAAAAAAAGCATAAAGGCTCAAGTCCATATAGGCCCCATTTAGTGGGTCTATATTACAAGATAGGTCCATTTACGACATGCAAAATGTTTAATTAGTGTAGATAAGACCGTGATAAAAAGACCTAAGGTATACATAGGCCTTTATATACACTAAAGTGTCCATACTTAGGCCTTTTCACATACTATGCAATCCTCTATGAAAATGCCTTTTGACTTAGGACCTATTCCATCGGAAGGAGCTTATTCTATTTATGAAGTTGAGTCCAAAACCCCATTTTAAGAAAATTTGCACATAGGCCCTTGTTCATCCAAGCCACAGATTTATTATTAGTCTTTCTTGAAATATCTCAAAATATCAACATCAATGGTAGAGAGGGGAAGAGATCAAGGTTTACAGCCGATGACAGATTAGTAATGTGAACCACTTGGAGGATGCTAGTAGGCGCTATTTGACGTGCCGATATCTCTCTATTATGTCTTGAACGAGCTGAACGAGGTCTGCCAATATGGGACTGTCCATAAATCACGTGATCTTTTATTTAGCATTTTTAAACCCCCCTCCTCTTTGGAGATATGTGATGAGATTTAAGACTACCCCCTCCCCCAGCCAACATCACGTGTATTTTTAGTACCTACAAAAAAACTTAATTTTTCTTTGGAGTACCTGTCTTTAAATACAGAATATAAGGCATAATCTTATTTTACTCGAAAATCAAGGACCATGATAAAAATGTCTAGACAGATGGGTTGAAGGTTATTTTTTTATTCGCATACAAATATATATACAATGTATTTGACGACAAAATAGACACACGTGATATCTTGCTAGACCCTCCCTCCACCCTTGTGATATTTAGTGATTTTTGGCAAACCCCTCCTCCACTTTCAAGCCTGATGTGATTAATGGACGGCCCCTGTGATGCGGTTTATCAGATGTAGATCCATTTTGTTGAAAATTTGTCGCTTATCGCCGAAATGTTTTTGCAGTTGGAACACCGTGTCTTCTATAATTTCTACGGTAGGCTTAGTTCGCTTGTCGCTCGTTTTGAAAATACACATAATTAATTCAAGCTGTTCACATGGACGCGCGCACGACAAATTGTATGCGCGTACAACGCCACTAAACGCAGAGGATCTCAATACGCGCGTTGGTCAGCGGCGACGCGCGCATTGAAATACTAAACGTTCCCATTGCCTGTTCAGTTGGCACGCGTCTTTTCTAGCGTTTAGTCGACATACCTGGTACTTCTTTGCAAAAATTTATTTCTCACGTATGCTATTGACATGGCAACAGAAGAGTTCAATACAGATGTTTTCATTGATGAAATTGAGAAGAGGCCTACGATTTGGAACATACATTTCAAATTATATTCAAATAAGACGGCAAAAAAGAGCGCCTGGGGGGAACTGGTCCAACTGTTTTGCAAATCCGATGATAAAAATTTAGGTTCGTGATTTCGCAGGCTGGGATATAGTGTAAAGTATAAACTTGTAGAAAGTCTATTCCTTGAGATTGGGTGAACCCAGTGTGTCCTTTTCCTCCTAAGTCGTTTCCTTCTTCTATATGCTAACCAAACACAAACAGCTTCTCCTACATCCATTCTCGTTAATAACAACAAAGAAACTGACACTCGATTGCCTAGTCGCACTCTATATAAAAGTTTTACGAAGTCCTACGCGTGTCATCTGAACACAGACGCAACAAACGTGCGCCACGTCGACGCGCGTCGTACGCGCGTCATCTGTACTAAGCCGTATTCTCGTTGAGCTAGGATGACCAGATAAATTTTACAATTTCGGCACGTTCTTGAGACATATATCAATTCATAATGAATTTTGCAAAGTATCTAGTTTGCAACTGACAGAAAAACTCGAACAGATGTCAACTAGTAAACGAAACCATGACAAAATTCCATAGGGGACTTGATCTTGCGCCACCTTGTACTAAAAAGTTGGCTTAAATTGGTATACTTTTTTAAACTATAACGAATGTCATTTTATTTATTGGCCAGCAAAACGCGATGAATTACTGAGTGAAATTCATCTGAGATAATAAATAAATTGGGGGGTCTTAAGAGAAAAGCTCAATAAATCTTTTTTACTGACAGAGCACCATCCCACGGAGCAGAAAAAGAATTCATAAGTAAAATTCTTATTTCGGTAACCAAGCCCCAACGACAAAAAGGGATAGTCCATGACAACGCTATCCCTTTTTTGTACGCTCCCTCCCAATAAGCCCGTGGTACATTGAGTGTTTTTCCTTTGTCTCCAGAACGGAATTCTCTTCTCGTATCTCTGTGCTTCCGTTAGAGCGAACCCTAAAATTCGCAATATACTCCATTCAGTCTTCCTATTTTAATTCACGTTATTTTCGTTACGGTTTTTATTTTTCTGCCTTTTTACCTGGTAGTATATTCGCTCTCAAATCAGGTTACATTGTTGGAGCAAAGATAGTATTGCAGCATCACAAATAAAACCAAGTAGGTAGAAAATCGATATATGTTCACGGACGCGTCCATTTACCCCCCAAACACATTGGCGCAACTACGCAGCTCATCTACGAAGGGTATCAGTGACAGTAATAGGCTCAATCTTTGGGGAAGGGCAGATCAATGACCATACAGGGTGCCCTAAGCCTCGTTGTAGTTAAACGAGTATCCAAGTCACAAACTTCCAAGAAGCGAGTTTCCATGTCACATACAATCGGAAGTTTTCAATTTCCGAATTAGACATTTTTTTCTAGACATTTTGTGAATACGAATTAACTGGCAATTACATATAAGAAGATAATAGTGATATCACACAATGGAGAAGTTTCCAAAAAAATAAAATTTGGAAAATTCATTATTATCTGATAGTCTATTTCTTCACTTGAAGAACGTGGAAAAAATCATCTGAATATTCCAAAAAACGGCGGAGTTATTCAATTTTATATTTGCGTAAACCGACCGCGGAGGCGAAAACCCGTTTGACGTCACATCACATGTCTGGTCGGGACCACACGGTCGGAACCGTGGTGCGAGTATACGGGACTTCGACTCCGCTATGCAATGGCTGCGCTGTTCAGTAATTCAGTATGCGACATTTAGACTTGAGTGAGACGGCGAAGTGTTTGTTGTAACGGGCAAACGCCAGTATATTTTTGAAGTATGGAGGAAGGTTACGTTCGTGCTAATTCTAGTAACCTTCCTAAAGTGGATGACATGATTATGGATTTTTAGTTTCACACCGATAGGTAAGAAGAGTATTGTGATCGTGAAAATTTTCGATTTTGAGATAATGCGCTTTTTGGGTGTTTTATGATGTATACATTTAACGAAAATCCACAGAACTCATTTCCGTCGGTTTGTCTGTCTGTCGGTCTGTCTGTACGCGTTTTTCTAGCCACGCAATCTCAGTAACCGCTGCATGGATTGTTATAAATTTGGCAGCGATATCCCGTGGGGGTAGTTCTAGGTAATGTTCCTATCGGTTTGAAAATCGGTGCATGGGCGGTGGAGTAATTAACAAAAAACCATAAATTTTAAATATTCCTCAAACTCTGTTTTTAGGCGTTTTAGAGGTTCCTGATCAATTTCTACTTTTTTTGGATGAGGGTGATATTGGGGTGGTTGGGGGGTGGGGGTTGTAAAACTGAAAAATCATTGTATTCACAACAGGCCGTCCACTAACCTGTGAAAGAAAGGCCTAGCGTCATAATACACTTTTTTAGGTGGCTATTACGGATCGTCGACTTAGAATTTTCTGATGTATACATGCGAGAGTATTGCTTCTGATCATTCTGTATGGTGTAACTAGGAAACTATAGGATTGATTTCAAATAAATTTTCACACAGTATTACTACCGCTGCGAGGATGTAAAATCTTTATAATTTTTAAAAGTCGTGTCAGCGGCGGCGCAGCAAAATAAAAAAAAAACTAAAAATATAGAAACAGCTCAAACTTCGTTTTTAAGCGTTTTAGGGGTTTCGAGATCATTTTCTACTTTTTTGGGTGGGGGTGAGATTGGGGTAGTTGGGGGTGGGGGGTCATAGAACTCAATATTTTTGTATTCATAATAGGCTATCCATTGAAATATTTGTTTGGTGTTTTTATGGTGGTGTTGGTACACCTGAGTACAATGCAGTATTTATAGTTTCTTGGTCTGCTAGACATATTCTACTAATACGAGTACCAATAAACTGCAGTGTATCGTTTTATCACCGTCGACGTCGCCTACTCTACTGAAAACAAGGAATAACAACATGAACGAGGAGGCTGGCGGCGGCGCGGTGGCTTGCGGGAGCAGCATCCTTGACAGGGCATACACAGGCTTGCGTTGTGTCGTGTGACGTGACGTCACAGCGGATTCGCGCGGAGGATACGGCAATTCAAACTTTGAAGGACTATAACTTTTCTGTTAATGGAGATAATTACAAAATTTTTTCGCCGTTGTTCTTCTAACTCTTTAAGACTATCTGATTAACTAAACTTGAAAAAATGGAAACTTCCTCATTGATGACGTACTGTCGCGAACAATTTGGCGTATGACATTGCTTACAGACAGAGGCGTAACAATTGTTTTCTCAATTCGAATTTGAATAATTGTATAATGGGAAGCATAGGTGTGTTTTTTTCACAACATATGTCTTCGGCAACATTGGGCTTAGGTAAATCGTAAAACCACACAAAATTAAAAACAAACCGCACAAGATAATTCGCACTAAAACGATAACCAAACGATGTTCCACAAATCAATCTAACCCACACTACTTCACGGCAGCTGACCAGCTGATTATGCTTAGACAGCTCAGCTATGCAACTATGACGTCACTGTTACCTTCTTACGTGAAATGGGCTGTACACTCCAAGAGCCCGTGAGGGCCAGACCTTGGGAATTTTATAAAAGCTGCCAGTTCTTCTATGTGTAGCCCTAATACAGGTAAGAATGAAACAGATAGCAAAGGTGTACAAAATCCCATCTCAGGTTTGTTTCTAAATAAATCTCATTCTTTTCGTATTTTATTTGTAACAATACAAATTCTCGCGTTACTGGTTGCCAGACACTAAGCATGGTTCCAATCCCTGGTGAGACGCCCCTAAATGATAATGATTTATAATTATCCTTTCGATATATTATAAAAGCTAAATTTTGTATTTGTACTAGCCAGACCGTTTCGAGGTTTCTCTCATCATGCCGTACTTGAGACAAAACAATCAGGAACAGATATTATGCCCCTCGGAAGACAAACAAGAGGACGAAACAGAACTGTATTATGAGATGTTGGCGAATGAGTATAGAAAAATACCGAAACGCGAGAAAAAAAATTGATATTGGAGATTGCAGCGCTATGATAGGGAAGGAGATTATACAGGGTGTCCATTTCGTGTGTAATTCTTCGATATCTCTTAAGGTATACCTGACAGAAGAAAATGTTATATACAAAAGATATTTGGTTACTTAAGACGCATATCCTAAAAATATTTTAAAATATATGGGGTGTTTGAGAAAAGCAGGATAGTGAACAATTTGATTTTTTTATATGGAACTTTAACATTTTTTTAAATTCTACTGGTTTCCATCATTGATCTCTATGTGACCCTAAAATATTTCTGATATCGGTAGCGACGTTGCCAAGTTATAATTTATTTTCTATTAATTTCTGAATTTGCAAGGTCGCAAGTAATAACTTTTTAATTTGACTTAACTTTACTTAACTTTAACTTTTCTGTATAATATTATACAGCGAGTTACTTGAATATTAAATGAATATTATTTTGGATGTTACTATGTGCATCTACAGGGTGTTTTTGGCTTAATTCTGAATTATGGCAATTTGAAAGTCATTTTACTTTGTTTTTTGAATGCAACACTTTGTATGTGTTATTTCAAATCGAAGTATCTACCAATACCCTATCTCGCCTTGTAATATTTTTTTTTCGCGTTTGCGACGTTGCCAAGTTATAAATTATTCTTCCAGAATTTCAAACATATCCCCGATTTTTATGAATAGAACGTACTGTATATTTTATTCAACATAGAAGTACTCCCTAGTAATGGTTAATGGCGTGAACAAGTTTTAACTGGTGTCTCTAAGATAAAAAATCGTTTTCCATGCTGATATTTTTATTTATTTATTTATTTTATTTATTTAATATACCACCAACTGTGCTGACCAATTACTGGTGGGTAAGTACAGAAAAATACAAAAAATAGCATAGTAACAATAACAAACACTAATTAGAAGATCACATTTTACACAATTGCGTCATATTAGACAAATTGGTATTGAATATGTCCAAACTGTCCTGGATACTGTTATAGCAGGAACACATTGAATACAAAGGAGAGTGCAAGAGTATGTTACGCGGGGTAGGGAGGTAGAGTGTGAGCGTATTTCTAGTAAAAAGTCTCTGAGCGTTAAATTTTATCAGCGATGTGAAGCAGGGGTAATCGTGCAACTTATGAAGGGCCTTGTAAAGAAAAATTAGCGAATGAGTTTTCCTTCTATTCTCAGGACTGACGAAATCATGTTTCAATAGCATTTTTTCCTGGCAGGTCCGCTTAGGTGGGTATGTACCATCCAGTTTGTATGATAAAATCTTCGCCGTGACACGTCGATTTTTATTTCGAGGGGAAACTTTTCTACCGAATACGTCATCATTGTGCCATCATCTCCCCCAGCAACCTCTACTTCAAAATCTTAAATGAGACCAGCATACTTGTGATACATCGTTTTGAAGGGGATTCGTTGAAAATACAATAGTGAAATCTCATGAAGATTGATGCTATATTATGGAGGTTAATGAAAAATACGGTGATTATCAAAATGAAGTATTATTTTCATTACCTGAAATACTATCGTAAAAACGGTTTCAAATGGGAGTCATTTTTGTTCCATACAGACGTACAGGAGATATTCAAATGTCTTCGAAACAACAAAAGTATCTTGATCATCTCAAAATAACCGTAAACCCATAATCGCTCACCTACTTGAAAACGACGATCATTTACGTGAAGATCAGTGCTCAGAAATGTGCGGAGACATTTTGAATTTCGTCTGTACGTCTGTATGGAACAAAATGGTTTCGATTTGGTCCTTTCATAAGTGGATGACACACGTACCAACTTTAAGTACGCGGTTTTTATGTTTGCGAACTTACTCGGCTCGACGTCGCGTCGGTGACACACGTGAGCTCATTTTGATAATTTTCCTAAATCAACAAAACTTTTAACAAACGCCAAACACAACAAGCGTTACGAATCGATGGACTGCCAAAACAAGGTGTTGGCTCGCGGCTCGCAGTGCTGCCACATGAACGAGCCGAGACAAGCTACGAGCAAGATTTCAAACCAATTGGATCGCCGGCGATTTGCGTGACGGTTTTAAACTACGCGTACTTACGGTGACACACAGGCGAAAAAGTCATCGAGCCATAAGTACGCGTACTTGCTCGTACGTGTATCACCCCTTTTACGATAGTATTTCAGGTAATGACAATAATACTTCATTCTCACAGTATTTTTAAATAACGTCCAAAATAGTTAATCAACCTTCAACCCCATCACACTGTTGTATTTTTCCATCAATTCCCTTCAGAATTATGTATCACAAGTATGGTAGTCTCATTTAAAATTTTGAAGCAGGGGTTGCTGGGGGTTCCTCTTCAAAATACAGATCGTCGTGACACGGCGATTTTTATTTTCTTTTATCATTTAAGAGGTAAGGGGGTAGCAAATTTTAGCTGGGACTCACTGGTTATATTGTAAACCCGGTTCCCAGTCTTCTCGGTTCGCCGCCTGTGGAACTAGGACAAATATTGTTACTGCCTCCTTCCAGTTGCCAAAACGAATAAATACATGTTTGTGTCTTATGTTCGCCAAAAATACGATTTTTTTCGCTTAGATATACAGTGCATTGAGATTTGAAGAATTCCCCGAAGGTCCTGATGCCTACCGGTTATGATTAGATTATTATTTATACTTTGGATTCCTTCATATGTAACTGCCTTGAATCTCCAGAGGTGGGTGGAAAAACAGCGTCCTGAAACATCGTCCTGTCGGCTACGCTACCTACGGGCATATTTAAATCCATCTTTTTAAGAGGATATTACAATTTTTTTACACCTCACTTTTGCCATTTCGGTGTTATTATTTTTATTATTAATGAAGAAAATAATTTTACTAACATATTGTTTTGTTTCAGAGGAAAGTCCAGCCGCCATCTTACCAGCAAACGGTAGTTCTAAAAAATTGTCGCTCCTCTCAAGTATACTCCTAGTCGCATTCACAAATTTGATAGTTTACTTAGATAGATGAAAATATTTGGATGGAATTCAACGTAATTTTGTATAAATTGTACAGATTGTAAATATTTAGAATATTTTCTATTACTTGGAGTTATAGGATATATCTATTGTTAATCAAAATCAACAAGATGTGTGAGTTTGCATTGTACGAAAGGTATAAAAACTGAAGCGACTAAGTAGATCCTGTGTTGCAAGTTTCAGATCTTACCTAGTCCAGTAATACACTAAAATAAGATTAACATTTAAAGCAACCTAAATAAATAAAGATATTGATCGAAGATAGTGATACATGCACTATGCACTTGTTTTTTTACGTAAGTTCGGTATTTTATATTTTTTAGAATTGAATCGGTTCGCCTAATCCTTATTGTTTTCCGATCCATAAAAAGTGAAAAATGTTTTTTTTGGATTGCATTACAATCATGTATTTTTCTGAACTTCCGTATCACTCTGTGTGATAATCAAGTAATGGCAAAAACGGTGTATATAACATATACAGGGTGTTCTACGATGAATGGAAAATACTTTAGGAGAAAGCAAACAAGACAGCAAAAAAGGTCATATACAATAGGGTCCGACTATCAACCGTTTCAGAGATAAATTGATTTTTAGAAATATTCATTAAAATGCAGACCTCCGAACGAAGACCCTAATAAAACGAAAAAGTATTGTGTATCCGTAGATTTTCACTTGTGTATAGATGAGAGATCGTAAATAATCCAGAACGAAGATCTGAAATTAAGCATGATATCTTTAGTGGATCAGCCATGAACGTACATACGCTAAAGCTGAAACTGTAGATTTTGTGGTGTAGATCTACAATAATGAACACACGCCTGCGTAAATTAAGATCCAATGGGTTGTGACAGCTGCATAATATCTACTTTTAGAACGTGTAACGGCGTTGGTATTCATGCTAACAAAAAAATCATCCTACAGCATCCACCTACGCTGTGGCAAATCAAATCGTCTCAATACGGTATTTCGCAGTGAAAGGTGTGGTTCACTGCGCAAACAACTGATCTGTGTCCGTACCATTACATGCCGGTACACGTTTTGAAAGGAGGCGATACTTACAGGAGAATCGATTTTTGTCGATTTATGCTTCATGCGATTGCCAAAGATACAACTTTTTTTAACTAGGATTCTTTGTACGGATGAGTCCATACATAACTGAAAATCTACGGATACAAGATACTTTATAAAGTGGCCTACATGTTCTACTTGCCTAGCGACTTTTTAAGACGAGTCCATTTTAAATTACAACTAGAAGTTATCTTCTAAAATTATATAATTATGAGACCCACTCATTTCTTTTTTTGTTATCATTTGTACACGCTACGCAACTGTGTAACTTATCATGGTGATTTGTCGTCAGTGACTAATAATAAACCACGGAATTTGACAGATGCTGTCAAAGCAACGTACTGCCACAGCCTGCTAAGGTCGACTCGTCCTTAGCGAAAGACCCTTTAGTATCTTTTTTTGTTTAGAAGTGAGAGGATTAGGGTTCAGTTACCCTAATGGCTGCCACTCAGCCTTAAGGCTTATTGTGCAACCCCGGTCAAAGGGATCATCCTAAGTTCTTTGCGTACCTTTAGATACATTGGATTATGCTCTCCTTCCCTCCTGGCCTACATTCAGGTAGGAGTTTTATCTGTCCCTCAGGATCCTCCTAGACTCCTCCCACACTGTCCCAGCACTTCTAGTGCTCATCTGACGTCCAACTGGTGACAGATGTCCATACGATGTTGCATGATATACCACATGCTAGTTCTGGTCCGATGAAAAGGAGTTCTGTACCTTCCTTGGCACACTTGTTGGTCCTCTCATTCAAACCTGCACCTATGTGACGAAGCATCTAAGATAATGTTACTTTGTTGATCTTCGCCAGTGTCTTTAGAGTATTATGGCATTCCCACGCTATTTTTGAAGTATAGTGGTTACTTACCAAAGCCATCAGGGCCACCCCGCTGTCTGTGTTTACATAGTCTTTTTGTTATATCCTTTATATAGATAAAGGATGCATAGGCATATTCTGCCACATTCCATAATTGCGGCTATTTTTGCTTGGAAAACGGTAGTCGGTTTACCTAGACGGAATATTATGTTCCAACCAGGCCCATCATCGTATATGCCTCCTGCTGTACGTGATGAATTTTTGGGGCCAACACTGCACCAGGTGACACCATTCGACATATGTCGAGGTCATCCGGGAGCCCATTCCGATCTGTCACTCAAGTTGACCTTGTATGGGATCTTCGTGTCCACGACTCTTGGCATTAGGTCGGGTGGCATCTCAAGTATGTCGCACAGCAGATGGTCAAATAGCATGGTGTGCTTCAAGTCGGGTTAGTAAAGTCAGTTTCCAAGGCACCGTATTCTGTATGCAGCCATTTTTGCCTCTCTCTCTATGTAAATGTCAACAAGGGGATATTCAGCAGTACGTCCAATGCTACAGTTGGTGTACCCTTCATGGCGCCCACTATACTCACACACGCAGACCGCTGCACTATAGTATCATTCTTAGTTGCAAACACAAATATTTGTTTAGATTTATTGATATGAGTACAAAAAATGTCATTTATTTCATGTTTCCCGTAGATCGGTTATTACTGCTAGGTACTTAAAAAACACAACCTACCTGCTATAAACTGTATCAACATATAGATATTAGGAAGCATCTATCTACCAAAGCCCGTACCTGAGCGTTTAACTTGAGGAACCGAGTACTGTTTATGTGACCCGTTTAAAAGCATCAGGTATAGAAACTTGCGGGAACGACAACAAACAGACTTTTTTTTTGTGGAACACTCATTTAACACTCCCGACATTCGGTTTGTGCTAAAAAGCAACTTAACTCAAAGTACTGCTTCCCAATATCTATATGTTGCTACTACTAGTACGACTTTGCCAGCTAGGCACTATCACACAATTTCATTTATGCGTCTGAGATCTAAATCACACTGACGACCTTTAATAAAAGCGAAACGGCGTCGTCTGTGATTGGTTTCGGATGAATGAATGAGATTGCTACTCTTTAGTAAACTGTATCGCAACAAAAAGGTGAATTATCTGGCCTAGGTGAAGATCTGAAAACTTCCAGAGCAAGTGAATGAATTATTTTTCTTAATAAATTCATAATATTTCGTTACACAACTACATTTCGCCCAATGTAGACTCACATTGATACTGTTGAAGTCATTGTCACCGGTCAGTGTACTAAACGAAGGCAAAATGGGGCATTTTCGGGTAACGTCACAAATTGGCCAGAATTATCTGTTTTCGACAGTGTTGATTGAGGACAATCTATTATAAATGGCAAACTGAAACGCTGAATGCAGTACAATTACTGGGTCGGACTATCAATTTATCTGAGCAGCTGCGCATCAGGTTGAAATGGAATTACACGTAAAAGGTTTAAAAAGATTGCAAGCTGTGCACGAATGACGCTTGATTTGTTAAATACCTCTCCGCCGTAGGACAAATGCAATCTTATTTTATATTATAGACTGTTGAAATCAAAATAGCAAGTCAAATAATATAATAATACCTAATAATAGACGCTGCCACATCAGGAAAAAATAATTACATAACTTAACGTTGGTAATTTGTAACCAACGTTAAGATATGTAATTTCACAGTCGTTCTGTAAAGACAATTTACATAATCTGTAATGTATTTTTTTACATAATTTATTCTGGGATTCTCCAACACTTGTTCTGTGTTGGAATAAGTAACAAGTTATGGAAAAACTATGCATTCTTTGTCGTTTTCCATAACATATTATGGTTGTTGTTACATAATATGCTGTGTGCATAATTTTTATTGCTATTGTACATAGTTTATTATGGAATATATTATACAGGATGTGCCACTTATACGTATGAATGCGGGTTCATATTTTGGACATTGTTGAAGGGATTTTTCAATACTTTTGTTCGAAATGTTTTTCCACAAAAAACAGAATCTTGTTTTGCCATTTGTTTCTGTTAAATCTGTAAAATAAAACACACTGTAAGTGTAATGTGTATAAACATGAAAAAGAAGTGCGATAAGATATAACAGAATCGCACTATACAATATAATTATAAAATGGGACAGATTACTTTTTGCGCTATTAAAAATAAGGATTTGGACTGTAGATACATTAGAATTCAGTCAAAACATTTCTGTAAATTCTCTAGATTTAAACGTTTACGTAGGACATTTTATCCCAACTTATCCTAACCTTAGTGCCAATAGCAAGCAGCATTATGTTGCGTTCGTTTTACACGTGACACATTCCAAATCGAGGTGATATTTTTACATCAGTAAATTATTTAAACGGCATTCTGTTACATTTCATTGCAGGCAAATAAATTGTACGCCTTGCCAGTTCCTATGGACATACTGGTGGCTGTTATATTTCGTCAGTGTATGGCATTTGAACTGGCAAGTACAGCAAATAAACATGATGCTAATAAGTTCAGAAACACAACCTTCGTCCTTCACAAAATACGTTAAATACACAATTACACTCCTATAAATCACCAAAACAGGTTGCAAAAGGTGGGTGGCGTCTGTTGTACGTTCTTTACGCGAAACATGTGTTCATAACCTATGAATAGATGGCGGGCTTAGACGGCATGAAGGCGGTTCCTTAATATGTTATGTGATTTTACATAATCTATCGAGATTCACAGTGTTTGTGTGAATTTAATGTGGACAGTTAATGATACTTTGTAACTTTATTTTTATTACATGTTTTCTAATGTAAAAATATACTCGTTTACATATTAAAAGTACATGATATCTGTGATGACACAGTATTATGTAAACGGACATGATAAATAGTGTAATGTCATGAAAAACATGATATATTATGCAAAGTTTACATAATACAGAATGTGATTTTACCCCCATTTTAGCAAATAAAAAAGTTTGCCATCGAAAGTAGGTGAGCCTCAAAAAAAATTGTTTCTTAGAAATGTTACACATTTTTTTGAACTAAATTTCGATTTTCATGGAAATACCTGCCATAATCTTGCGTTTTTTTTTGTCTCGTCCCATTGATCATCATCCAATATCCTGTCTAGTAAAGAAAGATAACGGTCTATCTTTAGCAAAAGCTTTTCTACATGATGTTAAGACGAAGCATCTCCTTGATCAGTGTGCGACGTTACGCTCACGCAGGTGCATGTAGAAAACCTTGTGTTAAAGATAGGACGTTATAGTTTATTTATTACACAGGATATGGAAAATCAAAATTTAGTTCAAAAAAAGATGTAACATTATTTAAAAACAATTTTTTTAAGTTGACTTAATTTTTTAGCGATCTTCTTCATTCGCTGGACAGCATCTATTATTAAGCATTATTAGTGTTTTTATTTCAACGACATGCACGCAATGCTTCAAAAGTTACGATGATTTCAAATAAAAAAGACAAAACAATTAATCATTCAATATAAGGCAAACACATTTTTTAATATTTTATAATCCTTTTTTGTGAATAAGTTATGACACTATGTATATGCTGAGATGCCCGTATATCCAATAGTTTATTTTTATTTCAGTTTTAGTAATATGCTAAAATTTTTACGGTACAGATTTTAGACATAATATTTTGTTACAGTGCGAGTTGCATCCTTGTTTGCTTGCGAACTTTCTTGATTGTATAGTCTACTGATCCGCGAAATAAAATATGTTTGTGCAATTCTGCTAGACTATAGTGCATGTTATTTAATGACAAATCAAATATACCTAGACAAGAGGTACCGATGTCTCTACGGAGAGTCTGGTCCGAAACATAGGGCGTTCGTGATTGTGCGTAGTATCCCATTTTGAATCTGCAGACCTCGAGAGAGAAATTTCCAAGCGGCACATGCTATAGCTAATACTAGGTATAAATGTAGCTAATTCTGCTGTTAGTTATGACAGACAGTAGAAGCAGGTTAGCGCATGGCAGTGCATTTTCAGGTTTTATGCTTCGAAGCTCCAACCAAATTTAGCTTTAAATACATAAAAATAGGATATTTATTATGTATGATCCTTGTTCTAAAAACCTTAAGAAATGTAGTGTTATGCGTCTACTGCCAAAAGCATCCCTTATTAACATTACTTATGGCTATAAAGTTATCATTCGGTTCACATTTTCTAATGACATTTTCAATTTTTTATTGACCTTTGTAAACAGAAACACTGAACAAAATTAGTACGTCATATTAATAAAAAAAAATGCCTCGAGTCAAAGAGAGACGTCATTATTTTTGCACCGATCATAATGAAGGTTGTTCATTCATTTTTGTGTTCATAAAGCTACGATGTCTATACATTAAATAATAACTATCTTGCATAGACCCACGTATGCCGACATGATTGACGTACGACTGCTGTGCATTGCATTATATTAACGAGCAGTGACCATAAATCTATGATGGCCGTGCATTTATGTTCAATCAAAGCGCGTTATCTTGAAGTTGATAGCTGGGTTCGTAAAATCAACGCTTTAGTGTTAACACAATACGTACCATTTATTACGTTTTATATTGGCTATTTATGGATCAGTTACAACAAAATCATTATTATAAAATATCTAGGACGCTATTTAATAATAACTAAGCGTTGATTCAGTGTAAGGTGGTTGATGGTGATAGTAACTTCATGTTTCGCGTCCATAGCTTAATGTACCTTGCTTTACTATTTCAAAGATTTGCATCGCTAATTTACGATCAGAAATCATTGTACTTATCATCGGTTTTTAGAATTATGCTTCAAAAAATTGACAAGGCCGTTGCTCAACTATGTACTGGGTGTTTCCTCATCCTTCGCCACCCCCCTCCTATCTTTTTTATTTGAAGAGATAGAAAAAAGTGTATGTATGAAAGTTTTATAGTTTTCTCTTATCATTTAGAATTTGATACAAACAAAAAGAAAAAATAAAAGGAAATCCTGTTTTTTCGTATAAAGTTGTCTTTTCTTAAAGGGGACACCCTGTATATTTATCACGGAAAGAAATATATTTTCCCTTTTTTTCAAAAATATGGGATTAGTTCACCTTATTTTGAAAGGTATTTTAAAGTATCTAACTATAGCCATAGCGACCGAACAACAATTGAATACGATAATTTTTGTGTCATTCTGACATTTTGCTGAGGTAAAAAGCATCGCTTTGCAAATAACTTCTAGTTTTACTGTAAAAAATGTCGTTATATTATTATAATGGAAATAAAATTTGAAGTAGTTGTTTTCTGTTTATCTGCTTTTCGACGGCACAGTTTTGCCAAATAATGCCGTACTCTCTTCTTGCTTGAGATATAATATTATTTTTATGAAATAGACATATAATTTTTAGTTTTTGTATTTCATTATAATAATTTAACGGAATTTTTTACAATAAAACTGGAAGTTGCTTTTTACCTCTGTAAAATGTCAAAATGGCACAAAACATTACCGCATTCAGTTGTTTTTCGGCCGTCATGGCTATAGTGGGTTGAGGTGTACTTCCACATTTTAGAAACTTGGCTAAAATATTTTTAAAACCTTCCAAAATAAGGTGAATGAGCCCTATATTTTTGAAAACAAGAGAAAACATATTTTTGCCGTGATATAATATACAGGGTGTGCCATTTAAAAAAAATTAAACTTTATAGGAAAAAATGATTTTTTATAATTTTTTGTTTTTTTCTTGTCAAATTCTAAATGTTGAGAAAAAACTATAAAACTTTCATATAAGAACTTTTTTCTCTCTCTTTAAATAAAAAAGATAATAGGGGTGGCAGGTATTAGGAAACACCCGGTACACGATATTTTTCACAACAATAAATATGAAAGTTTTACTATTTTTATTAGTTTAAAAAGTCGTTTTATCATAATAGTTCGTTAATTTGTAATAGACCCAAAAAATTGATAGTATTGCTTAGATACAAATATTTTGTGCATTTTAACGTTGCTACTGTTGAAAAGATTGTTTTTAGTCATCACCGAAAATGCCCCAAAGAGTGTCAGAACAATCCTTGAGAAGGTTGTGTATACATATAATTAAAAGAGACACTAAAAGGATTAGGAACCTATGGGGATGAGATAAAATAAACAACATTTATCAACCAGACAACCATGTAATACATAGTACCATACAGCTATGGATAACATTCAGTGTAAGTGCAGGTGGTCGCTGTTACTGTTTTGCTACTCGTATATCAGCGATATGTCTAACTACTGTGTATGACTTTGTTACGCGCAAATTTAGCGCTACATCTCTAAACTCACTTTTCCATCTTGGAATAATCCTCATAGGTTGTCTTCCGTTATACTGAGGCAAAAGGATAGGTGTAATATAAACATACGTATAATACTTCTACAACGCTAGCTTCAGAGAAAGGTGTTTCGCCTATTGTAGTTTGCATCTTCTCTTGGTACAATTACCTCCTGCTGGTAAGAATAGGACGCTAGCGCTATAGGAGTGTTACGTTATGTGATTATAAGTTATATAAATACTCGTAACACTTATACTAACAAGCTGGCTATAATTTGTATTATATTAAAAAATAAATTACTGTTGCGACATACACATACCTATATATAATCTAGAATAGAGGCATTTCATATCATACAAGTATGATTGTATTTCTATTTCTAAATAGGTGGTGCTATAGTAATACACTTCATGTGAGGAAATAGCTCTTAAAAGCAAGTTACGTATGAAACACTCCCAGAATAAGTTTTGATCTAAGTAAACCTAGTCAGGTTTATGACTCTACAAAAGTTCTTTGACAGGATTCATTAATTAAGGTTTAAGGAACTTTGAACAAAAATTACACAAAGTTTATTCTGTTCGGTGAATATCTGGAATAAAGAAATAATTTTAATATAATATTGTGCAGTCATTTCACCATTTTGTCATTATAATTTTGTTACTCGAATGTCAGTAACATTACTACTATGATTTACTGTTTTTTAAAACTAATACCGAGTCTTATTTTATCCATGCTTTTCTCAAAAAGAATTTTGGACTTCCGAATTTTTAGATCACTTCTATTCAAACATTTCAAACCACATATGAGATTCCACACTAAAAACTTAATACTCTCACACTATTTTTCCATTTGGCTGGGACATTTTGTAATCAAATGTTGGAAACTAGCATGCCATTAACTTGAAATTTCCTATTTTATCAAGTAGACTGAATTACATTTATGCTGATTAGAAGCAGCTTCTGCTTTCAGCTGTATAGTAACTATTTTTCACTGTCCATTAAGCTTCTTTTGCTCCTTAAAAGATCCTTTAGTTCCCTCTTTATCACCCTTCCTAGTACAGATTCAATACCCCGGCATCCTCCCAAGAGAGATATTATTTTAGCACCATCTAAACTCATTGAAAAGAGCAACTACGAATGTGTCTACACCTATTTTCTTCCATTTCAGATGTTATCAGTTTTAGCCAATAGTAAAGTCATCTTAGATAGTTGTTATGTCGAATTAACACGAAATTGGATTACATGGAATTGGGTCATGCAAACTGATTGTATTTGAACTATAATGTACGTTAATTTAGTTTATGACACGGTGATCGTATGGGAAAAGTTTAAGAATGAGCGTCTAACTTTGTTCAGAATCAATTAAATCTAAAAAATCTAAAAATGAGTTATTAGGTTTTATAGCTTGCCTCAGATAGTTCATTTTCCTCAATACTCACTATCTCAAGTGTGAAGACGACAGCTCAAGGTAGCAAGAAATATTAACAGAAATTGCAAAAACAAAAAATTATTTCCGTTCCATGTAAATGGCAAGGTATGTGAAATAGATATTTGTATCATTTCGATACCTCCCTAAGTACCAAAACTATCGGTCTATATCTTTATCATAAGCTGCCTAAGATGACCTACCTATATAAAAAAACCTTCATTCAAATGGCGTTTCCATGAAATGGAACGTAGGTAATTGAAAAAAGTAGCTGAAACGAGGAAGGACAGTTGTTAATCCGACTTTTCGTTTAATTAATGATTGGAGCTGGAAATATAAAAGATAATCCCAGCGATTTTCCCGATTTTCACGCTTTTTCACGGCGTTACACTGCAAGACAGCCATTTTTAAGCGAGTTTAATTCTATGGGGGATTATTAACTTACATCCACCGAGCAGAACCTGCATTATGGGATTTCTAGAAAAAATATAAGCATGAAATCAATAATGCGGAAGATGGTCAAGCGAACATTTATATACAGGGTGTTTATTTGAAAACCTGCCACCACGCATTTATCGAAAACCGCTGGTTAAAAAAAACGCCGAGACACGTCAAAAGATATGTCAAGGACAACTTTTCACCAAAAATTACTTCACCCCCTTGTGCCCTGTGCACCCCAAGGTCATCCCCTTAAACATTCTAAATGACAAGGGGTATCGATTAATATCTTGTTTCAAAGGTATGTCGAAGTCCTTTAATTTGCTGTCTGATTTTTTAAAACCGGTCGATTCGAGAAATTAGAGAAATATTTACAATAGAACAAATATCACTTTTTATTGCAATAAGTGTTGTTGCCTATTATTGTCCAAACAATGATGTGGCGATGTTCAAATTCCTGATGGACAACTGCAGAAACATATTGTGGGATATACTGGCAGCTTTCGATGACGAAACGATAACGAAGGTCATCCAAACTCTTAGGTTGGCGACTAGACACAATAGATTTTAAATGATGCCATAAAAGAAAGTCTAATGGCATCAAATCAGGAGATCTAGCAGGCCGTTCTATGGGCCCTCTTCGCCCTATCCATTTATTTGGAAACGCGTCGTCTAGCTATTACCGAACCGGAAGAACAGAATCAGGAGAAGCGCCCGTCTTGCTTCGATTTGGTTTTCAATGGTTTCAGTGATACGCGGATTGATGGTTGGTACTTCCCAACATATCCAAATAAATGTCTCCATTTAAATTTAGTATGAAGTAATGAAGTATTAGGATTTATAGCAAAATCACTGAGAAGTTGAACTTGAGCGGCTTTATCCAAAACTTTCAGTTTTTTATTTGCAATAGATCTAATTTAAGGAAATTTCGTAGCAAGGTCCAAAACATACCTAATCGAAGTTATCTTCCCCGAATATTTAGTGTAAACGGAATGGCAGCTTGCCGAGCACATTGATTTTGGGCACCATAAATTGTAATCATTTCCACATTTTTGAAACTATCCATCAGAAATTTGAACATCACCATTATTTTGCCACAACGGGAAATATTTTCAACACTTATGGCAATAAAAGTGATATTTTTGTGTATTTTTGTTCTGTTTGAACAAATTAAGGTATATGAAGGTTTTTCTAATTTTCTTGAAAACGAGTCGACCGATTTTAAAAAAACCAAACGTCAAAATACAGGACATACCTTTAAAACAAGATATTATTCGATGCCCCTTGTCATTTAACATTTTTGAAAGGTTGGCCTGGAGGGCGGCAGAGGGTACAATGGTGTGAAGTAGTTTTTGATTAAAAATTTGTCCCGTTTGACAGATCTTTCGAAGTGTCGCGGCGTTTTTCGTTTAATCAGCGCTTCTGGATAAATCTGTGGTGGGAAGTTTTTAAATCTAAATATAGTGGAATCCTTAAGTTCCAGTTTCACCATCTTCTGATAAATATTTTGTCTTTGTCACTTGACATAAGTAAGAAAGTGACAAAAACGTACGGTTGGGCTATCTGAAACTTACCAGGAGGTGGTGAAACTGGCCGTTAATATTGTTTCACAAT
The DNA here is from genome assembly GCA_951848785.1 of Callosobruchus maculatus. NCBI lineage: Eukaryota > Metazoa > Arthropoda > Insecta > Coleoptera > Chrysomelidae > Callosobruchus > Callosobruchus maculatus. The sequence goes on along the minus strand of CATOUR010000026.1, from coordinate 8,347,460 downwards.
AACAAGTCTATAAGTGAGCTTATTAAATATAATGAACTGTTGGTTCTTGGGCTGTACGGCTGGCGCCACCTCGTTTCGTTGCTTTCATCAGCACTAGTGGTCGGCATCCTCAGAAGCTGATGTCACCTGTTTGGCGTGTTTCGAGAGACTGAGACCGCGTCACAGGGTTGGCACTGATATTCCCCGGATTAGGAGTGGAGGCGGCTGCGCTGTGCACCGCCGATGCCTGTGGAACTCCTGCGCGTCCCAGAATCTATGCGTCTCTTAAGGCGCGTATATGCATATTCTGTTGAGCTTATATGCTTCTTCTTCGTTGTTGAAGTTGTTCTTATGTTTATAAATCTCAATGGACTCCCTGTACAATCTGGCGTAATAAGAGAAGGTCGTAGCTAGAACCCGTGTCTCGTCAAACTTTATCTTGTGATTACCGCTTTCTTGAAGTGCATGCTTAGAAAGACGCGAGCGTGGCTAAAAAAACACTATAATCATTCCAAAGTATTCTCGGATGTGTCAGCTCATGGATCAGATGAGTATTTGTCAATTTCATAACGCCAAGCCATTTCTTCTTCTGAGTGAAAGATATAGATTTTGTGGAGCAGAGTGTTTATTCATTTTTCTTACATAATTGAATCTTCCTCGATCATAACATAGAGTCTGCAATGCTTTTCTTTTTCTCAAGCCCATCTTTTTTTGGACTTTCATGGCTTTTCTCTATCAGAATACATATTCTGACCCACTGCTGTGAAATGACTGTAAATCCATTTCAGAAAATCGCTCATTACTTTTTCCAGTTCCATTAGAGACAACACTTTTATCAGAAGACAAGTCCTATGCATTACACCAATAATAATACTATTCGAAATTTTCTAGCTTACTGCTTATTTTCGTTTACGCATCGTTTGTCGTTAGGGGAATCTGGAATAGACTTTATGCGACTATGGCAATGTTTTTGCATCCAATTAATATCAAGTAACTTGATACTACTTGACTTAGAGTCAAGTACAATCAGGCCAAGTCAAGTAGTGCGTCTCTAAAATACTTTTTTTATGGTCAGCCTCCCGCAAAGGCTGGTAAGCCTATGGCGCTGTAGAAACGCTGCAAGAAGATAAGTGTAGGTGCACGTTGGATTTGAAACGCTGCGTGTTGTAGCCGTCGGGAAAAAAAATTCCCCGGCAGCCCATTTCACAGCGTCGAAGTTCTCCAAAAGAAGGACTGATGGAGGAGACTGATTCGGGGAGCAGAGGCCTGGTAAGGATGAGCTCGCAGAGCCTTGCTAGTGTTCCTTGTTCGGGTGGCCTCTGGCGTTATTATCTGGGAGAGCTCACTCGAACATCTTCCGTGATAGAATCTGTAAAACAAAGACAGGTCAGCCACCCTTCTTCATTTTTCCAGGCTTTGGAGGTCCTTTGTGAGGTTAGGTGTGTCGATTAGTCTAATTGCTCTTTGATGATAGTGTTCAGAAGCTTTAGAAAGCACTTCGGATCGCATCGCCACATATGGCAGCAATACAACAATGGTCGGATCTGAGCCTTGTAGAGCAGCAGTAGTTGCTCTGGTGTATACAGCTTCCTACATCGGAATAAAACTCCAAGCTTCTAGGATGGTTTTAGCAATACTGACGACGTGGTCGTGTCAGGATATGTTATTGTTGATCCCCAAAAGCTTGAAGGAAGGTGACTCGTTGGACAACATGAGACTTCTTTGTAAGTGTTGTTGCCTGAGTTTTCTGCACGTTAAACTGTACTTTATTTACTAATCCATACTCAACAATTGTGCTTGTATCATCTTCTAGGATGATTGTGGTGGAGCGGTTTGCCAGGTTAGATGCACGATATTAATGTACTGTCACCTGCAAAGCTGTAGATTGAATGGGCTGTTATTGCCAGCAGCTTGATGATGTACAGCAGAAACAGTGTAGGGGATAGGACAGGTCCCCGGCGTTTGTTTTAAATACGTCTTTGTTTTCAAGACAGATCAAGTAATTTCGAGCTAGCTACTTGGCTTGATCAATCGCTGAATCAAATTGTACAAAGTCAAGCATGCCATCACGCAGCTTGGCCACAGCGGCAAACAGTTTGCCGTCCGATTCTTATCTTGGTTTCTATTATAATTCTTATCTTGAATATGAGTAACTTCGCGGTCAAGTAGAGGTTCGATGAGAACCACTGGATCTCTGGACCACTGCTTGACATATTTTCAATGACGCGCCTTATAAATATTTAACCACTTTCGGCATTGATGTGGTGAACTTTTGTATTTAATTATATAATTCATTTGGCCAGTAGTTGATTTAAATCTATCTTTATCCAAAGGATATTATCGTCTCAGATATAATTTATGCAACATAAAACAGACCTGTCTGATTTCTGTGTGACTTTCACACGCATCAGACGACGAATTGCAAAACAAAATAAACACATAGCTGCTGTCGTGAAAATTAACTCGGGAGCTTACGAACCGGAGTTTTTAAAAAACTACAATTCGATTGACCGAACTAATAAAATTTATTTTTAAGAAGTACAATGTTGATTGTTAGCCGTGCAAAATGAATCTGAAAAATTATAATTGAAACAATGAGTATATTTCAGATAAGCAATACAATAAACAAGGAAAATGCTGAATCTGCTGTCTCGGCTGCTTCCTCTCGTGGATGCAGTGGCGTAACTCTCCCCTTCTTAAACAGAGACTTCGGGCTGGAAAAGCACTGAAGGCGAATTTTCTTGAACTCCCTTGACTTCTCTCGGCCTTTCTTGATTTCTTGATTTCTTTTTCAAAAACTTGATTGACATATAGGTAGCAATGGCAACCATTGTTAAAATAATGATTGACCATAGGAACCAATTTACTGGATTTGAGCTTGATTCTTCTATCACCAACTGATTCATAGTTTCAACGTTTTCTTGAATTTTGTGAAGTTCTTTTAACGGAATCTTCCCTAATTTCAGTGGTCTTAATTTGACTGCTAAGTCCACTGATATGTTACTGATTACTCCAGGTAGTATTAAGGGCTTTCCAAATACTTCTTGTTTCGAACTCCCAAAGTGGTATTCTTGGTATTCTAAGCTGCAATTCATTGGGACTTGGATTAGGGCACTTCCCTTTATGGCGAGGTATTCAAGGTCTGGACATCTGGCTTTCAAATTAATTCTTTCTTCTGTAACTATAATTAGATACTCTTCATTGATCCGGTTGAATATCAGTTTTGGAGGTTGAACTGGTATCGGCTGGCACAGTGGCTTCTTATTTAGGATTAGACTTGATACACAATCTTCCTCAGGGTGGAACTTGATTTCTTCTTGTCGGCAAATATACGAATTTTCTACTTGGTAAACTTCTTCTTCAAGAGCCAGATAAGGTTTTTGGGGTATAATTATGGTACTTTGGTTGGTAGGAACTGGGAATAATTGGAAATATTCCAAGGTTTGTGGATAGGCAATTGGTATTTCGATGGCAAAAATGATTATCTCCTCACGATAATAACATTTAACACTAATTATCGAATACCAATATTGCAAACTAATATTTAAAATCTCATTGGGTTTATAATATCTTTTTATATCTGCCAAAATTTGTATTAAATCTTTATTTGTCAAAATGTCTGGGTGTACTATGTTCAGCTGAGCAAATGTAATTGCATTTTCTAGGTTATCCAAAAATGAAATAATAACATTAGCACTGATAAAAATCTGGTCTAATGTACTTACATAAATGGTATAAATATGCATTTGATCAGTGACATTATCAATATATTTTTTATAATCAGCAATATATTTAGAAATCTTCTGTTGATTTTCACTAATTGAATCAATTGTTTTTGAATATTTTTCAACAAGGCTTTTTGCAATTGAGATTTGACAATTTACTTCCTTAACAATTTTTTCCTGATTAGAATTCAGTTTTCGTATAGCATTATCATAACGTTGGCCATCTGAATCGTCTAAAGTTCCAAATAACCATTTGCTTATGGATCCACCTAGGTTTATTAATCCTCGCTTTTGTTTGTTTTCCTTGAAAAACATATTTTGAAATTTACTTTCCATTTCAGTTATCATCGGTAATAATTGATCGTATTTATTCTTCAGTACTGTATAATACATAGGAGTAATTTTCTCTAAAGAGGAGTTCAGCTTTGTATACGTTTTTACTAAGTTATATATATGCTTATCTAAGTATTTTGAATTAATATCATGTAAAAATATATGTTTTCTATCAATTATATTCGCTTTACCTAACTTAAAGGGTAAAATACCGGGGGTATTGGATAACTCTGTAACCTTAACTTCACTCGCTATCAGTTTGGTTACTACGAGAAGGACCAGGAAGATTTTCGTGGCTTTCATTTTCGTCCTGTAACAAATGAGGCTTCCTTAATTCCTTCATATGAACAATTTCTATTTTTCCTTTACTATTTCTTATTTCAGCTTTATTATGTTCTAAGATCTTTACGATAGTATAAGGTCCTATAAATTTATTATGTTTTTTATTCCTGATTTTTGGACTCTTTTTATAAACTGTTTGATTCACTGTAAACTCTACACATTGATCACCTTTTATGTTCCTTTTTTCTAAAACCTTTTCTTTATCCTTAGTTAGTTTATTTTGAACCGTATCATATACTTGACTAATTTTTTGTTTATGATTCTGAACATAGTCTATTAAATAGTCTCTCATGAAATCAAATATTAATTTTTCGTTTTCTTCTAAAGGTATGCTAACTTTAAGAATTCTATGATTTCCATAATTTCCTTTTTGTACTGTTATTTTGGTTTGCCTGCTTTTAGAGACATGAATTTGATTGAATTTGTTATTGATTATAGTATCTTGGATAGGGATACCACTATTTTCTACTTCTTTTGATAAAGAACGGGGAGTTTGATCATCGGATGGGTCAGGACGTCTAACCTGCACATCTTGAAGTATATTTATTCTCGGGGGTGATTCTTTTTCGACATTTTCCGGATTTTGATCATAATTTGCAGTATTATTAGCAATATCTTCTAAGAATTTTAAAATAGCTTCGTCTACATCTCCAGGGTTGGCTACTGTTGATTCTGTTTCATGAATATTGAGTTGTATACGAGACAAGGCGTCTGCATTTGAATTTAACTTTCCTTTTTTGTATACTACTTTATAATCAAACTCTTCTAATTTGAGTCTCCATCTTACTAATTTTGAACTTGGTTCTTTCACGTTGAATAACCAGGTAAGAGCACGGCAATCCGTAACAATTGTGAATTTGCGACCAAAAAGATAAGGTCTAAAGTATTGACAACCAAATAATGTAGCTAACATTTCTCTTTCGGCTGTATGATATTTTTGCTCGGTTTCATTTAATGTACGAGAGGCATATGCTATGGGTTTATCTTGACCTATCGGTCCTTGACTTAAAATTGCACTAATTGCTACTGCACAGTAGTTAATATAAACTCTTTTGTGAAATCAGGATAGATAAGAATTGGATCATTACATAGCATTTCTTTGCAAGTATTAAAACTTTCAATAAAACTTGAAGTGTGGACAACTTTAGCATTCTTTTTTAAACAAGACGTCAGCGGTTTCGTCATTTTAGCAAACTCTGGTATAAACTGTATAAACTCTCGATAATATCCAACTAATCCTAAAAATGATTTGATTTCTTTTTGTGTTCTTGGAATAGGAAAATTCTTTACGGCTTTCACTTTTGAAGGGTTAGGCTTAATTCCTTCTGGTGTGACTATGTGACCTAAATACTCTACAGATTTTTGTAAGAAGTTTGACTTATCTAATTGAACTTTGAAATTGGCTTTCCTCAATCTATCAAAGACTTTTTTCAATTTTACAATATGATCTTGAAGGCTTGTACTAAAGATGATGATATCATCAAGATAACAAAAACAAACTTCATTGATTAATCCTCTTAGCACATTATCCATAACTCTTTGGAAGGTAGATGGACTATTTTTTAAACCAAATGGCATTCTAGTGAATTCCCATTTACCGTTTAATGCAGAAAAGGCAGTTTTTGGAATATCATTTTCATCCATTTCAATTTGATGATATCCAGAGGCTAAATCTAAAGTTGTGAAATAGTTTGATCTTCCTAATTTATCTAGAATATCTGTAATACAAGGAATAGGATAGCGGTCATCAACTGTTCGCAAATTTAATTTTCGGTAGTCAATAACAATTCTCCATTTTTGTTTACCTGACTGGTCCATTTTCTTTGAAACAATCCATATAGGGCTGTTGAAGGGACTATTCGAAGGTTTTATTATACCTTGTTGTAACATCTTTTCAATTTGAATTTTTACTTCTGGTTTATGAACTTCAGGAAATCTATAAGACTTTGTATAAATTGGGGTTTCATCGGTTAATCTGATTTTATGTTTAATTTCGTTTGTAAAACTCAAAGGAATTTGTTCATTATAGAAAATATCTCGATATTCAAAAATCAATTTCCTAATTGCTCTATTTTCTTCTTTATTACAATGTGATAAGTTAATATTTTTTAAATTGGCTTTCAGAATATTATCATACTTTTTTGTGATGTCAGCATTTTCATGAATGTCAGACATAAAGTTTGTTTCTAAAGGATTAATAAGTTCAATGTCAAAAGGTTTTGTGATTCTAACATTGAATGCTTTGGAATTCGGATTATATACTGTGGTAATTGCAAAATAGTTTTCTATGTTCACTAGGGCTTCTGGCGAAATCAAATTATTACCAAAATCTATTTCTTTTAAGATTCCTAAACCTTTTTCGTAACACACAGGAATTCTTATGACTTGTTCTGACTCTGGATTTACAATAATATTATAGTTGCAAGGCTGAAAGTTCTTTTTTAACTTGTTTTCTTCATCCAATATTAAAGGAATTTGGCTAGAAGGTGTAACCAAAATTTTATTTTGAATATTTATAGTAGCTTGTAACTTTTGTAATAAATCTATACCAATAAGTCCGTCATACTTTGGATTAAAATTAAAAATATAAAATTTATGCCATTGTTCACATTCAAAAATTTCGAAAATTGGTATCACTGCTACTTCATTATGATAACTTACATCATGAGAAGTTTGAATATTAAATGGTTCATTTTGAATATAGTTTTGAAAATAAGTGTATGCAAGATTCGGAGAAATTAAACTTCTTGTGCTCCCTGTATCTACTAAAAATTTTGCATCTAACTCTGGTATATAAATACAAGGTAAATTATTTTGTGAAAAATTAATTTCTATCAAGGTTGATTCTTCGGAGGCTGGGCTTGAGTAAAATTTTGTTCTAAATTATATTGTTGAGTTTCTTGATCTAGGTCAAGGCTTTCTTGTGCTTGTTCAAAACTTTCGTCATAGGAATCAGCACTATCACTACACTGTTCATAATTTTCATTTTGTTCGTAATTAAAATCATAATTGTCTTGTAAATTATGCAATTCCTGACTAGTAAAATTTCTAGGGCCTGAATTTTGGAAGAAATTTCTATTTTGATTTCCTCTTGGAAAATTCGCATTTCTTGTACTCGTAGACATGGGTTCAGGTTTCGTTTGGGGAACTTGCCCAGTAGGTTTAAATACATTAACATTTTTAGGAGGAAAATTTTGTTTTCCAAACACTTGTTGGTTTGTAAAATATCTAGGCGGTGGCATATTTTGTCTAGGTTGAATATTAATGGGTTGCGATGGAAAAGTATTCCGAGGTTGTGGCAACGTATTTAGATATCTTGGGAAATTATTAGAATTATGAGAAAATTGAAGAGGTAACTGAGGCTGTGCACGATTTTGGAAATTCTGGGTTGAATTAGTATTTTGATTTTGTCCTGATTGTCTCTGGTGAAGAATAAAATTTTCTTCTTCTAATACATACGAAATAGCTAGTTCAAGACTATCGGGATTTCTTAATCTAACCATATCTTGTATTCTACCTGTCAATCCACGAATGAATGTTTTTAAACATAGCTCATCATAATTTTTTGTTTGAAAAGTTCTCTCTGCTATTGATAAATTCATCGAAATTAACTTTGAAGCTATTGCACTCCTCGCTTTTTGAATTCTTTGTCCAAAGTTGAAAAATGATTCAGATTTTTGAGGTTTCATTACGATTAGTTCTTGCACTAAGCAATCTAAATTCCTTTGATCGCCAAAACTAAGTCTTAAAAGTATTTTTAAATCATTCCAATTTCTAATTTCTGGTCTACTACCAACTAAAGCTAAAGCATTTCCTGTTAGTTTACCTACTACAGCTCTAATCAAAAAACTGTTAAGGGGATCATTTTGATTATTCGAATTTGTATAAGTTCTGATTAAATGATCACAGTGTTCAATAAAAATTTCTAAAGTATTGCTGTCTCCATTAAAATTTGGAATAGTATCAATATACAATCGTAAAAGTTGGTAATTCACTTGGGTTTCGGTACTCATCGTGCTAATATTATTACTACTACTATCACTATCTAAGCTTAAGTTGTTGAAAATTTCTAGTAAATCCTCAATTTTGGTGCTTTGTTTGCTTGCTCTTTGCTTTTCTTTGTGTTTGCCTTACTTTCTATGTCTGAAAGATTATATTCACTAATTTCCAGACGTGGTCATATGCATTGACCCTCTTAAAACTAAACTAGGGATATCATATACGCTGATATCCTAGTGAGACCACTTTGCCCTAACACCAACACGGAAAACAAGGATTTTGGATAAAAGGATGGCTCACCAATATGCACTTGACGAGGTCCAAGCTTCTTCTTCAACCCCTGTCTGATTCCACGTAGCTTCTTCTTCTGCAGGATCGTCTGGCCGTTAAGAGTTTCACTCAGAGAAGTTATCACGGCGGCGGCGAAACTTCTCGACCGAATCCTACTGCTTGCTGCGCCAATTAACTCGGGAGCTTACGAACCGGAGTTTTTAAAAAACTACAATTCGATTGACCGAACTAATAAAATTTATTTTTAAGAAGTACAATGTTGATTGTTAGCCGTGCAAAATGAATCTGAAAAATTATAATTGAAACAATGAGTATATAATACATTTCAGATAAGCAATACAATAAACAAGGAAAATGCTGAATCTGCTGTCTCGGCTGCTTCCTCTCGTGGATGCAGTGGCGTAACTCGTGTATAATCGAGAACTTGGTGGATGCGATGCCGTATGTATAATAATAATAATAATGCTAGACGCATTCACCATTTTTTGACGTCAATCTAATGCCTGGAATATTCTGCAAATTCATTTTCTATAGAAGTTAATGCCAAAGTACTTGGGCGCGCTTGGGCCGAACGTGAGCGCCAAGGCATCCGCATCGACTGTCTGGGATTCCCCGGCACCAACGAATTCGAATAGGTTAGAAGAAGTAAACAATCCAAAGTAGTGATTCAGCGGCAGCTTGATGATGGTATTTATAGCATACTGACCGCTGATAAAACCCGTATACCCTTTGTTCCTACACCCTCTTCGAGACAGCAGGTAAAGAACTCTAAAAATAATGACATGAATAGTGGAATAATATAAATAAACACCTTGTTTTGGTTGATCGTTTCGGGTTTATTGTTATAGTTTTCAGTAAATTTTGGGTTTTAACAATGCAAAAGTTAAAAGACTATTTTAAACAATTGCGCAAGATTTAAATACTGCGGATTTCTGTGAAAAATAACATCGTGTTTGTGAACACAGTAAATAATAACAACGAGGTCTTGGGAACACACACATGCCTGTTAGGTTAGAGCATTTTTCTATAACCTATTCGAATTCGTTGGAACAGATACGCGTCGCGTCAGTGTAACGTTGAATTTATTCTTGCCGTTTCGAATGCTACGTTCGACTACGTTGTCGTGTTGTCAAATTTTGCCCTAAAATAAGTCCTGAAAAGGCAAAATATGGCACCGCGGCCCTTTCGGCACGCCACTGATTGCAAATATAAAATAAATACATAGTAAGTTGTCATGTATATTTGTATAATCGAGAACTTGGTTAATGCGTGACGCATTCACCATTTTGAAGTCAATCTGTAATATTCTTATACACGACTAGCAAGCGAACACCTGGAATGCTGATATAAACGCATCGGACACAGATAGACGAGAGTTGACAAGTGTGGCGATTTTTCGCCGAAGTGGCGATTTCAAAACCGAGTTAGCGACCAAAAATCGTAGCTGAGATATTGGCGACTCCTGTGGCGAAAACACACAGCGAGTTGACGACTTTTGGCTATTTGTAACATTCATTTTATTGGTTTTCTCCTCAAAATAAGGGCTAGACCCATGCAGCAACAATATTGCTGGTTGTTTTATAATTCACACTGACCATAGTGACTCGCAGGCAAATACAACTGGTCGATTTTCGTTATCGTTATTGGGCATCATTTACTTATACCTTACTACTGCGCATGTTCGAAATAATAACGATAGCCACGAAATTCTTTAGTTCTGACGGTCCAGATCCAGGCCGCAATATCTCAAAATAAAAATTGTCTGAGAAGCTGGAATTGATTCACAATTAGCAAATGACCTTTAAAATAATGACCTGTCTGGGAAACTATTTTAATTGCAATCGGCTAGACTGAGAGGTAATACCGAAATCTTTCTTAATGAAGTAAAAAATTATTAAAGTTGATATATTTTCAACACTATTGCCACCAATACGATCGTGGCCTGGTACCCAATCAAGATGTATTGTATAGCCTTGCGTGTAGCTAGTAAACAGAGAGCATTGAAACAGTCCTATACCAGTTTTGATGTAATCTCCCCGGAGTGGATCTTATTAGCTCGTAGTTTCTACAATAATATTACCTTGACCACAGACTAATCATAAAATAATTTTAGTTTGATATATTTTTGCAGTTCCGTAAATGAGAGATCATCTTCAACCACAGAATATAGGCGCATTCATTTTGCAAATGAAGCGAGATATTTCAAACTAAAGTGAGATCACAGCATAGTAAACAACCAGCACAATATCTCTGAGGATTTCCTATATAAAAATGGTTCCCACAGAATTTGACCTTGGGATGATTTATGGATGATTTTACGGCTGTGAAGTTTGGGTAGAGACGCGAAAATGAAAATATCAATACCGGTACCAACCCGATACTTTTTAGCCAAATAGGCGCGTTTGGTTCGTGCAGAGAATTTTGTGCAATTGATTACACCCCTCAATAATTATATAGTTATTTTCGATACCAATACCCCTACAAAAGTATCGATACCAGCTTGGAATCGCTCAAAAAGTATCTAAGATAAAAATACTCGATATTAGTGCAGAAGTACAAGTATCGAAGTATCGTTAGCATCCCTACAAAAAAATCATCCAAAAGTGGGGACGCGCGTGTAATTGCCGCCAACCTGAGTTATTGTGAGATTGTGGTGAGATTGTCAGATCAGTAAATATCAGTTTATAACCTAAATTAACAGTTTTCGTTAGCGTCATGGATGAGTGGATAAAAAGAACACGTATTGAACTGAGTGAAGTTTACATGAGCTGAGATTATCTGAGATTTTATGTAAAACAAATGCGGCTTATGTGTCACACTGGGCGATTCGGTTTTAACAATTTTGACATTCACAACCGTAAAGTCTCAATTTCTGGCGATTTTCATTCATTCATGCCAAAGATTCGAGACTTCTGGCCATTTTCATGCCAAAAGCTGGCTACAAGGATATTTATAACGTTATTAAATTGCACAAATTTGTATAGGTCTGAAATTGATCCTCCATATATCGATGATTATTTCTATTGGATTATCATTATATGGTAGTTCAAATCAACGCGTGACAAATGTAATATAGCATTCAAAGCGGTACAGGAATCATAAAAAAAGTACAGAATAGCACATTACGGTTGACAGCTGTCTTTCCTAAATCAGTAACCTATAACTATCTACTATACTGCTTTACTATCCATAAGTTTGGTAGTGAAGATATAATGCGTATATGTCTAATGGATGGAATTTTTCCTTAGTCCTGCATCTTTGTTAACTAAAATTGTTGATGAATGAATGTTTAATTGATCAATGATGGTAGTTGAGTAAAGAGGTACATTTTTGATTCCTTAATGCCAGCCACACACTCTACGGCGATTGCAGACTGACCTGTGCAGGTATTTTAACCTGGGCAGTGTACAATTCACCAGGGTAATATGGAAAATTAATATTTTTAAGAAATATCGGATTGTCCCATACGCATAGCAGTGCTGTGCAGGTAAACCACCTCGGTAGGCCATAAAGTGTAGCCGGCATTAGCCATGTTAAATGCTATTTGCAAAATTGGAGATTGATGTGTGATTTGCTGTGTTATATCTTCATTATCAACAATGATAATGTTTGTATATTTTTAGTGTAATTACATTGATATGTGAGATTGTACTCTAAGAATAAATCTCTGGAGGACATGTTGACTGTAGTATAAAATACTGATTCTCCAAAAAGGTATAAATATGATATTCTCGTTTCTGTGATTATTCATTTTAGAGTACCTATAAGAGGTAATTCGTATGGTCTCAAATGTTTTGTAATTATAACGTTTGTGTTAAATTTTACTAGTGTCATGACTACTCAGATTTGGCTTGGTTACTAAAGCAACACAATGCTATTCGTATCTTATGTGTAGACAATGGTCACGAAAGTGGGTTCAGTATCGTTTATTATATTTATTAATTAATATTATGTTCCAATAATTACTCATATTTATAGCCTACGCATATGTGGTTAAGCTGCACTATATCTATTTCTGTAACGTGTAGTTTTGATCTCGACTCATCTCAAAATTGTTTCAAGTGTAAAATTCATTGAAAATGGTTCGTTTGTTACATGAAAACTTATTGCTTAGATTTATCTAGAACATAAAAACGTTATACGTATGATTCGCAAACGAACAAAATATACGTGTTTCGACTAATTTCATGTAAATAAACTTTTTATTGGAAAACATAGCTAACATCTAATTTGTTCCAAAGCAATGTTTTTCAAAATACTCTAAGAAAAATGCTGGAACATTATTTGCACCAGCGTTGCCATATTACCTCGTTGAAGGTAAAGTACTGATGTGGTTGGCAATACCAATATCTTTTTTTTTTTTAAGTTCGTATGAGTTATTTTAAAAAGTTTTTACAAGATATTTTAATGTGTAGGGTGATTCTGGAAACGTTTCCTGAAGAAGTGCTCGAAGTACCCAAATTACTCAAATGGTTCTTATAATCTATCTACTGAGCTGTGTAAGAGTATTTGGTGCTGCCTTTAAAAGCTTCTCAAAATTCTGAACTGATAGTTTTAGCATATTATCGTCATTTGACAGACTATCAAGCTTCTAAGTTGCTTCAATGTATAGTGTATAGTTAATTTTTCATGTAGCTCTAACAACAGATAATAAGTTTTCCTGTCAAATGAATTATTTAAGCTTATTTTACACTTGAGACAGCTGGTGCGCTGTTTTGAAGTTGTGATCCACTGAAATGGGAAAACGTGGCTCCATAGACATGAGTTTATATAGGCAAGAAGATTAAAAGGAGGAACGATATCCACATCAGGTAGTTTGGCAATTTTAACAAACAGCTTCTAATGTGCGCAAGCGCATAACGTTGGTTTCTATTTGATATGCTTGATTACAATGGGACTGGTTTTTTGAGACTGAGTTAGATGATAAAGCTTGGTGTACAGCTAACAAATGCGTTCATCTACTTTATTTGGAGCTAAGTAGCTCATAGTAATACATCACCTCTATCAAGAGAAGGGTTCTGAAAATATGTAAGAGAATTACAGAGTACTCTTCAACAAAGTAGGGTTCATACTTATAAATGCTCCATATAAAGTACTATTGAAATGGTAAAACATTTTTCTTATACGTTAATATTATCTTATATAGGTACTCGGGATTTTATATGTTTTGTTGAAGCGTTACAGCATTATTATTTTTATATTATAAGAGTCTTTATCAATAAAAGCGTTTATTATATATACAATAAAGTATTTCAATTGCACCACATAATGTACTTGCATTAATAACAAGCTAATGGGAGGAGGCGTTTGGTAGGTATAATATTTATTTGGGTAACTCAGGTACAAACAATACAATTTTCGCAGGTTCAAAATGCATGAAAAATAAAATACAAAAATAAGAGTAAAACAAACATTTCACACAATGCATAAAACTAACTAATTTAAATATATAAACGACTTAATGTCAGGGGTTTGACAAACAACTTCATAAGTATACTGTGCTTCAGTAAAACAATCAAACTGCCACTCCATTTCTATGTATTTCTTCCACAAATTCTCTTTCAGGATAAAAGGAATACTTCGAGACAAGGTGTTTTACTTCATTTTGAAGTCACGACTAGTACAAACTTTTATTTGGTCCGGAAGAATACTGAAAATGTGAACGTTATTGGAATTTTTCGTCGACTGAGCCGATAGGCAGGAGGTCCTAAATAGTCCATATATCTAATGAAGTAATCATGATTGTCACCATTTTCAAGCAGAAGCTGCTGATTTTTTTTGCGTCCAAAAGATTGACTAGTACATATACAGGGTGTTTCCTAATTGAATGTCAATATTTATGGGAGCAATTTTTGGGTCCATTTTAAGAAGTAAACTCCGTATGAACGTATGTCATAAACGTCTTACCTTTTGAGATACAGGGTGGTAAGGTTTCTAAAAATAAATAATTTATTATTAATATCTACAATACCACTTCAGATATTTTGATGAAATTCGTCATACATGTACTATGAATCAAGAGGCATTTTTTAATATATAACTTTTTTTTCAATTCCACCAGTGGCGTTCGTACGTAATTTGACCTGCCTATTTTGGCAGACATTGATGATACGCCACTGATTTCTCCTAAAATAAAAATATTATTTTTGAAATCCCCATTCATTTCTAACCAAATATGAACACTTGATTTTTTTCAATCCGATGCATGGCTTTCGCTTAAAAAAATAAAAACCCTTTCTCTACATGACCGCAACAATATCGTTAATATGGCAATATCACCATACAGAGACATGCGTAAATTTTATTTTTTTTAGATGAAACCCGTGCGTCGGACTAAAAAAATTCAAGAGATCAAATCTGCTCATAATTGAATACAGATTTCAGTTTTTTTTTTATTTTAAGAAAAACCAGTGGCGTGTCCCTGACTGTCTAAATAGTATTTGGGACCATGTTAATTGGGTCGCCACTGGTTAAAACCGGGAGTTTTTTTTTGTAAAAGATGTCAAAAAAATCTAGTCCTTAGTTATCAATCAGTGGCCACAATCACAGGATGTAAATAATGTTGTTAGAATTTTAAATAATTTTACTTTTACACTTTTAATGAAATAACATAACATTCTTTAAAAACAACAACAAAAACAAGATAACTAATAAACGAATCTTATTTGAAAACCAATACCTACTATTAATTATTTTAAGAAAATCATACATAAATCGTCTGCTATTAAATGAAGTTGTAAGAAAAATAGAACATAGAAACTATTTCCTTCCTAACTAAACCTATCTAGGTTGTTGAAAATGCCTCCCACCTTGAAGGATACACGCTTCAGCTTTTTTCCTCATATTGTTGCACACTATTTTATGTATATATACCTTCAGTATTCCTTATTATGTCGCAGGAAGCTCTTATACGATCCTTCAGCTGTTTAAACTGTTAACGGGAGTGTGGTAAACCCAGACTCAAAGATGCCCCCATAAGAAAAAGTCCAAACTATTTAAATCTGGGGACCTAGGGGGCCATGGTTGTGGTCCGCCACGACCTACCCATCGGTTATTAAATGCGTGATTTAAATATTCTATTGCTGTAACACTAAAGTGAGCGGGCGCGCCATCATGCTTGAAGCACATTCTGTTTCCAATGGAAATTGGTACGTCTTCTAGCAATATAGGCAAATCTTCCCCTAGAAACCAGCGATAATTATGACCATTTAGCCTTTCTGGTCAGAAAAAGGTCCAGTTAATAGTACGTTGCTTTTAGAGCCAAACCTCAACATTCAAAGTAAAAGTCTTTCGCCAGCTCTAATTCATTCTATACACATATTATTTGGTAAAAAATTACACCACTTTGTGGGTCGGGTTTAGGGGAGGGGAGGGGGAATTTGAAAATTAGTAGTTTTTTACAGTTTCTCCTAGACATCTCGAAAACTATGCAATTTACCGCAAAAAATGTTATGTAGAAAAATAATCTACATCAAATGTAGAACAAAAAGGCCCCTATACATAATCATGCTAAGCTGAACGGTTCCAGAGTTACGGTGGGTGCAAAAGTAGAAATTTTAATTTTTAGTCCTAATATGATCACTAAAGAAACTACTTTTTTATACGGGATTGTGTGGTTTGAATTAAATTTTTTAAAGTTCGTAAACTGAGTTTATTACATTAGTAACAGAGTAAAAATGTAAGATCTTAAATGCGACCTAAATTATCCTTTAGTATTCAGTCCTCTTCATACATAGCACCCTCCTCTTCTGGATCTTCGCCTATGAGATTAATATCCCTGTTGTTAAATCCTAGGCCTTCACAATTACTGCACATACTTGAGCAGTTTAGGTCACTCTTTCTGCACTCGCAGTTACGGACACATTCATCTTTGCAAGCGCACACTATCAGCGAAAGTAGTTCCTGGGGAGCTGCATGATGTGTTGTTGGAATTGGTCTCAGGTGTTCGTCAATCCTCTTCCTCCACCACTCAAGCTGATTTTTTTTTTGTCACCTAGCAGCAGCAGTGGCTGCACCTGGTGGTAAGTTCTAAATGAATGCTGCCTGGAAGCTGCGGAAGTTGGGGTAAGTGCAGCCAACTGGAACAATGAGTGTATAGGCTGCTTTACCACCCAATGCTTGATGAACTACGCAACAGCCTCTTTGCAAGTGCACTGTAAGCAAAGAAATAAAGCCCATTTTGTTCTTACCGTTACCTACTTCGTCCAAGAGGGATGGAGGATAAGCGGATTCAAATTTCACTTGACGCTTGACACCAACATACCACCGGCCACGAAATCGTAATGATGCTGAATAAAAAAGTAGTTTCTCTAGTGATATTAGAAAAAAAAATCAAAATGTCTACCTTTATACCCTCGTAACTCTGGAACCGTTCAATTTAGCAAGATTATGTATAGGACCATTTTTGTTTTAAACTTATGGTGGAATATTTTTGTGTATAACACTTTTTGCGCCAAATCTCATAGTTTTCGCAATATTTAAGAAAAACTGATAAAAATCACTTATTTCCAACTTCGCCCCTCCCTCCCCCCCTAAACCCGACGCTGAAAATGGTGTAACTTTTTACCAAATAATACGCTGACTGTGTACAACAAATTGGAGCTGGCGGGAAACTTTTACGTTGGATGTTGAGGTCAGGCCGTTTTTTGGTTTAATTGCATCGTACTGTAACTATAAGTAATTGTCAACAATTCCAGCCCATACATTTACCGTAAATTGTTCTTGATGGTTAAATTCCACAACTGCGTGGGGGTTTTCGTCGGCCCAAATATGGTTGTTGTGGAAGTTTCTGATTGCATTTTTGGAAAAGTTGGCTTCATCTGTGAACATTATGTCACGGTCAAACAAGGGATCATGCGCCATTTTGTCCAAAAACAATTGACAAAAATTAACGCACAGGGGAAAGTTTCGAAGAAGTAACGCCTGGACCCGTTGAATATGATGCGGGTGCAATAGAAAATCGTGCAAAATTTTCCAAACCAGGACGTGCGAGATTATTTCCAAATTCAAGAGTAAGTGCAGGATTTTCATCAATCGAATTTAAAATTGCTTCTTCAATTTCTGGTGTTCTCACAGTCCGATGGCCTCCTTTTAATTGATTGTTTGGCTTCAAAGTACCTGTTTCAGTCAACCTTCTATGTACATTTGCATGTTCGCCTATGTGGTATGACTCTATTAGGAAACCGATCTTGATATAATTGCCTTGCTTCCAGCGATTTGCCATCAGCCAAACCATACATGTAATGCATATCTGCCAACTCCCCATTAGTAAACTCGACCATTATTTTTCGAAATAATACTGCTCATATAACACCAAATTAATAAATCGCAAAGAATGGACTAGTATCACGAGGTTAAGAACAATGATTTAATTGTTATAACCGCTTAGTGCATACAAAAATAAACGTACTGCTGCATTTCGTTACTTTCTACATCATTTTGTTTTTTAGTAATTCCATTTTAAAGTTTAAAGAAAGGAATTCAAATTCAGCCAATCAGTGCCAACCGCGCGAATCATCAGCAGTGCATTTTTGCCAAGAAAGCTCCGACTCGCAGACTGGAACAGAAGACAAGATAGATGAGCCAGCCCGCGTACAGCTCCGGCATTTCGCGCGCCATCAGAGTGCGGTAACACGGCATACATATCTGTCTTTTGATTGGCTGTTCGCCTTTAGGGCAGTGACGTCACTGCCCTAGGAGAATTCAAATATTTCCCTTATTTTCATGGCTTTCCGGTGCTCAAAAAAATCGGAGAAAAAAATGAGATGCTTTTTATGACGTACTCTATCATATGTAACCAAAAAAAATTCATGATACTAGTCCATTGAATTTAGAGACTGAACTCTCAAACAAAATAATGACAACCGTCTTGAAAACATAAAATCTACGTGTCTCTGCATGGTGATATTGTCATATTAATAATATTGTTGCGATCATGCAGAGAAACGGTTTTTATTTTTTTAAGCGAAAACCGTGCATCGGATTGAAATAAATCAAGCATTCATCTTTGGTTAGAAATAAGTGGAGATTTCAAAAATAATCTTTATTTTAGGAGAAATCAGTGGCGTACCATCAATGTCTGCCAAAATAGGCAGGTCAAATTCCATACGAACGCCGCTTGTGAAAATTTAAGAAAAAGTGGTACACTAAAAAATGCCTCTTCATCCATAGTACACTTATGACGAATTTCAACAGAATATCTGAAGTGGTGTTGTAGATATTAATGATAAATTATTTATTTTTGAAAACTTTACCACCCTGTATCTCAAAAGGTAAGACGTTTACGAGATACGTTCTTGAAATGGATCCAAAAATCGCCCCCATTGTGACGTTTTGGCTTTATCGTTATTAAATAAATATTGAATTTCGAATTTAAATTACCTTCTTTACGATACTACTACCATCTATGTCCGAGATCGATTATTATTTTTCAGGTAAAAATCTAAGAAACAATCTGAGAAAGGAAATATTTCGTGTATTTATTATTTATGTCCTGCTTAAATCAATTACTAATAGCTGGCGTGAGTTGGTTCATTTTTACATTAAGGGACTAAATAGAGTGCGGTAAGGTAAGAGGTAACGTAAGACGTAAGTTAAAATCTGTGGAATCAGATGAGAGTGTTGCGTTACCTCTTACGTTACGACTATAAACACTCTCATCTGATTCCACAGGTTTGTTTTCTTACGTCTTACGTTACCTCTTACCTTACCGCACTCTATTTCATACTTTACGGTTGAGTAGCGTTTTTTTGGTTGTTGCCCGTTTTTTTCATTTTCTAGAAGGTTTCCGTCTATAAATTTTTATTCGAGTTCACTTTTACTGTCGACTAGAAAACGGCAAGTGGCTTGGAAGGCAATTTTTATCTATTTGTGAGGGTGTTGAGATTTTGTTTAGAGTTGGTGATACTCTGCCTAGCTACATAGGGATTAAAATTCTCACACTAGTACCAGCAGTTCCAGTTGGAGTTTCTCTAGTGGTTTCGGGAATTTGCAAGGATCTGGGACGCTGAACCGATTATTCGGGATTATTACATTGCCCTTTTAAGACCATTAAAACATCTGCCGATAAATCAGGGAAATAAAACCCTCAATTGTCATTAGTGAGGTAAGAAATTTATCAAATTTCACTATACCATTTCTGTTTCCTTTTTTTTTATACCGGTAAATTTTAATAAACTTAGATTATCTTGAATGACTATGAATGTTCAGTCTAATTTCAGTTGTATGTTAAATGACATAATATAAAATATATATATTGGACTACTTTTCTTTGGAAATCACAAGTAATGTTGTTGCGTAGTGTACCGTTTCAGTGTTTTTTTTTTTATTCTTCCTTTTTATATTGTTTTGCACAGAGGAGTTATTATTATTTCCTCCGTAGGGTTTTTGTTGTTGGTGTTACGAAACCCACAGTTTCGAGTAAGGCTGGAATGCATCTTATTTCTGGAGATGCCATATGTGCTGAGAATCCTTAAGGGGTCATGAGGGCGATTTTGGTTTTGTGTAGACCATAGTGAACCGACATAGCTGCCAACGAACTCCCTAAAGACATTCAGATAAGTCTAGATATTAAGTGAGACCTCTAGTATTTCCTTTATTCAGTATTTCCTATTCATTTGGTTAACTTTTGTTGATTGACGTTATTTTTAGTATTTGATAAGCCTTTGACTAATTATACGTACCTATTTGAATGATGGTATCAATTTTGATGTAAAGTTAATTTTTTCTCCGTACGCATGTTATTATTATTATTTTTTTTTACGACGTTAAGTGCAATACTCTGTGTCGTTGTGAACCGAGCGTGTATACACGAACGGGGGAAGTTTGGTTATCAAGACCTATAGTAATATTATTTGCAACGCACGTATTCGCTACAATATACTCTGTTTGAACACTGTACGCAAATCCAACATTTACTTATTTTTTTTTTATAAATGTTTATATTCAAATTCATTTCCTAAATAATCTGTCACATCTATTCTGTTTTTTTAATAAATAGGAAACTATATCTGGACCTCTTGAACTTGCTTTTTTTTTTAATTGGAATACTAAGTTTTTTTTTTGTTTGATTGATTTGAACACTTACTTTGCACTAGAGCATAAAAAAATGGTATCAAGGACTTGCCAATAGTCTTCTTGGTTTTGGCTCATATTCATGTAAGCATTTTAGCGTAAAACCAAGTGGCGCTCGCTCTTTAACTTATTTTTTTTAACCCCGCCCGTCTTCACTGTAGCTAGGGGGCCGCTATATGCTTACTTCGTAATAGGGCAAGTCGGAGGTAAGTTGTTGAGTAGACAAGATAAAGGAGCACGTCACATTTTGGCGCCCAACGTGGGGCCCCGAGGCCGTCAACGGCATAGGTTAGAATAGGATTTACTTGTAAAATTAGGACCGATTTAAAATAGGCAGACTTTAAAATAGACGTCTTAAGGGGAAGGTGTTCTATAGATTGACAGCTGGAGAATAGGTAGGCAGCTATAGTTATCGGGAAAGCGAATTTAGTAAGACATTGGTGTAACAAACATTTTGTTGTGTAACTCTTGTGTGATTTATAGAAACGAATACTTTTAGTAAATTGAGTTTGAAATTTTCCTACGTTTTAAGTATAACAATTTTGATCGATAACTACGTAAAAAAAAAGAAGTTATTCGTCACCACAATGTCTCGAAATATAAGAATAAATCGTCTGACACAGGATGAACTAGTGTACGAACTTAAAATTAGAGGAATTGGCACCGGAACAGTCGAACAGATGCGATCTTCGTTGGCGAGGGCCATGCAGATGGAAAAGGAGGGAACCGGTTTTAAGAGACCTACTTACCCTTATACTTTTGAAGAGGATGCTGATGCTGTTACTTCAAAGCTACAGGTTATTTCTACAGGAATTGAAGATTTTAGAGGTGAGAAGACAAGCTCTCAATACCTCAAATGGGAAACAAAGTTGAATCATGTACTAGGAAGAATCGAATTGATGAACGTTCCAGATGGAGATGAAGAGAAGGCTAACAGAAAATCGGAATTGGTTGCTCAAGTTTTTCAGTTATTAGCTTTACTAGATCAGAAGGTTGAACGGCATGATAGAGATACAGCAACGCCTGCAGATGTTTCAATTCTAAGAATACAAGATACGTCATCTTCTGACGACGACCAACCAGAGCAAGACACTCTCGCGAACACCTCAAGATCAGATAGCAATGGAGCTATTAGAAGGGTTGTCAAGTCGATACCAGTTTCTAGATGGAACCTGAACTTTACAGGAGAAAAGAAAGGGATGTCTTTGAACGCATTTCTCGAAAGAGTTGAAGAGTTGCGGATAGCAAGACACATAAGCAAGGAAGAATTATTTGAAACAGCTATAGACTTATTTTCAGGAAAGGCACTGGTCTGGTATCGTGCGGTAAGAAAAGAGGTAACTAATTGGGATAGCTTGGTGAGGTTGATGCGTGAGGAGTTCCAGATTCCTGACTACAATGAAAAGCTTTTCGAAGAAATCAAGAAGCATACCCAAGGCAAAGACGAGAGTATCGGTATTTACTTGTCAGTTATGTCAGCTATGTTTAGTCGGCTTTCTTGTCAAGTAGGTGAAGATGTACAGTTGAAGATCATTATGAGAAATATTGCTCCATTTTATCAGACACAATTGGCACTAACCGATATTACATCTATTGCTCAGTTACGTACTCTCGGTAGAAAACTCGAAGCTCGTCGAGAAGCAGTGGAATCATTTGCTCAGCCCGCAAGAAGAAGCTCTTCTACCTTGGAACCGGACTTAGCTTATGTAGGAATCTCATCTGAAGCATGTAGTGATGTGTCTTATGACGAAGGCAACAGAAGTAAAAAGGATTTCCTTTGCTACAATTGCAAGAAACCTGGACACAAGGCTATTGGATGCTTAGAGAAAAAGAAATTGCACTGTTACCGCTGTAAGAAAGAAGGAGTGACTACAAGAAATTGTCCTGTTTGCTGTTGTCAAAATCGGGGAAACGACCAAGGACGCTTGTAGGTAGTCGAGTTATGGGCGTCAAGGAGTTTACAGAAACCTCGGCTAATAGCAGACTTAAACCTGTTTTAGACTACATTTTGGATCAGTGTGAAGGGGATGAAAGGCCTTATCTACAAGTCGACGTATTCGGCATTAAGTTATTAGGGTTACTAGATAGCGGAGCATCAGTTACCATATTGGGGAAGCCAGGATGGGACAGATTAAAGGATCTAAGGTTAAGATTGGAAAAGTTAGATACAAAGATTCGTGTTGCAAACGGCCAGACATGTGATGTCTTAGGAAAATGCGAAATACCGTTTAGTGTGCGTAATAAGGTGAAGTTGATAGAAGTGTTGGTGGTTAATGATTTAGCTCACATGCTGATCTTAGGAGCGGACTTCTGGAAAGCAATGGGAATTGTACCAGACCTGAGGCATAATGAATGGCACTTCTCTAAGGAGCCTGAATTATTGGAAGTAGTTGAACATTTAAGGGGACATAATCTAGTGAATAGTGAAGAGGAAACACGACTCTCAGAACTGGTTAATAGAAATATGGCGTTGATGGGAAACAGGTTAGGATGCACAAAACTGGTAGAACACGTAATTCGTACCAACTCGCCTCCAATTAAGCAAAGATACTACCCCGTGTCTCCAGTTATACAAAAGCAAATCAATGAAGAACTTGATGATATGCTTCGGCAGGGTATCGTTGAACCCTCACAAAGTGCTTGGTCTTCTCCCATACTTTTAGTGAAGAAGAAGGATGGTAGATATAGATTCTGTGTTGATTACCGCCGCCTAAATAGTGTGACAGAACGTGACTCGTACGCTCTTCCTTACGTTTCACACACGCTGGACAAGCTAAGAGATGCACGTTACATATCATCATTAGATATTAAAAGTGCATTTTGGCAAGTCGGTGTCGAACAGAGGTCCAGACCATACACTGCATTCACAGTGCCAGGTAGAGGACTATTCCAGTTCTGTCGTATGCCTTTTGGTCTCAGTAATAGTCCTGCAACATGGCAAAGACTCATAGACAACGTCCTAGGACCTGACCTTGAACCCTACGTTTTCGTGTATCTTGATGACGTAGTCGTAGTAACCCAGACATTTGAAAAGCACATAGAAATATTAGAAGAAGTATTCAAGCGCCTCAGAAATGCCAACCTGACTGTTAGCCCAGAAAAATGCAAGTTTTGTCGTTCTGAAATGAGATATTTGGGATATGTAGTCGACCGAAATGGACTTCATGTCGATCCCGAGAAGGTAGAAGCCATGACGAAAATACCAACACCCAAGACTGTGAAGGAAGTTCGCCGTATCATTGGAACCTTTTCGTGGTACAGAAGATTTATGCCACAGTTTGCTTCCATAGTATCACCGTTAACCTCCTTGCTAAAGAAATCGAAGAAATTCCAGTGGACGCCTGAGTGTGATGACGCATTCAAGAAAATTAAAGAACATCTCATAACTGCACCAGTATTGAGTTGTCCTGATTATGCACTACCTTTTATAGTGGAGACAGATGCATCGGCATATGGAATAGGAGCAGTGCTGCTCCAGCCACATCCAGATGGCGATAAGGTCATTAGCTACTTAAGCAGATCTCTGACGAAACAAGAAAGAAACTACTCCACAACTGAAAGGGAATGTTTAGCAGTTTTGTGGGCAGTGGAGAAACTTAGACCGTATCTCGAAGGAGTACCGTTTCAAGTCATCACTGATCATCATTCTTTAGTATGGCTCCAGAATTTGAAGGACCCGTCAGGAAGATTGGCTCGTTGGAGTCTAAAGTTGAGCAACTTCGACTGCAAGATCGTTCACAGGAAGGGCAAGGATTTAGTTGTTCCGGATATGCTATCTAGAAGCGTTCCTGTTTTGGATGAATTAGACTTGAATGATTGTGATGGGAAGGCTATAGATAAATGGTATACTGGAATGAAACAGAAAACGTTAAATAACCCAGCTAAGTATTCTAATTGGAGAGTGGATAATGGACGTCTGTTCAAATACGTACGACCATCGTACCCTGACTTATCTGAACCTCAAGATTTCTGGCGTGAAGTTGTACCGAAAGCCCAAAGGAAGGAACTACTAATCAAGTATCATGATTCACCTACTGCCGGTCATATGGGCGTGACGAAGACATATCATCGCTTAGCAGAACGTTTCTTCTGGCCAAAAATGAAATATGATGTAGCTTGCTTTGTAAGAAAATGTTCGGTATGTGCTGCTTATAAGCCCGACAGGAAAGGTCCGATAGGGCTAATGACACAACAACCTAGGGTCAATCGACCATGGGAAATGATATCCACGGATTTGATGGGACCGCTGCCGCGCTCTGTACACGGTTACCAATACATTCAAGTGGTCACGGACTATTTTTCAAAATACTCACTTCTATTCCCATTGAGATCAGCTAACTCTGATGTTATTTGTCGAAGATTAGAGGAGGAAGTTTTTCTTGTTTATGGTGTGCCGCGAATTTTAATTTGCGATAACGGATCACAGTTCCGCTCTAGGCAGTTCAGTACTCTGGTTAAGAAGTACAAATCCTCACTGCGATACAACGCGAATTACCATCCTCAAGCGAACCCAACTGAAAGAGTGAATAATACTCTGAAGACCATGCTGGCGAGTTATGTGGCTGATAACCACAGAAACTGGGATCTCAATTTGGCTAAAATAGGATGTGCATTAAGGACTGCTAGACATGATTCGACTGGTCGAACCCCATATTTTGTTAACTTTGGAAGAAAGATGATAATTCAGGGAAACGAGTATTTTAACGGACCGAATGTCGTTGACGAGAAGTACGACATAGAGAACCAAAACAGTGAAGGTAGAGAAGAAGCATTCAAAGAGCTTTTTGCAGATATTAGAAGAAGGTTGGATATAGCTGCGAAAAAGAGTGAGAGGACATATAATCTAAGACGACGAGCAGAAGAATTTTTCCCACATCAGCCCGTCTGGAGGAAGAATTATGTATTGTCAGATGCTTCCAAATATTTTACTAAGAAACTAGCTCCTCGGTATATTGGACCATTCTATATTAAGAAAAGATTAAGCCCATGGACATATGAGTTAGAAGATGGGAAAGGCAAGTCCGCAGGGGTATGGAATGCGAAAGACCTTAAGTCCGCTGCTAGCGCAGCTGAAAATTAACCGGGTTAATTTTCTTCGGGTAAGGGGGGAGTGTGACGTTCTGGCTTTATCGTTATTAAATAAATATTGAATTTCGAATTTAAATTACCTTCTTTACGATACTACTACCATCTATATCCGAGATCGATTATTCTTTTTCAGGTAAAAATCTAAGAAACAATCTGAGAAAGGAAATATTTCGTGTATTTATTATTTATGTCCTGCTTAAATCAATTACTAATAGCTGGCGTGAGTTGGTTCATTTTTACATTTACGGTTGAGTAGCGTTTTTTTGGTTGTTGCCCGTTTTTTTCATTTTCTAGAAGGTTTCCGTCTACAGTAAATCTATATAAGACATAGAGTAGAAATAAACATAGCCATGGGCTAAGCGCGTGATAGTCAAACGCTGTAACTTCGGCAGGACAGTATTTAGAGCCACGCTGCATATCTCTTGGATTGTTAATGTTGCTTTGCGCAAGTTTGTGGCAGATTGGTACAATTCGATGTTTATATGCTCGGTGAAGGATCTAAGGTTAAAAAAGGACTAAAAAATTTAGAACAATCAATATAAGTGACGGATGGGTCTATAAATCTACTACTGCAGAAGATAATATTAAAAAACAGTTGTATATAAAAATAGTAGGCAACAATATGCTCCTTACTCAGAAAATATTTTCATGTATACAGGGTGATTCATAATTACAGAGTGAAGCTCAGGTACAATTTTTAAGTACTTCTATTTGATAAGCATTTATCAAAACATATTTTAAACAAATATTTTGACACAATTATAGATGAATTACTTTTATTGTTGAATCACTATTTCCCTACAATTACTCCTGTTCCAAAAGTTACAAATTTATAAGTTATATACAAATATGCGGCCAATAAATATACTGCCAGATGTTTAAAAGCTCTTTGGAGGAATATCAAGCAGGAATCAGAAAGACGTGTTTTACAGAAACAGCAACTCAAGTTGTAGTAGAAGATTGGAGGCGTTCTATGGATGGGAAAAATGTACATTAACAGTGTTTTTAGATTTCAAAAGGGCATTTCAGACTATAGACAGGGAAAAATTGTTAAAGAAATTGCATCACTATGGATTCAGGGGATATAAAAGTATATAAAATTTTCAAAAATTACTTGGTGGATAGAAGTCAGATAACTAAAATAGGAAACACTTTTTCTAAACTAAACTAAACTAAAAACTAAGAAAATAAAATAAGAAAAAAAGATTTTAAGTTAAACGGTTTTATTGAAGGTAAATATCATGATCATGTAAATAATGCACTAAAAGCTAAAAAATAATTTGGTAGGTGTCAGATACAGGTCATCACACCACTCATCCAATGACGTTACAATACCTTTGCGATGTGCTCTGGTTATTGGTTAAGAGAAGGAATGATTAATTCTGTATTCTCGTAATACATTGAAAACTGACGCGCGGAATATTCTATTTCCGCAACTTTTACTGCAACTTATTCGATGGTTGATGTCTTGTCTTTCTCGCTCTCATTCTTAAACACATTTAAAATGACCTCTTTCATATCCGCACTGAAGTGCCTTTTTTTAGATCGTCTCCTAACTGGACTTAAACTGTAGTCTCCAACTTCGTCGGCAGTGTCTGTACTACTGGACATTTTGTGTACACAAGGGAAAACAATAAGAATAAATAATAACAAATAACAGTAACAAAGAAAGCTCAACCACTTAATCAGATATAACAAAAATCGCGATTACAAGGTAATAATTGCAATAACGCTGTACAAATGAACACCAAGTGCTCAACTGCTCAATGCGACTCTGCTATTATCCACTCCAAATTGTCGGCGGCGGCGCGGCGACGCGACCTGAACGGCCTAACCAATCAGGGCGTCCGTGGGGCTGCCTAATCACCTGTTGCTATGCGACGTGGCGGTAAGAGCGGGAATACCGCGCGGCGAACATGCTGTGATCACGCAGCTGGTTTGTTTATTTGCGATCTATCTGTTATGTGGATTTACTTTATACATTTTTATTCGAGTTCACTTTTACTGTCGACTAGAAAACGGCAAGTGGCTTGGAAGGCAATTTTTATCTATTTGTGAGGGTGTTGAGATTTTGTTTAGAGTTGGTGATACTCTGCCTAGCTACATAGGGATTAAAATTCTCACACTAGTACCAGCAGTTCCAGTTGGAGTTTCTCTAGTGGTTTCGGGAATTTGCAAGGATCTGGGACGCTGAACCGATTATTCGGGATTATTACATTGCCCTTTTAAGACCATTAAAACATCTGCCGATAAATCAGGGAAATAAAACCCTCAATTGTCATTAGTGAGGTAAGAAATTTATCAAATTTCACTATACCCTTTCTGTTTCCTTTTTTTTTATACCGGTAAATTTTAATAAACTTAGATTATCTTGAATGACTATGAATGTTCAGTCTAATTTCAGTTGTATGTTAAATGACATAATATAAAATATATATATATATATTGGACTACTTTTCTTTGGAAATCACAAGTAATGTTTTTGCGTAGTGTACCGTTTCAGTGTTTTTTTTTTATTCTTCCTTTTTATATTGTTTTGCACAGAGGAGTTATTATTATTTCCTCCGTAGGGTTTTTGTTGTTGGTGTTACGAAACCCACAGTTTCGAGTAAGGCTGGAATGCATCTTATTTCTGGAGATGCCATATGTGCTGAGAATCCTTAAGGGGTCATGAGGGCGATTTTGGTTTTGTGTAGACCATAGTGAACCGACATAGCTGCCAACGAACTCCCTAAAGACATTCAGATAAGTCTAGATATTAAGTGAGACCTCTAGTATTTCCTTTATTCAGTATTTCCTATTCATTTGGTTAACTTTTGTTGATTGACGTTATTTTTAGTATTTGATAAGCCTTTGACTGATTATACGTACCTATTTGAATGATGGTATCAATTTTGATGTAAAGTTAATTTTTTTGCGTACGCATGTTATTATTATTATTTTTTTTTACGACGTTAAGTGCAATACTCTGTGTCGTTGTGAACCGAGCGTGTATACACGAACGGGGGAAGTTTGGTTATCAAGACCTATAGTAATATTATTTGCAACGCACGTATTCGCTACAATATACTCTGTTTGAACACTGTACGCAAATCCAACATTTACTTATTTTTTTTTATAAATGTTTATATTCAAATTCATTTCCTAAATAATCTGTCACATCTATTCTGTTTTTTTAATAAATAGGAAACTATATCTGGACCTCTTGAACTTGCTTTTTTTTAATTGGAATACTAAGTTTTTTTTTTTTTTTGTTTGATTGATTTGAACACTTACTTTGCACTAGAGCATAAAAAATGGTATCA
Source organism: Callosobruchus maculatus (assembly GCA_951848785.1). Lineage (NCBI taxonomy): Eukaryota > Metazoa > Arthropoda > Insecta > Coleoptera > Chrysomelidae > Callosobruchus > Callosobruchus maculatus. The sequence continues at coordinate 8,318,326 of CATOUR010000026.1, read as the reverse complement.
AGGACTTGCCAATAGTCTTCTTGGTTTTGGCTCATATTCATGTAAGCATTTTAGCGTAAAACCAAGTGGCGCTCGCTCTTTAACTTATTTTTTTTAACCCCGCCCGTCTTCACTGTAGCTAGGGGGCCGCTATATGCTTACTTCGTAATAGGGCAAGTCGGAGGTAAGTTGTTGAGTAGACAAGATAAAGGAGCACGTCACACCATAAATATTAAGATTCAATCAGGAAACCCTAAAATGACGGCACAGGAAAATGCCATATTCAATATAGGGGGGGGGGGGGTAACTAAATAAGTGTAAAACATTTAAGAGGATGATGCCTCATCGAAAAAAGGTAGGATCTTTATATAAAGAAACTTCATTGGAGCATCCCTTGTTAAGATACATGCCGTTGAAGGGGGTACATAAAATTTGTTTGACAATTTTTTTCACAAGCACGAAAAAAGTTACAATATTGAAATTGACGTGACATTTCCTAATACCAAAAAGTCACTTAGCCAGTAATTTATTTGATTTACCCCTTGGTTGTAAGGGGTGGTAAACGCAACCCCTAAAATTTATTTCCAATACCTATAACTTTTTGTCTTATTATTTGTCTACCATTTAAAAATTTATTTCCGATCGCCTGTTTCATTCTAAACAAAAAATGTCTCTTGATTATTTTGCCCAAAATAAATTTTTTTCTTGGTTATGCAGGATGATAATTGAAAAACTCTCAAGAAATAACATTTTATGTAACTGTTTAGGGGAACTGGAAACTCTTATTATGTGCAGGGCGCAGCTGCAGCCTCAACAACCTCTGGTAGGATTTTCGTGCAGTTTTTTGTGTAAAATTTTGTTGCGCCTCGTTTCAAAAATTCAGGAACCGCCACTGGTTCACACTGTATATGCAAAATTTGAAATATTTGGTCCGTTAGTTTCATTTTGTTATAGGCCACAATATATCGACCGAACTTCGCAAAACCAGCAAAGTAGTCGGAAAAAAGATAAAATAGACACACGGTCGTTGACCTACTTTGGATGCTGTTGCACAACTTCTACGACAACTCTCAGCAAAATATCCTGCGAGCTGCAAGGACCATCCTAGAATGATAAAACAATATTTTAATATTCTTTTAGATTGTGTGACGTCAAGTTTTAAAAAAACTGATACCCACATGAGAGGCGCTGAAACTCCGCAATTGAAATTGGAAGTGACATCAGGATAATCCATCCTTCTCCGTTTTTGCAAGGAATTCCAGAAAGTGGAAGTGGGCCACACACGTTTCAGTTATCTTTACAACCAAACCTCAAACGTTGTTTTCTCTGTAACAAATGCGAATTTTAGAATAGTTCCATTCGATATCGGCTTCACATTTCGAAACCTAAGTGCGATTTCTTTTTTCGGAGTTCGTCCTGGGATATGGTATATTAGGTTTCAAGGGGGTCTGGATCCCCTGGACCCCCCTAAATACGTGCTTGGTAGACAGACCGACGAAAATCAGAAACATAGGCTTTCGCCATGATAAAACGTGCAAAATACTCAAAATCCAAAATTTGCGCGATTACAATACCTATGATGTGAGAAGGAAGTCTATCTGCTTATGGCCACAAATTAATAATGTATATTAAATTAAATTGGCAGGATTATCCATTGCGTATGCAGGATTGCATCTACGTATACATCATGTGTAACATTGGCAGTAGTAACCCTGGAGCTCTGGGCGGTTGCGTGCAAACATTTCGATTAGAATGTAAATCAGTAATCACTGTATAATCAGCCATAAAGGCTCTAGTACATGGATTTTGTGTCACCACAAGCATTATCTAAATGAGGGGTAAATTATACACGCTCCTGGACTTTATTGAAATTCAACCTCTAGTTTAACTTGTTATTTGACCCGCAAGCAATGGGATTTGCCCTGCAAAGCTGTAGCTTGCTGCCCATATAGGGATGCTATACTATTTTACTCCCCATACCATATGTGAGGGGAGTATTGAAGTTTTTGATTTTGATATATTTTGTGGACGTTTTATGATGTCATCACGAAAATATACCTATATCTCATTTCCGTTGACTTTTCCAGCTGTCTATCTGCCTGTCCGTCGGATGTCCTGGCGTGCCTTTTCTAACAGCGTAAACACTGTAACCGCTGTACGATTTTGACTCTTTTCCAAATATTGCCTTTGAAGACATGCAAGGGCGTATCCAGGTACGGACAGAAGGGGGCAGTTGCCTCCCCCTAGCAGGCTATGGGTAACCGTACGCTATGAGGCCGATGGAACCGAAAAATGTAGCTATAGTCAACAGTTGAGAGGATGTAGTTGATTAACCCTATTTGCGTTCATTATATGCGTTGGTTTGATAGGCTAAGAATCAAGCATATTGGAACCTGTTGTTAATGCGTTACACTCAAAGACTATCGACAATCGACATAAATCATATCGAAATAATAAGGTCTCTCACAAAGGATCATCTTAGTTTGGTTCAGTCTAAACTGCAACTACCATTAGAACTCATTTACAAGTTCTGCAACATTGCTCCAACTACCAGCCTGAGTCTCCAGGAGATTTTTGGAAGCAATCGATTTTTCTCCTTTGTTTAGATTTCCTAATATCTTCTCTCCACACTAGAGCAGCGTCTTGCTGATAAAAATTTACCTACTTTTGATTTGATCATCCCAGCAAGGCTTATTCTAAGGATTTTTTTCAACTACCCATTAGACTTCTTTTACTTATCGACTATCAAAAAGCTGCTGACACATGATCACAAATCAGGATTGATAATTAATTCAAGCGCACCAATTCTTAGATTAAATTTAAATACAGCAGAAAAACATAAAAACCTACTACCCAATTTTAAATATTCAACTACTCAAATTATGTTTTCAACTACACTTTTGTGCTCAGCTACCCGTTAGCATAAGCTCTGCATCAGTGCAATATTGAATATGTCACTGATTGGTATTAAATAGAAATTTTTTGCCAATACCACCAGTTGGAAGCTTCCAATAATGAAGCCGAATTATGGTATAACCTGTGGCGGAACAAAGATGTCAAAAGAGAAGACCATAGGGGAAGTAAAAAAAATTATTTTTATTTTATTTTTTTAGCAGGTTTAGAAATTAAGCCAAAGTTTCGTTTTGGCCAACAAAATTTCCACTTTTTTGCACAACAGAAAGTTGGTACACAAAAATCGAGATAAAATTACAGGTGAACCATTGAAACAGATTTGCAAAGAACCTCAAAGTGTTCTACTAATGTACAAAATAACTGTTTTCCATAATAAACGTTTTTGTACCGCGCAACCTTTGGACTGAACTGTCAACACTTTGAAGAGCAAATAAAAAAATCTTTCAAATACAATTAATAACGTCTCCTTCTGGTCCCTCTCAATATCAACGATTACTGACATTAACTTACACGCGAGGGTTGCTCTATATCTCCGTCAATCCACCAGTACGCAGATAGCTGTTTCACGCTTATTAGCGATCATCAGTGCGCCATAGGTCGATTGACGGAAATAGAGAGCATCAGGTCTTTCATGTCTACCAGACATGTGAAGCATGTGATAGCAGGCGATTAACTCACACACTTATTTAAAAAAGTGTCGGAAGACTCTTTATGTGAGGTTGACCCCCCCAAACCCGCCTTCGCTACGCTACGCCCTTGATGTTACTAATACCCCTGTCTGCCCCCCTCCCCCCCCCCCCAAATGAAATCCTAGCTACGTCCTTGAAGACATGTCAGCGTACTGACATTTTTCTTAGCATGCCAAATATGAACAGGTATCATGTATTCTTGTCTTCAGATTTTGATTTCATTACACATTACACAACAAAATGACAGAAATATTTATGAACAATCTAAATTTTTACATTAAGAACAACACGAATAGAAGTAATCAGAAAAATAGCAAACAATAAAGGAAACGAGTGGATTACCTCTGACTCATAAAATAAAATATAAAAGTCACTTGTACAGGGTGTCCCACGACGATTAAGACAAGCAATATATCGGAACTGGACAGTAGTAGCGAATTATAATTTTGGCGGTTTAAATTAGAGCAAATATAGTATCTTTTCTTATTACTGTGTCACCCAATGAGGTATTTGTTTTTGATCACGTGACGTCCGATTCAAAATTTTAAATGGGACACCCTGTATATTTGTGACTTTTTATGTTCCTCTCCCGATAAAACAATTCCAACAAACTAGCACACTTGGGGTCTAAAGTGATTAATTCAAGAGCTACAGGTACTTAAAGGGTGGTACGACAACCGTTGATTATAACATGTACCCTTACAGTTAAATTACTTTGGTAGTGTTTCGTAATGGTTGTGGTACAATCCTTTAAGTGCCTGTATCTCTTTGAATTAATCACTTTATACAGGGCCGTAGCTAGGCGTTGACCATGGAGGGGGTTCATGGTGACCTTAAGGGGGGGTTCATGTATAAAAGAATATGTAATGTCTTAATTTGCTTAAAACCCGTATAGTGTATCGCTGCTAATATGTCATGATAGCGCCGAGGGATTGGTTAGTAGCAGAATAAATCACTAAGCTTGGAGAAAGCATCTTGATTATTTTTATTTTGTATTATTTCAGTAGTTATTTCATTCATGGGAATACTTATGGGAGGGTTTGAACCTACCAACCTCCCCCCCCCCTTATATACGGCCCTGACTTTATAATACCATGATGCAAAACCCACAGGCAACTCATTTACAAAATTTATATAAAGATTGCAAAAATCGTCCAACTAATGAAATCAGGAAAGCGACAAATTATCTTAGAAAATCAATACAAAAAGCCATTCCAATAGCAAACAATTATGGAATTTCGTAAACACGCTGTGTAATAAATAGAAGTCTGTTTCAAAAATAAGCGAAACTATATTGGAAAATGGTGACAAAAGACAGATACATAAAGCATCACAGATAGTTTCGATGTACATTATAACAGCCTCGGTGAGATTTACGCAACAAAAATACCAACACCACAAAACTTTCAAGAAGAGGTTTATTCTTGTGAAAAAAAACTATGCATTTGTACCCTACAAATGAAGTTCGAAATATTATTGTCACAGGGTGTATTCAACGATGTGTGGGTGGACGATAGCTACCACCCTATTCGAGATAGAAAAAAATGTCTCAAATAAAAAATGCAGAGGGCAATAAAGTATATGCTGAAAAAATATTTACTATTAAATAATAAGGTGTCCAATAAATGTGTGTCATGTCAAAGTTATATGTTTTGTAAATAGAAACCCCTGTATATTATTGCATACCTTTGCTCGATTCTGTAGTATGACTTTATGTATTACACATGATCCCCAAAAAAGGAACCGTTTAGCCGCAAATCACCATTTTTGGTATAATTAGAGGGCTGTGACTTTTCGATGTGACTAAATGTGAAATGCGTCATTTTAGATAATAATATCACATTTGAATTCTTTTTGTACTTGGTGAAATCGGTGGATTAATTAAGGAAACTTAATCACAGGTAACTTGATTTTTTTATTTAAATCGGAATGCCTCTTTTTTGTATGGTTAAATGTAAAATTTAATAGCTTTCTAACGATATAGGAATCTCGAAGTTAATCTCTTGTAGTTTCCATTTGATTTCAAATTTTCAGCCAAATCGGTTATTTCAAATTTTTCTACCTGTAAGCAACCTAGCATGCCATGAGAAATGATAGAAAACAACTAACAGAAAACAAAAATATTATAATTATTATTATTCTGATTTATCAAGTTTCTTTCGCATGACTGCGGTAGCAACAAATGTTGACGGGCTGTGCCAAGTCAACACCTGAACTATTACGGGTCTGAATTTAGGAAGGACCGAACAATATTACAGGTCTTCAGAATTATTATTATTATTTTATTCATTCATTTTAAAAGCTACATGAATAAATGAAGGTCATTCACAGAAGGCACTGCCTTGTGCGTGAACATCCAACGGTAAAGAAGAACTAGAATTTAAGTTCATATGCTCCTACTTCTCGTGCACTCACTAACTAGTAGACCTTTCCATGATTAGTCATCTTTTGGTTCCTCCCTCGGTTCCTCCTATAATCCTGCTGCTTCTACCATTTCGACATTTCGACCAGTAAAACTCCCATTTCTTGTGCAGTCAAACATCAACTTGACCGCTTTGAATTGTCACTTGACGCTTTAGAAACTACAGCTGAAAAAGGTGTAGAGTAATGAGACAAGATAATAAAAATTCTTTACAACATATCCACTCTAACCAGAAATAACAGCGCTAACAAATCTAAGATTAATGAAATGCTGGCTATGACAGAAATTATTATCTTTCACAGCTTGCTAACTATTGAGATGTGATAGAGATTGACAAATTGAAAAATGATTGAAAATTTTGAAATGAAATGTTACTGGTAGACTAATATCTACAGAATAAAATTTCACATTAAATGGTATGAGACAGTAGTCATTTCCGTCAAATCAAATCGTTACTTTTGACTTGACGCAAATTGCTACTGTTATATACCATCATCATCATAGTCATAATGTCTTAACAGACATGTTGTGAACTCGTAAAATGCATTAAGTCGGAGCTAGAGTATTGCCGACACGAATATTATCAATAGTTTGAGCACTGTAGCTCGCCATCGTTCGCGATTTGTGGCGCTCTTGACACTCATATCCAGCAATTGTTTCGTCGTATCCACCCAGCTTGTAGGGGGACGGCCACAGCGGCGCCCACTCGGGGCATGACCCTGAACGACAAGTTTCTCCATATTATCGCTTCTGTGTATATGTTATATACCATTAAATGTAAAATTTTAGATACTAGATAGCCAGCAACAATCGCTGATGTGTTTCCTTTCATTTCAAAATTTTTAATAGCGCTCTGAAAAGCTGGGCTGTGCAAAATAGCCATTTCTGTCATACTCCAGCTTCTCATTGACATTAGATAAGGTAAGGTATGTTTATCATCTTGTCACATTAACTCTATTTTGTTCGCATCTCGCGTCGCAAGTCTGTTGTTTTCTTCCATCTGACATCCTTTTGTTTAATTTTCATGGCCTTCTGGGTTGCTTACTGGTGGACAAATTTAAAAACAACTATTTGCCTGAGAAATTGAAATAAAATGACAACTACAAGAGATTAATATCGACAATCCTATATTGTTAGAAAATCTAATAAATTTTACATTTATGCGTGTAAAAAAAATAGGTTTTCCCATTTTAAAAAATCAGGTTACCTGTGATTGAAGTCTCCTTAATTGATCTACCGATTTCACCAAGTACAAAAAGAATTCACATTTGACAATACTACCTAAACTGACGCATTTTATGCTTAGTCACACCGAAAATTCACAGCCTTCTAAGTCTTATTGACGTTGCGATATTCAATTTTTTTCTATCATCTACTTATATCAAAAATGGTGATTTGCGCCTAAACGGTTCGTTTTAGGGATCATGAGTGATACATAAAGTCATACTAGAATCGACCAAGGAATCCAAATATGCAGTAGTATATAGGGGGTTTCGTTCTAAAAAATGTGAGTTTGATATGAGTTCTTCAAGAAGAACGTCAAGATTTAAGTGAAAATATTTGTACGTTATCGCGCTCAAGGTTCCCTATCATGATCAGGTAACAGATTTCTAAAACATATTGTCACGACGGCCTCTTTTTCTTCACCCAGGGAATCAAACTCGACGTAACTTTCACCGTTTTACTTCAGAACTTAATACAAAACCTCAACCTTATCTCAACTAGATCTCAACTCAACTGACTCAACTACGCTACCCGTAGCCTTATATATACTTCATCGAACCATCTAGAGGATTCGATGACATTTCTAGAATCCATCCGTCATTCTCGAAAACTCTAGACGATTCGATGACGTTTACACTTCAAAAGATCTAACCTAGCACTTTGACTTTACATCATGTTTGACAACCAATGACAAGTAATACAAATACACGAATACCATAATATACAGTATGTTACATTCTTCCCCCCTTAGCGTTCGGCGTTCTCGACGAACAACTTCGATTCTTGTATCACCACAGACATCAGCATAGTCGACCTTCGGTTTTCCACTTTCCGTACATAACCTGTAGACTACGTCGTTGAGGCGCTTCATCACCACGTAGGGTTCCTCCTCATGGCGTTGTAGCTTCGGACATCTACCCTTCCTTCCGTCGTCTGTTGCAAGACCATACCAGATCATCTCGTAACTGCGATCTTCTTTGCCCAACTTGCGATTCTCATTTTCAGCTCCAGCAGGATTCTCTTTTCCTAGCTCTGTTATCATTTTCTTCAGTTGCACCTTTTCGCCTTGACGACTGTCACCTCTCGACACTTCCTTCTTCCCATCACTCAGGCTATTCTCCACTTCCTCTATGAGCCTGCTGAGTTCGTCTTCCACCTGCACAATCCTGTTCTTTTGCTTAACATTCTCGCTTTTGAGTTGCATTGCCGAGCATTCTCATTTTCCAAATTCATCAGTCGCTGTTTAGTTTTACTATCAACTTCTCTTGCTTTAAACAAATCTTCCTTTCGCTTTTTCGCATCATCGACCTCGGCGCTCAAATCTGTTCTCAGCTTCTTGTTTTCTGCTTCAAGCTGCGCCAACCTTTCTCTCAACTCATTCTTCTTGATACCGACCCTTTTGGCTTTGTCATTCGCTTTGTTCAAGTTCTTTTTACAGAATGCATACTCAGCCTCCATCTGATTTAGCTTCTGTTTGAGCATTGCATTTTCGTCTTTAACTTGGTCATATTCCCTCTCTGATTTCTTCAACTGATTCAAAGCTTTCAATCTCTTGATTTCGCCCTTCAAAGCAGAGACTTCTTTATTGAGCTTCCTCAAGGCTATTTCGTGTTGTTCGTCCTTATTCAGTAGATTCTTTCTATTCGTTTCAAACTTGCTTTTAATATGCATACTTCTCCTTTCCTGGGAGGCAAGCAACTGCTTCATCCTATCCCTGTCTGCTCTAAATTCCCTCATGGCTACTCCGTGTTGTTGTTGAAGTTTGGCAATACTTTCTTCATTCTTCTTTACTAAATTCTGTATGTCTCTGTCAAACTGCTCCTTCATTGAGTTTATCGTGTCTTGCATAGATTTCTTTTTGTTCGCATATTCATCCGCTTGTATCTTATCAGCCTGGGTGCGGCAGCCTACCCTAAGATGCCCCTTCTGTCCACATTTCCAGCATGTAAACTTTTCAGCTCCTTCTAGGCTTGTGCGAACTGGGTTTCTTTGGAAGCTAGCACCTCTTCTTCCTGAAATAAGCGGTGTGGCCCTGACTTCTGCTTCTGTATCTTGCTCGACAGCGCGCACCCTCCTTGTCATTCGCATGGCTTTTATGTCAGCTTCAATTTGCAAAGCCTTGATCACAGCATCTTGTAAATTTATGGGACTGGATAGTTTTACCATTCGTTGAACTTCCGCGTCTGCAATGCCTTCGACAAACTGGCGAGCAGCGACGTATTCCTGTGTCTCGATGGGACTGCTGACGAATGCTCGTTTAGCTAAGCTTTGGACTTCGTATGCAAATGTGGTTAAATCTTCCTTCGCTTGTTGTGTCCGGTTATGCAACTGGCCATGCAACAGCTCTGTTAAGTGTGCATCTCCAAAGCGTAACTTTAGTGCAGATGTTATCTTATCATAGTCACGTAGGTCTGATGCGCAGAGATTTTCCAGAATAGCTGCGGCAGAGTCTCTTAGCATGGATGTCAGCACACAAGCTTTTTCTTCATTTGACCAGTTATTCATACGTACGATATTTTCAAATTGCATATAATAAATGTCCCAGGACGTTTTTCCATTGTATGGATAGGGCTTTGCTACTACGCCACTGTGTCTATCAGTAAAAGCAGGTGCTGCAGCTATTAAACTACGCTCACCTGCACTAAACTCTCACAGCTCCTCTCTAACCATTTCTTTGACCTGATCTTTCACTTGCTGAAGCTGTTCCTCAACGTGTTTTTCTGATGCTGCTAGCTGCTCCTCAATTGCACTAATACGGTGGTCTTGATTTTCTAATGCTTGACTTACGGCTTGCTTCTGCTCCTCCAACCGAGTCATCACCAGTTCCTGTCCACTCTTCAAGTCTGCGACTGCCTCGTCTTGATGGCGCTTCTGCTCGTCCAACCGAGTCATTACCAGCTCCTGCCCACTCTTCAAACCTGCGACTGCCTCGTCTTGGTGGAGCCTTAGCTTTTCTTCAAGGTTCACGACGGTCGCTTGCATAACAGCTGCCTGGTTATCTTGGCTACTTCGAAGACTGGATGCAGTTTTTTCTAAACTTTGTTCGAAGCTGGCTTTCATTTCTTGTAGCATATTCATCATTGCGCTCATTTCGGACGCCATAGCTCTGGTTATTGGCATGGACCAATGCTGTACTCACTTCTTCTTTCCTTTTCCTGGCTTGATTCGCTGGATAATCCCACACTTCCGACACCAATTGTCACGACGGCCTCTTTTTCTTCACCCAGGCAATCAAACTCGACGTAACTTTCACCGTTTTACTTCAGAACTTAATACAAAACCTCAACCTTATCTCAACTAGATCTCAACTCAACTGACTCAACTACGCTACCCGTAGCCTTATATATACTTCATCGAACCATCTAGAGGATTCGATGACATTTCTAGAATCCATCCGTCATTCTCGAAAACTCTAGACGATTCGATGACGTTTACACTTCAAAAGATCTAACCTAGCACTTTGACTTTACATCATGTTTGACAACCAATGACAAGTAATACAAATACACGAATACCATAATATACAGTATGTTACAATATAAACAAATGTATCTTCGATACATAGCACATAGCATTATATAATGGTAAATATTTTTGGAACACAGATTTTATTGCTCGCAACATTTTTTATTCATGACACATTTTTCTATCTCGAATAGGGAAGCAACTATCGTCCACCTACGCATCGTTGATAGGCCCTGTATAGGTATATGAAGCGACCATTCGTAATATATTATGACATTTCCAGTTGCTGAAGAAGATAATCTCTACCACACGCAATTAAACAAATGTCACTGTTAGTCTGTTCGCGACCGTTCAGAACTAACAGTTACACAAATTATTCCAGCGCATCAGATAGCACGGAAACCCATTTTTCTCTTGTTGGTATTAGAATCAGTGCAATGTTGAGATTCCTAGCTATTAGCGTACTTGTCAGACAGTTTTCGTACGCCCAAGATATCAGTTTGATGGAAGATGTACACGTTTTGAGCGAACTACCGCTTGAGAAGCTTTTATCAATACAAAAGTCATTTCAAGATGAAGAGTGTGAGGCAAATATCAGCAGAAGTGATGACATTGATATTACGCCACAGGCCTTAGCACTTCAGGTAACGTACAAGTCAGTAATTACTAAGATGCGAGATAAGTTTTTATTTTGACCGAATTCATATGAGATCTTTGATGTATGTAATTATACTTCTTGATAATCACAAACTGAAATATTTTTTACTTCATACGCTATAGGGTAAAGTGGTTGGCACCCATAAATTAAAACCTTAAGGGGCCTGGGGATATGTAGTTGCCATGTTAAAACACGGATTCCCCTTTCGAACAGAACTCACTTGTTTTTCAAACTACATACACAGTATTTCAGAAAGTGATGGTTAAGACCTTAATGAATGACAACTATTTGCGATTTTCTCAAAAAAGTTTTTTAATCTGCAAAAAAACTCGCAATGCAAAATCATACATTCTTCAAATGTCTGTAATTTAACAACCAAACACGATATCAAAAAATACCAAATAGGTCACAAAGCGCAAGCTTTCTTCTTCAATCTGCTTTTTGAATCATTACTGTAAGTTGAAAGGTAACGTCAGGAGCTTAGAAGTACAAAATTAATCTTTATGGTGTCCTTTGGACCTAACCTTTGGACCTTTAGAACTTACCTTTGGATTTTTGGACTTATCTTCCCTCATCTTAGACACACACACTGGAGAAAGGGAACAGGCGGCCACGCCTCCTCGCAAACAAAGGAATCTTATTCTCAATTTCGCAATTTGGGCCCTTAACTATAAACCAGCTAAACAGTGACAAATGTGTATGTTCCTTGAACTGAGTAAAGACATTGAGCATTTAAGGTATGCTCTATTGATTTCTAAAAAAATTAATCATCTGATTTTTTGAACTTTTAAATTATAGTTGTTTAAAGGAAAAATTGTACATATTATAAGAGTGATTGGCACCCAAATATTCTAATGTTGGCATCTTGTTATTTAGTGGTGGGCAACCAAGGACTTTGTAACTGAAATTAATATTAAATGGTACTTAATAAAGTACGAAGTTATTTATTATGAATATTTATTCACATTCACAGCTCTTGAAACTATCTTACTCATTTTGGGCAGAAAAAACCTACTCCTTTATAGCAACGGGAATCGGATATTCGAATACACATTAAACATTTTATGCAACTCTTTTTTCACTTTTAATAAGTTCCTCTACTGTCCTTTACTTCAGTCTGAAAGGATACGGAACGCGTTCAATAATATCACCCCCCATAGGGGTTGAGGAATGGTGTTAGACACAATAAAAACGGATGACGTTAATGCATGTCATAGTTGGACCTCCCAAAAACATGAACATTCTTTTAACGATTTTGAACGAATATGACGTGATATTTACCAGAAACTGCCCAGCAGAAACGTATGACAGTAATTTTTGATATCTACAAAACTAACAAAGAATTTTCCATCAAATCCCGACCGGTTTCGTCGCAATCCTTTTTTTTTCATTGTAAAAAATCAGTATGCGCAAATCGCCCGTAGATTTCGGATGACACTTTTTTGGAACATTAGTTGGTAAGTGTACTAAAATGCTACCGCATTTTCATTCGGTTCGATTTTTTTCACGCTTTAACACCCCTTCTCCTCTATCTCCGATCCCTTCCATTTTGGAGTTCTGGTGCAATGACAAAAAAGTTTCCATACTGCCCCTAGAACTCAAATACCAAGCGTCATCTCGTTTCTTGCTGGACGCGAAAATTACGCGTCATTGCTCTGAGCATATCCCACCCCTTCGCCAAAAAGTCGCAAATGTTGAGAAACCATGAAGCTTTGAGCGATTCTGATAATTTTTGCTATTACTCCGCTGTCAATAGACAAACTTCTAAAAGTATAACAACATTGCCTACTATGACCCATCAGCATAACGCACCCCAAATGTCATCAAAAACGGTGAAGTGTCTGCTGAGATTATGCTGTTAGAAGAAGGGCAACAGACAGGCCGAGGGAAATGGGTTACAATTTTCGTGATGCAGATGTCATAAGCCATCCAAAAACTTATTACCTAAAAATCGAAGGTTTTCAAGATCGCTGTACTTAAACTGCCGTTCAACGGCAGCCTACTAGAATGCCGTTAAGAGATATGACGTCATTGAAGTGACGTCTTTGACGGCTTTGTACTTGCTGTACTTAAACTGCCGTCAAACGAAAGCCCACTGAAATGACGTTCCAACAGCTTGATCAGTGTGTTGCCCGTTAAAGGTTCTGCTATATAAGACAGACAAAATCCATTTAGTCTCCGTAGGAAATCATACTGAAATAATATCAATACAGAAAGCGTTAGACAACTGTGCCAAACTAGCGATATATGAAACTATTACGATTATATTATCCCAAATCTTTTTTATCTATGACTTGGTTTCTCTCTACTACTTTTTTGCTTCTCCTGAAAACTTTTAGTAATGGACAAAATGCAAATTGAAAGTCTACTCCTCTAATTGTCGATGAAGTCTAAAATGTGGTGTTCGGTTCCAGACTTTTATTGAAAACTATACCCAGAGAAATACATCATGCAACATTATGGGATCTTTTCACAGATGCTACAGTACTTCTTTCCTTTCTGTCTGATAATCCAATGACGATTAAGTCTTGTCCTTTTGGGCGATCTCGTTTTTTTATTGGAACAGGCATCTTCATTGTCGCCAATGTGATATCACTGACTCCAAGTTACTCCAATTTTTACAAGAAATCGAAATGCTATTAGCAGAATTTCAGTGGGCTACCGTTTGACGGCAGTTTAATCACAGCGAATATAAAACCGTCAATATCAATGATGGATTTTTAGTGGGCTACCGTTTGACGGCAGTTTAAGTACAGCCTTTCACACCTGCGGTGTGGAAAAATGATTCATCGTTTGGGCACTTAGAAGCATCTGAACAATTGTTTTGTGAAGAAAAGTAAAAGTTGGAGAGGCAGTGGGGATAATCCAGAAGAGGCTACAAGAAGACTCAACAATGAAAGTCAGAACGAACCTTCCACTGAGTGGAGTAATGAAGCTATTAAAGTTCTACCTGGAGAACAACTATTTGAACTATTTCCAAGAAAAGGACACATTTTACATGAAAGAAGAAGGATTACCCATGGGATCACCGCTATCTCCTGTCGTAGCCAACCTCAACATGAAATGGTTCCAATCAAGTGCCTTTGAACCCTCAAACGTCTAACCAAAGTAATGGCTTCGCTATGTTGTTCGTTCATAATCTGAAACCGTGAAAACAAACAACTGAAAACGTTCTTCTCACATTTCAACGACATGAGACCATCCGTAAAATTTACAAAAAAAGTAGAGAACAACAACAGCGTTCCTTCTTTGGATGTCGGGTTAGTGACAAGAAACGCTGAAATAGAAACCAAAGTGTACAGAAAACCAACACACACAGGAAAATACCTGCAGTCTGCCTCAAACCATCCAACCTCAACAAAGAAAGGAGTCATTCGAACCTTGGTCGATCGAGCCAAGAACATTTGCAATACACAACCAGGACTGGAAGAAGAGCTACCTCAAGTCAAAAAAAATTTATCAAAGAACGCATATCCCAAGAGGCTAGTGGAAGCGACAATACAAGCGAATGGTACTAGCCGAAATAGAGGTCCTGAAGAACACAAGCATTTACTCAGCATACCATACGTGAAGACTATCAAATGCAGTTAGAAAAATAGGGCAACACTATAAAATTCGAACATGATTCTCGAAAAGAACCACTCTCCGAAATCTACTAACGAAAAAAAACCCAAGAATGAACACCAAGAAACTAAAACCTGCATATAGAAGGTACCGTGTGAAGTATACATTGGAGAAACGAAAAGACCTCCAGAAGGGAGAATTAAGGAGCATCGACCCAATACCCAGAGATCAGAGACAGGAAAGTCCGGAATAGCAGATCACGCTTGGACCGAGCACCACAAAATTATTTGGAAAGATATTAAGGTTATTGACAAAGAACCTCAATGGTATCGCTGGAAATTCAAAGAAGCAGCGTATATCGCCAGCAATAAAAATGTGTACAGCAAGCCTAGTGTGGAAATTAGACCAATATGGCAGCCTCTTATAATAAACATAGAAAAACTAAAATTGAACAGAGCAAACTTGGATACAAACGTGTGACGCAGTGACCATCGAACGACCACGTCATTATCAGTAAGAAGCGACGTCACTGAACAAGAACACAGCTGCGACCGGTCAGAATAAGCCGCGAAGAATGACATCTCATCAAGAACTGACGCACTCAACAGAACGCGCACCAGCCAATCAGAACAAGCCACTAAAAACGACACGTCAGCTAGACGAAAATAATTAGCAACGACAGGAACATGTTTGACAGTTTACCTGAAGGCGATTGAAGATAGCAGATCAATCGAAACGTTGTAATCGAAAATTATATAGACAATGGAAGTCCTTTTGAAAAAGTCTTTAGTCATGTCGCAATTCATGAATCGGTGCATTGGCGGAGTAATTAGCAAAAAACCAAAAATTTTAAATATTCCTCAAACTTTGTCCTTAGGCGATTTAGGATTTCCTGATCATTTTCTACTTGTTTTGTGTGGGAGTGAAATTAGGGTGGTTGGTGGGTGGAGGGTTGTAAAACTCAAAAATTTGTTGTATTCATAATAGGCTGTCCATTGACCTGTAGAAGAGAGTCCTAGCGGCATAATACCCTTTCTTTAATCCATCCGATCATACTATAGAAACCAATGGACTTAGAATTTTCTGATATAGGTATAAGTAAATCATACGAATATTGCTATAGATCGTTCTGTATTGAGTAACATAGAAATTATGGAATTGATTTTAATGAAACATTGCCACAGTATTTTTATCGTGGCGAGGATGGAAAGTGCGTATGGTTTTTAAAAATCGTGGCAGTAGCAGCGCAGCAATAATAAAAAAAATGGAGTCAAGTTGATTGACTCAGTACTTACACATTACGGTGATACCAGTTTATTATTTTCCCATAGCATAAAGATTTAGTCTGAGATCCCCTTGCAACAAAATCATCGCCAGTGCCCCCCCCCCCCAATTATTGTCATATGCCACTAGGTCTTTCCTACACAGGTCAATGAACAGCCTATTATCAATAATACAAACTTTTGTATTGAATTTCACCTCTTCAGCTGTGGCAGTTTTGGAAAAATTTAAGCGTTCCGGTACCGTTTACTGAAAAAGCGGTGTTGCCGTATCTCATTAATTAATACAAACAAAATTTTGAAATTGTGAGATCTTACTAAATTCGACATGCGCAATTCATTGCAATAAAAATAAGTAGAGGATTCTATTTAAAATAAATTAAAATCGGGGATACTTGTTTAAAAATTTGGGAAAATACTTACTTCTGTGTCATCGGCATCAATTTGGGAAAATAATTTATAACTTGGCAACGTCGAAAACGCGAAAAAAAAATATTACAAGGCGAGATAGAGTATTTGTAGATATTTCGATTTAAAATAAAAAAAGACAGGGTGTTACATTTAAAAAAACAAAGTAAAACGACCTTTAAGTTGCCGGAATTTAAAATTCTGCCAAAAACACCCTGTAGATACAAATTGCTGGTAGCATTCAGAATAATATCCGCTTAATATTCAAGTAACTCGCTGTGTAATATTATTGAGAAAAGTTAAAGGAATATATCAATTTGAACGTATTACTTGCGACCTTGCAAATGCGGAAAAATAAATTATTACTTGGCAACGTCGCAACCGATTCCAAAAATATTTTAGGGTTGAATAGAGATCAATGATGGACACAAGAACTTGAGAGAAAGTTATAGTTCCATATAAAAAAATCAAGTTGATCTCTATCCTACTTTCCCGCAACACCCTGTATATTTCAAAATATTTTTAGGATATGCATCTCAAGTAACCAACTAACTTTTGTATTTGAGATTTTCTTCTATCAGCTATACCTTGCGAGATATCGAATCATTTACACACTAAATGGACAGCCGGTATACATCAGAAAAAATTGTCCTTTAGTTTCTGTAATAGGCATAAGGCAATGTTCGGATAGACCTAAAAAAGTTATTTATGTCGCTAGGTCTTCCTTCATAGGTCAGTGGGTAGTCTATTATGAATACAACAAATTTTTCAATTTTACAACCCCCCAACCACCCCAATTTCACCCCCACCAAAAAGAAAGTAGAAAATGATCAGGGACCCCTAAAACGCCTAAAAACGAAGTTTCAGCAATATTTAATTTTTTTTGTTTTTTGCTAATTACTCCGCCGCCTATGCACCGATTTTCAAAATTATACGAACATTACCTACTACGACCCCACAGCATACCGCTGCCCAAATTTCATCACAATCCATGCAGCGGTTACTGAGATTACGACGTTAGAAAAACGCCAACAGACAGACAGACAGACCGACCGACAGACCGATAGACCGACAGACCGACAGACCGACAGACCGACAGACCGACAGACCGACAGACCGACAGACCGACAGACCGACAGACCGACAGACCGACAGACCGACAGACCGACAGACCGACAGACCGACAGACCGACAGACCGACAGACCGACAGACCGACAGACCGACAGACCGACAGACCGACAGACCGACAGACCGACAGACCGACAAACCGACAGACCGACGGAAATGAGTGACGTGGATTTTCGTTATGTAGATATCATAACATGCCCAAAAAGCGTATTATCTCGAAATCGAAAATTTTCGCGATCACAATACTCCCCTCACCTATCGGTGTGGGAAGTAAAAACTAAAATATAAAAACAGCTCAAACTTCGTTTTTAGGCATTTCGGGGGTTCCTGATCATTTTCTGTTTTTTTTTTTGTGTTGAATTGGGATGGTTGGGGAGTGGAGAGTTGAAAACTGCAATAGTTTTTGTATGCATAATAGGCTCTCCATTAACCTGCGAAAAAAGGACCTACCGACATAATACACTTTTTTAGGTCCATCGGAACATTGCGTTGGTTATTACAGAAACTAAGGGACTTCGATTTTTTCTGATGTATGTTACATACGAGTATTGCTTTACATCGTTCTGTATTTTGTAACCTAGAATTGATTTTAATGAAATTTCGACACAGTATAATTATCGTGGCAAGCTTGGAAAATGCGTATGCTTTTTAGAAATCGTGTCAGTGGCGGCACATCAACAATAAAAAGGCTAAAAATATAAAAACAGCTCAACCTTGGTTCTCAGGCATTTTGGGGTCCTTAATTATTTTCTGTTATTTTTTGGGTGGGGGTGAAATTGGGGCGGTTGGGGGTGGGGGATTCCAAAACTGAAAAAGCTTTTGTATGCATAATAGTCTCTTCATTGACCTGCGAAAAAAGGACCTAGCGACATAATACACTTTTTAGGTCCATCGGTACATTGGCTTGCTTATTACAGGAACTAAGGAACTTCGATTTTTTTCTGATATATGTTACATACAAGTATTGTTTTACATCGTTCTGTATTTTGTAACCTGAAATTGATTTTAATGATGTTTCGATACGGTATTATTACCGTAGCGAGGATGCAAAATGCGTATGATTTTTAAAAATCGTGTCAGTGGCGGCGCAGCAAAAATAAAAAAACTAAAAACTTAAAAATGGCTCAAACTTCATTTTTAGGCAATTTGGGGGCTCCTGATCGTTTCGTTTCATCCAGTTGAGGCTCGCAGAATAAAAACTGTATCGTTCTAATTCCTACGGAGAGAGATGCAAAATACTATAATTATTAGTAGAGTTTTTGTGTTAGATGTTTCTTGAGGGCAGACCGGCGATGATTTGGTTGCAATGGGATCTCAAACTATCACTTCATATAAAGGGAAAATGATAAAATGATATCACCGTTATGTGTGGGAAGTACTGAGTCAATCAATTTGACTCTATTTGTGTTCAGATGTTCAGTGTTCAGATTTTGCTTGCTATTAGTATCTATATTTGCAATGAGTTTGCAAGTAACGCAACCTCGCTCTCTGTTATCTAGAATAAATGTTAATTTCGGCATCTCAAGACGCTGAGCATCCTGCGTCTATACCAATCGATAATATAATGATGGTGCAACAGGAACCGATTGATATTACTGAAACACAACTTAATGGATCCAATCAACAGCACTTCGAAATGTTCTCCTGATAATTAATTTCAGATATTCCGTAGAACATTATGATTACGGTGTCAATTTCACTATCTAATTAGAAGCACAGACACAGAAGGTTTCTGTTTGATGACATATACTCCAGGAATAGTTTGTAGTAAGAGACTGAAACAAAAAAAGTAAGTTGCCTACAAGTTGACAGACAGTTCAGTCATTTTGAACCAGTATTCTGGTGGTCAATTAATGTCTCTTATAACCACTTTACACGATCAAGAAATCGATCAAATTTGTGACCTTTAGGAAATTCGTGAAAAAATTGATGAACTAGGGAAATGCTAGGAAAATTTGGGGAACTTCGTAATGACAGGTCTTGATTTGTAGAATTCTTTCTGTCAATGTCTTGACGAATCTGATTAACCGTGTAAGGTAGTTTTTAGAAGAGTGTTGAATTATATTGCATTTGTTGCTACTTTTATAGACTGGGCGTACCATAATTGTTTTCCATGTATCTGAAAAGTTTTGGCTCAGAATGAATCAAAATGTAAGGGTAGAAATCATAGCGGATGTAGTGTCTTCAAATATAAATATGATGGTACATAGTCGTGTCCTGTTGTCATTTTTTTTAACCGCAGACATAACTTCCCATTCCTGTATGGGATGAAAGTTAATATACAAGACTCTACTGCTCGTGGATTTTTTCCTGGTTGAAGAATCTGCTTTCTAATATAATTATACACTTTCGAAGACGTCATTATCCTTATTATACTAACCTTTTCCAGCTGTAGTTTCTAACGCGTCAAGTGATAATTCAAAACGGTCAAGTTAATTTTCCACCTCGTCAATTGTAAATTCAAACTGACAGGTATAAATTACACCTGAGAACATATGAAAACATTGTTTTCTTTTGCTAAAAAACAAAAAAATTATTAAACATTTTACACAATAAAATAAATATTAAATTTACAAAACAAATTACATATTTGTGATGTACGCAAAGAGTACAATCATAAAAATTAAAAGAAGAATCATCAAAGTCATCAATAATTACCAGATATATAATAAACCAATCCAACATGTATTTTATTTATATTTCATTTATTGAACGCACGGATTTACAAGCCAAGTTCATTTGAGCTTCACCTCGGAAGCTTTGCTGGAACATCTGGAAGCACGCAAAGGTCTCAAAAAAATGTACATGAAAACTTTAGATAAATATCTTATAAAAGGGGCAAATTTGGTTCCTTAATTACTATAAACAAAGGGGCTGTGAATTTTAAAAGAAAAGTGGCTAACTTTGGCCCAAATTAACCTACGATAATTTGTTTTGAAATACGTATAGAAATGCCAACTTTTTAAATGCGAAAAAAATAACTGTGTAAACCCGATAACATAAAAGTTACTCTATTTGTTGATAAGCACAAAATTAGAGCATTATTATTAGATAATTTTACAATGTTTAAAATTATTTTTTACAACTTTTTTTAACCAAGTATAAAGTTGTGTCTTCTTCTTTGATATTCTGCCTAAAGAATTGATGTATCTTCATGCTTATCTGTCTCATATCGTTGCAAAAAAAACTGCGTGTGATAAACAAACTGAATATTATTGAAACTATTTAATGAATCGTACTGAAATTTTGATCTCCTATTCTGTACCAGGAGGGCCAACTTAATATCAGTATTCTAGATACATTTTTGTAAATGTTATTATAAAATAACGTTCAATAATTTTAGTCGGTTTTTTGAGATTTTCTAAACAATAAATGAATTTTTCAAAATTTAGAAACGGACATTTTATAGCTTAAAGCATCTTATTTACAATAGTTTGTCTTAATAATACTTACAATTCAACCCCTTTATTTGTTCTTGTAGGTAAATATGACTCAAAAACCAATCAGATTGCTGAATGAATGCCAACCATGCCTATTTTATGCTTATTTTCCTGCAGTATTATGGATTATGCTCACTGACATAATGACACACAGACCGCCGCAACACCAAAACAAAACAATGCCGCATTTCATTGAGCATACAACAACAAACTATTAGAAAACATGCTAAAACTTATGGCCCACTCTTTCTATTTATATGTTTTAGGGGATCAAAAAGAAAGGCGTTAAAGACCGAGGAGGTTACTATCACTCACACCCTCCTTACCATCATCATTATGACAATGAAGGTGGCGACAGTGACAAAAAGGGTGAGAAAAAAATATTTTAAGTATCTATTTTAGAACAATACAAATAGAGTTCTTGTAATTCTAACATTCCATAACGATAGTCACCTAATAACATCCCGAATTATTTTTCACTTTTTGGAAGTACTCCGAAATAATTCCTAAATTTTATACTGTGGGTCAACACGTATTTAAATGTTATATATAAAAAAAATCTAATGATCCATAAAATTCCAAACGTCTAACAGTCAAGCAAAATTTCAAGGAGACAGCACCAATTCTACCAGAGGTAACACACTACGGACAAAAAGCAGCTGGAGTATGACAGAAATGGGTATTTTTAACAGCATACCATCATCATAGTCACAATGTCTTAACAGACATGTTGTGAACTCGTAAAATGCATTTACTCATTTTACGAGTTTCTCTTGGGATATATTTAAGATCTTTAGTGCAGTAGTTTCCCATTTGCTTTCTGAATCCTCATGCCGTTGACCAGACAGTATCTACTGGTTCATCCGCCTTTAGGGGCAATTTCTCACCCCAAGGACAGGAAGGTGTCCTGGCTCTTCTCAACTCGTCCACCCAAAGCTGTTGGTTGAGAAGAGGTTACTGTTTATACCGACAGTAGTTCGGTTCCTTTAGTCCCCTTTTACGACACGCAGGATATAGGATGGGAGATATTCTAACCCGCCCCCACACGGGGTGACCAGCATACCAGCTCCTACAATATACTAGTGATTGACAATTCACAAAACCATTCAAAATTTTGAAATGAAAGGAAATTTACCACCGAATGTTGCTGGCAGTTTAATAGCTTCAGAATAAAGTTTCACATTCAATGAATTAAAAAAGTAGTAACTTCCGTCAAGTTAAAAGTAACGATATCTTTGGACTGGAGTTCTGCGAATTCTTCAGTACTCATAAGCAAGAGCGCCGAATATGAAGAATGAATTGAAAATCTGTTCAAGTTATGAACATAAAATCAAAATCTAATTTGCCAGTATTTCTGTTTTTTTGTGTCTTGTTAATAGATGCTGAAAATTTTGAAGGGCCAGACAGACAGAGGTATCGTTAATTTTGATTTTCAATGCACTTACTACTGTTTTATACCATTAAACGTGAAATTGCGTGCTGAAGAAATTATACTGCTAGCGACAATCGTTGAAAGTTTTCCTTTCATTTCAAAGTTGTTAGTGGTTTTGTAAGTTTTTAATCTCTAGCACATTACAGTAGCTAGTATGCTGTTGAAATTGTCGTACTTCAGCTTCTCCTTGATCGGAGTTGTTTCTAGTTAGAGTTGATTTGTTGCAAGGAACTTTTATAATCTGGTCCCGTTACTCTAGTTCGTCTGTATCTTTCTGTTGAGTTAGTTGTTTTCTTCATCTGAACATGGCCTGCTAGGTTGCTTATAGGTAGGGAAATTGAAGAACACCGATTTCATTGAAAACTCGAAATTAAATGAAAACTGTCAGAGATTGATATTCACAACCTTATATCATTAGAAAGGCTATCAAATCGCATATTTGATAGTATGAAAAAAAGTTGGCATTCCCATTTGAAAAAATCAAGTTACCTCTGATGAGGTTTTCTTAATAATTCTACCGATTTCTCTAAGTACAATTACAATTCCAACTTGACCGTCTAACTTAAGCTGTCGCATTTCATGCTTAGTAACACGGCAAAGTCACAACCTCTAGGTTTTATAATCGCTGCGATATTCATTTTCCTTTTTTTAGATATCTACTTATACAAAACAAAAAATTGTGATTTGCACCTAAACGGTTTACATTAAGTCCAATGTGTGATACATAAAGTCATCCTAGAATTGACCTACGAATCTGAATATGTAATAATATACAGGGTGTGCCATTGAAAAAACAATGTTGATATGTCACGCTTTTATTAGACACCTTGTATAAAAGCAATATTATTTTTAAAATGTAGTCCGAATCGACCTACATACACTCGCAAAGTTAATTTTCTGAAAAGAGGTATCGTTTGGTCATAAGAGTCCGAGGCGTTGAGCTTGACTTACCCTGTTATAAAGTTGAATCACGATTGTACTTCATCGGTGGACTGCGACTCATTATAAGGTCTGTTTTTACAGCAATCACAAACTAGTCAGCGTCAATTTGATTGGCCAGTACTAGTCAGAAATAGTTTGACAACTGCAATGGGGAATACTGATTGGCTCTGACTGGTTTGTGATTCTCTGTAAAAACAGACCTATAGTTGTATATGCTTCCAGGGAAAACTGATCAAGGTTCTCAAAACCGAAAAGTGTGACATAAGTTTTCCCAGGCTTTCTAATCGTCTCTCCTCTGAGTTGCAGTGCGCGTGAGCATTATTACCTCATACGACACATACATCGTTAGGAAATTTACTGTTTTGTTCGCCCCTGGCATAGCTGACAAACAAATTAGTATATTTTGTACTTAATAAAGGCTATAGTAGTGGCCGAAAACGTAAATCGAGGTTTATCTTTAAGTATTTGGAGCTTTATTGATAGGCGAATAAAACATGCTGGATCTAAGAGACGACTAGAGGATAGGTTTCAGAAATTAAATTAAGTCGTTAGTTATTTATACCAAAAGCTTTTCAACTGAGGTTCATTCACTAAGCTAGAATCAAACGAGTACTTGGTATGACATTTATTGAGAACTTCAGAAAAGTTGCACATAATAATCTTGAAATTATTTATAAATTATTTTTAAGTAAACTAGATATTTATAATGTTTCTATTTTAAGATATCAGTTAATCTAAATAAGTTACTATTTTTACTTCATTGTAATTAATCAGTTTCTCAACAGCGCGTTTCTCAACATTGACGTCTTGGAGGACAATGGTTCTCAAACAAATTAAAAGGAGATTTCCTGCGGAGTGTCGTAGCCAGCTGAATCTATTTTAGGTTCGTGCCGTTAACACCTGCATTTCAGTAACACAGTATCTTCAATCTTTGTTAGACGTGATATTTGATATAAATTTTTACATTTTTGATACAGTATAATACGCGGTACTCATATTTTTATGCAATTATAAAAACAGTTCCGAGTAATTCAAAATGACGCTTTACTTCCTGACTGTAACAAGGGCCAGACTCCGTTACAGTCCGCCTAATAAGCTGGATGATTGCGCTAGCGCGCAGAAGCCATAAGGATAGCAGAAGAAGAAAAAGAAGAAGATAACCTAACCGACGACCATTGCGTAGTGCGCACTTACGTCACTGTCACTACGGCTTTTTTTGAAGAGAGAGAAGGGTGTAGGTTTGTAAAACAGCGCGCTGTTGCCAGTTTTCAATATGGTCTCTTAATTTCTAAACAGTTTCAACTACCATGACTAAAATAATTAATAACTAATTCAAACGGTCGCCAACAACTATTTTTTCAAAGCAATAATATGAACTACGTATTCCAAAGAATGTTTTTAAACATTATTTATTTAAGTATTCACTCTTAAAGTATTTTTATTCTACCTTTAAATACAAAAAACGCTAATCTGTCATAAAAGCCCATGTTAAAGTTCTTGTTTTTGATCATTAATAACTTTCCGACATCGATATTTCAATTTTTTTAGGGTAGATACCTATCTATCTTATACTTATCAAAACTGGAAAAATAATAACTTCATCTACCAACGACGTGGAAGAACGTTCTTCAGGGTCGTTTGAAAATAGGTGATACCTGTTGCAGAACCCTGTATCAAGGGCGTAGCCAGCTACGGGCGGAGGGGAGCAGCTGATCCCCCCCCCCCCCAAATCAAAAGAATAACGTCTATCATAAAGGATCGTCGTAGTTCGGTTCAGCCAGAACTGCAGCTCTCATTAGAACTCATTTACAAGTTCTGCAACATTGCTCCAACTACCGGGCACAATCTCCAGGAGATTTTTGGATGCAATCGATTTTTTTTCTTTGTTTATATTCTCTTTTATCTTATATCCACACTGGAGCAGCGTTTTGCTGATAAAAACTTGCTTGCTTTTAGTTTGATGTCACTACATTCTAGTGTAATGTTAATAATGTCACTGGTTGAAATTAAATAGAAATCACAATTTTTTTGTCAATACCACCATTTGGAGGTTTTCAATAATGAAGGCAAACTATGGTATAACCTGTGACAGAACAACAAAGTTGTGACAAGAGAGAACCTTAGGGAACTAGACCTTAAGGAAAGCAGGCATATTCTTTCCTGCAACAAGAAATGCAATACTAATTTCTTTGGCACAGCCTATCACAACAAGTAGCATAGTACAGATCTTTCTCTACACTTTTCCGTCTACAATAGAGTTGGTACACAAGAATGGAGATAAAACTGCTAGTCCAGGCGGTAGGGGTTTTTTGACAGCAAAAGGTCGGAAAGAAATGAAATTTGGTGGGATGGTAGACATTAGGTCCCTGAACCTACACCTAAGTTTGCGACCTCGGGGGTTGCCGCTCGAGGAATGGGGGCATGAAAACTCTGCTTCGCGACGTTTTTGAAAAATAACACCGTTTTGATATCGAAAAAAGCTTCAAATGATTTATGGAGAGAACAAAATTCTGCACAATTTTGGTGTTTACATTTTTCGTGTAAGATCAATAGTTTCCATCCTACAATGCGTCAAAGTTAGGGGTTGGTTTGTGATTTTCACTAAAATTAGAATTTAAGGGTGGATTAAGGCGAAGGACTTTATCAAAAAGTCGTGTAACAATTTTGTGTCCCTAAAAGAATAATATTTTATTATTTTTTTATTATCTGCAGCTGCCTAAACTCACGCATTTGGCTTAAAAAATATTACGGCATTTAGCCTCTTTTTACGACGTAACGATTGGACTATGCAAGTGAACTATTCAAACGGTTTTACAAAAATTCCTTCTAATGTAAAAAATAACTGTTTTTCCATAATCAACGGTTTTGTACCATGCAACCCTTGGACTAAACTGTCAATATTTTCAATATCAACTGTTACTGCTCATTTAAAAAAAGGGGAATCGTTCATGGGGGGTTCTGATCCCCCCCCCCTTCGCTACGCCCTTGATGTGATTAATACCCTGTCTGCCCCTCCCCCCTAAGTGAAAATATATAATAATAACCTGTATAATCTTCTACTGAGAAAATGTTTACAAACTGCCTCTGAAATCGTTACTTTGTCCACAGGTGTTCAAAGTTTCTTCCAACTATCCATCACAGCTCTATCTTTCCTCGCATTCGGCGGCTACCTGCTTTGCCTGCTGGTGCATGCTGTTAGAGGCAAAGCCAGCTACTACAACTACAACCCGAACACCATGACTCAAATGATGGCAACCTATTTGGCAGCCAAATTGAAGAAGCGCAAAAACATCAGAGTGCCACCTAGAAGGAGACCTAATACTATAAGGCTCCCTCAGAAAATCAAAAAGAGGAGGCCTAACCCGCAGCACAAAAGAAAACAGCAGAGTCAATTGTATACCAGACCAAAGAGGAACGCTGATATTGTAGAACTGATGTTGGACGATGGCATGTACGATGCGTTAGTGCAGCTTTCTGAGGGCTACACTAAGTATCATACAATTAATTATGTAAATTATAACCAAACACATTTCAAATAAAAAAAAATGCAAATTTCTTTGGTACCTACTCTCTTTTTACTTCCCACACCAATTCAATCCGATCAAGTTGTTATGGGACAAATTGTATAGGATGGTCAGAAAAGAGTGCCCTACTTTGAAAAAACACCTCTGGTGAATTTTGCTGTCGTGCAAGCACTTTGGATCTGGCACTCGTGAAACTTTAATGCCACGGTTGTGTCACGCTGAATTAAAGAAAAAGGAGGATTTTTTCAGAAATTCAAAATTTAATAGTTTGTTCCATATAATTATATAAGTACAATTTTTCTTTTACTTCCCACACCGATAGGTGAGGGGAGTATTGTGATCGAGAACATTTTCGATTTTGAGATAATACGCTTTTTGGGCGTTTCATGATGTTTACATAACGAAAATCCACGTCACTCATTTCCGTCGGTCTGTCTGTCAGTCTGTGTCTGTCGGTCTGTCTGTACGCGTTTTTCTATCCACGTAATCTCAGTAACCGCTGCATGGATTGTGATGAAATTTGGGCAGCGTTATGCTGTGGGGTCGTAGTAGGTAATGTTCCTATAATTTTGAAAATCGTTATACGGGGGGCGGAGTAATTAGCAAAAAACAAAAAATTTCAAACATGCCTCAAACTTCGTTTTTAGGCGTTTTAGGGGTTCCTGATCGTTCTCTACTTTTTCTTGGGTGGGGGTGAATTTGTGGTGGTTGGGGGGTGGGGGTTGTAATACTGAAAAAATTGTATTCGGAATGGGCTGTCCATTGATATGCGAATGAAAAACCTAGCGGCATGATACTTTTTTAGGTCCATCCGAACGTTGCATGCTTATTATAGAAACCGAATTTGTGATGTATACATACGAGTATTGTTTTAGATCGTTCTATATTGCATAACGCGAAAATTATCGAATTGATTTCAATGAAATTTTGACACAGTGTTACTACCACAGGGAGGATGGAAAACTCGTATGTTTTGGAAAAATAGTATCTGTGGCGGCGCAGGAATAATAAAAAAACTAAAAATATGATAACAGCTCAAACTTACGGGTTCCTGAGCATTTTCAATTTTTTTGGGTAGGGTGAAATCGGGGCGGCTGGGGGGTGGGGGTTTTAAGACTGAAAAATTTGTTGTATTCATAATAGTATGTCCATTGACCTGTAGAAGAAATACCTAGCGGCATATTAAACTTTTTTAGGTCCATCCGAACATTGGCTTGCCTATTAGAGAAACCAATTTTGTGATCTGTATATACGAGTTTTGCTTTATTTCGTTTTATGTATATTGCGTGAAGCGAAAATTATTGAATTGATTTTAATAAAACACAGAAACACACAATTTATTACCGAGGCGAGAATGGAAAACGACTCAGTTTTTGAAAAACCGTGTCAGTGGCGGCGCAGCAATAATAAAAAAACCAGAAACATAAAATTAGATCAAACTTCGTTCTTAAACTGTGGCGTCCTAGTTCCAAAGGAGGGAGACGCAAGAAACTATTTACGAGGGTTTTTTTGTGTTGGATGTTGTTTTTGCGGGCGGATGAGCAATAATAATTTGGTTGCAAATAATAAAATGGTATCATCATTGTGTGTGGAAAGTACTGAGTCAATCAACTTTACTCCATTTTTTACAATTATAGTGCATTTCAGAAATGTATGGAGAAATTAAGTCGGAAATTCCTACCTGCTGCGGTGTCGGTCATAGGCGTAGGTAACGTTGACCATCTTACCTGATACATTGCCCCTCATTACTCATTTATGACGGAGTAAAGGAAATGAATGTGCAAGTTGTGGAGATATTTAAGCGTTCTTGTACCTTTTACTAACCCGGTATTCGAAATAGATAGTATGAGCAAGGAAAACGGTTTTATTATTTTAGGGACACCAGTTTAAATTTGTTCACGCCGTAAACCATTACTAGGGAGTACTTCTATGTTAAATAAAATATACAGTGTGTTCTATTAATAAAAATCGGGATATGTTTGTTTGAAATTTTGGAAAAAAAATGTATAACTTGGCTACGTCGCAAACGCGAAAAAAAGTATTACAAGGCGATATAGGGTACTAGTAGATACTTCGATTTAAAATAAAACATACAGGGTGTTACATTTAAAAAAACAAAGTAAAACGACTTTCAAATTGCCATAATTTAAAATTCTGCCAAAAACGCCCTGTAGATGCACATAGTTAGTAACATCCAAAATAATATTTATTTAATATTCATTTACCTCGCTGTATAATATTATTGAGAAAAATCAAAGGAATATATAAATTTGGACGCATTACTTGCGAACTTGCTAATCCGGAAATTAATAGAAGATAAATCACTTAGCAACGTCGCAACCGATCGCAAAAATATTTTAGTGTTGAATAGAGATCAATGATGGAAACTAGAAGAATTTAAAAAAATTTTATATTTCCATATAAAAAAATCAAGTTGATCACTATCCTACATTCCCGCAACACCCTGTATATTTCAAAATATTTTTAGGATATGAGTCTTAAGTAACCAAATAACTTTTGTATTTGACATTTTCTTCTATAAGATATACCTTGCGAGATATCGAAGAATTACACACTATATGGACACCCTGTATAAGTATATTTGTTTTTAGTTTAACGCATCAGTATTTTCTGTTAAACCGTATAGTGTTTAAAGTATTGAAAAAATGGCGACATTCACACCAATGAAAAGATTTTGCAATAATTCTCCACTATCAGTGAGTGAAAAAGTTATTATTTTAAATGCGCCTGATTGCATAAAATACGATTTCCCATTCTTTACTGTACAAAAAACTGTCGATCGATGTTCCCGAATGACTGGAATTGGAAAATCCACCGTTTTTAAATTATTACGGGACAGAAAGACTGCAGGTGAAGTGAAACCTCCCAAGAAAAGTACAAGCAGACCTGTAAAAATCCTTGATGAAGACACCAAAGGTGTAATTCGCGAAGAACAGTTCACTCTTTTTATTTCAAAAAAGAAATACCTACCCTACGACAGTATTCAGTTGATAACAAGAAAACTTATATGGACCAGCTTAAAAAATATGGGTTTTGTCTGGGAAAAGCATAACCGTAAAGCACTTTTACTGGAAAACGATGAAATTGCTTGCTGGATACGAAAAGACTTGAGAAGTATAAAGCAGTACCGAAGAGAGCAGAAGAAAATATTTTATCTTGATCAGACGTGGATTAATGAAGGTTATACAGTACCAGAAATGTGGCAAGGCAAAAACATAAGCAGTGCTCGCCAAGCTTTCATTCAATGGGTATTAAGGTACCTTCAGGAAAGGGAAATTGGCTAATAATAATCCATATCGGAAGCGAAAAGGGATTTCTTGAAAAAGGTTTGTTAATCTTTGAGTCGTCCCAGACGGGAGATTACCACCAGGACATGAATTCGGATGTTTTTAAAGATTATTTTGGTGAAATGATAAAATATCTTCCGGTTGATCCAGTGGTAGTTATGGATAACGCAAGCTATCATTCACGACGCATAGAGAAGACTCCAACTTCATCTTGAAGAAAACAAGAAATTATCGACTGGTTAACCTCCAATGATATTGAATTTGAAGATGATTTGATAGAGAAGGTACTTTTACATATAACAAATTTACATAAAAATCGTTTTATGAAATACGCCGTAGAAGATATAGCCGCAAAACATGGTGTAACTGTCATGTGCACACCGTCATATCATTGCGAACTAAATCCTATAGAGCTTATATGGCGCCCGTGAAATGATTTGTAGCAAGACATAACACGACATTCAAAACCAAGACCTTGAGCTACTGTTTAATGAAGCCATTAAGGAAGTAACACCAGAGCTCAGGCGAAAAGAAGTCCAGCATGTCATTAAACAAGAGTATAAAATGTGGAATCTTGACTACTTGATCGATCAGACCGTCGCCCCGTTAATTATAAGACTATTATGATTTTTTATAATTTTATTTCTGTATAATATATTTTTTGTAAGTAAAATTCTTTGCTTTTTACAAGTATCCCCACATCCCTGCACATCTTTGATACACCGTTTCCAGTGTTATTGGATATATAACAATAGTCAAAACCCATTAATTGACCCAAAACCGGGACCCATTAATTGACCCAAAACCGGGTGGTACTACCTGCAATTGATAAAAGGAAAAAAATTTGCAATGGAATCAATGACGATCTAAGAAAAATGGCTCAAGTATTCGCTGGGTCACTTTGTAGGTGCTTTGCACACGTAAATTATTAATTTTTCCCATAAGGGGACGAAATACACCTCGCCTCCACTTGTGGCCATATAGGGGCCACCAAGTGTCCTCTGCTCCTTCTCCATAATAACTGCGGCTTTTAACTAAATTAATTATAAAAATATATCGTCGTCAAATTCCGACACTTCTGCCAGTTACCTGTATACAGAGCATTGTAAAAATTTAGTATCTACAATGCTCAGTCAATACCCTTATACAAGGTGTGACTTTCAAGGGTCCCCTTTTTTTGTACCCAGGTTTTAAATAAAAATGATAATATATGGGTTAGTTGCCGCATTTTTTCCCGACAGGTTCAACCCCATCCCTGCAGATATAATAATAAAAAACAAGATGTTGTTAATCTTATTAAGATATATTACGCGTCGTTTACAGACATAGCCAAGACGCCGATAAGAAAAAGTATTTTACATATCACATAATTAAATATATGTAGTCACATACAGACACCACAGAGTCATATTTTTCATTGAAACAAACATCCAGAGTTATTTAAATCTTGTATTGAGTATATTTGACCTGCGTGAAGTATCAAAACTGAAAACATAATATATTATATTCAATCGTTCTATAAGTAAGAGACCTATTCAGTTTTAACCGGATTTGAATGCTGGACCGGTTCACTTTGTGGAATACATAGTTCAAGCAAGTCAAACCTTTAAATTCTCAATCATACTTTCCATTTAATCCAATATATTATAAATTCTTGTACCAAGCCTGTGAAATGTAAACTTAAGAGAGACGCAATACTTGGAGGATGGACGCTCGCCATATCACCAGGTACAGAAATGGTCCCAGCATGATAAACACAACAAAAATTAAACCATGTAATAAAAAAGTCCAGGAGGAAATAGCAGAGGCGGTTCCCCCTTAACCCGCAAAGCCGCGCGCCCCCTCAGCAAAGGACAAAAAAAACATGTTTTAGTAGTTCTGTACGCAGTGCAAATACCTATTTCTAACGGCAACCGGTTGCCTGATCTTTAGGCATCACAATTTGCTCTGACTATAAAAATAGGCCACTTAGCGTCGTATTCATAGTCGTCCCTTGAGTAATACATAAGGTTATCTTAAGTAACACTCAAGAGATACTTGAGGGACCCTCAAGTGCGGCTTTCCTTGTGTATCTGTTTCCTAGACAACATCTACGATATGGCGGGATTCATTTGGCAATGTTGTCATATTTCAAATATATGTCAATTTGTTATGTCTAAACCTACGCATTTTGTTTTGTACCAGTATTTCGTGTTTTGTGCCGGACATTTTTTCCGGGGGTGACAGAAACTGGCAACACCGTACTTCAAAACTAACCTACAAAATCCCCTTGATTGCACCGAAATGTCATGTTGACATGTCATGTTGACATTTCGTTACTTGAGTATTACGCAAGGGAGCCTTATGTAAAGCACCCTCAAGTAGATGTCGAAACACAAAACCTTACATAAGGGACCCTCAAGTATCAAGGGACCCTTAAGTATCGACTATGATTACGACCCTTAATCCTTCGCGCCGCGGCAAGAGCTCCTATTATTCAATCACACGTCAGTGAGTGCTCCTATTGGTCAATCGCGAGTCAGTTGACAAAGGGGTATGGGTAATATATATTAAGGCGCGCTTGATTACGCGCCTCAGTTGTGGTCTTGTCTCGGTGGAGGGTGCAGCAGTATACTCGCGTTGTTTATATACGTGATTCGGTACTAACCTATTATTTAAAATGGATAGTCAGGTTAACGCGTTGCTTTAGGAGAACTTTGGCTAACTTTCCCTAGAGGAGAAATAAAAATTAAGAAAATCATAAATAACATTACAGAGAAGTAAAATAAGCACATACTGATAATGTAAAATGTTTTGGAAACAAAATGAAGCCGAAAGCCGCTTGGTTCAGTACAAAGGTCCGGAGATCTATTCCCAAGTTAGACGATTTGTTTCCTGATTACTCGGGATGATAAATAAAAAACTGTAAGATATTTGTTCTGATGAATGATAAGTAAAAAACTCTCAAGAAATGATTTTTGTGATACTAGCTAGAAAAAACTTTTGAGAAATAATAACACTGTCCGCGGAAACTGGAAACTCTCATTACGTGCAGGGTGCAGCTGCATTCTCAACAAACTCTGGTAGGATTTTCGTATAACTAGTTTTTTATTTTAAATTCAAGAACCGCCACTGGGAAATAGTCGCAAATAAAAGTTATCTAAAAAGAATCTGATTAAAATTGAGACCAACGAATCAAAAAACGTTGAAATTATAAATATTGAAACATACCCATATCAACCACATTACTTCCAAGTAATGTTCGAAGAATAATGTTCGTTTTTTTCAGACATTTTTGAGATTTTAATCCATCCCCCAAAGTATTTGCTCGTATCTGACTCTTCACACATTATGCGACTAAAAAGAAGTAAAGTTCTGTACAAAAGGCTCGAATCAAATAATTAACATTCTTGCGTTGTGTATGTGTTATGACGTATTGCTTATACAATTTTTGGTCAATCTTAACAAGCGGTGATGGAAATCGACATCCTTGCAATCTTCATGGCTGGGATTCAGCAATGTTTCGCTATTTTTTTCTGGTGACAAGGAGACCGACCAAATATTTATAATTTAAATAATTTCTGTTCTGTGATACTGCAATTGTTAGTTTTTAGCATGTCACTGGAACATAAAATGATTGACCTTTCTCTGTCCACAGTTGAAACTCGGCCAAGCATGTTATCTATAAAATATACAACTTACAAAATACGACATTTCATTAAATGATGATTCTTGGGTACCGTAGATCAGATGAAAATTTACGTAAAAAATTTTACTTTTGTAGGTACTCATTCGCACACCCTTTACTGCCAGAAAAATAAATGAGGAAAAATTACTAAACGTCAGCGACTAAAAGAGCTCGCCTTGAGCTCTGTACCATTGATTTACGTATTACAATTGGCCAAAACCCAACAAAGTGAGGGCCTACACAGTTTACCAATTTTTTAAATATCAGTATTCTCTTGCAAAGCATTCTAATTGCCAACATAAGTAGTCAAACTGTTACGGTCTAGTTTCCGCCTGTGAATTTCTGTGTCCAGCGGCACCTAGACAAACGGTGACAAACCGTGTGAAAAGGTGAAGATAACGATATTCTTGCATCTCACTTCGGCCCCCTATTACACATCAGTAACGTAGCATTTGTTTCTCATGCACAATTATCTATCAGTAAAAAATCTAAATCTATAAATTTCTTTCAGTTTCAATCAACAATCAACCTATTGTTCTCTTCTGTCATATTTTCTTATATAATAATTAATGCTTGAATCACTACATTTTTTTCCGCCATGGGCAATTCACAGCTAACTAGTAGGTTACTTAAACTAAGATTCTGGTTAGTTATATCCTTTTTAGTCGCTTAAATATGTGGCCTGTAATCTATTCAGCAGATACTAGGTTAGTATTACTGATAAAAGATATGTATGTATTTAGAACTGAAACAAGTGTACATAGTAAGAATACAACATTCGTAATAGTAATAAAACATTCATCAAACATCTCTCTTATTTACAAACTTAATAAAATGAATCAAGGAAGTGATAATAACCGGTTATATGTCACAATTCGCTTAGTGTCAATCTCTTCGCATAGTTATCAATCTCAAGAAGATAAAAAAATCGTGAATGCGCTATTAGTTCTGAAACATAATATATGTACATTGTGATATCGAGGTTTTTTCTCATTTTTTTACTTTCGAATTTAAAAAATCGTCACAGACGCTAAAATACCAGAGCTTTATCTTCTAATTATACCACTCCCTTGGAAATTAACATATATTGATAAGATTATGTTTGCTGTTAGCACCAAATGTTAGTGAAAATATTTAAAAATATAAAAATGTAATGTACTTGTAAAAAAACTATAAAAGCTAAATAACATTAAAAAGTATAAAAAATTTTACAATGTCATATATTTATTTGAGAATATTCGCCAGAAATAAAGAAAACTGGGACATGTTCCGTATGAGAAATGACCTTTTAAAAACTGTTTGGCTTTAAATATCAATTTGTTCAGCAGTAAAAAACTATTTCAGTCTTTGTCATAGCTTGCGGCATATTCGTCGCTGTATTCCATTTAGGTTTTTTCAAAACGAATTTAGCATTCTTGCAACTTTTCTTAATGTTGAGGAGAATAACTAATGTTTGAATACACTAGAAAAAAATGTTTTGAAAGAATTATTTAAAAAACGCTCTTCAAGTCTATATTTATGTTTCTCATATACAGGGTGAGTTTTTAGTACCGGATCGGTCGATGACTCCACTACTGCAGAAGATAGCAAAAAAAGTTGTACATAAAAGTTGTAGCCAAGTATATGCTGCTTGCTCAGAAAATATTTTTATTTATACATTATATATTTATTTATATATTATTCCATATTTAGATTCTACTGATAATTCCCGTTCTTGAAATATAAGGTATTATAACATTATACAGGGTACTTCAAAAGTTATTTTTATATCCAAATCACTGTCAAATGAACGTACTGTTTATCAAAAAGTAATGAATCAAAAAGTACTTTTTTACAAGAAACGATAAAAAATATCCTGTATCCGGTACTGGAAACTCACCCTGTATGTGAAAAGCGTGCCGTCCCCTGTGTTTACGATATGCCTAAAGGCTCTAAAGTGTACACAAATTGCCTAAGGTCATTTCCCGTGAAGAACATCGCATGCCCGTTGCAGTTTTGGAAAAACTCAAAGAGTGTATGATCAATACATTTACAGTGCATGTAAGAAAAAATAGAGTAAAACGTCATATTCCCAGGTATTACATAATTTTATCTTACAAAATTAAGGGGTTACATTATAGGTATGTCACATCATTGAATTATTTCGTGCACAAATATCATACAAACGACGTAAATTCTGTCATACAAATCTACAAGTGGTCATTTACACTGAAAAAAAATATGAAATCAAATGGATTCGCACTGGTACTCAGGTAGGTATTCTTCCATTCAGTCAATATATATTTATTTATGTTTCAAGGATCCGGAGAGCTATTCAAAATATGTACAAGAATGTAAATACAGAATATAAATATTATGGCGAAATTGCATCTGCTGGCAATACTATGGATCTGCTATATTGGAAAACATTATCTAGGGTTTTTATAGGCTTCTTTAGCGATAAAAGAGAAGAGAAATAGTATGAGGATAATATAATTGAATATAAAAACCAGACTACTACAAGAACTCATAATTGTCTAATATGTTATTTATTATTGGGTACTATTTTCTTAATCAAGTTTTTTACGGTTTAACCAACGAATTCTAATAGGTTAGAAAAAGCAACGCCCATGCTCTAACAGGCATGTGAGTGTTTGCAAAATCCCGTTGTTATTATTTACTGTGTTCACAAACACGATGTTATTTTTTACAGAAAACGGCTGAATTTAATTCTTGTGGAATTGTGTGTCTTTTAACACTTATGCACTGTTAAAACCCAAAATTCACTAAAAACTATAACAATAAACTCGAAACGATGGAACAAAACAAAGTTTCTATGTATACAGGGTGTTTCATAAGTTGGGACTTTTTTTCATACAGCGGATAGTACTCGCCAAAATGAGTGTAATATATAAACGAAGTATTTAGAGAAAACAAGATACTGACGATTAAAGAAATCCTCAATTTCTAAGTCCGTCCTGGCAATGGCTCACCATGTCATAATATCACAACAAACAAGGCAGAGCTAGCGGTGCCGATGCCGGTGAAAAAAGACTACAACGGGCAGTTCCAGTTCGTCATACGTCGCGTTGCTGTGCTACATCTGACGATCGGACTTTAAAAACAAGAGTGGCGCACGCTTATAACAATAATGAACTGGTGGACATGATTTTAATGTACGGTGAGTGTGGTCAAATACCGCTGCGGCTTCGCGAGTGTATGCCGATCGTTTCCCTAACCGTACTGACCCTACACCTCGTCGTTTGTCTCGCTCGTGCAAAGAGCTAGAGACACAGGATGTCTGAATCCACATCGTGGTGGACACGCTGGGAGACCTAGACAACCTCGTATGGTCCAAACTGAAGAAGACACCGTAAATCGTACTTTTACCTGTAAGACACCTGCGACAGGACCGCACTTACAACTTCGTAGCAACCAAATAGTGATTACTACTTGCACAGAAAGTCCCAACTTTTAGAACACCCTGTATATTATGCCACTATATTTATGCTGTTAATTTTAGGGTTCTTTACCTGCTAGCTTGTTGAGGGTATACAGCTCTATTAGTCGGAGAGGTAGCGTCAAATTTGCACGGTGATTATGCTGAGAATTTACAGTTTCGTGTCGATTAGTTTCCTGTATAAAGATGAGGAGAATGTATGTTAACTGACACGACCCCCTGATATATGATAATCAGAGCCTACGTAACTTGCAAAAAAAAATTGTTTTTCGGGGTATGTTAAGTTAAAAAATTTGCACATAGTTGATGAAATTTTCAACGCGAAAAAATTTGTTAGATGCAAAATTTCTGTGACCTAACATGTTAGCTGCACGCATGATAATGTAGAGGGTGTATCAGCGATGTTTGGATGGACGATAGCTACTCCCCTATTTGAGATAGGAGAAAATGTCTTAAATAACAAAAATATTTACCATTATACATTATCAAAGTTACATTTTTTGAATACAATTCCTTGTATATTATTGCATATTTGGATTGCTTGGTCGAGTATAGTATGACTTGTATCACACATAATACTTAAAACGAACCGTTTAGTAGTGTAGTACTCTCAAATATGAATTCCTTTTGTACTTAGTGAAATCGGTAGATAATTAAGGAAACTTCAATCGCAGGTAACTTGATTTCTTCAAATAATTTTATTTTTTTTTTATTTTTTATTTAAAGTCGCTTTATAACAGCAAGGTTTTTAGCGACGACATTATACAGATATTAAATGAATGTACAAGAACATTATAAGGAAGACAACAAAAAACAAACAAAGGTACATTATATAAACTGAGTAGCGTTGATGGCTTTAATGAATTTAAGAGTTCTTAGACAATCGGCCGTTGATTCTAGGTTACTGGTCACGGATTCTGGGATGTTGAACTGCTCTCTTGCTGGCGTGAGGTGTGTACATTCCACTAGAATGTGTAGCACTGATAAATTTTGTCCACAGCGTGGACATTTTTTTGGTTCTTCTTTTGAGAAGATATGAATATGTGAAGCATTTATATGCCCAGTTCTCAGCCTGGTGATTGTACATTGGTCTCTTCTATTTGAAGGGATGAATGGTCTTGGCGAGTGGATGTTTTGCCTTATTGAATGGAGATGAGATCTGGAGGATTTCCATTTGTCGTTCCAGTAATTTTTTACAACCTCAGTGTAGTATTTTTTAACTTCTTGGAAAGTAACTGGAATGTTGCTATTGAGGGTCGATGTTGTCATGGCCTTTTTGGCTAGTGAGTCTGCCTTTTCATTACCCACTATTCCTTGATGAGCTGGAATCCAGATAAGTCCTATGTTTGTACCTCGATCTTGGAGTTCCTTGATTAACACTTGAATTTTTTGAACTAATGGGTTTTTCGTGAGGAAATTTTCCAGCGCTGTCAAACTAGAATATGAGTCAGAGCATATGACTACTTTGGGGATGGCCGAAGTACGTTTAATTAGTTCTAAGGTCTGATATATGGCATAGAGTTCACAACTAAATATTGAGTACTGACTAGGAAGTCTGATAGACTCACAGTCTTTGATCTCTGTGACAATTGCACATCCAGCTCGCCCATCGATAATTGACCCATCAGTGTAATAAAAACTTCTATCCTCATATTTAGCCTTCATTTCTAGAAATCTTTGTCTGTATACTTGGCTGCTGGTACTATCTCTGTGGTGTTGTAATAATTCCCAATTGATAGGAATTTTTTGTGATGTCCAAGGTGGTAACGGATGATGAGTCTTATTATACATTGGAACTAGTTCAGTACCTAGTGTGGATGAGTAGCTTGACACCCTGATTTTTAGCGGTCTGGGAAGTCTTGAGTGAGTTTGGTAGGTGTTGTTTGTTGCACTGTGGAATAGTGTGTAGTTCATCGGGTTTAGCGGAGATGCCCTGATCTTGCTAGCATATATGATAGATAGTTCCATTCTTCTTAGTTCAAGCGGCTTTTCCTGTGCTTCTGCTAGGATGCTGGTAACTGGCGTCGTTCTGAAAACTCCGAGACAAATCCTGAGTGCTGCATTTTGTACTGTATCTAGTTTCCTTAGTAGGTTCGAGTTTGCAGAACCGTAAAATATAGATCCGTAATCAATTTTAGATCTGATTAGACCTCTATAGACTCTAATGAGACTTTCTTGATCAGCTCCCCACTGTGTTGATGATAGAACTTTGATAATATTTAGTCTTTTCTTGCATTCAATTACTAGATCTTCAATGTGGTTCTTCCATGTGTGCTTGGAGTCAAAGGTCATGCGTAGTATTTTCGTTGTGTTTGTGCGGATCAGAGGTTGATTGTCTAGTGTTAGTACTGTTGGACCGATTTCCCTGTTACTCCTGGAGAAAATAGTGTAAGTTGTTTTGGTATTGGAGGATTTGAACCCATTTGTTTTGGCCCAGTAGTTAACAGCGTCCAGGGCTGATTGGATTAGTTTTTGGGTGGTGTCTATATTTCTTCCGCTGCAGAAGATTGTAAGATCATCAGCAAACAGTTGAGCTTTGACAGGTTTTTTAACTTCAGACAAGATATTATTGATTATTATGACAAATAGGATCACACTCATAACAGAACCTTGCGGAAGACCATTTTCATGTTCAACAGAAATCATGTTACCTGTAATTGAAGTTTCCTTAATTTTTCTACCGACTTCACAAAGTACAAAAAGAATGCAAATTTGACAGTACTGACACATTTCATACTTAGTCACACCGCAAAATCGCAGCCTTCTAAGTTTTATACGCGATGCTATATTCAATTCTTTTTCTAAGAAAAATTGTGGTTTGCGCTAAAGGGTTCGTTTTAAGAGGGGGTTATAGTACGTACATGGGAGCTGTTTGGGATGGTTCAGCTGAAACCATTTTTTGACTATTAATTTTGAGATTACTGAACTGAAAAAATATGAGCATGAAGAAAAAGGGCAGTTCTAGGCTAATGTCGACGTATTTTTTGGAATTACCTAATAGTCAATTATTAAAAAATTGCCAAATGAGGCGTTTTTTTTTGACTAAATTCACGGTCTCGTTAATCACCCTGTATAAACTTATTCTAAAATCGGGATCGACATTAGAATACATTGAAGTTTTAAGGGAACGAAAACCATGTTTTTGTGCCAAAAATTATCAATATACAGGGTCAAAAATAGTTACAGCAGACCGTTGCATTGAACAATCGCGCGTCTTTGGGACACTGATAAAAGCGCCACCAATACAAGAGTATGTAAAAGACAGTTTATGAATGAGC
Source organism: Callosobruchus maculatus (assembly GCA_951848785.1). Taxonomy (NCBI): domain Eukaryota; kingdom Metazoa; phylum Arthropoda; class Insecta; order Coleoptera; family Chrysomelidae; genus Callosobruchus; species Callosobruchus maculatus. The sequence goes on along the minus strand of CATOUR010000026.1, from coordinate 8,277,565 downwards.
TGCGGATCATTCATTCCTGAAACGAGATAGATATTGTTTTGGGCTTCGACAAAATTTGTAGTCGGTGGTTTTGGGTGATTTATTCATATACACTGCAGGCCAAAAGTTAAGAACTACTGAAATTTAAATAAATCGGGATAATTGGTTTTGAGCAGTTACTTTTCTCAGGATTACTGAAAAATCTTACGATTTTTAACCAAATTTGTATGAGTATTTTTAAAATGAAGATTGCTAACAGACCCAGACCGCGAACGTTAGGGTCTTTGGTTCACATTTTTTTGCGCCGGGAATACCTGTTTGAATACTTCACCGAAACATCGAATTTAGCGGCTGTAATTGGGGATCGGCAGACATAACTTGGTTTATTTTTCTGAGGTTTGTTGTGAGTCCAACAATAATTTTGCTGGCGCCTTCTGGGGGCGCTATAGGCAAACAGTATGAGACATGATTTTCTTTTAATTTTTAGTTCCAAGAGGGGGGGACATGTCTCCCTATTCCCCCCGCATTTACGCCAATGCTGTAATACTTTTACATCTTTCAGTTTTCCAACGGCATCGGCATGTCTAAAAACTGCTCTCTGAATTTAGTTGCTTTCCTCGGATTTTCCTATAATAACATACATACGCATAATATTCTCGTTGGTACTTTTTGTTGATTTTTCATATTTTCATCTTATTTTCTATCTTATTTCCGCTCTTGTGCATACGATAAGTTCATTTTTTGTGTCATAGGTCAGTTGCACTTGTAAAAAACTCTTTTTACCATAACATCTATCATATTGTATTTATACAGGTATAAATTATACAATGTCTATTTCTCAACGACGGCGACGGACGATCAAAAAAGGTCTGAATACTTTTGCACAACAGGTCTAGGGTCAGCGGGAGCCGGTTCGGCATCACCATCACAGACCCCTCGGTATTTAGACAAAAGAGAGCGGCGGCGCCTACAAATACTTTTTATAACTTGGCGGTATATCCTTGTAGTAGGAATTATAGTAAATTGGCCACGCCCTCTCTTACTCGACTTCTTATCGCTGCCCTTACCCCGCAAATGTGTTGCCCGCAAGTAGTTTACTATAACCTCCACTTAAGTATCATGTGTGATACATAAAGTCACACTATAATCAACCAAGCAATCCAAATATGCAATAATATATAAGGGATTCCATTTAGAAATGTAACTTTGGTAAGATACAAATTTATTGGGCACCCTTTGTAATGGTAAATATTTTTGTAACATAGATTTTATTGCCCTTTACATGTTTTATTTGAGGCGTTTATCCTATATCAAATAGGTAAGTAGCTATCGTCCACCCACACATCGTTGATATACCCTCTACATGATTATGCGCGCAGCTAACCTATTGTCACAGAAATTTTGCAGCTAACATATTTTTTCGTGATGACAATTTCATTAATCTGCAAATTTCCAAATTCAATAAAATACCCAGAAATGTTTTTGCGACTTACGTAGGCTCTCCAAAGCTGCCGCTGAATCACTACTTTTAAGGAATTTTAGGATTCTACAGACAAACAAAAGCCTTGTTACTTCTTCGAACCTATTGGAATTCATTGGGTTTTACGGTTTAGTAGTTAAGCTTTCACATGAACCCAAAACATAAAGGTGTGCTTTTATTTAGATCCAAAATGATTATATCGTTTATACAAAATAAAACAGGCATCACTTCTGTCCAATTTCAATACTGGCTGTTTCAACTTTCGTCAGGGAACAAATGATTATCTAAATCACGTAATAAATTGACTAATTTAGTCGGTTTCTAAACATAGTGAACCAAAGATGACCCGGTTCCTTTTTTTAATAAAACTACGGCTAAAACAAAGATTTTTTGTAAAACTCAAAGGCTCCTTGATTTTATTTCTCTATAAAATGGTTAGTTTTGAAAAAATATTTGGCAACAAAATGCTATAAAGAGCTTTGTTCCCCATAGAGCCTTTCGATATTGTAATACTAAAATGTAAAAAACAGATGGAGATGATCAAGATCGTTTCACTCTTTTTGACGCCGTTAAAAAATGATTCACATGGATTGGAAAAGTTTTCATTTCATTTTTCGAAAAATGTAACAAATGTCAGAGCCAGGCATTGAGTTACCGTACGCGGAATTTTGAATACTACAGGTCATGCACTGGATGGTAATGATATGTAATAATGATTATAACAAAACACGCATCAGCTATTTCAACAATGTTAAACAATTATTTTGTAAACAATTCGCTGATGAAATAATATAGAAAACGACAAATTATAGTACGCCAATAATATAAAATGTTCATTCCACGTCACTGCTTTTCACGCTGTGACTCCTAAAAGATGGAGAAAAAAGTCCACATGACTTATGTAGCACTTTTTCGTTTGAACAACTTACAAGCACGAAATGGTGTAAAGCAATCTGATCGCACTCATTACTGTTAGAAACTGCTTTACCTAAGGTAAGTACAAGTACAGGTTCTCGCTTTCCAATATAAGTCACCAGTTTAAATTGGAAAGACTAGATGAACATACCGGTAAACGTAAAACATGTATGTCTGCAACAACATTTTGCAACGGAAATTCATATATAATTATAACATGGTCAAAAAGAGTGTAGAACGGCCCATTTTATGAATTTAGAGCCTTTTTAATCTATTTCGTCCTACAACATCAACCCTTGAAGAGAAACTATGAAGAATAGCGCTCCCTACATTTTATATTTCCGCAGAATTTCTCACGTACTCATCAAATCAAATCTAAAAAATATTTTGAGTTCTTCAAAATTTCGTAAAAAACAAGGTTAAACTTTTCTCGTAAAAAAGTTTAGTTGCATTTTGATAGATCAAGTTCAGGATGTTGAGGAACATCACAATAACAGGAATTGGTATTACTTCCAAATTTTACAGGAACCATTTGTATAATTAAATCTCCAAACCTCCCTTGACGAAATACAAATATTTTCAAAATTTTATACGAACTCAATATGATCTAACTTCTAATATCATGAAGGTGATATAATAATCTGAAATTAATGATGTTTCAAACAGCAAGTATCATCTGATGTTGCATAGAAATCGCGGTGTCACCATATATTTTGTGAAAATTATAAAGATACACATCTTCAATAAAACTTTTATACAAAACTCAAATAACTTGGGCAAGATCGTCGGTACTTAATGAATAAAAAAAATTACAACCAGCTTGCCATATGGAACAGACAATAATTTTTCAAATATAAAATCATATATCGGGTGAATATTTAAATTTCAATCACTTCAAGTGTACGATTATGTAATGATCATTTTCCTTAGTCCGACGTTTTTGTTTTTATTTCATTTTTCAAGTAATTTACGTTGCATGAATGCCGATCGCTGTTCGATAGTATATATATAACGAATCGGGTGAAGAAACAAAAATGTTCATTTTTTTATTCAATCGAAACGCTGTTCATATTAGAAAAATATTTTCAAAGCTCATTTTCATTGATAGATACTTTCCAAAAGTATCGAATATCTATCCATCATAATAAAGTAACATTTTCCCCAAAAGTGGACATATATTTAGTATGGAGTATACTCATTGGTCGTCCAGTAAAAAATAAATTTTCTTACGTATACTAGCATATAAAAACAAAAGCAATACAATATTTACAATACTGAATATTCTATAGATAATTCTGCTGTTTCTAATATTAAAAATGTACTGGCTGAATTTTTTGATTGTGGATTTAGCGCATTGCGAATCTTTAGGCGCAATTTCAAAGTAGACAGATCGTCCTCTATCCTGAAATGACTGAAACAGACAAACGTAAGGAGTTAGATGGCACGTCTAAAATAATATTGATACATCAGTCAATCCACATACATTTGTCATGAGGTCAACATATTACATTGTGAAAAAAAGTCTGGAAAATATGAAATACCTCGAATAATTTTTTTCATCAAGCTGAAATTAAAAAGGATAAGAATGGCACGGCGACGCGTTTGCCTCTGTGGCAAAGCTGCGTGAAGGCGTGCCAGACTTCGTACAAGGCGACTAACATTAGAGATATTCGCAGTCTAACCAAATGAGTAGCCGACCAGCCACGTTTTATCCTATCACTTTTTCGACATTTTTGGAGCTCGCGCGCAAAACTACTTTTGGATTTTTTTACATTTCTACAGTTTCCTATACTTTGTAGTGATCTCTATAAGACAACGTTTACTTAGAAAGCAAACCCCGTTAAACCCCTATTGAAATAGCTATCAAATATTCCGCTTTGGAGCATACCGCGCTAAATCCAGTTTTGTTATCAAAGAGCGATAAATCCATATATTAAAAATTGCGGAGTAACTGGATGATTTCTGTTTATGCGGATGTTCAACATTTTAATGGCTTGTAGTTTACGTTAAGTTACGGTATCAGAATAACAGGGAAAAATCCTAACTTCAAATAATAAATAATATAGTTTCGTGTGATTCTGTGTGAGTCTGATGAAGAAGCTGATCCAAGATTGCTTGGCTGAAGAAAATGCCGTCCATATCTAGAAATAAGTTTTGATTCCAATTTGGAAGAAAGTATATGTTTTTGCGCATTTCCATCATTAGTTTATAGTTAAGTACTATTGTACTACACTATTAATAATTGCATTTTATATTTTGTATTAATAAGGTATAATAAAACGGTTTGTTCATCAAAAAATCCTCAAATTATTTCCGTAATGGCAGCAAAACTCACTAAATCCAAAAGAAAAGTCATTTTTTTTAAGTTTGTACTTACATAAAGAGTCAAACCACCACCCATCTCAGAAGTTCGGAATTATTAGAACTTTGACAGAACGGGCTAGAAAAGTGTGCGAACCAGGAGAACTCGACACCGAACTGGAACATCTAAAGAATGCTCTTAAGGCAAATGGTTACACAGAAAAGGAAATAACAAGAACAATGAGAAGAAATAGGGCAGAACCACATAAACATAAACCGATAGCAAAAGCTTTTCTACCCTATGTGCCTGGATTAACAGACAGAATAGGGAAAATGTTACGAAAGGAAAACGTCAAGACCATCTACAAGTCCACAAGAAAGATACAGGAATATTTGAGAACGGTGAAGGATAAAAGAGACCCCCTCACAACACCGGGGGTTTATCGCATACGATGCACATGTGGGAGTGTATACATAGGAACAACGAAGCGATCTATAAACACAAGAATTGCAGAACATAAGGCTAGCTGTCGACTAGGGCATACGGACAAATCAGCGGTAGCCGAACATGCGATTAAGGAGGGAAGTCACAGGATCAGGTTTGAAGAAACTCAGGTTCTTGCCGCAACGTCTTTATACCATGCCAGACTTCACAGAGAAGCCATCGAAATACAAAAACATCATAATAATTTCAATAGGAAAGAAGAAACGCAGAAAGTCAACCGGACATGGGTATCCATCCTAAAGGACCTCAAGACACTACCATATCGCGAAGGGGCGGGGCTACCAACGCTACCTGGTTAGGCCACGTCACCATTAGCAGGTATAAATACAGGTGCAGATCGACCAGCCGTCAGTATTTTGGAAGTCGCCGAAGTGAAATAGCTTCTGAAGATGCCATCCACTCGTGGTGGCGAAACGTCAAGCTTTAACGCTAAACGACGCCGGCCTAAGAACCCAAGAACCACAAATTCACTGGACGATGGCCGCGAAAGCCTTACACAGTATATTTTTTAAGTTTGTTTTAAAATTTTTTCATGAAACATTTCTTGAAATAGTTCTTAACGCGTATTGCACTTGATATGAACAACAGAAATAATGCTAATATATAATTAATAGTACTACGTTTTTTGCAATTTCCCACAAGTTTGATGATAGGGATATAGCGGGTTTTGCGCGCGAGCTCCACATTAGTTATTTGGCGAGCAATACAGGAAGATGAAGTTTCAATGCACTACGGGATATGAGCATAAAGTGCACAAACGAAACTGGGTGAAACGAGACCAGAATTTATCGACACAGATAGATTTAAAAAAAAAACTCAAAAAAATTAGTTGCCTCATATTGACAGTTTAATTTTTTTTGTCGCTTTTGTTTAAAATTATCATAACTTTTTAAGTATAGCGCGCATTTCGATGAAATAAAAACATTAATTAAGCCTAATCATAGATGCTGCTAGGAGAATAAGAATGCGGAAATGGTAATTTTCAGATAAGGTGAGAGGCAGATGGCCACGCAAAGGTAGCCAAGCTGGCGGAGAAAGAATTGCCTAACTCTACTTACAGGGTTGTCGAGGCAAACCATCTGTTAAGGTTGGATAAATCTTTCACTCTAACCATTCCCAGTATCGAGTAGTGGAAAAGAGGGGAGATTCAGTTTCCCGGAGAGGCATTGGTATGCTAAACGGACCGCTTTCCTCTAGCTTCCTCGAGCCAGTAGACAGGCCTTAGGAGGGGGGATGTATGTGGAAAATCTAGGAGTACGGGAAAGTTACTCTCTAGGCACGAACAACACGATTTTCGAAGCAGAATTATATGCAATACTCTCTGCTGCATACAATGTGGAGGTGAGAAAGGGCACATAGCAATAGGTACATACATCTGTTCTGGCAATAAGGAGACAGTGACTGCCATCTGCGGGCCCAGAACCAGGACACTCCTGGATCAGGATTGCGAGGAGAGACTGGAAGAGCTGACGAGGCTGAAGGAAGATACCTTCATGTCGGTCCCGAGTCATACAGGGGTTCCTGGTGATAAGGAAGCCGATAGCTGGCCAGACTCGGCATCAGAGGACAGTTTGCTGGTCCAGAGCCCGCTATATGATTAAGCAGGCAGCAGGTAACGTTAGCCCTTGAAAAGTGGGTAAACGATACCATATATGAACAGTGGAGGCAAAGTGCGGAATGCAAACAAACCAAGGATTTTATAGCGGGAGTCAATACATTTAGATCAGCTTGACTACGGAACCAAGACCGATGGACAATCAGAAATCCCGTGGGTGTTCTGACGGAGCACTGCAGGCTCAGGCGGCATCTATCACTATTAGGAATTGAAGAAGACTCCCTATGTATGGGCTGTGGAGAGACCGATGAAACGCCCCACAAATTCCTTGCGGAATGTGAGTTGCTAGTCGGAGTGAGATGCGCGATTTTTGTCGATAAATTGTGATCTACTTCCACATAGTTTCGTTTGTGCACTTTATGCTGGGACACCCTGTAGATCGGTAAGCCATTAACAGAATGTAGCCGTTCAATATAAACTGTGCTTATTATTGCTAACACACTGACAAAGCCGTGCGCCGATGTCAGCTTCCCGATGGCTTGAGCGCGTCGATTACTTACCAGTCGCTAGGCAAGGAGCTAAACAAATCACCATCTGGTCTAGACTTTTACAATGAAATCAAGATCACAGTTTTTGAGGAACATCAAGAAAAAAAATCAAATGAAGCACCCTGTAGATTATCCAGCGAATGATTCCTTAACATGTTCTTTAACTTTAGAATGAGCTACCTAAATCCATTAATTTTCATACACGATATCTAAGTAAGCCAAAAAAAGGCTTTTTAAAAATCACTGGTATAGACAAAACGACTATGACGAGTTGGAATGTTGTACTCCACGCAAAACCTCGTTCAACGTTTATTTGTATGTTCGACGACTTGCCACTTCACAGATATAGATTTCACCAAATATCATCAAAATTACAAGAGTTTGAAAAATGGACTGAAAAACATATTTTTGGGGTCGCCCTTTAAGCTTCAGCTTGAGAGGTCGAGATTCGAGATACTAAATACGCTCTAAAATTTTGTTACACGTTATGGGCCGGTTGTACAATGTAAGCTTAAGGTTGACTTTAACATAAGCTGCCGTTAAGCCACAGAAGTTGCAAAACGTCCGTTTCACTGGCTTAGCACCCCACTCCGAGGTTAACACCAGCTTAGCATAGCTTTAAATACAAATGAATGACATGATGTGTCAAGAAGTAACCTTCAAAATGCTTGCTTGCTTGCTTTGATCAGGTTATATTTTATACTGGAAGGATTTGTGTCTAATTTAACAATGGTTGCATTCAGAAGTTGCGGAGCAGCTACCTACCAAATTTTCTGCTGAACGCGCGCGCTACCTAGTAGCTACCGCTCCAGCGGTAGCCATTTTTTTGTAGCGATGGAAAAGTACGCTCACTCAAGTACGGAGAGGAATAAGCTACTTCTGACCTTGTGAGTGTTACATGTTATGACACTTGTCTTATAGGTTATGTTGTCACATTTTTAAAAAAAAGTCAACAGTATGATGTATGGTCTATAAGAAAGTCGTTGTCCACTCAACTTTACACAGTCCATAACTTTCATACAATCTTACATGCTTTTTTTATTTTTAATAAACACGCCCACCCTAACCTCAAATGTGACCACTCATTTGACAGTTCACTGAAAAATAACAGTCGATACAAACTATTTATCGTGATATTTCAGAGCGGACAAATAACGCTTTTCAGCAGACCGCGAACTGTTGAGATGTAGCGGCTACAAAAGTAGCGGCTCCCGATCTTTCTGCTGAATGCAACCAATGAAAGAGACAGAAACGACCGTTGTCCGAATTTGACACAAACCGTCACAAGTGACAAACAAGAAGAGGTTTTTTTAGATAATTATGACAGTGCCCATGCTTCATGAATGCCAACTGTAGTAAATTTTATTATCAACCAGGTTTAACAAAGCCGGCGATTATTTCCGCTTGTACAAGTGATGTCACTCAGCCTAGGTTTAGTTAGCTAAGCTTCGGTTTAATAAAGCTTGTGTCAACCTAACTAAAAGGCAATCATCCTCTTTGATTCGCAACCCATTTGAATTAGCAAATATGCTAACTAATTTATGAGTTCGGACAACTTAGCATTGTCACACAATACCTTATACTTCAGAGTATGTGTAGTATGTTGCAGATTCTTCACATCTATTTTATTATCCCTAAATTTTAAATTACGTTTAACACTTAATTATTTCATTTTAACTGAAGGTTAATCGATAAATGGTTTATTCCGGAGGCCCATACAGTAGTGAATATACAAAAAACTCACCTTTTAAAAGAGTAAAAATTTTCCTAAAATTTATTTTATATCTTCTTGGACCCTAATTTCATAGGCCCCCCACCTATGACCCTCGTGGCCCGTTTTGCTTCCAGCTCTTTCTGTCTCATCAATTTCCTTTCTTCTCGTTTTTTCTTAGCCTCCTCCAACTTTGCATTATTGTGACTAGAATCATTGTTTTCTATTTTACCATCTTCCCAGTGGGACTGCGGACTTCTGTTTATTATGTTATTTTTCTGGTTAGGAAGAATAGGTGCCGTGTCGCTGGGACTCCAGGCTTCAGAAGGGGAGGTAAGATCTCCTTCAGCCTCCTAAAAACATATGGATGCATTGTCAGAAAGAGAAGTATATAGTTCCACCGAACATACGCATCAAAAGAAGGGTTACATGGCAACGGTCGTTTGAGGTGGGTCCCATAGAGGCGACCTCTTAAATTCCTAATTAACCAGCCGTTGTCATCCATCGGGTGCAATCGTATCATCAACGCTCTATTTAACTGTATTTTGTAAGTTTCGCGGCCATGATCCGACGAATGGGGTATTTTCCAAACAAAATTTTATGACGGAATATTGATGTTACGTCCACAAAAACCATGTAACGAACATTTTTACGTTTTATTGTGAACGCGAAGTGGGCTAAAATCCCCTCCAAAGTTCAAACATAAAATTTCGCGCCAAAGCTGTGACGTAATAAATCTTAGTGTGACGTAATAAGTGCTTCGTGGTGCTATCCTTAGAATGTGACTCTACTTTGTCATCTGACCTCCTTTTCTCCATCTACAAACATAACCTCCGCTTCGTATTGACATTGACAGATGTTTGTTTACATCATTTCATCAGATACCCTGACAGTCGTGAGACCAGGGGAGGTTATGCATGGCATGACACTAGTGACAGGCTGTTAAAGAATGACGAGTAAAATTGTGAAAAGTAACTAGGAAACATTCTCAGAGTAAACTGCTAATTACATAATAATGCAAAAAATGGATTTGCAGTGTAATATAACATTTATAGTCTTATATATAGTATTCAATTAAAAAGAGGGAAACTAAATAAACATAATACATAAAATTAAGTTTACATCCTCTATATGTGGAAAAACTAGGAAAATGTTAACAACGTGACAACCTTGAATCTACGCATAATTCAAATTAATATAGTCACATCCTATCTACATCCGGCATAAAAATGACTTTTGATTGGTTGATTTCTTAGGCGGGAGGTTTAAGAGATTTAAATGAGCTCTTTTCAAAGAGATTATTTTCAAACTCTATCTTCACTCCAAGTGGGCAGAAAAAAATTGAGCAAACAGTGCCATCATTACAAATTACAGACAAGCAATCCATTTCAGCCATTAAACAGGCAATATTAGCAAGTTGGAAAATACCCCATTGGTGGTTCTTGGGCTGTTCGGCCGGCATCAACACGCTCCGCCGCCTTGGCGTCGGCGCGCTTTGCTGCTTCACGTTTCGCCAACACGAGTAGTTGGCATCCTCAGAGGCTGATGTTACCTATTCGGCGTATTCCGAGAAACTCCTCAGTTTCTTCTGAGAATGCCAATTACTCGTGTTGGCGAAACGTCACGCAGCCAAGTGCGCCGACGCCAAGATGGCGAAGCGTGTCGACGCTGGCCAAACAGCCCAAAAACCCACAGTTCGTCAGCTTAATTTAACTGTTATTCTTTTTCAGAAACCTTGATATATCCGGCCGCCGATGGTCATAGGTGAAATTACTATGCTACCAAGTGTCAAATAAGTTAGTCTGTAATCATTTATTTCAACAGCACTCCAAGTGCTATACTAAAGTAAAGGTGTATAAAAATTTGGTTTAGTTGCTTCATGATATGTCAAAAAATGGGGTACAACTTCAAGCGCAAACTTTTTCTCTGAATGTATGTTCGACATGTGATTTTTTTTAGTAGTAGGGTGGTTAGGATTCGGTTACCCTAATAGTTGTCGCTCAAAATTGTGCACCCTCGGTCAAAGGGATCAGACAGAGTCCCATCCTAAGCTCATAGCGAACTTTAAGCTGCATTGGACTATGCTCTCCTATCTTTCCTCATAGCCTACAATCAGATAGAAGTTCTTGCTTCCACTCAAAGCAGGACAGTCGAAGACAACGAGCTTAGCTGTTTCCTCTGCCTCACTGCACTTCCTGCATACAGGATTTTCATCATCGTTCCCCAACTTTTGCGGGTGTGCACTGAACGTCCATTGGCCAGTTATAAATCCAACCAGCTTTCGTAGTTCCTTCCTGCTCAATCTGACAGCGTCTGCCTGCAAGGGCTCCTAGCAGTCTCTTAGACTGAACATTCCCCACCACTCTGACCCAGCGCTTCTGGTGCTCATTTGACACGCATCTAGTGACAGCTGTCCGTACCATGTTGTATGATATACCATGGTTCTGGCCCGATAAGAGGGAGTTCTGCACCTTCCTTGTGTAGAGAAATCTTACATTGGAAAATTTTAGCTCGTAATTGTTTTGGTTTAATCCGGGGCAACACGCGTGATAATATAATAATAATAATAAATGACATTATTATAACAAATAGTTATAAAAGGCGAAGTCTAGGCAAAGCCTACTCAACTTAACCAATCTACTAACTAACTTGATAACTAATTACAATACGTGTGTATTTGGTATAAAGCATACAAATGAACATAAATGTAATACCTAAGTATATACTAAATGTGTCATATAAATTTAGATGTAATAACAGTAGAGTGGAGAGAATTTTTTATCTGATTTGCTTATTATATATAATTTGTTTAAGCTTTGTTTTAGAAAAGGAAATCTTCAGCTCAGAATTGAGTTCATTAAATAGTTTAACTGCATTATAGGTGAACGATCTTTGGAAAACAGCTGATGTATGACGTGGCATAGTAAGGAGATCAGTATGTCTAATGTTCACATTATGAATTAAGTTTCTAAATATCAGTCTGTCCCTCAGATAAACTGGTATGGATGTGTTGAGAATCTTCATGATGAATGAAATAAAATTGTATTCAAATAGCTTATCAATTTTTAACCACTTCATGGAATAAAGAGCAGGGCATACTTTCTGATATTATTTATAAGACGACAGCATGAATTTTGAATTTTTTGCAATCTGTATTTAGTCAAGTGGTCAAGGCAAGGATAGAAAATGATGCTGCAGTAAGTTATCTTTGACATTACCAACGATTCACATAAAGACTTTTTTATTTGTCTAGTTAATATCGATTTGTTAGCATATAACAGCTTCAGTTTCAAATAACAGGCTGTGCTTAAACGGCGAATATGTTCTTGGAACCTCAAGTCCTCATCTAGATACCTAAATTTTTGACGCAAGGTGAAAAATTAACAGGCTCATTATGTATCTCGATGCGGATGACAGATTTCATATGCTCTCTCTTCTTTTTTGAACAGAAGATTATACAGTTAGATTTAGCGGCATTTAACTTCAGATTGTGATGATCGGCATAAGAGCATATTCGATTTAAATCTGCGTTTATTAGAGCAGCAGCATTTTCATGCTCTTCTGGACAGAAGCTATGGTAAATCTGTGTATCGTCAGCATATTGTTGTACAGAGCAGGTTTCAATGGAATCAGTCAGATCAAATGTATATATTAGAAATAGGATGGGACCCAAAACTGAACCCTGTGGAACGCCAGAACATATCGGTTTTTTACTAGAAGTCTTACTACGTATTGTTACATATTGGTGACGCTCATTTAAATAACATTTCAACCATCTGAGCGCTATTTGGTCGAAGCCAATGTATTTACATTTAGCGATCAGGAGCTTATGATTCAAGGTGTCAAAGGCCTTGCTAAAATCGAGCAAAACTAGGATTGAAGCTTGTTTCCTATCCAGTGCACGCAAGAGATCATCAAAGACACGAGCTAATGCTGTAGTTGTGCTGTGTCCCTTTCTGAAACCTGATTGATAATGTGGAAGTACAGCTGATTTCTCAAGAAATTCATTTAATTGCGAAGATATGGCCCGTTCAAGTATTTTAGAAAATACGGACAATATACTAATGGGACGGAGATCACTTGGTGCTCTGGGATCTGAGGTTTTAGGCAAGGGCAGAATTAGTGCTTCCTTCCATGACTGTGGGAAAAAAACCTAATTCTAAACAGCTATTTATTATATGCAGAATATAGGGTGCAATAGCAGGTAAACAGAGTCTGATCATTTCAATCGTGATGCCGTCAGAACCGCTTGCGTTTGATTTAATACTACCTATGATTTTAATAAGGTTCGCCATATCAATTAGTTGGAACTGAAATTTAACATCTTCATTTAGCTTGCTGTTATTATAGAACTCAATTTTTTCAAGACAGGTTGCATCACTATTTTGGAACACGCTCGTGAAATAGTTGTTAATTTCAATGGGATCTGATAGCCACTCAGGGATGTCACTTGATTTAGTTTCTTGAACTTTAAGAGTTTTCAGTGTTTTGAAAAAGCAGGAAGAATTGGATTTTTGAGATAAATGTAGAAGGTATCCACGTTTCTCAGCAAGTGTAACAGTTGTGACAAAATTTCTCAATTCAGAATAGTGAGCTCTGTTCACTGGACTGGGATCTTTTCTAAATTTATGAAGTGCCTTATCACGTAATTTCATAAGATATTTCAAATTGGGTGTTAACCAAGGGGCACGAGGTTTAGTGATGCGAATTGTTTTGAGAGGAGCATGCTGATTGAAAAGCCTAACTATGTTATCAGTGAGGAATTTAACCTTGTCATCAATGTTTTGTATATAAACTACGTCTATCCATCTGATGCTGAACAAATCGACAGAAAATTGTTCCTGGTTAAAATGCTTGAAGTCTCTAATAATAATGAACCTTGGCGATGGCTTGGGAAAGGTGATTAAGATATCACAATATACAGCTAAGTGATCACTAAACGTTTCGGCACTAAAAGTACCAACGTCTCGACATTTATCAACCGACGTGTAGAAAATGGGATCCAGCAATGTAGCCGAATGTTCCGTGAGCCTAGTAGGCCCTTTTACTAGTTGTTGTAAATTATAGCACAACATACAATGACTTATTTTATTATCATTTAAAAAGTTGACATTGAAATCGCCCAGGATTAAAATGTCTTCGTGCAAAGGCATTAAAAATGAAAGAACATTGTCAAGAGCTTCTACGGCTTCATCTAAGTTATCCCGCGGTGGTCTATAAAGGACTCCTAAGGCAAGACTCGCTTTACCAAGGAGTATTTTAAGCCACATCATTTCAATTGAAGTATGATCACGCTGCTCTACTGTTATAATTTGAGATTTAAACCTACTTCTGATGAAGACTCCAATTCCACCTCCACGCCCATTTCTATCATATCTGTGAAAAATGTAGCCTGGAATGTCAACCATACTAGAAGGAATATCGGGATTCAGCCATGTCTCAGTGACAGCTACAATGTCGAAATTTTTTGTCTGAACAATGGTTGAAAAATCTGCCAATGATGGAATAATAGATCTAGTATTGAAGTGTGCGCACTTCAGCACATTAGCCATAATTTATTCTATCCTTTAAGTTTTGAAGATAGTTGTGATAAGCAAAGCAGTTAAAGTCAGTTGAGGCATGATCGACTGGCAGACTTGTCTTGTAAGCTTTGTTATAATTAAAACAATGTATGCACTGCAAGACATCTGATTTACAATCATTTAGTTTGTGATTTCTTGTACATTTTGGACATATGAGATCAGATTTACAATTTTTATCGGTATGGCCAAAACTACAGCACTTGCTACATTTTATAATCCTAATGTGATCACTTACTGGTGACATCTTCCAACGAATGAAAACAAAACCTTTTTGCAAAAATTTTGTTCTCAGTTCAGGAGAAACTTCAATGACAACATTTGTACTTTCAAAATGCTTCAATTTAGTGATGAATTTCAAATGCGATGACTGCTCTTCATCAATGTTGTTCAAAGTGATTATGTCATTAATTATTGATTCAGGTGAATCCAAACCAGTAAGCTTAACATTTTTTAACAGAAGTCTAGGATTCCACTTTTTAGGTTCTGAAACTGTATATTTAGAGCCAAGTTTTTTGTTTAATGAGTCTTTCAATTTATTTAAGGACTCTTGGTCCTCACACTGCACTACCATTCCGTTTTTTATTCTACGTGTATTGCTTATACGTACGTTCATCTGCGCTGGGTTAACCGATTCGGGGACCTCCTTGTAGACATCTGTGTTGGTAGAGCTCTCGTTGGACTTAATCGTTAGTAGAAGTGACTTGGAAGGCCTTTTTGCTATTTCACTGTAGGTGGTAACTGTACCAGGTTTGTCAAATGGTAGAGCGGGTTTGAGCTGTGTACTGTGAGCGCCGTGTTTCTCATAGGATTGGATTAAGGATTTTTGCAATTCATTTGTATATTCAAGGCTTTCCAATATTTTTGATGTAAGCTGCTTCTCCCTGTTAAGGCAGTCGATTTCCTTTTTTAAAATAGCGACTTCAGCCTTGAAAACTTCATCGCGTGTGGTCAGAGTGAATTTGCAGTTATCACAAAACCAGCACACGTTATCGCACTCGCTTAAAATTCTCATCCAGGAATCCTTCATACAAACACATACTAGGTGAAATTTTTGACGACACAAACTACATTTGGTGTACTTGGAGCTGACAATAAAGTTATCCTTGCAGACAGCACATATCTCAGTATTAGAATCCATAATGTTGTTTATGGATCTAATTTTCCTGCACTATCTACATTCCTTGCCAAAAACTCGAACTGCTTATATACCGAGGCACGTGTGGCTCGATAAAAAATCATACACCTTGCGACAGTTTTTGCGTTTATGAGGCAGATATTGGTGTAATAATTACAATTATTCTTCACAGCAGTTAATAAAACGGCATTTGATCTACTCCATATGATAGATCGTTTTTTTAACTTTCGATCAGTATAACTTCCACCGAGATTCAACTAACTCAACTCCATGTTATCACGATTTTAACAGCACGACTGTTACAACAACGTTCTTCGCTGGGCACTCGAACTGTGACCAAGGTATTTGTTCTACATAGTTATAAGTTATCATACTGCGAAAGTTGACGTCAACAATTAGCGAGTGTTGTTATTGTTATTTTCATAGGTCGTTACATAAGAATCACCGAGTTTACTTTCGAGATGATGTATAGTATGGAAAAGAGAAGATGTTCGAAGGTATCAGATCGTTTTACTCTCTACTCAGTGATTATCCCCCAAGTAACTACACCTTTTCCAGCTGTAAAACAGAAGGTATCATATGTAAATCAGTATAGTCAAATGAAAATCAGAACGTATCAAATGTAAATCAGAACAGTCAATTGAAAATCAGAACGCGCCATATGTAAATCAGAATAATCAAATGAAAATCAGAACGTAACAAATGTAAATCAGAATAGTCAATTGGAAATCAGAAAGGATCATATTAATTTCAAAAGGTATCAATTGTATATGAGAAACCATCAATTGTAATTCAGAAGGGGTCAAATGTAAATCAGAAGGAAATGTAAAACTAAGTACATGTATCTTTCTGATTTTCATTTGATCATTCTGATTGATATATGACGCGTTCAGATTTTCAATTGACTGTTCTGATTTACGTTTGATATGTTCTGATTTTCATTTGACTATTCTGATTTACATATGATGCTTTCTGAATTACAATTGACGCTTTCCGATTAACAGTTGGAAAAGGTGTAGAGTGTACACCCAGTCTCCTCAGGCGTACTATAGGGAATATAATTTTACTTTGTTGGTCTTCGGCATTGCCTTTAGGGTATTATGGAAATCCCACACTTCCAAGTGAATTGTTAACTGCAAAATGGGTTTAAGACGTTTATAACCTTTTTGTAGCCGGCTGGCCAATACATAGTGATTCGTTTTATGTATAAAGAATATATACTTACAGGTTCCTCGTCCAAACTGCCCCATTCTTCATTGTCCCAACCTTCTGTAACTTTCGCCGCAGACCCTGACGGCGGGCTGGTAGGATCGCTAGTTCCAGTTGCGCAACCACTCCCACTACTGCTTTGCATTTGACCGCCAGTCTACAAAAAAATCCGTGAAATCGATAAATAACATATACTAGCTGAAAGCTTGAGTAACGCATAATGCAGG
Organism: Callosobruchus maculatus; assembly: GCA_951848785.1. Taxonomy (NCBI): domain Eukaryota; kingdom Metazoa; phylum Arthropoda; class Insecta; order Coleoptera; family Chrysomelidae; genus Callosobruchus; species Callosobruchus maculatus. The sequence goes on along the minus strand of CATOUR010000026.1, from coordinate 8,260,418 downwards.
GAGAAATTATAACACTCAAGCGCACCTTAAATTTTATTAATTTTACATGGGCAAACAATTGATCTTCTTCGGTCTGACAATAAATTGAATGGACTGTTTTTTTTTTCGAACGTGTGGCAACGCTGCACATAGAGGTATTTGTACCAAAAGTCGGACAAAAGTCCATTTTGCGGATTGGCCCGTATGGCAAATCTGATTTGCATCTGAGATATGGGAATACACGCTAGATAAAATGCGACTATTTTTTCTCCGTAGTTGCGCATTCTTGCCAGCAGTTTCAGTCGAAAGTTAGTTATTTTGCACTGTTCATTATATCAGTGTTCAGTGCAATTGCTTTCATAATAATATTCCGAAGTTTTTACAGATTTTTGAGAATCTTTTACCAATTACTAAATATGGACATTTATATATTATGTATAACATATTTCATGAATTCTAAATAATAGTATATACTGACGTTAGGAACATTGTCCTTTTAGTGAAACTTAAATGGTTTTAGTACCCTCTGTTTAATTTTTGTCTTAAATTACAAACTCAGGTGTCTACTATTCACCACATTAAAAAATGTTGCCAACTTCGTCCCAATTTATGAATATATTCCTAAATAGCATAGTATTGTAAAATAAAAAAAGAATAATTTTGTGTTGGTGTAAGTAATAGCAGTGGCAGAAATACAAGTCGAAGATGGTCTTCTAATCATGAGATATCATCGGAGAAAATTGGTATAGATTTGGATCTCATTTTTCGTCTTGGGGTAATTTGAGAGGCTATATTAAGCAGCCATAAAATAAACACACAAAAAGTAAAAACTTCTTGTTTGCACACAGCAAGGCTGTACGTAGAATTATATTCGTGGCATCCAATGAGGCCAATTCTTCACAAAATGTTACTTCATGGGTCTACTGTTATCAAAAAGGCTTTGTTGCCTTTAGGGGTTGTCGGAAGAGACCGCTGAGGCACGTAATAAACACATTCAGCCACACCGTCAATATTATGCTCGGAAATTCAGCAGTCTTGCAATCTCGATATAATAAATAGATGATTACTCAATTCGGATCGCCTGATTACTAGAATGAGACCCACTCGCAGAAAAATTACTAAACCATTCCTCAAAGAAACTGTTGCAATGCTTTTGTCTGCAGAAACTATGTATCGGTCTTGTTTATCTTACAGTATTGCAGAAGAAGTAGAGGGCGACTGTTCAGATGAATTTTGTTTGTCACTATTCGAATAAGACGGTCGCTATGCTTTTTTAAGAATATTTTCTAGTTTTTCAAAATATACGCTTTTTCTTTTGAGCACTAAATATAATTTTGACTGGACTTTTAATATAAATACCCCTATGTGCGCTGTGGATCTGCAACTGTCACCGATTAATCCTCCAAACCAGTTTATGACCACGGGCGATCATTAGTTCTCAAGCTGTATCGTGTTGTTCAAGGTCGTGTTTGTTGAGTAATAGCGCAACGATAGGCGATCAAGTTTTGTGTGAAACTGGGCAAGTCTGAAAAGGAAACGTTTAATAAAGTTGTAAAGGAAGGAAGGTCTGTGGAAGTGCGAACTGACAACAACGCTCAATACGTGCGCACTCTTTTACAACAAGAATGACAGCTTGCTGTCCGAATTACATCGGAAGAATTACATATCAAGCTCGAAACGGTAAGAAAACCTTTGGTTGGCAGTTTACGGGTGAAAAAACTGTGTGCAAATTTGTTCCAAAACACCTCACAGAGGAGCAAAAATACGAGCCATTCACCATTGCGCAAGACTGCATTTAACAGGTTGAAATTCATGAAGCCTTTCTCAATCATGTAATTACTGGCGATATAAGTACTTGTAGCTTTTGAATTAATCACTTTTTAGACGCCAAGTGTGCTAGTTTGTTGGAATTGTCTTATCGGGAGGAACACGGAAAGGCACAAATATACAGGGTGTGCCATTCATAATTTTGAATCGGACGTCACGTGACCAAAAACAAATACCTCATTGGGTAACACAGTGACAAGAAAAGACAACATTTGCTCTAATTTACATCTACAAAATTATAATTCTCTACTACTGCCCAGTTCCAATTTATTTCTTGTCTTAATCGTCATGGGACACCCAGTATAAATGGAAAAATGTACTTGTTTCGGTCAAGCATTCTTGCTGTGAATTTTTAGATACTGCATCAATTTCTTGTACTCAACAATAGTCATTGATATTCAGTAAAAATGTTACTAAGACGGTACTGGCTTGCAAGATTGCCAATTCAGATTAGTACTAAAAAATTAAATCTGAGATGCACTTCTTCGTCAGCTGATACCTATCAAATAGCCGTCAAGCCAGTCTAAAGTATCAGGTAACAGAGTTTTCTAGAAATTTTATGATATAACCCTCGGGTAGTCATAATTGAACAGAACATCAAAGCTTACTTATCTCGTTAGGGAAGTGGCATTTATAAAATATTAAGGTGATTAACCAACATGCTAAATGCCAACAGAATACAACCATTGATTATACAACTGACTCTGTTCCTTCTTTTTTGTTCAAAGAAGGTTTCTGTTAACTGATACACTTGAAATTAGGCATACACCAGCTGTTCAGAATCTAAGAAAAGGCAGAATCGTTAACATCTAATCCTTAAATAACTTGCATGTTTTCTCACTAAATTGAAAATTCTGGTGCATTCTCACGCTGTTTTGCCTTAAAAGTTGGAATTATGCAATTGAAACATTGTCTATGATACTGGGTAGTAAAAAAACTTTGCACCTAACAAGCACGTCAATGGGAACGTTCACCGAGACATAGCGTAGAAAGCGCCTACAGGCGCTAGCTGTCACCGCTGAACGAATTTATTTTCGACGTGATGGAATCATCATATACATCTCCATGTTTTAATATTAATTATTGCTATTGTCAAAAACCTAGGTTATAAAGATGGCCACTTCAGAACTGCAAATATATTATCTAGTTTTGTGCCGCTCGCTAAGCGAACAGCACTTTTTAAAAGCGCTAACTAAGCTGACTGGCGCTTTTTTCACAGCTTGCCGTTCATCGGTTAGTTAACGGAAAGTGCTCACAAGCGCTCACATGCGCTAAGTCCCGATAACTACCACCATTATTTTTCGGCGTCACTGATAATAGCAGAAACTTCAAGGAATATCAAAATAATGACAGGAAAAGTTTTAAACAGTAACTAGAATTCATAATAAATACCTCCATATCACCCCAGTTTTCATTATCTTCCCAATTGTTATAGTCATAATCTGATACAGATTCGTTACCCCGACTACCATCTTCATGTTCTAATGACGTCATTGAGGTAACACTGGATGTCGTCGTTGATAAACTACTACTAGAGGGTTGCTCTAAAATGAAAATAAATGGAACATATTTTCAGTATATTGAAATAAATCAGTAACATACCAGAGTCTAATAGTAACAATGCACCGAACATAGACATAACAAGACGACACACTCTAAGCTCCGCCCTCAATGTTTGCTCTCTGAATCTATATATAGGGTAGGAGTTTTTTCCCCAAGTGCCGTCCGACAAAACTGTCCCCGTTAATACAGCAGCCGGAATGCCATATTATTTTTAACCGTCTTCTAGAATGGTTTTTTGTTTTTTGACCCAAAAGGATATGATATCCTTTGGTGCTATAGGGGTGTGCTCGATAGGTAAGGATGTACGCTTTACATTTTATTTTTATTGTCATTTTAATGTTTTAATGAGATTGAATGAAAAATTGTTTCATATTTTAATTTTAAAAAATTTGTATGCAACTGATCAATGTTCAATGTACTTGTTAACATTTTGATTGTTTTACAGATTTGCATTTTGTAAAAAACGCTCAAATCTTTTAAATGTTAATTGTGAGTTTTATGTGAATTTTTTCAAATTTGTCTGTAAATTATTCTTAAAGCTAATACTTAACGTTTTCCAATTTATATCTTGACCTATACATGTTCATCTTCATATGATGATTTATCCCCTAAAAAGGCGTAAAATAAACGCCGAAACGTCGGCTTTTTGAGTAAAAAAACCTTTGCATTATTTTTATCCCAAAATCCGAAGAACCTTTTCTACGGAATAGTATTAATAAACTGCGATAGGATTGGTTTTCTACTGTATTAAGATTATGGTACGCCCGTTGCTTTTCTTTCTGGTTTTAAAAATGTCTTGAACCAAAAATCTTCGCTTTCCTCCTCTTTTCTTCATTTTCGTCCATAGGATGAAGAAAAGTAAAATATTTGTTGAATTCACTTAACGCTCTCGCTGAATTATCATTGAATACAAATTCATGGAAATTGTCAGATGTCAAATTACATACGACATCGGATAAAAAGGTAAAATATTTTCTACTCGACCGACAGTCATATAAAACTTAAAATTATCGGACATAAGTTTGGCGCCAATTCGTTTTGTATATTTCAATCAATAGGAACGGCTTCGTACCATCGTATTGTCGGAATCGTGTTTTTTTATGGTCAGCCTCCTGCAAAGGCTGAAAGTCTATGGCACTGAAGAAGCGCTGCGAGAGGTTAAGTATGGGTGCACGTTAGATTTGAAACGCTGCAGGTTGTAGCAGTCGGGAAACAAATTCTCCGGTAGCTCATTCCACAGCGTCAAAGTTCTCCAAAAGAAGGAATGCTGGAGGTGACTGGTTCGGGGAGCAGATACCTCGATCTGGTATGGATGGGCTCGCAGAGCCCCTCTAGTGTTCCTCATTCGAACAGCCTTTAGTTTTATTATCTGGGACAGCTCACTCGAACATCTTCCGTGACAGAATCTGTAGAACAGGGATAGGCCAGCCACCGCTCTTCGATGTTCCAGGCTGTGGAGGTCCTTTGTGAGGTTAGGCGTACTGATCAATCTAATTGCTCTCTTCTGGATAGTATCCAGAAGATTTAGAGGGTGCTTTGGACTGCATCCCCACACATGGGAGCAATACTCCAGCGATGAACGGATCTATGCCTTATAGAGCAACAGTAGTTGCTCTGTTGTGTACAGCTTTCTACAGCGGAACAAAACTCCAAGCTTCTGGGATGTCGTTTTAGCAATACTGACGACGTGGTCATGCCAGGACATGTTATTGTTGATGTTGATCCCCAAAAGCTTAACGGAAGGTGACTCGATTATGGGGTGCCCCTCCATTTCCACAGTTGGTAAGCGAACGTGAGACTTCTTTGTAAGTGTTGTGCATGTGTATTAAGCTTTTTAAGGCTTATTGTATTATCTCCTATCTTCTACAGTACCCTTTGCAGCAATTTAGATTCCTACAATAAATTTGTTTACTAGTACTGAGTTAAAATCAGTTGGTTCTAGCCAAGGCTTCCCAAGAAGTTATTGTCTCTTGTGATCTAGCGCTTCGCCCTCACAAAGTACATGGAAGGCTGACTCTGTCCTTCTACCACACACTCTGCAGTCGAAGTCTCCATCGTAGAGCCTCATTTTCTCCAGGTGCTCCATCAGGCCACAATGACCAGTTGTTACTCGAAGCTAATTCCTGTTCAAAGAAAACAGTCTTTCAGCTATTTTCTAGCATGGGGCATTGATGAATACTTTCCCATGTCTATATCCAGGCGTCAAGTCCCAATATTCCTTATACTAGAGTTTCATCCTATCCCCCGACCAGGCATCTAATTCTGCTTTTGGGCACCCCCAATGCGGGTTCTGGTCCAATGTACGATGATCCGTTTCTTTCAAGCTTATCTGTCTGTTCATTACTAATTATACCTGAGTTTCCTGGCACCGACTCCAGTGTTACTTTGTTATGTTCAACCAGCCTACCCAGCTCTTGCTGGCATTACCAAACTAGTCACTTGAGGGCTTTCTAGTGCTCTGGGTGTGACCCGACTGTCTATTGATATAGCGCTCTTCTTATTTTTGAAATCTCACTTATTGTTTATCTTTGCGCAGTGCAGGATGGCATATATCTCTGAATGGAATACATGGGCGTATGTTCCAAACGGAAAACAGAGTAGGAGTACAGCAGATTCGTTTCAAAAAGATCGGTGACGTCATCACTTTGATTTCCTGTGATCATTGAAATTGGGGAGTTTTTGGACCACCAGATAAAATGAGTTTCATGGCTATCGTTATTTTGAGCATGCGCGGTAATAAGGAATAGGTAAATTATCCTCAACAATGGTAATGAAGGTCCGTTATTTACGGCAAATAAGGATAACAATTTTTGCCGTTATTTTTGACTTGGAACAAAATATTTTGCACAAGCAGCACAAGATCGTGAATTATAAAATGTGTGCTGTGAAGTTCCACCTTCAACGCTTCCACCCATTTTTTGACCTCAAATTTTGTATAGTAGTCAACATTCTTATGGAAAAACGAAACGAATTGGTGACCTCTCTCAATATTATTTTTAAAAACTACATCCATCATCAATAAGATAATGAAACGTGAAATAACGAAAAATTTGGTTATTTTTACGGGTTCATGAAATCATTCTTGTCTAGCAGTAGTTATCACTATCGCAAATAACGTTAACGAGGATTTTCGTTATTTTCGACGTTATTTTAAGTGGTCCAAAAACTCCATTTTAACTCATGTTCCACGGAAACTGGAAGTTGTGCCTAAGTAGCGATAGACTCCATAGATCGTAGTTAAAATCAACAACAAAACATAACCGTCAGCTAAGGTGTTTTGTACCGCGAATTTTTTTACCACACCAATATGACGTGACAGGCTTTTTCTTAAACTGAACAGATTGTACAAGTGTACATGCTCACGTATCGCACGAAACCAACGACGCCTGGTTATATCGAGGTTATTGAAAACCGTGCAAACTTCATACATTAAATATGATGATATTATGTAGATTTCTGTTAATCCTCCGTACGACAGCACTCGATCGGTGGCGACAAAGTTTTAATCAGGAGTTTAGGCGGTTCGCCTCTATGGGGCCGTCATCAAAGGATCGACATCTAGTGACCAGTCTTGTTATGTCTAGGTTCGGTGAACGAGGTTAGAATGCAAATGACCGAGTAACGGACTAATTTTTGTAATCTTTAATTGTATTATAATGAGCTTAACCGATGAATTTGCTATAAGCAATTTAAAGATGAAGTCACATCATCGTTTGTTTATAGTTATAGTTTATTTGCGGTATATTTCAACAAAGCAAATCAAACAGGCTATCGACCGAGAACGGTATCACCTTGTTTAGAGTCATCAACCATATGACATTAGCAATGAATTTTGTATTTGATCTATCCACTTTTCCTCTCCTGCATCTGCTGAACTGCTTTTACTCCCACTGGTAGATAAGGTCGCTGTGTACTCTGGCAGCTCATCATATTGAATTATTCTGCTCACAAATTTCCAAATTTTCTGCAATTATATCAGAGCGAAATTTTGACAGGCTGTTTGACATATGGTACTGTTGCCCTTCTATTTACGTTAACTGCTGTATCAGTAAGTATAACTTCACACCCAAGGTTCAAATAAGTGAGCTGACATTTTTAAAATCCATGGAAATTAACGATTTAATAAGAAATATTTATTCATGTGAAAGTAATGTAGTAAAATTGAGAAACATTTCATGCTTAGTCACATGTCGAAGTCACAGAGGCTTCTAAGTTATATAATCGCTGCGATATTCACCTTTTTTTTAAATCTATTAATTCCAAAAATGGTAATTTGCACCCAAACAGTTCGTTTTAAGTCCCCTGTGTGGTACATAAAGTCACACTAGAATTGACCCAGAAATCTAAATACGCAATAATATACAGGGTATTCTATTTAAGAAAACCTAATTTTGATATGCCACGCTTTTATCAAACACCCTGTATGAAAGTCATTATGTTTAAAAAGTAGTCCAACTCGACATACATACACACACTCATATAATCATTTTTCTGAAAAGAAAAATCGTTTGGTCACAAGATTTAGAGAGAGAGAGAGAGATTCAACTTTACAAATTACATAGACAATTCTCACCTAATGATCCCGGCTTACTGAGTATTTTGCTAGCTACTGGATTCATAGATTTCACAGTATCTGACTGACTCCTATAAAATTTAGCTGTCACTGCTGTAACCGCCCATCCGGCCCAGGTCGCCGCAGCATTGCTTAAGCTCGGTGTTGCTGTATTGACATCCGCCTCTGAAAACAAAAATCAGAAACGTTGAGGTACCAGCTATACAATGAGAATTTATCAATACAAAATTTTGTTTCAATGGACTAGTATGATGAATTTTTTTATTACTGCATATGCTAGAGTATGTCATAAGAACCTACGCATATTTTTCCGCAATTTTTTGCACAAGAAAGCCGAGAAAATGAAGAAAATATTTGAATCCCTCTAAGACCGTGACGTCACGGTCCTATAGGTGAACAGCCAATCGGAAGACGGGTATATGTGCCATGTTACCGTTCTAACTTGAGGCAATTTAATTCAATTTTTATACCTTCATGATTGTGATTCTCTACACATTCGAAAAAATAGATAAGTTTATATATGCAGCCAGCGAAACAGACCGTCTAACCTGGTTGAAAGGTTTTCGTCTAGCAGGTAGAGATAATACGGCACAATAAGGGCAACGTGTGATGAGTATCCACTAATGCGAAATGATGCATACGCTTCAAATTATCGGAAATAATCATTCACCGCACACTAACTAAAGACGCAAAAAGCCTTGATTCGAGACAGGAAATTTGTAAAATTATACAAAGTTAGGTTTAACTTCATTTGACAACCAACAGCACAATTCACAAGGCAAAGTTTTTTCTTAAATAACCTTTTTTTCATGTGACACAGCCAAGAGATGAAACCCACAGGGTGCCCTTGACAGAAAACAAATCACAAAAAGTAGTTTGTTTCCTGAAAATTGCGTCAATACCGCGAGATGAAAGTTGATGAGGCAAATATGCACTGTTGATGTATGGCGCGATTCGCAATGACTGGCTAAATTTGAATTCCTTTTTTGAAACCTCAAACAACCTTAACAAAATGATGCAGAAATTAACGAAATGCATCAGTATACGTCTATTTTTGCATACACTAAGAGGTTATTATGATTTAATCATTTTTTTCAAACCCATGATACTAGTCCACTGAAACTTCTTATACAGGGTGTTACTCAATGATAGCTCCAAGGCCGCAATTTGACCCGAATTAATGTAGAAAAGTTTATATAAACATGTGCCCTAAAGAGCCCTGTTTTCAAGATACAAGGTGTACAGTATTTTTTTCAATTTCTTAAAGATCTCAAAATTGAGCCGATTTTTTTGTAATTTGGCAGTGCTGTTCACTGCAATAAGACGCTAAGTCAGCACTGACTAGAAGATAATTATGATTTCCAGATGCATCTCCGGGGGCAGTCCCACGACTAATATTAACAAAAAAATATCCGCCAACAGACCTTAAAAAATATAAATGTTGTTTTTCAGGAGAAACCGATAAAAACACAACGTTTTTGTCTTTTGATGTCTCTTCGTATCCTATTTTGTTTTTGATGATAAATAAAAACCTCTTCATAACATGTCGAAAAAAATGTTAAAACAAAACAAGTAAACTTTGTTCTTATTATTTCTAGACCATAATTCCAGGGCGTATTTCAGACCCAAGTTCAAGTAGAAAAGTTTGTATATACATATGTCTTAAAGAGTCTGGTTTTCAGGACAAGGTATCAAAGTTTAGAAAAAAAATTGTATTGTGGACAACAGTAAACCCCCACCTCCAAGAACTATAATAATTTCTCACCCATGCTTTCCCGCAAACTAGGATCTTCTGAAACCTTTTCTAATTTTCCTAGAAAACCCTTAATAGTTCTGAATACAGAATCTCTAACGGATTTTTCTGGATCCATGGTTAATTGACACAATGCAGGCAGTATCCTCGAAGAAACTTCCGTCAGCAGGTAATATTGTTGCGTAGCAGCCATCGCTAATACACCTTGAAAACAAATACAATTGTAGTTTTAATAGTGAAGTAAACACTGTGTAATTTATACTAAATTTCAGATGGCAGATTGTGTTACTACAACATTCGGTATATTATACAGGGTGTCCCACGACGATTAGGACAAGCAATATATCGGAACTGGAAGTAGTAGCGAATTATAATTTTGAGGGTGTAAATTAGAGCAAATATAGTATCTTATCTTATTATTGTGTCACCCAATGAGGTATTTGTTTTTGATCACGTGACGTCCGATTCAAAATTTTATATGGTACTCTATATATTTGTGACTTTTTGTGTTCCTCCCGATAAAACAATTCCAACAAACTAGCACACTTGGGGTCTAAAGTGATCAATTCAAGAGCTACAGGGACTTAAAGGACTGTACCACTACCATTATGAAACACTACCAAAGTAATTTAACTGTAGGGCTACATGTTATAGTCAATGGTAGTGGTACCATTTTTGAGTACCTGTAGCTCTTGAATTAATCACTTTAGACCCCAAGGGTGCTAGTTTGTTGGAATTGTTTTATCGGGAGGAACACAAAAAGTCACAAATATACAGGGTGTCCCATTTAGTAATAAGAAAAGATACTATATTTGCTCTGATTTAAACCCCCAAAATTATAATTCGCTACTACTGCCCAGTTCCGATATATTGCTTGTCTTAAACGTCGTGGGACATCCTGTATCTAAGTATACAGGGTGTTCCTAAATATCATGTACAAACGAAAGGAGGAGATTCCTTGGTGTTTCAAGGACTAAAATTCCAAATATACATAAGTCCGTAAATGCTTCATTACCGATCTACAGGGTGCTGAAATGTCAAATTTTTTCAGTTTTTTTCTTAATAACTCTCTCACTATTTGTGTTATCTCAAATTTGGAATATAACATACGCAATAGGAGTTGCATAATTGCACATGCCAGAATCTATAGGGTGTTATTTTTTCAGGGGTCATGCCCTGGTTACTATTGGTATTTAGCATTTCAATTTGTATATTCGAATCTCCCGAGTTTTGACTTGCGAGTTTTTGAAGTCTTACGGTTAACGCGGAAGAAAAGAAAGAGTCGTACTTCAACTACCGAGGTGAACGGACGTGTACGTGATATTTCACCCGTGTGTAATGGGCACCTCCAATTAGGGCGACCATCGCTTAGCTAACTCTGGAATCTCGATAGATCAACGCAGCACCCAGCTGGGGAACACATCCGGCGCCAACCAACAAGGGATGAGTCAACCAATTTATGATTAACTTCGATGCTCGTGCGTCATTTGCGGTTGTTTACCAATTTAGTTGGTACTTCACAATTAATTTCTTGGCTACAGTTATTTTATTGATTGAATTGTAACCATGCCCCCTTCTCCTACCCTGAACTTTTTTGTGGTGCGCGGAAGATTAAAAAACAAAATAATTTCTCCGGTCCTTGTCGAGAAAAAAGGCAAAAACCAGGATTCTCTGTTATTAGGTAGGTGAAAATAATGTATTTGAAATATGGTCTAGTAGGCTATGGCTTCACTTGGATAACTGTATTGTTTTACACAAAATGTAAAAATTTTGTCTTTGTGAATCTACCAGCTGCAGTGCACCGAAAAGAAGTTCACTGTAAGAAAAGGAGGCATGACCCCTGAAAAAATACCGCCCTGTAGATTCAGCCAACCGTTTGACTTGTGCCATTATGTAACTCATATTGCGTTTCATATATTCCAAATTTGAACTAAATACCTCAAAAATTGAGAGAATTATTAATAAAAATTAATAAAAAATGAAAAACTATACACCCTGTAGATCGGTAACGAAGTCTCTGCGGTCCTATGTTTATTTGAAATTTCAGTTATAGAAAAACAAAGAATCTCCTTTCGTTTGTACATGACATTTAGGAACATCCTTCCTTCATTTGTCGTTAATAGCGATTGATTGATCACCGGTAGTGAAAGCTGTCCTCGCGAGTAAAATCCAAACACTGAGAAAAAGGGTTGCGGTTGATGAAATGCGGTAGGACTAAAGGCAATAATAAACGAGTTCATTTACTATAATCAGTTTATAAAAAAAAATACCACAGGTCCATAATAGATTGGCTCTCTATGCTAACATATGCACTCCTCTAGCCTACGCGGCATACTTATAATTTGGTTGTGAATAAGCTCTAGAGGTACAGCCACCCAAGCTGCCCTCACAGCATGGATTGAGTAAATCGCGAATGCAGCGACCCATCCCATCCCATACTTCTACAACTTGCGATAAATTGAGTGATCGTGGAGGCCAGGGGAGCACCGTGACCTCAGCTTCCTCTGGAACCTCATCAACACCTTTGCAATATGAAGACGCGAATTGTCTTGCTGGAAGAAACCCTCCTCGAGGCCTTGGACATAATATGGACCGGCAACTGGTTCTAGCACCTCATTCACATAACGTTAGGCCGTCATTGTGCCACGAATCGCACGGTAACTTGCTGTTGAATGCAACGGCACACAAAATCATCAAACCAATAAGACGGTGTTCATGGTGCTCAACAGCAAACTGGAGATCACGTCGTTGTTAACGAGTTGGCGTCCATCGTATGCCTCCAAAAACAAAAACACGCACCGGTACTCAGTAACTTATAAACGTGTTTCTATGTACTATCTACACTATCTATCTCTCACTACAATCTAACCGTTAGCGGCGATAATTTGCAGTGAGTGAAACCACTAGATACGGTCTGTAGTTCTCCTAGGTACTCCAGAACCCCTTGCCCGCTGCATTTGCCCTTCTCCGATCCATGCGCGCCATGCTGCTACAACTGTAGCCACGCTACGGCCCATGGTTACAGCAATTGCTCTGAAAGAAAGAAGCACCACATTCTCGTTGGCCTACACAATCCGACCCTGTTCAAAGAGGGTTAACTGCGTAAACTGGGACGACGGGACAGTCGTCTTCTAGGAGGCATCTTTGCACAACCAACTAGTCTCTCGTCAGATTTGCAACAGATATAGTTTTATGATCGAAAAAGGTCATGCTTTGTTTTTATACGTATAGAGTTTTAAGGAGGTACCATGTAAGTGAATAGCGTCTGAATGAATAAGTGTTAGATGTGTACTAGAGAGAGTACTGCGAATCATTTTTAATGCCAATGTCCCTTTTTGATGTGTTCGAATTTCACTTGCAAGTAGTATACTCATGCAACTCTGCAAATACCTGACTAGACATACTTTGGCCAGTGTATAATTCAATATTTCCATTGTTACCGTACATATACTGCCATCTTCTGAGAAACTCAGTGGCATCCGGTAAAAAATTTGCTTTGCAAGAAACAGCTTAAGGATAGTCACATATATTCCAGGTATATTTAATCAAACAGATATCACTTAAATAACTTTAAGATATTACCGAAATCTATCTACACAAACGAGTTTGTAGCGTTTGCCGAAATATGCAGTTATGCTACAAGTAGTAATGAAGAACTTATACTTGTGACTGATTATGGAAAAAAGTAACACACCCGATGTCAACTTGAACAATCTATTAGTTATGACGAAGAAAATACTCAACATACAGATGACAAATATTTATTTGATTCTCAATATCTATTAATGTTAGAGTACTGCAATACAATGAGTCAGTATATTGATTACACCATAAATGCTCATTAACTTATGATTGTAAAAGGTTTATCATTAGATATCTACCAACTATAGACATTACAAGAAGGCTCAGTAGGCATGGGAGCTTTTAAGTGGGTCCCATAAAGCGGAAACGTTTGAACTGGGGTTTAAAAAAAATGTGATAAATGGAAATATCATTATATAAATTTTATAACTAAACTATTTTTCTGTCCTTTTTTTCGCAATATTTCAAAAATTATATCAAAATAAAAATGGCTTTTTGAATCCAGTACCGAAGACACGCCGACAGCTCCCAAACCCGTGTGACCTCACTATGGTGGTCAGAATGTTCCTTTGACCAACAAGGTCCTACTCCGATGGTAGATTCTAGATTCCCAGCCAGTCGTGAAAATTGAAAATAGTTAACTGTAACCAGTGTATATTTTGTTGCAGCATATACGATGAATGAAGTGCAGCTCGAGACGAAGCCTACGATCTAAATAAATATGTTTTTGAATGTTTGAAATTAAATGACAAATTCCAGTAATAAAGTACCGTTTCCACAACGCTGTGGTGGTGCAATGTTTGTCGATGCATGTTCGAGCGGGGTACTGATTCGAAGCCCAGGCCTTGCAATTTTTTTATTATTTTTTTGTATCAAAAAATTTATTGATATACTTTTTGCACATGTAACACACATTTTTTTCTACCTTCAACATAAATATGTTTTTGAATCAATTTTTATTAGAAATTTTACTTGCACTACATCGTGCAAAAACTTAAGTACCGGACGCGGTGCACAATTCAAAAAATCAGTGAAAATGAAGTTTGGCCATCGATATCAAACGCCAATTGCTCTGATTGCAATATCAGAATTGAACTTTTAAAACCTCTAATAAAATTCGATTCAAAAACATATTTATTTCGATGGTAGAAACAAATGTGTGTAACATGTGCAAAAAGCATATCAATAAATTTTTTGGTACAGAAAAAATAAAAAAAAAGAGTTGTACGGCCTGGGCTTCGAACCAACACTGCACCACCACAGCGTTGTGGAAACGGTTGCTTAAGCAAAACATATTTTATTAGGTACTTTATTACTGGATTTTGTCATTTAATTTCAAACATTTAAAAACATATTTATTTCGATCGTAGACTTCGTCTCGAGCTGCAAACTTCATTCATCGTCTAGGTTACACTGGTTACAGTTAACTATTTTCACGATCGGCTGAAAATCTAGAATCTACTATCACAGTAGCACGTCGTTGGTCAAAGGAACATCCTGACCACCATAGTGACGTCACACGGGTTCAGGAGCTATCTTCGATACTGGATTTAAAAACCCCTTTTTATTTTGATATAACTTTTGAATTATTGCAAAAAAAGAAATCAAAACCAGATTTGTTATAAAACATATATATGATCTTTCCAATTATCACAATTTTTTTGTTTTTTAATTAAAAACCCCAATTTCTATTTAGCAAGCCATGGCCAGGGATCGGATACCGTTGTGACGTCTCGTTTATTTACAGCAGCATTCTTTTGTGCGACATTGGCGACGTTCACGTTACTTTTTCAACGAAGATTAATATGAATCTACACAACGCATCATATTTAATGTACATCCAATGGTCTCGCCTGCTACGTCAACCTCTACACGCGTATATTTACACTGTATATTGCATGGAGCTGAACCAACAGAGTACAAACATAGTAGAGCGGGTAAGGTGGCATTTGGCGTTCTTAAAACGTCAATGTATAGAACGATTGAAATGTGTTAATCAATGGCCATATTCAGTTGCTAAAATGTATTCAAACAGTGAAGATGAATTTTGGTTGTTGCATAATGCAACACTGCGCGTTGTACTGGCAACAAGTAGGCAATAATTTTAAATCATTTTTAGAGGTTGTCAATCTCAATATACATTCGTTCGCGTCACAACTTATTGAGATGTGCAGTTCCGGATGGATGCATGTCCTAGTATCAGTATCCGTTGTTAAAATGGTGCATGCAAATCCACACGTTGACCGGACACACCTTTTTGGAACCTGTATACAGGGTGTCCCAGAAGTCAACGTCAAGCCGCAATGGGGTGACAGGGTTGGTTGTAACTATCATGAGAAAAATCAGAAAAAAAAATCTATCCCATGTAGTTTGAAAATTATGGGCATTTAAAAAAAACCTAGAAATTTGGTCAAATTATAACAATTTTTCGGTTATTGTGGTTAACTTTTATTTTTTTTGTTCATTTAAACTTTGGAACCGTAACCCTAAATAACATTTCTAGAAGCACAGTCAAAAATAATGACGCAATTGCCCCAAGTATTCTAGAATGAAGACTATTTATTAAACTATGAATTTAAAATTTTCAAAGTTTGCTGACTTTGAAAGGCTGTCCTTTAAAAAAAATGTACTAAAGTACCTTGGCAAGTGCCATTAAAAGTTGGCGCATTTAACCAGGATTGTAAAATGGCACAATACTTGTTAGTTTCATACTAAAGAAAATGAGTAAAATTTGGCATCAGTTGCGGCGTGCAGCGATGCAGATTCTGGAATCCTATTATGGTCGGTGAGCCATGTCGCCGAGCCAGTGACGCTGATGCAGTGATGTAGGTTTCAACTTATATAGCGTCGATGCAAAGAAATAAGCCCACCCTATTATTCTTGTGTTGCATGAAACGTGCATGAAATATCAAGTCGATTCAGGCATCGCAACAGGTTTCGATTTGAGTAGGAACTTATGCAACTCATCCAAGTTTCATGAAACGTAATCGTAAAAATGTAGGTAATTAGAATAATAAAAAGACCCAATAATTTTACCGTTTAAATTTCCGGTCCACAGGCTTACTTTAAAGCGATACTGGGATCCGACTTCTCGCATTAAATGTACCTGGCTAACAACCAGATCTTTTTTAAGAAAATGTAGGGCGTGTATTGAGGCTGATGGTATACAGTTTTAACTTCTATTGTAATAAAAAATGTTATTTTCCTATCTGACTTCTAATCCAATAAACCTAAATTAAGCTAGGTCAAGATTTTTCATTATTTTGTTAATTTTACTTGTATTTGTTGACTTTGCTAAAAGTGGCGTCACTATCTGTCTTGCTCACTCATGGCAAACATGTCCACTATCCACCTCTCTCATCATTTTGCCGTAAAATTGAGAACCTACCAGAAACTTGTGCGAATAAAGAACATCTGACCCGAGTGAAATGGGTTAGCAAAAATCGGGTTACTTGCGGTTTTCCTTTTTTTACTCGTTTTTTAGTATGAAACTAACAAGTATTGTACCATTTCACTCACTTGCCAAGGCACTTTACTTCATTTTTTTTAAAGGAGGGCCCTTCAAAGTCGGCAAACTTTGAAAATTTTAAATTCATAGTTTAATAAATAGTCTTCATTCTAGAAAACTTGGGGCAATTGTGTCATTATTTTTGACTGTGCTTCTAGAAATGCTATTTAGAGTTATGGTTCGAAAGTTTAAATGAAAAAAGTGAACAACAAAAACCGAAAAATTCTTATAATTTGACCAAATTTCTAGGTTTTCTTTAAATGCCCAGAATTTTCAAACTGCATGGGATAGATTTTTTTCTGATGTTTCTCCTGATAGTTACAACCAATCCTGTCACCCCGTTGCGGCTTGACGTTGACTTCTGGGACACCCTGTATATAAGAAATGGCGTGGATCCTGATAACGCGATCAAGGACTTGATCTATTTTTATGGTCCGTGGAATAGTTCGGTGTTAGGATATTGCACACTGGTGGAAAACGCTGTAATTGCTTGCAGTATTAACGCTTCGATTGATTGATTAAAGGTTATATTTACCCAAACTTCACATCCGTAAAATCATCTCAAGGTCAAATTCTGTGGTAACCATTTTTATATAGGAAATCCTCAGAGATATAGTATTATGCTGGTTGTTTACTATGCTGTGGCTCTACTATGTTTGTACCCTCAGACGAAGCGAGAGCGGCATTGTGAGCAGAGCTTGGAGAAACCTTTCTTGTAATGCCTATGTTCCGTTGTAGAATCGATGAGTCGATTGAACACTGACCTGCATTTCTCGCTGGAGGAAACGGATCTCTCATGGCTCTAACGAAGGCCGATATCAATACTTTTTGCCTGATTTGCGGGTGCAAATGTTGAGCTATCTTACCAAGGCACACCGTCGTATTCGTCCTTATGCCGCCCTGATCGTCCTTGGATTGTAAGCGGGCAAAATGCCTCAGCACTTCCACGTTCAGATTGTTATAGTTTAACTTAGGAGCTAAGTGTATCACAGACTGGAAACACAGAAGTAAGTGATAAGTCTTGACCTAAATACGAGTATAATGCAATCTTGTCTCATTACTGAAAAATTTCATTTACTTTTACATCTGAAGATGTAGATCTAAGTATTGTCTATAAAAGAAACATTCAATAATTGGCTTACTTTAACAGTCTGTTCTCTGATAGTGGGATTGGTATCCATGAACCCATGAGCAATTTGAGGGAAGATTTGATCATTGACCGTACTGGCTTGTAAATGACCTATAAAGAACTCCAATTGCTGTAGTAACCTAGACCTTGTAGCTCTATCATTGCTTCCAAATAGTTTCACGACACACGGAACGATTTTTTTCTGGTATTCCGTCTCGTCCAGTAATCTCCCAAGCTGAAATATCCAGAACACATCAACTATTTTTATTTTTCAGTATCCTGGCTCTAAAAGTATTTGTAAAGGTAATTCGAGCATATGCTTCTCAAATTTGACGAATTCTCTGTATTAATACATACAGAAAAACTATTGCAAAAGTCCGGTGCTCAAAAATACAATTAAACATAGATTCAGTAAGTAAATGCTTTGAAGTAACACTTTACATGTTTACCTTCGCTAGCATTTTTTGCATCCCAACGTGAAAGGGGTAACTAATGGCCGTATTCATAGATGTCTCTTAAGTAATACTTCTTCTTTAGGTTCCTTTAAGTAACACTCAAGGGATACTTAAGGGACCCTCAAGTGGACTCAAGTGTCTGTTTCCTAGACAACATCTACGAGACGGCGGGATTCATTTGGCGATGTCATTTTAAATGTAAGTCAATTTCTTATGCCTATGCCTACGGATTTTGATATTTTCTGTTATATCTTTTGTTTTGTGCCAGTATTTAGTATTTTGTGCCGGACATTTTTCCGGATGTGGCAGAAACTGACAACACCGTACTCCAAAATTAACCTACAAAATCGCCTTGACTGCAACGAAATGTCATGTTGACATGTCACGTTGACATTTTGTTAGTTGAGTATTGCTCAAGGGACGTAAGGGACCCTTAAGTAGTTGTCAAAACATAAAACCTTACTTAAGGGACCCTTAAGTATTGACTATGATTATGTTAATAAGTATCATCCAATAGTATTTGATCAATATTGAAAACAAAAGGTCAAAGCTGGATGACACTTTTGTCAAAAATATTTTAGAAATTCATGGTGATTCATGAATCAAAATCATAGCAGGATATTAGAACAAAGCGATTGATTTGCAGATTAATGCCAGATATTTTATGTTTACATTATAATTATTGTATAATTACTAATTGCAAACTGCGATAATTTGTGAC
This sequence comes from Callosobruchus maculatus, assembly GCA_951848785.1. Lineage (NCBI taxonomy): Eukaryota > Metazoa > Arthropoda > Insecta > Coleoptera > Chrysomelidae > Callosobruchus > Callosobruchus maculatus. Next base: position 8,241,328 of record CATOUR010000026.1, on the reverse strand, counting down.
AGAATCATAAAAGTAGTATCAATCACAGCAACTACCTTATTTAATAATTACAAATCCCACCTCCGTCAGTCAGATAGACAAATACATACTTTTATGAAGAATCTTCCATTTACTGGATGCATGTTTGTTATAGACCTCTTATAGAAATATTCACAGAGGATTTAAAGGTGCAGCGTACACATTGAAAGGCATACATAGGAATAAAAATCCCTCCTACTAGTTGCTCCCTTTCTCTCAAAAGTATATCAAGCCAAGCACCTGATTCACTTTTGACTATACAAGTTATAAGACAGGTTTCTTGTTTAGGTACATAAAATAAGGTTATACGTCAGCTGGCGAGCTTTGCCGTTCAGGATAGGCCACCATTAATGCACATTCACACTTGGGCTTGGCTAACAGTGAAATCGTCTGTTTACCTTTTGAAATGTAACAAAATGCTATTTTTACCTTTTTTACTATAATACAAAGATATATTGCATATATTTATAATTATTATCGATAGTCAATTATTGTTTTCTCCAAATAATGCAGTAATTTGAATTCAATCCAGTGATTAAATGTACCGCTTCTGTGGAATCTGATTGGTTGGGATTAGCAATTGCTAAACTTTTTGTTAAACAAGAAAATGCAATTTTTCACCCATTTAGGATTGAAAATCAGACTGGAAAAGATACTAGATAGTTCACGATGGTTGATTTTATATAAAGTATGTCATTTTTGACCTTGAGGTAAACTTCCAAGAGAAATCAATAATTTTCAGAGTACTTTGACAGGTGCATGTTCTTGAAAAGGCTGCTCTGATTGGTCAAAGTCTTTATTAAAATGCGCATGTTGATAAAATCGGGCCTATGAATGAATGAATAAGGACCAGAGGCTATCCAGCACGGAATGTGGCTGGTGCATAAGCCACACGATGGGCCCTTTTGCGCCTCTATCCGCGCTAGTTCCTGACTAGACCTGCCCTTTTGGCAAAGGCAAGTACATTCTTAGGTCCTATCCGCTTTATATCTATTGGTTCCAAGGTTCTTGAGCCCAGCATAGTCTGCCTGTGATAACCCAGGGTTTCACAGCGACACAAGATGTGTGCCGAGGATTCTTCCTCTTCACCACACCACGTGCAAGTCGGGTCATTAACCACCCTCATCACGAACAAGTGACGCCTGAAGGTGTTGTGACCCGTTAGTAGGCCTACTAGCAATCTCAATTTACTCCTAACCAGAGAGAGGCAAAATCGTCCTATTCTCTCAGCAGGCCCTGCTAATAGTTCCCGAGCTTGTCGGAGATGACCAGAGATGTTGTTCCATCTCAGAGAGTGTTGACTCTGGATCCACTCTTCAGTTGTTTTCCTAATCAAGTTTGCAGATAGTCCTAAGGTTGTTTCCGGGCCCACAAAACTGTTGCCGGATCCCATCCTGGCCAGATGATTCGCCATTTCGTTACCCTTTACCCCAGCGTGCCCAGGTACCCACATCAGTGATACCTTGTGTTTAGCTGAGATGTCGTCAAGAGCCCTCCTGCACTCCAGGACCAGTCCCGACGTTATTTTCCAAGCACTAAGTGCTTTGATGGCTGCCTGACTGTCAGAGCAGATAGTAATCCGCCTCCTAGACCCGTCAGTTTCCCGAATACGATTTACACAAGCAAGTATCGCATAGATCTCAGCCTGGAATACTGTAGAGGGAGTGAGTCTTGTATGGGGTCCGTAGACTCCCGAGCCCGAGCCCTCTCTAGCGAGTGAACCGTCTGTGTACCAGACCTGTCCTCCTCCTTCGATGAGCTGTCTTTCCCTCGACTCCCACTCTTCCCTTGACGGAAACACCACCGTAAATTTGCGATTGAAGCGATGCGTAGGAGAAACTGTATCGCTCCTCGCCAACAAAATAGGACAATCCTCATGCAACTCTGCTAGAATCGTCGAATGTCCTTTGCCTGGATTCATAAAAGTCCAGCTACCCTGACTCCAGAGACGGAACCCAGTTTTTCTACCTTCTCCTTGAGTTACCAGATCTAAAGGAGGAAGATTCAAAAGTGTTTCAATGGCACTCAAAGGTGTTGTGCGCACTGCATTGGTTATACTAAGACATGCCAAACGTTGAACCTTTTTAAGTTTGGCTCTTATTGCCTCCGTCTTTATACAGGTCCACCACACTATGGAGCCATATATTAATGACGGTCTGACTATTGTAGTATAAAGCCAGTGCACCACTTTTGTGCTCAGGCCCCAGCTACTACCGACAACTCTTCTGCAGGCCCATAATGAGTTTCGAGCCTTGCTTACCTTATAATCCACGTGCTGCCTCCAACTCAGCCTGTGATCCAGTATGACTCCTAGATACTTCACTGACTGAGACAATTCAAGTGTCGTTCTGGAAAAGGTAGGCCTCACGAGGCCTTCCATCTTTCTTCTCCTAGTGAACATAACGAGCTCCGTCTTTTCAGGGTTCACTGACAGATCTACCTCATTACACCACGTTTCCACAACACGCAGCGCGCCTTGCATTACCTCGGAGACTGTATTAATGAATCTACCCCTGACCACTATGCTCAAATCGTCGGCATAGGCCTGCATGTAGACCCCTGTGTTACTTAGTCTCACGAGTAGGTTATTCACCACTAAGCACCATAGTAGAGGTGAAAGAACACCGCTTTGTGGGCAGCCTCGCGCCACTGCAACGCTATAGTTTCTGTCATTAAGCGTTGCAGAAGCCACTCGGCACTCTAGAGTGGTGAGAATCAACTCCACTAGGATTGGAGCAATTCCATGTCTCTCTAGGGCGCGTCTTATCGAATTGGTAGTGGTACAGTTGAACGCACCCTCGATGTCAAGAAATGCTACCATAGCCACTTCCCGAAAAAAAATCGGGCCTAAATCTTGCCTTGAAGATGCTAACATAGCGAAACAAGTTTCGGGTTTGAAAAAATTGGTTTGGTAACTAGTTAGACTGTGTAATGTTTGTTAGTACTACGGCAAAGACTCTAACATTACTCTACTTAGTAGTAGAAAATAATAATAAAATACTGAAATTGATTGAAAGATGTGTTCATATTCAAGACCTTAAGCAACATATCACAGCAGAAGTAAGTTAACAGGTCACTGTCATAAACAGCGAAACGCTAGTTCCACATACCTTGAACATGGGTGCCAAAACAGCCGATCCGGCATCTCCGTACTCAAAAGCAGTTATCAGCTGTGGCAAAATCTTATGTTTACAAACATTATCGGGAAAGTTGTCTAAATGTAGTGTTAGGTTCGAAAAGAATCTGTTCTTCTCGTTCTTGTCTTTGATTTGAATCTCTTCTAAGAACAGCAAAGTATCCACTAGGTCGTTTTTGAAGTAGCCACCTAGTTTGCGGCATCGGGTTATTATGTCGGCTGGGTTTGGCCTGGAGGCCGGATTTGAACCTACCAACTCGCAGTACAAGGCGACTAACTGTTTTGGTATCTACAAAAAACATTTATTTTAAAAAAGGTAGCGGAAGATGTTAAATAAAAGATTATAGCAATTAAAATAGCGTTCGTAACGACTCCGTAGTCCTCGCATAAGGCTATCCGTTTGAAAATGCAGATGAGCTCTAAAATGTAGTAGTTTATTATAAGTGTTAATACACAGAAGTGCTTACACAGGACATAGTAAAAAAATGGTATAAGAAAATATAAAGATTACAAACTGTCATCACTAATATACAAAAAATTGTTTGAAATATGGTATATAACAATTCACAAACATATAACAAATATCTAACGGATATCAATCACAATGAGACCAATAAGAGTCACAAAAAAAACAGAATTCTAGTATAAGAAAAAGATTCTAGTATAACAGAATACACAGAGAACAAGCTATCTCGAATGTCGTTGATATATTATAAAAATAGGAGTGGTCGCAAAACGGATCCCTGAAGAACCTCGTAAATAACTGATTTAGTATCAGAAGTAAAGCCATTATAACTTACAAGTTGTTCTCTATTCGAAAGATAAGATTCTAAAAATGTAATACTGGAGGGCCCAATCTGGTAGGCTGCTATATTTTCTTGTCAATAAAATACAATGCTGAACACAGTCAAATGCCTTGGATAAGTCAGAGGTTCGTTTTGACATATAAATGATTTTCGAAGCCTTCATTAACTGTCTCTATGAGGCTGTTGGTCGCAACAGTATGTTACGTAATCAAGCAAAACTTATATCTGATCCAAGATAATGTATGAGAAATAGCCAAATATGGGACTAATAGTAACCTGTGAAAAACGTATGAGATCATTGTTTCCGAAATGTAGATTTAAACGATCTAAAATTGGCCAAATATAAAATAATCGCACAACAAACATTGTTAGAAGCTCAAACGATATTTAAAATAGTGTGTAAAGTAAGACATCATGAACACGTCAGCTGCAGCACACAAACGACTGGTGTTGTAGGGCGGAACTGAACAGCAATCCCTTCAAAACCGCGGTCGTTCCATTTATCGGGGAAAAAACTTTTCAGGCTAAAACTCGGGCCAACACAGTTGGGAATCTCAAGTACAGCCAAATACCTATGCTTAGGCTTACTCATTGGGATTAAAACCCTACATCGCACTATGGCTGTACAAGGCAACGAATTCGAATAGGTTAGAAAAAGCAACGCCAATGCTCTAACAGGCATGTGAGTGTGCTCAAAATCCAGTTGTTATTATTTACTGTGTTCACAAACACGATGTTATTTTTACAGAAATATGCAGGATTTAAATTTTATGGAATTGTTTAAAATAGTATTTTAACACTTATGCATCGTTAAAACCCAAGATTAATTCCAAACTATAACAATTAAACCGAAACGATCAACCAAAACAAAGTAGATATTCCTCGGAAGGGCTGGTTATATTTATAAGCATAAAGACAATAATTTACAAACATTTCAAAGGATAAGACCTATTTTAAAGCACAATGTGGTACCTATAATGTTTTCTGGACCTCCCAAATATCACAGAAAAATACAGTTAATAGAACTCATCTGGGCATGCATCTGGGGCATACCTACGAAAGGATTTGATAGTGAAAGGGAATCAAGACCAGCAAGAATGGCTTCACAGTGACCTAATAGTGAATTTTTCTAGCTCAAGTGACAATTTACAAAGTAAATTTAGTGTTCATTTAAGTGGAAGTGGCAGCAGGAAACAGGTTGCGTTTATTTTTATTTTGTAGTGTCTGACTGTGATGAAACAGACATCAGATGTAAGTGGTATTAGTAGTAGTAGTTCTAAAAAGTATTTTTCTTAATTTATTAACCCAGATGAACTCTAATACATATAAATTGTAATAATTATTCTGAAACTATAGGCCAACTATTTGACAGCTAAGCCACGTTGCCACATCTAAGGCTCCGGCCTAATGTAGAGTCGGCCATGTACAAGGTAATCGGCCTCAAATCACTTATGATTCACTAGTCTGGTAGACAAGGGTGAACCAAAGGACGGCGACGATCATAGCCAACCTCGAAATGCTACAGAGACTTTGTTCTCTAGAAGTAACAGGGGCTTTCAAAAGCGCCCTTCAGCAACTCTTAGAAGTTGATCTCGGGCTCTTGCGCCCAACGAATTCGAATAGGTTAGAAAAAGCAACGCCCATGCTCTAACCAGGCATGTGAGTGTGCCCAAGATCCCGTTGTTATTATTTACACGATGTTATTTTTTACAGAAATTTGCGGGATTTAAATTTTATGGAATTGTTTAAAATAGTCTTTCAACACTTATGCACTGTTAAAACCCAAAATGCATGCAAAACTATAACAATTAACCCGAAACGATCAATCAAAACAAAGTAGCTATTTATAATATGCGTCTACGTGAGTGCTGTTATTTTTAGCAGTGCTGCCAAAAAGCGTGTAATTACACCATTTGTGTGTATTTTGATTGCCTTGTGTGTATTTTTTGAACATTCACAAAAGCGTGTATTTTGTGTGTACTTTTGTAATTTGGTATTTTCTCAATAAAAGTGATGTTATTTTTTAGGTTATCTGATAAAATAACCATTGTTTTCTGTGTTAAATGATTTATAATAGATAATGTTGATTTTGTTGTGATTTGAGTTAGAATACAAATATGTTTTCCACTTCCAGGACATTTTTTTTATTTTAACTACTTGTAACGTAGGACATACCATTGACGGCCGATACAAGTCTTAACACAGAACATCACACCTGTCACAAAATATGTACGGTCAAGTCCATAGATAAAAGATTTTTGGGTTGGGTTAGGTTCGACATGTTTCGACCCATTTCCAACATTACATGCCAAAAATAAGCTCTCCTTTTGCCTTATCTCAATGAAAATATCAAAGTATAGGTGTGTGTAAAAATCGTCTATTTTTGAAATCATGTCACACTAAAAGCGTGTAATTTGAATAGTTCACCGTGTAATTTCACAAATTAAGATTGGCAACACTGATTTTTAGGATTATTTACCTGCTATTCATACAAAGGGTATGGGTTTATCAGCGATCAGTGTGCCAGCTGCCGCGTTACGATTGTGGGCACAAACAAAAAGCTTGTTTACATCTTCTAACCTATTCGAATTCGTTGCTTGCCTCTGAATATTTTTATTGAAGCCAAAGCTCGAAAGCAGCTTACCGGCTTAAGGTTGCCAATTTATGGCGAGAGGGTCTGTGTTGAAAGGGTCACTGCTCTGTCATGGAGGCTGTTGACAACATCCCTGTGCTTGACAGCACCTCAGATGTCATTATTAGGGAGGTGGTCTTCCACACGTTACAGTCCACCGCAACTCTATGGAAGAGTGGAGGGAACGGGTAAAACCCTTCTCAGGAAAAGGATGCCTCGTCTGGTACACAGATGACTCTTTTGCAGAAGATTTGTCCAGATCAAGCTAGCCTCGGACAATACTGTAAGTCTTCCAAGCTGAAATATCTGGCATCTTGGCTTGTGCAAAGCTGGGCCTTGATAGAATGCACCGTGACAGAGTTATTGTGATCCTGTCGAAGTCCCAGGCTGCTTTAAGGCCTTGGACTCCAGAGAGATTACATCAAAACTGGTATGGGACTATGGGACTGTATAAACACTCTCAGCTTACTAACTTCACGCAACTCTGTACATCTTGGTTTGGTACTAAGCCACAAACGTATTGGTGGCAATAACTGTACAGACCCACTTGCAAGAAGTGGCGCGAGAATGCCATTCGTCGGTCCACAACCAAGCTGTGGTATAAGCAAAGATACTGCCCACAAAGTTATCAACCAATGAATGGTTCAACGAGAAATATTGCCAGGAATGGCGAGACTACTCTGGACAGGCACTAAGCAAGCTGCTTACTGGCCCAAATAAACTGGCGTCTAGCCGGACCATGCAACTTTCCAATCCGCAGTCCCGAAGACCGTCGAAGGTTTCCGATTATTATCCGATGATGCCACAATGGCGCCAAATTTAAATCAAACGTATCGTTATTGCTTGTCCTTCTATATGAGTGATTTGGCTTTATTACATTAAGGGGCTGAAGGCAATTATCAGATAATGGATATGGGATATTTTCTATTCTAAAAAGACACTTCAACGAGGGGAAAAACGATAAAAGTCGCCTTTATTGACAGTGTAACAAATTGAACTGAATTCATTGTCAATCTCGGTAGTCATGACAAATGCGCATGCGGAACTGTGGGTTGGAAAGTTGCACGGTCCGGCTAGATGCACCCAAATAAGGGGTTCACTATCTGGCTAATGAAGCTCAAAGGGATAATATTAGGCAGGTTATCGTTCCTGTTACTGGGCATGGTGATTTCAGACAACTCCTATACACTCTTGGAATCTCCAACAGACAACAGGAGTGTAGACTTTGCCATCAGTCGCGAGAGACTGCTCGACAAATCATTTCAGACTGAGAGGCACTCAGAGCGAGGAGATGGACTCTGTTTGGTGTGACGCGGGCAGATGAGGAAAGTGACTATAGTATTGGTAGCAAGCTCCTCGATCTGGTTAAGGGCCAAGGAATTGGTTTACCCTACTAATAGGTACAGGGCACACAATAAGGTTAAGTTGACTTGTGAAGACCAAGATCCACCAAAAACCAAATCTAATCTAAACTAAGTTAAACAGAATCAGTTATTGTTGAACTTAATCAGCCTAGTGGTTTCTAAAGACACGAAAACGGAATGATAAATTAAATTTGTCAGTTTTTCATCCATCTTCAGAATTTCAAATGAAATATATACCACATGGTTTTTCAAAATTCTGCTTATTTGGTTTGTCATACTATTTTGTTACTATCATAGGTTTGAGTTGGATTAAAATAAATCTAAATATGTTAAAAAAATGTCTACTCCCAAAAAAGTGTATCAAATGGTCTCTTCATCTCCTCACCCAATTCAATCATCATCACTCCTACTCTGAGATTTAAGAATATAGTAATTAGGGCGTATGAAAATCCTGTTATCACAATACATTTTTATAATTACCCACATACCTTTTCTGTATTTTTCAATGAACTTTGCTGATACAAAGGTCCGTTAAACACTTCCCATATGAGACAACCTAGGCCCCACATATCTGTAGAACTGAAAATATATAATGATTATACATTACTGTTTTCCACTGAAACATTAAGTAGTCAAAACTCTTTGGGTTTATATTCAACTCTCATCTCACAATAGTAAAATGATTTCTCAAAAACTAATTCATATCTAATAGAACATCATTCATTGTTTACTAGAAAACTTACCACTTTGTGATTGAGCGCATTTTACTCTGATCATTTCTCTCTGGTGGTATATACACCTCAAGGGCCGGTACAACTTTGAGGGAAAATCCATCTTGAGTTGATGTTACATACTCAACACCTCCCAGTTTCCACTCTCCAGAGGAATTCACATACACTGACCAAATATTTACATTGTTATGGCGCAAGTTGCCATCATTGTTGAGGAAAGATAATGCTCTCTAAAAAAATCATTGTAGTGAATTATTCTATTCTATTCTTTTATTCGTACATATTTCATATACAAATAGAGCCACTATGAAGGCAACGCCTTGTGTATAGTATTGGCTAAATACAGCACATATATGTCACTTAAATTTAGATAAAACAGTTCCCCATGGCTTCTGGTCCATTCATTCTCATACTTGTACTTGGTGTAATCTGTACTTTATAGTTTACCAACCTGCCGCTAATATTTGTCTACTCTGTTGGTGTTCACTCTCAGAAATGTATAACCATACTATTAAAAAATGCTGTATTTAAAATTGTATGGGTAGGCCAAGTGGATACTATTACAAAAAAACACACACACATACAAAAAAAAATTAATTCCCCCATATAACCATGTGCTGATTTAGATACCTTGTTTTTACTTCCCCTGTCTGTCTGTCTGTCTGTCTGTCGGTCTGTCTGTCGGTCTGTCTGTCGGTCTGTCTGTCGGTCTGTCTGTCTGTCTGTTAGCGTTTTTCTAGCCTCGTAATCTCAGTAACCGCTGCATGGATTGTGATGAAATTTGAGCAGCATTATGCTGTGGCGTCGTAGTAGGTAATGTAATCCTATAATTTTGAAAATCGTTATACGGGGGGCGAAGTAATTAGCGGCATGATACACTCTTTTAGGTCCATCCGAACATTGCATGCTTATTATAGAAACCACGGGACGTAACGCGAAAACTGTTCAATTGATTTTAATGAAATTTTGACACAGTATTACTACCGCGGCGCGCGTATGTTTTGGAAAAATCGGGTCAGTGGCGGCGCGGCAATAATAAAAAAACTAAAAACATAAAAACAGCTCACTTTGTTTTTAGGCGTTTTAGGGGTTTCTGATCATTTTCTACGTTTTTATTGGGTGAGTGTGAATTAGGGGTGGTTGGAGGGTGGCGGGTTGTAAAACTGAAAAATTTGTTGTACTCATAATGGGTTGTCTATTGATCTTTGAATGAAAAACCTAGCGGCATAATACACTTTTTATGTACATCCGAACATTACCGTGCTAATTATAAAATCCAAGGGACTTAGAATTTGTGATGTATACATACGAGTATTGTTTTAGATCGTTCTATATTGCGGAACGCGAAAATTATTGAATTGATTTTATTGAAATTTTGAAACAGTATTACTTCCGCAGCGAGGATGGAAAACGCGTATGTTTTGGAAAAATATTGTCAGTGGTGGCGCAGCAATAATAAAAAACTAAAAATATAAAACAAACTTTGTTTTTAGGCGTTTTACGGGTTCCTGATCGTTTTCAATTTTTTTTGGGTGGGGTGAAATCGGGGCGGTTGGGGCGTGGGGGGTTGTAAAACTGAAAAATTTGTTGTATTCATAATAGTCTGTCCAGTGACCTGTAGAAGAAATACTTGGCGGCATATTACACTTTTTTAGGTCCATCCGACATTGGTTTGCCTATTACTGAAACCAATTTTGTGATCTGTACATTCGAGTTTTGCTTTATTTCGTTCTATGTATATTGCGTGAGGCGAAAATTATTGAATTGATTTTAATAAAATTTTGACACAGCATTTATTACCGCCGCGAGAATGGAAAACGGCTCTGTTTTTGAAAATCCGTGTCAGTGGCGGCGCAGCAATAATCAAAAAACCAAAAATATAAAATCAGCTCAAACTTCGTTGTCAGGCGGGTTGGAGGCTCTTGATCGTTTCGCATCGTCCAGTTGAAGCATGCAGAAAAAACTGTGGCGTCCTAGTTCCTTAGGAGGGAGACGCAAGAAACTATTTACGAGGGTTTTTGTGTTGGATATTGTTTTTGTGGGCAGGTCGGCCATGATTTAGTTGCAAGGAGATTTCAGACTATAGCTTCATGCAATGGGAAATAATAAAATGGTATCATCATTACGTGTGGGAAGTAGTACTGAGTCAATCAACTTGCCTCCATTTTTTAAGAATATTTTCTATTGTACTTAGCGTGTTTATGATATTTATCCAATTATGTGACTGGTTACTATAATAGGTAATTTAGTTTAATCACGTGGCAAGCCTAACAATACAAAGCCTTTATTAATGTAGTAGCATATAACAATAATAAAATATCCTCTTCTGAGGATTCCTATGCAACAGCATCTTATATACTCTAACTACGCTAAATTGTATTTTATATATTGTAGTTTATACAGGATGGTCCAATAGTGAGTGGACGGAAGATTGTAGGTTTACTAAAACATATTTTGGAAATCTGTCACTTGATCATGGTAGGAACCCTTGAGGGCTAAAACATTAAAATATGTTCACTTAAACTTACATTTTTTTGAATGGAACCCGCCATACAGGGTGAATTTTTAGTACCGGCTCGGTTGATAACTCCACTACTGTAGAAGATAGCGAAAAAAGTTGTATATAAAAGTTATAGCCACGGATATGCTCCTTGCTCAGAAAATATTTAGATTTATACAGGGTGATCCATAACTACGTGGTGATGCAAACGTGCATTTTTTAAATGAGACACCTTATATATTATTCCATATTCAAATTCTACTAATGATTTCCGCTCTTCCAATGCTGTCATACAGGGTATTTCAAAAGTAATGACCTTTTTTATATGCAAATCGCGGTTAAATGAACGTACTTACATGACAAGATTAAAAATATCCTCTAGTTTTAAAATCGGCTATAAAAAAAGCCCGTGACACATATTCGTATACAGGGTGATGTAGAATGTAAAATCTAGATTTTCTCTCTTTTTTTTAAATGTAAGCCCAATATTTTATTACACCACAGAATTGCTTTTAATATGCTTTTTCATCTTTGTATAGCACCTGTTATGGCTGCATTCATTAGTTTCTGAGATATTTCGATTTTTCTACAAATTTTAAATATACCTTCTATTTGTTTACTAAAATTTATTTATTTTGAGAAAATACTATCAAATTTTATTTTTGCGTAACAAACAACTAAAATATAAGGCCATAATAGTACTTTATCAAATCAAAACACTGAATTAAATTAAACTACTAAATTAAATAGATATTATACGTCAAGTGCGCTGAGGAAACAATTTTATAGACGTCATGAATAATTATCAAGCAGATCTATCAGGTAGACTATGAAATATTAAACGACACAGTCCAAATAAGACGATTCTTCAATTTTTCAAACGCACTGGTTTTAGAATGCCTCCGTTCTGGATATTGCTGTTCATAGTTGATATATTCTAGAGGCAAGTAGGCAATTTCTCAAAGATTCTCCTAAATACCCTCAATGGAAAAATTAATTTTTAAAGCTGGTTTTTCCCACAGTACGGAATTATTGAGCAGGTTATGAAAACTGTCAATTTTTCAAAGCCCAGCTGATAAATCTGCTTGATATTTATGCATGACGCCTACAAAATTGTTTCCACAGCATACTTGACTTTATTATCTCGATGATTTAGGGTTTTGACTTCATCAAATAGTATCATGACTTTATAATTTGTATACGAATATGCGTCACGGACTTTTTTTATAGCCGATTTTAAAACTAGAGGATATTTTTAATCTTTTCATGTAAAAAAAATAATTTTTGATTCATTACTTTTTGATATACAGTACGTTCATTTGACCGCGATTTGGATATAAAAATGGTAATAACCTTTGAAATACCCTGTATAATGTAACAATACCCTATATTGAAAGAACGGAAATCGTTAGTAGAATTTGAATATGAAATAATATATAGGTTGTCTCATTTAAAAAAATGCATGTTTGCATCACCACGTAGTTATGGTGTCACCCTGTATATTATTGCATATTTCTTCAATTCCTTGGTGAATCCTAGTGTGACTTTATGTATCATACATGGAACTTTAAACGAACTGTTTAGGCGCAAATCACCATTTTTGATCTAAGCAGGTATCAGAAAAAAATTGAATATTGCTGCGATTAAAAAACCTAGAAGGCTGTGAGTTTGTGATACGACTGAACATGAAACGCGTCACTGTAGTTCAAACGGTTGAACTTGAATTCTTTTTGTAGTTGGAGAAATCAGTAGATTAAATAAGTAAACTTCAATCATAGATAACTTGGTTTTTTCAAATGGGAATGACTATTTTGGTTTGTAGAATCAAATATAAAATGTTATTTCCTTTCTAATGATATAGGATTCTCAATATCAATTTTTTTTAGGTTTTGTTTTTATTTCAAATTTTCAGTCAATTCACGACCGGTTCACCCCTCGTTTATATCCCACATCATGCGGTGCAGTTATGCATGTTGCAGTTATGAATGTTTGGCAGCCTTTCTATGTATATTGTAGTTTTTAATGCCACAAAATCCTAACAACAATGTTGTCACACGTAAGCATAGTTAAGTACCTGAATCTGGGGGGGCTTAAGTCCCTGGATCTGAGGGGCCCTAGATACAATAAACTTAACAGAGTGAATTATTTTTGGATTTTTAGGAAGGGCTAATTTCATTTTTGGGGGGCTAAGCCCCCAAGTCCCCAACTAACTATGCCTGTGTGTCAAGTGAACGATGCTGTTAAACTTCAAAATCAATCCAAGGGTGGTAGAATAATTAGCAAGAAACTAAGAAGCACCAAAGCTACTCCAAGACATTTCCCTGATCCATGTATTCTTGTATCTATAAGAAACTTTGCATTGTATACAAAACTTGAAACAATAAACAATAAAATGAAAAATCAAGGGAGGTGAGGTATAAGTTGATCAATGATGTGGTTTTTTTGAGAGATGCTCAGAACTGAGCTGAAGAATGGTCAAACACATCTCAATATATCTAAAAAGAAAAAATGTACAATTGTTTATGTTGCCTAATAAGGCCTCAGATTTTTTGGTATCACTTGTGTTTGACAACTCCATACATTGGAAACTACAAACTGGTTGAATATGAATGCCCTACGATCTATTCAACATGCTAGGTTAAAATTCACTAAGAATTATAAAATTTTATGCAGCTTACACAAAGATAGAGGTTGTATATTTGTGGTTATCAGTTATAACTGTTTTTCTGCTACCATTCATTTTTACTTAGCAAAATCATATGAGTACCTAAATGGAATAGAAAAAAACAAATCTGAGTAATAATTTCATTAACCCTTAACTGGTAACGTGCAAATTCGGGGCATAGTTGGTAACGTGCAGTCTGTGAGACTGTAACCTCTTTGAAGCTTAAAAAATCAAATTCTCCTATTTATTTTTTGGAAAAAAAACATGAAGATTTGTTGGATATATATCCTTTAATAATAATTTTGTATAAAGTAGCAAAGCATGTGATGTAAAGAAAAAAAATTATGATAATTATTAACTAGAACACACGCACAAATTTGTAGGACCAAGATAATAAAAAAAAATTTGACCACACTCAAATCTATATATTTTGTGATTGATAACAAGTAAAGAAGTAAAGCAATACACCTATAAAAATATTTTGGTAAAAAATGACGGACCTGCCATACCTACCAGTGTAGAAAAATTATAACGTAAACCGTAACGTTCCGTCTCGCAGACTGAACCAAACTAACAACTAAGCACATCTGGAATGTTGTTTATGCAAACTTATTGATAAACAGGATATAAAAGGGATACCAATGGCTGGTAGATTAGATGAGGTCATTTACCAGAAATGCGGTAAGGTTTTGTTATGGGGTCGAATTTAAGATTGCTTGCAGTCTCACAGACGGCACGTTACCAGTTAAGGGTTAAGGCTAAATAAATCATATTTCTAAAATGCAAGAGCATAAGAATGAAATTTGGGGACTGGTAGACCTTAAGTATCCAAAAATTTCCTAGCGATTTCACCTTTTTTGTATAGAGGACGGTCTAATATGTCACTTTCGACAAAAAAATTCTTGGCATTTTCACCAAAAAAATTTTTTTTAAACTCCGATTTTCACCATATATTGAAACCCAACAACAACACAAAACAACCAAAACCACGACAGAGCGGCAAAGTTATGATATGACACAGAACGTGTTAGCACCCATCGTCCACTCAGATTTTGCGACATTGCAACATCTCGCTAAGATGCCATCAGCAGAAAAGGCCCATGAGTCCCATGACGTAATTTTATGAATGCAAGAAAAGTTTTAATAGACTGCTATGATGTTTGTTGCATTTTTATTCATATTTATAAGTTACTATTCCCCTGCTATTCCCGAGTAGAGGTATAACACATTGAACTCCATTCATCGGCAGGCATGAAGATTAGCGAGATATGGCAACATCGCAGAATCTGAGTGGATGATAGGTGCTAACAAGTTCCGTGTCATATCATAACGTTGCCGTTCTGTCGCGGTTTTGGTTGTTTTGCGTTGTTGTTTGGTTTTGATATATAGTGAAAATCGGCATCTTTAAAAACATTTTTTTTGGTGAAAATGTGAAAATGCCAAGAATTTTTTTGTCGAAAGTGACATATTAGACCGTCCTGTATACGAAAAAGTTAAAATCGCTAGGAAATTTTTGGATACTTAAAGTCTACCAGTCCCTGAAATTTGATATAATGGCTTCTTTATAAACGATTTTTATCTGCT
The DNA here is from genome assembly GCA_951848785.1 of Callosobruchus maculatus. NCBI lineage: Eukaryota > Metazoa > Arthropoda > Insecta > Coleoptera > Chrysomelidae > Callosobruchus > Callosobruchus maculatus. Next base: position 8,225,892 of record CATOUR010000026.1, on the reverse strand, counting down.
TATAAATATGTGTGGACTGCATAAAAACAAAAATGGGGACACAGTCAACTATATAGATTATGAATGCAACATCTACTGGTTTTCACAAAATCTCATACCGTTATTTGAAAGATTCCCCAAGCAATATACAGATCCCTTTGTGGACCTTCAAGTGGTAGTTTTTCCAAGTGATCCTTCAAAGGATCTACATGTTCTGTTGCTAGATATAATACTTTGTCTGACTCCAAGCTATCTATGTAAGTAAGTACACTAGGATGTCTAAGTGTCTTCAGCCTTTTCACTGCTGATTTTGCTATATCCAAATCTGCGTCTGTGTTACTCTTTAGATCGAAAACGAACACCGAAACCTCCTCATTAGAGCCCTGCAGTGGAAATATGTTATAAATTGATATGACAGTCTAATCTCCACAATCCACAACCTTTTTTCTTCCTTTGTGAAGATTCCATACACTTTTGTCGATCAAACTGGCTACCAACTCTCCGATTTCAAAACTGAAGTCCTTAGAGGGGTCCCGCGAAAAGAACGACCACATATTTAAATTTTAATGCGTATTATATCTTTTATAAACATTTAAAAACCTAACCTATGAAATACATCAATCATAACATTGACGTTTAATGCGGATTTGCAGACAGACACGTCACTGATCAGCTGTAAGCTCAGACGAACTGAATAACAAGATAAGTAACATCGAAGTTTATTGTGACTCACAAGGCCACAGCATTGAAATATGGCAACGTTGGAGATCAGGCCGTGTTTCATTATACCATGGCCGACATTAAACATAAACATATAGCTTATTAATAGATTTTTTACCCATTACCTGCACTCCTACATAAACGAAATTGTGAAAAGATGCCCCCAAAGTGCGTAGTACCAGGTTGCACTAGCAATTATGCTTCTAATCAAGAAGGATATATTACGGTGTTCAGGTTTCCGCGAGACGACCATTTGAAACAGAAGTGGGTGAAAAGTATTCCTCGTAAAGACTGGTTACCATCTCAAAAATCAGTAGTGTGTATTAAACATTTCCATGACGGTGATATATCTTTCAGTGATATGTATACGGTGTATAGTGTATAGTGAAAAGGCAGGAAGATCAACAAGAAGAATGGCTTGAGAGTGACCTGATACTAAATTGTTCAAGCTTATGTGAAAATTTCCAGGAGTGGCAGCAGGAAACAGGTTGTATTTATTTTTATTTGGTAGTGTTTGATCATGATGAACCAGATATCAGGTGTAGTATCAAAATATTAGAATCAATGAAGGTAGAGGTTCGCATTAATCATAATTTGTTGGTGAAAGATGATTTGAGTTGGATTTTACCACTGTCATTACAAATATCCCGTTGGTCACAAATAGAAAATATTTTGACACGCTACTCAGAGGATCATAGTGAAAGTCTTAGTTTGAATGCAACACTAAACAATTTTAATTCTATTGTACAAATACTAAAAAATAAGCTTATGCAGAATGATGAGAATGAAAAAGTAGAACAAATTGACTTCTTGGCAGAACAATTCAATATACTATTTTCAAATCATAATAGGTTTTCTGCCGATTTAATATTAAAGTCTTTTCTTTTATATGTTCACTCAAAAAATGTTTACAGTATTGTGAGGGAGAATAAATTGCTAACTTTGCCACATCCCAAATATTTAACAAAACTTTGCGGTTCTCTAAAAATTGCACCTGACAGTACATCAGAAAACAAGCATTACATTAAAACTATTTCAGAGGGTTTATCAGACTTGGAGAAATACATTGTTTTGCAAATTGATGAAATATACATTAAAGAAACGTTGGACTACAAGAATGGTAATTTAGTTGGTTTTGCTGAAAATGATATATTATCCCAAGCTAAAACGGTACAAGCATTTTTGATATCCTCTGTATTTGGTAGTATGAAGGAAGTTGCTTCACTTCAACCTGTAAGAAATATTAGTGGGGATCAGTTACATGAAATGGTAGTCAGTCAGTCATTGCTGATTATCAGAGCGGTCCGTGGGACCTTAGCTCTTGTGTCACAGTATCAGTTCGTAAGTCTGTCAGGTCTGGAAATCCAGGAACCAGACAACGTCAAAGAAAGAAGAGAAGAGAAAAGTAAGGAAGAAAGGTGGAGAGCAAAGTGGGGGAAGAAAATCTTTTAGAACAGGAGGCTCTTAGGCATTTTTTTTTTTTTAATATTTCGGCAATTTTTAAAAAATAGTCGAGAGTTTAATTTTGGTTTGTTTTCGTGGAATGGTTTAATTTTTACAATACTAAATTCGCGATGCAATTTTGTTATTCACAGAGCGAGCCGCGGCCTTGTATGCTTGCGAATATGCTCGACCGTGACTGATTCGCGCAACAAAGGGTTGCTATGCGATTCTGCTTGGCTATAGCGTCGCTGCGCCTGTTGTTTAATGAAGTCCCCTAAATAAGGGATATCAAGGTCTCTATGGAGGGTCTCGTTTGAAACGTACCATGGGGCGTTCGTAATTGTGCGTAAGGTTCTGCTTTGCAGAACCTGCAGGCCTCGCAAGTGCGTGTTGGCAAGAAAACACCAAGATGCACATGCATAAGTAATTGCGGGTCGTATTACCATTTTATAAAGCCGAATCTTGTTGATCAAACTTAATTTTGAATGTCTACACAACAGTGGGTACAGCTGCCGGAACGTAATTTGGAATTTGGTTTTTAATGCCTCAGTGTGATACCGCCAGATCATCCCTTTGTCAAGAATGACACCGAGATACTTGACTGAATTTTCCCATGGTATACGAGTGCCATCCACCGAAACCTCAATAGGGGCACCGTGACGTTTTTTCGTACAATAGATTGCCTGCGTCTTAGAATGGTTAATTTTAATCAGCCACCGATTCGCCCACTCCAATACTTCTTCCACCGCATCCTGCAGCCTGTCGCGAACTAGCTCACCAGACCACGACTGAGCTACAAGAGCAGTGTCGTCAGCATAAAGATAGACTTCACAGTTGCGTGGGGAAGGGACGTCATAGACAAAAAGTGAATAAAGTATTGGCCCAAGGACCGAACCCTGAGGTACACCGGCCCTTACCGGCCGTATGGTAGATACAATGTTGTCAATTTTGATCCGAAATTTTCTTCCTCGAGGAAAGATTTCAAAAGTTTTAGTAGCCAGAAAGGAAAGCCCTTTTGAATTAGTTTATAGAGGAGGCCAGCATGCCACACCTTGTCAAATGCCTTCGAGACATCCAAAAGCAAGATACCAGTACTTTTGTTTAGGGTGAAACCCCTGGTAACACTCTCCACTAGTCTAACTGCCTGTAACTCAGTACTATGCTCGGATCGAAAGCCAAATTGCACGTCAGGAATCACGTGATGTTCTGACGAGAAATCCAAAAGGTGGCGGTGAATCACCTTTTCTGCGATTTTAGAGGGAGCCGATAGCAGGCTGATGGGACGATAATCCTGAGGGAATATCGAGCCCACCTTCTTTGGGATCATGATGACGTGAGCCATCTTCCACCCCACAGGAAAGTACTGCGTTCTGAGCATCGCATTGATTATAGTCACCAGATACATCAGTGCTTTTGACGAAAGAAGCTTTAACGCCTTGTTGGTAATTTGATCTTCTCCAGGCGCTTTGCGCACCTTAAGGCCTTTAATGTGACCTTGAAGCTCTACTGGTGTGCAATGAGGAACCTCGTAAGATTCCGCTAATGTGCTATGTGAAGCTTCTGTGGAAGAGTCTTCTGAAGAAGAATCTTCCGAAGAGTATTCACCTACGTTAGCGACACCTCTGACGTCATTGGCCCTGAAGTATCTCCTGACGGTTCTTACAATCTGTTGCTCCTCATCAAGGTCATTATCCAGATCATAATTGGGTGAGAATTGTCGTTCCATGGCATCAGCAAAAACCTCAGCTTTCTCCTCAGCCCTGAAGACAATTCCTCCAGGACCATGGATGTGCGGAAGCTTCTCGCGTCTGCCATTTTTGAGCAACTTCGCTACTCTCCAGAGAGGAATACTTGAGTCAAGCATTCCCTCCAGATAGTCATTCCACTGCTCATTTCGGAATTCATGAAGTGCATTTCTCACATCGTGGACAAGGTTCGTCGCTCTGCGGATATCATCTGGATGACAAGACCTTTTTGCTTGCTTAATCGCAGCCCTTTTATCAGATATTTTTTGTCGGATGTCCGCTGGAAGAAAAGGCCTGCCCGGTCGCTGTACAGGTAATACCGCTGCACGCTGAATAGCTTGTTGAACGAAACTTGTCCACTCAGATTGAGCAGCATCTACTCCATTCTCATCATTTATGATCGGAATACTGGGAAACTCTCTAAGCAGCAACTTGTATAGTTCCCAATCAATGCGTTTCCTTGGAGACGTATCCTCCCCCAAAGTTTGCTCATTACCGACCTCCAAGATGACCGGTAGATGATCGCTAGAGATATCATACATAATCCGAGAATGTATGCTGTATCTGCAATTTTTAGATATAGCGAAATCAATGACATCTGGTGCCTGAAGATGATTAAATGGATGATGAGTAGGCTCAACCGTGCTGTGTATGAGGTACCCGTTTCGTATTACATGGTTATACAGTCGAATCCCACTAGTGGAATTCAATCTGGAGTGCCACGCTTGGTGTTTGCTGTTGAAGTCCCCTGCTACAATTAGCGGACCCGAGCAATCCAGAAGGACTTCCAGGTCAGCCTCCTGCAGCCTGGCACCACACCTGACATACACCGAGGTAATCTTCAACGGGAGAGCTCCCGCCATATTAACCACCACAGAAGCTGCCTCGATGGTTTGCATCACAGCATTTGTACTTCTGTAATAGTCAATACCACGTTTGACAAGCACCGCCAAGCCGCCGCCTCGCCCATTCAATCTGTCAGCGCGGACAACATCATAATTTGAGAAAGTTAGACGATCTCCTGGGTTTAGCAATGTTTCCTGAAGCAAAGCCACGTCTATATTTTCGTCCAAAAGGGCTTGATGAAATTCCCGTCTTTTAGGAATATCCCTTAGACCCAAACAATTCCAAAAAAGAATTTTGATAAATGCAGGCTGACGTCTATTGTACTTAGCCATTTGTGGGAAAGATCGCTTGCAATGCCTGAGTTGCACTGATCAATGGACTTATGATCTGTTGTAAGGACCTTAGCGCGGTTGCCAGGTCCACGTTCTGCGGGGTCACAGAAGAGTTCAAAGAGGGAGCAGTCAAGGTTGCGTCCTTTGCTGCATCCGCGTATGTGGCGTTACGCCTTTGCGCTATCACTTGCAAATTCTTCCTAGGGGCAAATCTGCAAGTTGAGCTGTTAGCAGGATGCCCCTCTCCACAGTTTGCGCACTTTCGCTCTTCTAGACCTGTTTTAGGGCACAAGTGGGTCATGTGGTCAGAAGCACATTTTAAACACTTAGGTGGCGCGGTGCAGTACGTCTGCGCATGCCCATATCTTTGGCAGCGGTGACACTGCCCAATGAGTCTAGAGTTCTTCTGAACTTCAACTCGTATAGCCAATCCTAGCAGCTCATGTTCGTTTAACACTTCCCTTGATTTATCTAGCTTGGGCAAGATCACTACCACCAAAGGCATAGGAGTGCCGCTGCGCTTAAGCCGAATAATGTGTAGAGGAGCATATCCCCTCTGTTGCAACTCTTCCTTGATCTCTACTTCCGATATGGTTGCAGGTACTCCTCTGATTACCGCATGAATATTTCTCTCCGAAGGGAGAGGGAACGTGTGGTGGGGCACATCCTCCTCTCTGAAGAGGCGCACAATTTTGCGGTAATCATCCTCGGACTTAGGAATTATCCTAATCCCTGCATCGACAGCAACCGCGCGTTCAATTTTGATGCCCAAGGAAGTGAATTTATGATTGACAGCACGCCACCTCGACGCATCCCGAAGAACAACCGGAGTAACACGTAATTTCCGTGGTTCAGTCGCTTCCCGGGGTGCCTGCGAAGATGGCTGGCCACCAACGTCAGTCAACGAAGTGTTTATTGGTTGTGATGCTGTATTTGCTTCACTGGCTGACGTTGAAGGCGTAGTAGTCGATAGCAAAGACACAGGCTGTATATTGGTCGAAGAGGTAGTGTTCTTAGTAATTAATGATTTAGGCATTGGTAGCGGTGGAAAATCTCCTGTTATATCAGTCTTGTTTGTTTTGCCGGAGCGTCTTTTCCTTGTTTTTGCCTTAATAAAACCGTCATTTGAGGCGTCATCGTCGGTGGTACTCATTTTTTCGTCATTCGTAGAATTTTCTAGCGGTCTTTTCAGATTGACAGCTCTGTCAGAATTTTGAGTATTTTTATTATCATATATTTGTTTGGAAGAATTATCGGTAAGCAGTACCTGGATTTCAAGTAGGCGGTCTATCTTTACCATTAGATCAGTAATCTGTTTTTGTTGGGCTGCGACTAGCTGGGTCAGTTCTTCGATGGTTTTCTTAGCTGCTGACTGCTCCTCATCTCGGCGTGACAGTTGGCGTGACAGTTCCTCCTCGCTTTTCAGGCATCTCTCCTTCCAAGGGTCGTTGCTCGGTTCGGCTGCAGTATCGGTGGTGGTCGAGGAACCTTTGATTGTTCCTCCTGAGTCTTCCTCCATATTTAAATGGTCCGCTTTCTTCAGTACATGAAATGGTTTTATCTATTTTGAAAGCTTTGCTTGGCTATGGTTTTATTGTAGTTGCTGTAGTTACCAATAATGTTAGAGTGAATCAAAATATGTTAATGAAACTTACAGAGGGTTCAGCTGATAAACATTACTTTTATTTAAGTCCAGACTATCCAACGTTTGTAATGTTTGATACATTTCATCTTCTGAAGAATATTCGAAATAATTGGCTAAATTTTAAAAATATTACGAAAACCTTCATATTTCCTGATTTTGATAACAACAAGCTGGTAAGGAAAGCAAATTTTGTAGATATCAGAAACTTCTATAAACTTGAAGCGAATTTGTTGGTTAAAGCAGCTCCTAAGTTAAATTATAAAACAGTGTACCCTTCAAGTATTGAAAGGCAGAATGTTTCCTTAGTGTGTAATATTTTTGATGAAAAGACACCTTATTGACGCCTTATTGAATTACAGTGAAAGTACTGCTGACTTTTTGAATATCATTATAAAATTTTATATAAACTGAAGAGAAATGACTTCTTAAAACCTTTCCAGGACATAACAGATGATCGAATAGAATTTTTAGAAAAATTTTTAATTTGGCTTGATAAATGGAAAGCTTTGGGATACCCTGAATCTTCTTTATCTGCTGATACACACAATGCACTGCATCATTCAACAACTGCCATTATTATGTTAATTAAACACTGTGTATCAAAAACTCCTTGCAAATATTTGCTTACAGGAAAATTTCAAACTGACAATTTAGAATCTCGTTTTGGATGTTACAGGCAGTTATCTGGTGGCAATTATCATGTAAGCTTAAGGCAAATTTATGAATCTGAAAAAAAGATTAGAATCAAGGGTGTCTTCGACTTACATTCTGCTCAATATGGACAAGTTAAATTTAATGTCTCCAATTTAGCAAAATTACACACTTGTACAGTAGATCATGGAGAAGTAGGTATTGACAGTTTTAGAGATATTTTAGGCAATAATTTAATGAATCAACCTCAACAAATTTCAGATTCAGCAATTCAATATATAGCACGTTACGTTAGTTTTAAAGTTTCAGCCAAACTGCAATGTACAGCCTGTATTGTCAATACAGAAATAATAGAACATGAGGAACAAAATTACTTTAATATATTAAACAGAGACGGCTTAACCCTTCCATCAGAGTTTACAGTTCAAATAACAGTCCTTATGCACAATATAATTAAAATGTTGATTTCAGACCAATATGAAAGCAAGTTTTTAGGATGTAAATTCCACAAATCAGTTTTAATTAAAATTGCAAAGGAATACATCAATATGTATAGAGATGAGTTTAGTTTTAGAGACACTTGTTCATGTAATCAACCCCAAACTGAAATGCTGCTTGAATTAATGTTGCCTGTTTTTGCAAATATTTTTATTAATAATTACACAAAAACAGTTCAAGATAAAATACAGACTGACAAAAATAAAAAGAGCAAGTCTAAGGAAAATGAGAAATGTTCAACAGCAAGGAAAATCTCTAAATTAAGCTCCTAGTCCCAATACATGTTACATTTTTGTACTGATACCACTGGCCTTTTTCACCATTCTTATTTTTTCAAAAAGTATTTTTCTTAATTTATCAACCGAGATGAACACATAATACATAAATAAAATGTAATAATTATTCTGAAACTATGAAACAATTTAAATTTTCCGCGGAATGCCCGCCGTTCGGCCCACGGTAGCCGGCCCACTATTTGACAGCTAAGCGACGTTGCCACATCTAAGGCTCCGGCCTAGTGTAGAGTCGGCCATGGTTGATTTGATGAAAGCTTGTTTGTTTAGGGCCGGTTGTACAAACACAGTTTAACTCGAGTTCAACTTTGAACCGAGTTCATTTCTAATTTGTTGTTGTACCAACAAAGTTCAAGCGTTGACTTCAGTTCAACCTCGGATCACGTTGAACGGCCACCGATCGTGAGTGACATAGTCAAATGCGATATTTTCACTTGAGCTACATGATGGGAGTACATAGACGAACCTTTGACCGAGGATGACATTGAAAAAACGAATTGAAAAATGCCCAATGAAATTTCTACCTAATGTATCGTGACAAATTCTCCATTAATTGTAAGCACATTAGCAATAAAAGTTTCCGCATCATCGTCGAATATAGATGTGAATCCTGTATTTGGGGTCCGATTATTTCTTTTATTGATATGTCCAAGTCCTGTATTTTGAAACCCAGCGAAGGCCCCCCTTTTTTAAATTTCGGTATTTGCTTTTCAGTACCTTTGCTTCACGAAATATCTCTCCACGCAAACAGAAGTTAATTCTATTAATACGGCGACCTCTTTCGCCGTAAAATTAGTCGCCCTTCTTTTTGGATTCCATTATAAAATTGCAAAATACTTCTTGACTGATAACTAAGTTTGATGAATGTCAGAATTTGACATTCATATATAGACGTGACATTAACATAACCTGCATAACTTTAAACATTAAAAACGAAAAGTAACTAGTTTCGCCACCAAATACCCTATACCCATTGCTACCAATCCTCTTTTGATCCAGTTCAGCTGATCCTTCCCAGAACCGAGTTTGTACAACGCGTCAACCGTTGAACCGTGTTCATCACTGAACTTAAGGTTACGTGATCGGGAGTTCACTGAGCGTTTGTACAACCGGCCCTTAGAATTGAAATTTGACAAGACGATGCCGATGCCGATGGGTGGAGGTGGTGGAGGGCTCCTTTCTATTGAAATCTATACTATACTCATACTCTTACCTTTTTCTATATGAACAGTGTTCTGACGACATTGTCGTATTTTCACATAGTTGGAGTTTGAGATTATTTGGAAAATAGTGGCACCAACAGCAGATTAGCGAACAAGGCTTCTCAGTTCATTTTAAAGAGAAACACTATTGATTAGTGGTGACTGGTACTGAAGGGCACAAGGGCACGTGCCCCAACCGCCCAGAAAAATGGCAATAAATATATGGTTATCATTCAGTGCTTTATTCCTTTATTATTTAATATTTTTATGTTACATCGTTATACAACTATGCATTTGTATCTAATATTCTACATCAAACTTTATTCCTTCGTCCGCTCAAACCTTCTTCCGCAGTGACCAAGCGACGGGTGTGACAAAGACCGTGTTGTGTGTACTTGACGTCCACAGGAGAACAGTTCAGCATGTACCTATTTTCAGCGTACATATTCAGCGGTATTCGTTTGAGTTCGGTTCGGTTCACTGTACGCAATTATTAGTCGATTTGGGGCACCGAGCAGCGTGTCTCCAACAACGAGTCTAACGCAACGTCTTGTTTATTTTTATGTGATACTCGCGGTCCACTTGCGTTTGCATATTCTCAATGTTGGAGCCCGCGACAGCGGAAGTTAGTTCTGTGCAAAACCTTTTAAAAAATCCCCTAACTTTTAAAAATCAAGAAAAAAGGAAGGCCTAGTACTGATCTTCAAATTAATTATAGTTCTACAAGTAAAATCCGAACTTTTAATAGTGTATTCAACCAGAATATTTATGGAAGATACGAAGGGTCGTGCGGATGTTGACAAACAAATAAAATATTTTGTTTTATGTGCCTAATTTTTAAGAAAGAATATCAGTGCGTGAAATAAATAAGGGTTGGCTGATTTAAAATACATTGCGGATAGGGCAAAGAAACACTAAAATTCTGTTTCTCATATGAATGCTTTAATGGACTTTAGTGTTTTGGGAAAAGTGAAAATAAGTGAACAGTTAGACAGTGCTCAAGGCTCGTTTTCATGCAATAATAGGCCTTTACGGAAACAGTGATTTGGATCTGTCAAGTGGGATTTATGATTCTATAGATTTAACGAACATCGAACAACGGAAAAGTTGGTTTATGAATAAAAACCGGTTGGTTAAGTAATAGGTCAGGTTGTACATTGGACGATACCAACGCCGATAAAAAAATGTTATCACGTGCTCTTATAAAATAATATGCTAAAATACATCATATGCTCACAAAATTGGTTGAACATGCATAAGCTGTGAGTGGATAAAATCGAATTATGGATTTGCAATCATTAATCATGTGCCTTGTTCGTTCGCCGCACCTTGAAGAGGGCTGAACGTGTAGCTCAATGAAACTTCAATAAAGATTCATTAAGCTTCTTGTAGCAGCTAATCTATAAATCCAAAAGTCATGTTCCATCGGGAACATGATTTTTCACGCAAATTGACGATACACCTCACTTTCAGGCCTTCATCAAGCTAATTGTACCATGTATACTTTTATAAAATATAAAAAAGCGTGCGCCGCTGCATTCCCGCATGCCTGCCGCCGTATGTTGTGTTGGTATCTTCCAATGTGGAAGATCATTCGATAGTTACTATTCATTCGAATTATCGATGGTTGGAGTATTCATTCGTTAAACAACCGAATGAATGATCATTCGGTTCCTTTTACAATTACTACGTTCCAAAATCCCATCTTTCCAGTGAGCAGATGAATTTTCGAGGATAGTCACGTGATTCCAGATGTTAGGGATGTTGGAATATTTATGAAACGGCAAAGATCTTTTTTTGAGAATTTTGACATACTTCATAACCTGTAGTGTGCTGTTTTCTCAGAGTCAAGAGTGAGTAGTCGTACCCGTTAGAATGTCAATGCAAACAAATAAAGCAGAATAGGTTATGTTATGTTGTTAGCTGTCAAGTGAAAAATATCTCTTGACAGTCTTGACACAAAGGTCGCTAAAATCTCAATTTGATTTCCGAGCAAAACGATGTCATCGTTTTGCTCGGAAATGCAATAACGGAACACAGATTTTTGTTGACAATTTGAGGTTGAGTGAATACTGAAACGCTACAGAGCAAATCGAGGTCTTTGATGGGATTTTGGAACGTAGTAAATGTGTTGAAGTCTGCGCGGTAGAAGTATATGAATGAATGCAAAGTTAAGCATCAACTATCAAACGAAAGGTGTGCGCCGGGTTGCATACCCTTCATGATGAATTCACATTACCTAAATACGATTCATGTTTCTACTAAGGTAAAAGAAAGTTTTGGGAGATAAATAATTGTAACCTTTTGTGCTGTCGAATAATACATGCTAGAAATATGTAATGACAGTTGACCCTTTACTGTTATTGATGGTTTTCAAAAATATAAATTTTCAAAATCCCTAATTATCTCTCATCTTCCATAAATGCACTCCTGCTATACGATACTTTTCGATAATATTCAATAGAGTAGTGACGTGACGTTTGGCAAACTGACATTCATACATTTATTCGCTCTTACAGCGGACAGCGCAGGTTGGTTGGTTTAGCTGGGATGATTTTATTCGAATGAATTCATTCGATAGTTGCAATCATTCATTCAGTAGTTATTCGATGGGCTATCTCATTCGATAGTTCCCATCACTAAAAAATACCACCCCTGGTAACAGCGCCGCGGACGTGGAAAATTGGGTACATAAATACTTCCCGTATATTCATGGCCGACTCTACACTAGGCCGTAACCTTAGATGTGGCAACGTGGCTAAGCTGTCAAATAATGGTCCGGTTACCGTAAATTGTTTTATAGTTTCAGAATTGAAATTATTACATTTTATATGTGTTGAGAGTTCATCTCGGTTGATAAATTAAGAAAAATACTTTTTAGAACTACTACTACTAATACCACTTACATCTGATGTCTGGTTCATCGTAGTCAAACACTACAAAATAAAAATAAACGCAACCTGTTTCCTGCTGCCACTTCCACTTAAGTGAACACTCAATTTACATTGTGAATTTTCACTTGAGCTAGAAAAATTCACTATTAGGCCACTTTGAAGCCATTCTTGCTGGTCTTGATTCTCCTTCACTATCAAATCCTTTCATAGGTGTGCCCATGTGTTCTATTAGAACTGTATTTTCCTGTGATATTTTGGAGGTCCAGAAGACATTGTAGGTACCACATTGTGCTTTAAAATAGGTCTTATCCTTGGAAATGTTTGTAAATTATTGTCTTTATTCTTATAAATATAACCAGCCCTTATGAGGAATACCTTTCACCCACTTCTGTTTATGTCCTTTATTGGAAGCACAATTGCTAGTGCAACCTGGTACTACACACTTTGCAGGCATCTTTTCATCTTTATAGATTCGTTTGTGCAGGTAAATAATTAGAAACAGATTAAAAATCACCTTCCAATCTTCGTTTTACTATGGAAGGTTATGTTTGGTATGTTATTGGAAGCACAATTGCTAGTGCAACCTGGTACTACACACTTTGCAGGCATCTTTTTATCTTTATAGTTTCGTTTGTGCAGGTAAATAATTAGAACCACATTAAAAATCACCTTGCAATGTCCTTTTTTACTCTGGAAGAATTACACTAATGACAAAAGGTCGGCCGACTATTCAGTGTTGCCATATTTCAATGCTCCGGCTTAGTGAGTAGGGTCGGCCATATAGGTCATTTTTCAACGTAGGATTTTTCCATTCTGTGCTGCATTATCTCTCTGTAGTCTGTGCTCTTTGAATTTGAATGTTTCGTGCTCAAAAATTAATTTGTGTTAGTTTATGGCGGTGTTTTTTTGGTTAAAAATTTCTGATTCCAATTTGTTTACGCCTTGATATTTTGTTGTTGGCGAAGTAATTCTAAATAAGTAAGAGGTTGGTTCGATTAAGTATCATTTACTGAGATAATTAATTGATATATAACCAACTGCTCGATTCAAGATGTTCATGAATTCTTTCAAACACCCAGAATCAAATATTCGGCTCCAGCAAAGAGATGTTCGTGCTGTCTTAGATAAAAAAGATTTGGGCAGTGGTACCCTATATGTTAGCGAGAGGTGAGTGAAATAAATGCTTTGTGTTGAATCAGTTTCACCTTATATTTTGTATAATATTGATTAATTTCATTTCAGTACACTGTGTTGGCAAAAAGAAGAATCTGTAGGATTTACAATAGGCTACCATAAAATATCTCTGCATGCCATTTCAAGGGACACACAGTTATGTGAAAAGGAATGCATATATGTGGTGCTAGATGGGCGTATGTACATGCCAGGTAATAATTTAGAGATAGGTTCAACTTCATTGATATGCTTCAATGTATTCAACAGGTGATGAACCTCAAATAGATGCTGATGATGACGCTAGTGATGCAGACTCAAGTTCAGAAGTTACTGAATTATTGTTGATCCCAGAGAACATGTTGTTAGTTCAGTCTATATATGAAGCTATAAAAGCCTGCCAGGTAATAAATTTGTATTGCCTTAGATTTAACTTGTTGCATAATATTATTGTTCATGTTCTAGTTGTAAAAAGCATAATATTTAGCAATATCATGATTAAAATTGGTTCACACTAATGTGCATATGAATTATAAAAATAGAACTTCAAATGTTTGTCCCCTTGGATATTAGAGGAAAACAAATTAATACTACATTATTTCTCAAGATAGTTAACATGTTGACTGCTGCCATAAGGACCTTAAAGTTATTCCTCAGAGGCCATAGTGGAAAATTCCTAGTTTAAGCCATTTAACCTTGTTTTAGGGATATATTACACAATTACTACGTTTACATGTGGAATTCAATTCGAACTGAATTCGATTTTGGTATTGAATACTGCATGTAAACACTGCAAAATTTGGATCGAAAGTGAATTGAGTTTCAAGGTCAATACCGCTCTTTTCTGGGATCGAATGTGGATCGTATCGGACTGAAATCCATGTAAACAGGCAGCAGTATTGAAACCGAATCGGCGACTGCGCGTAGGGTCTCTCTGAATCTGTAATATCTTTTCTAAACACGAAAACCACAAAGAAAACAAAATCATGAACACACAATGGTTCTAAAGTTCGGGTACGTCGGTTTTGTTATTCTTGGTCGGGTACTCAACGAAAACCAGGCTAGGTTGTAGGTTATGTGAGATTTATAGGTTAGGATAGTTTTGACAGCTGCTCGCCACTTCACAAAATGGATTCAAATCGATCTGAAAACCAGACATGTAAACACAGGAAATGCCGGATATGGCATCGTATTCAATTCGAATTGAATCCCCATGTAAACGTAGTAAATAAATAGAAGGTGTTCAATGCAATTTTTTCAAAGAAAGTGGGGGGGAGGGCCTTATATATGCCACTGATTAGCACAAGTACAGTTTGATGCAGAAGTTGACCTTTATTTTTACTTATAAATATGCTACTTACAAGAGATATTTAGGTTGGCGATTTGTCTATCTATAATTCATTGATATATGATCAACATTTTTCTTCTTGTTTCTTTAAGTAGAGGTATTTATGTACTGGTATTTTATTTTTTTAATATTCATTGTAAGTTTCAAATGGAGTCTCAGCTTTTATGTTCTTTAAAAGACAAAAGCTGTATAGAAGTTATTAGATATTTCTATTTGCATAAAAAGATTCAAAACTATGTGGCTAGAGTACATAATACAAAAACTGTACCCTTAGGGTATAACATAACTAATATATTTTAATCTTGGTACTATATCATTATTTCTTCATGACTAGTCCTATAAATCAATGAACAATCTGATCAATGTTCTCCAAATCAAAGAAGGCTGGAAATGTTTTTTAGGATTCCTTATGGTTGTTGTTAGGTCCCAAATGAGATGCAATATTGGATCATCTTAGGTTTCCTGTCTATTTAAGACAATATTTTCTCACAAGAGAGATATCATGGTAACCTTATGATGCAAATGTATTACTGACTCTATTTTGGATTGAGTAACAATGCATATGGAAGAATATGTGTGTTTAGAGATTGCAGAATCACCAACTTAGAAAGTTGCAGTCTGTGTTGCAGTATTCACTCCTAAGACATACAGTATCATGAACCTAAGGCATTGATGACTGATGACGGCATTGATCAGTGGCTCTCATTTTTTGATTTACAACAAAGATATATTATTTTCCAATATCACCAAACTCCACTTTAATCGGAGCCCCAGGCAAGGCCAAATTTTTAAACAGGCATCCAGTTTCCAACATGTTATGGAATTAATCTCATGGAGCAATGAACATTAGCTCTCAGGGAAATCAAAAGTCATCAAATATAGATCATTGAAAAATGTGGCTAGAGATTAAACATAAAACACCTTTGATGACAGCTACCCAAACTGCAGTTTTCATGGTTCAAGGCATGTTACTGAATGCATTGATTGTTATGTTTACTTCCTTTCATTTTTGTTAATTTATAATTTACCCACTTTATTGATATTTGAAAATACACATAGGGGTATTCAACTAAGGCTTAAAAAATACATTTGAAGAATACAAAAAAATGATAAAGTCTGATATATTAAAGGAAATGTTAGTGTTTAAAATGATGAACTATAAGCTATTAATATTCTTGTGAATACTGCTGTTGGATAGTTTTCTTTTTTTTGTTGTAAACATAGCAACTTTGCTCATATTGTCTTGTCTGTGATCAAACCAAAGCTATTATATTTATTGCAATGAAAATCAAAGTTACACATGTTGTTGTAGGAACTCAATCCTGATCCTAATGATATTGATGATGAAGATAATATTTACCAGGATGCAGAAGATGAAATGGATGAGGGGGAGTATATTATACAGGAAAGAGGTGGTGGGGATGCAGGTATAATTTTTTCACTCATTTGTTACATATAGTATCAGGTTATAATCAACAATACAAATAACAACATTATATAGTTTGAAGAATTGTAATTGCAACCATTCGGATTTCAGATTCACTTCAATTCAATACACAAAAATAATGTTATACAGGTTGTACAGCCTCCATTTTTAATTTTTAAGGCCCGGTTCTGGAATGTGGCGTTACTGCTTCTCTAACCCTGCGTTACAATTTTCTGTGGTATTGTATTATTCTGTCCTATCAAATAGACCTGTTTGCTACAAACAGCAAAATTAGAGAATGCTGTAATGCCATGTTCTAGAATCATCTCTGTTTGACCAGGCCTTAATATTCATTCTACTGTGAATTCAGATTGTTATAAGGACCTACTGACAGCTCTAAAACTTAAATTTTGATGAGAAATATAAGAGACAGATCAGGAAATTAAATAAAGACATCTATTCCAAACACAACTGTCTTTGAGAATGAGAAATAAGTTATGGAAGGCAAGGGTATGTGTGTGATCATGTTCATTATAAATATTTACAGTAACAATGATTCTAGATCTAAGAAAAATGTTCTAGTGAATAGTTTCTAGTTATACTGATCTAGATTTCAATCATAATGAGCTATTATGCCTTTCCCGCTCCCAAAAAGAATGTAAAGTGTGACTAAGAGAAATTGGTTCAGATATCTATGAAATCTTGTAAAAACATCTGAATATGCAAAAAAACAGCACAAAGTTCATTGCAATTCATTTTTGTGTAACTGTTTTTGCATAGTGGCAATGTTTCGAGAGAGAATTGCAAACTTAGTTTTGCATGCTAAGGGAATTTCTTTGCACCAGTATCAACTATATTTAGCTATTGTCAAATACTTCAACTATTTTCTGAAGCTCGTAAGAACAATACTGTTATAAACTAAAGGTGAAAAACTGCTAATTCTTCCAAATTTCAAATATTTAATATCTAGTTTCTATATACAATCATATTTTACGTATCTTTGGCGTATTTTTTTCTTATATTATATATTATGTTTCTCAATAATGACATTATTCAAGTTTTCTATATGTATGTTACGCTCAGAGATGATATTTCGGTCTTTAACGATAGTGGCCGGCCATTGTCGTGAATGTCCTATAACAGCGGGATGGATAATGACTGGTCAATAGCGTGAATATCCATGTAAGCTGGGCAGTGTTGATAAACTGGGAATGGATTTATATTTTTACGACTTTGCCCAGAGGGTGAATGAAATTTCCCTTGGAGAAGCTGTACCACAAAATATAATTTTTGGAAGCCAAGGATATAAGCGTTGCTAATTGTAAGGGTGGCTGCAAAAACAAAAAATGTGTGTCATGCCAATGGAAAAATCTGCAATTCAAAGTGTCATGGTTCATTACCATGTTGTAATAAAAATGCTTTGATCTAGTTTTTTAGACATGCTTAAATATTTTATGTGGTTATATTTGCGATGAACATATATTGTTTTTTTATTTTCTTCATATTTTTTCAAATAGCTGCCCTAATTCGAGTATGTAATATCATCTTTGTCCATGCATTGATGGTCGATGTCGTGAATGACCGGACAAAGATGCAAAAACTAAAATATTTTCAACCTTGTCCACGACTAACGGTCATTCCCGTTACAGCCTGGGCAATAACGAATTTCGCCTGCATATTTGGCTTTTAAGGTTAATGCCGGGCCAATGTCGTCACTGCTCAATTTACAACAGTGACCGTAACATATACATATGCATAGCTTGTTTTGTTTTTCCAATTTTAAATTCCGATCTTCAATAAATCACTACATTTAAATACTTTTGAGCATAGACATATAGTTTTGAGCCCTGTTGGTGACTGCTAAATAATATGTCAGCTACTGTCAGTCCAAGATTAACGTTTTCCTGGTTTAAGAAGTATATTTTAAATAGTGATTTATATAAATAAATTTGCAGGAAAATTCTGAGTGATCTTTTAATGAATGCTTGAGAAATCAGAATATCAAAATAATAATCATCACATCCAATGACTAAAATTGATGTTATTTTTCAGATATTGATGACCTATCACACAGGATTCAAAATAGTTCTGTTAATATTAACTACAGTTAT
This sequence comes from Callosobruchus maculatus, assembly GCA_951848785.1. Lineage (NCBI taxonomy): Eukaryota > Metazoa > Arthropoda > Insecta > Coleoptera > Chrysomelidae > Callosobruchus > Callosobruchus maculatus. The sequence continues at coordinate 8,207,589 of CATOUR010000026.1, read as the reverse complement.
GGTAATGGTGATAATGACGAAGAAGAATTTCAAGATGCTGATTAGGTTGTAGTTTTTATTTTACGTTTTAGTTATAACTTTTTTATTATTACAATAAATATGATTCCTTTTTAGTACTTTAAAGATTTACATAAATTATGCTGTTTTAATTTTTCTACACATGCACTTTATTTACCTCATCCACTAGTAAAAGCTGTTAGATGGGATACGAAGCAGTCCAAATTAGTTTATTTCTTTTAAATGTCTATTTCACCACTGCAAACAAAACCTAGCTTCAATGCTAATTTTTGATTTTGTAATTTTTCATTATTTTTATATTCAGACTGGTGTTAATATAATTTGACTTTTTCTAATGGTATTGCGGTCAATGTAAATGAAATACTTTTCTTTCCCACGACGAGTGTTTCATTTACATTGACCGCAATACCATTAGAAAAAGTCAAGTTTGGACACTCAAACATAAAATCATCGTTAATATAATTGTAATTCTTTGGAGTCCGTATTTTTGACGTAAACCAGCTGCATATCATTTCCATATATTTGATAAGAATAACTGCTTCAAAATAGTAACCAAATAATTTTATATATACATTTGAAAGTACTTAGACGTCCCAAACTTTATCCCTGTAGACCCCTGACACGAGTTGTTTATTTTCTGATACATTTTCCCCCATTTTTAAATCTGATCATGGTTGGGCAAGATTTTTATCCAATTCTAGTAATTATATTGTTAGTCACATCATAGCATAGCTAAAACAATCATTACTTGGCATTTTAACACTGACTGACTACTGTGCCATTTTTACTAAATGACTTTCAGAAACTGATTCAGTATTCATTATGGTCTAGCCCGAGAATAACAAAACTGACGAGAGGCCACATCATAATTTCAATTTGGTAAAAGCAGTTGCTTATAATCAGGTGTCAGTATTCCTGTCATGTCAGGCTTCCATTTTGTCAGCAGCATAATTTGCTGTTTCAACGTCAAACGAGAGCATTCAAGGTAATCGAAAATGGCGCCTTTAACATAGTCATTTCATTATTATTGAAATACTCCAAAAAAAGATTGCCAGTGGATTAAGTGTAGCTGTAGGCCTCCGCAACACGAATGATTTGTGTTGGAATATTACGTGCAAGTATAGTTATATGTTATAGGTGTTTCAAAATGGAGTACGGAGATTATAAGGTCATATTCACAAGTCAAAAATAAAAAGTTACCAACAAACTACGATAAACGAATCTTTTAAGTCTTTAGAATTTTTTTATTCATATCTCGCTAATTTTTGATTCCACTGAATCTACAAGAAAAACCTGGTAATATCGACAAATGCTTATATTCAGACAATAGTTTCTTTAAATCTGGAATAGGAAAGTCCAAATTGCTCCCCTCTGAAATTAGGCATGCATTTTTACCGATGCAAGAGTATAGGTAATATAAAATGCATCTTAATACATGCTTAATGATAATTATTATTGTTACTTACCTTTATAACAGCAGAAGTAATTATCGTTTCTAATTGTGAATCAATTGATTTTCTTAATTTTAATTTAATTTTCCTTTAGTTTGTTTGTTGGATGGAACCCTTTTTTCATCATCTACTTTGTTGAAATTAGAACGATGTGACAGACAAATTGTTTCTTGTACAATATAGCTTCCAAATTCGAGAACGATTTTCTAACAAACAATCCACTGGATTTTTGTATTTTCACTAAAGTTTTGAATCCACGCATGAGCGCCGCGATGGGGGGGGGGCAAGGAGGGGCACTTGCTCCTCCCCTCTGGCAAATTAAATCTAACATACATGCATGGAAACTGTTATTTTCGTCTCCTCCTGCGAGCGCAATTAAAATTTTCCTCTCTTTGCCACATACGGCCTGTTCCGTTGAACGTTCAGGGTAAAGATTTGGTTGAGGTCAACAATGAGCGAAAATCGATTGACTGGTTTATGTATGCTCAGCGTTTACAGAAAAGAAAATTGACTGTGATAAAACGCAATTCATAAAAATCATTATCAATAATCAACAAATTTGTCCAAGACCGAAGGAAGCTAAAGTTCGATTTCGAATAACTTCTCTTCTTTTTTTCTAACAGTGAATACAAAATGCAGATTTATGTTTTATAGTTATTTATTTTTTCAGATGTATTTTTTCTTGGTCTTTTATTATTTTTGTTCTTTATTGTTCTGTATTTTTGTTTTTTTATTGTTTTTTATTTAGATACTGTACCGTGTATGGGTACAATCCTATTGTTCATGCATTTCTGTTTTTTAAGATGTTTACCTCTTTTATTTTGCATATGTTCTATGCTATTTATTGTTTAAATACAGAAAAAAAATTCATGACAAGAAATATTCTTTTTGCCCCCCCCCCCCTGGATTTTTTTTCTGGCGGCGCCCATGAATCCACGTGTTGCATTGTGCACTTGTTCACCCTAATTTATTTTCTCATTTTGTCTGTTAATATTTGTACGTACGATTACACTGAAGTGAGCGTTATCAGAAAGCGAATCAATCTGTAAGACATCTTATTCATTTAAATTCAGATATTGTCTCAAATATAATTCAGATTTAGACATCTTGAGCAAAAGTCTCATTGAAAACAATTGTTGCCTGAAGAACGCACGTATCAAACTGACGATTAGGTATTGCATCAGATTATCGCGTAATAAAAATATAACAGTTTTTTTACAGGGTATAGCGTTCTATTGAGGCTGCTGTCGACACGCGACGCAATCCGGGAGGTGGAGCTTGTGCTGAGGTTGGGTATATCTTGTAAAATCGCTGCCGGGTTACGCCTTCCGAAATGCGACGGCTACCTTAAGTTAGCAAATGCTTGTGACCATATACGGGCACATAGTTTATCCATAAAAGTTACGACTTTTACCATATTTGGTGTTAAAATGTGTCTCATAGCCACACTGTTTGAACCCCCAATTAACAAGCCGCAGATTGGTACCGTAGTGTCATCTCGTTTGTTTTTTACATGTCTCAAACTGTGGACCCCTAACACGAGTTGTAAGTTTCCTGATATATTTTCCCCATTTTTCATTTCTAAACGCGTTTCGACAAGCATGATCTAAAAGAATATTAACGTGTTATTAAGACCGTAGTAGTAGTTTGGCACAGAGCAATCAAAAGAAATTTGTAGAAGCCTTCAAGAACCGCAGGTTTATGCAAACAGGTCTTTGTGAACCCGATTTTTTTTTATTTCTATTCTAAAATATGCAATAGCTTTTCTAAAACCAAGAGTGAATATTGCAAGTCTATGGAGTAAATAGCTTTCAAGCGATTTCTAACTTACATATGCCTTTATGTTGTTTCAGATTCGAACATTCATTTCCAACTTACTTTCCCCAATATAATTTTCAATTTATCGTAGTTCCGTTTCTATAGAACAATCCACATTGTAATGGGCGATATAACATCCCTGGCTATTTAGCAAAGGGGAGAAGTGGAAGAAAACATCACTTAACCGTTCTTAGACATGTATTTTATTGCAAACTGCTAAAACCAACCAACATTTCTTAAATCAAACAGTTTCTTTGATACATTTCAGAAACATAACATACTCATTGGTTGTTAGTATTTTATTGAAGCTTTTCTGGTTTTAAAAGCATCTTATGAGAATCCATACCTTAAAAACTCAAACAAGCAGTTCCTCTAAACTGCTCGAATATGCTCTTACTCCACATATAAAACGTCGGAAAGTTCAATCCAAAAGCAGATAAGTCGATCTCCAATCATTGTCGCTTAGAATATCCAATTATCTCACTCTTTTGGGTCCAAATATTAAATCAGCATCAGGCGCCCCTTTCGGATGCTGGTATTTTTTTCTTTCTCTGTTTAAATTTTGTGTAATTGGTCTATTTTGCTGCTGAATCATCTCTTGGTAATCTTCTTCTTCAAATCGCTCTGTGATGTTCAACGTGAGTCGCTTAACTTTTTCCTTCTCTTCTTTTTGCATTTGTTCCTGATCCCTGAGGTTCTGTGCCAGCTCAGAATCTACTGGGGCTTCAAATTGTTTGTATTGCTGTTTGTTGCCCTTGCGAACCATCAAGACAAAGTCTATCTTGGCTTCCCTTTCTTCAACTGATGAATCCTAAAAAATAATTCATATATACAGGGTGTTTTCAAGGTTGGGGCTTTGACAGGGCAGTGTGATAGTACTCGTACCTAAAATAAATATGATTTCCCAGTATCATACACAGTAATTTATGGCATTATAAATAAGTGTTTAAACAATAAAATCACTCATTTATATAAATTAACTTATGGATAATATTAATTTACCAGATGTCTAATACAAACTTTTGCTCTTCAATCGTAGAGCAACTTCAAACGTTTTTCATGAAAGTGACAGAAATTTACAAATGAATAGGATGAGATGATGGGAATTTGTATTACGTTTTTTCTGATGTTTTACCGCATTAGATTATACAGGGTGTTTCTCCCAATTGAATGTCGATATTTGTGGGGGTCCATTTTACGAAGAAAACTTAATATGAACGTATATTCTAAACGTCTTGCCTTTTGAGATATAGAGTGGTAAAGTTTTCATAAATACATAATTTATTATTAATATCTACAAAACCACTTCAGATATTTCAATGAAATTCGTCATACATGTATTATGAATCAAGAGGATTTTTTTAACGTATCACTTTTTCTTAAATTTCCACCAGTGGCGTTCGTACGTAATTTGACCTGCCGATTTTGGCAGACATTGATGGTACACCACTGATTTCTCCTAAAATAAAGATTATTTTTGGAATCCCCACTCATTTCTAACCGTTGAACACTTGATTTTTTTCAATCCGATGCATGGTTTTCGCTTAAAAAAATAAAAACCGTTTCTCTGCATGATCGCACCAATATCGTTAATATGACAATATCATCATTCAGAGACATACGTAGATTTATGTTTTTAGATGAAACCCATGTGTCGGACTTAAAAACTTCAAGAGATCAAATCTGCTCATAATTAAATACAGATTTAAAAAGTACACTTCAGAGTTTACGTACTTAGCATTGATATTGATATTGTCATATGAGAAACGGTTTTCATTTTTTTCAAGCGAAACCCGTGCATCGGATTGAAAAAAATTAGGTGTTCAACTTTGGTTAGAAATAAGTGGGGATTCCAAAAATAATCTTCATTTCAGGAGAAATCAGTGGCGTACCATCAATGTCTGCCAACACAAATTACGTACTATAGTACGAACGCCACTGGTGGAAAGTGATACCTCAAAAAATACCTCTTGATTCATAGTACATGTATGAAAAATTTCATTGAAATATCTGACGTGGTATTGTAGACATTAATAATAAATTATTTATTTTTGAAGACTATACCACCCTGTATCTCAAAAGGTAAGACGTTTCGGACATACGTTCATATGAAGTTTTCTTCTTAAAATGGAGCCAGAAATCGCCCCCATAAATATTGACATTCAATTAAGAAACACCCTGTATAGATTTATTAGTCCCAATGATCACACAGTGATATAGGATACTTCATGATTTACGCTAAAACTATTATTTTGAACAAAGAAGCAAACCAACCAACAGTTGCTTATTAGTCCCAATGATCACACAGTGATATAGGATACTTCATGATTTACGCTAAAACTATTATTTTGAACAAAGAAGCAAACCAACCAACAGTTGCATTTAATAATCATCACAAAAGCTTAGAATTAAAATATGTACACATGTACTTATTTCATTTTCTGGATCTTATATTCGTGGCATGCTGGCAGATATAATCTAGATCAGGTGGGCTATTCACGAGTTCCTGCGATCGAAAGTTTCGTTCGAAAGTGAGTTATTTTCGAATTACTATCGTGCGAAGCGCAGAAACCGCATTCTCGAAATGCTGAAGTTGATTTTTCATATGAAAATCACATCGAGACTTCGAAAGGTGTTGCGTAGGAGGATCTAATATTCGCATGCGTAATTTGAAGTTTCGCGCAAGAGTGTGAGGTTATGTTGTTGAATTTATCCAAGGATGAAATCATCGTTAAATGCAATAATACCATATTTTGAAAAAAATGGAATAACAAATAAATATAGTGCAAGTATAATTATCACACACGGAACTTATGAAAGCTTAAATTATGGCTAACCTCCTTAAAGATTTGATTGATTTGAGCCATGAAATACAACTATTAGCAGCTTTAGGAGCTTTCGAAGTCGCGGAAATGTTGACTGAAAATGGTAAACACTACAATGATTTTACGAATATTTATACGAGACATGGGCGAAGAAAGGTTCAGACAAACATTTCGGCTATCAAAAAATATGGTTAGAAATTTGACTGAGACTGTAGAACCTTTTCTGGTGCCTACCACGGTGTCTGCTTCATACCCCACAAGAAAAGCATGTGGCTATGAGATAGACAAATACGATTAGGGTATTGCTAATGTATATGTTACGCCGAATCGGCGGAATTGCCATGTATTAGGCAAAATTGTGTCTAATACGTGGAACCGCAGCGTCGCTGCTTATTCCGTGAAAATGTACAACGCCTAGCCGACTACATGTATTAGGCATTTAAGATGTTGCCTATTACGCGGATGCGGCAAACTGAATATTATGATATAGGTTGTGTTATTTTGAAGTTAATATATTGTGCGTTGTTTTAGACAAAAGATCCTTCCATTACTCTCGTTCTTCAAAACTTTATAATAAATTGTCTGAGATTACAATGGGTTGAAAAAGAGCCAATTGTGGATATAAAAGGGAGAACACAAAATAATGAGAGCTCTAATAGTCATAAATAGCCAAAAACCCAAAGTCAACAGAGATAGCAAAGTTGATCACACCTCAGAGTAACAACTGAACATAGAGGTAGTAAACAAGCCACTTCAGCATGGCGTGCTCAAAGCCATCATCTTTTGACACTTCAGCCTCCAAACATTGCCAACTAACCTGAAAATTCTTCCAATGCAGTCCATGTTACAAACACTGCTTTGCACTGTCCCATCTCGCAAAACTGTTAAACTACACTCGAATATAGCACAGCAAGTCCGTACAGCTTCACTACAGTTACCAACAAATAGCAAATTCGATTTTACTGGCCAAGCATAAAAGACGCACAAACAAAGCAAACGTTTGACAGTCGGAGGTTACCGTAAACAAATCGCAGGAAAATTATATAGGCGTTGCCAGCTCCTCGAAATTTATGTAAGACAGAATTTGCTTTTATGATGGAGAAACATGCAGTAACGCAGTAGAGGTCAACATATCTATTGATTTTGCTGTAATCATTCCTGAACCATCAAAATACCGCCTTTTTTAACGTAGAATGGAATATTTCTGGATACTATACAATTACGACGATAGTAAACAATTATGATTGCCGTATCTGGTGGTCAATATGACAACGTAAGAAAAGATGTTGGCCTATTAGAATTAGTTGTTTACTACCTCTATGTTCAGTTGTTACTCTGAGGATCACACAAAGAGTGAAAATTGATTATCAAATTGCAGGATTGCAAGAGTGATAAAAGGTTTAGAAATATGAATTTTATTATTATTGAATTTGCAACAAAAACATGTACAGTCTGGCGTTTGTTACCCTTAGATAATGATATAAGTAGTTTGCCCATTCCGTGGAATATGTAGCGAGATTCACAAAAATTGCTCATTTCATGTAATCGGCAAGTGGAGTGCTTATTCCATGAATTCAGCAAAATTTTGCCAATTACCTATATTCGGCAATTCCACAAATGCGGCGTTACATATACAGGGTGTCCCAGAAATCAACGTCAAGCCGCAAAGGGGTGACAGGATTGGTTGTAACTATCATGAAAAAAAAATCAGAAAAAAGTCTATCCCATGTCGTTTGAAAATTATGGGCATTTAAAAAAACATAGAAATTTGGTCAAATTATAATGATTTTTCGGTTATTGTGGTCAACTTTTATTATTTTTGTTCATTTAAACTTTGGAACCGTAACCCTAAATAACATTTCTAAAAGCACAGTCAAAAATAATGACACAATTGCCCCAAGTTTTCTAGAATGAAGACTATTTCTTACCTTGACTTTGAAAGGCCCTCCTTAAAAAAATGTACTAAAGTGCCTTGTCAAGTGACATTAAAAGTTGGCGCATTTAACTAAGATTGTAAAATGGTACAATACTTGTTACTTTCATACTAAAAAAACGAGTAAAAAAAGGAAAACCTCAAGTAACCCGATTTTTGCTAACCCATTTCACTCAGGTCAGATGTTCTTTATTCGCACAAGCTTCTGGTAGGTTCTTAATTTTACGGCGAAATGATGAGAGAGGTGGATAGTGTACATGTTTGTCATGAGTGAGCAAGACAGATAGTGACGCCACTTTCAGCAAAGTCAACAAAAACAAGTAAAATTAATAAAATAATGAAAAATCTTGACCTAGCTTAGTTTAGGTTTATTGTATTAGAAGTCAGATAGGGAAATAACACTTTTTATTACAATAAAAGTTCAAATTGTGTACCATCAGCCTCAATAGACGCCCCACATTTTCTTAAAAAAGATCTACTTATTAGCCAGGCACATTTAATGCGAGAAGACGGATCCAAGTATCGCTTTAAAGTAAGCCTGTGGACCGGAATTTTAAACGGCAAAATTGTTGGGCCTTTTCAGCTGCCTGAGAATGTGAATGGCACGAATTACCTACATTTTTTACGATAAAATTTACCAACTTTGTTAGAGGACGTACCACTACAGACGTTGATGTAAGCTGCGATTCGACTCAAGGTTTCATGAAACTTGCATCAGTTGCATAAGTTCCTACTCGAATCGAAACCTGTTGCGATGCCTGAATAGACTTGATATTTCATGCACGTTTCATGCAACACAAGAATAGTAGGGTGGACTTATTTCTTTGCATCGACGCAATACTATACACGTCATATTATTCCAGAATCTGCATCGCTGCAAGCCGTAACTGATACCAAATTCGTGATTCAGATCGTCGCCACATGAGGTATCAACAAGATGGACGCCCAGCGCATTACGCAGTGCAAATAATAGGTTTTCTTGACCAAAAATATCCGGAAGGTGGAGGTGGACGTTCAGGCACTATCTCGTGGCCAGCCCGTTCCCCAGATTTAAATCCCCTGGAATTTTGTTATCGGGGTGTTCCCAAAGAAAAAGTTTATTCATAGCCCATTGAGAGCGTAGCCGAGATGCGTAAACGAATTTCTCAGGCTGCTGAGTACATCAACTCTCGAGGATATGCCTGGCTAATAAGCAGATCTTTTTTAAGAAGCTGTACACTCGTAGGACGTGTATTGAGGCTGATGGTAAACAATTTGAATATTTTTTGCCTGACCTTTATTCTAATAAACCTAAACTAAACTACGTCAAAATTTTTCATTGTTTTATTAATTTTACTTATTTTTTTTGACTTTGCGAAAAGTGGCGTCACTATCTGTCTCGCTCACTCATAGCAAATATGTTCATTATCTATCTCTCTTATCATTTTGCCGTAAAATTAAGAACATACCAGAAGCTTGTGCCAATAAAGAACATCTGACCTGAGTGAAATGGGTTAGCAAAAATCGGGTTACTTGAGGTTTTTATTTTTTTACTAGTTTTTTTCAGTATGGAACTAACAAGTATTGTACCATTTTACAATCCTGGTTAATGGCACTTGCCAAGGCACTTTAGTACATTTTTTTTAAAGGAGGGCCTTTCAAAGTCAGCAAACTTTGAAAATTTTAAATTCATAGTTTAATAAATAGTCTTCATTCTAGAAAACTTGGGGCAATTGTGTCATTATTTTTGACTGTGCTTCTAGAAATGTTATTTAGGGTTACGGTTTCTAAAGTTTAAATGAACAAAAATAATAAAAGTTGACCACAATAACCGAAAAATTGTCATAATTTGACCAAATTTCTAGTTTTTTTTAAATGCCCATAATCTTCAAACTACATGGGATAGATTTTTTCTCATGATAGTTACAACCAACCCTGTCACCCCGTTGCGGCTTGACGTTGACTTCTGGGACACCCTGTATAAGAAACTATTCATGCAGATATCGAGAGCTCTACGCTTTTAGGCCAACGGCAGTTGTCAAATGATACTGGCTCTCATTTAAATTTGGCCATACGTCCACCGTCCGTAAGTATAGTTTTTGATCCATTTTCTATTTTGGTATTCTTGTGAAAACTTATTACATCTGTTCCTGCTTTTCTGCTGGTTAGTGTTTTCCATATGTTTTCTTTCAGATAGTGTTGCAAAATAAAGCAATGAGTATAATTTTTAATAAAAGTAAGTTCACAAAGGTGAGTTATATGTTCAAAGAACTTCAATGGTTGAATATAAAGGATCTAGTTCTCATTTTCATATTTAAATTAAAAAATCGTTTATCACCTACAAATTTGCAATGGCAATATGATAAATAAATCGGTGTTTCAAAAAGGATTATACGAATTTAATAAACTCGACTATAATATTAAATCAAGTACCATTTTGAAAGTATTCAAGACAAGATTGAAAAAGTAATGGAATCTTATAGAATGAATGTATGCACTCATAGCGAGTTAAATTAGTTCTTGGCATTCTTGGAAACAGTTGTATTGGAGCAGTTACGCTAAATAAATCTGCTTTACTACTTCAAGGTTACTTTAGTTATATTCAAGTTTATGCTTTTTTGCCGTTTTGTCATGTTTACATACGCATAAGATCGAAAGGAAAGTTTTGATCATCGGTCGTGAATACAATTTTAAGAATTCATGTGGATCTTGTATGCGATTGAAAAAATCCGTTCGAAATTTCGAATGTGCTCGTGAATAGCTCTCCTGATGAGTAACAATATTCCTAATAATGAATGTGAAAGTATTTAAACCTATATTACCTGTAACTGTTCATATGTCTTCTTGACGTTTGACTTTAATATAACAGGCACTGATATGTCCACATTAGTAGCTTTAACAGGCTCTTTCATGCGCTCTTGGATATTCTCAGAGACCATTTTGTCTAAGGCGTTCAAAAAATCAGCATCTTCTGGACAGTCTACCTTTTTGGGGCCTTTTGGAATAGCCACTGATTCAGATATGCCATCTTGTTCAGCCTCGCTAGTCAACTGGTCACCTAAAAGAAAATGGAGTAAATTAAAGACATGTAGGTTAAACATGAAATAATGTTTATCATTTCTGAAATACAATGGAAAATACACATTGATCCCAAGAACCCTGTGCTAAACTTACTAAAAAAATCTCCCTGATCAAATTGACTGAATCGTTACAACTTACAACCCATGACAATCTGAGTAAAAATCTCCAAGAGCAGCAGGTTCAAGAATCTAGTTAAAGGTTACAGGGTTGTATCGTTAGAAAACCGATAGAATTAATCTATCTTCATCCATACTTTTCCTGACTTGATAAAACACCGAACGATCACAGATTTGAAAGGCCGACCAGAACAGCACTGTATGTCCCAAAATAGATTCATGTCAGAAATACAACGAAGCATGGAAGACATGGCGTTATATAAGCCTATAAAGGTTTTTTATAGCTAAGCAGCCGCGGAAGCAAAGCTTACATACAAGAGTACTGTAGCTGTTATGAGCAGGTTAGGTTAACAAAAGTTCGTTGAACAGGCCAACATTCAAAGGATCAGTAAAAAGATCACCTGGCAGATCGTTAGCTAATACGATAAATTTAGTATATGCACGAACGAGGTTAATCAGTGTTTTCCCATACAACGTGAGTCTTACGTATGGAACGCCTCAATTACCTCGGACACTGTTTAAACGATTTTTATTAATTTTGGGGTAAGAGGGTTTTGCAATACTGCCCATATTATGGCAGTATTTACTTTGTTGTCATAACGTATGTTGCAAAAGTTTTGAGAATTTTTTTCAAAACTCTGGAGGTAGTTTCACCGCTGGAAACAATTCAGAAATTGTTACGATGGTAACCAGTCAACATCTAAACGAAACAATAAAACCATTTTAGTTATAAGTTGTCAAAATGTCGTACAAATTAGATATTCGGAGGAGTATTTACAGTCTAGTTGGCCGACTTGAATACATAACATAAAATTCCGAAAAAGAAGAAAATGTCCAAAGTACTCCCCAAATCAGTTAGAAAGAATCCCTCAATCCTGTCGCAATTTACGTCGTACTCATTTTGCCGACAACATAAAAATTATTCTTGACGATGAAAAGTATTTCACATTTTCGAACTCAGAAATGAAAGGTAATGATGGTTTTTATACAAGATACTTTGAAGCCTGTCCAGATAATGTAAAATTTAAACGAAAAGAAAAGTTTGAAAACAAAGTGTTAGTGTGGTGCGCTATATCAGACAACGGTATTTCACAGCCGTACGTTGGACAGTTAGGGCCGAAGCGGTTACCGCAGAAGTTTATACTCACCATCCTAATGACAATATAATGTTTTGGCCAGATCTGGCTTCAAGTCATTCTGCTTTGCGTACGAGAAACTGGCTAGAACAACACGGAATACCTTTTGTACCACGAAACGACAACCCTACCAATCTTCCTCAAGCAAGACCTATCGAAACTTTTTGGGCTCAACTGAGTGCCAAAGTTTATATTAACGGCTGAGATGCTCAAAACAAACAGCAGTAAGAAGAAGAATAATTCTAAAGATAAGAGAAATTGATTTAGAATCTGTCCAAAACCTAATGAGGAACATTAAGAGGAAATTGCGAGCCGTGGGAGATCATGGCCCATTAGCAGTAATTTAATATCATTTTTATATTGAGAAATACTGTTATTTTTTGTAGTTCTTGTTACAGTCCAAATATATTATTGTGAAATATTTTTTTAATTTTTTGAAAAACTTCTCGAAACTTTTGCAACATACGTTAACGTCAGTTTTTCTAAAATTATAATGAACTTTAGCATTTGAAATGGATCTCTCTGTATATTCTTCAATTTTTGTAAACCCTGAAAAATACACATTATTTTTTTATCAAATATTTACAATACCTAAATGCCATAATTTCCGAGTTACAACTAAATTTACATTTCATCCACTCAAGATAAAATAAGACATCAACTTCAAAAAACATAATGTTCCTTTTCAGGTAAACGAACCATTGTGACTTACAATCAATACTAACAATGACACTTTATTGAAACGTCAAAATTATTATACTTGCAGTCATAGCCATATTATAATTGTTTTAACTTCGGCGGATACAATCTAAATTTAGTTTAAATCCAAAATTATTTGAGGAAATATACAAAAAATGGTGCTACAACGCAACAACGCCCCACGTAATATTGAAAAATTTCATATTTGAATTGAAGGGATGGTCTATTATGTACTCTTAAAGAATAAAATTTGCGAAAGAAGAAGAAAAGTTAAAACTCTGTATTTTCACCATACTTTCAAAACGTACGCGAACATAATATGACAATTACATGACAATTTTAGAATCGAAAACCCGCATAACAGACTTCAATAGTGTCACAAAGATGAGGTGTTGCGAGCGAGCAGCAGTTATCAGTTAATGTGCTTCACGAATTGTTTTAGGTTAGTGACTGTAAAACATGAAAATTCAGTCAATGTGTTTTGGAAAAGATGAAAAACAAATCATTTTGGGAATTTCATACACGGATGTTCAAAAGGGGTTAAGTTTGACCTGATTTCGTTTTAGAAGAAACTGAAATCGAGGTTGAAGTTGGTGTTAATATACCTACTAGGTTGGGTGAAATATAAAAGATATCTAAATTTCGGCTATTTTAGTTGAATTAGGTTTGTAGCAAGTGGCTACGGGGGGGGCCTGGGGGCTCAGCCCCCCCAGACGTCACTGATATCAAATACATTGAAAATTCTAACCAACTGATTTCGGGTAAGATTGTCACCTGTTCGGTTTTTAGTGGCAACGGTCCAACGTCAGTCGCACGTTGTTTCAATGATCTATTGGAGCAGATATTGGCCAAATATAACATTAAAGCTTAATCCAAATAATATTAAAGCCACCGATTTTACATAAAAAGCTAATATACAAACTAAATAAAACAAACAAATAATACTTAATCACAAACACCAGCTAGAAACAGAGGAACATTTGAAATAAGATATCTATCTTTAAATTTAAATAGTTAAAAATGTAGAACGATTCACGATTTTTTGTGTTATCCTTGCGCAGGGGCCATACTAATCTTATCTGTAACGTTTCAATTTTAGTACGTGTACCGTCGAAGCAATGTTAAATATCGAGCAAATGTTGGCAACACCGCATCTATTATCATCTGTCAAGCAGTATCTCATTTCTAAAATTGCATTGTTCAGTGAGCCTGCGTTACTGAAGTATGTATACAGTTTTATCAATTTTTTCTCCAAAAACCTGCTTCTGTCGCAAATTTAATTTTTGAAAATCACATAACAGACCATCCTCTTTACATTGATAAAAAATTTTTCAAATCGCGTGGGGCGCCGTTGCGCAATATCCCCCAAAAAATAATTCGTATTTTTCAATGATTTCAAAAAGAAAGAAATATACAGGGTGATCCGAAATAATTGAGGCGTTCCTCTATATATGCTGATCACACACAAGCAGAATTAGCGTCCAGATTACCTTCATCATCAGATGCCTGGGTGTGATCTACAGTTTCGTCCTCTGTGGCAGTATCATCTGTGATAGGACCAGTCACACATTCTGAATTTTCTTCATCACCGGCTTCTTCATTATCTATTTCTGTGATTGTATCCAAACCTTCTTCCGCGTTTACCTTGTTATCCATTTCGAGAAGTTTTTCTGGAATACAAAAATACCATTCCAATGTCACGCAATGTGTGCATTGAGAGAGGATGCGAAGAGAGTTAAAACGGTGGTAAACATTTTTTAAGCCCAATGAATGGTTGAATACATCGTAGACATTTAGTTGAAAAATATGCCATAGTGACGTGAACAATCGTAATAAAAATATGGAGCTGTTTTTATGTAGGATAACTTATAAATTAATTAGTAAAAATAAAGCAGATTTTTTTAAAAGGTTTTCTCAATTTATGATCAAAGCTGCACATTTGCATTTAATACCAGCACAAACTAGATGCATTTTGCTAAATAACATTTTTGTCATTTTTCTAATGTATTTGCAAATTCTTCAATTTGACTTCCCAGAATATTCGGCAATGAAGCCCAAAGATATGGAATCAGCTTGTCGGTTTACTAAGTTTATAGATCTAAAAACGTCTTTTATTAGGTGAATATACATATCTGCGATTTTGTCTAATGGCTTACATATTTTTTACATTTTTTATGATGGGATTCCAAAACCGTTACAGCAAACGTGAACATCTGAGGTTTCATAAGCTCGTGAGCTAAGGTTCAGTTTAGAACCCACAGGGCCAGTTGTACAATGCAAGCTTGATCTTCAGATTAAGGTAAGCCGCCATTAAACCACTGAAGTTGCAAAAGTCTATTGTACAGGGTGTCCCATTTTGGGCACTTTTACGGTGTATCTCGGTTATTTTAGAAGAAAGAGAGTTGCGGTTTTCGCAACAGTGTGCTACTTTTTTGTGAAACTAAAAATGCCGTTAATAAAATTATCATGGTCCTCTTGGTTTTTGAGATACAGGGTGAAGTCGAAAATTATCGATTTTGGGACCACCCTCGTATCTCGGTTGCCTTTTATCTTATTGAAAAGTTTAAAAAAGGGTCTTATAGAATGTTTTCTGTAGAATCCGGTGGTGCAGTTTGATTTTTTCTTACTCTAGCCATTATTCAGTTATGAAGCAAACATGTACTATTTTTAAATGGAACACCCTGTATATTATTTTTGAAGTCAATTACGCTCAATATTTGATTTTTCCAATTTTTACATTATTTGTAGTAGTAGGCCATGGTTAATCAACTATAAATAATAAGCATCTAAGCAGTTATTACTCTACAAGAGACTTTCTACTCAAATACGAAAAAACAGAATCAAAATACATTTTTTTAAATAATAATGTCTCATTAAAATGATGAATATTGTTTTATTGTAATATTGAGTAGACAGTGGGCTATGACTCATCTATTAAAGACAAAAAAGCAAATCTGTAAAAAACTTGCGAGACTGTCAGCTTTTAATTATATTTTTATTAAATATAGCTTAGATACCCAGAGAGACAGCAACCGTTTTCAGATATATTTGCTCATCTAAAAATAAATATAGTTAGGTACGGATCCTTTATTCAACTACGTCCTAAAACTTATTTCAAGGAGAATAGGGAGCAAAGGGGAACAAACGTATTAGGTTACATATAAGCCACGCATTAATCTTCTTGTAAGCACAAAGAAGAAGCTGTAGGGGTACAAAAATCAACTGCAGAAATAATTCTAAAAAAATACAATTACCATCCATACAAGTTTGAAATACTACTAGATAACATTTGCACAGGATCCAAGTTTGGGAATTTTTAGTCACCATAACACGAAGGATACCAATAACTCTTTTAAATGCCATTAAAAGAATGATAAATTGTGCCAGATTTGCATTCGAGAAAATAATCTCCAACCTGAAGCAACATCTCTAGAAGCTCCTCGATGTTTTTAGTTTTTATTTTGACTCAAATTTAAATTTAATAACGTGTTGATATTCCTCAGATATAATGTTTGGTTTTAAGTAATATTTACTGAGCATTATTACAAATAGTAGCTAATAGCGTATAAAATACAGTTAAATAATTGAGTTTAAAAGTATTGAGTATCTTGTATCTTAATAATTGTTTACTTGGATATTGTTTTTAATAGATTAATCATGGCCTACTGCTACAAATAAAGTAAAAAATGAGATTTTGAGCTTAGTTTTCAGAAAAAATCATACTAATATATATTTTTGAAAAGCTTGAATTATTTCCGATTGACTTCAAAAATAATATACAGGGTGTTCCATTCAAAAAATACATGTTTGCTTCATAACTGAAAAATGGTTAGAGCAAGAAAAAATCAAACTACACCACTGGATTCTGCAGAATAAATTCTATACGACCCTTTCTTAAACTTTTCAATAAGATAAAAGACAACCGAGATAGGAGGGTGGTCCCAAAATCGATCATTTTCCATTTCACCCTGTATCTCAAAAACCAAGAGGGTCATGATAATTTTATTGACGGCATCTTTAGTTTCACAAAAAGTAGCAAACTATCGCAAAAACCACAACTCTCTATCTTTAAAAATAACCGAGATACCCCGTAAAAGTGCCCAAAATGGGACACCCTGTACAATGCTGGCTTAGCACCCCACTTCAAGCTTAAGACGAGCTTACGTAAACCGAAGCCTAACCCGAGCTTAGCTGTGGTTTAAATACAAATGAGATGATGTGTCAAATTGCTTGTCATTTTAAAACGTTATGTTTTATATTGGAAAGATATGCGTCTCATTTAACAGAGAAAGCAAATAAAAGAATAGAGACAGAAAAGGCGGTTGGCCTTATTTGACACAAACTGTCACAAGTGACAAACCAGAAAAGCTTATTTTTTTAGATAATTATGACAGTTCGCATGCTTCATTAGTGCAAACCGAAGTGAATTTCATTATCAACCAGGTTTAACTAAGCCGGGGATGGTACAACAGATGTCAACTTAAAGCCTAGGCTTAGCTAAGCTTAGGTTCAACAAAGCTTGTGTTAAACCGGCATTTGTACAACCGGCACATACTGTCACAAACGTTTTCTGCCTTGGTTTCAACACTATGTGCTTAAATTGTTTGTTAACTCTCTTTACTCAATGACAGATTCTCAGATTCATATGAAAATAATCTCTTCGTTCTATTTACCTACTCCTAAAGTTGTTCTGATATTTTCCAAGTCCTCTAAAGCTTGTTCGTAGCTTTGACATTGCTTCATTTTTGGCCTCAACGTACTTAGTGTGTCCTTGTATATGTGTTCAAGTATAGGAGGAAATGCTTCTTTCCATAATGACTTCTTGAACCAATAATAAGCTTGCAGGAAGACAAGGTAGTAGTCTAGTTTCCTTTTGCTCGTGCCGCTGCTAAAGTAAGTACCTAAAACATGTAATGAAATTGGTGTCACATTATCGATGCTAACAAAAAAATTGGAGTGCCTCTATCCCTACAACATCCCTATCAAAAAAGTAGACAATGATCATCGGATTGAAACATCTAAAAACGAAGTTTGAGCGATTTTGAAATGTTTCGTTTTTCGTTGATATCTCCTCCGCCGCTGGTAATAATTACAACAATGATACGTTGTTACCATTTCCCCCACGGTAGTCTTAGGGTGTCACAATTTCATCACAATCAAGTTCATAGTTTCCAAGTTACACGTTATAGGATTATAAATTGTATGTATAAAATTATTCCATAGGTATAAAATTCAATGGCAACTTCGATACTGTCAGCCACACGCATCTACTAGATACTTTGGAAAATATCGGCTTCCGAGGAACACCGTATCTCCTACTGAAAAACTATCTCCGTAACAGATTGCAGTGTGTAAGAATCGGTGATACGAACAGCAACTACAGAATGGTTGAATATGGTGTTCCTCAGGGCACGGTACTTGGCCCAATACTTTTTAATATTTACCTGGCCGATCTCTATAAGCAGATAGTGCAGGGAGATATAGTGAGTTTTGCAGATGACACGGCAGTTCTGTACAAGTCAAAAAGTTGGAGTGAATTGAAAGAAACCGTTCAAGAAGATTTTTTAACTATTATGAAATGGTTCGATAATAGGAAACTTACCATAAATTTCAAAAAAACCCACTATGTCCCCTTCACTTCATATGCTAAAAACTTACCTCCTTATAACCACTTTTGTTTTACACATAATGACATAAAAATAGATATAACTGCTCAACACAACATCAAATACCTTGGACTGTATATCGATTGCCACCTCAAGTGGGATGTACACATACAGTATCTTGTGAAAAAACTCCGCACGGTGTTGTATAAAATAAAATTTTTGACAAACATTTTAGAGGAGTCACAACTAAAAACATTATACCATGCACTTGCAGAAAGCCACATAAGGTACGCTATTATCGCTTGGGGTGCTGCGAATGCAGTCCATATAAATTCTCTGGAGACTTTACAGAAAATGATCTTGAAGACTACATTCAATAAGCCAATGGTATATTCCAGCTCACTACTCTATAAAGACAGCAATATGTTAGATATCCGTCAATTGTACCTTTGCAACATTTTGATTACACAGCATCGACATAAAGCGTCATTAGTCGCCGTACAACACGAATATAATACTCGTAATAAGAATTCTGCCTGTGTTCCCAAGCCTGATAAAAATGTACTTCAGAGGTCATTTAAATATCTCGGCCCTCGAAGTTATAATCTAATCCCTAACGAACTAAAAACCATAAATTCCATAGAACTTTTCAAAAAAAAAATGTAGGCAGTGGATTATAAATTTACCAAGGTTACAAGCACACGAAATGGTGAACGTTAAACAGATTCGGCATTAGACAGTAAAGCACTATGTATATACATATTAATAAAAATAAATAAACAGGAACACTAAAAAATATCATTAGTTCAGGTTAAAAATAACAGTTCTGAGATTGCACGCATATACACCAGTATATTATTTTATCTATATCTCTTTTATCATGTTAGCATTTTTTTTATTTATAAATTAGCTGTATTATAGTCATACTACCACGCACAAGGTTCATGACCTTCTGTGGTTCTACTATTTGTTTACCTCAAGTAGTGGTGAATAAATCATTATTATTATTATTATTATATTCGGAATATTCGGATAGGTCTAAATAGCACACGATGATGTCACCAAAGTCAATTTTTTTTTTCGCAATTCATATAGTATTTTATGAATACTATAAATACTTGAGTTTTCAAAAAATGGAAAAGCATCAGGAACACCTAAAACGCCTAAAAACGCAGTTTGGAGGGGTTCTGATAATTTTTTGTTTTTTACCAATTTATGCGTCGCCAATGTACCGATTTTCAAAATTATTATAGCATTACCTATTACGACCCCACATACCGCTACCTAAATTTCATCACAATCCAAGCAACGGTTACTGAGATTAGACAGACAAGACAGACCAGCGGAAATGAATGATGTGGATTTTCATTACATAGATATCATAGAACACCCCAAAACGTATTATCTGAAAATCAAAAATTTTCGCAATTTCAGCACAATCCCATTCCCTATCGGTGTGGGAAATAAGATGTGGAAAACTATAAGGAACCTCCAAATCGTCTAAAAAGTTTGAGTTTTTTTATACCCAAAGTTTTTTTTTCGATTACTGCTGCGCCGCCACTGATACGATTTCTAAAAACCATACGCCACGATAATACTGTGTCAAAATTTCATTAAAATCAATTTGATAATTTCCAGGTTACACAATTACAGAACGATCTAAAGTAATACTCATATGTATACACCAGTCTCTTGGTTGGTGTAATAGGCAAGACACTGTTAGGATGGACCTAAAAAGGACTATCATGCCGCTAGGTCCTTCTTTTACAAGTCAATGGTCAGCTTATTATGAATACAACAATTTTTTCAGTTTTACAGCCCCCATCACCAACCGCCCCACACAAAAAAAAAAATAGAAAATGACCAGGAACCCCTAAAAGCCTAAAAAACAGTTTGAAGATAATTTGAATTTTTTTTTACTAATTACTCCGCCACCCAAGCAACGGTTTTCAAAATTATAGCAGCATTGCCCACTACGACCCCCACACCCCAAATTTTATCACAATCCATGCACCGCTTACTGAGATTACGAGACTAGAAAAACACAAACAGAGAGACAGACCGAGGGAAATTAGCTCGGAAATGAGTGACGTGTGTTTTCGATAGGTAGATATCATAAAAACGCCCAAAAAGCTTATAATCTCAGAAGTGAAAATTTTCGCGATCACAATACTCCCTTCACCTATTGGTGGGGGAAGTAACATTGGAGCATTACCTACTATGATCCCATGTCCAACCCCAAAATCAATGGGAAATGGTGAAGCGATTGCTGAGATTATACTGTCAGAAAGCCGGCAACATACAGAAAAATAGCCCTACAGACCGACAGACCAACGGAAAATAAGTGACATAGATTTTCGACATAAAACGTTCAAAACTCAAAATTGAACATGTTCGCGATTACAATATTCCTTTTACCTACTGCGCGGCATGTCAAGTAAAATTATAGTTTTTATATGTGAAACGCCATAAAACTAATTTTTATTTTGCTGTACACCTTCGTTATACACAACTTGGTAAAGATTACATTCGACCGATATTCTTGGAGATACTTACCGCAGGTTTCTAAGAGCACACAAGCTAACCTTATCCGGAATAGATGGTCAGGAGGGTCCAAAGGTGAAGGTTCGTTAGGATCCATCGACACGCCAAAAGATATGAGAGAATACAAAACCTGAAAATGGTTATGAAAAAATTTAATCATTCAATTAAGGCACCAGTTTGATTACATACAAGATGTTTTAATTTTGAATCACAAGTCAAACCTACTGCAAATGCAGATCTGTACTGGTCAGACTAGGACATTTAGAACACGGCGAAGATACGCTACCGTTCAAAGAGATCCGGACAGTAATAAAATTGTGATTTTTATATATTGGTTTTTCTTTCTTATATTAATACTCCCATTGTTAACAGTATTTTCAAAACATACAGGGTGGCCAATCGGGTGACGATAATAATTTTTTTTTAGATAGCCCGTACCGAGACCTATCCAAAACACCCCCATGTATGTGTACCGATTATTGATAGTTTTCGAGTTATGATTTTTTTTTGAAAACTTAAGAGATTTTCCAGTTTTTCCAAGAAATCGTCAAAAACAAAAACAAGAATGCTTTTTGGCTTTTATTTTTTTCTGCAGTTATACTCAGTATTATGCATATTTTAATATCCAATAAAGAGAACCTGTACATCCGAACAATAATTAAGTACATTTTGGGGCCAAAGTTTGAAATCTCTGTTTTTAGTCAGGTTTAAGGTTAGATTGGAGCTCCAGAACAAGGCATACGTATTTTTAATTTTATTTTGAAGGTTTTGGTCTCCTGACTAAAAACAGAGATTTCAAACTTTGGCCCCAAAATGTACTTTTTTTGTGTTTAGCAGCATCGACTACTGTGGTCATTAGCTGCGTAGTAGTTGATTGGATATTAATCAGTCATACATCTCAGACTTGATTTAATGGTTACTGAGATTGGTGTTGATGTAAGTAGTGTAACACTTTACAGTTTAAATTTTCCAATATAGTCCTATGACTTTCAGGTACAGAAGGACGGTACTATAATTCTGCGATAGAGTCAGACATTGTTTCAGGTCGTTGGGGATACCAAGATGTCCACGTTGTGTACTATATTGTTGACATTCAAGAAGAATATGGCAGACTGTAATGGCAGTGTTGCATGTTTCACACATGGGGGGATCTTGACCAAGAAGGAGGTACGCATGTGTTAGGGCAGTATGTCCAATTCTCAGACGCTGTAAGCGTACCCTTTCATTGTGGGACAGTGGGGTATTAGGAGTCCAGCGTCCAATCCTGGGTTTAAGCCTACGTAGCTGGATGTCCGTTCCCTCCCACAGGCTTAATTATTGTTCGGATGTAGAGGTTCTTTTTATTGGATATTAAAATAGGCTTAATACTGAGTATAATTGCTGAAAAAAATAAAAGCCAAAAAGCATTCTTGTTTTCGTTTTTGACGACTTCTTGGAAAAACTGGAAAATCTCTAAGTTTTCAAAAAAAAATCATAACTCGAAAACTATTAATGATCGGTACACATACATGAGGGTGTTTTGGATAGGTCTCGGTACGGGCTATCTAAAAAAAAATTATTATCGTCACCCGATTGGCCACCCTGTATACGCAGTGCAAAACCCGAGTGATATACATTTTTGTACAATTTCGCCCTTTTTGGTAAAAAAATTATTTTCGATTATTTTAGTTGGCTATGACAAACCGACAGTTTTGATTAATTGCTCGAATGCCATGTAACACAGTTTTCTGTAAAGCGCTAAAAATATGCAAAAATAATTGTGAAGCTTGTTCAGTGAAGGTGTATCAGAGAACAAAAAAGGATTAAAATAATTTAAGGTGAACAATTGTTGAAACAATCAATAAAAAAACGAGATATCAATTGAGAAAAAAAGTTCTTATATAATTTTTGTAAATATGTTATTTTTTTCGTGAAAAATAGGAAAACCATAAAAGTCAAGTATACTTAATTCATACATGACTCATCTTAAAAACTCCAATTACTAATTTAAAAAATTATGGAAAGTTGTTGAGTTACCTAACTTATCTTAATAAAATATGAGCGATTACAAGCCGTAAAAATAGTAAAAATTATTTTGAAAAAATGGATCCCTTGTCTGAAATTAATAATCTGAATGTGTTTTTGAAATTTGAATACCTTGAAAATATCAGAACTCTCAACCATTCTATAGTTGTACAGTTCTCCAAGATACTTGACTTGTGCCACGCGTCGTTGGTTAAATTTTGGCAAGTTGACCTCCATTCCTAACCTAATATCTTCCAATACACCATCAACAACTTTGGTGCCTACTTCTTCTTGATATGCTACCAGGCCAGCCAAAAGATTCGCCAAACACCTTCAAAAACTTTGTTAGATGTAGAGAAAAGAACCCAGTGATAAACAATAAACTTTCTGGACTCAATCAACGAATTTGAACAGGTTTGAAGAAGTAAACAACGATTTTGTTTGTCCCCACAATCTTAATGCGGCAGCACACTGACCGATGAATCGCTGAAAAACCCGTATACCCTTTGTATACGCCCGACGAGATAGCAGGTAAACAACCCTAAAGCCTCGTGTCCACTAACATATAAAATTGCTAGAGTGACTCTCACAAGCCACTTGCGTAGCGTGTGCACGACGTCATTAGAGAAATATTGCAGCAACATTATTTGCACATAAAAGACTTGCGACTTGCTGAGAGCTTGTAGTGTACACGGTTACTCTCAGGAAATTAGTTTGCCACAAGAATTTCGGGCCTGTTTCGAAAGTTTTGCAGCAAGAGGTGTTGTAAATCAAATATGGAGAAGATCAACAGGACGAGAGAAGACACGTCTCTTTTAATTAAAAATTTTGAATTATCTCCTGAATTATGGAATGTACATACTCCAGAATCTAAGGGCAGATTCAAAAAGCAGAATGCTTTACAAAAATTGGCTGACTTATTCAATACTTCTAAAGCAGAAATTCAAAGGAATCTACATAATTTGAGAACGCAAGATAACCAAGCGTGGAGAAAAATTCGAAAAAAAAGTGGGAAGGGGACTAGTGAAATATATAAGAGTACTTGGGAGTTCTTTGACTCATTAAAGTTCATGTATCCCTAGAGTAGTTCTACGCTGAATCCACTTTCTCACCTAACACTTTCTCCGCCTTTTACTATCTTTCTCTTGTTTTATTTTTTTAATTAAATGCACCACAACTACCGTAGCAGCTACAGATTTTGCATACGACATCTTATCTATAGTGTACACGGAATCAGAACAAGCCCAAGTATAATTGCGACAGCAATTTCCTAGATTAAATTTGCGAACAATTAAAATATAGTGTACACAAACAAGCAAGTACTGGCTACAAAAACTATCACAAGCTACTTGCAAGTGGACACGAGGCTTAACAACAACGGGACTATATAGTGGCCTAATAAAAATTGCAACTTTGTTTTGGTTGATCGTTTTGGGTTAATTTTTATAGTTTTGGGTTAATTTTGGGTTTTAACAGTGCATAAATATTAAAAAAGACTATTTTAAACAATTCCACAAGATTTAAATCCTGCGGATTTCTGTAAAAAATAAAATCGTGGTTGTAAACACAGTTAATAATAACAACGGGATCTTGGGAACACTCACATGCCTGTCAGAGCATGGGCGTTACTTTTTCTAACCTATTCGAATTCGCTGGTCTCGATAGGTAGACGCCAAATATCACTTGGATATACCAATACTGAATTGAATACCCAGAATCCAGAATATAAAATAAAACTTGTTCTGCTTACTTGAATGTCAACATAACCAGTAAAAAATCTATTATAAATATTTCATAATAATGGGCCTATACCACATTTTTGGTTTATTGGCTTAAACGAACCCTGACACCACGTAAATGCCATAAATAATTTTACAAATTTTTTCTATCGTATTTATAACCGAAAAAAATTGCTCTAAATATTGAATTTTTTGAATCCATACACTTCCCGCCCAGGTCGTGACGTCACCTGTAGGGAACCAATAAGAGCTCACTGGTACAAAACAATAGCATCCGCTCGTAGTCATCGGACCACGAAAGGACGCTTCTCATTGGTTCCCTACAGAAAGGACGCTTCTCATTGGTTCCCTACAGGTGACGTCATCATCGGCTATTTCAAATTACAGTACAATTTTCTTTTTAGTGTTATTCTCATTTGGATCAAGTTATCTGCTGACTTTTTACAGTAAACGATCCTATGTATCATCAAAAATAATACCGCAGTAAATAAATTGATCAATTTGAGGTATAGGCCCATTAGAGTTGTGAATGATTGGGCAAATATGAAGAAAAGTTCATATCACCACATTGCCAAACCTCTTAGCTGTTGAACTATACGGTGCTAAAATTGTAGGCTGTCTAACTGATTTTTATGCTTATTTTCCTATTGACCGCGACTATAGATTATGGTTGTTTTTCATGGGTTTCGGTCAACGATTGAAACTACAACTTTCCTTCACTACGTTTCGGTTTATTTTGATCTAGACAATCTTCAGGTGTCTATAAATGAATAGGAAATGATCTGTATATAATAAAAATAAGAATAAAAATACAAAAAAAAACAATTACAAAAAGAAACCGACATCTGAAATTAACGCAAGTAGGTTTGTTAATACTATTTTCCTTGTCTTGTTTAAGTTTAAAAGTTTTATATATACATTTATAGGTTATATTTCTACTTTACACATACAATTTGTAATTCTTTTATTTAATTGTTTTTTTTGTATTTTTATTCTTATTTTTATTATATACAGATCATTTACTAATCATTTAATGACACCTGAAGATGGTTTAGATTAAAATAAACCGAAACGTAGTGAAATAAAGTTGTAGTTTCAATCGTTGTCCGAAACCCATGAAAAACATCCATAACTGATTTTTAACAAGCGGGAAAGTACGATTTATAGGAATTTGACATCTAATATTATGTGCGTAATGTCGTATTCAGGGGCTTATGCGGCGAATTACAATGTGCTCTGACAGCCAGGGAACACTGAAAGTATTGAATGCTTGTAGGTTTACATCAAGGCTTGTTCTGCAATGTAGAAAGGGAACACTGAAAGTATTGAATGCTTGTAGGTTTACATCAAGGCTTGTTCTGCAATGTAGAAAGGTCTTGGATGACATTTCGGCAAGACATCAGGTGTCACTTACATATATGGGTGCCGAGTCATGCTGGAGTTTGCGGTAATGAAACGGCAGACGTGCTCGCAAGTCGAGGGCCGAGAAATATTGTCCTGGGTCCTGAACCGGCTGTGGGGCTAGCAGCACGTACCATTAGAAAGAAAAAAGAGCTGTGATTGCAAAAGCAACATCTTATGAAGTGGAGAGGAATCTCTGGACATCTCCATCAAGCTAGAGAACTTATTTTAGTACCTCAGGTCAAGGTGGAGCGCTTCTGTCTCTAAGTTTACTTGTGGGCCTGCTATCTGGTCATAACACGTTCAGACGTCACTTGTATGCGATGGGGGCGGCAAGCAATTTGACGAGTAAACGCTGTGGCGAGGAGGAGGAGTCATCGACATACAGTCTATGCCACTGTGAAGCCCTTGGGTATCACAGGCAGACTATACTAGGTTCAAGGGTCTTTGAATCTGAAGACATAAGATGAGCAGGACCCAAGGCCATCCTTACCTTTGCGATGAGGGCTGGTCTTGAGAACTAGAGTAAGGAGTGCAGAAGAGCCCGCTTATACGCCCATGCACTGGTAGTTCTTGTCACCAGAAAGCCTCTCTCCTTCTTTTGTTCATATTCATTATTTATGTGCGTAATGATCGACTGGATCCGGCTCTGGCAAGTGGCCTCCACATGCCTACTATACTGTCTATTGCACTTTTGGATTTAGTGCACAGTGACACACTGATTTGATAAAATATCTGTATCATCTGCATCTGACTTCATATTATGCGAAGCATATGTAGTGAGACGATACGAATAAGAAGGGGCCTAAGGTTGATTTTGCGGAATACATCCTTTCAACTCAAATGACTTGCTATTTTTACCATTCATGCAGCCATACTGCTTTCTTTCAGACAAGTATGGAGTGAAAAGCTATAAAGGCTAGCCACGTATTACCTGATATTGAAATATTTCAAATTGTGTACAGCAGTAAGACATTTTATTGCATATGCAGATATTTCCGGATTATTCCAATCGAGCTTTCTCATCAATCTCATAATCTTTTCAGTATTGTTTTTCTGTAAATCCTACAATAAGAGAAGAATATTAGAATGAAATGAATGCATATCGAGCTACAATATTTAGTAGTGAAGCTGTTTGTCTAAATTAAATATGCTGAATAAGGGAAGAGCCAATAACAACCCAGGACTCAGCTTTGCGGCGAAATCCAGAACAGTCCAGAAATGTTCAAGCTTGTGTTATACAACATAAGCAGCTCAAAGAAATACTCCTTATGACTAGCAAGTGTTTATTTTTCCTATACTCGTTTCTATGTCCCTAATATAAATTTCATTAAAAGCGAATCATTGCATCCTTACCATTCAATAACGCACGCTTTTTATTTCCCACACCGATAGGTGAGGGGAGTATTGTGATCGCGAAAATTTTCGATTTTGAGATAATACGTTTTTGGGCGTTTTATGATGTCTACATAACGAAAATCCATGTCACTAATTTCCGTCGGTCTGTCTGTCGGTCTGTCTGTCTGTCTCTCTGTCGGTCTGTCTGTCTGTCTATCGCTTTTTTCTAGCCTCGTAATCTCAGCAACCGCTGCATAGATTGTGACGAAATTTGGGCAGCGATATGCTGTGGGGTCGTAGTATGTAATGTTCCTATAATTTTGAAAATCGGTGCATGGGCGGCGGAGTAATTAGCCTAAAACAAATAAAAAAGAAATATTTCTCAAACTTCGTTTTAGGCGTTTTAGGGGTTCCTGATCATTTTCTACTTTTTTTGGGAGGGGGTGAAAATGAGGTGGTTGGGGGGTGGGGGGTTGTAAAATTGAAATATTTGTTGCTTCCATAATAGACTGTCCACTGACCTATGCAGGAAGACTTAGCGACACAAATAACTTTTTTAGGTCCATCCGAACATTGTCCTGCCTATTACAGAAATCAAAGGCCTGTAAACATACGAGAGTATTGCTTTAGATCGTTCTATATTGTGTAATGAGGAAACTGTTGAATTGATTTTAATGAAATTTTGACACAGTGTTACTACCATGGCGAGGATGGAAAACACGTATGGTTTTTATAAATCGTGCCAGTGGCGGCGCAGAAATAATAGAAAAACTAAAAATATTAAAACAGCTCAAACTTCGTTTTTAACCGTTTTAGAGGTTCCTGATCATTTTCTTCGTTTTTTTGGATGGGGGTGAAATTGGGGTGGTTGGGGGGTGGGGGATTGAAAAACTGAAAAATGTCTTGTATTTATAATAGGCTCTCCACTAACCTGTGAAGGAAGACCTAGCGACATAAATCACCTTTTTAGGTCCATCCGAACATTGCCTAGCCTATTACGGAAACTAAGGGACTTAGAATTTTTCTGTATACCTACGAGTATTTGTTGCTTTAAATCGTTTTGTATTTTGTAACGTGGACACTATTAAATTGATTCTAATGAAATTTTGACACAGTATTATTAAAAACTAGAAGTATGAAAACAACTCAAACTTCGTTTTTTGATGTTTTTGCTACCTTTTTTTGGGTGGGGGTGAAATTGGGGTGGTTGGGGAGTGGGGCGTTCTAAAACTGAAAAGTTTGTAGTATTGATAATAGGCTGTCCATTGACCTGTGAAGGAAAGACATAGCGGCATAAGACAATTTTAGGGGGGGGGGGGGGGGGGGGCTGGCGATTATTTGGTTACAAGGGATCTCAGACTAAAGCTTCATGCTATGAGAAAATAATAAACTGGTATCACCGTAATGTGTGGGAAGTACTGAGTCAATCAACTTGACTTAATTTTTTTACTTCCCGCATTGATAGGCGAGTATTGTGATCGCGAAAAATGTCGATTTTGAGATAATACGCTTTTTGGGCGTTTTACGATACCTATCTACATTAACGAAAATCCGTCGGTCTGTCTACTCGTCTGTCTTTTCTAGCCTCGTAATCTCAGTAACAGCTAATTTTGATGAAATTTCGACACAGTATTATTACCGCGGTGAGGATGGAAAACGCGTATGTTTGTTAAAAATCCTGTGAGTGGCAGCATAGTAATAATAAAAAAAAAAGTATGAAAACAACTCAAACTTCGTTTTTAGATGTTTAGATATAATATGCTTTCTGGGCGTTTTATAATATCTATATAACAGAAATCTACATCACCCATTTCCGTCGATCTGTCTGTATGTCTGTCGATTGGCGTTTTTCTAGCCGCTATAATCTCATTAACCGCTGCTTGGATTGTGTTGAAATTTGGGTAGCGATGTGCTGTGGGGTGGTAGTATGGGTAAAGGTGCTATCATTTTGAAAATCAGTGCATTGGGGGCGGGAAATTTGGTAAAAAACACTAAATTGTCAGAACCCCTCCAAACTTCGTTTTCAGGCGTTTCAGCGGTTCCTGATCCTTTTCTATTTTTCTTTCAGGAAGGGAGTGGGTGAATCGGAGATGGGTAATAACTCAAAAATTCGCTGTATCCGTAAAATACTCTACATTGCGCTGAAAACATTGATTTTGGTGATATCGTGTGCTTTTTAGGCCTATCCGAATGTTGCCTTCGAATTATATATCTACGGAATAATTTGATACATACATATTATAATCCTATAACGTAACTTGAAAACTATTAACTTGATTGTGATGAAATTGTATCAATGCATTACCACCGTGGAGGAAATGATGACAGTGTATCGTTGTTGGAACACTTGTGAGGTGTGAGGTGAAGTCAACAGAAAAACGAAACGAAACGAAAAATTTCAGAATCGGCCAAATTTCCTTTTCACATGTTACAAAGGTCCCCGATTTTGGTCTACTTTATTGATGGGGATGGTGTGGGAATAGATGAGATCCAAATATTTTGTTACCACCGATGCACCGATAATGTGTGGGTCAAGAGAATCCGTAATTTTATGTCATTACGCATCTGATCAGGCTATCAAAGCACTGAATAAGAAAATGGTAACCAAGAATCGTTATCGGATATAGTTAATGTGGATTTTGCAATATTTCTTTCCTATTTATTTTCATTCCTATGCCTTTTTGTTTTTAAGAAAATTAACCCAATAGTTTTGTCTAATATACCTGAAATAAAATTTTCCTGATGAATTGATGCATCGGCGGTCTTTCTTTCTTTGCTACAGAAACCATTTCAGGTGGATTCACATAGTAGTAAGCATTCTCTATCTGTGTTACATATCTCGAGTCTAAAGCCATCACTGATTTTTTTCGCATCATTTGTTCCAAATATACTTTTGTTCTTTGGTGCGAGTCAGGGCTATAAAAAAGGATATAAAGGGTTATATCTCCATTCAAATGAATTATTAAATTAAATGATCAAGGATAACAATAAATATATTATTTTAAATAAGGTACATATATTCTACTGTTCAATAAATGTAAACTGACCTGCAATACAAAAACCTTCCACACACTTCCAATAAATTGCACACCATCTCAATGTGATGATGCGAAAAATCATGTAGTAGTACTTTGAGACAATATAAAGCCTCTATCTTGGAATAAAGCTTGAATTTGACGAGTTCTCCGATGAAACGGACAACCTTGATCTTTGATTCAATGTTGATTTGGTCCTTTTTCCTCACGTGATACTTGAAGTCTTGTCTGAGCATCTGACATAGTTCCGCCCCCACCTCGGGTAAGGCTGGATGCAAAATTGCAACAAATCTGGCGTAAAACGGAAGCAGGTCCAGGCGCGTCCTACATGGAAAATAGACAAATATACAGGGTGTTCTATGACGAATGAAAAATACTTTAGAAGATTGTACAACTCATTTCCAACAAAAAGGTCATATAAAGTAGGGTCCGATTTTCAATTGTTTCAGAGATAAATTGATTTTTGGAGATTTTCATTAAAATGCAGACCTCCAAACGAAAACCCTAATAGAACAAATTTTTTTGTTGGATTTCGGAATTTTTGGTATTAGTCCTCAGAAAATATGCTATTAAGTCATTATCTACTAAAAGAAATTGATCATATATCAAACACTTCGCTAGATAGTGTCATAATCAGCATGTGTTGAAAAGTGAGTTGAAGAAACGTTACAAAAAAAGGAATGTATCTTAAAAAATCACCAAAAAACTAACCGTACACTTTACGATAAATACATGCCCATCTTTCCAGTTATCCATTGGTACCATAAACTTGTTGTAAATGCGAAAAACACAAGCAATAAGATTACATTAAGCTCTAAAGGCATAATGGATCTCCGAGAAAACAGTTGTTTGCGCAATGAAACACACCTTCCACTGCGAAATACCGTATTGAGACGATTTACAACAACGTAGGTGGATGTTGTAGGATGATTTCCGAGCACTCGTGAACACCGACGCTGTTGCCCATTCTAAAAGTAGAGACGCAGCTGCACAACCCACGGTATCTTAATTTTTGCAGGCGTGCGTTCATTAATGTGGATCTACAGCTTAAAATATACAGTTTCAGCTTTAGCGTACGTACGTTCGTAATTGATCCACAGTGTGTTCACTAAAGACATCATGCTTAATTTTAGACCTACTTCGTTCTGGATGATTTAAGACCCTTTATTTATATACATGAGTGAAAATCTACGGATACACGATACTTTATAACGTGGCTTGCATGTTCTGCTTGATTACCTAGCAACTTTTTAAGTCCAATCCATTTTAAAATACAACTTGAAGTTTTCTTCTAAAAGCATACAATTTTGAGATCATATACCGAAGTTTTGGTTAACCGATCACTTTTTGTGACTAATGTAATAATGTAATAGCACATTATTCAAGTACCTAAAAATCCGATGACAAGTTTTGCTAAACGGTCTGCTGAAATTTTGTGCTCTCGGAGATCCATTTTGCCACTAGAGCTTAAATGCAATCTTATTGCCTATGTTTACAACATTTACAACCAGTTTGTGATACCAATGGATAACTAGAAATACGGTTACAGTAAACTGCATGGTTAATCCTTTGGTGATTTTTTAAGATAAATTGCTTTTTTTGTAACGTTTCTCGAAGTCACTTTTCGACACATGCTGATTTTGACACTATCTCGCGAAGTGTGTTGATACATGATCACTTTCTTTTAGTCGATAAAGGCGTAGACAATTCGACAATAAAGTTTTGTTTTAATTGAAAATCTCGAATTCGACGGCTGAAAAATTAAAATTATCAACACTAGATGAAAAGTTTACAATAAGTACACTGCACTGCTGAAAGAATATTTTTGCCCCACATTTCCAATTTTTAACAAAAATAGCAACCATATCATGGATCCTATCTGGTATACACAACGAATTTGGGTATACACGTTTGGCAAAGTTGGAGCTGGAGTGCAAGGCCGCTAGTTAAGAAGATACACCTAATCCTACATTCCCCTTACACTCACAGCCAGGCGCAGTAAGAAAGCAGTTACTGTGGAGCGCGTTGATGTCTCACTCAAAACGAGTATCGCATGTTGCCAGGCTATAAGTATCCGATTTTTGGCATGAAAATCCCCAGAAATCGCCAATCTTTGGCATGCAGAAATGGCGACTTCGCGGTTGTGAATGTGAAAACCGAAACGCCCCGTATGACATATTCTATGGGTGAGGGTAACCTCTGACCTACGGAACTGCAATAATATATTAAACTTAAGTTATCATATGATTATCCAGTGATCAAGGTATTAGTCTAAGAGCCTGCTACGTTTTTCTACCTTGAAGCGACCGACACTTTTGAGGGGGTGAAAACTCTGCTTCGCGACGGTTTTCGAAGCGTCGTTTTGATAAGTGCTGTCAAAAAAGGTTTAAATGACTTATGAAGAGAAATAAACTCTGCACAATTCCGGTCTTTACATTTTTTGTGCGCGACCAATAGTTTCCGTCCTACAGTGCGCCAAAGTTAGGGGTTAGTTTGTTATTTTCACTAAAATCAGATTCAAAAAAGCTGCAGCTAAACTCACGCATTTGGCTAAAAAAAATAGGGCATTCAGGAACACACCGGAACACAACTCTTCATAATCTTAGTCTTTACATGTTTCGTGTGCAACCAATAGTTTCCATTCTACAGTGCTCCAAATTTAAGGGGTGGTTTGTGATTTTTACTGAAATCATAATTTTATCGCGTATAAATCGAAGAACGCTATCAAAAGGTTCTGTAACACTTTTTCTCCTAAGAGTATAATATTTCTCATATTAGTATTATCTGCAGCTGCCTAAATAACGCATTTGGGCTTAAAAAAAAGTACGACATTTAGGAACACATCGCTAGCTACTGCCGGTATTAGCCAATTGTTAAGTCCTACAAAAGTCTTTTGAGCGCAAAAGGTCGGAAAGAAATGAAATTTGGTGGGATGGTAGACATTAGTCCCCAGAATATGCACCTAAGTCTGCGACCTCCAGGCAGGGGTTGGCGCACGAGGGGTGAGAGGTGAAAACTGCTTCGCGACGATTTTCGAAAAATGGCGTCGTTTTGGTAAGGGATATCGAAAACAGCTTCAAATGATTTATGGAGAGCAAAATTCACTCCCCCTCCCCCCCCCCCCCCCTTAAGCGACAAGCCCCAGAGGTCGCAATTGAATTGTCTCATTTGAAACTTTTTTCGATAGCACTTACCAAAACGACGCTATTATTTCAAAGTCGTCGAGAAGCAGTTTTCACCCCCCTCCCCGCGAGCTGCAACCTCACAGAGGTCGCAAACTTAGGTGTACACTCAGAGAACTAATGTTTACCATCCTACCATATTTCATTTCTTTCCGAGCTTCTGCTGTCAAAAGCCTTTTTTAGGACGTAACGATTGGCTAATATCGGTAGTAGATTGCGATGTGTTGCCAAATGCCGTACTTTTTTATAAGCCCAAATGTGTTACTTAGGCAGCTGCAGACAATAGTGATATGAGAAATGTTATTTATTTTCTTAGACAACTTACAGAACTTTTTGATAACGTTCTTCGAAATAATACACAATAAAATTCTGATTTTGGTAAAAACCATAAACCACCCCCTAAATTTGGAGCACTGTAGAATGGAAACTATTGGTCGCACACGAAACATGTAAAGACTAAGATTATGAAGAATTGTGTTGTTTCCATATACCATTTGAACTTTTTTTCGATAGCACTAACGGTGCTATTAGTCGAAAACCGTCACAAAACAGTCCTGTTAAAGCTATTAACTATTAGCTGTATGTATCCGATGCATTTATATCGGCTTACCAATCGTGTATATAACGTCCCTAAGATTCATAATACAAATAAATGTTTCATTTTGTTGGGTGAAGACGAATGTTACTATGAGCCATAGAGGTCTCCTAGATGACTAAGCATCGACAGATAATAATAATAATAATAATAATCTTTATTATTCCAACGGGCTTGCACCCAATCACAGGAACAATTTGAAAAAATAGTACAGTACAGACAATAACAATATATATTAATATATGGATAAAAACAATTAATGGTGTAACATCACATAGTTAGATTCAAAACAACTTAAAATGGTCTGCAGGTTATCAAAATTAATATCACAATTTTTGCAAAATTTTACAAACGTGCTACACATCCTGTTTATAGGGGACATTTCAGATATCTTTGTTCTCCCATATGTTGTGTAAAACATTGAATTGGAGCGTGTTGATCTTTGCGGTACTGCATAATTAATTTTAGATAATAGCTCTGGACAGTCCAATTTATTGTTGAGAAGTTTATGTAGCATAGTAATCTCATTAATTTGACGACGGTAGGCTAATGAGTCAAAATTCAGTATCTGTAGTAATGTATTGTGTGGAAAACCTCTCTCAGGATATGTGCCGTGTATTTTGTAGTACATGTATTTGAGGCTCTTGCGCTGTATTGATTCAATAGAAGAAATCGCATTCTGATATAATGGAGTCCAAATATACGCTGCATACTCTAACTTGCTCCTAATGAATGAAGTATATATAATGTTTAGACTCCTTATATCTGTGAAACTTGACCAGTTTCTAACACAATATCCTAATACTTTATTTGAAGAAGACACCATTTGTCTTATATGTTCTGAAAAGGTGAATTTATTATCAAATATCACTCCCAAATCTCTGAACGTCTGACATCTCTCTATTGTGATGTTATTAATTTGATAGTCAAACAGTAATGGGTTGGTTTTCCGAGTAAAACTTAAGACCTTACATTTTCTTATATTTAAATTAAGCTTGTTCATGACACACCAATCACTCAAAATATTAAGGTCGTATTGTATTTTGAGACAGTCATCAATATGCTTAACCTCACAGTATATCTTGAGGTCATCTGCAAAGAATAGATGTAAGTTTGAAAACCGTGATGCCAGATCATTAATATACAATAAGAACAATAATGGACCCAGATTGGATCCCTGCGGTACCCCTGACGTGGGAGTGTAGGAAGATGAAGTGTAACCTCCATATTCAACTATCTGTGATCTGCCTCTGAGATATGAATGCATCAGGGACACTAGACTGTTAGACAATTCCAGTGCTTTCAACTTCGATAGAAGTAAAAAATGATCAATGGAATCAAAAGCTTTCTGGAAATCAGTATAAATCACATCTACCTGACCGTGGTTATCCAGTACCTCAGAGATAAACTGTGAAATACAAGCTAAATTAGTGACTGTTGATCTTTCTGTCATGAAACCATGCTGAGATGTCGAGACAATTCTTTTGAGAGATGGGTATACTGTCTGGAATAATATAATTTCAAAGACTTTACTAAAATTACATATTATTGATATAGGTCTGTAGTTCTCAACCATGCTGTTATCACCGGATTTGAGGACTGGACATATCTTTGTTTTTTTCCAGATATCGGGGTATACATTTGTTTTTAGGATCAAATTGAAAATAAAGCAAAGTGGCTTAGCCAAAACATGTATACAATCTTTCAAAATAAAACTAGGGATAAGATCAACTCCTGAAGTTAGCTTATTTGGTAATTTTCTAGATGCTTTAATGATGTCATCTTCATTCACCTCAACTAAAGATATAATAATAATAATAATAATAAATGGTCTTTATTTTAACCTCAGCGGAGTCAAGCTCAGCTTTTCAACTCAACTGAGGACCTCAATTACCACATACAATATGAGCATAGGTAGCAACTAATATAATACATGTAGAAAAAAAAAATAACAAAAGTTAAACTAACAGTTACAGATATAAATGCAATTTAAAGTGATATAAATGTGTGTATATAAATAAATATGAAATGACTGTAACTTACTAATACTTCATTGAAAATACCTAATCAAATAATGCTTAATATTTGTAACTCCCAAAAGTAACTGAAAAGAGAAACCGATAAAACAGTTCAAATAAAATACTTAGGTATATGATTATATCAATACTTGTTGGGACAACAATAACCTTTTGTAGCAGTTTTTGAAAGAGGAGGTTTTATCACGTATGATGTGAGGAATGTTGTTATAAATTTTTGCGGAATTATATGAGAATGATCTCTCATAGAGTGATGTTCTATGATATGGTATTGAAAGCTGACTCAGGCCCCTAACATTGACACTATGACACATGTGTCTAAGCTTCAACTTATCAAACAAATACTTTGGCTCCTTATTGATAACAATGTTGTGGACTAGAGAGGCCAGGTGTACTGCTCTTCTGTTATGCATTTTCAACCATTTCAGGTTATTTATATGCGGTGTGCAGTGCTCCCTGCGATTAAATTTTGTGATAAACCTTGCACAAGAGTTTTGTAGTTTCTGAATTTTATTAGCGCTCAACTGGTCTAAGCACGGTCCATACACCACGTCTCCATAATTAGTTAAATTGAGCACCAAACTGTCACACAAACGCTTTTTTAATTCACTGTCTAAAAAGTGCTTGCTTCGGTATAAGTTTCTTAGAGCGTTATAACCTCTTTGAATAACTTGATTCACATGACTTCTAAACCTTAAATCGTTATCCATAAGAAATCCCAAATTTCTTACTAAATTCGTAGCACAGACAATTTCTGTATCGATATTAATTTTGAAATCACTACTTACTTCGTGCCGAAAGGGACCAAAAATGATAAGCTTGGTCTTTAGGCCGTTCAACTTCAATCCATGATTCTGAGAGTACTTGGTCAAGTTACTGACTGCTAATTGTAATACATGCTGACTATTTCGAACACTGTCTTTTTGAAAGTTAATATATATTTGAGTATCATCAGCAAACTGATGCATTTTACAGCCTTCAACAAACCCATTCATATCAAAAACATATAGGATGAAAAGTAATGGACCCAGGACAGACCCTTGCGGAACTCCCTTTTTAATTATACCTACTTCTGAATTATTATTATTTAGAGAAACATACTGATTTCTATCCTCAAGATAGCTGCTGATAAGCTCTCTAGATTTACTCGAGAAATTAAGATATTTTAATTTTGCACACAATAGTTTATGATCCACCAAGTCAAACGCTTTTGTGAAATCTAATAAAACTAAGGCGGTAGCTTCCCCTTTATCATAAGCTTCGATTATATCGTCCACTATTTTCAACATAGCTGTTGTGCTGCTGTGTGCCTTCCGATAACCCGACTGAGTTACTGGATAAATGTCTCTTTCCAGTAAGTACTCTTTAATTTGACTTGCCAGAATTTTCTCAAATATCTTAGATATTGTGGGTAGTAAGCTTATAGGTCTTATTTCATTCAGGGATTTTGGATTTTTTACTTTGGGTAGCGGTACAACAACAGCTGTTTTCCAATGCTCAGGAAAGTGACCTTTGTCTGAGCAACAGTTGAATAAATGAATTAAGTGTGGAGTAATAAAGGGCAAACACAGTTTCAACATCTGAAAATTGATACCATCGGAGCCACAAGAGTTGGACTTTATGGATTTTATAGCATCACTCATCATTTTTTCAGTAACCCTATGGAAGTTAAAACTATTAGGATTACCGGGTATTCTGCGTGTAAGGTAGTAATTAAGTGTATCATTAGGCACATCCACAGATAAGGCTTTTACGGATTCAACAAAGTGGTTGTTTATTAAGTCTGGATCATTGAAAATATCTGGGAGCTCGTAAGATTTTTTATTATATACATTTAACTGTTGTAAAGTACCCCATAAAGTTTTGCTGTCACCGAATTTGCTCAAATGACTTAAATATGACTTTTTTTCCTGCCTAACAGCATCAACTACAAGATTTCTCATTTCTTTATATTCCTTCCAGTCATTTTCCTCTCGCGTGTGTTTATATTTCCTGAGTCGAACATCTCTCTCTTTCATCATCATTTTGACAACATCTGTTAGCCAGGCTGCTTTAGGTTTGCTGATTTTCCTTGTTACTAATGGTGCATGTATATCAAAAATGTGTAACAGTGTGTTATTTATAATTTCAACTTTCGCATTGATAGAATCGTTAGTGTAAAATTCATACCAATTGGCACTCTCTAAATCCATTTGAAAGTTATTCAAATCAAAATATTTGAAATTTCTATATGTTTTAAATTTATATCCCGGTTTCTTATATTCTAATGTCAATTCAAATTTAATAACCTGATGATCACTTACTCCATGTAAATCTATATGGA
Organism: Callosobruchus maculatus; assembly: GCA_951848785.1. Classification (NCBI taxonomy): domain Eukaryota; kingdom Metazoa; phylum Arthropoda; class Insecta; order Coleoptera; family Chrysomelidae; genus Callosobruchus; species Callosobruchus maculatus. The sequence continues at coordinate 8,168,730 of CATOUR010000026.1, read as the reverse complement.
CTATCTCAGACTGTACAAGATCAGCATTGCTTACAGCAATAATGTCTAACAGACTTTTTTTCCTAGTAGGATTTTGTACGATTTGTTTCATGTGGTATGTATCTAAGATATCGTCAAAAGTCTCACTGGCCCTACTGCATTGTAGTAGGTTGATATTAAGGTCACCAACTATTATAACTTCATCACATCTAGGTAAAACTTCCTCTAAAAAAGTGTTAATCATATTCATACATGTGTTAAAATTGGAGGGATTCGGAGGCCTATATAAAACACCTAACGCAATATTTACAGTAGACACCTTAAGCATTAACCATATACTTTCAAGAGGATTACTTACATAATCATCAAACGTTAAAATAGAAGCATTTAGTGAAGGTAGCACATATACACCCACACCACCACCCCTGCTCCCCCTGTCTGCTCTGAAAAAAGTATATCCTTCAATCTCTATTAATTGTTCTGGAATCTTATCAGTCAACCAAGTCTCAGTTACACCTAATATGCTGATATTTTCAGCTTGTAACAAATACTTTACTTCATTCAGTTTAGGGCAGAGGGAACAAATATTGATGTGAGCAACTTTCAAGTTATACTTATGCATTGAAAACGCTTTTCCTTACCGTTATTGACCAGATGAAGAACATACATTTAGATTTACTTCCCTCTCAATGCTTCTATTTCGGATAATGAATTTATTTTCACCGCCACATCACCATCTAACTTTCTTATATATATTTGACCATTTTTGCACCACACATATTTAAATCCATCACTCTTGAGTTCCCTGGCTTTCTTGAAGATCTCCCTCGTTGCTCTAGGCAAGTCCTCGTTGATATAGATCGGCGTCGATAGTTCGCTTATTCCGCAATTTTGGCAAGTTAACGCAACTTTTTTCCTTTTTTCCAATACCTGATTTCGTTTTTCACCAGTTGGAAATTGCACAACTATGACTGAATTACTGGTTTTAGTGGGAAGCACAGAAACGCTGAAGCCTTCCTTTCCTTCATCCAATTTACTTAATACTTTTTTAATGTTAACTTCAGCATCTTTGTCACCTTTAATCCCAGTAATTATCACATTCTTTTTTCTTTCCTCTACTTCATCTCTAAAAACTTTTTTCTTCAAGCTAATCATTTCCTTCTCTAGCTCATTGACCCTGCACTTTAGTCTCTCCTGTTCTTTTTTCAGATTCTTATTCTCTTCCTTCATGGATTCCAAGGTTTTTTGCAATGTTTCCATGATTTCTCCATTGAAAGTAACCGCCTTTTCCAATTCATTGAACTTGGAGTTTATCACTTGTAAAATGTCCTTATTACTAGGGTTATCCTCATCTTCATTATCAGTAATATCCGAGTCATCAGAGTCATCCATGCAGCTACTGCATAACCACTTTTCATCAGTCAATTTTTTCTCAAATGCAAGAAACTGTTCACTTGTAAGGCCTGAACATTTTTTATGAAACCAGTTACTACATTTTCCTGAACACCTGAGGCTGTACTGTGATTTGGTAATCTGTGCGTTGCATTTTCCGCACAAGCAGCTCTTCGATTTCTTTTTCGTCATAACAGCAACCCAAGCCGACCAGACTATAACACTTGTTTGATTGGAATTCCTTGTTTTGGCGGAGTAGTTTTTTGACTCGAGAGTTATTTTTATCTGTTTATTTCCACTGTATTCACTTAATTAACGAGAAAAAGGAAACTCGTTTGCAATTACTGAATTTTGCACCATAAGAATTATATCCCAGCTGTATTAATTTGTGTGTCTCACTAATACTTTTGCGAATGTAGTAAACTGGAAAATACGTCCGTACGCTACCGTTGCTACTACTGTACTATGACTATAAGACAATTAGATAAATTTGGCATATATAAGTTGAGATTATTTGTATCAGACTGCTGGTATACACTAGAAAAGAATTGGGCAAATCCATCAACAATCTCTGGAGTAGTATTCAATGATTTATTGGCCATTAGCATGACTCCCGGTATTCTAGTTCTTCTCCCCTTGTTCCTCACAAACATCCAAAACTTGGAAGGATCAGTATGAATGGAGTTCTCTATTTCTTGGATGTACGTTTTGTATGCAGCTTTGATATCGTTTTTTACAGTTCGTCTCAGATCACTAAATTGAAGTAGATTACTCTCGGTTTTATATTTTCTAAGATTTCTCCGGGCCCTATCTTTCTTTTTTATATTAGATATTATAGTACTATTAAACCAAGGTGGATATCGTCTCGAACTGTTTTTGAATTTAGGAACATGGGCGTCAAATAACCCATTCATTATATGATAGAGTCTGCGACATGCCTCATTAACATCATCTGGACATGTAGTCAGATGTGTCCAATCAACATTAAGTATTTCATTATATAACGCTACAAAGTTGGCTGCTCGAAAATTGTACCTGATGTTATCAGTACTATATGTATTATTTGAAGAGGTATTGTCAATATTGAAATCGGCAATTATTGCTGGATGGTATTTGTCTTCCTCAACTAGAGGATGCTTATCTCTATCGACTGAACCAATACAGTTGCACAGTACCAAATCTAACAGTCGACCATCTGCATTAATAACATTATTAACATTACAAATATCCAAAAAAGAACAAAAATTGTTTATTGCTGAGACTTTTGTATCATTTAAATCAATCGCGAATTTGGGAGCATTGAAATCTCCGCAGATAATGAAAGTAGCACCTGTAAATACATTATTAAATAATTCAAATGCCTCAAAAAATGACTCAAATTCAGGTACAGTTATTGAAGGTGGGATATAACAGATGATAGCTTGTTTCATTTGCTCTGTATAATGAGTAGTTATGTTGACGTACTATAAAGGAAAAATAAGAAATTACCTGTTCACACCAAATAATGCCCGAACCAGCTTTCTTCTATTATGTTTATTGTTCAAGGTAACTAAAAAGTCGATAGCAGCATTATCAATCATTTCTCTATTGACACAATTCGGTAAATTATTCAAGAATGCCTCCAATACAATTTTATTGCTTGCTGTGCTCGCAGTAGGATCTTCATTTTCTTCTTCAACAACTGCTGATGGTTCTTCTAATTTCCCTAGATAAGGTTTATTTTATAAGACATTTGAAAAATCAGCTTAACAATTGTTTTCCCTTAAGCACTAACGTCAAAAACTAACATGTGAATAAAATAATTATCGGTTAAGTATTACTTAAGCCAAATAAATCTTCGGCTTAGCTTTCTGGTATTTAAGCTAAACTTGAATGTATGAATAACAGCGGTGCAATAATTTTTTTTATTTCGATAAGGTTGCCCACTTCTTTTTATACAATCGATAGCAATGTCTTCTAATAGCTTCCTAATGTTCGGTCGTATGTGATTCAAAATGTCATCCTGTTTATTCTGTTCCAAAAAATCTAAACCATCAGTATTATTCAGTGAATTAACTTTGGGAAAGTACAAAATAAGTGTTTTGGTGATACGAAAAACAAATTATCTGGCACTAATAATATATTGTTGCCAAAAACACTGGAAGCGAATCCGATGTCCCACCGAAACTGTTACCAAAAGTATTGTGCTCTACCAAAGCACAGAAAATCTGCATCCACATTAACCGGTCAATTATTTTTATAGTTTTCATACCATTAATTGTCACATAAATTAATTTCGGCTTCAGTAAAACAGTCCGATCTTCCAATTTCCTATAAATGGCCATGCGCGCAGCTAACATGTCAAGTCACACAGATTTTACAGCTAACATTTCTTGTGATGAGAATTGCAAACTTTCAACTTGTAAAATACCCCAATTTTTTTTTTCGAGATACGCATACTCTCAAAATTTCAGGTCACGGAGTCGCGTCAACTAACATACGTTTTTTTGATTTTTCTTTCCTACAAAAAACTAATCTATAAGGCACTGTAAATTCTCAGTATAATTACCCATGATAATTTGCTGCCAGCTCCCCAACTATTATCTTTTGACTTATTTGAATAACTGAAGTCTAGGATGTCAATGCTAAGAAGCGCGCTGTTGATACATTGATTAAGTAATTACAATGGAGTCAAAATAATAACTAATTTAGATTAACTGATATTTCAAAATAGAGAGCATTTATAAATAATTACCAGATTATGAATAAACTTTCTACTTTGGCACTTTTCTAAAGTCCCGGATAAATTTCATAAATGCATAGCACTCATTTGATTCTAGGTGTACCGAACGAACGTCCTTTCAAATAGAAACTAGATGAACTTAACCACCTTTTTTAACAGTCTGTTACATACTGGTTTTATTAATAACTCATTATAGTCTAGGAATAAATACCATCATCTTCTAGTTCTTCTGCAGGCAGCTCAGAGTCCAGAACATCTTCAGTGACAGTTTCATTAGTAGGGATATTTTGACCTTTAGTCAAAAATGCAGTTGGAAGGAATACAGTTAACTCTGGAAGGTCGCAGTAAAACTTTTGGGTCTCCGTATCACACCAAATATTCTCAGCATTCATTGCCAGGTCATCTATATCTGTACCTGATCCAGTTACTATCATACTCTGGAATTAAAAAATGTGTTGTAATTCAACTTTTGTATTTGACTTGAGATATTAATATATTATTTGAACTACTCGAAACATTTGGTACAATATCCAAATCAACTCATAATTCTCCATTGTGCTTGTCAAACGTCAATGAGATGTGGTGATAAAGGTATGCCAGTATGAAACTTTGAAAATTTGAGTGGACTATAACTCAAGTTTGGCTAGATATGCATTAGGGAACAGCAATGGTTATACCATTCCTTTTCTTTCTCCCAAACTTTAACTGTAAGTACATACTATTTGATATACAGAATCTGTACTTATGTATATCCATTATCCCTCCCTTCTTAATTAAAGATTACATGTTTATATTCATATAGCATGTCCTTCAACTATTTTATATAATTTAACAGTATGATCTCCTACTTTTTCTGAAAGATGGAAGGTAGCTAACATTATTCATATTATCCCAGCAGGCAAGCAGGTGATAAATCTGAAATTACCATTTCTCATTCCTGCAAATTTTTTCTAAGATTTTAGAAACTGTTTTTGGTGGCCAAGTAGACCTAATTTACATAGATTTTTTGAGGCCATTTGATGGAGTGCATTTTCTAAGCTGAATATTTTTGGGTTGTCAGTTTGTAAATTTGAGTTCTGCAAAGCGTATTTAATAGTCCAATCGTTACGTCGTAAAAAAGGCTTCTGACAGCAAATGGTCGGAAAGAAATGAAATCTGGTGGGACGGTAGATATTGGTCCCCTGAACCTACACCTAAGTTTGCGACCTGGGGGGGTTGCCGCTCGAGGGGTGGGGGGATGAAAACTTTGCTTCGCGATAATTTTCGAAAAATAACGCCATTTTGGTAAGTGATATCGAAAAAAGCTTCAAATGATTTAAGGAGAGAAAAAAATTCTGCATAATTCTGGTCTTTACATTTTTCGTGTGCGACCAATAGTTTTCATCCTACAGTGCGTCAAAGTTAGGAGTTGGTCTGTGGTTTTCACTAAAATCACAATTTGATTGCGGCTTAAGACGAAGAACTTCATTAAAAAGTCGTGTAACATTTGTCTTTCCCTAAAAGCACATTGCTACCTATTACTGATATTAGCCAGTCGTTAAGTCCTACAGAAGTCTTTTGAGCGCAAAAGGTCGGAAAGAAATGAAATGTGGTGGGGTGGTAGACATTGGTACCCTGAATGGACACCTAAGTTTACTACCTTGGGAGCTGCCGCTCGAGGGATGGGAGGGTAAAAACATTGGTACGCGACGATTTTCGAAAAATAGCGTCGTTTTGATACATGCTATCGAAAAAGGGTTCAAATGGTTTATGGAGAGAACAAAATTTACCCCCTTCCCTCCCCACCCTCGAGCGGCAAACCCCAGAGGTAGAAAATTGAATCCTCTCATTTGAACCTTTTTTCGATAGCAGTTACCAAAACGTCGCTATTTTTCGAAAATCGTCGCAAAGTAGTCACAAATTTAGGTGTACATTCAGGGGACTAATGTCTGCCATCCCACCAAATTTCATTTATTTCTGACCTTTTGCTGTCAAAAAACCCCTACCACCTGGAATATAAGCAATAGTTCACAATTTGTGCAATATAATGGATACAACTCAAATATATAAAATGTGTCTGGTCATCGGTGTCGGTGCCTTTAGGGAGATAAAATACATAAATTTTTATCGACAAATGACCCCTCATAAGTAGTTTTTCTCTCACCATAATTAAATTGGCAGGCATTTTGTTTTTGTTTAATTGATGGATGGGTGTTGTACTATATAATTTAGCCATAGTTGCCTATGTAGAGGTTCTACAAACACAAAGTAAGTCTCATTCAATAGCAAAGCATGTAGATCATTAATGTTAAACATTTTCCAAATTTCATTTCATATACAAAAATTGTAGAGGTTTTATTGAAAGGAACTATCACTTTTTTGAAAATAAATGGACCCTGATATGTTTGTTTTATTTATATGTAAATTCTAAGTTGCATTGTTTAAATATTGGAGAACCATACTATCTGTGTCATAAAGAGACAATAGATGCGAGGTGAGAAAATGTTTTGAAATGCTTTTTATATAAAAATCCTCATGTTTACCCTGAGCAAGGTATTTAATATATGCTTATAATATAAATAGTCTGGAATTCAAAGGAACACTATCTAACTATCTCTTTGATACATGACCTACTAAATATGTGTAGAAATTTCAGTATAATATCACAAAAACTCAACACTGATATATTGACTAATAACATTACTCAATTAAAATTGGTTGCTACAAATATGTTAATATCTAACTTTGGAAGTGGTATATAAGTATGTAGTTCTGTAATGAGATTTATATCTGTAGGTCAGTAATCAATAAAGTATTATTATATACCAAAAACAAAAAAGGTTTGAGTTGGGTTCCAACCAATACCCTCGCAAATCAGACTCCAAAACATCAGACTGTTGTTCCTTCACCCAATGACAACAACTCACACTATGAGGTAAGCAGTCACTATTTCCCCAAGTCATGTGTCCTAGGTAGATAAATGGACCTAAGAAAAACTAGTAGTCTCACAATATAGTCTGGGCAAAGGCTACCTGGATGTTCAAGGAGCTCCTGATATTTGGTTTGTTTTCCTCCTCCTTTAAACAATGTTCACCATACCATACTGTTATAACATGTTTTATCTTTCAATATGTGAATAGGAAAAATATTTAAATTTCATAATTACAATAATTTCTATAGTTACCTCTTCACTTTTTGGCAAGTTTTGTGATTTTAACTCGGGAATATCTTCATCTAAAATGTCTGCAAAACTTTGAGCATTTAACAATAACTTATCAAATGCTGACTGCATAGCTTCAAGCTTTTCTTTCCTCTCTTGGCTTAACTCTCCTTTGGTCTGTAATATTCTTAAGTTTTGCTTCTCAAAATTCTGCATTTCCTGATGATCTTTAACTAAATGCTTACTAATAGAATTAAAGTATTCCTTTAGCAAACCCCTCACATTATGCTGCTTTTCTGGTGGCAAAAAAGTGCCTCTTGGTATCTCAATTTCATGTTTTTCAGATAGAATTCTCATTTTCCTAGGTACCAAACCAGCATAATCATCACCACAATGTTTGCAAAAGCTTAGGAGGATAGAAATATTAAAGTGATCTTCTTTGTCCATATTTATCAATGTAGTGAGGATAGATCCAAGCAAAGAGAAAGCATTTTTATTAGAAAAAACGCCTACTTGCACCAATTCAGCATAGAATCTTAAGTCTACTCTGAGTTTACTTGGATTAGAAATTTTTTCACCAACTTTCACTACAAGGGCCTTTTGCCAGTTATCAAACAAGCATTGTGAAAAATCAGTGTAGGTTTGATGTAAAATACTACACAACTTCACAGCTGCAGGCACATCAGTCATTTTCAATTTGGCTTCTACAATAGCTGCTGCTACTTCTGAGATATATTTAGATAAGTTAAGACCAGACATATCTTTTAAATAACTATCTATCTGTGGAGATGAAAAATTCTTGATTTTTTTCACAAATGCAGTATTCTTTTTCAAGGTTGAGTCAAGCTTTGAGAAGTAGCTCTCACTAGGACGATTATTTACAGCATTTTGGTTAGCTGTTCGCAACTCTTTCTTCTGTTGTAATTTATCTTGTACATCCTGGATGTATGATAATAGTAGTTCCTTCTCTTCTTCAACAGATAAGTTTTCATTGATAGTTTCATTTTCCACTTCGTTCTCGTTGACAGTCATTCTATATTTAAAATTCAAGCTATCCCTACTGTCTGAAAAATGAACTAGAAATTCAGAAGAATAGGCAGAAACTGTAAAATTGTGCAAATTTTTAGATTTTTCTGAGAAGTTGTGGATTCGACACATAAATAACATAACCAATTCAGATTCAGAAAATTGAGAAAATACAAGTTGTCTTAAGTTGTCATGGTTGTCATCACAAAACATATACACTGAGTTGTCATGATCAAATGTCATGTCACGGATACTAGGTTCTAGGGCACACACATGGCCGACTCTACACTAGCCCGGAGCCTTAGATGTGGCAACGTGGCTTAGCTGTCAAATAGTGGGCCTATAGATAAAAAGATGCCTGCAAAGTTTGTAGTACCAGGTTGCACTAGCAATTGTGCGTCCAATAAGGGACATAAACAGAAGTGGGTGAAAGGTATTCCTCGGAAGGGCTGGTTATATTTATAAGGATAAAGACAATAATTTACAAACATTTCAAAGGATAAGACCTATTTTAAAGCACAATATGAATGTGGTACCTATAATGTTTTCTGGACCTCCCAAATATCACAGAAAAATACAGTTAATAGAACTCATCTGGGCATGCATCTGGGGCATACCTACGAAAGGATTTGATAGTGAAAGGGAATCAAGACCAGCAAGAATGGCTTCACAGTGACCTAATAGTGAATTTTTCTAGCTCAAGTGACAATTTACAAAGTAAATTGAGTGTTCATTTAAGTGGAAGTGGAAGTGGCAGCAAGAAACAGGTTGCGTTTATTTTTATTTTGTAGTGTCTGACTGTGATGAAAGAGACATCAGATGTAAGTGGTATTAGTAGTAGTAGTTCTAAAAAGTATTTTTCTTAATTTATTAACCGAGATGAACTCTAATACATATAAAATGTAATAATTTTATTATTCTGAAACTATAGGCCAACTATTTGACAGCTAAGCCACGTTGCCACATCTAAGGCTCCGGCCTAGTGTAGAGTCGGCCATGCTTAACAACAAATAGAAGTTCGGCCCGATATACAGTGTTGCCATATTTCAATGCTCCGGCCTAGTGAGTAAAGTCGTCCCGTAACTTTAGCATATCTGAGTTTTAATTCTGTGTCTAGTCTGAACGTTTTATGGTTCATATCTTCGATTCTTGACGTTTCAAATCAACTTTTTTGTTTTGTCTGAATGTCTGAAATCTGAAATATAAAATTGACATCCATCATTCTATCAATTTTTATCATTTATCAGCTTATTTTAAATATTATTTCTTCTACCAATGTGATTGTGATCTAGATCTAGAATATAACTATATTATGTTGGTAAAATCTTATCTTTATAATATAAGAGTGAAAGTCTGGAAAGAGCATTAACTGATAATCATTTCATGTTTTGGTACTTGAACATTTTTTTCAGTTGTTCACCAAAATTAGTATGGATAGAGGATCTTACGAGAAACTGAGCATCAGAGAGTCTGCTGCACCTTTAAAAAAATACGGCAGTACGAGCAGACATATACGTAGAAATGAAAGTTATATTAAGCACTATGTTACAAATACTGATACATTACAAGGGATTGCTCTGAAGTACAATGTAACTGTAAGTCATTATCCATTGCAGAAACATACTATCATGTATAATGTTTATTATTATTCTAGATAGAACAGATCCGTAGAGCCAATAAACTATGGGCTTCAGATAGTTTGTTTCTTCGGGAATATTTATTAATACCCAGTACTGAAGGCCAGAAAAGTAGTGAAAACGAAACACCTGTGATGAGTCCGACAAGTAATTCTTCACAAACTAGTACTAGCTGTGATGATGAGAGTATAGACGAATTTTTGAATAAAATTGATGCTGCTATTGCAACTACTAAGGAGGATGTCAAGAAAACAACAAGGAATAGCGAGTAAGTTATTTACATATATATACTAAAAGGACTGATAAAACTATTCAAGTGTATGCTATAAATTACCTATATTTGAAGATATAACGTGTATATTCTTCAATCGAAGTAATGCTAATTAATTTAATGTTTTCAGCAGAAATCTTTTACCTTGGTTAATGTTTATACTGTCATGTATTTATGGACTATTATACAAATTCATGTGACTTAGCTTATACTTATAAAATTCTCCAGAATTTATAACTTCATACAATTTTTCCGTTATCATAAAAAACTCAGTGAAATACACAAATTTAACCATAAATACTATCAGCCCAAATGACATTGAATATATATTTCTACCTGATAACATTTTAATATATGAGTAGATTTATTTGCTTTTCTACATGAGGTCAAAAGCTGTTTTATGTTTTGAGGTCATATGTTTTTTTTAAATCTTGATACAAAAAAATTCAATTTGATTTTCATATCTATGCTGATAGACAAACATATTCTATTTGTTGCATGGCATTTGTGGTACAAAAGAAAACATCAATCACTTCTCTAAATTTGTCAGTATGGTATAAAATGTATAATCTGGTACCCACTCAGAAATTATTGTTCTGCTCTTAATGGTTACTTTTACATTAAATGAATGCCCAGCAAGAATAGTTAGGATATAGTTTTTTTAATCAATCCAATCCAATGGGTAATAAAAATCAGGTATGCTGACTACTTCAAAATTATTTTTTAATGTATTTTTGTGCTTGAATCACACTTATATTTGCAAAACAATTCTGTTCAGCTGCTATGTTCATGTAAATGTTTACTAGGTATTTTTGATAACTGTTATGAAAATGAATATACTGTTGATTTCAGATTTGCTCCAGGCTTAGACTTGGAAGAAGAGAGAAGGAAGCCAGCTGTTTCAAGGATGAAACAAATGGTGAATAATAACAGCTCTAGTGATTTCCATGCAGTGGTAGTGCAACAAGGAAAAAAGGTCAGAACCTCCCTAAAATACCATGAGAAACAGCAAGATGAGCTTTTTCAGTTGTAGCATTTTCTACTTACTTTCTCGCTATATTTTGTTCATCTTTAGTTGTGAATTGCATAGTTTATTAATTTAGCAATAAGATGAAAAAATCGTCTTCTAACTTGCAGTATATTCTGTATATAGGTCAACATATGTAAAAATGTATAAATAAGAGTATCTAAGTATGACTGTTTGCACAGCAATGAGTGATTTTTAATCGGTGAATGCTTTCTTCATAAAAAAAGACATGCACAAATATTAAATGTTTCACTCACTCCATTTGATATGAGCCCTTGATTATCACTCCAATTTATAGACAGAGTATCTAGAAAATACAAAATATGGATATGGAACACACATATGGACCTAGATATCTTCAAAGTTGTATAGTACCTACCAATTGAATATTTATGTAAATTATTGTAAAATGCTAAACCGAGTTACCTTCATTTTATATCATTTTTTTGTTATATACCTACATATTTTAACACAACAGACCTATGAAAAATACCAAGTTCATATTTTACTTGATCTGACCAACCATTATCATTGCATAACATTTTTATATTTATTTATATTTAAATTATATATGTATATGTTCTTGCTGAAACTTTTATATTTCCAGAGTTTGTCTAAAGGTTTTCAATCACTATTCATATTAAATACCAGATATAGGAACATAAATTCTTCCAAAGTTCATGAACAGAACAAGCTTTATTCAATTTTACAGGGCAGAACTGGGAAATAGGTAAATAAATTAGAAGTTTAATCTAAACTGAGATTTGCAGATATTTAGCCTAATTATCAGATATGCTCCAATAAAAATACCTCACTCTGTATAACAAGTTATTTTCTAGATGCCCTGACCATTTATTGGCACCAACTGACACCCAACAAAAAAATGTAGCAAAGATGTAAATTGGCTGTTTCAAAAATGTTAATCAAATATTGTCTTTTATAAATTGAAGACTGGAAGTTATAAAGGATCAAGTAACATATCATGTTTCAAATACCACAACAAACACTACACAGTCTAACCACTCGCAGAATCGATTTTTTCACACCTGACATGTGTCTTGCTATGTTAGCATCTTTAGACCATGTTGGTTTTGAAAAAATCGATTTGGCGATTGGTCAGACTATGTAGCGTTAATTACGGCTATGCCAAAAAATCAAGTGTTGCTTTATTCAAATCAACAATAAATACAGGGGGGTGGGTTGGCCCAGTGGTTAGGGTCGAGGGCTCGTGACCGGAAGGTCCCGGGTTCGATTCTCGTTAGAGGCGGAAATTTATTTCTGGTTTTTTCAACCAAAAATAAATATCCTAAAAAAAATGCTCAGCGAGAATCCCCACCTGAGCATTCACTGTTGGCTTCTAATTAACAGTGCTGTTCCTAAGTGGCGCCGGGAAACAGTAACAAAGCCTACACAGAACACGAGGCTAATGACCAAAGTAGTCGATGCCGATGACACAGAAGTAAAAAAAAAAAAAAACAATAAATACTATTTCAGAATATTAATACTTGACAGATCAAGTTTTTTAAAAAAATGTTGGTTGTCCTAAACTGATAGGTAACATATTGTTATAAACAACTAATGTTTTTGTCAAAAAATCGGTCAAAAAGTACTGGAAATCTGGGGGTTGAGGCGACAAATCTTTGAAATAAAGGAGACGGATGTTGTCGAGTTGTCGTTAAATTTATATCATTTATGGGTTGGGGGAAGATTGGTATAAATGCATCAATAAATTTCGTTTCAGAAAAAAATGTTTGCCTTAAAAAAACCATACAAAAGTATTTGAAATGAAAACACCTTGAAAACAGGTCAGTTTTGCAATAACGTATGTCAATCCTTGGGTTGAAAACAATGTTTGTTCCAATCATATTATTTGCCTTCCATATATTGTGATTTTACCAGAATTGTGGGAAAACTAAAAGAGTAAACTTGATTATACCCTATCACTTAAAATATAACATAATATAATTGAGTATACATATTTCTCGATAATTCAATGTTCGCCTAATCCAGATCGATTTAATTTCAATTCGGAAGGCAGATACTTCAACTATAAATCTTTAGTAGAAGTAGTCGTAGCTCGTAGCTGCGACGCCCAAATATCACCCTTTAGCCGCCAGTGCCTACCTCTCCCTCCCTGCCAAACCTTCCCGACCTTTCAACAAAGGTGTGGCCTAGCTTAGGAAGGCTAATTCCTTTGGCTGGAGTCTACCGGATCCATAGATCTCGTGTCTCAGTCCCCAAGGATGTGATAGGATATTTCATCGGCCACTCCTCAGCCCATACATAATTATAGTCTGTTACCGGATACTTTGGACTGGCTTGACGTCTATTTCACAGATATCAGCTAACGAAGAAGTGCATCTCAGCTTTAATTTTTTAGTAGTGGCCTGAATTGGCAATCCTGCAAGTCAGGACCGTCTTAGTGATATTCTTACTAAATATCTCATTGCCAAAAAGCAATGACTATTTTTGTGAACAAAAAATTGTTTTAATATCTATTTAGACCAGCCATACCTACTATATACTGAAAGAAACGCCGGATTTTCCGAGAAAATATAAAATAAGCATACAGGGTGAGTCAAGCTCAACGCCTCGGACTCTTGTGACCAAACGATACCACTTTCCGAAAAATAGACGTTGCGAGTGTATGTAGGTCGAGTTGCACTACATTTTAAAAATAATGACTTTTATACAGGGTGTCTAATAAAAGTGTGACATATCAAAGTTATGTTTTTTTAAATGGAATACCCTGTATATTATTACATATTTAGATTCCCGGGTGCATTTTAGTGTGACTTTATGTATCACACATGGGACTTTAAGCGAACCGTTTAAGTGCAAATCACAATTTTGGGTATAGGTAGATGTCAGAAAAAAATTGAATATCGCAGCTATTATAAATCTTAGAGTGCTGTGACTTTTCCGTGTTACTAAGCATGAAATGTGTCAGCTTACGTTAGACGGTCGGGTTCGAATTACATTTGTACTTGGAGAAATCGGTAGATCAATTAAGGAAACTTCAATCAAAGGTAACTTGATTTTTTCAAATGGGAATGCATAATTTTTTTTATACGATCGAATGTGCAATTTGATAAGCTTTCTAACGATATGCGGTTGTAAATATCAATCTCTGGTATTTTTGATTTAATTTCAAATTTTCAGTAAAATCGGTGTTTTTCACTTTTCCTACTTATAAGCAACTTAGCAGGCCATGAAATATAAACAAAAAACTGTTCAGGCGGAACAAAACAACTAACTTAGCAGATAGTTACGGACGAACTAGAGTAAAGGGACAAAGTTATAAAAGTGACTTACAACAAATCAATTCTAACCAGAAATAGCAGACATAACACATCTAACGTTAAAAAGCAGCTGGGGTACGACAGAAATGGGTATTTTTCACAGCATACCGGCTACTACAATATTCTAAAGATTGACGATTCACAAAACCATTGTGAATTTTGAAATGAAAGGAAATCTACCACGTAATGTTGCTGGCAGTTTAATAGCTTCAGAATAAAATTTAACATTTCATGATTTAAAAAAATAGTCACCGATACCTCTGACTGGAGTTCTGTAAATTCCTCAATACTTACCTATAAGCAAGATCGCCGAAAATGAAGAATAAATTAAAAATCTGCTCAAATTATTAAACATAATTTACCTGACAGAAAATTAAAATATGATTTGTCGGTGTTCCTTTTTTGCGATCTTGCTAATAGATACTGAAAAGTTTAAAGGACGACAGTGAGAGGTATCATTACTTTTGACTTTGACGGAAATGACTACTGTTTTATACCATTAAATGTGAAATTGCATTCTGAAGATATTAGACTGACGGCAACGATCGCTGAAAGTTTTGCTTTGATTTCAAAGTGTTTAGTGATTTTGGAAATTTTTAATCTCTAGTTCATTGCAGTCGCTAGTAGGCTGTGAAAATTATCCATTTCTGTCGTACTCCAGCTTCTCTTTAACCTTAGACATGTTACCGCCGTTGTTTCTGGTTAGAGTTGATTTGTTGTGGGGAATTTTTATAAACTTGTTCTTTTACTCTAGTTCTGCTGGATCTTTTTGCTAAGTTAGTTATTTTCTTCCATCTGAATATGATTTTGTTTATATTTCATGGCCTGCTAGTTTGTTTATAGGTAGGGAAATTTAAAAACACTGATTTCATTGAAATCTCAAAATTTAATAAAAACTACCATAGATTGATTTTCAAAACCTGATACAATTAGAAAGGCTATCAAATTGCACATTCGATCGTATAAAAAAAATTATACATTCCCATTTGAAAAAATCAAGTTACCTTTGATTGAAGTTTCCTCAATTGATCTACCGATTTCTCCAAGTACAAATGTAATTCGAACTCGACCGTCTAATGTAAGCTGACACATTTCATGCTTAGCAATACGGAAAAGTCACAGCACTCTATGATTTATAATAGCTGCGATATTCAATTTTTTTCTGACATCTACCTATACCCAAAATTGTGATTTGCACCTAAACGGTTCACTTAAAGTCCCATGTGTGATACATAAAGTCACATTAAAATGCACCCAGGAATCTAAATATGCAATAATATACAGGGTGTTCTATTTAAAAAAACATAACTTTGATATGTCACGCTTTTATTAGACACCCTGTATAAAAGTCATTATTTTTAAAATGTAGCCCAACTCGACCTACATACACTTGCAAAGTCGATTTTTTTAAGAATGGTATCGTTTGGCCACAAGAGTCCAAGGCGTTGAGCTTGACTCACCCTGTATAGACTAAAACGTCACCAAGAGTCGAATTACGCGTCATTAGCAGTACTTGCACTCGGTGCAACCCTGTATTCCTGCAAAGCTTAAAATGGTATATGTCAAGACTCATTCTGGGGCTTTTTAGTTATCACTAGCCGAACATCTGTTCGCTGTTGACACGGCTGACAGTCCAAAGTATCGGGTAACAGGGTATAGGAAGTCTTCTTCAATCCCTAATAGTGATAGATGTCGTCTGAACCTGCACTGCCCCGCCAGAACACCCACGAGGTTTCTGATCGCACATCGGCCTTGGTTCCGTAGCCGTGCTGATCTAGGCGTGTTCAGTCTGGCTATAAAATCCTTGGCTTGTTTGCATCCCTCACTTTGCCTCCACTGTTGATCTATGGTATCGTTTACCCACTTTTTGAGGGCTGACGTAACCTGCTGCCTACTTAATCTTATAACGGGCTCCGGGGCAACCAACTGTCCCTCGGTATCGACTCAGGCCAGCCTATCGGCGTCCTCATTAACAGAGACCCCCGTATGGACCGAGACCCACAACAAGGTAACTTCCTTCAGCCTCGCCAGCCCTTCCAGTCTCTCCGCGCACTCCAGAAGCGGGGGTGCCATGGTTCTGGGCCCGCAGATTGTTTATAGAAC
Source organism: Callosobruchus maculatus (assembly GCA_951848785.1). Classification (NCBI taxonomy): domain Eukaryota; kingdom Metazoa; phylum Arthropoda; class Insecta; order Coleoptera; family Chrysomelidae; genus Callosobruchus; species Callosobruchus maculatus. The sequence continues at coordinate 8,152,132 of CATOUR010000026.1, read as the reverse complement.
CGCCTGAGTGTTAGAGCAGATGTAAACCTTCTGCTCAATGTCCTTTCTCACCTACTCATTGCATGCAGCAGAGTATGGCATATACTTCTGCTTCGAAAATCGTGGTGTTCGTTCCTAAAGAGTAACTCTCTCGTACTGCTCGATTTTCCACGTACAACCCTGCTCCGGAGGCCTGTACACTAGCTAGACGGGAGACGTCTGTGTAGCATACCAATCCCTCTTCGGCAAACTAAATCTCCCCTCTTTTCCACTCCTCTATACGGGAAATGATCAGACTGGAAGATTTATCCAACCTTATAGGCAGAGATAATCAATGTTTCTTCTGCCAGCTTGGCTATCTTTGCGTGCCCAACCGCCTCTCCTCTTAGCTGCCAATTACCAGAGTCGCGCATTCTCAGATGTACTACCATCACTGTCATCATAATCCAAGATGCCCTCCGTCGGTAGTCCGAGCAAGACCTCAAGTGCTGCAGTTGAGGTCTTATGATGGCAGTGTATATTATTATATTATTATTATTATTATATTATTTATTTTGTTATATAATACAAAATATCGCCACCTCCAAGGCCATGCCTTGTGCGAGGTATAGACGAATAGCTATATACTACAATTTGCTAGGTATATACACTCATTACTCAATTTGTCCAACGTATCACCTTATCTGCAGCTAGTTTAGTTAACCTTACTTTCTGTTTCGTGTTATTTCGTTCGCCCTTCTTCGTAAACCATAGGCATGGACCACAACTGAAACTGCAGCAGTATAGGAGGCTATACTTTTCCATATTTACCAATATGTAAACATTTTGTACTTAAAATTTTGACGTGATGTGACAAAAGCAAACATTATGACTATATGTCCGAGGCCGCCTCGGATGAAGGATGGATATCTACTGCAGGATGAAGCACTGAGTTTGGTATCCAAATGATTCAGCACGTGATTGGCAAACAAAGTTGCCACATTTCACGTTTGCGAGAATTAAGAGATGATAATTCCATTACTTCTCTGTACCTGTAGACTCTCCAGTCCCACTGCACATAGGGCACAGCGGGCACATTGTTCATCCTCCCAGGAAGTTGTTTCCTCAGGTCATCGTCCACCCTGCCAATTTTAGGAAGGTGGAAAAGTCGCGAGGGGGCATCTCCTTCATGTGGGCAAGTATAGGCCAAGACTCGCCGAACGGACAATCTCTAATAGAAGATAACTCTGGGCACTCACATAAATGACATGTTCCACAGTTTCGTATTCGCTTTCACAGATTTTATACATCAGTGTGTCACTTAACCCCATAATGTGGAGGTGTTTCTTGAGTTGACATTGGCCAGATATAGTCTAAGATCCGAATATAAGACGACCTCCACCGAACTGGTTAATGGATGAAAACCATTTTATATTAAATTTAATATGTTAAAAAACATATCGCGAGTGGGTTGGCTGAAAAATTTCAGTCCAGGATATGATTAATTAAATATTGAAAAATTATTTTTTTTAATTGTTTCACTGGTTTGGTTAATAGACAAATCACATACCAATCGAAAGTATGAAGCCCATAGAATATGCAAACGTTAGGTTGGCTACGTTTTTCCCGTCCCAACTATAGAGTAGGCAGGTATAAACAGATACATCAATAATAGTAATTTGCACCGGTGTGGTTAATGCATGAAACTTATATCAAAATAAAGATAATTTTATCGCAAACACGTCGATATAGGGTTGTCTGCAAAAAATCAGTCTGGAATTCCGGTTGTCGAATTTTAAAGATCAAAATATTGCTGCCAGTGAATACGTGCGCCAGGGAGGTCCGAGCGAACTATCCCGTGTATTAACAAAGGACGCAGCATAGCAGCTGCGTGTAGCTCGGCCATTGAATGAAAGAGAGTGCGCATGCCATGTGTCCGTGAAATTGAAAAGGATAGCGATATACTCGTAAATGCTGTGCATCATTGTATTGGAACAGTTTGCCTAATTCTTCTGAATTGAAAAAGCGTGCTACTACTACTATACTGATTGTTGTTATTTATAAACATTAAATTGTGATAAAAAATGGCTAATAAGTATTTTCTATGCAATTCGGACGATGATGTTCTTGATTTTAACGATGAAACGTATAAAAACTGTTCGTTGAAATTAAATTTTCGTAAAAAGGGAAATTTTAAATACAGTGGCGTTGAGTTAACAAATGCATCACTCGATTTTGTAGGTTATCATACCACGTGCTACAAAAAAGTGACTGATTTGGGTAAAAAATATAATGAAGAGTTCAATAACTTTCTTGGTGAGAATATTGCACAGCTTTTACGAGTGTATCGCTATCCTTTTCAATTTCACGGACACATGACATGCGCACTCTCGCCACTCTCTTTCATTCAATGGCCGAGCTACACGGAGCTGCTATGCTGCGTCCTTTGTTAATACACGGGATAGTTCGCTCGGACCTCCCTGGTGCACGTATTCACTGGCAGTAATATTTTGATCTTTGAAATTCGACAACCGGAATTCCAGACTGATTTTTTGCAGACAACCCTATATCGACGTGTTTGCAATAAAAATATTTTTATTTTGATATAAGTTTCATGCATTAACCACACCGGTGCAAATTACTATTATTGATGTACCTGTTTATCCCTGCCTACCCTATAGTTGGGACGGGAAAAACGTAGCCAACCTAACGTTTGCATATTCTATGGGCTTCATATTTTCGATTGGTATGTGATTTGTCTATTAACCAAACCAGTGAAACAATTAAAAAAAATAACTTTTCAATATTTAATTAATCTAATCCTGGACTGAAATTTTTCAGCCAACCCACTCGCGATATGTTTTTCAACATATTAAATTTAATATAAAATGGGTTTCATCCATTAACCAGTTCAGTGAAGGTCGTCTTATATTCGGTTCTTCTACTAATAGGAATCCTACTATGAGACGTGAGTTTGACCTGGTCATCACCAAGTACATCTTGAATATCGCTATGCCAAGCAAGGGCTCCTTGCAGTCTGCATTCTTGTAGCGTAGCTCTTTCCATCGTTTTAACATTTGGGCACGGGAAGTGTTTTTTGGCCATTTCCGCAATTGTGGTTGTAGAATTTCCAGAATGGTCACATGGTCCAAAAATTCTTTGGTCGGCAGCCTTCCTGCCTAGACCGTGCGCTATACGGTTGTCTTTATTGTTGTCCCCTTCAGTCCACCTCAGGACAATATTGTTTTTGTCTGAAGCATGGGCTAATGATTGGTGGCATTCCATTGCTAACCCTGATATGACGCGAGGTCGGAGTTAGAAATGCTTGTCTGCTGTCGGTGTAGATTATTACAGTTTTGACAGGTACATCTTTTCTGGTTAGTTACTTAGCAGTTATCGTTATGCCAATCAGTTCTGTTTGAACGACACTGACTTTTTGACTCATAGCCCACTTTGTGCTTAGGTTCAGAGACCTGGAGTACACACCACATCCAGCGCCTTCCCTTGTTTTGGAGCCATTCTGTGTATATGAACATTCCATTTGTCACATTTTGTCGGCATTCTTTTTTATTTCTATTTTTTAGAATGACTTAAAAAATTATTTAAGGGTGGTTTTAATGAAATCTCAATTTACACATTCCCTTGACTTTACCCTCCACATAGCTGGATGCGACTATAGATCTCGATGAATTATGTCAGCACGTCCTTTGTAACGTGACGAATATCATCCATTTTGAAAATGCTCTGCTTGGATAAGACGGTACAAACTTTGGTTTTATCCAAAACCATAACGTGGCGCGTGGACAAGTGTGTACGTGTTTGTGTCCGATTATGGTGCGCACACACACGCACATAATTTTCCAAATGCTTTGAGATAATTAGAGATTAGACGATAAACTGCGCGAAACCAATATAATGGTATAGGTGTCCAGAAAGTGTTTCTAAAGTACTTTCTAGCGATGTAAACTTTAGCTACTTTGAAGGACTTGTAGCGATTCGTTACTTTACACTCCAGCACTCGTTACTTTAGTTACTTCTTAGATACGTATGTTCAAGAGTATGCCTTTAAACATTTGAACACGCTACTTTTGACTTAGTTCAGTTATTTTTTTAGAACATTGGGATCGGTATACTTGGTGGATATTTATAAAAGAAAAGCATAGATATTATTAAAAACCAGTATATTGAAAAACATTTCTTCGAAAACAAAGACAACGAAACATAAAGTGTATCACTTTAAACATAATACAGAAATTACAAAACAAAAATGTTTAGGTAATCTCTGATCAATAACATAGAGTACAACAATTGAATAAAAAGTTAAACAAAATAAATAAAACAAAATATAATTAACTGAATAAAGTATTCTAGGAGCAAACTTACTATTATGTAAAAATAAAATTTGTTCGACATTTTTAAATTTCAATCTATCTCTACAAATTGTAATGACTTGTCCTGCTTTGAAAAGTACTAACTGTTAGCGCGGAGTGAGAACTGGGTATCGATCTCTTAGTAACGGGAGCGAAAGTAATGAGTCTTTCCGAAATGGAGGACCCGTTTCCTTTGGTTACCCATTAGTAACGATTAGATACCTGTTAATTTTGCATCACTAGTACTTCCCCATTGAAATGAAACCACTACTTCATACCTTAAAACCGCTCACTAAACTCACTCTGCATTGTGCTTTGGGTATGAAACTGCAGATCAGATATGTATCCCACGGACGACCTTTGACCTGCATTTTCACGTAGAGAAAGAGAGCAAAATCACTAGGAGCAAGCTCGGTGCTGTATAGAAGAGATTCTAATAATTTATTGTGTAAACTATGCGGAAGCTCAGTTGTTAGCCCTTTTTGTGTAGTTTGCCCTATACGAATGTCCTGATCAATTTTCTTTTACCACGATATGCGTTGGTCATATACAGGGTGTCCCACGACGATTAAGACAAGCAATATATCGGAACTGGCCAGTAGTAGGGAATTATAATTTTGGGGGTGTAAATTAGAGCAAATATAGTATCTTTTCTTATTATTGTATCACCCAATGAGGTATTTGTTTCTGGTCACGTGACGTCCGATTCAAAATTTTTAATGGGACACCCTGTATATTTGTGACTTTTTGTGTTCCTCCCGATAAAACAATTCCAACAAACTAACACACTTGGGGTCTAAAGTGATTAATTCAAGAGATACAGGTACTTAAAGGATGATACCACTACCATTGGTTATAACATGTACCCCTACAGTTGAATTACTTTGGTAGTGTTTCATAATGGTAGTGGTACAGTCCTTTAAATACCTATAGCTCTTGAATTAATCACTTTAGACCCCAAGGGTGCTAGTTTGTTGGAATTGTTTTATCGGGAGGAACACAAAAAGTCACAAATATACAGGGTGTCCCATTAAAAATTTTGAATCGGACATCACGTGACCAAAAACAAATACCTCATTGGGTCACACAATAATAAAAGATATTATATTTGCTCTAATTTACACTCCCAAAATTATAATTCTCAACTATTGCTTGTCTTAATCGTCGTGAGACACCCGGTATTTAACCACAGACCTGGATTTTTTCACCCCAATGGGCAGTCCATATATGGGATTTTGTTGAATGTAGTAATAATACACCCATGACTGTCTGTTACTATAGAATTGACGTTATGACATGTTGGTTAGAACCAAAAACAAACGCTCTTGGATTTAATTCAATCCTGGCTATTGTATCCTAGAGGTTTTTGAACTTTTTGGTACTTGTCGGTTGCTATGAAAATACCGATACATTATTTTTTTTGCTTGATACAGCAACACTGAATCAGATTGTATTGTGGAACCATACTCTTACAGCAGGGGGTTTGTTCTATAAAATGGTTTATTCTCGTTTGATCCACTTCTGTAACTTCCATTCTTCATATGCTAGTCTCGTGATTTGCGTTTACATGTTTTTCAATGTACCTGCATAAACGTCAGAACAGTAACTATGAAATAGTTCTAAATATTTCGTTAATATTATTAATCGCGATCTCTTGTAAAAAGCAGAGGTTTAGAAAAATAAGCGAATATTGATTTATTTTTCTTCATCTCGCATTGATTGACTACCCTATAAGGATCAGTTAATAAACCTATGTAATATACGCTCATTTATTATAGCTTCTTAGCTGGTTTTAGTTCAATATCGTGATCACGAAAATACACGATTATTTTGTTTTTTGTTGCTCCTTATTTTTATTGTCCAAATAAATGTTTTTTAATAGTTGTGTTTTTGAACTTAACCCAGTTTTTCTACAGGCAACCGGCAACAACAAAAAATCTTTGCTAGCATATTATTGGTCGAAAGGCAACAATGGCGTTTCGTTGCATTTTTGGAGAACTTGGCAACGTCATAAAGTATTTAGTGTTAAGTATAACAAATTTTAAAATAAATATGGTACTAATAAAATTCCGATGTTTTGCTTCGTTTTTATTGTTTATATTAATTTGATCCCATACCAACTACTTAGATAATAATTCGTTTATCCTTAAGTCATTTCTAATGATAGTGCTTTGTACACTGAGGATTTCTTGTTGAAGTTTGTTGATGTCCTCCTGTAAACGGTTGAGGTTTTCATGCAACGGCTTCATAGAGTCGTCGTTTAATCTGGAAAATAATGAGCACCCATAAAATTACGTCTCTTTCGACGACGAAAGTGTGCAAAAGTGATACATTAAGTTTTCAACAAAATTTTGCCTTAATAGTTAACGACACAATCAAATTAACCACCATATAAATTACACAAGCGGCTTTCTATATTGCCTATCTACAATTTGCTCGGAGAAATGTTACTTCTGGTGCAGTAATATTCAGTTGTCTGATATATTATCACGGAAAATGCTACTCTAATCCAGTAGATCAATGTGCAATTGCGACACAGATTTAGTATAATTAAAAAAGCAACTGTCTCTGATTAACAGCGAAAGAACGTACTCTAACAAATAGAGGCGAAACTAGCCTCGGGAAGAAAAATCCTTAATTTTTGAAGAAAGCCGCAATGTTATCCACAATATGCCGACCAAAAGTGTTCATTAGCTTAATCCACCTCAAACCTATTAGACTTCAAAAGTTGCAAGGGGTACCTGAGGAGGTATTATATAGTGCGAGAAATGGTGAGTATACATTTTTTACACTACCGATTCATTCACGAGTGTTTATTAGGTGATTTGTTTTTAATTTTTGATAAGTTCAATCACATAGGTATCCTCTACTCTAAAAAAATCAACACCTGTTATCGATCATTTCAGAAAGCTATTAACGATTAAAAATCAGAATTTTAACATGGGCTCTTATGAGAGAGCAGCGAATTTTTGTATTAGACAAGAAAAGAAATAATATTTGGAAATATTCTTTGGAATATGTAGTTTATATTATTGCATTAAAAAATGGTAGTTATTTTGCCATCTGGCAACGGCGCTTCCCTCTCTTTAAGCCGGCGCCACATATGCGGGTATTTGCCGAGTATCAATACTCGCCGTTTTTCAACCTTGCTCGCCGAATAGCGAGCACGTATCGCCCTACATGTGCGTAGTTGGCTATGTTTAGTGTCGAGAAGAAAGGGAATGGGAAAGCCCGAATATTCGTAGCAAATTGAAACTTATTTATTATTAAAATTTATCGACAGTAGAATCAACGTCGTCATCAATGGAAAATAATAATGATATAGTCGTGGCAGCAAGTGCCGTTTTTGGTGTGTGTAGTGCTTATATGTTAATAAGGAAAAGAAAAAGAAGAAGACGACAAGGATGTTTATTATTATGCACCACTAGAGATGCGTCGGAGAACAGTAGTGAGGATAGTAATGATAGTGACCAATTCAGATTTACAAGATCACACCTTAGCACAGACGCTATGACAATCATAATATTATACAGGTTGTCCATTTAGTGTGTAATTCCTCGATATCTCGCAAGGTATACCTGATAGAAGAAAATGTCAAATAGAAGGTTATTTGGTTACTTAAGACGCATATCCTAAAAATATTCTGAAATATACAGGGTGTTTCGGGAAAGTAGGATAGTGATCAACTTGATTTTTTTATATGGTACTATTACTTTTTTTTAATTCTTCTGTCATCCATCATTGATCTCTATTAAACCCTAAAATATTATTGCGGTCTTGCCAAGTTATAATTTATTTTCTATTAATTTCCGGATTTGCAAGGTCGCATAAGTAATACCTCCAAATTGATATATTCCTTTAACTTTTCTCAATAATATTATACAGCGAGTTACTTAAATATTAATTATAATTATTATTTTGGATGACACCAGCAATGCGCAGGGTGTTATTGGTAGAATTTTAAATTACGGTAATTTGAAGGTCATTTTACTTTGTTTTTTCTAAATGTAACACCCTGTACGTTTTATTTTAAGCCGAAATATCTACTAATACCCTATCTCGCCTTGTAATTTTTTTCGTGTTTGCGACATTGCCATGTTATAAATTATTCTTCTAAATCTACAAACAAATATCCCCGATTTTTATTAATAGAACACACTGCATATTTTATTTAATATAGAAGTATTCCCTAATAATGGTTTACAGCGTGAACAAGTTTCAACTGGTGTTCCTCACCGTCTTCTCAGTAAACAGTACCGGAAGGCTCAAATATTTCCAAAACTGCCACAGCTGGGGCGGTGAAATTCAATACTTGGGGGTTTTTGAACACACAGAATTCAAAAATGCTAACATGCTAACAAATAAACAATGCGAATAAAGTTTTTAATTCTCTAGGCCGGCCCTGTTCCTGTGTCAGTATTCGGGTACTTATTTGTGTTCGGCAAATTCCGACCATTCGCACAAACTGCCTCAGCCACACTAGTAGGCGTTTGCCGAATTGCGAATATTCGCTGTTCGTTGTTCCCTAAATGCCGCATGTGTAGCGCCGGAATGCTCGGTGCTCGGCATATCGCGAGTATTCGGGTAAAATCCTGCAGCCATATAGCCGAATAGCAATTAATCGGGGTTCGTTGCTCGCCGATTACCGCATATATGGCGCCGGCTTTACAAAAGCCATAGTGACAGTGTAATACAACGTCGATTGGGTTAGGTTACTTTGTTGATTATCATTTGTCGGTCATAGTCTGGGAGTTGACGTCAAATTTCGCCGGACCATTATACCGAGGCTGGTTTTTTTAGTATACGGTTTCGTGATGTTGATAATAAAAAAGGTCTATGTTAGCTGGTCCTGATTCCTGACTTACGATTTTGAGAGTGTGCGTATCTCGCAAAAAAAATCGGGGTATCATGTATGAGGTATTGGAAAAATATGACTATTTTACTGAGGCTGAAATTCATTTATATGACAATTAATGGTACGAAAATTATAGAAATAATTGTTAGCTGATACGCGGGTGTGATTAAATCTGTTAGCTGCGCTAGCCTATGTTAGAATTCCGATTTTTAATCGTTAATAACTTTCTGAAATGATCGATAACAGGTATTTAATATTTCGGGTAGATACCTATGTGATCAAACTTACCAAAAATGAAACAAAATAATTTCATCTACTAAACACTTCCATGAACGAACGTCGTTGAAAAATCAGCGTATCAATATTTTTCTCTTCAAACACAAACGTAACAAACTGACATGTAAATAAAATAATATAGGTTAAGTGTTACTTAAGCCAAAAAAATCTTCGGCTCAGGTTTTTGACATTTAGGCGTTTAAGTTAAATATATGAATAACAGCGGTGCAACAATCTTTTTTGATAAGGTTTTCAACCTTGCTTATACAAACGCTAGCAATGTCTTCTATTAGCTTCCTAATGTTCGGTCGTATGTGATTCAAAAAGTCATCCTATTTATTTTGTTCCAAAAAATCTAAATCATTAGTATTATTCAGTGAATTAACTTCGGGAAAGTACAAAGTTGCCAGTTTGGCAATACTAAAAACAAATATCTGGCTCTCAACAATGTATTATTGCCAAAAACACTGGAAGCGAATCCGAGGTTCGAAGGTTCCACCGAAATTGTTACCAAAGATTTTGTGCTCTACCGCCAAAGTACAGACAATCTGCATCCACATCAACCGATCAATTATTTTTATAGTTTTCATACATTGTTATACAAATTAATTCCAGCTTCAGTAAAACAGTTCGATTTTACAATTTCCTATATATGACCATCGCGCAGCCAGCATGTTAAGTCACACAAATTCTGCAGTTAACATATTTTTTCGTGGTGAACTTCACTTTTAACTAAATTTTAATTAACTATCTGCACTTCAGTAAAATACCCCGAAAGTTTCTTTGTGAGATACGCATACTCTTCAAAATTTCAGGTCGCGCGGAGTCGCGCCAACTTACATACTTTTTTTTTCGTTTTTCTACAAAAAACTAATCCACAAAAAACTGTAAATTCTCAGTATAATTACCAATGAAAATTTGCGGCCAGTTCTCCGACTATTAACTTTTGACTTATCTGAGAACCATTGACGTCAATGCTGAGAAACTAGCTGTTGACACATTGTACTTAATCGATGTGTCAACACAATGGAAGTCGAAACAATAACTAATTTAGATTAACTGATATTTTAAAATAGAAGGCTTGTAAATAACTAACACATATCGAAATAATTTATAAATAATTACAATATTATTCATATACTTTGCATTTTTTCTAAAGTCCCGAATAAATTTCATAAATGAATAGCACTCATTTGACTCTAGGCGTACCGAACCAACGTCCTTAAGATCATCACTTTAGAAGAAAATGCGTTAAGTCTCTGACACTTAATTCTCGCATCCATACGTTTTGAAATATAGTGGGGGTATTTTAACAGATACGTATATTCAGCATTTTTCAAACTTCGACAAAAATACCACTTTTTACTTTCAAAACCCACAGAAATTAGTTCCACAAGATTGTAATGAAACCAGATTATTTTCAGTTAGTTACACATTTGCTTACTTGGACGCGTTTGATCACTGAGATCTCGTACTAGATGAACAGTTAATGAATAATAACTTTTATGACTTACTTTTTCTTCTTCTTAATTTCAGAATACAGTTGCTTTCTAGTGTTTGTCCACATTTCAAGCTCCGAATACATAGCGTCTATGTCTTCATGTAAATAGTTCATGAGTTTTCCCAGGGGACTGGTCGTTTTCGTAACATTTTGAATCAATGCACGCAAATTAGACAATTCCTTCGATACTGCGTCCTTTGCATGGGCTAAAATGGATGCATATAATAATTAATGAAAATTAAAGATACTGAGAGTCCCAGTATGAGAGTTGTGGCAAATTCAAGCTCACTCACAAGAGTGAGCCACAAAAACGAAGTAACATATAATGATTGGCAACGTTGGATCTGTAATGCAAAATCTCCCATGCAACTAACAGAGATGGTACATGCGGGCAACGGGGCAAAGCCATCAGTTAAAAAGAGACACCTAACCTCCTCATACATCCTACATTCACAGCCAGGTGATAAGTATGTTTGTAGCCAACTTTTGGTATGAAAATGGCCAGAAATCGCCAATCTTTGGCATGCATGAATGAAAATCGCCAGAAATGGCGACTTCATGGTTGTGTCGTCGGAATGCTCTTCTCTGAATGGCTGCTCCCTAACAATAGAAGCAATATTCCAGGCTGGGTTCTAGTCTAGTCAGTGACCTATAATCTAGAAGAACTAGAATGCGACTCTACTAAGTTCCTGTACCAGATTCGCCTAGCAGGAAAACTCGCAGTCTTAGAAATGGGAACACCGGAAGCTACATATGAAGCACTGAAAGACTGCATTCACCAAGCAGCTAGAGAATCCCTAGGAGAGAAAACAAGTGCGTATAAGAGAACCAACAGTGCACCGTGGTGGAACACCAACTTAGAAACCCTAGTAGAGGACAAAAAGTTTGCCCATAAGAAATGACTAGAAACAAGAGACGACAAAGAAACCTACCGTAGTAAGCGTAAAGAGACTATGAAAGAAATCATAAAGGCAAAGAATGAATACTGGGATAAAACATGCCAAGAATAAATAGATAGATATATGGGAAATACCAGGGCAAATAAAGCATGGAAAGTAATAAAAGGTATGAGAACTAACAACAGAGATTTAGCAGGGATGAGACTGATTAGCATGCGAGAGTGGAGAAACTATTACAAAGAACTGTTAACTGAGGATTGACTCAACTTCATGCAACAAGATCTAGATACAGCAGGATCAGACTCCACAGTACAACGGTTTAGGCCTATAACACCAGAAGAGGTGCGAACTGCATTGACCTCTATGAAAAACAAAAAGGCTCCAGGACCAGAAAACATTAATATTGAATTGTTGCAAGCAGCGCCTGACGTTGTAACAGAGATTCTAGCAAAAATTTTTAATCAATGTCTGGATGGCGAAGAACCACCGCGTGAATGGAAAAAAGCTGTGGTAACATCAATCTTTAAAAGGGGGGACATACGAGACTGCAGGAATTATCGAGGCATAAGTGTAATGTGTTCGGTAACACGTTTATACGGCATAGTGTTGAAACGTAGAATTGATGGTCAGTTCACGGAGTTGGAGGAACAAAATGGGTTCAGAGCAGGAAGATCATGTATCGACGGAATTTTCACTCTGAAAAATTTAATCGAGAAACGGGTATAAAGAGGAAGAGCAATCCATTTGATATTCATTGACTTGCAAAAGGCATATAATACCGTGCCATTAAGTAAGTTATGGCCATGCATGAGAAATAATGGTATCTCTAAAGCCTATATCGACGCAGTCAAGGCATTATATGCGAACACTACGAGCTCTGTGAAAATAGGCACACGTCTTTCTCAGGATTTCAAAGTTACCAAAGTCTGAGACAAGGCTGTTCTCTTGCTCCCCTGTTGTTCAAAATATATCTTCAGGAAGCTTTAAAATCATGGACGCAAAAGTGCAGTAAAATGGGTCTGCACATAATTGACGATACCCTCTATTATTTATTTGCTGATGACCAGGTTATTATAGCAGAGGATGAAGATGATGCAAGCTATGTGTTTCGCAAGCTGCAAGACTGCTATAAGGACTGGGGTCTCAGTATTAATATCAAAAAGACCGAGTATATGGTTATAGGGAGAAAAGGACAAGATTTGGATGTAGAGGGCGATAAAATAAAAAGTTGTGACTCGTTTAAGTATCTGGGTGTTACCCTCTCTTCAAATGGAGGGAGTACGGCAGACGTCACAATCAAGATAGGCCAAGGAAGAAGAGCAATTCGTCATCTCAATTCGCTACTCTGGAGGTCATCAATAAGAAAAAATACAAAAAATGCCATATAGCAGTCAATAGTAGAGAGTATTGCCACTTACGGAGCTGAAACCTGGGAACTCAATAAGAGAGACAAAAATAGATTGATGGCCCTGGAAATGGATTTTTAGAGGAGTTGCCGAATCTCTAGACTGCATCATATTAGAAATGATGTCATCATCATGTACGATGGGTCTAGAATCTAACATTCTAAACACTATAGACGCAAAAAGGTTACTTTGGTATGGGCATCTCCGAAGAATGAACAACGACAGATGGCCTAAGATAGTATGGCAATGGATACCTCCAGAACGTCGAAAGCGAGGAAGACCACCTAGAAGCTGGAAGGAAGATACAGAGGAAGCTATGGAGGCAAAAGGTCTGCAAGATTGGACAGACCGGAGAAGATGGAAGTTGAGAAGCGAGAAACGGTTCTAGCCGTAGGAACCTCATATAAGGAAGATTTTTTTATGGTCAGCCTCCCGCAAAGGCTGAAAGCCTATTGCGCTGTAGAAGCGCTGCGAGAGGATAAGTGTCGGTTCACGTTAGATTTGAAATGCTGCAGGTTATAGCCGTGGGTAAACAAATTCCCCGGCAGCTCATTCCACAGCGTCGAAGTTCTCCAAAAGAAGGAATGCTGAAGGAGACTGGTTCGGGGAATAGGGACTTCGACCTGCTAAGGATCAGCTCGTAGAGCCTCTCAAGTGTTCCTCGTTCGGACGGCCTTTGGTGTTTTTATCTGGGAGAGCTCACTCGAATATCCTCCGTGATAGAATCTGTAAAACAGGGACAGGTCAGCCACCCTTCTTCGATGCTTCAGGCTGTGGAGCTGTGGAGGTCTTAGACTAGTTATACTCTATTTAAGTTTAAATCTTACAGTCATACTCCCAGTCTATTTCAATTTTCTTCTTTCCTTCTCCTTCTTGTATCTGTTCTAAGATCTGTTCAACCAGGTGACCCTTATTGTCCAATGGTATTTCAACATTTGATGGCTCTTCCTGCAACATATTAAGCACTTTGTTAATGGCATGGCCATCACCATAGTGAAATAAAGTCTTGAAAATGTGATTTCGCCATATCACTTTTTTCAAAAATTTAGTCAGTGACCGGAACCACTTGCAACATCAATAATTATTTCTACGTATAGTTTCAGATATTTGCAAGTAGGCGGCAAAGTGTGTCAACAAATTTCCAAAGAAATACGGCACTAAAACAGTTTCTTACTCTTAAAGAAACCAGTGTAAACTCGTCTTCAATGTTAGTAAATACATAATCACCTTTTGGCATTAGTTTAAGAAGTTTAAGTATCTATTCATGTTAAGAAGAACCATGTGTACTTTCTAGATAATTTAGGTAAAATATTTAGGGATTAAGCAACGTCACCAAAATTGTGACTTCTGAGCTATTGTTTGAGAAGATGTGTGGGAGGCTCCTTAATTGGGGCTTTGGATAAAAAATAATATTTTTTTGTCATAAATGTAAACATATGTAAGTTTTATAACATAACCGATTTTTTCTTTTTTTTTTTCGCAATAAAGCTCCCGAACAAAACCATAATATTACCATTATTTTTTCCAGATTCCCAGCTAATCCTGAATATAATTTCTGTGTAACTAATGCATATTTTTTACACGATAGACAATGACTGAAGTAAGCAGCTCGAGACGATGTCTAGGATCGAAATAAATATATTTTTGAACGTTTGAAATTAGTTCACAAATTTCAGTAATAAAGTACCTAATAAAGCAACTTTTTCGGTAGCGCCTATGGTAGCTCAATGATTTGTCGTCAGGCTTCCGATTCGACCGATCCAGTGTTAGTATTATTATTATTTATTTCTATCGTAGATAAACATGTATGTTACACACATGCAAAAACCATTTCAATAAATTTTTTGGAAAAAAAAAATCAAAAAAAAAGTTGTCAAGCCCTGGGCTCGAAGCAAAAGGATATTTATTTCGATCGTAGACTTCGTATCGAGCTTCTTAGAAACTGCATTCATCGTCTATCGTGCAACAAGTATACACTAGTTACACATAAATTATTTTCACGATCAGCTGGGAATCTAGAAAAAATAGTGGTAATAGGTATCGGAGTAGGACGTCGTTGGTGAAAATATAACATTTTGACGTGGCACGCGTTTGGTTTTGTTCGAGAGCTGTCGGCGTGTCTTCGGTACTGCATTCAAAAATTAATTTTTATTTTGATATATAACTTTTGAATTATTGCGAAAGAAAAAAGAAAAAACTAGTTTTGTTATAAAATATACAGGGTGAGTCAAGCTCAACGCCTCTGACCTTTGTGGCCAAACCATACCACTATTCAAAAAGCTAACTTTGCAAATATATGTAAGTCGAGTTCGACTACATTTTAAAAATAATGACTTTTATACAGGGTGTCTAATAAAAGCGTGACATATCAAAGTTATGTTTTTTTTAAATGGAACACCCTCTATATTATTGCATATTTAGATTCCTGGGTGAACTTTAGTGTGACTTTATGTATCACACATGGGACTTTAAGCGAACCGTTTAGGTGCAAATCACAATTTTGGGTATAGGTAGATATCAGAAAAAAATCGAATATCGCAGCGATTATATAACTTAGAGGGCTGTGACTGCCTTGTTACTAAGCATGGAATGCGTCAGCTTATGTTAGGTGGTCAAGTTTGAATTACATTTTGTACTTGGAGATTAGATTAAATAACGAAACTTCAATCAGTGGTAGCTTGATTTTTTCAACTGGGAATGCTTTAATTCACTTTACTTTTTTGCTTTAACGTTAGGCCCTAACCGTAAGTTTTTGTCACTTCTTTGACTTATGTAGATGAGCTATCTATCTTTGACCCTTGACTTATGTAAATAAGCTATCTGACACTCAACAGGAGGTGGTGAAACTGGCTCTATATAATAGAGTTTGAATTACTTGTTTCAATAACAAATCACCGATCTCAGGTTTCCAAAGTAATAGTTGGCATGGCAAGCACAAATCACCGGTATTGTGTAAGATTTTGGCGGCCATGATCCGATGAACTGTTGGTTTTTTGGACTGTCCGGCCGGCGTCGGCGCGCTTCATCGCTGCTTGGTGACGTTTCGCCAACACGAGTGGTCGACATCCTCAGAAGCTGATGTCACCTGTTCGGCGTGTTGGCGAAACGTCAGGCAGCGAAGCGCGTCGATGCCAAGGCGGCGGAGCATGTCAACGCTGGCCGAACAGCCCAAGTTCATTCAACAAACTACCAATATATAAAAAAGTTTCGGCCTTGTTACAAGCGTATGAAGCATTGCTCACTTCCATCCCACCCCGTGTCAATAACATACACGGACAGCGTCATAGAGCACAGCGTTTTTGGGAATATTGACAGCGCATCGTTCTTAGGTTGGCAACGAAATATTATCATAGGCATCAAACATACCAATGAATGTAATTTGTTTACACAATTATTAGCAAACCTCATCTTTCACGTCGACATTCTCCACGACAACCGTATCATCGTCATCCTGGGCGTCAACGTTCTCCACGATGACTTTAACGCTGCCCATTGCCACTGGCTCCTGCATGGGCAACGCGGAGTCGGGGCGAAGTCTCGGGGCCCCTGGCCGAGCGCTAGAAGGACGTACACTGGGTGGCCGCAAGCTACTTCTTGGACGAGCAGATGGCCTGCTCACACGAGGAACCGCCGACGCCGGCGCCGCCTCGATATTTGACGTACCTGCTGGAAATACACTCAGTGACATTACATGTGTTAAAAAAAAGACGCCATTTAATCCGTCTTGCGCGGTACTTTATTTACACTCGTTGCTTAATGATCGGTAAGTGTTCGAAGCGTTCCCGTCATCGTGAAGTTGACACAGTAACGTACCATTGTATATGCATATTGTCATGCGATTGTTGGATGCAGTGATCTTTACTAATAACTCTCCCAGTGCATTGGAATTGGAATAGCAAATGGGTTCGTTTATGATTGTCTTTAGTCCTGCCGGATATCACCAACCGCATCCCTTTTTTTCTGAGCGGTCTGATTTCACTTTCGAATAGTAGATGATCGATCTGTTTGAATCCCGTCAAAATCCACCGATAAACAAAAAAGCGGTTACCTCCATGTGGCCTACGGTGTATCGTAACCAGTGTTGCCAGAGTAACAAAGTAAAAAGTCGCCATCGATCAATATGAAAAGTCGCCACTTTGTCGCCACCGTTTTTTTTTTATATTATATTGGGGTCATGAAAGTGTTGATTTCAAATGAAAAAAAATGTTTTGTCGAAGAAATGATAATAACTTCAACACAGATATACAAAAAAAATGCTACATAGAAGTCTGAAAAAAATGTTTTAATTTGGTTCACTATCTGATTTTTTTTCTTCGCTTTTTCATCTACTTTTATAAATACAATTCACTTTTGAAACCGATTTCGTAAGTTAAACAACAATCTCTATTTCTTTTCAAATGTGTCTTAATCTTTATAATATGTCACTTAATAATTCGATACTCATTTTATTTATTTTTTTTTTGTTTTGATATCTAACATATTTGAAAATACCCTTTCTACATCAGCGTTTCCATGAGGTATAATCAAAATAGCCATAATAATTTTCGATATGTTTTTGAATACAAGTACATCATTAAAATTGTTTGTAGAACTGGCCCCGTACTGATCTCAGATCAGAGCCAATAACATAAATAAAAAACAAATTGTTTGTTTGTTCCAATTCTGTCCAAAAAGCGACCACCGGTGTTTGTTCCAATAACTTTTTTTCAGAACAAGAGTAATAATGCTGAATTTTTGTCATTTTCGCAAAAGCTAAATTTTCGTCCCCAATATGTTTAAATTTTTGTAAAACTTGCTTTAAATTTTTATTTGAATTATCGTTGAATTTGTAATTCAAAATTTTTTTAGGTACAATAAAGCCAAGGTACTCCATCCATGACTCTTTCATTGGAAACATTGTAACACAATCAGTGGCAGCTCTTTTTGGTGGAAATTGAGACATCTAAATTTAAATTGTTGAACATTGTTTTTATCCAGCTTGTCGAATATATCAGTGGTCTGCACACGTAAAATGCATAAAAGAAAATAGGGCGTACTCAATTCGTGCTTCAGAATCCCTGAAAATTGAAGTACCTACAGTTCGTGGCGCTTTCAGATATTCTATATGAGACATCTTTCGAAACACTGCATTCAGATATTAACTTTGAAAAATCTTTCGAAACAATACTTAGTATTTTATTTATGTATTTTATTTTAGTAAACAATATGAAAGAGTGTGGAAATGGAAAATCAATATATGAAAATGAAGACTTTTCACCTGAGTAAAAAGTCGCCAAAAATAGGCCGTTCATCGAAATTCGCCGCCATATTCTCATAGAGAAAAAAAGTCGCAATTTTTGTCACTTTGCTTTTGATATTTTTTATAGTCTGTTGTTTATTACTTTCGAACACTAAAACACGCAGTAAAAATAAATCTAGGCGGATGAGGCGTTTTGTTTCTTAAAATTCATCTTATAATCAGGACAATTTGTTTTGTAGCTATCAACTTACCTGGCACAGTTTGTAGTATGTCGTTGGTGTTTTGTTTATGGTTAGATTGCTGCTCCCCGCTTTTAGGCTTTGCTGACTTTGGCCTGGTCGATGTACCATTGTTATTTTTTAACTCCTTATTGGAATCATGTGGAACTGTAACTTCTGACTTTTGATCGGAATCGGCGTCTCTCTCGCTTTGCGACACTAACGACGTTTCACTATTTTTAATCTCCAACGTTTCTTCGGATTTTGTTTCTGCAATGTTGTGTTGGGTTGTATCAATTATTACTTCCGTTTCGTTGAGATTCGCATCTATAATTTTTGCAGGTACATTTTCACTCTTTTTTGTTGCTACTTCAACCTCCTTCTTTTCGTCGTTTATTTTATTTTTGAGTTTATTTTTATCTTTCTCTTTCTCTCTTGGGGTACTTGATACCTTTGTTTTGCTTTTCGAAGAATCCACTGACTTCTTTTTGGTTTCAACTTGTTTTTCTTTATCGATACTTGTTTTAGAGCTACTTTTCAAATTTGTACCTACCTTTGTCTTAGACTTTTTATTGTTAGAGGAACCCTTCGCTAATTTCAAATTAGACACGTACTCTGAAGTATCTATTTTTGCATCTAATGCTTTACCTATGGTTTGCAACAAAATGTTTGTATTGGTAGGTTCCAAGCCTGCTACTATCTTGCTGGCGCGTACAGGCAGATCTGTTTTTGTCACGGTCTCTATAAAAAGCAAAAGTCTAAATTAACATATTTCCTAAACCAAACAACATCAGTGAGCTGTCCTGACAAAGCTCCTTATGAAAGCTGCTATACACTGCTTTTTATAACAACACTTGTACAAGGGTCGAGATTTAACAACAATGCTATCCTTACACCTAACCCCTGACTAGAAAATAATTCACCAGTGTACAACAATGATTGTGATATCTAAGAAATTATCTGTACATCAGTTATAAACATCAATTTTTAAGGGTATATAATTACGTGAAGATAGAGATATAGAGATAAATTTATTTTGCACCAAAGTACCACAGAAAAAAATTGAGTCAAGTTAATTGATTCAATACTTTCCACATATTACGGTGAAACCAGTTTATTATTTTCCTATAGCATGAAGCTATACCTAGTCTAGGATCCCCTTGCAACCTAATCATCGCCCGCCCGCAAAAAAGTGTCTTATGCCACTAGTAGGTGTTTCTTTCACAAGTCAATGGATAATCTATTATGAATACAACAAACTTTTCAATTCAAATTAAAAATGCCGGTGTGACTCGAAGCCATCGTGGTCGTGGGTTCGAGCCTCGCCGGCCGACATTTTCTAGTACGAATTTAAATTGAGAAATTCACATATGCGGATGAAAGCATGAAAATAAATACAACAAACCTTTCAGTTTTACAACCCCCCATCGACAACCACCCCAATTTCACCCAAAACAGTATAGAAAATCATCAGAAACCCCAAAAACGCCTAAAAACGGAGGGTTGTTTTTATGTACGCGTTTTCCATCATCGCCAAAGCTATAATACACAATACTCGTATCCTTCGAATATCAAAGGTGATCTCGTATCTATACATCAGAAAAGTCCCTTGGTTTCTGTAAGGCAAGGCAATGTTCGGATGAATCTAAAAAAGTGTATTGTACCCACTAGGTCTTTCTTTTACAGGTCAATATATAGCCTTATGAATATAACAAATTTTTCAGTTTTAGAACCTTCCACCCCCCAACCACCCCAATTTCACCCCCACCAAAAAAAAAATAGAAACTGATCAGGAACCCCTACATAAACGTCTAAAAACGAACTTTGAAGAATATTTTTTTGTTTTTTGCTAATTGCTCCGCCGACTATGCGCCGATTTTCCAAACTATAGCAGCATTACCTACTAAGACCCCGCACAGTATATCGCTACCCAGACAGGCAGGCAGACCGACAGACAGACAGACAGATCGACCGAAATGAGGGAGATGGATTTTCGATAAGTAGTTATCATAAAACGCCCAAAAAGTGTATTAACTCAAAATCGATTTTTTTTCGCGATCACAGTACACCCTTCACCTATCGGTGTTGGAAGTAAAAGTGAGAAAATACGTAATACCATTGATTAACACATTTATACGGGTAATACATAGTGGTAGTATAATATATACTAGCAAGAAGACTTCTGGTGGTGTAGTAGAAATGATGAGTTCACTTTTGAATACTAGAATAGATGATACTTTTTCCAAATGAGAGAACACAGCCGTGTATCACAGCATTAAATGAGAAGTATTTTCTGAACAAAGGAGTACCTACTATCACGAAGCAGGTACAAAATGGATTTATTCCTGATTTGCAATTTTTCAAGTATGATGACCCCTTGCCATGTTAGGTTTTATGAATGAATAAAAGAAAACTACAAATTATATTTAGTAATTTCAGTTTTCGGATGGGTCTGGTTATATGATCATATTTCTGTAATGAAGAAGCGAATCTGCTACAAGTTTTTTGAATCATTTGTTGTTACTGTAATGGCGGACTTTGCAATAACCATTCCAGATTTTCCGCATTAACAGCATGATAATAAGGCGAATGAAGACCTCCCATAAATCCACACAAAAAAGCTATAAAGCTACGATTACACGAAGTAGAACTAACTGGATTGTTCAATCCAACATGTTTCGCACGGAGTGGATCTTCCTAAACTCAAATAAGGGTAGCTCTATAATTCTCTAGTTATTGAAAATGAACGAGAATTTAGCCCATCCGCCTTGGAGGATACATCATCACGCAGATGTTTTTGCAGATTTGGGGTATTTTACGAAGATCGGGGGTTCAGGAGATTGAGAACTATCTGCACTGACCATCAGGCAGCTATTAAGGCGCCCATTGCTTGGAAGATAACATCGAAACTTGTCGTAGAGAACGCGAAAGTGTTGATATTACATCTCAACAAAACATACGATTTCATTTTGGTGTGGGTACCCTAGATACGTTTAGCGCCGTATTTAAGGGGGGGGCGGGTTGGGGGGTTCAAACCCCCCCATGAGTATTCCCCTAAATGAAATAACTACTAAAATAATACAAAATAAAAATAGCAGCGATGCAATCTATACATATTTTAAGAAAATTGAGTCATTACATATTCTTTTATACATGAACTCCCCTAAGGTCACCATGAACCCCTTCTATGGTCAACGCCTAGCTACGGCCCAGGTGTGGTAAACTGTGTATATGTTTTGTGCTGGATACGTTGATGTACATAGTAACGAAATGGTGGATGTTCTCCCTAGGAGGGGTTCTAGGTAACAGCTTCATCGTAGGGCCCTGGCCCTGAACCATACATTGGAATTACCGCGAACTGGATTAGAACGTTAACTAAAGATTGGGTACGCCAAGGCTATTACCATAGCCTACCCGCCATAACATCTTCAGACGTCACTTTATGTGATAATTGATGGCGAGAGACCCGACGGCGAAGTGTGCATGATGTGGCGAGGAGGAAGATTTCTCGGCACACATTCTATGACCATGTCGCTGTGCAGCCCTTGGGTATCGCAGGCAGACTATACTAGGTTCAAGGGTTATTGAACCTGAAGACATAAGATATGGGCAGGACCCAATAAGGCCATCCTCACCTTTGCGATATGAGGGCTGGACTTGGGAATTAGGGTAAGAAAAGGTACATAAGGGCCCGCTCGCACGTCGTACGCCTATCCAGGTCACCAGAAATCCTCTATCCTTCATTAAGTCAAAGTTTGGGTACAAAATCAAAACCATGTGTATTGTAGTACATCTCAGGGCATCTCAGCCAGGCTTGGGAAACTCAATATGCAGGTTGCAGCCAGAGAGGGTAGTTTCTGCCTTTCTCTAGATAAGAGTAATTGATAGTGCTGGTGGGTCTGTCGACAGACGGTATCTGCACATAATTAGGGTTGTTAGTGACCCCAATGTGTGCGCAATGTTGCGCAGAGTAAGAGCCCTCGACATCGGTTCTAGGTGTATGCCACTTCAGGCCTGCTTAGGGTACTATATGCAAACCATTTAGTTAGGCGGCATATCTAGAACTGCGGAACCATCAGAAGTTGTAGAGAGGCAGGACAAAAGGCTATCTTTTACTAGGAATGCCCATGGAAACATAATGGTCACAACGTCGGATTATAAGGCCTGGTGAGGTCCTCTATTATGGATATTGCACAGGCTGGTCAAAAACCGAACGGGGAACCGAAATTCAGGCCATGAACCAAAATCTATGTATCGTTAGTCTTTAAACATAAAATCAATTTTTCACAGAAAAAATGGATGGCAAATATAAGCAGACCAGGCAATTGCTGGAATCTGCTTAAATATAGGCATATGGCTTTAGACTTCCATATAAAACAATCTAATACTTAAGAGGAAGTAGTTTGAAAACTGATTGAGAGCTTTTGCATGTGCAGATAATGAGTCTGACAAAAAGTGCATATTATTGGTATTGCACATTTTTCTAATAATAATTTAGTAGGAGTAGTATATTTAGTACAATCAGAAACTTACAATTAATACTACAGGTTTTCAGAACCATATTTTTATTTTTGGGAATTTTTGTGTAATTTTTGATTAGTCCATACAGTTGCTGTAGGTGTGTTGTGAATAAAATTGGTGATATACCTGAGACTGATATGAAGAGTATAAGGATAACATTAACCGAATGTAGTTTTCAAAGGCATTCAATTTGTTTTGCAAGGTCTGTGTACACATTGATATTTTTGGAGTGTAGATGAGGTTTTAATATTATTATGGATTGCACTAATTGCGGTGTCTATGAAGTAACTTATTTTGCCTTTTATCCATAATATTATTATGTATTTGGATGTCCTAGTATAATTTCATTGATCAACTTCAAGTGCTGATGATATTATTATTGCTTACAGTGTTTTCAATATACTTACTGACAGCATCAATTAATTTGTTAAGAAATGCAATTTTTGCATCTTTGTCAGTAATATTTTCATTTCGTAGCTCATCATCCGTGAATAATCCTTTTAAGAAATTGGTTTCTTTGATAACTGCTTTGATAACATCGTGTAGAAATCTAAACGGTGGCTTTCTTAACAATTTTTCTGTCAACGGTGGCTTCTTAACATACTTTCCTAATGAAATTTGAGTTTTCTTCACGATCTCAGCCGTGATATCATCCATTTTTTGCCGTTTTTTGGAATGATGTTCTTGGAAATCACATTTTGGATTCAAAGTTGTCAGTTACAGTAGCGGTTACCATAGCAACGACACATAAAATTTGCCACGTGACAGCTACGCTGGCAGATCATGCGCTGTGTCCTTCTGCAATCCGTACGCTCTATGAGGACGCGCCTGGAAGCGGTGTTGCCACTGTGGCTGCCACTTAAAACTTTTTCTTTTCATTAACCAATCAGTTTACACTCAAAAAAATAACACCATGTAAATCACCAACTTAGGGAAGTTAGTTCGTAAAAAAGACTCCTTTTTGAAGCATCAGTTAAAAGTTTATTTTTCAGCACATGTATGTTGTTTTAATAATGAGCCAGCAAAGCGCGATGGTTAAATTCCTTTCAGGAGGGTATTAATTCATCACAGGCCTTTGGAAATGTTTCTCAGCGCTCAACCTGATGTTGCGATTACGATTACAGCTAACCGCAATCCAGCTAGCGGTAAGTAACCCGTTCTCTATGGAAATTGGACGGTTGACCGCAATAGGCCCAGTTACACAATCATTTGCGTGTTGTACGTATTACTCTAATAATACTCCGATATTCGGATTAGTTTTATTACGTATTCATCCGTATCTACATGCCTGTAGAATTGTTTGCCTGTAGTACGACCAACTGATTACGGGATATGGGACCGAGCCGAGAGTCAAGAGTCATTCGGCATTTGGCGTCAACGGCGTTCGGTTGCGTTGCATCTTGGATACGTCAGATACGTGATATACGTATTTTGCGCGTAACAGCGTAGTCACAGGTTGACAGTTGGCGTTGGCAGTGCTAGTACAGTTTACAGTAGGTATATTGCGTATGAGAATCAAGTGTGGTTTGTTTCTTTGTAGGTTGCGATATAGTTTAATTTAATGGTCCATCACTAATACGAGTATCAATAGTTTAGTGTTTCCTCGTTAAATCCACTGACAAGAAGTATGCCGGCTGTGTATAACTAAAGATTAAAATACTGTACTGGGTATCTAAAACACACGTAATTAGAAAGCATCCTATTCAGTATAACGAGGAAATGTCAAAAAGAAATTAATATGCAGAGTTGTTTTCCCCTGCACTAAACTGAAGAATAAAATAAACGGTGGTTCTGGGGCGGTAATAGAACCGGAGGTTGGAGCAGTCCATTAGTATTCTAATTAAACGGATGTTTTAATACGTATTTTTACATCACTAGACTGCAATGTGGTCATCCGCACAGTGCGGGAGTGCCCTAAATGGAGTAATCCAGGAAGAATGTTCCACAAGCAAATATATATGGCAACGCTGCCTGCAAGATAGACAGCCTCCATTTTTGTTGTTCGCGTGATGCAAAGGTTGTCGACATTACAGGGCCCGTAAGTTGTCGTTTTCTCATTTCCCTTTGATCTCCCTTATTTATGTTTATGTCTAATGTTTTTGTTTTTGAATTCAAATAACTTTTATAGTTTACGTAACAGTATCCACATTTTTTGGTGTCATATAAATGACCTGAGTATTTCCGAATATAGACTTTCTCCTTTACAAGCTTGTACTGAGAGTCATCAAATCATATTAAATACATATTTTTGTTGATCTAGGAATTCACAGTTGTGTTTTGGTTACTAGAATTGTGACACTTTAAAATAGATTTTCCTTCCTTTCGACCTGGATAACCTACAGTTTTACCATTTAAACTGTTTTTACACTTTTTACAAAAAAAAAATGCACCTGAAAATACTCTACAAATATTCCATTCAATTAGAACTAACTAACAACCAACTGTTGATTCTAGACTATGGATGAACCTGTTACTGTAAAAAAAGAAGTGTTGATAAAGACTGAGGCATCAGAAAGACCTGAAGAACAAAATGAGAACCATAGTACTAACATTCAACTGGAAGAACAAGGAGAGGTGCACACTGTTGTGCTACAAAACCTACAGTTTGCTGATGAACAATCAGAAGTGGTTTTGAACCATTTTTCTGCTGACGATTCTGATGGAAACTTACAAATTGATACCTTGGAAGAGGATGAGGTGGTGCATGCATATATCATTGAGTAAGCTTGCTTTCAACATTTTGTCTAGTAATGTAAACATGCAATCTTATGATAGGTATAATGACTTAAATCCTTATATTTAAAGAATAATTATTCTGCCACTTCATTATGCTCACTTTTGTCAAATCTCATGGTTGAAAAAAGATATATGCCATGCTATTAAGGCCCAGTCAAACAGAGGGCATTCTAAAATGTGGCGTTACAGTGTTCTCTAATGCCACGTTACAGCATTCCGTTATTTATACCAAACAGGCCTGTTTGACGGGTTGAGCAAAAGCATTATGCCAATTTTTGTCAAGATGTCTAGTGATTCAAACATAGATGAACTAAAGGCCTGGTTAAACAGAGGGCAATCTGGAACGTGGCATTACAGCATTCCCCCAAGCCGCATTACAGGGTTCTGTTGTATTGTTTGGAGAATACAGTAGTGCTGCATTCTAGAATGCCCTCTGTTTTACCAAGCCTTAACTGAGTTGAAAAGATGATGTAAAGACAATGTATGAGACAATGTATGACAGGGCTACCATTTATCCAGATTCTTCCATTTTGTCATAATTTAGAGCGCATCTAAGGGCTATCCCTGAAATTTATTTAAAAAGTATTGGGTGAAACCTGAAAATCAATCAAATCAATCAATCAATTTTGCTACCCTATCCGGAGTTTGTTAAGTTTTTTCTGGCATTGGTTATTTAGCTAATAAATAAATAAAAATTAACCTAATAATTTATTTAGTAGGACTATTTCCCAGAAGCCCAATTATCCATAAATAAATAATTGATACTATAGCTTGAATCACAGAGACAAGCTTAGGATGAATTTTAAGAGTTATTACATTGGCTAAATTTATAGCTATCTTTTTTGAGGTAGCCAAAAAATTATTATAAGTATTTTTCATTTCAGTAGGCATGGTTTATTCATATGTCTATAAGAATCATAAATCAGAAATAAAATATAACTTCTTGATCTGTTTTGTATTAATAACGTACTATAAAAATCATTTGAATTTTGAATATAATTAATTAAAAATCAAGATTATATTGATGATAAGAAAAATATGCTGAGACATCAAAATATTTGTCTAGGGGGACAACTTTTTAACCAAAAATGACTACCCCCTTGTAACTCCTGCCACTGGGGCTCACCCTTTAAAAATTTTAAATGACAAGTAGTATTGAGTAATATCTTGTTTCAAAGGGATGTCATAGCCCTTTACTTTGACATTTGATTTTTAAAAATTGGTCGATCTCTTTTCAAAAATATTATAAAAAATGTCATATATCTTCAAATAGAGAATAAAAGCACACAAAAATTGCAATAAGTCTTCTAAATGTATCTTGTTATTCGCCGAACAATGGTAATAAAGAATTCCTGATCGTGAAAATTTTGATTTTGTGATAGTTGACTTTTTGGGCGTTTTATGCTGTCTACATAACGAAAATTCATGTCACTTATTTCCTTTGTTCTGTCTGCTTGTTGTCATTTTTCTAGCCTTGTAATCTCTGTAACCTGCTGCATTGATTGTGATGAAATTTGGGCAGCAATATCCAGTGGGGTCATAGTAGGTAATGCTGCTATAACTTTGAGCATCGGAACATGGTAATTAGGAAAAACAAAAATTCAAATATTCTTCAAACTTTGTTTTTAGGCATTTTAGGGGTTCCTGATCATTTTCTACTTTTTCTTGGATATGGGTGTAATTGAGGTGATTGAGGAGTGGGGGGTTGTAAAACAGAAAAATTTGTTGTATTCATAATAGGCTATCCACTGACCGGCAATAGAAGGACCTAGCAGAATAATACACTTTTTTAGATCCATCCGAAGATTGCCTTGCATATTACAGACACCAAGAAACTTAGAATTTTCTGATGTATACATGCGAGTATTGCTTTAGATCGTTTTGTATTGTGTAACGTGGAAACTATTGATTTAGTTTTAATGAAATTTTTACACATTTTGAATATGTGGCGAGGATGAAAAAAGCGTATGGTTTTTAGAAATTGTGCTAATGGCGACGCAGCAATAATCAGAAAACCAAAAATATAAAAACAGCTCAAACTTCGTTCATTGGTGGCTTAGGGGTTGTATTCATAATATGCTATCCATTGACCTGTGAAAGAAAGACCTAGTGGCATAACACACTTTTTTGCAGGTGGGTGGGCAATGATTGGGGTTGCAAGGAGATCTTAGACTATAACTTCATGCGATGGGAAAATAATAAACTGTTTGAATAAATTTCGTAACAACTTCCAAAACATACCTATGCGAAGGTATCTTCCCCAGATGTCTGGCGTTAAAGGGAGCCGCAGATTGTCCAGCACATCGATTTTGGGCACCAAAAATCTGAATCATTTTCACTATTTTTGCATCTGCCCATCAGGAATTTGAACATCAAATATATTATTGTTCGACTAATATCAGGCAACATTTTGAACACCTATTGCAATAAAAAGTGATATTTTTGTCAGTTTTTCTATTTTCAGTTTTTCTATTTGTACAAATTAAGGTACATTTTTCAATTTTCTCGAAAATGAATCGACTGATTTTAAAAAATCAAACGTCAAAATAAAGGAGATCAGTTTAAAACTTTCAAGGTGATGACCCTGAATGGAAGAGGGTAGAAGGAAGAGAAGTAGTTTTTGGTAAAAAGTTGTCCCCCTTGACAAAATATGTTTTGAGGTGTCTGGCATTTTTTTCTTTGAATCAGCGGTTTTCGATAAATCCGTGTATAGATTTTCAGTTTTCATCCTCCTTAAATCAACAAATTAAAATCATCTTAAAAAAATAGTTCAAAAGCCATAAATCATTGTTACATTGCAATATTTTGAATATACGTCACTTTATGCTATACAGTTGATCAACTGATCAAATGCAAAATTGATTTTTATCAGTTAGCATATAACAATAATTTGGCCATTATTAAGAGTGGTGCACTTACTCTCACATACTACTAAATAAATATTCATTTTGGTTAGTTATAGTGGCTGGCTTCCTTTGTCACTTCAGCAAGAGTGAAATCAAATAATTTTTATCTTACAGAAATGATGAATATGAGAATTTAGAAGGGCATGAAATCATCTACCAAACTGTACAGGAGGATGGCACTACTGTCCAGTATATCATTGCTGAGGAGGAAGAAGGAGAGGAAGTATATGAACAGGTTGAACAACTTGATGAAACTGAAAATGAACAACAGATGGAGTATACATATGAGTATGAGCAAGTAGAGGTACTGTTATATATTTTATAGAGTAGTATGTTTCGAATTACTCAAATATATTTCAAATATTTCCAAGCAAATACATTCATTGTCAGCAATTTCATTTAAATATCTATTTTTTGTTGCCACAATAGAATTCAGTGTAGAATGTATGATTTTTATGTTTTGGTTAAAAATTATTCAGCAGCATTATTTTCACAACCACCTTAATATAAAAAAAATGTCTATTTTAATATCCTGGTGGAAGTTGATATGCCAATTTTAGGTTTTTTTGTTCTTATAGATGTGTGTTGTTGTGAATTTTATGTACTTTTGACAAATATACATCTGTTTGGATACTTCGAATATACATATATATCGTGATTTAGATGGTAGACCATAATGAGAGAGCTGAAGAAGAAGATTCCCAGATACTACAGGAAGAAGTGGTAGATATGTCTCATGAGGAGCATAATGGCGAAGACACTGTAGAGGTTGAGGAACCACCAGAAGAAGTAGAAGAAAAACCTCAACTGCTTGTGGTTAAGGAGGAGGTTTTCACTTGTGAATACTGTGGGAAATCCCTCAAGACTGCTGTGGTAAGCAGGCTCTGTTTCCCATTATAGTGTTTCTGACAACAGTGACGAAGTTTACTTTTGATAAACAATTTGTTAGCTAATGTTTCTTGCATTCATATAATATTGATTTCATTAGTCGATGGAGTTGGCCGTTACTTGATGGAGATCCATACTAATACAAAAAAGTATTTCCGATGAATGATCACCACTTTTTTTTAAAAAAACTTGCGACGATCGAGCGTAGTACTTTAAGTTTAAAATCATTGTTTGATAAAGACAATGTGTGTCGAAACGATCGTCGCAAGTTTTGGTCAAGTCAGTGATTGCCTTTGATTGTTAGCAAAATACGTTTGTGTCTGAAGTTTGAATTACTTAAATTAATTATTTATCAAAATTGCTTTTAACTTTTACCTGATGTATACAATAATAATTGTGTAGGTAGAATGCTGTAAAGGAAATAGCAATTGAGTCCATAGTAATAAGTTCAAAATTAGTACTTTTAAGAATCAAACCATATCGAAACAACAAAGGCAATAATAATTGTGTAGGTAGAATGCTGTAAAGGAAATAGCAATTGAGTCCATAGTAATAAGTTCAAAATTAGTACTTTTAAGAATCAAACCATATCGAAACAACAAAGGCAAAATAAAGTTTAGAGAAAAAGTAAGTTTTTCTAGGGATCTGATGATCTTGAGGTGATGAACTGATGACAAGATGAAAACGGTAATCGTTTCAAGTAGAAAAAACTGAATTTTTTTAGCGGTACAAAAGACTTATGATAGATGTAAAAGACCTAGACGGAGACTCTGTTCAACATTTTAAAATCTTAATGTTGATTAACTATCACTTTTTAGCCTGAAACTTGTCCTTCCTTTTTCGTATACAGGGTTATTCACGTCATTCGACAAGGAGCATTATGGATAAAGTATCTAATGAAACTGAAAATAATAATTCCGGATGGATAGGGACCTATGGTTACATTTTAAAAATATTTTCAAGTTATACAGGGTGTCCCAAAAACATGAAACGTATCAAAGTTATGTTTTTTTAAATGGAACACCTCATATATTATTGCATATTCGGATTTCTTAGTAAATTCTAGTGTGACTTCATGTATACATGGGGTCTAAAGCAAACCGTTTAGGTGTAAATCACCATTTTCGGTATAAGTAGATGTCGAATATAATAGAGATTATAAAACTTAGAAGGCTGTGACTTTCCCGTATTACTAAGCATGAAATGCGCCAGCCTAGGTTAGACGGTCAAATTTGAACTACGTTTGTGCTTGGAGAAATCGGTCGATTAATTAAGGAAACTTCCATCAGAGATTTTTTCAAATAGGAATGCCTAATTTTTTTTATACGATTAAATGTAGAATTTGATAACCTTTCTAACGATATAAGGTTGTGAATATCAATATATGGTAGTTTTTATTTGATTTCAAATTTTCAACCAAATCGGTGTTTTTCGATTTTCCAACCTATAAGCAACCTAGCAGACCATGAAATATAATCAAAAACCTGTTCAGGTAAAAGAAAACAACTAACTTTGCAGAAAAATACACACGAACTAGACTAAAAGGACAAGAATATAAAAATTACTCACAACAAACAAACTCTAACCAGAAATAACGGCGGTAACATAACTTTGGTTAAAGAGAAGCTGGAGTACGACAGGAATGGATCTTTTTCACGGTCTACTAGCTACTGCAATGTACTAGAGATTGTAAATTTCCAAAACCATTAAAAATTTTGAAATGAAACGAAAACTACTAGAGAATGTTGTAGGTAGTTTATTATTTTCATAATAAAATTTCACATTTAATGATTTAAAAAATATGCATCTCTGTCAAAAGTCAAGTCAAAAGTACCTCTGGCTGGAGTTCTGAAAATTCTTCAGTACCTATTAGCAAGATCGCAGAAAATGGAGAATGAATTAGAATTTGTTCAAATTATAAAACATAAATGGCAGAAAATTTAAAGCTGATTTGTCAGTACTCCTTTTTTGCAATACTGCTAATAGATATTGAAAAAATAGAAGGGTTCCAGTTAGAGGTATCGTTCCTTCGATGCAAATTACTACTTTTTACAGCGTTACATGTGATTGATAATTGCTGGCTGGAGCAACAATAGCTGGTTGTTTTTGTTTCATTTCAGGGTTTTTAATAGCCTTGGAATTTTTTAACCTCTAATAAATTGCGGTAACCAGTAGACTGTAAAAAATATCTATTACTGTCATATTCCAGCTTCTCTTTGACCTTAGATACGTTATCGCCGTTGTTTCTGGGACAGTTGATTTGTTTTAAGGAATTTTTATAAATTTGTCTCTTTATTTAAGTCGTCTGTATCTTTTTTCTGAGTTACTTGTTTTCTTCCATCTGAACATGTTGTTGTTTATACTTCATGGCCTACTAGGTTGTTTATAGGTAGGAACATTGAAAAACACCGATTTGTTTGAAAATTTTAAATTAAATGAAAACTACCGGAGATTGAAATTCACAACTTTATACCATTAGAAAGGTTATAAAATTCTACATTTAACCGTGTAAAAAAAATTAGGCATTCCAATTTGAAAAAATCAAGTTATCTCTGAACGAAGTTTCCTTAATTAATCGACTGATTTCTCCAAGCATAAACATAATTTAAATTTGACAGCCTCATCAAAGCTGACGCATTTTATGCTTAGTAATACGGCAAAGCCACAGCCTTCCAAATTTTATAATCTCTGCGATATTCAATTTTTTTCCTGATATCTACTTATACCGAAAATGGTGATTTACACCTAAACGGCTCGCTCTAAGTCTCATGTGTGA
This sequence comes from Callosobruchus maculatus, assembly GCA_951848785.1. NCBI lineage: Eukaryota > Metazoa > Arthropoda > Insecta > Coleoptera > Chrysomelidae > Callosobruchus > Callosobruchus maculatus. The sequence continues at coordinate 8,119,583 of CATOUR010000026.1, read as the reverse complement.
TACATAGTCACACTAGAATTCACCAAGGAATCTGAATATGCAATAATATACGGGGTGTTCCATTTAAAAAATACAACTTTGATACGTTTCGTGTTTTGAGGAGACCCTGTATAACATAAAAATATTTTTAAATTGTAGCCCTAATGGGTCCTTATCCATCCGAAATTATTATTTTCTCTTTTATCAAATACTTTAGCCATAATACTCCGTGCCGAATAACGTGAATAACCCTGTATATATATCTTTTTGATCATCTTTACTAAATGCTTCAGAAAATGTGGAACATGTTAAATATGCATTTTGATCTTTTCAGGGTTTGAAGAGACATATATCAACTCACCATGAGGATGACCAGGACAAAGAAGATGATGATCCCCTTTCACTACAACTGTGTTCTTGTTGTGGCGAACCTTCAGATACGGCTCATTCTGTAAGTCAAAATTCGAAGTAAAGATTAAATTTAAGATCCTGAATTTTGATCATAAATGCTTATCGAGTATCTAAGGATAAAAATATTGTGAAGTAGTTCACTTAGCCTTACTTGCTGTTTACTGCATTAATAGTCATATACAAATGTTTTAAGTAGTTTGACCCAGTAGTTTGGCACATCCTCAATAATAAAGAAAATGGACTTATCAAATTTGTGGCGGTTCGGGGGATTATTATGTTTAGCTAATTACACCGCTGCTAATGCAGCAATTTTCGAAAGTATAAAAGCATAACCTACTACGATCCTACGTTATGTCATACCAAAATTTCATCAAAATCAGTGCAGCAGATACTGAGATCACAAGAATACATGATACTTTTGCATTGTATCATTTTTGGCAGGAAAATAAAAAGTTCACAGATACGGCTTCAAAAGCGATGTTAAGTCTGTTAAGTAGCGTATGTCACCAATGCCATTTTTAGGAATATGAACGGACCTTTGTGGCTACAAAAAATGTTGGTCTTCTAAGTCACCGCAATATTACCCTATCCAGGAAAAAATCAGAAAGTGATGAGGAACCCCTAAATCATCTGAAAACGAAGTTTTTTCTAATTACTCCGACCCATTCCACCAATCTCCAGCAATATGCAAATTGAGTCTGAATATACCTTGTTACCACCATCCATCCCTGGGGTTTAACCTCCTCAATTAATAAACTGGCTGTACACCAGGGTAATCAGACCCACGATGGTGTACAGCGCTATTGTATGGTGTCCAAAGGTCCATCAAAGGACAGCGTCTAAAACGCTCATAAAAAAGCAGCGGGCTGCGCCAACTATAACATAGGAGGTACTGCTAAATGTCCCACCTCTAGATATTTACATAGAGGGAGAGACAAAAATGTGCATACAGAATGCAGTACCATGGCAATTGATTTTACCAATCCGCCAAGAAACACACCCCGAAACTTGGCAAGCTGCGGTGCGACATACTTGAGATACCACCCAACAGAATACCAAGAGCCGTGAACACTGAGATCGCTCATAAAGTCAACTTGAGTGACAAATCGTAATGCGTTCTGGGAAAACCTGTCGAATGGTATCACTTCGTACGCTGATGGCTCCAAAAGTCATCAGGTACTGGAGGAGACATACACAGTGGTAGGTCTGGGCAGAACTGTCCGCCTATCCATATCCATAGATGAAGGATACAGTAAAAAGACTGTTTATGTAAACATGACAGCCGGGTGGCTTTGATGGCCCTAGCAAGTAACGACTATACTTCAATAGTGTGGGACTGCCATAATACCCTAAAGACACTGGCGAAGACCAACAAGATAACATTATCATGGGTAGCTCCTCACATAGGAGTAGGTAGGAATGACAGGGCCGACAGGTGTGCCAAGGAAGGTACAGAACTCCCTCTCATCGGGCCAGAACCAGGAGGTACAACATGATACGGACAACTATCACCAGTTGTGTGTTAAATAGAGCACCAGAAAGAAGCGAAGAAGCAGAGTGGTGCCGAACGTGATGCCGCGTACACATCTGAGCAAACGAACTGAATGAGCAATTCGCTCCGAATGAGCATTCAGATGTGGATGTATGCACGCACCGCGCTGAACAGGCTCACGCGGTGCGCCAGCCGATGAGAAAGTTGTCGGTCCATCAAAGGAAATTCGTGTTCAGTCTGGACGGGTTTAAAAACTTAACGCCGAAACGCTCCGTACAAAATGGATTTGTCAAAAGAGACGCGTTTGCTATTAATTAAGGAATTTGAAAGAACACCGATATTGTGGAAAGCTAAACACGAGTTTTATTGCAGTAAAATTAAAAGGAGGATGCTTGGCAGGAAATTTCGAACGTCTTCTGGATATTTTATCCTTAATTGCTTTAAGCAGAAATGGAAATCACTTCCGACATTCTGGTAAAGTTTTTAAATCGCCTCCCATCGCTGTTACTTCGGATATCATGTAAAATAAAAGAACTGTTAAGGCTCCAATCTCGACTTCTTTGTAGAAATAATTGTAACGACCATCTATACCATTTCCAGCAGTAGTTTATGAAAGAATCAAATTAAATTTCGAAAGCGTCAATTGTAATTTGATGTTTTTGAAACTACGGCTGAAAAAGGTATAGTGCGCAATTATAAACGCGGCAGTAGCTGCACCTAGATTTTCCATCGCGGTCAATAAAACAATTCGGCGAACTGATGTAGCGCCTCCGAATGCATGCTCATGTGGTTCTGTGCGAGAAAATCAAAAATTGCCCGAATAAATGCTCATTTGGACGAAGTGCTCATTTAGTTCATTTCCTCAGACGTATACGCGGCATAAGAGGATGTGAGGGGACCCTTGTGGTCTAACACCATAGACGCTCTCACATTAAGCAGAAAGGAGCTATGAAAGGTGTTTAATTATGATATTTTAATGAAGGATGTTGTTTAATTATGATATTTTAATGAAGGATGTTTGAAGATTAAACATTTTATATTTATCAGATACAACATGTTACATGGATGGATACAGAATACAGAATGAGACATAAGATGGGAAACCAATCGCCTATTGACATATGTCATGTCAATCATAGAACATAGATATATGATGTACAGATTGTACATCCAACACCTTCCCCTTAAAGATTTAGTCTTACAATAGGTTTAATGTGACGTCCAGATCTAGAGATCAGATGGCGGCTATCACTGACACTTGGTTTCACAGTATCACTGGGCGTATCACTTGTCACTCTTAACTTATTATCACTATGACCTAAATTACATTGCATTGATTGTTCGGGGTATAACTCAGGTTCCAGGATGTGTTCACTATATTTAGCTTTGCTACATGATAGTTTCATCTGGTTAGTGTTACGTCTAACAACTTTGTTATTATTTTGTTTACGTACCCAATATGACCTTGGTTCTCCAGCTTTCCTCAAAACTGTTGCTTTTTCCCAAGTTTTATCCTGGTTTGTTCGTATGACTACTTTCTCCCCTTTTGTGAATTCATCTCTCTGTTTTCTACTGTGTTTGTCATAGTTTGCTTTGGTAAGTTTTTTATGTTTGCAAAGTGACTCATACACTTTAGTTTCGATCTTAGGTTCAAGTGTACTGCTAAGTACGGGTAACTGTGTACGAAGTATTCTACTTTGTAATACTTGTGATGGAGATGCTCCTATTGTAAGTATGGGGGTATTATTATATTCCATGACTGATTCCCTATAATCCTCATTTTCCTCCAAGCTTTTACACAAAATCTTTTTACTAATAGACACAGCCTTTTCTGCTAATCCATTACTTTGGTGATAATGGGGTGTACAGGTTAAAATCGTTATATCCTTATTTTTATAATAATCTTTGCATTTAAATGATGTGAAAGGCAAATTGTCAGCTATAATTGTTTGGGGGTATCCAAAACGAGTAAAAATATTTTGGAAACAATTTATAACAGCTTCTGCAGTTTTGGAAGATAATGGACACAGTTCTAACCAGTGTGATAAATGATCAATTATTACTAAATACGGTTTGGATCCATACTCTAAAATATCAGTAGATACTTTTTTGAATCTCAGTTTAGGTACTGAATGATATAACATTGGTTCTTTGTAGTTATTTGGCATATACTTCTCACAAGTACGGCATTGTTGTACCATATTTCTTATATCATTTGACAAATTTGGCCAAAAAAATAACTGTCTTGCCTTATTTATAGTTTTGTTAATACCGAGGTGGCCTTTATGTAACAACTGTAATATGTAAGACCTAAGTTTTTCTGGAACAATGATTTTGTTGTTGACAAAAACTAATCCTGCTTCTACATATATATCATTTTTCAAATTGTAATAGTTTCTATAAACAGATTCATTTTGTTTAGCCTTTGGCCAACCTTGGTAGTAATAATCACAAAGTTTACTCAAAATTTTATCTTTTGATGTAGCTTCCCTGAACTCTACTTTTTTTTCATCACTCATAGGTAAGTGTCGTGTTATATAATGTACCATCTCGAACATTTCATAATCACATGTATTAATTTTTAAACTAGATCTAGATAGCATATCTGCAAACTGTACATTTTTACCAGAAACATAATAAACATTAAGGTTATATTTAAGTAATTTCAGCCTAAGTCGTTGAAGCCTAATTGAACCTATTTTTCCAATTGGTTTTTTCATAATAGAGACAATGGGTTTATGATCAGTCTGAACATCAGTTTCAGTTTTATAAATAAAATCATGGAATTTCTGTGTACCAAAATATATTGCAAGCAATTCTTTCTCGGTCTGACTATAATTTACCTCATGATCATTCATTGTTCTTGACGCACAAGCAACTAATTTTAGTTCATTATCATGTGTTTGAAACATACAACACCCAATTCCATCCTTTGATGCATCACATTGAAGTATTATTTTCTTCTTAGGGTCAAATGGTATTAGAGCTGGCGCATGAACAATAATATCTTTCAACTTCTCAAAAGCCTCATTTTGTTTGGGTAACCATTCCCATTCAACATTAGATTTTAAAAGATCACATAAAATATTCATATGTTGAGCCATGTTTGGTATGTATCTTCTAACATAATTGAAAGAACCTATAATTCTTTGCAATTCTGTTTTATCTTTAGGTGGTTTTAGCTTTACTAATGACTCTACTCTATCAGGGTCAACTTGCATTCCCTTTTCTGAAAATAACTGCCCCATAAATTTTACTTCTCTCCTATAATACTGAAATTTCTCCTTATTAAACTTTGCACCTACCTTTCTTGCAATTTCAACTATTTTAGCTACAGCTTCATCATGTTCACTTTTTGTAGATCCTGCAGCAATCATATCATCATGACAAATTGTGACATTTTTTATATTGCCAAAAATTTCATCTATTTTCTCCTCAAATAAATCTTGAGAATTTGACAGTCCATATGGGAGTACAAGATAACGGTATATACCAAAGGGGGTTGCAAAACAACATTTCCATGATGATATTTCATCTAATTGAAGGTGGTGATATCCTTCAGAAAGATCAAATACTGTAAAATATTTTTTACCATTCAAACAAGAGCATAACTCTTCAATACTCAAACCAAGCCTAGGTTTACGTATGATATGTTTGTTCAAATCAGAGGGATCTAAACAAAGTCTAATTTTGCCATTAGCCTTCTCAACTAACACAATCCTATTTATACTTGCATTGCTGTCTATCTCATCTGCTTTAACAATAGCTTGCCGTTTTACTAGCCTATCAAGCTCTTTCTTGAATTCATTCCTTATAGCAATAGGTACCTTAACAGGGGGATAACTTACACTCTCAAATTCTTTAGAAGTAGTTATATGATATTTACCTGCAAAACAACCTGGACCTGAAAATATATCTGAATTTTGCTCTGTAAATTCCTCTTTCACACAAGACTTTTCCGCTGTATTTATTCTTTTTACCAGATTTAACTGTAGACATGCTTGTCCACCCAATAGAATCTGAGTTGCACCCTCAACAATCACAAAATCTTCATAGATTTCAGTATTATTATACTTACAACCTAAATTAACAATTCCTACTGGAGTGTACATAGAACCTTCAAAAGCTCTTAATTTATAGTTAGCAGGTCTCACTTTAAATTGATTGTTTACCAATCTAAACTTTTCTAATGGAATGACATTGACATCAGCACCTGTGTCAAGCTTAACCTTAATTTTTTTACTTTCAATATTAATTATTTCTTCCCAGATGCCCTGACTATGCTTGCACTTTATATTCTTACAGTTACAAACATTCTTAAAGTGATTAACATTACCTACAAATACATCAGAATCATCACTCTCTAGTTCAGTGCTATGATCTATGGTTTTAACATTTTTCACTCTACATGACACAGCAAAATGATTTAATAATCCACAATTGTTACATTTTTTCCCAAAAGCTGGGCATTGTCTTGGCCTATGCATGCTTTGGCATCTTCTGCATTCAAATTTTTTACTCTCAGTACTGACCTTGTGGTTTTCTTGCCTGTTTGTCCTACTGTGGTTACCTGACTGCCGTTTCTTCACAATATTTACTTCAGATGTCCCTTGCTCGAACTGAAGATTCTGCAACTTACTCTGCTCACTACTCCGACAGAACTGGATAGCCTTTTCTAATGTCAGCTGGTCAACCCTCAGTAGTGCCTCCCTTGTAGTGGCATCCCTAATCCCCATTACTATTTTGTCACGAAGTGCCTTATCCTCTGCAGTTTGATTAGGGTCTAAGACATTGTAGTTGCATGTCCTCATCAAGTGCTTCAGATCAGTCAAGAAGTGCTCAAAACTTTCACCTTCCTTCTGCATCCGTTTCAAAAAGTTGTATCTTTCGAAGCATTCATTCACCCTTGGGTTCACATATTTTCCGATGAGGGTCATTATAAAATCGTACTTATTTTCCTGCTCCTCAGGTACTACAAAGGTACTCATAATCCGTGCGGATTCTGTTCCTATCATATTTCTCAAGATAGACATCTTCACCGTATCAGCTGCCTCGTGCTGCCCTGTGGCCACTAGATAGTCTTCAAAGCTTATCTTCCAAAATTTCCATTCAGTTGCCGCATTCTGCCCTTGCAGATCAAAATCGGGGGGTAGCTTCACCACGCCTCCAGCCATATTTCTAGGTTATATGTTATATTTGTATACTTTTGCGGAACTTACTGGAAATATCGTGTCCAATCGTTAGAACATCTTCTATATAGTTCGTTTTCGCAGCGCCATGTTTAATTATGATATTTTAATGAAGGATGTTTGAAGATTAAACATTTTATATTTATCAGATACAACAGGTTACATGGATGGATACAGAATACAGAATGAGACATAAGATGGGAAACCAATCGCCTATTGACATATGTCATGTCAATCATAGAACATAGATATATGATGTACAGATTGTACATCCAACAAAAGGTGGTTGTATTTATAACTGGCCATTGGATGTTGAGTGTAGCAAAAGTTGGAAATCGATGTGGCAATTTTTTTTTTATGTAGGAAGTGCGGTGAGGCAGAGTAAACAGCTAAGCACGTTACCTTTAACTGTTCTGCCTTGAGTGAAAGCAGGAACTCCCAATTGAGTATAGGCCAGGGGGGAAGGCAGGAGAGTACAGTCCGGTGCATCTCGAGATTCGCAAAGAACTTAGGATAGGACGCTGTCTGATCTCCTCGACCGAGGGTACACAATAAGCCTTAAGACTGAGCGACAACTATTAGGGTAACTGAACCCTAACCCTCTAATTATTAAATCCACCTCTCAAATATTTCATCGACTTCAAATACCATGCACAGGTGGTAATAATGTGCAAAATTCGATTGCAAAGAAATGGATCGATTTCACGAAACTAGAAATAACAATTACGTTGATATGACCCTTGAAACATAAGAATATGTTTATTAATGCAGCATATTATTACATCCTAGTCCAGGTACCAATCACTGTTTTTTCAAATTTTTTGACAAACTTTGTACTGATACAGAAGTGGCCGACGCGTTAGCGGGGGTTCATATTTCAACAGATATGGTTTTAATTACGGGTCACTAAAGCTTGTGAATACAAACAAATCATTTTAGTATTCTGAATAGGCAAAATTCACATCTATGTGAGCGACAAAGTGCATAATGAGAAGTTTCCTAAAAAACAAAATTTGGAAAATTCATTATTATCTGAAAGTCCATTTCTTCACTTGAAGAATGTCGAAAAAAGCATCTGAATATTCCAAAAACCGGCAGAGTTATTCAATTTTATATTTGTGGAAAGCGACCGCGGTTAGGAATGCCTTATGACGTCACATGTCATGAATCGTTCGCAGCAACCACAGTCGGGAGCCGGGACTCCGCTATGCATACGCTGCGATGTACAGTGACTTATCTAGACTTGAGTGGAACGGCGAAGGTGTTTGTTGTAACGGGCAGACGCCAGTATATTTTTAAAGTATGGAGGAAGGTTACGTTCGTGGTTATTCTAGTGATCTACCTAAAGTGGATCTCGGCATGATTATGGACTTTTACTTCCCACACCGATAGATGAGGCGAGTATTGTGATCGCGAAAATTTTCGATTTTGAGATAATACGCTTTTTGGGTGTTTTATGATGTCTACATAACGTAACATAATGTCTGTCGGTCGTCATAATACACTTTTTTAGGTGCATCCGAACATTACCTCGGCTATTACGGAAACCGAAGGACTTAGAATTTTCTGATTTACACGTGCGAGTATTGCTTCTGATCATTTTGTATTGTGCAACTAGGAAACTATTGGATTGATTTCAATTAAATTATTACACAGTATTACTACCGCTGCGAGGATGGAAAATCTTTATGATTTTTAGAAATCGTCTCAGCGACAGCGCAGCAATAATAAAGAACTAAAAATATACAAACAGCTCAAACTTCGTTTTTAGGCATTTAAGGGGTTTCGTGATCGTTTTCAACTTTTTTTGGGTGGTGGTGAAATTGGGGTAGTTGGGGGGTGGAGGGCCATAAAACTCAATTTTTTGGTATTCATAATAGGCTATCCATTGAAATATTTGTTTGGTGTTTTTATGGTGGTATTAGTACACCTGAGTACAATGCAATATTTATAGTTTCTCGGTCTGCTAGACATATTCTAATAATACGAGTACCAATAAACTGCAATATATCGTTTTGCCACCGTCGGCGTCGCCTACCCTATTGAAAACAAGGAATGACAACATGAACGAGGAAGCCGGCGGCGCGCTGGCTTGCGGGAGTAGCTTCCTCGACAGCGCTTCGCGCGGACGATACGGCTATTCAAACTTTAAAGGACTATAACTTTTCTATTCATGGAGATAATTACAAATTTTTTCGGTGTTGTTCTCTAACTCTGTAGGACTATCTGATTAACTAAAATTTGAAAAAATGGAAACTTCCTCATTTCAATATTTTTTTACCAACCCCGCGAGGGGTGCGACTATATGAACTGCTTCACTATTTTTTCACGCTAGGAACATACAATATGCATTATTTGCAGTTTGGCGACTACAAGTGCAATATATGTGATAAACTGTTCGTCCAGTTGGTCTGTCTTAACCGCCATTGTAGCATCGAGCACCCTACAAATGGAAAATACCAGTGTGTCGAGTGTAAAAAGGTGTTGGATGATAAAGAAGCGTTAAGCCAACATATGTACCTTCATCCTATCAAGATTTTCAAATGTCCAGCCTGCAGGAGAGAGTTCAGCAGGAGGTTTGATCTAGCAAGACACATTTGTCAGTCATCTTGTATGGGGCCCAGAAAAACCTTCGAATGTAGGGTAAGTTTCCGCTTTAGCTCACATGATGTAAATTTCGACCTACCTAAACATTTTTTTTATTAACAGTATTTATTCTCATAAAAATCGTATGCTCGTCAAGGTACATTCGATTCCAAGAAATACATGTCTCCGAATGACTTTGACCACCAACTATTAAATCCTGGACACAGGTAGATCTGGAAACAGGAAGAGACAGAGTTTAAGATCAGTATCAGCCTCCCGTATTGAAAAACCACTGGGTTTTAATCATCTCAAAATAATTAATTGGAACCGAGTATTGCAACTGCCTCTCTTTAAGGGCCGGTTTCTCAATGTACAGTTAAATATGTTATCTGGAAGTTAACACTTAACTGTTGGATATAGTACTTCAAAACCGAAGATTAAGCGTTATCTTGAAGTTACATCCTTCTGATATATTGACTCAAACTTCCAACTTCCAACCTGCGGTTAAAATGGTAACTGAAAATCAAATGCACAACAGAATATCAGTTTGGCCGTGTTAGTTCTATATTGATGGTATTGGTGTCAATTTCGAAGGTTGGTCCTAGGTTTTACATTAGGAATAGTTTCTATTTACTTCTGTTCGTATTTTTCTAGCTTGACTGCTTGACAATGGAGTTTCAAAGATATAAATTTTCTAGCGACGATGATAAAGAAATTATTGAATGTTTGCAATAGAGAGGGGTAGGATTGATTAAAAAGTACATATTTTGTCGCTTATCGAGGACGATATTGACACTGTTACAGATAGGTATGAAAAACGCTGGCTGCAGGATTGATGTGTACTTTACCTACTTTGTACAAGTTAGAAGAGAATTAGGCCCGATTTTATCAACATGCATATTTAACAAAGACTTTGACAAAGCTTTTCTATTGGGTATTGAGGGCTAGGTTAATAAATATCATCCAATAGTATTTTATCAGTATTGAAAACAAAATGTCAAAGCTGGATGACACTTTTCATCATATCGTATATAAGTTTTATAACAAAACTATTGTTGTAAAAAGTCTATATTTGTCGCAACATAGGCGATGAATGAAGTTTGCAGCTCGAGACGAAGTCAACGATCGAAATAAATATCATTTTGAATGGTTGAAATTAGATTACAAATCCCAGTAATAAAGTACCTAACCAAATATGTTTCTTTGAGGCGATCTGCTCCGCAAGATTCTGGGTGGCCGAGCGGTATAGTGTTCGACAGTGAATCACTGTGTTCGAGGGTGGTGTTGGTACTGTTGGTTCGAGACCCAGCCCTGGAGGGTTTCTGTATAGCCCATAAAGTGCTCACTGAGCAAGATCGCTAGTGTGTTTTCTGCACCTTTTGTGTGCGAGCTATCTTCTTTTTTAGTATAGTCTCCATAGCATTAGTTGGATTACCGGCCATGACTCTTTGGAGCTTTGCACAGTCAGAGACACTTTCGATGTCCCGACAGAAGTTTCTCTATGAGCTTCTCTTGGCCCTCTCACTGCTTTGTTGTATTCAGTGAGTGCTTTCTTGTAGGGGTCCCAGTTTCACGTATGTTTACACTGGTTGTATAGTCTGCGGATATTCCTGCTTTGAGTGTTCAGCTTCCTATTCCACCAACAAGAGTTCTTACTTATTTTTATAACCGTCTCCGGGCAGGACTCGGTGAAGGGGCTTATTATGGCGCTCTGAATTGCAGATGCCATACGCTCCGCTTCTCACTTGGAATCAGGGTCTAGGGTTTCCAGATTGTTCACTAATTCCTTCCGGAATGCTACTCAATCTGTCCTCTTAGAGTTCCTATAAGTCTCTTTAATAAAGGTCAACTTAATGCGGAACGTGATATGACTCTTTGGAGCTTTGCACAGTCAGAGACACTTTCGATGTCCCGACAGAAGTTTCTCTATGAGCTTCTCTTGGCCCTCTTACTGCTTTGTTGTATTCAGTGAGTGCTTTCTTGTAGGGGTCCCAGTTTCACGTATGTTTACACTGGTTGTATAGTCTGCGGATATTCCTGCGTTGAGTTTTCAGCTTCCTATTCCACCAACAAGAGTTCTTACTTATTTTTATAACCGTCTCCGGGCAGGACTCGGTGAAGGGGCTTATTATGGCGCTCTGAATTGCAGATGCCATACGCTCCGCTTCTCACTTGGAATCAATCTGCCCTCTTAGAGGTCCTATAAGTGTCTTTAATAAAGGTCAACCTAATGCGGAACGTGATATAAGAGCCGATGATGAAACCAAGACGATTTCGTATACGTCCTCTTGCGGTTATCTTAAGTCATTAGTTATTATTATTGATTATTACAAGATATAAAGTAACAATTTGACAAAAATAAAATAAAGAATTAAAGTTCTGGATATGTGCAAAATGCCTTACGATGTAAGATTCAATATTCGAATTTTTGATCTAATATATTAATCAAAAAATTAAACCATTTTTTCACATATTTCCAGGTTTGTAGCAGGGTGTTTACTCGAAAGGACAATTTGGCCGAACATCTGAGAGGTCATGCCGGTCAGGCAAAACCAAAAAAGATGTTCAAGTGTACATTCTGTGGTAAGGAGTTTTGCGGTAACAATTTGCTGCAAATCCACGAAAGGACTCATACAGGTAGGGGTCTGTTTCAAGTATTGGGCGATTTCATGATATGAAACTGCGACACTTAATGATGGTGATACTCCCAACAGCAAGAAAGTAGTTAGTTATAAAAGTGATAAGCGACCTACTGCGTGACCATCGTAAATTGACCAGCGAAAAGAATTCGGTGAAAGAAGTCAGGACGTTGCCATAACTGTTAATTTATTTTAGACATCAAGAAATAAAAATTGTATTCTGTTTCGAATTAAAATGTTAAAATTTTACTACTCATTAGTCCCATTTCCTTCTTGCACGTCTTGTTTTGATTCATTTATACAGAAAATGGTAAATAATTTATATCACTTAGGGCCGATTTTATCAACATGCATATTTAACAAAGAATTTAATAAAGCTTTTCTATTGGATGTTATTTAGCAAAAGCTTTCTATTAGGTATTGCGGGCTAGGTTAATAAATATCATCCAATAGTATTCTATCAATATTGAAAACAAAACGTCAAACCTGGATGACACTTTTCATCATATCGTATATAAGTTTTATAACAAACCTATTGTTGTAACAAGTGTATATTTGTTGCGATGAATGCAGTTTGTAGTTCGAGAAAAAGTCTACGATCGAAATAAATATCGTTTTGAATGTTTGAAATTAGATCACAAATTCCAGTAATGCCTAATCGAATATGTTCCGTTGAGGCGATCGTTTCTGTAAGATGGTGGGTGGTCGAGTGGCATAGTAGATAGATAGATAGATAGATAATAGCTTTATTGTCCAACAGTCAACCCATTAACAGGACAATATTATATATAACTCCAAAAAAAATAAGTTTACACAATAATAAAAAAAATAAAATTACATGATGACAAAAATTGAATACACATCCCTAGTGTACTCGCTAGCCTAACAACCTCACTTAAAGAAACACAAAATATGTCACAGTAGCTACAAATGCTGTTGAAACGTCTGAACATATTGTTAAGTGGTGAGTTAAATAAAATATTTGTTCTGGCTTTTGCGGTCCGGAAAGGCAGGTGACTACGTGCTGGGAAAGCCGGTTCGCTTATGTTGACCTGACTAAGAAGTTCTGGGCTATCAATTAAATTATGTAACAGTTTATACAAAAAAGCCAGTGACGAACATATTCGGCGTTGCTCAAGAGTTATGAGGTCAACGCGACTTGAGAGCTCAGTGCTGCTAATACCTCTCTCAGGATAAACCCCATCAATTTTATAAATCAAATATTTACAAAATTTTCGTTGTACTTTTTCAATGGTAACTATGTGAGAGACATAAAAGGGATCCCACACAATACAAGCGTACTCAAGCTTAGTTCTCACAAAAGCAAAAATAGTATCTTAATTGCTTTTATATTATTGAAGTATCTACAATTTCTAACTATAAGTTCATATAACCGCAATGAACTTGAAACTATGTGATCAATGTGTTCCACAAAGGTTAGCTTATAATCAAAAATAACACCTAGATCCTTAACCACACCGAAACGCTCTATAACTAAACCACTTAACACATAGGAAAACTGATACATACTTTTCTTCCTGGTGTAACTCACAACTTTACACTTGGGGATATTCAAATATAATTTATTATTATCACACCAGACCTGTAGGATGTCTAGCTGAGCCTGAAGAAATCTGCAGTCAGCCTCATCATTGATGATAGAATATATTTTCAGATCGTCAGCAAAACACAGACATTCACATTGAAAAAAATTCACATAAATCGTTAATACATAACAAAAACAGTAGTGGACCTAAATTTGACCCTTGAGGTACACCAGAAGAAGCTGTATATGTATCAGATCGGAAATGATTGTAGGAGACAAATTGTTGCCTAAGAGATAAATCTGACTCCAAGAAATCTCTAGCATCCTTTGAAAAACCAAATTTGTAAAGCTTTTGTAGCAGAACAGAATGATTTAATCGATCGAAGGCCTTTGAGAAATCCGTGTAGATTACATCAACTTGGCTGTTGTTGTCTAATGCATCTGCAATGTATTGAGTTATCGTAACTAAATTAGTGACTGTCGAAGGGTTTGCAATAAATCCATGTTGATGTTGCGAAATTTGAAGATGAACGGAGCTATAGATGCGATTATACAGAATTATCTCAAAGACCTTCGAAAACATGGACAAAATAGATATGGGACGATAGTTCTCAATGTTTGATTTGTCTCCAGATTTTCAAACAGGGCAGACTTTAGCAATCTTCCAAAATTTAGGAAATTCCTGAAACGAATACATAGATTGAACAAATTCGTAAGAAGCCCTACAAATGCACCTGCACAGTCCTTAATTAAAAACGATGGGATATTGTCGGGTCCAGATGTCATTCTGTCTTTAAGTTTCTTGATTGCAGTCAAAACCTCACTTTCTTCGATTTTATCAAACTTAATATGAACATTATTGTTATAACTAATGTCCTCATTATCTAAATTCTCAGCATCAGACGTTGTGTAGACACTCTTAAAAAGAACGCTAAAAGCATTTACAATATCTTGCGTATTATCGAGTTTTTGGTTTTGGAAACACATTATCCCAGGTATCCTTGAGGTATTTGTCTTAGAATGTATATACGACCAAAATCGTCTTGGATCATGGGATAATGATGTTTGAACATCATCAATGTAATTATCATAAGCCCACTTTATCTGAAGCTTAACCAATTTACGTAAACGCTGAAATTCAGATTCATCTGATTTACGACCAAACTTCTTAAATTTGTTCCTATATCTCACTTTTCGTTTTATCTTTTGGATAACGCTAGAATCAAAAAAAGGAGGATAATTATGACTGTAATTTCTATAAATAGGTATATGCTTATCAAAAATGCTATATATTTTCCCATATATGTTATCCAAGACAACATTTACATCCTGGGATGTAAAGAGCATACTCCAATCGGTCTCGTATAGTTCTTGGTAGAGGGAAGGAAAATCCGCTTTTTTAAAGTTATAAACGCGCTGACTTTTGTTATATCCAATTTTCTTTTCTCTAGCAAAGATATCATCAAACTGGATTATTAGAGCGGGATGATGATTATCCTCTGAGACTAAAGGCATATCATGATGGGTGACTTTACAAGAGAAATTCGTTATAACTAAATCTAGTATCCTATCTAAATTATTTGTCACAGTACTGACCTGTTTACAATTAACTAAATCTAAATAATTACAGATTATCCTTGTATTAGGATCTGCAACGCTTTTATCAACAAAGTGGGGAGCGTTGAAGTCGCCAAAAAATATGGTTCTAGCGTCGTTCAAAAAATCCAACTGCTCAAGAGCATCAAATGGTCTATTGTATATAAAGCATGTCATTTTTCACCTTTTTGAGGTAAACTTCAAGAGAAATCAATAGTTTTCAGAGAACTTTGACAGATGCGTGTTCTTGAATGGGCTGCTCTGATTGGTCAAAGTCTTTGTTAAAATGCACCTGTTGATAAAATCGGCCCTTAATACCCTATTTATCTAGATCATAAAACGTATAAATACAACCCTCTGCAGTCTTCCTCACCTTAAAAACGAAGCAGTATCGTGATTGGATAATCCCTGCAGACAATATTTAATGTCCTTGTTTTACTTATTTTTAGACTCGACATGATAACGATCGCTACCTGAGAGAACCTCCTGCTCCCCGTACCTCATGCTGCGCTGGTTAATTTATGATGGCCACACAGTACCTCGTAATTTTATAGCATAAACCTTCCATTGACGTATATACGAAAATTGCAACGCCACTTCTTGAATTTGATGATTTATGGCTTGGATAGTAGTTGCAGGCTACGATGTTCGAAGAACCTGGTTTTGCTGTTGCGTTTGCTTGGTTCCTTTTGCAAGTACTCTGTGACCATCGTAAATTGACCAGCGAAAAGAATTAGGATATATTCGTGATTGGACAATCGCTGCAGACAATATTTAATGTCCTTGTTTTACTTACTTTCACATGACAGTGACCATCGCTACCTGAGAGAGCCTCCCGCTTCCGTTACCTCGTGCCGCGCTGGTCAATTTACGATCGCTACACACTAGTGGATATCAGTTTTTATTATGACGTTCGGAGCAGCAAATATATTTTTAGTTTTTGTTTTCCACCAGTCTTTAGTGCTTCACAATAAAATACTATCCAGACTCATAAGACTGAGAATTTTTGAAGGTGTTACGAGATTGAATTCCACAAATTAATGTAAAATTTAGTCGGTCTAACCGTTTGTCAGCTGATGCTGTTTCAGTCTGTCACCATCCATAATATCCTACCAACAACTTTGGATAAGCACGCATGTTTATTAGCATGGACATCGTTAACTGGAGAGTTTCCTCTGAAGCTTCATGCTCAGATCACAGACATATCCGGTTCGACCTAAGATCGAATATGCCACACCCCCCCCCTTCAATACCGATACCCAAAGAATACCGACTGTGAGAGATACGCTGAATCTCTGCAGGCGCGGATGGATAATGTTTTGAAGGTCAATAGGAATAGCGTAGAGATTGAAGTAGCGAACGATCAATTGCAGTTACTGACTGCCTATCACGAAAACTGCCCACTCAAAACAAGAAGTGACAAAAGGGGTACACCGTGCTAACGAATTTGGCGACTGGGACATCTGTAGCACGGCTCTAACGGAGTACAGTAAGATAATCGGAAAGCCAAAAGAGAATCTGGGCGGAAGTTCTGCCAGAGCATTTCAGACTTACCAGCAGGCACTAGAATTCACAAGATTCTCGTCAGAGATCCGGGCGGGAAGCCGGGTCCCCAAAAAGACCAGACGGTACCTATACGGACTCTGCTAAGGAAACGTTAGAGATTCTATTACAGAAACACTTCCCAGGTAGTCACATTCAGGAGAACAGGCATGCATCCACACTTCCTCAACCGTCAAAATCACCCACTAGAGAGGACTGGAAATATGCAGTCACTATTGTTTCTCCGAATGCAGTGAATTGGGCGATACAGTCCTTCTCACCATACAAATCACCTGGAGAGGATGACATATTTCCTGCTCCTCTGCAAAGAGGGCAATACATAATAAAACTGGTCCTGGTGAAGATCTTTCAGAGCAAGCCTGGCTTGGATTTATATTCCGCTAGGTTATGAAGAAATGTCTTCATATAAAAGGCGGGTAGAGTGGATAAGTCTCTATCCAATTCATTTCGTCCTATCTGCCTTCTTGAAACTCTAGAAAGAATCGTGGATAAACACATTAGAGACAGACCATTACGATTAACACATTTAAATCCTCACCAATATGCATACACAGCAGGTAAATCAACGGATCTTGCCTTACACAACCTAGTCGGCAAAAACGACCATTCTTTGGAAAACAAACAAATTGCGTTGGTGCCTTTCTAGACATTAGAGGAGCATTCAGCAATGCACTCCCTCAATCGCTCCAAGTAGCCCTTGGAAAAAGAGGCGTCACTTGTAACTGGATCAGCTGTATGTTAGCTAACAGGAATGTCCTAACATCATTGCATGGTGAGCCGATTAGGTTTAGGCCCGCCAGGGGAGGTCCCCAGGGGGAGTGCTTTCACCCCTCTTGTGAGCCATTCTGGCGGATGACCTGCTGAACGAGCTCTCTATTATTCGTGGTGTGTACGTTCAATGTCATGCGGACGATTTGGTAATTCTAGTCAGAGGAAAGTATGAAAAGACTATCACTGAACTTCTTCAACAAGCGTTGAACACAATCGACAGCTGGTGCAGGAGGGAACAAATGTCGACAAACCCCCACAAAACAGTTGTTGTTCCTTTTACTAAAAGACGGAAACTAGACAAGCTCTGCTTACCTAGAATAGCGGGAGAGTCAATCCAGTTCGCAGAGGAGGTGATATATCTTGGTCTTATTTTGGACAAAAGACTCACTTTCAACTCCCATCAGGATAACAGAATTGAAAAGGCCCGACATGCCCTTTGGATACTTAGAAGGATTTGCGGCAAATCTTGGTGCGTTAGTCCTAAACTGATTTACTGGATATATCAGACGGTGGTCTGGCAGAGAGGAAAGCACTCTTGCACTGGCCTCTCTAGTCAGCGCCTCCTCCCCCCCCCAACTGGAACCTTAGGACTTCAAGGAAGTTTCACCCTTCACGATCATCGCCTTCGTTAAG
The DNA here is from genome assembly GCA_951848785.1 of Callosobruchus maculatus. NCBI lineage: Eukaryota > Metazoa > Arthropoda > Insecta > Coleoptera > Chrysomelidae > Callosobruchus > Callosobruchus maculatus. The sequence goes on along the minus strand of CATOUR010000026.1, from coordinate 8,101,178 downwards.
AGGTGCGGACTGTACGGTGAACTCGTTTATAGTCGGTGGTGAACTCCAAACAGGTGTGAGGCACAATAGACACAATTGAATCGTAGTGGAAGGAGGTATAGTCGCCCCACTCACTTTCAACCTAACCTAACTTTGGTTTATTTTCGTATGTAAAGGATTGCATGAAAGTGAAGTTTTCCTAAACGAATAATGGGAGAGCTGGATTAAATGGGTGGTTTGCGCGTATGTTTAAATGAACATGAAATGTTAGTGTATGTTATTTCGAAAAATTACAAATACCAAAAGTCATAAAGTACACTTTTTCCACAGACTTTCCTATGTCTGGCAAGCTCCCTGGAAACCTCGACGGGAACCTTGTTTGAAATGGTTGTGGCAGCTTTTTGAATATAATGACTGAGGTCAAAACGCTTTCATGTCGTGATGCAGCACCCAGGTAGCAGCGATATCACTGCGAAAAACCCTCTTTCCTAATCTTTCCAGAACTTCTGCGTAGTAGTATAGTCAGTATTCAATGAATCACATCACGATTGACATTTTCGGTCCTGCTTGTTGACGGTCGTCCAGATCGCGGTCATCGTGGTAATGTTTTCCGTCCAGATCTTAACTTCTACATAGCTCAAAGCTGTATACCCTGTAAGCTGTTTTAAGCAGGGAGTGCTTTTAGTGTAAGTTTTGTTAAGCTTTAAACAAAATTTGATCGCCCAACGTTGTGCGTTTAAATCGGACATCGTGAGTCGTGAGGAGGTGTCAAAACAGAGGTGCACGAATTCAACGATGTTGACAATCCGGAGCAGAGCAGACCGAATTTGGGTGTGCTGCGAAGCTAAGGCTTCCTCCCACACAGCGCGACCGCTCCAACCGCGCTACGGCCAGTAGCGGCGCGACAGAAAAATGTATTTCATGACTTTTGGGACACTTCCTGCATGTGATCATCCCAACGTTGACATATCTACATATGTGCAGGCGAAAGACCGTTTGCGTGCGACCTGTGCCCGAAGAAGTTCCCGTCTAGCGGTGCGCTGGCAAAGCACCGACGGATGCACACCGGCGAGAAGCCGTACGAGTGCGAACAGTGCCAGAAGCGGTTCGCCGCTAAGGAGACGCTCAACCGGCACGTGAAGACCCACACCGGCGAACGGCCCCACACCTGCCAGTTCTGCGGCAAGTCCTTCATCCAGCCCAGCCAGCTGAGGGCGCATATCTTCCACCACACCGGCGAGAACGGGTACTCGTGTCCTCATTGCGGCCGAGCCTTCAACAGAAAGTTGAGGCTGACCACGCACATCAAGTAAGCTATATTGTGCTTGTTCAGAAAATCTAAAATTTTGCAAAAATTCTAGTACGCAATATACATACTAAATACTTTCACAGACTGGCGCGAATGATTCGCGGCGACTGAGAATGATTCGCATCGGTAAAAATGGCACCACACTTTTTACGTAGCGGCATACAAATTGCCTGTTCAGACCTGTACGGTTTTTCCGCGCCGACTGCGGATCTGACAGCGTTTATTTCGCCGCGAATTCCATTTCGCATTCGACTGCGTTTTGGTCGCTGCCGCTCCCGATTCGCCATGGCAAAACAAGAGAAATTAATCGAACTAGTTAAAAATTATCCTATATTATTTCATACTTATCCCACGAAGATCACATAAATGTGCAAAAAAAGATATGGAACGGAATACCAAAAGAACTTGGTGTAAGCTGTAAATACCTATAATTTAATATAAAATAAAATTACACTAAACCAGAAGAATTTATGTAATTCTGACGTGGTCATTTAAAGGATTTGAAAGATGGATGAAATATATGAGAAAAATGTATTATTCTTAGTAATATTTTATTTACTTAAAGGAGAACTTACACATGCATTGTTTTAGTGCCAGTAATGGTTTACACTGTATGCGCCAAAATTTTTGGGATCGCCAGTTTCATTTTGTTGTAGTTCGCAATATGTCGACCGAACTTTGCGAAGCCTGCATAAAGTAGTCGCTAAATATTTGACTAAAACAGAAAAGAAATATGTACGTAACAAAAATGCTACAAAACGTAAATTCCGTGTCTGGGTTACACCACGGATTACTAACAAATTATATGAGAACTCTCAGCAGAGGATCTTGCAAGCTACAAAAACCTTAGAATGACAAAACAATATTTTCACATTCTTTTAGATTGTGACTTCACGTGTTAAAAAACTGATAGGTACCCGTATGAGAGGAGATTTAACACCCCAATTGAAATTGGAGGGATATGTCAAAAAACATGGCGAACGATAAGAACGCCGCGAAAGTATCCTGTGAATTTTGCAAAGGAACGGCGGTTTCCGCGAGAGTTAAATGTGCAAATTGTCTTAAATTTTACCACAACAGTTGTGCTAAGAAAGCAGTGCAAAAATGTTGCGAGAAACAACAGCTAGTCAGTGGAAAATCTGATGAAATGGTATCCGACCTTCACACTATGGCGGATGACGACATTACCGGCATTCCATCACCTGAAAGTCTTCGAACTGAAAATACCTTATTGAAGAAGCTTGTCAACGAATTGGAGAGTAAGAACCAAATTTTAGAAGAATACTGTCAATTGTTAAAGGAATCGCTCAAAAATTGTGACTCCAAATACAAAGAAAATTGCGAGATAAATGTAAACAAAAACAAAAAAAATAAAGGCACCATTCCAGTGATTGCCAGCACGTCAACCTTGTCTGAAACGACTGAAACTAAGCCGACAACGTCGCAGAGCCATGAAGCAGATGATTCGGATCATAATACGGATGATTCGGAAGCCAGTTTTCAAAGTTTCGAGACACAGAAACGGCGCGGTTGGAAAGGAAAGCGAAAACTGTCAATTCCATCCCAGCCTAACCTCCAGAAGCAAAACGTAAACAACGAAAACCGAAACATCAACAACGATAAAGGGCACTTGTGGCAAAATTTAGGAAACGTTGAAAAGTCATCCAGAAAGTCCTGGAGGGATATTTTGATTAAAAAAAGATCAGAAAGAAAAACTGGAACTAACGGCGAGATTGGTGATTTTGAGCCATCTGGGCACTCAAATGATAACAAGAAGCTGTGGTTGTTTGTATCAAGGGTTAAAAATACTGTCACAGAAGAAATAGTGAAGAGTTACATTGCCAAGAAAGCCAACAGAGCTCCAGAGAACATTGAAGTAAAAAAGTGCACTGTGAAAAACTCTAATAACAAATACAATTACTTTATGGTAGGGGTAGAACTCAACTTACAAGACACTGTATATAGTGATACATTTTGGCCATCAGGGGTGTCTTTTCAGCGTTTTGATTTTTCCCTTGGGCGTAATTTTTTAGACAAAGCAAAATAGAGAAAGTAAGTAAACAACCACAAAAAGCTACACAATCTTCAGACATACCAAATAAGACATTATGTATACTACACTTAAATGTTGGTGGCATGAATACGAAAATACTACCATTATCAGTACTTCTTGCAGAGGAGAGACCATCAATCTTTCTTGTAACAGAGCATGGGCTTAAAAAAGATGGTATTACACAAGTCCACCTGGATGACTACAAGTTGATCAACTATTGGTCCAGACTTGAACGGAAAATGGGAGGAACAGCCATATTTGCTCAGGAAGCACTCAACGTGGTTTCCCTTGCTACAAAAACGGAATCTGTAGAAATGCACTGCGAGTTCACTGTGGCGGAATTGAATCTGGATAGGAAATATACGCTAATCTGTATGTACCGATCTCCTTCTGGAGACTTTGAAACATTTGTGTCCATTCTAACAGAAATCTTAGATGAATTGTATTGTGTAGATAGGTATTTAATAATAGGTGGTGATTTCAATGTCAACTTTGCCACAGGAGATCCAGCTGCTGTTACCTTGATGAACATAATGATGAGCTATGGGTTGGAGCCTCATGGTTATGGCATGACAAGAGTGACTGCTACTAGCAGTAAGCAAATCGATAACATTTTTAGTAATATTTTGAACCATGAAGTTTCTTTTAGTCCTTGCATCACTGATATATCTGATCATTATGGTCAAATAATTAAACTAAACCTTAAACAAAATTCACCAACACATTACACTAGACGAAGGTTTTTCTCTCACAGTAATATCCAGCACTTTAAGGCTTCTTTGCAAGAGGAATCCTGGCAGGACGTTTTGGAGGCTGAGGGGGTGGATGGTAAATATGATGCGTTCTCAAATGTACTATTTTACTATTTCACTCAATCATTTCCAATGTGTTCTAGTAGAATCAAGGTATCAGGCAACTGGGTAAATGCAGACATAAAAAACTATTCAAATTACATTAAAGATTTGTATGTTAACTATAAAATAACGAATAGTGATCATCATTTGAATATCTACAAGGCAGAAAAGAAGCAGTACAGGAAGTATCTTTCCAATTATAAAATCTCCTCTAATGACAATAAAATAATAAATTCCAAAAACAAGTCCAAAACCATGTGGAGTATTTTTAATAACGAGACGAATAAAAGATCATTAACCAATAATATAATCCTCAAAACAGAAAATAATGAGCTCACTGATGATCCGATGACTGTTGCAAATCAATTCTCGCATCAGTTTAATATACCTGTTGTGAATAATGATCTACCGGAACCAAATATACATGGCACAATACATTCCATCTTTCTTAAGCCAACAAGTGCACAAGAAATATTTAATATAATTATGAGTCTGCCTAACAAATATTCCTGTGGCATTGATGAAATACCAGTATTTATTTTAAGGTGTGTCTCTTCAATGATATGCGAACCTATCTCATCTATTGTGAATGAATGCTTTATTACAGGAAGATTTCCCAAAAAACTGAAAATAGCAAAAATTGTTCCTGTTTTTAAAAAAGGTGATAAACACGACAGTAGTAACTATCGTCCTATCTCAATCTTGCCTTCAGTGTCTAAGATTCTTGAGAGGGCCATTTACATAAGGCTAATAGAATTTTTTGATTACCATCATGTACTAAGTGATAACCAATTTGGCTTCAGACCATCAAAATCTACTGAACTGGCAATATTCCACGCTCTTAGGTATATATATGAATATGTGGACAAAGGTTATAGGGTGGCAGGATTATATTTTGACCTTTCTAGAGCTTTTGACACCATAAGTCATAAGTTATTACTTTCTAAACTATATAACTATGGTGTTCGTGGCAAATGTGCTGATTTGCTGGCTTCGTATTTGGAGCTTCGGACACAGAGTGTTTGCATAATAAAGGATGGTCAACAACATTTCTCTGATACTGTTGTGTTACAGCAAGGAGTCCCCCAGGGGTCGATATTAGGTCCTCTTCTATTTATTTTATATGTCAATGACCTTTTAGGCGGTTTCCAGGAGGGCTTGATCTGCCAATATGCTGATGATACTTCAGTTCTCTTGGCAGAGCGTTCTGTATCAGACCTGTCGAGTAAGTGTTCATTGGCAGCGTCCAACATGTCCAAATGGTGTTTGGACACCTCTCTAAAGTTAAATGCAGAAAAAACGGGTCTTTTAGAGTTTTCCAAAAGAAGTAATGCACAAGAATCCTTATTAGTTCGACTTAATAATAAATCAGTTCCCATCTCAGATTCGGTTCGTTTCCTCGGGATTACTCTCGATTCCTGTCTGAGTTGGGCTGATCACTTAGAATCATTGATTTCTAAATTGAGCAGAAGCTGTGCTTTGGTACGTAGATTGAGAGATGTAATATCTCTTCGCTGCATCCGCATCTACTACCTCGCTCATATTCAATCCATTTTGAACTATGGGATTTGCTTTTGGGGCTCTTCTAAGCATGCCGAGAAAGTATTTATTGCACAAAAGAGGATAATCAGGTCCATTCTAGGACTGACTCCCCGTACTTCCTGTAGACAGCATTTCATACAACTGGACATATTAACACTACCATCCTTGTACTTCTGGTCCTTGGTAATGTTAGTGAAGAGGAATACAAATCTCTTCACACACAATCAGGATCAGTACAGTAGCAGTATGGTGATGATAACAAGGGGTCGTAACCAGCTTAGAGTACCTACCCATAATTCATCGTTCTATGAGAATGGTGTACATTATGCGGCTATTAAAGCATATACATCCCTGCCTGCTGCTGTACAAGCTATAGGTAGTGTTAAGATGTTCAGGAAAGCCACACTACGATATGTTAAAGAGCAGTGCTTCTATTCATTTCGTTTTTAGATATATTTTAATGTGTATGTATTGTTTGTAAACAGTTTCTAGAGATCGTTCTTTTTAATTGTCTTTTTGAATTTTTAATATGTTTTGAATTTTTAATCTGTTTTGAATTTGTAATCTGTTTTGAATTTTAATCTGTTTGTGACGTTGCTATGGTTTACTGTAAGACTTGTGCTGGCAATAAAGAATATTATTATTATTATTATTATTATGTTGCAACTGGAGATTATTTCGCATTATTGCAATATGTATTTATATCCGTGTTTTGCTGGCCACTTCCCTCTAGCCATATTTACCAAAAATAAAATTCACAGGTTAGTAGCTCTACCGAAACGAACATCAAACTAAAAACATTACTTTTTTCCGTGGATTTGTATCACCACCGGTACTGGCGCCAGTGATTTCAGGGAGATGCAGAGGTTTTCGGTTTATTCATACGATTAAGACAAGCAATATATCGGAACTGGGCACTAGTAGCGAATTATAATTTTGGGGGGTAAATTAGAACAAAAATAGTATCTTTTCTTATTATTTTGTCACCCAAAGAGGTATTTGTTTTTGATCACGTGACGTTCGATTCAAAAATTTTAATGGGATACCCTGTATATTTGTGACTTTTTGTGTTCCTTCCGATAAAACAATTCCAACAAACTAGCACACTTGCGGTCTAAAGTGATTAGTTCAAGAGCTACAGGTACTTAAAGGATGGTACCACTACCATTGATTATGACATGTACCCCTACAGTTAAATTATTTTGGTAGTGTTTCATAATGGTAGTGGTACTGTCCTTTAAGCACCTGTAGCTCTTGAATTAAAGTAAAGTAAAGTAATTTATTGATCCCTTGGACTACAAGAATAGTATAGGATAAGTCAATCTGACAGCAGTGCTAAAGATTACAATATTACAAATTAATCACTTTAAACCCCAAGTGTGCTAGTTTGTTGGAATTGTTTTATCGGGAGAAACACAAAAAATCACAAACATACAGGGTGTCCCATTAAAAAATTTTAATTGGACGTCACGTGACCAAAAACAAATACCTCATTGGGTGACACAATAATAAGAAAAGATACTATATTTTCTCTAATTTGCACCTTCAAAATTATAATTCGGTACTACTGCCCAGTTCCGATATATTGCTTGTCTTAATCGTCGTGGGACACCCTGTATATAGATTCAACTTGCCAGTTTTGTCGGGTGAGAAATGAAGTTGTTGCTACCCTTCTTGGATCAGTCTTAAAACTAGTAAAAGTTTCATTTCTGTGTTTTATATACCTACATATGTTTTTAACAAAACTTTCTTTGCCACACCGTCTGCGTTATGACGCCTGAGTGTCAACAGGTAAGCGACTATCGCTACCGCAGCTAACGCGAAACTTCTGCAACTAAGACGAATCCGCGATAGGCACGAATAGTTCGCGCCAGTCTGTGAAAGTCTTAACACTAATTTCGAGACAAGCTGAGTACATTATATATTTTCGCTGTAGACTAGAACTAATATAATGCGAAAGGGCTAATCCAGGGGTCGGCAACCTTTTGAGACGAAAGAGCCAAGAGTTGTAATTTACAAAATTTCCCTGCTTTTTGTAGAGCCTCTAAAATTTTTGTTTCAATATTACATTTGATTAGGATTAGATATATGTATATATTTTATTTTTGATTTAAAACAAATACCTTTAAATACGAAATAATATCTATTCATACAAAAATATACAAATATTTCGCACAAAAAGTGTAAAATATTATAGATATTTAGGGCCGTATCCATAGTCATCTCTTGAGTAATACTCATGACTAGAAACAGACAACATCAACATCTTAAATCAAAATTAACCTACAAAATCGCCTTGAGCGCAACGACATGTCTGGAAATGTCATGTTGACATTTAGTTACTTGAGTATTACTCAAGGGAGCCTTACGTAAGGGACGCTTAAGTAACTGTCGAAACACAAAATCGTACTTAAGGGGTATTGAGGGACTTTTTAAGTATCAACTATGAATACGGCCCTTATAGGAACATGGCTAACCGAAAATCTCCACGCTCTGATAATTATATTTAAAATACGCATGCGCAAGCATAGAACACTTCCATTCAATTTTTAAACAAAATTCAATTTTTAAACAAAAATTGAATGGAAGTGTTCTATTTTCCACTCAATTTTTGGTTCAGTTTACACTTTTGAAAAAAATTGCTGTATGATCCTAGCTAATTCAAGAAATTGAACCAACTCTAGTTCAAGAAATAATGTAGTCTAAGAAAGTTTTACACACGAACACATGGCTTAAAATTGATAAATAAGTGGGAAGCAAAAAATCTATGTACTTTCGAAATTCAGTTCATGAAATTGTTGGGTTACAAAAAACTGTAAGCTTCCTATTATGGAATATTTCAATTTTGGTATTTCTTTTTCAAGATATATGCACGAAGGAGCTGATCCAATTCCATGCAAGGTTTGTGGAAAAACTTTTTTCCGAAACGAGGATATTCAAAGACATATGGTTTGTCACAGTAACGAAAAACGTAAGTACATAACACTAAATGATCATGTGTATAACAATAGGAGTCCGAAAATAACGTTGACAAAGTCTTGGATTTAATTCAAATATTATAAAGATGTCATAAAACAGTGTTTCGAAGATTCTTTCTGAGGATTATTTATCGTATGGCTCACAAATTACATTCAAGAGATAAATAAGAAACAAAAAAAAAATAGATATAAATATAAATAGAGTACATGTAGTGTAGATTACAAGGTACGTAGTCATTATTTTCACAAACAAACATCCAAATTTTTAATATATTCGATTGATCCGTTGGTCAGGTTCAAGGAGTCTTCTGCTTGGCCAGCATACAGTCTTAAAGGACATTCTTCGATAATGTGCTGGACGGTTTGTCTGTCGGCTCCACAGTCACAACTTGCCGGAGGCGCTTTACCCCATTTTTTCATCATATCTGCGCATCTCCCATGTCTGGTCCTTATTCTGTTGGCACGAGACCATGTTTTACGTGGCAGTTCGAACCCTGTTGGTTTTATTTGTGAAACAGAGCTCTCCGATAACTACTGGTTGACTTCCTTCTGTCGGTCAACTGACTACTAGGGGTTACCAATGATTGTGAAACTGGGCCTTAGAAGGATTTGCGGCAAATTCTGGTGCGTTAGTCCTAAACTGATTTACTGGATATATCAGACGGTGGTGAAACCTGCCACTGCACTCGACGTTCATAGAATACCTCTCTAGCCAACGCCCCCCCCCCCCCTCCCCGAACGATCAAGGCATTCTAGTTGGTCTGTTGACGGGACATGCGGAAGTTGGGTCTTGAACAAACAACAGACTTGTCGCTTCTGCTACGTGGAGGACAAAACAACGGAGCATATTCACAGTCACAACTTGCCGGAGGCGCTTTACCCCATTTTTTCATCATATCTGCGCATCTCCCATGTCTGGTCCTTATTCTGTTGGCACGAGACCATGTTTTACGTGGCAGTTTGAACCCTGTTGGTTTTGTGGTGATGCACTGTAAGTTCCGAGCATGTACTGGAGCGGTTGCGTTCCACTGGCTCTTCCATTGGTCAGAAATGGAGAAACCATCATGCATTAGCTGTTCAGCCATTTTGTAGGGGGTTTCTCTGGATCGGAGTCTGTTAATGTCAAAGCCCTCGGAATAGTCATGAATGGGAAGTGATTCGCTTTTCCTATTTTTTTCGTATTGTAGAAGAAGAGCGTTTTTCCTGCGTAGTTGTGGCGGGGGGATATGGCTTAAAACGGGAAGCCAGTAGGCAGGAGTGCTGGTTATCGTGCCTGTTATGATTCGCATCGTGCGGTTTATCTCAACATCGACTTTCGCTGTATGGCGACTGTTCAGCCACACCGGTGAGCAGTACTCTGCTGCTGAGTATACCGAGCCCAGAGCTGATATAAGCAGTGTAGAAGCTGAAGATCCCCAGGTGGTTCCACAGAGCTTTTGTAGTATATTATTTCGTGTTCTCAGCTTAGCAGCGGTATTTAGTATATGTTGCTTGTAGCTCAGAGTCCTGTCCAGAGTGACTCCTAGGTACTTTGGGAACTTGCTGTGCTTTAAGATGGTATTTTCGAGATGGATGTTTAGTTCTCTATTCGCCAGTCTGTTATTGAGGTGGAAACAGGTTACTTCCGTCTTGTTTGGGTTTGGCTGGAGCCTCCAGTCACGAAAGTATTTTGCTAATTTATTGAGGTCATTTGTAAGAGTTTTTTCTGTTGTTTCTATCTTACTATGTTGCGTGGCCAGTGCCCAGTCATCAGCATAGCCAAACTTTTTTGATTCTGTTTGGGGCATGTCTGCAATGTAAAGATAAAATAAGAGCGGTGCCAACACAGACCCCTGAGGGAGCCCGTTATTTAGTTTCATTTGCGAGCTCTTTTCGTTGCCCATAATGACCTCAAAGGGTCTGTTGCTAAGCATTTCATTCAGTAGGTTGGCCATGCGCTGGCAGGGTATAACTTGTAAAAATTTAGAGATCAGCCCCTGTCTCCACACGGTATCGTATGCAGCCGTTAAGTCAACAAAAGCTGCAGACGTCTTTCTGAGGAGAAACTTCGGGAACATCGTTTAAAGGAACTTTTGAAGTTCTTCAACTGAAAATGTCCACCTTTCCTTGAAGAAGATGGCCTTAATAAGACTTACATATTTTTAACGCCTAATATATTATTTTGCCGTATACTATTCGCCGCCTGAGAAAAATGGACTAGTATCATGGGTTTCAAAACAACGATTAAATCATTATAACCTCTGAGTGTATACAAAAATAGGTATACTTATGCTATTCGTTACTCTCTGCATCATCTTGTTTGTCTTAACTAGTAATTCCATTTTAAAGTTAAAAAAAAGGAATTCAAATTTAACCAATCAGTGCGAAGCGAACCATACATCAGCAGTGCATTGTTGACTCGTCAATTCCCAAATCCGCGGTGTTGACCCAATTTCCACGAAACAAACTACTGTTTTGTGATTTGTCTTCAGTTAAGGCGATGCTCTATGACTTTTAGCTCTTGGCTGTGTCACATGAAGATAAGGGTTCCGTGAGAGAAAGCTTTGTTTTGTGAACTATGCAGATGGTTGTCAAGTGAAGTTAACCCTAGCCTTATAATTTTATAATTTTCCTGTCTCGAGTCGAAGCTTTTTTATAATATTAATAATAATGTTTATTGTCGAAAACAATAACAGTAAAGTGACAAAAAAAGAAGAAAAGGAAAGAATACAACAACCAGATAGTACCCAGAAAAGTTAAACAAAACTTGTGCCTGGGACGCAATAGACTTTGCAGAGTGAAGAAATACTAAAAATAACTTAAAACTATAATAACTACTAAAGGGTCAGGTAGGCTTACACGGCGTAGGATTTTATGTCTTATTTCAGGTATGTGTACACATCAGGGTTACGTTTCGTATCCCAGGTTTCATTTATCTAACATCGGGTTATATTTACAAATTCAGGTTTTTTTCGTATGATACAGTTGATGGAAATCATTGTAGAAGGCGGAATTGTTTTTTTTTGTCATTTAGAATAGTAGACGTTTTTAGAGTCAATCATCGATTCCCATAGTGTTGGTATCACCCATTTCTTTCATTTGTGACTTTTTGTCTTTAGTTATTGTGTGATGAATGCGAGAATTTGAAACGTTTACACTGTGCTATTCCAAGAAATACTGAACAGCGTGAATTGTCGTTCTCTGTAATTGGAAAACGACAAATACCTGAAGGACATGCATAGTACTGTTGCAAATATATAATTATTATGCTGTTTAATAGCGCAAATGTTATTTAAATATTCTGAAACTTCTTAGTTTTCATGTTTTTCAACTCTGTATTGAAAAACTGAATGTTATTTACATAGGTAGTCGTTCACTATATATCCACGTTAACCTTAGGCAGATTATCTGAAACGGCTTTAGTGAATCTAATTCCTACTCTACAGTAAAAAAGGAAACGCAGGACATGACGTGCAAACTGCCACTGATGTGTGACGGCAGTGACGGGATAGATTGACCGATCACGAAGCTTAACCTAGATCACGCATTACGGTCAACGAATCACGCATCAGTAAAACGTGAACAAGACAATATGCGTATGTACGATCTTAAATCGGGTAGAACAGCGACATGGCACACATATCCGTCATCCGGTTGGCGTCACGCGTCACGGTCATAGAGAGGTTCAAGTATTTTCCTCATCTTTTTGGGTTTACCGTGTTCAAAAAAATTGCTGCAAAATATGGGAAGATTCCTATGCCATACTCTGTCATATGCAATCATAAACAAAATTCATGATACTACTCCATTCTCCATTTTGAAAACAATATAAAATTTATGTCTAGTGTATAGTTTTTTTATTGTTTAAGTTATTTCATAAATCCGTATATGTATACATAGCATAGTCACAGGTCCAAAAAGTGACAAAACACATATTAATCTTCATCAGAAAGTCGCTTGCAGTTGCAGTTGCTTCTGTGGAAAATTGTAAAGTATAGCTAGGGTAAATAATACGAAAGAGTGGTTAAGACAATGCAATATTCCATTTTCAGAAGACATATTAAAAGCTGAATTATACGGTTTAATAAAAATGCATAAACCCAGATACAAAACCTACGAAATAGACAAAATTACGACATGCAATTTCCTAAGAGCGCTATTTTACTGAAAAAGAACCATTGCTGGATGTGATTGTGGAGGATCCAATAATAAACTCGCAGGAAGATAGTGACAGTGATCATGCAGAGTTATTAATAGAACATCTAATTTCAGATTCGGCAAGTGATTTAGAGTGAAAGTGAACTTTCAGAACTGTAGACATTTTAAGGTTACCTAATAATTATTTATTATCTGTCATCAACATTGAGGACCTTTCTTAACAAAGCAAATCCTAAGTTTAACTGTTTACTTGAGTGTACGCGCGACCACTGTGTTTCTATTTCTTTTCCGCCGAATGCGTTCTCACTCTGTCGTATGCGCAACCGGCGAAATTTCTCAAGTCTCTTCCTATATTTGTCAAGTTGTACACTGAACTTTATATTATAATTACAACGAAATAAGCTGCACTTAATGAAGATTTGTAATTTTTTTCTATTACAATAGCAGCAATATTCCATTAATAAACATTTTTCAGTGGAATGTTTTGAATTGAGCATTTTGTAAAAAGATAAGATTTTTTTGAAGATGCTAATTCTTATCGAACCTATCGAGTATAACGCGTTATACTGGAAAAAATGTTTTATCAAAAATATCAATAACTTTCCTTTTTCATGATAAGTAAACGCTTATTATGGGCTACCCTGTACGACTCAAAATCTGTTTTGCATGAATTACATAATATTGCCAACACCAGATTTTCTGCAAATTGACATGTCTTTTCAGCGTATGCGTGTGATATTTGCAATAAAGCATTTGCCGTGAAATCCTCGTTGAAGCTGCACAAACTGACGCATCAGAAGGAGCCTCCTTGCAGTTGCGATACATGCGGCAGAGCTTTCATAAGAAAAGACTGTCTGATTAGGCATATCAGAGCGCGGCACAGAGATGTCCTGGAAGATATTATGGCTAGCGCAGAGAAGAAGAGGTATGTTAGCTCTTTCTTGTAACTGTTTCCTTTTACTTTTCACACCGATAGGTGGGTATTGTAATCACAAAAATTATCGATTTAGAGATAATAGATATTTTGAACGTTCTATGATTACGAATTTTTATCTACCTAACTCGTTGCAGTCGGGCTGTCTGTCACTATTTAACTTCCCGCGTGATCTCAGTAGCCGCAGCACCGAGATCGCTGAGGTGAAATAGATATTTTTGAATATCGGTGCAGTGACGTCGGATTAATTGATGAAATATGTAAACTTTTATAACTGTTCGAAAAGACATTTTGGGGGTTTTTGAGCATATTCCATTTTTTTTTTCGGGAAGGGGTAAAGTTTGTGTGGTAGGGAGGGTGGGGAAGGGATAAGAACTAATTTTTGTATGTTCATAAATGATTCATTACCCTAAAAAATACATCGGTGATGTTTGTACTTAACAGACCAACATCGATAAACAACATAGGCCTTGCTATTCATTCATGAAACATTGACAAGATAAATACCCGCCATCTTCCTTCAGTGGCAGACATTTTGCGGTGCTTGTCAGAAAACATATATGTATCAAAATTTAGGAAGTCTAATCTAACAAATTATCAAATGCCTTCAAGTATGAAGGCACGTTTTATAATAATAATAATCAAAGGATTTATTTTTACTTAGGAGGAATCAAGCTCAGATCATCGGCTCTTCTATGGTACAACAATTAAATAGTTGTAACAGCAAAAACGCAAATTCTACGCTCAGTGCCTCAACTAACACCACCACTATTTATTTTGCTCACTGGACACGTTTTCACTATAGATAATATCTATAATATTCACGAAATATCACAAAACAAACAGCACAAAAATTCAAACACAAAAATGCAGAAATCCGTTGCCGTAAATAATACAATGTACTAATAAGGGACAGAAAACACATAAGTATGAGCATTGATTAAGGTATTAACGGGAAGATGGGCCACCAGATGCTAAGATCTCGCGCCTAATTTTTGTTTCTCCTGGACTGTCGCCACCTATATGAGCACAAATGTACCTCTACTCATACAATTTTGACAGTATAACAACCATCGACTTTGATACGAATAAAGTACCCTACTTCCAACCATCTATCAACGCTACTTACTATAATCTCCGCCAGGTGTCGCTGGAAATTGGCACTTTGACATCTGACATATTGATGATTGATTATATTGATTTCGATTTATCATCGTTTGTATTGAATTTTTCGCGATTTCGGGAAGCAAAATGGTTTACAGATGTTATTACTATAACTGTCCAAACAACAAAACTCGTAATCCAGAGATGTTCTTTGCTTTCCCAAAAGCAACAGCTATACGTGATATTTGGATCAAGAATAGTGGCAATGTGAATTTGTTCCAATATGTTGGAAAGTCTGACCCACTGCCAAAGCAATTAGGTGTCTGCGAACAACACTTCAAACAGAACTATATCCAGAGATCAGATACAAAGAAATTCTTGGTCAGACACGCAGTACCGTATGTATGAGTATAATTCAGGTAAGTACCTATACCATTGAAACCAAACTATTGCCTTCTATTACTCATCTACATCACTAAAAACTTGAAGCAATACGCAAATTTACCATACTCTGCCATTTTCTTAAGCCTATGGGGCATTCCACCACAACAATTTCAAACATAACGCTTTTGTATCTTGACTGAACTTATATACTGCCCAGCACAAATGCATCAGCAGAAAGAGTCTTTTCTTCAATGGTCTAATGTTGAATGCCTCAAAAAACCCAGTGATTCATTCTGGTTATTAGGACGATGTTGATACCTAAAATGGATATTGAAAACACCTTCTAAAAATGTTATTCCTACTCAAAATCAGCACCAGCTGACCAACTGCATCAAAATAACTAGGTATTTTTCAATAAATAAAACAAAAACTTTGTGAACACTTTTCAATAAACCAATGCCAGTAACATTTCTCAATGCAGTAACTCCAATTTCATGTCACAATTTAAGCTTGCTAAATATTATGGCAAACTGAGCAGCAAAATGAATTTCTTTTGAGAATTACTGATCCCAAGAATTTGGCAACAAACAGACAAGAGTGGTTCCAAGGCATGGCATAATCATTATAAAGATGTACGAGTGGCTGATTAATGGTCACTTTAGGTATACTATGCTCAAGCATTGATTAAGGTATTAACGCTCAAGCTAATGTGTGGGTTTATTAGTGTGGGTAACAGCATAAATCTGCCATACTTCTGGTATTTCGTTTTGTTTTGTTGACAGTCCAAGGTATCAATGGAGCATTCCAATGATCACTAAACTAGATGCTCGCAATTACAGCTATTTAGAACATGACAAACCGTATGGTCTCACTAAATTTCAGTTTAAAAAAAGTTCGTGAGAAAAATGCAGAAAAAAATGCTTGTTGTATTCTTAATTTCAAGTGGCTGAATCACTAGTGAATACACCTTCCTTTTCTTTCTTGTCAGAAAAAGTAAAAAACATGTCTACTTCTTTATTTCACTCAAAGTTTTACTGGGTGATACAAATAATTGGCCTGAACATTTTTTTATAATTTTATTTTATGTAAAATTAATAAAAAAGAACAAGCATGTGTAATGTAGAATATCCTTGTTACATGATATTTATGTCAAGTCAATTTTTCCATGTTGTTATGTGAAGCGAGAACAATCTATCAAAAAAAAATAGTTTTAGAGATTAGAAAGAACCATCCATCCTGTTTTCGCACATAAAAGCAAACTATACCTACTAAAACAGCCCTTATTTTGTTACAGGTTATGCACTCACAAAGAAGAAATGATAAACCACTACAGGTATGGATTATCGTACTGTCAGATGGTGCTATATCATGTGCTCATTGCACTTGTATGGCAGGATTAAGTGAAGTTTGCAGCCACATAGCAGCAGTTCTTTTCTTCCTTAAAGCACGTCCTAAAAGTGTCGGCCAACAAGAAAGCTATATATACATATTCTAAAAAAAAAGTTGGCATACACAGAGTTGAAGTATCATATTGTTATACATAACAAAATGACAAGAATTTCTGAGACATTAAAAACATTGTTATAGTTTATAGCTACTTCTAATATAATTAGGGACGCTATTGTATGATTTAGCTACATTATATGAGAATCATCTATCAAAAACTGCATTTTTTGTTTAGGCATTGTTAGTTTCACAGAATTCCTAGTAATTGTGAGGATATAATTTACATATATCTAGTATAAACTTATGTGAACAATATAAATGCATTTGAATATGATGTACAGTTGTGTAAAAAATATTGAGACTAATCAAGTGGAATTTGAGATGGACTAACTCTAGCAATACTACGAGTGGTTTCTATCTCTACTGGGTGAAGTTGCGTCTTACCTTTTGTAAATGCTGGAATATGTAAGTGACTTCCTAGAACTTCAACTGAGTCTCTAATTAAAAAACCTCTATCTGCTAATATTATGTCACCAGGTATAATTAAATTTAAAAAGCCACAATTTTCTGTTAGATGCTTGTCACTTGTCCTTCCACCATAACCATCGAAAATGTAATTCCCCCACTTCTCCATGAAATACCTTACAATGGGCTAACATTCACCATATGTCACTCAGGTACAAATATTATTTAAAGAAGATTCCACAACTTTTTCAAAATATTGTGGATGTCTTATTAAATATTAACTTATTTATTTGTTAATTATAGTAGGATATTCCAATTTGCAATTTTTTAGTTTATCAATGTAACATGAAATCTCACGTTTTTTAAGTAAATAAGTGTAAATTTTAATAAATAGCTCAAAATTGTACATGGTGAGTAAACAAATTTTTCGAATTTGAGTTTTTTTTCAGTTTTTTGCATTTTCTGAGAAGATTTTCTATAGTAATGTATATTTTTTTTACACCATCAGAAAATAGAGATTTCAACGAACGAAAGGCTCCCAAACTTTTTGAAAAAAGCTGATATTTTGACGCGAGAATTTTTGATTGAAAAATGGGGTGCATTTTTGATCTTAAGGTCAAATAAGGCGAAAAAATAAATATTTTAAATCAAATAAATTACAGTGTATTTGGGACATAATAAGGGAAGTATTCACCAAATTTCGTAAAAAAAATATTTTTTTTGAAAAAGATAAAAATAAAGGACCAAAAACTTGGTTTTTTGAATTTTTCACCAAAATTTTGAGGTTATGTGAAAAAATTGATAATACAAGGGTTGTAGATCTTTTTATTACCTACATCTTTGCCATTCAACTTTTTTCCATAGGACTTGTAGTTTTGCCAGAAATCAAGATAAACCATTTTCTACCCTTAAAAGCTCACCCCCTCCCACTTCCCGATCTCGAATCGACCGTAATTTATTTTTCCTTTTATTCTTATCATATTCTCCTCCTTTTCTAATGAGTTTCATCCTACTGTAATTTTTTTTCACTTTTTATTATTTTTGAAGGCTTCGGCACTGGTCTAAGACAGCTTTTAAAGCAAATGTTGAACTCAGCATGTCAGTCCCGAGATGTATTATCTGTGGTTGTTAAAAATGAAACAAAAATTGTAAAGAAAGATGCAACTGTTTATCATTTAGAATAATAAAATTTTTGAAATGTATCCTGTTTCATTACCTCATCGATACGTTTATGGTTAATTATAATAATAACGTTTAAAATTATGAAGTAATGTGATTATTAAGAACATCATTTAAAATCAAATTTGTTAGCAACATCAGACATGAAATTTGTTTTGAATAAACATAACTATAATATGTGCACAGACAATTACTCTTATGTAAATTATATAGGGATTTTGACATCACTGAATGGTGTTTCACTCATTGCCCTTCGATACACTGAATTATATACTGTTCGGAACAAGCCTTAATACATCGAAGAAATATATATATAATAAATACATAGGAAAATATAACTAATAGTTTTTCATTCAATAATCCTTTAGCTTCTGGTCTGTGCAACAATCAATGGTGCAACTTAACAATCATCCAATGAGTGTTTTTGAGATAGTCACCCTGTTTGATAAGATACAAATTAATCACACTATGTTAAGCAAAGTGCCATTTGAAATACATATTTTCACCTCTCTGTAGCTAGACACCATTTCATGTTACATATTTGGAAAAAAAGTATGAATGTGGGTATAAGCTAATGATATGAAATATTTTCATTTTGATTATGTGAGAAGCATACCCTATAATAATAAATAATTCATTTTAACTCCACCATTTATTAAAAAATATATGGATAGATAACATGAGCATTTATTGGTGCTGTTAGTATACACAGTATGTGGAATAAAGTCAGCACACTCTTCGCCTCCTGGTATCGGTCTGCCTCTTCTGTCTCGAATGCTTGGGAAGCTGGAGAATTTTTTCCACACCTATAATGACAAAAAGGAAGCATTTTGAAATAGTGCGCAAATTATTCGAATAGAGAAGTGAATAGTCATAATGTACCTATTCCAGAAACTCAACTTTTAGGTTATGTCAAAAGATGAATGTATTAAATGATCCATTTTTTGAACTTGCCTATATGTACATAGGTATACAACTAGCAATTATTACCTACGGATGGATGTTTTTGCTACTTTAACATAATCCACCAAAGGTTGGCCACTACAACTTCATTACTTCTATATACTTCACAGATAAAACTTCAAGTAAGAAATGCATTATTTTGGAGTATCAAGTGACAAAAATGCAGTATGACTATAACAACTATCGCTCTAGTGAATGTGATAACTCATGGGATAACTGTAATTGGCGAATAAACGTTTTTTTTTTTGCTGTTTTCAATATGCATTCAAGTTTTCATCATGCATTATCTCATGAATTACATCATTTTAATTGACAGATGTGCTTACCTGACAAAAAAGGTTCCTTAAAAAACACATCACAACAACAATTGTGGTGAAAATGTCCAAGAAATTGTAAAAAACAAATAAAAGTCCTCAATTTCATATGGCGGTATACGGACAACAAGGTTGTCAACCGCTGTCAGCTGATCGTTTGGAATTGGAACACAAAGCATATTTTCGAATGTTAGGTTCACCGACGATCCCGACCGACCCGTCGGTGGTTAGGTATGGGTCAGCCATGGTCATTGGCACTTCAAGGTCGTATTTTTATAGCTGGATGCTCCTTTGCTCCATCTATTGGGCATATTTATTATAAAGGATTCAGGAATTTTTGAAGCTTCTGAGATTGGCCCAGAGGGCGCCAGGTGACGGTGTCGGTGGTTTCTATGAGAGTGAGTGAGATAGACTAGAGTGAGTGAGATAGACTGCGAGCGCGCGATTTTACTGTGTGGTTGTTCATCTTCCCCTAAATACTTTAATCAATGGTATGAGAGAGACAATATCGTCTGCTGCGGTTATCCAATCCCGATGCTAGACCGTCTTTAAGGTGGGGAATAAAATCTGCGAATTCGTTGGCTGTTACCGATTGTAATTCAGGGGTATTAAATGCGTATAAATTATTTGCCGTTTCCTTTATATATAAAATAAAACAAATCGTAAAAGAAGGAAATAGGCTGAAATTATTAAGTTATGGCAATGTCCTTACTTCTCTCACCGCAGTCTTTGCATTCTTTTGGCTGTTCAATTTACGTTGGCCACACAGTAGAATGTCCATCAAGCTTATCGGGGAAAGGTTGGTATCGCTGAGTTGGTAGTATTTCTCATTCAATGTACTGTGCTACGGTACCAGACGCTGAGCGCAAAATATATTTTTGTATCAGGTTAAAGGTACGTTCTATTGGAAAGCAGTGTTGATTTCATTAAATCGACAATTAATGGTTTATGCATGAGACTTAACTAATTTTTTTTCTCCCAACTCACATGTACTGAATTTTTTTAAATATACAAAGTTAGTTTGTTTACTCCGCAGTATATGTTTTTAATATATCACAGTGTCAAGAGAAAAGTTTATATTTGTTGATCGTCGTTGTTCCAGACCAACGAATTCGATCAAATTTGTCATTCCAGATCTATCCGAACGTTACCTTTGAAGTCATATCTGTTGTCGCTGAATTTTACTTCCCACACAGCTGCACTATATAAATGTATAAAATCAGTTCCGCACTAAAACTCACATATTTAAATAAATGCTTATTAATTTTTATTTCCAGGGTCTCGCTTACTTTTTGATGTCCAATCACTCCCGAATGTTTTCACAACTTCGGAAAACATTAGCCCAATAAAATATTTTTCTACCACAGAAAATGCCCGCCAGTATAAGAGAGTAAAATTGGAGGAACAATTCGGGATGGAACAAATTCACAATTTTTTTAATGTTGAGAATGTGTGGGATGTACTGAGTTGAGTCACTTGACCCCATTTTATTATCCTAAGTCCTATTCTATGATAATTGTTCTTGTCTGAATTTAGATGTAATGTAATGTGATTCAAAACCTCCTCAAACAAAACAGAACTAAACAAATTTATTTTGAAATCCGATAAATATGCCTGAAAGACGAGTTTCGTTTTACTCAAAATGTGTGAAACATGGGCACTGTGGTGGTTTGACAAGAGCTTCTATCACTTCCCTAAACAAGTAAAGCCCCGAGAATTTCAATAAAAATAATATTATTGTGTTCGCTTAATTTTGCTAAAGATTTCTCCTTCCCATGTGGAAGGATTTTAATAAAAGTAGGAAAGAATTTACTTGAGTAAATTCAAACGGTGGTCTCACTGTGTAGTTTGTTGGTATAAAAAATGAATTTTTTTATTATATTGATACCGGATTTTTCCCAGGCTAGTAATCAACAAATTTAGCATTTAATCCTAAAAAAAAGAAAAAAAAGTTGTTGACCGCGGTGAGATTCGAACGCACGCCCTTTCGGACTGGTGCCTAGCGTTTTAACCGCTGGGCCACGCTGCCTGTGCTTCAGGAATATCAATACACCTGACAATACGTCGTCAGTTACCTGTCGTAATTTAATTCAATTTTTTTAAAACCGGTAGCGATATTGACAAAACCGGATTTTTCCCGGACTAGTTTTTTCATGCTGATTCCGAATCTGTATTTAGTTTTTCTCTAGCACCTGTAGTTTTGGCTATCTTTTGTATACTTACAGGCAGACGGGCAGACTGCATAAGCTCTCTTCAGTAACTTCAGTGAGTCAGTGAGGGCTAAAAAATCCCGTGAAATCGAGTTAGTCTCTAAACATGCGGTTAGAGTAAGACATCATCAATAGAGGATATTTTGTACTACTGTTCAGTTATTTCGTCAGTTTGTTCTGGTATTGTTCTCTGTCCAGTTTAATGTTTGTTTCAGGTTACAGCAACAGCTACTTAAGGCAGCTACTGATGCTGCAGCTTGCCAGAAACTGTCAGAAAATCTCATTTGGAATGAACTAACACTTACTGAGTCTGTAAAGGAGTTATTGACACTCCTCGTGGAAGAAGATTCTTTAGCTGAATTTGGATATCCAGATGCTCCTGTTGATAAAGTAAAGCTAAGAAACATATCTTTTATCGTATTTTTAGTATTTAGTAGTTATTACTCAAAATATAGGCATTCTGCATAATACACATATATTCACTAGCAGGCAAAAACAGAATACAATATAAAAATTATTGAGCCTGTGGATGGAGGTCTGTTCAAGCGATGCGTATCAACAACCCTCTACAGCTACGTTTTTCTACAAATTCGCCAGTAGCCGCGACTGGTTAGCTGATACCAGTTCGCTACACCCCGACTAACGTAAATTAAATACAACTGTTCTTCTACAAATTCGCGAGTCGCTGCTACCAACGATTCTTCGCCAGTCGCTGGTCGTCAGTAGTTTGACTCGCCTGAGAGCGGTGCAGCGTCCTAGTCGCAGCGAATTTATGAATATTTCTGTTGAGTTTCAAAGGTGACTTCTAATAATGAGTGTATTTACTGTAGAAAATGATGAAGCACTTGTTTTTCTTGTTAGTAACAACCCAGAATTATATGGTTGAATATCACGTTGTATCAGACTTAAAATATAATTAAACTGATACCGCGAAATTTAGAAAAATTCCTTAAATTTTGTTTCATTATCTATTAGATGCTTTTCAATTACAATAGACTGAGAACCTTCTATTTGTCTGTTTTTAAACATGGCTAGTTCTTTCTGCCTGTGCCTCTCATTTTGTAGTGCCAAATGTAAAATTAAACTGTCCTCTTCGGCCTGATAATGTAATAACATTAAGATAACTGCCCTTTTAGTAATATTGGTATTTGAAGGTTATTCAATATGTATGTAGGAAAACAATCTTGGCAACTGTACCCTTACCAGGTAGTGGTTACCAGTGACCAGCGAATCTGTAGGAGAACATAATAGTCGTGGCGATTCGGTAGTAGCTACCCAGTCGCTGCTACCAGCGACTTGCGAATTTGTAGGAAAACGTACCTTAACCTAACTTCTCCATCCTCTGGTTTTAGAATTTGCTTTACAATATAAAAAAAATATTGAGCCTAGTAATGAATGCCTGTTCAAAGCACGCGTGTCAACAAACTTCTAACCTAACTGCTTCATCCTCTGGTTTTAGAATTTGCTTTACAATATAAAAAATATTGAGCCTATGAATGAAGGCCTGTTCAAAGCACGCGTATCAACAATCTTCTAACCTAACTTCTTTATCCTCTGGTTTTAGAATTCGCTTTCGCTGCTGCTTAGCTATAAATAAATCATAAACAATTAATTGTTATTTTTCAACTGTGATATTTTTATGGATAGTTACTATCAAGAAACTGATACATGACTGAAACTACACTTGAAGTCCATATGCTAGTCTAAGCAATTAGGCTTGTGAAATAGCTCTGATAAGTCCTCAGAGTAACAACTGAACATAGAGGTAGTAAACAAATCACTTCAGCATGGCATGCTCAAAGCTATCATCTTTGACACTTCAGCCACCAAACATTGATCAGCTGTGACCTCGCACTGACAGTTCAAATTGTAAACAATGCAGTGTAACGCTAACTAACCTGAAAATTCTTCCAATGCAAACCATGTTACAAACACTGCACCTTCTGAGTTCCATCTCGAAAAACTGTTAAACTACACTCGAATATAGCACAGCAAGTACGTAAAGCTTCACTAGAGTTACCAACAAATAGCGAATTCGATTTTACTGACCAAGCATAAAAGACGCACAAACAATAAACAAAGCAAACGTTTGACAGTCTAGCGCATGCGGCGTTGCCAGCTCCTCAAAGTTATACAAGACTTCAGAATTTGCGTTTACGATGAAAAAATATGCAGTAACCCAGTAGAGGTCAACATATCTATGATGTCGTCTTATTAGAATTAGTTGTTTACTACCTCTATGTTCAGTTGTTACTCTGAGGATGTCTATTTTCTCTCACATACAGTTTTACAAATTAATGAGAAAATGGAAGTTTCACCAAATTTAAATCTACATAGATTAGCGGATAGTACGGATGGAGATCGCTGACCCTGCTTCTTTTCGGTCAAAATGTTCAGAGCTTTTTCGGGATGCCTCTATAACGGATATGTCAAATTCAAACGATTTGTGACTATCATTCAAAAAGATGCTCTTACATGCTGCCCAGATAAGTCAACCAAGGGTAGCATTCAACCAAAACAACAATGGATTAGTAGCCACACATTGTCTGTTATTGAGGCACGTAGAAGCCTTGAGATCTCAGGTCTTCATTCAAATACAAAGCAAAACGCATATAGACAGATCTCACGCGAGATTCAGAGACTATGCCGAAGAGATAAGAACTCTTATATACAGCAATTGTGCCAGGAAATAGAGATGCATGCCAATACTAATCATTCGAAAGAGATGTTTTTTAAGATCAAATGCCTCAGTCGGGATTTTAAACCCAAATCTTGAGCTGTTAAAAATCCCGAGGGACAGCTAGTTACCAACTTGCATGAGCTTATTGAGGTATGGCGAAATTACTGCGAAAACCTGTACCATGAGGATGGCCCTCAGGCCCTCTCATTGGACTTTGAATATGAACCTCATATTCTTTTGTCTGAAGTGGAACATGCCCTCAACAAGTTAAAAACTAATAGAGCTACAGGCATTGATGCTATTTCTGCCGAAACATTAAAATGCTTGGGTGAAGACGGCACCTCTCTTTTATATAATATTTGTAAGAGGATCTGGTCCTCCGGTGTTTGGCCAGATGAATGGTGCACATCCATTTTTGTTCCACTTCATAAAAAAGGATCTCCAACAAATCCAGACAATTATCGCCTACTTTCGTTAATCTCCCATGCAAGCAAAGTTCTACTATATATTTTACAGTCTCGTTTGGAGGGTTTTATTGGCTAGCAAATTTCTCAGGCGCAGGCAGGTTTCGTAAAAGGACACGGTACGGGTGAACAGATCTTAAACTTAAGACAGATTATTGAAAAAGCCAGAGAGCATTATTTTCCCGTTTTTATCTGCTTTGTGGACTATTCTAAGGCGTTTGATAACGTAAAGTGGCCTAAACTGTGGGAAATCCTTATCTCCATGGGAGTCACTTACAACTTAGTATTTCTCATACAACAACTCTATGAGTCTAGCTCAGCTCGTGTAAGAATTGATGGTAACCTGTCTGGTCAAACAGCAACCAGAAAAGGAGTTCGTCAGGGATGCGTATTATCTCCGATGTTATTTAACATTTACTCTGAATTTGTGATGAGACAGGTATTGGACAACTGGAATGGCGGTATAACTATTGGCGGAAGCAAAATATCTAACTTAAGATTTGCTGACCATACAACCCTTATTGCTGCTTCTCAGGAAGAACTAGTAGCTCTATTGAACGTTTTAGAACAACACAGTGCAGCATATGGTCTTGGTATTAACTACAACAAGACCAAGGTTATTATCGTACATAGAGAGCATGACAATCATCGAGAAATAAAGTCAATAGGCCGTTGTGAGTTCAAAGTTCTGTGTACCTCGGTTCTTTGATCGACAATTCAGGTAGCTGTGAGAATGAGATTCGACGGCGCATTCAACAGGCACGGGTGGCCATGACAAAGCTTACTAAAATATGGCGTGACCATAACATCACTAAAGCTACCAAAATGTCACTGGTGCAGTCTCTTGTGTTCTCCATATTTTTGTATGCCGGAAACTTGGACTGTTAAAAAGGCAGATCGAGCTCGCATAGATGCTTTTGAAATGTGGACGTGGAGGAGAATGCTGAGAATTCCTTATACCACCCATCGAACTAATGTTTCCATACTGGATGAGCTCGGTAATCCAAAGAGACTATCCTCCATTGTGTCGATGAGAATGCTTACATTCTTCGGACATATTCACAGAAGCGATAATATGGAGAAACTTGTACTTCAGAGTCACGCCCCGAGTGGGCGGCGCCGTGGCCGTTCCCCTACACGCTGGGCGGATACGACGAAACAGCTGCGAGATATGAGTATCAAGAGCGCCACTGAACTTACAGTAAATCGCGAACGATGGAGAGCTACAGTTCTCAAAACTATTGATAATATTCGTGCGTGTCGGCAATACTCTAGCTCCGACTTAATGCATTTTACGAGTTCACAACATGTCTGTTAAGACATCGTGACTATGATGATGATGTTGAGATTGTTTTTGGGTTTTTATAGTTATATGTTTTTTTATATAGGTATTGGACTGTGTTATAAAGCGATGTGGACACAAACCTGCTTCTGATGAAGACTTTGACTACATTGGACGGATGAGAGAAAACGCCAAGTTGCTATTCACAGTTGTTATTGATGATTCTGCTGTGAAAGAACTTCTGAATAATCAGACTGTCGATGAAGTTATCCTCCAAGTACTGCGATTAGCGAAGAAACAAAATACTTGAATTAGATTTGTTAGTAATTTTATTGTTGCTTATATCATTTAGAGGATTTTTTATATGTAATTGTATTTGTGGGGGGTTCATTCTGTAATGCATAGTTATTTTAAATATATTTTTTACTATTTTAATGACCGTTTCAATTGAGCTTTATCTTTGTAAGTAACGGGAACATCTTAGAAATGAGTGACATTAAGTGTCATTAATGAGGCAGAAATAAACACATTAAAATATGCAATTTCTGCACTTTCCAACAAGGCTTTATAACATTTACCCGGATTAGAAGAAAAATTCAAAAGCTGTTCGGCCTAATTTTGATTGATGCAAAAAATCCCGTTTGTCTAGATTCGTACTAGCCCTTCGTTCAGTTTATGGATCAAATTGATCCAAATATAGAAAATAGCACAAAACCGTTCATACAACCCAATTACTGTAAACCACACAACTTGAAAAAAGCAGCCACAACCAATAAAGCGCTCGAAGCAGTTCACATGATGTCTTGCAACCAGATGAGAGACAAACCCTTGGAGGTCCGTTTCCGAATCGTTCCTCGGTCGAACTCAAAAAATTGATATTCATATAAAAAATCAATTTTTTCCAGACTTTGACACTTTGTACCTTGAAAATCAGACTTTTTAGGATACATGTTTATATGAACTTTTCTGCCAAAATTTGGGTCAGAAATACGCCCTTGGAATTACGGCCTCAATAACGCCTACTTCCGCTATATCCGCCATCTTTGAAATTACTTTCTGCAAGTAGACCATTTGAAAAGAAATTCTTTTTATTCAAAACATTTTCTTCTAACTTAAACGGTAAGGCCGGCAGAGAGCACCTCGCGCTTACTATAATAATACAACAGTGAGCATCACGTCAGTTAGCTCGTCGATAACAGTGAATTTCCCCAGGTTAAAACTGGTCGGAAAATTTTAAAACTCAACATTGAAGTTCCAACGTGTGCGAAGTGCTCTAGCTAATTCCTGATTCGTGATTTCCATTGCTCGTGACTGCATAATATGCACTTCCGTATCTAAACGTGCGAAAAGGCTGATTTTTGCTTGTTATATCTCAAACATTTTTGCCTTATAGCAAAAAGTGTATCATCTCAACCTGGCACATTCCTTCGAATATAGTCCAGGAGACCAGTGCGCTTATAAAATAAGCATGGCAACCAGAGCAAAAACTGCCGGTAGTAGCAAAACAGACATTTTCGAAGACATGAAGGCGTTAATGTCCACAGAGTTTAGAACAATCCTCCATGAAGTAGTAAGTGATCACACGTCGACGCTACTTCAAGAAATCAGCGATTTAAAGCTTCAAGTGGAACAGCTGAAGGAAAGCAACATAGAACTAGTGAGAATAATTACAAACAATAAACTTGCAGTGCCTTACCCTAATGAGGAAAAATTGGAACTGCAACCCAGTGTTGATTTAAATTCATCGACCGAAACCGTCATTGAGATGAAAGATAGACCGCCAAAAAGAAATTCGTCAAAACAGGTGCAAAACGATACCAGAAAAGATAGAAATAGTAGGAGCAGGACCAGTCAACACGAACATGGGTAAGCGAGGACGACCGACAAATGCAATAAGGGGAACAGCGGATACAGAGGCAGGTGGAAATTTTGCGGGAGCAGAGAAAAAGTTGTGGATATATATTGGAAAGTGCAAGCCTCAGTCAAGTGTTAATGATATCCAAACGTTCTTGGAGCGGAAGTTACCTAACCGTAAATTCGATGTCACAAAGTTAGATTCCAAAGGTAACTTTTCATCATATAGACTAGAAGCTGACGTTGATCTGCATGACACTTTGTACTCACCATCATTTTGGCCAAAAGGAGTGCTAATAAAACAATTTTTATTTCGGAGGAACTATAAAACAGGTCAGTATGGTAAAGAAAGGCCATTCTAACAAAATAAGAGTCATGCATGTCAACTGTCAGTCGATCGTAAACAAAATTGACCAACTGGAAATCTTATTAAATGAACTCGACCCAGATATATTGTGTATCTCGGAAACATGGTGTAATATACTAAATATAGATACTATAAATTTAACAAATATGACTGTGGCAAACTATTTTGTGAGACAAAAACATATTCATGGTGGTGTCATGATCTCCACTAAGCATAGTGTGAGATTTGATAAGGTCGAATATATCGACCGTTTGTGTGAAGAACTACATTTTGAATGTTCGTCAATCTGTTTCCATGTTGGTGACAAAACGTACTGTACTATTGTTATTTATCGCCCACCAAATGGCGATATAGATATATTCGTAAATAAATTAAGTGTGGCCCTCAATTACTGTGTCGTTAAATTCTCTCAGTTTATAGTATGCGGTGATCTAAATTTAGACTACTTAAGAGAATCACGTGAAAAAGACTTGCTGTGTGATGTCTTAGAAAGTTTTAATGTAAATCTAACAAATATCTTGCCAACCAGAATTTTCACTTATAGTGATGGGCGTACTACTAAGACTAAACTAGATTATTTTATTTCTAGCATACCGGCTGGGAATTGTAAAGAAAATGTAGTTGCTGTGAATTTAGCTGACCACTTGGGTCAAATTCTCGATTTTGAAGTTGAATGCTATCCAACAAAAAATGATAATAGTAACCAAAATAATAAGATCACTTTCAGAAATACTAGTGCTGGCAACATGCAGAACCTTAGGTATCATATTTTTAAAGAATATTTTGAAGCAATCTATCAATTGCACGATGTAAATGACGCTTATAATGCCTTCGTTAGTTTACTAAACTATTATGTCGACATAAATTGTCCCATCACCACTAGGCATATGTCTGAGCTTAGGAAATCTAAGGGGTGGATAAACAGTGACATCATTAACATGAACAACGAACTTAAAGGTATATTTTGGCTAGGTAGAGTAACTGTAGATAAAACAATAAATGAACAATATAACACTTTAAAGTCAAATTACCAGAAGAGCATTCTAGCAGCAAAAAAGGAATACTACCAAAACAAAATAAATAACGAACGCGGTAGTAAGCAAAAAATTATCTGGAATATAATAAATGAAAATAACGGCAAGAAAAAGCAAAATAATGTATTAGAATTAAATGTACAAGCATTGATTAACTTATTCACATAAGTTAATCAATGGTACAAGGTAAAACGGTTACAAATCCAAACGAGGTTGCAGATAACTTTGGACAATATTTCTCTACTGTCGCTCAACAAACAGTAAGAATAGTCACTTTGGCAGTAAAACATTTAACGATTATACCACAAATTTCACAGATAAAACCTTCTACTTTGAGCCAATTAGCGTAGTCGAAATAGTTGATATAATCGGAAACCTAAAAAACACAACGTCAACTGGGATTGATAGTATATCAACAAAAATCATCAGAGGCGTAAAGCATGAAATAGCTGCACCCCTAACTCATCTGATAAATAGTTCTGTCAAACAAGGGAAGTTTCCAGACGCTCTAAAGGTAGGAAAGGGTACACCAATATATAAAAAAGGTGATCATCTTCTATTAGAAAACTACAGACCGATCATGGTACCTACGGTAGTAAGCAAAATTTTCGAACGTGCCATTTATAATAGGATGTTTAGCTTTTTAGAAAAATACAAAATTATTTCCAAATGTCAGAACGGATTCTTCCGCAGATCGACAGAAACTGCATCATGCTCATTAGTCAAAGTGGTATATGACTCTATTGATAGAGGACAATTCGTTGGCGCACTGTTTTTCGACCTTACTAAGGCATTCGATACCATTCATCCCCGTGTAATTGAAGGAAAATTATACGCCTCTGGTTTCCGCGGCACTTTCCTTCATTGGCTGATGTCATTCATAAATGAACGTAGGTTCATCGTTAAAATTAATGACTCTCAATCTACACCCTTTACCTCAGACCTTGGAGTGCCCCAAGGCTCAATTTTAGGTCCTTTAATATTCCTCTTATTTATCAACGACCTGCCGCAACATGTATCAAGTAATAAAATAATCCTATATGCAGATGACTCTACAGTCCTGGTATCTGCAGATAGCGCAGCTGATCTACAGCAAAAGCAAAACAAGGTGGCCTCCGAATTTTCCCAATGGTGTGCGAAAAATTATTAATCCGGATAAAACCATGATGATGTGTTTTGGAAATCGATGTCGTTACCCAATGCAAATAAGTGTTGATTGACGGTACTGCAACCCATGAAAGCGCCGACGCTGGATTTCTTGGCACAACCATTGATAGGGACCTGAGATGGATAAATAACATTGGTAATATATGCAGGAAAATTAATCGAAGCTACTATGACCTTTTACAAATAAAAAATATCTAAACTTGAACCAAATAATAAATGTATATTACGCTATAGTACACTCGCATCTATCATACAATATAATACTATGGGGTGCTTCATCAAGTGCCGATAGGGTATTCGTAGCCCAAAAAAGGGCCCTTAGACTGATATCATTGATTAAAGTATAAATGTATTAATCAATGCTGATATTCAGTTTATCATACAGAGAGTCATGCCGCCAGACATTCTATAAGTATAAAGTAATGCCAGTCCCGTGCATCTACATCTATAAATGCATCATGTACATAAAATCCAACCTACACTTGACAAAGAAAAATAGTGATCACCATAACTATTTAACTCACGGTGGCAATCTGTTACGTTGTGATAAGCACTATACATCTTTATTCGAAAGAAGTCCTTATTATATGGGTACTAAACTTTACAATTCCTTGCCAGCCGCTATGAGGAATGAAGTATTCAATCCCCGTTTTGGGAAGAATCTTAAAACTTTCCTTGTTAAAAACTGTTTTTATAGTATCGGGGAATACTTTGAATTTAGCGGCAGCAGTAAATAAAATAGTTTTTAAATGTAACGTTTGTCTCAACAAAAATTGTTATTTGTCGTATACTTTCGTACTTGTTCTATTTATACCTATTGTTATTTTGACATGTCCAATACTCACTGTAGTCTCACTGGATTAAATAAATTATTATTATTATTGGACCACGCTGTATATGTCCAAGAGCGTCCGTGCCTTTTTTGACCAAGTCACATCCCCTCCAAATAAAATGTAGGCAAACCAAAACAGTTTGTTAACTTCTTCACAGCCACATATATCCAATTGAGGCGTTTCTCGGAAAAACCTCATAAGTCAATTTTTGCCAAAATTTAGATAATGGCATCATCGCATTTCTAACATCCATATACATGGATAGAAATAATTATTTCTCGAAAAAATTTTATAGGTTCCGTACTATTTACAGAGGAAAATTGATTTGCTCTTCTAAAAACATCATAAGTCCATATTCTTTCACCTAAGAAAGCCACCTGTCCTTATAAATTGTCATGCAAACTTGATAACAAAACAGTACAACACAGCACCTGACACTGCTAGTAACTTTGCCATCGACAACGAGGTGGACAACGATGATAATGTAGTGTAGTGGTTGCGAAGACTGAGTGGTAGATATCGGGTTTTTTGGTTAGCCAGAGTCGGTTTTTGTATTAGGTATAGTTGTTCACTATCACTCTTCGTTTTTTGTATCGGTATTTATTTTATTTTCATGCTGTTTGTATTAACGACACTAATTTGTTAACCTTTTCCTTCAAAAACCTCATATGTCCATGTATTTTTTGTGTTTTTTTCATATGTGTTTCACAATAAAATAATTACTGCTTGACGATGTGTCTTATGTACTATTACTTCTACCAGATATGGCAATAAATCAATTTAATCAAAGTTTTACATGCTGAGAAGTTTTTTCATTTTCCAAAATTTGTTAGTTTTGGACTAATGACATTTTTCCGATAAACGCCTCAATTGTTTTGATCAAATTTACGACAGCGCAATTTTGGTCCACCAACACTACGTTTTTTCAATTTTTAAATCTGGTTTTGGCCGTCCTAATTCCTTAAGAGGGGGTTATAGTACGTACATGAGAGTTGTTTGCAATGGTTCAGCTGTAACCATTTTTTGACTTAATTTTGAGATTACTGAACTAAAAAAATATGAGCATGAAGAAAAAGGAGTTCTAGAGAATAGTCGACGTATTTTTTGAAATTTCTTAATAGACAATTATTAAAAAATTGCCAAATGTTGCGTTTTTTGACTAAATTCACAGTCTCGTTAATCACCCTGTATAAGCTTTTTCTAAAATCTGAATCGACATTTCTATAGATTGAAGTTTTAATAAAACGCAAACAACGTTTTGGTAACAAAGATTTTTAATATACAGGGTCAAAAATGGTTACGGCCAAAGCCTTGCATTGAACAATCGCGCGCCTATTGGGACACTCATAAAGGCGCTACCAATACAAAAGTATGTAAACTACAGTTTATGAATCAGCTGAAGTTCATTCATTCTGGAATGAGATAGATATTGTTTTGACCATCAACTAAATTTGTAGTCGGTGGTTTTGGGTGATTTATTCATATACACTGCAGGCTAGACGCTAGGAACTACTAAAATTTTAATAAAACACGGTAATTGGTTTTGAGCAGTTATCATTCTCAGATTACTGAGAAATCATACGATTTTCAACCAAATTTGTATTTCATTAAAATTTAAATTGCTGACGCTGGCAGGCGCAGACCTAGAAATTTAGGGTCTTGGGCTCACACTTTTGCGTCGCGAATAGAAATTATGTTTTACTTTGTAACATAAACTGATGAAAATCTTATTATAATTAGTGGAGGTAGTGCCATGGCACTGTGGCACTACTCCACCAGCTGCCACTGCTTATACTACCATAAGCTTACGTAGGCTGTGATATTACAATATGCTATGAACAGAAAATCCGATTTATATGATTTTTGTGGGTTGTTCCTTTTTTGCAAAAGGCCATCCTGTTTTTGTTATAGTCAGTTCGTCCAATAGATATAAACTATTAAACATGTTTAAGATCCGCTAATGAAATAGAAGTGTGATTAATAAAGGAAACGACCGAGTTAATACGTATTTTTATGTATTTCATATGATTATATGAAAACTCCATTTGAAGCAAGTATATAAAAAAACTTTTTCCGTATATAAATAAATCTTATGAATAAGTCACTCTTCTTCTTTCTCGGAGTCATCGTCCTTATCTTCGCCATCACTGTAAATCTGACCTTCATCTTCTTCCTCGTCATCATCGCCAGCGACCTCAGCATTCTCCAGTTCGGCACGCTCCATCTGTTTCACCAGTTCTGCTTCATCAGTGGCTGTCACTACTTTAGGCTACAAAGAAGATTACATTTTTATGATACTTCCATTCAAAAGTATTCAGGATGTCCGGATATTCGATCGACAACGCTTGACAGGCGATAGACCTCACATTTTTATGGACATTGAGATAGGAACATGAAGCCTTAAAATGCTTAACTTTCAAGATATAGGGTGTGGTGATCCCGAACGCGCTCCTGCTGCCAGACGTTAGAACGCACCTTTAGCGGTCACGTGATGATGATTGATGTCATCGACGGATTATTTATAAAAAAATGTAAGATCTGAGTATGAGTGTAATTAGACGATGAAGTTCAGATAAGTAATGTATTTGATTATTACTGCATCCTATATTGTTCAAATATTTTGATATTTGTCAGATCATAAGTGACTTTCCATAGAGCAACCAATACTGTAACAGTTCCATATTAATTTTCAATCTGAGCCAAAGATACTGTTCTGTAACGCTTTTGTGTTTTGTCTTGAATAAAGTAGTGGGTTGTGGTAATCGTTGCCATAGTTTTGTTGATAGTTTGTTTATTGATTACGAGCGGGGATTGTTTTTGAAAAACGTATAACAAGCTGGAGACCAAAATTTCAACAAAGGGGTTTTTGAATCTTTTTCACGAATATTTGCAGGTATGTTGTCTTTTGAGTTTGTATTATTAACTAATGTGGACTGGCTACGATATTTAAAGTGTTTGACAACATATACTATACCTCCGGTTTTTTAAGACGACTTTATATGGTGTTGGGTCTCTGATTTACGTCTACTCTAGGTATTAGGTCCTGAGGGATTGCAGGCTGATGGTGAACAGAGACAACTCTGTCTTATTTAGGTGTATCTATTTCAACCTTTACTGATCCTCTTTATGTATATAAGATATTTATTTTATGGTTGTGGAAACCAGGGTGACTGTCCCCGGGACTGCCTAATCACTTACCCAAAGTGGAAGTGGGTTTGATTCACGCGTTCACGAACCATACGATTCCTCTAACCAGCCCTTTTATATGTTGTTTATTGTTTATATTTATTTATTGATATATTTATGTGCTTCGATACCATGCTTGCTATGCTGTTACGCTTGCTATGCTGCTATACTTGCGATGCTATGCTTATATTTTATATACCCTATCCCATTTACATCCTTTATTTAGTCCTTTATGTGTTTGTTATATTTATTTATTTATATATGCTGATATTTTACATTTTTCTACATTCTATCCACATTTCTCTCCCTGACGTTGAACAGAGACCCAGCCCACCATGTATTAT
This sequence comes from Callosobruchus maculatus, assembly GCA_951848785.1. Taxonomy (NCBI): domain Eukaryota; kingdom Metazoa; phylum Arthropoda; class Insecta; order Coleoptera; family Chrysomelidae; genus Callosobruchus; species Callosobruchus maculatus. The sequence goes on along the minus strand of CATOUR010000026.1, from coordinate 8,066,116 downwards.
TATTATTATTTATTGTTTAGACTGTGAATGTTTATAACCATTTCTTTATTATACAATATCAATAACAAGAGCCAGTTTACCACTATTATTAAGACATAAATGCCTTTACGATTCTAAAGAATTGTATATTTTAAGATATCAATATAAATACTTCACCCGTAAAATATATGAAATACAAAGCACTCATTATTTAATAAATACAAGAATCAAGTAATAAAATCATATCATAAACACTCAGCACTCATGATTACTAAATTCAAAACAGATGTTAAGAAATAAGTAATGAAAAAAACCATATGATGAGTTGGTACACATGCATGCTAAAAGAATCTAGTTACCACGGGCACACATACAACATTGGGTTCTAAATTCGACTACTAGACGTCTTGATCACTTTGGCTATTTCTAAATTTGGTATCGGTTTTGACAGTGACCAGTTGCTCACTACAAGGGCGTCAAAGTTTTCCTTTTATTTTCATTTTAGCTCAATTATTATTCCGCAGTAAAATGAGACAACGATGTAAAATTACGTATCAGAGACTTTTTTAAGAAGAGAAACCCAAATTCAACCATGGTTTTGCTATCATGAATAGAGGGCGCCACCTAAGGCACATCACTCTCATTTATATTAACAAAACATTTTTCCGGTTGGGTGCATCAATGGGTATACTTTGTTTAAGAGGGGGTTATAGTACGTACATGAGATCTGTTTGCAATGGTTCAGCTGTAATCATTTTTTGACTATCGATTTTAAGATAACTGAACTGAAAAAAATATGAGCATGAAGAAAAAGGGCAGTTCTATGTTAATGTCGACGTATTTTTTGAAATTTCCTAATAGACAATTATTCAAAAATGGCCAAAAGTGACGCTTTTTGACTAAATTCACGGTCTCATCAATCACCCTGTATAAACCTATTCTAAAATCGGGATCGACATTAACATAGATTGAAGTTTTAGAAAAACGAAAACCACGTTTTTGTGCCAAAAAATATTATTAATTTACAGGGTCAAAAATGGTTACAGCCAGAGCCTTGCATTGAACAATCGCGCGCCTATTGGGACACTGATAAAAGCGCCACCAATACAAAAGTATGCAAACTACTGTTTATGAATGAGTTGAGATTCATTCATTCTGGAATGGGATAGATTTTGTTTTGGGCATCGACCAAATTTGTAGTCGGTGGTTTTGGGTGACTTATTCATATACGGTGCAGGCCAAAAGTTACGAACTACTAAAATTTAAACAAACCGCGGTAATTGGTTTTGAGCAGTTATCATTTTCAGGATTACTACGAAATCCTACAATTTTCAACCAGATTTGTAAGTAATTAGAATTTAAATTGGCAGGCCCAGGCCGAGAAGTCTAGAGTCTTGGCCTCACACTTTTTTGCGTCGCGAATAGGAATTACATTCTTTACTTTGTAACATAAACTGATAAAAACCTTGTATTCGAATTAACATTTATTCATTCCAGAAGTCATGTTCCTCTGCTAAGTTTCCACTTTCACGATTTTTTGTGTTTAGACGGCAAAGTAGCAATAGTAACTTTTTGAGACATAGAACTGCCATTGAACTTGATAAAACCAATTGTGGTTTCTCTTTAACGCACCATTTTTCATCCAAAAAGTCATTCTTCTTCTCATAATAGCTTCTTCATCAGGTGTCCTATATCAGGTAAAATAAGGATACCATCTTGGTGTATGGTGTGGCAGCATTAGAGGTCTGATAGCCATCTATTATAGTCCGCAATTAATACTTTTTTATTAATCGCTCAACATCAGAGAAGGCAAATTTTTCTTTTTCCTCAGAGTACATAATCGTCTTGTTATAGGTGCATAGGTATACCTGTGTTGGAGGTGTTATAGATTTCACAAAGTTGTTAAAATGCGTCCCGAATTTGGCGGCTGTAATTCAGAATGCAGGTAGATATAGTTTCAGTATGGGGGGATATATTTTGGAGGCCTACCGGTGGGGGGAGGGGGCAGGCATAATTTTGGTTTATTTTTCTAAAGTTTGTTGTGCATCCAACAATAATTTTGCTGGCGCCTTCTGGGGGTGCTATAGGCAAAAAGTATGAGACATGATAGTTTTTTTAATTTATAGGTCCAAGGGGTGGACAGTTGGACACGTCCCCCTAACCCCCGTATTTACGCCAATTCTGTAATACGTCTATATCTTTCAGTTTTGCAACGGCATTGGCATGTCTAAAGATTAAAGAACTGCTCAATGTAAAGTGAACTTCACTGAATTTAGCTGCTTTACCAATAACATATACACGCATAATATTGTCATTGGTATTTCTTGTTGATTTTTCACATTTTCACCTTATTTTCCGTCTTATTTTCGCTCTTGTACTTACGATAAATTCATTTTTTGTGTGACAACTCAGTTGCACTTACTAACAACTCTTTCTACTCATATTGTATTTATTATTATGTATATGCCTGAAATACACAGAAAAGGGATCAACTGTGATGGCAGGTATAAATTATACAATGTCTATTTCTCAACGACGGACGATCAAAAAAGGTTGAATACTTTTTGTGCGACGGCAACCGGTCTAGGATCAGCGGAATTTAAGCAAAGGGGACCGGCGCTTGCAAATATTTTTTATGACTTGTAGTAGAATTTATAGTAAATAGGCCACGCCCACTGGACCTCGACTTTTTACCTCTCCCCTTACCCCGCAAATTTGTTGTCCCCTAGCAGTTTACTATAACCTCCACTTAAGTCCTTGGAGGTAACCGTTTTAGAGATAACATTTATTGAAATTTTCAAGGCACTCCTATTAGTTGTAAAATGTCATCGAAAGAACTATCGGTATTCGTGCGAGAATTCTTTTGATCACAATTTACAATTAAGTCGCATTTAAATTTCAATGTAGGTTATCGCGAAAATGGTTACCTCTAGGAACTTAAACAAAGCATACCTTTTTCACTGAAGACATTGAGGAAATTATTTTTTTGATACTCACATTTATGCAACAAACAGGAAAAAAGTTTTGATAATGTAAATGAGTTCAATGTGCCGTAGGTGGCGCCCTCTATTCATGATAGCAAACCTGTGGTTCAATATGGATTTCTCGCCTTAAAAAACCCCTCGACACGCAATTTTAGATCGTTGAGCCATTTTATTGCAAAATAATTGTTAAGGTATCTCAATGTTCATAAAAATGTGAGGTGTATCACCTACCAGGCGTTGGTCGAATATCCGGACACCCTGTATAAAAACTCTTGTTGTGAATAAACTGCTCAACTGCATCAAACGGTTATTTCTTTGGATACTTGTTTCTCCACTTGTTATATTTAAATGTTCAATTAAATTAGGTTTAGACAGAAATGTAGCCCAAAGTTTTTTATTTATTTTTTTTATTTAAATGATAGTGGAAACAGCACTGTGATCAGTTAAAATGTGTCGCTGCTACACCACTCATAGCCACAAGGTGTCACTACAATTCTTGATAATAGATAATTATCTTATTTTCTAATTTGGCACATTCAATGTAATTGTTTTGGTGATCCCCTGAATAAAGATTTTTTACTTTAATAGTGTCATTTATTTAACTACTAATATAAAAATTATTTCAGTACTCGCCTGGCCTGGATAGAGAACAGTCTGCAATAAGGGTTGTTTAATGTATCACCTCATATAACTGTAGTTTTGGGAGATTAACTTTTTGAGAGATTACTGCCATAAAATTTACTGCCGAATATATCTTGAACATTGTTACTATACTACCATAATTGTCTTCTGGATAAATTATACTTACTGCCATCTGAACATTGAAAACACCTCCTAATTCTGCTATTGTCACCTTAATTTTGTCTATAGCCTCATTAAGTATTTTTAGACCCTCTTGCTTCTCTGGTGTCGATGTTGTCATAACTAAAATAAGATATCTCAGAAACAAGTGTAGGCCAGTCCTTAGAAATCCAATTTGTTACCCTCCATCTTACAGACATTGTAGTCAAGTTACAGACCTCAGCGGCTAAAGGGAGGTGTGCCTAAGCCCAACCCCAAAAAGTTACAATACATTTTCAAAAAATTATGAACCAAAGAGAACAATTTTGATGTTGAAATTAAGGAAACCACATAAACAGTAAGAGAGATGCTTAATAAAGATAACAATATGCAACACATATAACCAACATGCTAAATGCACATTCCATTAAGAATTTAGGTACAATAATTACTAACCAAACAATTATAATTGTTACTTTAATAAGGCACTCGTAACTGGACCAGGTCAGTGCCTGTCTGAATAAAAAACAAAGGTAACAAAAGTATTGAACATGCCTAATGGGAAATGAAACAGATTTCTTGAAGCAGTCCCATAAAGATGTCAGGCGAGTTACCAAATTCATGAGTGGCAAAGTAGGTCAAGAATGGTGGTATTGTAAGCTTCACAGTAACCTGTGTTACTGATAATGATTTTAACATCCAATCAAAGATATTCTATCAGAATGATTAAAGGTTATAATCTTAAATGATATTTTCACTCAACAATGTTTTCTGGTTAAGAAACATGAGATACACTATCAACATCCCAGTAGTGTGGAAATAATTTTGTGCAAGTCAGATTGTGTGATTTCCCACTAGGATCAATTTAGCCTCTCATTCCAGTAAATGAGAAATAAATTGGCAAAGAAAGCTGTAAAGAACATGGGACAGTTCCACCACCTGATAACTGTCAGATAGTCTAACTGTGAGTTTTTCTCACTTTCTTACTTATGTCAAGTGACCAAGACAAAGTATGTAGATAAGTTATCTGACGCTCATCAGGAGGTGGTGAAACTAGACTCTTAATCTAAATTGTATATTTCTTACCATACAATGGAGGAGCTATCAGGTTGATCTTAATTGGCAGTTCTTCAGTTGATAAAGATAGTCCAGATTTTAGAGCTGTTTTGACAGCATCAATACCTTCATAGCCATAGCAGGCACATTCAATATCAGCTCTAATTTTTACTGCTTGAGAGGTAAGTTTACGTTTGATGTTACTCAACAAAACCTCCTTTGTTTTCTCATCTAATTCACATTCAGCTAGTATACTTGGATCCCTAAAAAATGAATCAAAAATATTTTTATGTTTTTTGGAATTATAGGTAACATGTTACTATAAGCTTACTATAGTGTAGTAACTCTTTTGACATTTTGGCTACATGTGCAACCTTCCTCAAAGTAACAAATATAACATTGTTAGTATTATACACCCAAACATGGTGATCAGTGGATATTTTTTTCAAATAAATTTCATCTGATTAATTAAGCAGTAGAGCATCATGGATCAAGGATATAACTACAGGCTAAGATGGAACACACTATGAAATGACAGACAACAACCACATTGGTTTTTACCTGAATTTTTATTCCAGCAACAGAGGAAAAATGTATAGGAAATTCAATATTTAAAATTACAGCTGTTCTTACTTTTGGTTGGACCAGGAGGAAAACTGAATTGAATTAAAACTAAGTGGAAAATCAGGCTGCTTATTGTTATGATCACAAATTATCTCTGTCTTTCAATCTGGTGCCTGTTAATAAGGATGATAATAAAACTGTTATTAAATAGCTAGAACAGCCAGCAGTTGAGATCTCACCTACCTCATCTCAATGTGTTATATCAGTATCTTCCAACATGGAATCTGATTATAGTATAGCAGAAATGGTATTTGAAAATTGTACCAGTATCAACAGTGGACTGACCAAAAAATGGAAAAAATATTTTTTTTATTTTATAGTGTGTCCTTAATCTATCATGGTAGGTATAGGCCATATCAATCAAGAGAGCAGTATTCATTTACATAAGTAATGTTACTTTGTTATTCTATTAGATCAGTTGCTTTGAGCCTCTGCAACTAAGAAACATGTTCCTATACACTAAGTACTAAGGGATCAGGTAGCTTCATAGATGTCAGCATAGTATGTATGTTGTGGCAGACACCCGAAATTGCCTGATCATCATGGTTATCATGGTGATAGAAACAAGTTTCTATCTCTAAGTTACAGAGTACTGGCACAGGTTACTCTTGCAGTGACTGGTCTATAAGTCTCTAATCACTAAATTTCCAGCAAAATTCATCACAAAAACTTAACTGTACCATATGGAGTCAAGTATTCATAGTACACTAATTAGCACTGATTTTTATCTCTGAATTAAGTATACTTACAAAACTGCTTGCTTGAAAAAGTCATATGCACTAGCTTTGTTCTTCTTGTACTTCTCTTCAAAATGCCATGCAGTTTTCTGGTACAACTCTTCCAATTGTTCATCAGATTCATATTTTAACAATTCCGCAACATGTCTTAGAATAGAATTAACAGCTTTAGCCTTTGCAAATCTTTCTGTGCATTTCTCAACATCCTCTGCACTTACTCGTCGTTTAGATAAATCTATGTATCCTTTTTCTTTATCAACCCTTATTACTACAACAGGCTCTGTTTTTCCTACTCTGATCAATTTGTTAATGGATCGAATACGCCTTCTGGACAGTTCAGATAACAGGATCATACCTTCAATATTGTTATATTCTAGTAAATGGACATATGCTCCCATTTCTGCTATCGCTCGTACATTAACCATAACTACATCTTCTATCTCAGGATATTTTTCCTTATAAAATCTACACGAAAGTGGCATTTTCGCAGCGTTTTTCTAGGTTAATTGGAGAATACTGGAAATTAACTATATTAAACGCTGTTATCAATTAACATATTTTTCCACTACGTACCGATATTCAGATTTCACAGAAACTGTACAAAATTTCCTAAAATCCGGTTTTTTAATTCACGTGTATTTCTTACACTATTTTACAGTATTTCTTCCATATGCCTGTAAAAAAAACCAAAAGCCTAACTGACACTTTGACTGACACTGACAAACCGCACAAACACCACCTGTTTTGTGCAAACACCTAGCTACCTAGCAGTGTCAAGCACAAAACAGGTATCAATGTCATGCCGGCCATGCACGGCTCACAAACAGTCAGCTGTCATCTTAAGGTCTGGGGATGTTTTGCGCCATGGCATGGCCGACTCTACTCACTAGGCCGGAGCATTGAAATATGGTAACACTGAATCGGGGACCGAGCCTTTATTTGTTGTTAAGTCATTAGTGTAATCTTCCAGAGCAAAAAAGGAGATTGGAAGGTGATTATTAATGTGTTTCTAATTATTTACCTGCACAAACGAAACTATAAAGATAAAAAGATGCCTGCAAAGTGTGCTGCAAAGTGTGTAGTACCAGATTGCACTTGCAATTGTGCTTCCAATAAAGGACATACCAACCATAACATTCCAGAGTAAACAAGAAGAGTGGAAGGTGATTTTTAATGTGTTTCTAATCACCTTCCACTCTTCTTGTTTACATAGGTATATTGTATACAAATGCAAACTCGGCCCCCAGATTCAGTGTTGCCATATTTCATGCTCCGGCCTAGTGAGTACAGTCGGCCATGGGTCAGTTCATGAGTTGTGTTCTGTGGCTCGTTTTTGTCACTTTGTCTGTTTGTCATTTGTTGACGCATGGTTGACGCTAACGGCGCTAACCTCAAATTCAATGAATCCAATTCCCAAATAAACATTAATTTACTTGAAATAAAGTTCTTTTTTCCATTGAATAGGTTGTGTTAGAGTGAAATAGAATTAATTTACTATCCATTACTTCGTATATTGACGTAGCTAAAACAGGCGATATAAGCCATGACTTCGATTATAAAGTTACAAGCCCTGAGTGGGGCCATGGATGAGTCTCCACCTTGTTACATTCTACAGATCGATGATGTTAGAATCTTGCTGGATTGCGGGTGGGACGAAAAGTTTAATATGGAATTCATAAAGGAGATACGGAGGTAGATATAGAACAAACTTTTTCTAAACATATAGTTGGCATATTTGGTAGGAAAATCACATTATACGTCAATTAGTCATTTGCAGGCATAATTGTATAAGCAGTAACTCTGTTACATGTTGTAGCTGTTGCTTCTATCTAAATTTGCAATTTTCAAAAATGACTATCTTTGGCTCAAAAACATAAAGAAATGGCATATTTGCATGGATGAAGTTTCAGTAATAGAATAGAATAGAATAGAATATATCTTTATTCAATTGATCATCAACAGATGATATAGAATACGTCATTATTCATTGAAGTGAATACATTGTAGCATAAAACAGAGCACATTCTGTATTCCAGTCATCCTAAATAATTTAAAAAAATTAAAAAAACAATTAATGCAAATAAGACACAAGCATATACACGTATATACATACATATACATACACATTCATACACTTATATATATACACATAATACATAATAAAAAATGATTTAAAGTATTAGAAACAATCTAAACAATGAATAACTAGAATTAATCGAAGGTGTTACTTAGGTATTCTTTCGTTGAATAATATGCTTTATTCAATAGCAGCTCTTTAATATTTGTTTTATACTTACGTAAATCCGTTACTTTTATCTTGTCTGGCAATTTATTGTACAGTTTTATGCCCATGTAGTCGGGACTGGATTCTGTTTTAGAGAGTCTGTGGGCAGGAACTTCCAAAGTAAGAACACTTCTAGTATTATAGTTGTGGCCATTAGATAAGCTTCGGAAGCTTGGTAAGTTGGTCTTAATGTAAACCAGCAGCTCATATATGTAGATGCTTGCCAAAGTTAAGACTCTCATACTCACAAAGATGCTCTTACAACTGGTTCTCCTGTCGACTCCAGCCATCAGCCTCATTACCCTTTTTTGCATTATAAAAACCCTATTAGCATGATAAGATGCCCCCCAAGCTATTATTCCATAATTTATAGCTGACTGAAAATAGGAATAATAGTATGTCAATACCACTGGCCTTCCAACAATAAAACGGAGACGATTAATACAAAAAGTTATAGGGATAATTTTTTTACAGACATTCTCTATGTGAAGACCCCACTTACAGTTATATGACATGTACAGTCCAAGGAACTTTACCGACAGACTTTGTTTAATTATTCCTTGATTTGATCTAACTAACAGGCTGTAATTAGGCTCCAAGGAGTACGTAAAATGGACAAATAGTGACTTTTCTCCATTTAGTACGAGACCATTTTTGTCAAACCATGTGCTGACCCTTAAGAATTCATCTGTCGCTGATGTGGCAAGTGTTTGAGCAGTGGGAGCATCTACTAGTAGAGACGTATCGTCTGCATACATAACAAAGTTATTACCATGAAAATCATTGACGTAAGCTATGTAGAGTAAAGGCCCCAATATTGATCCCTGAGGTACCCCAATTCCAGATATAGATTCATCAGACCTGCAGTTACCAATCTGCACATAGTGAGATCTATTGTGCATATAACTCTCAAACCATTTAAGTGGCAGCCCTCTCACTCCATACAGTTCCAGTTTTTCTAGGAGAAGCTTATGGTTTACCAAATCAGAGGCTTTACTTAAGTCTATAAAGACTCCAACGGTTTTTTTACCTTTGTCAATATTTGAATATAGCCGATTTAGGAATGTTATAATGGCTTTGGTGGTAGAGAGACCTTTCAAGAATCCAAACTGATTGGGGTTGATAAAATTACCCTTCACCAAAAAATCAGTCAGACAAGTAGCCACATATTTTTCAATTACTTTTGCAAAAGGGCTTAAAAGTGATATTGGCCTGAAGTAGTTGATGTCATAGGAATTACACGATTTTAATATGGGGACAATTTTAGCTATCTTAAGTTTTTCAGGAAATATGCCAGATTCTAGTGAAAAATTAACGAGATATGTAAATGGTTTTAATATATGCACGTAGCATTTTTTCAGTAAATTTGTGCTAACCACATCATCTCCTGTAGAATCAGAATTTTTCATATGTTTTATTATATTCGCTATATCGTCTTCTGTAGCTGGTCGAAAAAAGAAGCTTTTCTGATTGTTGACTTTAAATGGTATAAGTTCAGGATGATTATTTCTTTGTAGTTTATTTGGAATCTCCGCGAAATGACTGTTAAGTTTAGTGGCAATTACATTGGGATCAGTAATTAAATTATTATCAATTTTTAGCTCGAAACTATGTGCTACCTTTTTACGGGGTTTGATGATTTTCCAAACAGTACTAGATTTGTTACTTGAATTAAGAATTAGATCACGATGATACAACTTCTTTGCCTCGTTTAATAACTTTCTATAAAGCTTTTTGTAATTTCTATAATAATTTTTACTTCCGCTATCTATAGCCGAGTGGTATAAGTCTTTGAGCTTTTTTCCAGATATCAAAAGTCTTCTTGTAAGCCACGGTTTCCTAGGTTTACTATGTGTTTTTCTTTTCTTCAAAGGGAATGCTAATTCATAGTAATAAGAAAACATGTTTGAGAACATTTCAAATTTATCGTTAACGTCACCCTCCATATTATAAATAGACTGCCAATCTTCCATGTGAAGGAGTTCGTTAAAATAAACTACGTTTTCTTTATTTTGCAGTTGTCTGTACATAGTTGTGGTTTCCTTATCAAAGTTGTTCTGGCCATACCTGATGCTTAATATTTGACCAAGATGGTCACTAATATTGCCATTAATAACTGAACTCTTATATAACTCTTTATCTAAATTGACACAGATGTTATCCAAGCAGCTATGTATTCTAGTTGGTAAATTTATTGTTGGCTGAATATCCCATGTTCCTAGTAGGTCCAGTGAAGAACTTAAGTTAGCACTATGTTCTAAAAAGTTAATATTAAAGTCTCCACAAACTACTAGCTTATAATCTCTGAATTTACACTGTATCATAGTAAGAGTAGTATATAAATGATCTACAAAAGTATTGAGACTACCAGCTGGACTTCTGTATAAAGTCAGAACGACAATTTTGAGATCCCTAAAGAATGTTGCCACAGATTCAAACTCTTTGTCAATTGAAAGACTAGAGATGTTACCAAAACAAATACCTCTCCTCACATAAATCCCTACCCCCCCATGGCCAAAAAACTTTCTACAATAAAAATTGGCCATTATAAAATCTGGGATTTGGATTGAATCCAATTGTTCATCCTTTGCCCAGTGTTCTGTTACGCAGAAAATATCACAATTAGTGTCTTCAAGAAAAATCTCTAGCTGTTCTAATTTGTTACAAATGGATTGTACGTTTTGATGTATAATGTTTACTGTTCTAGGAGAACGATGTTCAAAAGGTGTGACATTGATATTATTCACGAAAAAACTGCCTTTGTGACACGGAAACATTGGTATTAATTAACTTAAGCACTATATTATTATTGCCATTGCTTTTTCGATAATCTTTGTAGAAGGAATGTAATGCCTGACTCTTATTTTTTACATTTGTTATAAAGTTAATAGAAGCATTTTTGTTGTTTTTTATGAAAGTTTGAATTTTACTTAGTATAAAAGTTTCTATGTTAATATCCAGTATACTGCTACGTTTACACATAATGGTCACGTTTGTGACTTTACTTAACGGAAGTAAATTGTGCAATGATTTTTGTAGCAATTTGTAGTTTGAGACATTAATTGTACTGAACATTACTATAATATGGTCATGCTTACCTAAAAGCATTGATTGCTCGAAAAGTGGTTTTACCAAATCACAAAATTCTACGCCAGGCTTCACAATCCCTTGAACAATGACATCCGAGGGCACATACGAATTTAGAATGGTGGCACTATTTCTAGCAAGTTCGTCACCCACAATTAAAATTCTTGTCATTTTTTGTGCATTTGTAGTATTACTTACATTGTCTGTTGTATCATTTATTAAAGAAATATTATTTGATATCCTTGTACTAGGTCTGTCAGCTATGGAGGCTGGTACCTCGTCGCACATGCCATCCACAGTAGCGAATTTCTCTGAAATTTCAATAATCCCATCGGTGTCTTCAACTCTTGATGTGCCATCTTGTTTATCTTCTAGACTTTTGACTTCTTGTGCGGAAACTCTATTTTCTTCCTCCAGTAGTCGGATGGTACAACACATATTTTTATTTATCTCCTTCAGTTCCTCTATTTGCAAGGTCAGTTTGCGAGTATTTTCAATGTGACTCGAGATTTTTGTTTTCAGTTCTTTGTTAGTGTCATTTAAGTTCAACATTTCTGAACGAAGTCGGGATATTGTGTCTTTCTGGTTTTTTATTTCCACCATGTGTGATGCCTCTGCTTCCATTACTTCGTCTTCAAAATCTGTCATCCTTTTCTTAATTTTTTGTATGTACGATTCCCGATCAACAATATCGCTGTTTAATGTGTCTATAACTCGAGACAGGTTCTGACTTTCGGTGTCTCTAGAAGTTAGTAGCTCCTCAATCGTTTCTTCCTTTTCATTCAGCTTTTTCAATAGTTCTTCATGTTCCTTCTCTAATCTGATCAGTTGCAGATGCTTATCCTCACATGTGGATGAACAGTATATTTTGTGACCTTCCACAGCTTTCATCTTTTTCATACGACCAGCGCAACTGCAATGAAAGATGCCCATGCATCCAATGCAGCTGAGATAGTTGAATGGCTTGTTGCAGCATTTGAATTTACTGGCCATTGTCTGATCCTGCCTATTGTCGCATATAGCCAAACATTTACTTAATCGACTGGACTATTTTATCGTTCCAACATTCCGAATCTTTCTTTTGAGCGTTCTATTGGAATGAATCTTTTTCTGTATAATAATAACAGCAAGAAATTGGCGATGTTTACCTTTCAGTCCCTGGTTGCTTAATTCTTAATACTATACCATTGCTTCAAAATTTCATTAAAATGCAACAATCTATTATACCATTGCTTAAAAAAAAGAAAATTTTTGAGGGCTTCTACTATTTACTCTACTACCTCACATGTTGATTGATGTAATGTCCTCAGTTATCGTCAGGATGTTTTGGGATTTATTTTACTTTTTACCCAAAAACTGAAAATGTTCAATCACTCATAATATTATTTGTTTATCTTCAACATTTACAGGTTACCTCAGCTACCCCATTTTTAGAGTTTTAAAATTACAATTTTGAAACAAACACAATAAAATTTTTGCTATAAATCACTATTTAAAAACATTATTTAAAATATGCCTCTTAACACCTGAAAGTATACAGTCAAAAACGTCAAAGTCAGACTGAAGGGTGTTGACCAGTCCTAGTGATCTATCAAGTGGGGAATGCAGACCATAGTTTGTAGAGTGAAACGGAATGGCAAACATATTGTTAGGTCTGTTTTTACAGCAATCACAAACTAGTCAGCGTCAATTTGATTGGCCAGTACTAGTCAGAAATAGTTTGACAACTGCAATGGGGAATACTGATTGGCTCTGACTGGTTTGTGATTCTCTGTAAAAACAGACCTATTATTGCACAGTCGCCAAGAGGGTACATTAAAATTAATTAACAGTAATAACATATTACAATCAGATCATCCCACCAATATCTTATAAATAACACATCCATCAAAAACAATATGTCTATGCTCAAGAATATTTAAATGTTGACATAGCAACATGTCAATTCTATGATAATTAGTCATATGTAAATTAGACTTAAATGCTGGAAACTGTAAGAATTTATGCTGGACACCTTCCAATAATATAGAGTGTAATTTAATTATATCATGTTACAAAACATACTTGTAACAAGTCACAAAGTACACAATTATGTAATAGTAATAATAATACAGCTTTATTGTCCAATAGAATATTTTCATTTACAGGACAATATCTACAACTTACTAGTGACAAAAGCAGGTCATAAAAAATACATAACATCGCTCAACTATTATGAAAATAGAATTCAGTTGATTTCCTTAATATAAAAGACAGATAGTCGACACTGATATCACAAAATTCACATAAATATATTATTGAAATTTCTTTGCATATAAGAAATTGGGGAGTGTAGTCCTAAGTTGGTGTTGTGATGATTTATTTTGAAAAAACATGTAGATATATTATGCTGCTATCAGTGCTATCTGTGGTTTTAAATAATAAAATATGAGAATGAATATGGGAAATGTGATAGTCTCAGCATGTATCTCTACAATATTTTTGAACCAAGATTGTCAGTGTATAGTAATTGTAGCTAGATGCACCTTGTTTTTAAATGTGGAGTAATTTGTTCACCACCACCCCCTACCTATATATTATATCTAAGGTACTAAATATTTTTCTTTTATTTATTTATCTGCACGATGCAATACAAATATTGCCACCTCAAAGGCTATGCCTTGTATGAGGTATTGGCTTGACATATTGAAATTGTACATTGTAATTTAGCTAATCTATCTTTAGCTGCTCTCTCTCTTTGGATTGCTATCTTTTTACGCACTTCAACAGTGTTCACTTTATGCTCTTCAATTTATTTATTCCTCCTGATCAGCACTCAGCAGCATACATTCTTCTTCAATTTTATTGACGATTTCATTATTAAAAACTAAAAGAGAATATAAACAAGTGACAAACAAGAAAATTAATATATAAAAAATTACAAAAACAAATAAGAAAGAACAGCACAAGATATTGTTAAAGGATCTAACTTTATTAACTTTCTTTTCTATAATTTCATTATTATGATCACTGTCCTGATCTATAACTTCTTCCTCTGTCTGCATCTCCAATCACTTCTTCTTCAGGATCTTCATCAAATATTACTTGGGCCATCACTTCAAGTTCATCTTGAGTAAGTTGGTTTGGGTTTTTCAGTCATACCTTATCTTTGGAAAAACACTTCAAACAGTGAATATTATATATCTATATATAAATTCTTCCAAAAGACTAAATGTCTTTTGGTTTCATAAGTACAGTTGTGGTGCATTTTATGCACCACTATGTAAATTTGTTAAATAATAACAGTATACATATATGCGCAGTGTATTTTAGGCACCAGACAGACTAGCAGTCTAACACTTTACTTTTTCAGCAAAGTTTTTAAGACTACTGATGGTGAGCAACCAAACAGTTTTGACTAAACACCATGTTTGAGAGTTAGGGAGAATGGTATATGTTGCACTTTACATCTTTTAGGAAATTCAACATATTCAAATTTGATGGTGTACACCAGCACATGTAGTAAAATGTGAATGTAAATAACAAAAACTAAAGTCTCCAATTTAGCTAGCGTTTATCTTAAGTGTTTAATGCTTTATCTTCCAAAGTTGATTGGAAGCATGCAAAATATGAACAACCATATACTTTGAGCATCACTGGCTTCTAGAAGCTGAAATTGTGGTCCTGCTCCTTTAATACAACCTACTTTAACAAACTCAGTTGTTATAAAAGTTAAAGTGATATAATTGATTTATTTCAGACATGTCCATACAATAGATGCAGTTTTGCTGTCCTATCCTGATATTACACATCTTGGAGCTCTCCCCTACATTGTAGGAAAGTTGGGCTTAAATTGTCCTATTTATGCCACCATTCCAGTATACAAAATGGGTCAGATGTTTATGTATGATCTGTATCAATCACAGTACAATATGAAAGAGTTTTGTGTATTTTCCCTAGATGATGTAGATGCCACATTTGAGAAAATTATCCAATTAAAGTATAATCAGACTGTCCCACTAAAAGGTTAGTATTTTGGACATTACATTCATATCAGCAAAATTGATTTGTTTACAATCATAGTACACCATAACTGTATCACCAACCATATAATTGAATTTTTTGTTGCTTAGTAGACTGTTAAATACCCAAAAACTTTTGTCTTAAAGTTTTTAGATATCTTGTATTTCTCTATCATTTTTGGAATTACATTACAAGCATTATGTTATATACAGACTGGGCCAACAGTGTATGGATGGAAAATTATGGGCATACTAAAATGTATTTCAGAAATGTGTAGGCAATTCTATTTAAAACAAACTATCAAGTTATCTCTCATTAAATGTTCCTTATTCTACCTATTTCTACAAGTACAAAACAAATTAAAATTTGACGTTAAATTAAGCTGACACATCTCATGCTCAGTCACATTTCAGTCACAGTATGTTTTAGGATTGCTGCAATATTCAATTTTTTGCTAATATCTACTTGTAACAAAAATGATAATTTATGTCTTAATGGCCCATTTTAAGTCCCATGTATGGTACATGGATGACTAAGGAATCCAAATACAGAATAGTAATAGACAGGAAGTTCTAATTCAAAACATTGTATTATTGATGTGAATTACCCTGTATAAACACCAAAATTTAAGTGGAAATATTCTAAGGTTGTAGTCTTCAAGGCTCCATAACATCATGGTATTACCATGACCAACTGACAAATTTGTGCAACATGTTTTAGTAAGCCCACTATCTTTCATACACACAACATTGACCCACTCTGTACAACTTTTCATTAAAAATTTATTTTAATTTCGACAGCTAAAAAATTATTACAATGTTGCCCATGACTTTATTGCCCTTTATAATTATTATAATTACTTCTTCCAGATTTTCGTTTTAGGCTTGTTTAGAGAGCTTAGTATATCTTACCCAACTGATTCTGGACTTTTCTAAAATTGATTTGTAATACTGCAAAGTTAGTTCTTGTTGCTCAATTTTTTTCAAGATCAACTCAATATCTCACTATCATTAACATTTTACCTTAGATTTGGATTGCATAGCTCAAAGTACATCGTCAAAAATTGTATGGCCATGCAATTTTGTATATGAACATTTATACAAAAATAAATAACTATCTATTTCTCTCCTCCTGCTTTTATTAGGTAAAGGATATGGGCTAATGGTAACACCTCTACCTGCTGGTCACATGATCGGAGGCACAATTTGGAAGATAATGAAATTAGGTGAAGAGGATATCATTTATGCCAACGATTTCAATCACAAGAAAGAGAGACATTTGAATGGCTGTGAACTAGAAAAATTGCAAAGACCGTCTCTATTAATAACAGACGCGTTCAATGCAAATTACCAACAGGCCAGGAGAAGAGCCAGGGATGAAAAACTGATGAGTATGTGTATATGGTATATTTTATTTAAGTGGAAGTTAATAATTTCATCTTTTGTGAATTCTCCAAATGACAAACTATTGTTAGAAAGCAGAGATATTTTAAATTTGTTGAATTTTAATTTATAAATCTTGACGATTTTAAATGTATTTGCTATATATCAAATTATCAAGCCGCCTATGAAAAAACTTTCGTACTGGATATAAACGAGGAGGCAACACATTTACCCTTAGGGTCACAGGTCATTGTAGATTATGCTGGTTCAGGGTGGGGTCAGATATATAAGTTGTCCCTTTCTTATAAAGCTAATGGTCTATTTTCAAAAAAAGTCTCAAAAAAATGTAAGTGAAAAGCCATGATTCAGTGATTAAACAATCAACATTCTTAAGTTCAAAATACACTCTTGACTTCCTTAGAAAAGACGGACCCATTGCATTATGTAATATGAATAGGTGTGAGCCATAATACATAGAGAATCTCTTTTTTAGTAGTGAGTGGTGTTAGGGTTCAGTTACCCTAATAATTGCCGCAGCCTTGAGATTTATTCTGCAGCACTGGTCAAAAGGATCAGACAGTGTCCCATCCTAAGTCTTTTGCGAACCATGAGATGCGTTGGACTATGCTCTCTTGTCTTCCCTCCTGGCCTCCTGGCCCCCCTTTCCTTCCCTTCTGCTCAGTCTGTATTAGAACACAACAGTCTCCTCAGCATCCTCTTATACTGAACATTCACCACCTATCTGTTCCAGCGGGTTCTGGTGCTCATTTGATACACAACAGGTGTCAGCTGTCCGTACCATGTTGTATGATATACCACATGCCGGTTGTGGCTCGATGAGAGGGAATTCTGCACCTTCCTTGGCACATCAGCCATCTCATGCCCACCTACTCCTATGTGACTAGGCACCCAAGATAATGTTACTTTATTGGTCTTCGCCAGTGTATTTAGGATATTATGGCAGTCCCTTACTATTTTTGAAGTATAGTGGTTACTTACCAAGACCATTAGAGCCGCCCGACAGTAGTGTTTATATTAATAGTACTTTTACTGCATCCTTTATCTATGTATATTCCGCCGCATTCCATAATTGCGGCTATTTCTGCTTGGAAAACGGTTGTCAGTTTAGATACTTATGTTCCCCCAGGCCCCAGGCCTACCACCTCATATATCTCCTGCTTTATCTGATGAATTTTTGAAGCCATCAGTATTCCAATTTTTCTGCCACTCTCAAATGTACCTTCTATTTGTGTACTGAAATTTATTTATTTTGAGAAAATACTATCAATTTTCATTTGTACTTAACGAACAACTAAAAGATAAGGGCATAATGGTTTTTATCAAGTCAAAACACTGAATTAGCGAGATAATAATAGGTCAAGTATGCTGAGGAAACAATTTAATAGACGTCATGCATAATTATCAAGGATATCTATCAGGTAGGCTATGAAATATTAACCGACACAGTCCGAATAAAACAATTCTCAATCTTTCAAATGCATCAGTCTTAGGTTGCCTCCGTTCTGGATATTGCTGTTGTTAGTTGATATATTCTAGAGACAAGTAGGCAATTTTTCAAAGGTTCTCCTAAATATCCTCTATTTGTTCTTCAATGGAAAATTTCATTTTTAAAGCTTGTTCTTCACACAGTACGAAATTATTGAGCACTTGAGCAGGTTAAGAAAACTACCAATATTTCAAAGCCTATCTGATAAATCTGCTTGATAATTATGCATCATGTCTACAAAATTGTTTCCTCAGCACACTTGACTTTATTATCTCGATAATTAAGGGTTTTGACTTCATCAAATACTATCATGACCTGATAACTTAGTTGTTAGTTAAAAAAACAAATTCGATAGTACTTTCTCAATATAAATAAATTTCAGTAAACAAATAGAAGGTATATTTTAAATTACAGAAAAATATCTCGGAAACTGATGGATGTAGGTATAACGAGTGGTATACAAAGATGAAAGAGCATATTAAATGCAATTCTTTGGTATAATAAAATATTGGGGGTTACATTTTTGATCCATTACTTACTGATATACAGTACTTCCATTTGACAGCGATTTGGATATAAAAATGGTCATAACTTTTGAAATACCCTGTGTGATGTTACAATACCGTATATTGTAAGAAGGGAGATTATTAGTAGAAAAATATAAAAAATATAGGATAATATACAGGGTGTCTCATTTAAAAAAATATATGTTTGCATCACTACGTAGTTGTGAATCACCCTGTAAAACTAAGCATATTTTCTGGGTAAGAAGCATATCCTTAGCTAAAACTGTTATATATATACAACTTTTTCTTTTACAGTAGTGGAGTTATCCACCGATCCGGTACTAAAAACTCACCCTGTATATAAAGTCAGTACATAAAAGGTCCATATGATAGGATTTTGGAATATAGAGCTACGAAAGTTATTTAAACATATATTACAAGTTCTGCTAATATCTTGGTAGCTGCCGAAGATAGCTTGCAAAGTGATTAAGCCTGTCTTGTAGCCTCGGTTGTGTGTTACAGAAGCATTCTCGTAACTAGATCAACTAAAATCCAGATACTGCCTTGTTTGCGGTTGAAGTGTGAGCTGTTTTTGTATATTAAGTTTTTTATTATTGCTGCGCCGCCACTGACACGATTTCTAAAAACCATACGCGTTTTCCATCCTGTCCACGGTAATAATACTGTCAGAATTTCATTAAAATCGATTCAAAAGTTTTCACATTACACAATTCAGAACGATCTAAAGCAATACTCGTATGTATGTATGTATGTATGTATATGCATCAGACAATTACAGAAAAGTCCTTTGATTTTCTCTCACCGACTATAAACCAAGGTAAACCAGGTAAACCTGGGTTTATAGTCTGTGGTTTCTGTAATAGACAAGGATGGACCTAAAAAAGTGTATTATGCCGCTCTTTCTTTCACAGGTCAATGAACAGCCTATTACGAATACAACACAGTTTTCAGTTTGCAACCCTCCGTCCTCCAACCACCCCACATTTTACCATCATAAAATGATAAGGTTACCTACCCCTAAAAACGAAGTTTGAGGAGTATTTAATTTTTTTTGTTTATTACTAATTACTCCGCCGCCCATGCACCGATTTTCAATATTATAGCAGCATTATCTAATAAATAGTGCAAGTATTGTACTGTAGGATTGTTTAGTTGCCTGAGATTTTTGTAACTTGTCTTGTGGTTGTCTTTTTGATCCGTGATATTTTACTGACCCTTCAATAAAACAAAGATGCTGATGCATTTTTGACCAACTGCACTTTTGTTTTATCAGCAAACTTTGCAATCAATAAATTAATTCATTTTTTAACAACTGAACGATCTGTTTTTAGCGAATATTCTTCAAACCTTGCGCAACAATGGAAACGTACTTATAGCAGTAGACACAGCAGGAAGGGTACTAGAACTTGCTCATATGTTGGATCAGCTATGGAGGAATAAGGAATCAGGGTTACTAGCTTACTCTTTGGCTCTATTGAACAATGTCAGCTACAATGTTGTAGAATTTGCCAAATCTCAGATAGAGTGGATGAGCGATAAACTGATGAGAAGTTTTGAAGGGGCAAGAAATAATCCATTTCAGGTATGTATATTTTGTATTATTTCTCACATGTGGGATGTTTTAACAATAATGCCAGCTATGCAAATGATTCGCTTAAAGCTGGAAATGGATCCAAATAGATAGTAGGAACAGAACCAGGAACCAAATTCTAAGCATATTTGAATTAGAAGCTTTTACCTCTACACTTAAAGAAGAGTTGACTTACTTGATGCTATTTTGTTACATTCGCGATCAGTACAGAACATTGGAATACAGTTCAGGCTAATGGAAAAATCTACTTGCAGTTCAAACATCTGCAGCTGTGTCATAGCTTATCAGAACTAAACAAGGTCCCCAGTCCTAAGGTTGTACTAGCCAGCTTCCCAGACATGGAGTGTGGATTTTCAAGAGAATTGTTCTTACAGTGGTGTTCAAATGCTGCAAACAGTATTATCCTGACATCCAGGTAAGGACATATCTTTTAATGCCTGTCTTCTTCTGTATAAATATTTGAGAGATCATAAAAGAGTGAAGCTTGTCCGCATGCCGATATTCTTTGTCATTTATCAGCTCGTGTACTTAAAAGTGATGCCAAAGACATCTGAAAGCTGTAGTGTTTCTCCATCAGCAACACCTCATTACGGATCAAACACGTTCTCCTCAAATATTCTGCCTATGACCCTGCAAGGTCATCTAACCAACTGCAACAAAGCTTCCAGGAAGTCCTACAAGTACAATTCTTGAGAGACATTAACCTGTATTTATCTATACGTACTACTACTACTCGCAAGTGGAAACTGTAGTGAGCAACTGGTCACTGTCAAAACCGATACCAAATTTATAAATAGCCAAAGTGATCAAGACGTCTAGTGGTGGAATTTAGAACCCAATGTTGTATGTGTGCCCGTGGTAACCAGATTCTTTTAGCATGCATATGTGTACCAACTGAGAGAGAATGAAATCAAAACACAGAAATGTTATGATATGGTTTTTTTATTATTACTTGTTTCTTAACATTTGTTTTGTATTTATTAATCATGAGTGCTGAGTGTTTATGGTATGGTTTTATTACTTGATTCTTGTATTTATCAAATCATGAGTGCTTTGTATTTCATATATTTTACTGGTGAAGTATTTATATTGATATGTTAAAATATACGATTCAAAATGTCTTAATAATAGTGGTAAACTGGCTCTTGTTATTGATATTGAAATGGTTATAAACATTCACAGTCTAAATGATAAATAATAATAATAATAATACATGGTGGGTTAGGTCTCTGTCCAACGTCAGGGAGAGAAATATGGATAGGATGTGGAAAAATTTAAAATATCAGTATATATAATTTAATATAACCAACCATATAAAGGAGTAAATAAAGGAGACAATTGGAATAGGCCCAACCTGGGTTATTGCCAGGCTATCGACCCGCCGCAAATAAATATCATATATAAATAAAGAGAAATCAGTAAGAATTTAAATAAATACACCTAAACACCAGACCACATTAGTTAATAATACAAACTCAAAAGACAACATACCTGCAAATATTCGTGAAAAAGACTCAAAAATGCATTGTGTAAAATTTAGTGACTGAACTCTTCCTGTTTTCAAAAACAATCCCCGCTCGTAATCAATAAACAAACTATGGCAACCAGTCTCCACGGACTCCCTACTTTATTCAAGTGACAAAACCCAAAAGCATCACAGCTTGGAGTCACAGATTGAAAATGACTGTGGAACTGTTTGCTCTATGAAAAGTAGTAATAATCAAATAAATTACTTATCTGAACTTCATCAAATGACTACACTCATACACTTAGATCTTACAATCTTTAAAATCATCCGTCGATGCCGTCAATGTCAAACTTCGGTCACGAGACCGCTAAAGGTGCGTTCTAACATCTGGCAGCCAGGAGCGCGTTCTGGATCACCACAAAACACTGAGAAAAAATGGATGCGGTTCATGAAATACGGCATGATTAAAGACAATAATAAACAAACACGTGTGCCATAATTAGTTTATAAAAAAATACAATAGGTCAATAATGGGTGGGCCCATCATTTTGGCGAATGCCTATGCGGCATGCTAGTAATCTGGTTGTTAATAAACTCTTGAGGTGCAGCCTCCCAAGCTGCCCTCACAGCAGGTTCCAGTTCGTCGCCATCACGGCGTTGCCAAAAAGGTTGCTTCAACAAAACATATTTGATTAGGTGCTTTATTACTCCGATGTTGTTTAACATTTACTCTGAATTTGTGATGAGACAGGTATTAGACAACTGGAATGGCGGTGTAACTATTGGCGGAAACAAAATATCTAACTTAAGATTTGCTGACGATACAACCCTTATTGAAGCTTCTCAGGAAGGACTAGTAGCTCTATTAAACATATTAGAACAACATAGTGCAGCGTATGGTCTTGGTATTAACTACAATAAGACCAAGGTTATGCTCGTAGATAGTAGATAATTATCGAGAAATAAAGTCAATAGGCCGTTGTGAAGTAGTTCAAAGTTTTGTATACCTCGGTTCTTTGATCGACAATTCGGGTAGCTGTGAAAATGAGATTCGACGGCGCATTCAACAGGCACGTGTGCCCATGACAAAGCTTACTAAAATATGGCGTAACCATAACATCACAAAAGCTACAAAAATGTCGCTGGTTCAGTCTCTTGTGTTCTCCATATTTTTGTATGCCTCGGAAACTTGAACTGTTAAAAAGGCAGATCGAGCTCGCATAGATGCTTTTGAAATGTGGACATTGAGGAGAATGCTGGGAGTTCCTTATACTGCCCATCGAACTAACGTTTCCATACTGGATGAGGTCGGTAATCCAAAGAGACTATCTTCCATTGTGTCGACGAGAACATATACACAGAAGCGATAATATGGAGAAACTTGTAGTTCTGGTTCATGCCCCGAGTGGGAGACGCCGTGGCCGTCCCCCTACACGCTGGGTGGATACGACGAAACAGTTGCTGGATATGAGTGTCAAGAGCGCCACTAAACTGACAATAAATCGCGAACGATGGAGAGTTACAGTGCTCAAAACTATTGATAATATTTGTGTCGGCAATCCTCTAGCTCCGACTTAATCCATTTTACGAGTTCACAACATGTCTGTTAAGACATTGTGACTATGATGATGATGCTTTATTACTGGAACTTGCAATCTAATTTCAAACATTCAAAAAGATATTTATTTCGATCGTAGACTGCATCTCGGGCTGCAAACTTCATTTATCGTCGATGTTGCAACAAATATACACTAGTTACAATACAAATAATTATTTTCACGATTGGCTGGGAATCTAGAATCTACTATCGGAGTGAGACGTCGTTGATGAAAGGAATACATTGTGACGTCACACGGGTTTGGGAACTGCCGGCGTGTCTTCGGAACTGGATTCAAAAATCCATTTTTATTTTGATATAACTTTTGAATTATTGCAAAAAAAAACGGTTTGTTATAAAACTTATATATGATCTTTCCATTTATCACAAAAAAAAGTTTATTCAAAACCCCAATTGCTTTGTTCTCGTTGGCCTACAATCCGACCCTGTTCAAAGGTTTAAACATGGGCTGCCGTCTTCTAGGGGGCATCTTTACACAACTGACTCACTACATTTGCAACAGATATCATAGTTTTTGGATCGACAAATAGTTATGCTTTGTTTTTACAGGTATAGAGTTTTTCGAAGGTGCCATGTAGGGAAATAGCGTCTGAATGAACATTTTTAATGCGAATATCCCTTTTTCATTAGGTGTTCGCATGTCACTTACGAGTAGTATAAGTATGTTAATATGTAAAATATGTATGTCTCCATGCCATATCACCGCCAATAACACTGCGTTTTTACCATTCCATGTTATTAAATGTAATTGTAATTCTCTATGTCCTTTCGTTTCATATTATACATAATGTTATTGTTGAAGTGAACGTTGAAAGTCAAATTTAATTCTTCTTTCTTTCTTATTTTAATGATGTCTTGTATGCCATACGCTAAATAAATAAAATAAAGTTATTTTGTCTTGCATACTCATAAATATTGAGGCCTTAAAATTTGCTTCTAACGGATGTACACAGCGGCAGTAAAGCAATCGTTGCTACTAAAAACATTGCGATATTTATTGAAATGTATTAAACTTCATGGATACCATGAGTTCTCTAAGTCAAGATCGAATATTCTTGATCTTTCCGACTCCTACAGAACATAATGACCAGCGCACATTTCCGTCGGCATTTTGCAAGTATCCACTTACCTTAAGCATATCAACAGCCTTTCTTTTGCTCTAATAGGCGGGCGAGATGGACATTTTCCTTCAGTAATGGCTTCTCTTATGGCCTCCAGTAAAGAATAGAAATTAAAATGCGTCATTCTGAAATAATTGAAGGAGTTTTTTCGTCATTCATTAAGTCCGGAAATAAATGTACACATTCCTCAAAAACTGCTCTTCTCTGAGGTATAGAGTTTTTCGGAGGTGCCATGTAGGGAAATAGCGTCTGAATGAACATTTTTAATGCGAATATCCCTTTTTCATTAGGTGTTCGCATGTCACTTACGAGTAGTATAAGTATGTTAATATGTAAAATATGTATGTCTCCATGCCATATCACCGCCAATAACACTGCGTTTTTACCATTCCATGTTATTAAATGTAATTGTAATTCTCTATGTCCTTTCGTTTCATATTATACATAATGTTATTGTTAAAGTGAATGTTGAAAGTCAAATTTAATGCTTCTTTCTTTCTTATTTTAATGATGTCTTGTATGCCATACGCTAAATAAATAAAATAAAGTTATTTTGTCTTGCATACTCATAAATATTGAGGCCTTAAAATTTGCTTCTAACGGATGTACACAGCGGCAGTAAAGCAATCGTTGCTACTAAAAACATTGCGATATTTATTGAAATGTATTAAACTTCATGGATACCATGAGTTCTCTAAGTCAAGATCGAATATTCTTGATCTTTCCGACTCCTATAGAACATAAAGACCAGCGCACATTTCCGTCGGCATTTTGCAAGTATCCACTTACCTTAAGCATATCAACAGCCTTTCTTTTGCTCTAATAGGCGGGCGAGATGGACATTTTCCTTCAGTAATGGCTTCTCTTATGGCCTCCAGTAAAGAATAGAAATTAAAATGCGTCATTCTGAAATAATTGAAGGAGTTTTTTCGTCATTCATTAAGTCCGGAAATAAATGTACACATTCCTCAAAAACTGCTCTTCTCTGACATACTTTATGAACCCACACTCGTCTACGCTTTCTACGTTTCCTACGTTTTTGAAAACTTTCTTCCAGAACAATCGCCAACTCGTCGCTTATCGAAGACATATTTGCAACTGACTTATTCCAATTCTTCCGTCGATTCCGATCACATATGTGCGATACCCTAATAAAAAATCCGTAGAGTACCGGCCGTTCCCTCCGTCCCGTTCGTCCGATGCCGATTTATGTTCGCGTTAATTTACCAATTAAGAATATTTGCAGCTGTCAATCTTCGAAATTATTTGTTGTTGAATGTTTATAATAATAATAATAATAATAATAATAATAATAATAATATTTATTTACTCGCAAAGTACATAAAAAACAAAATTGTTGAAAAAAATGAGTAAATAAATATGTTAACATCCATAGAAGGACTAAGCCTGTGCATGGACAAATTAGTGTTACAATGTACATATTATACACACATAAATATTACAAATACTTACGTATGTATAAGATATAAATGTTACATATAAGATAAATAGGGTTATGAGTAATTTGAATGAAATTGTTTATAATATTATAAGATTACTTATGGATTTAGTTATAATATGACTTATTTATTAATTCATGTATTTCTTTTCTGTCTACTGAACTTAGCCATTCTTTAAGAGATTTTTTGAATCGTTTATTGGATAATTCCTTTATATCATTAGGTACTCTTTGATATAGTTTTGGCGCCAAATAAATGTTTGATCTCTGCATAATCGATTTTCTCGTTTTAGGTATGCTTTTTGCGTGTAATTTGTATCTTGTGTTATGACCGTGTTTGATGTTGTCTTGCTCATTTGAATTTTTGTGATAACGAGTGATAGTATGTAAGAAATAAAGTTGCCTGACATCGTATATCAGAGCTTCCATGAACAAATCATCACTAGGATACAGTTTTGGTTTGCTAAACATAGATTTTAGAATTGCTTTTTGGAGGATATCTAAATCATTGATATATGTTGTGCATGCAGCACCCCATGCCAATATACCATAAATGAGATGGGTTTCAATTAATGCATAGTATACTGTACGTAGATGCTTTTCAGTTAAAATTTTTGTTAGTAATTTTATCCTATATGAAGTGAATCTAATTTTTTTCAATAAACTATTAATATGTACATCCCAACGTAAGTGTGAGTCTAAATATATTCCTAGATACTTTATACTGTTCAATTTGTCAATTTTAATTTTTTTATTATTTATGTTTAATGTAATATTGTCGAAAGTAGGTAAATGCCTAGAATAAGATGTGAACGGTAAAAAATGTGTTTTTGAAAAGTTGATTGTCAATTTTCTTTGAGTAAGCCACTGAATAATTTTGATAAAATCATTTTCAATAATAATTTTTAGTTTATTCCATTCTTTTTCCTTATATAGTACGGCCGTATCGTCTGCGAAACTGATTATTTTACCAACACAATCAATTTTGAAAAGATCATTTAAGTATATATTAAATAAAAGTGGTCCCAAAACTGTTCCCTGTGGAACACCACACTTAACAAACATTTCTTTACTTATTGATTTTGCTATCCTCACGGATTGTGGCCTGTTAGATAGATAATTTTCAAGCAAATTATACATTGTCCCACTTTGATAAATGCCACAGAGGTGGCCGAAAGGTAGATGAGGTTTATTTCAAGCATATGTGGTCTTTATTAGAAGGCCAGTGAAAACGACGGAACGAAGAGACAACCACAGGAGAAGTGTTATGGATTGTATTAACAAAGATTTGCAGTAACGTTTATTTTTCTAATAGTTTTGATGTTGGGTAATAAATTATTGTCATTTGCTGTTGTGGTTAGACTCAAATCAAAACATTAGATCAGTGGCAAGTAGTGGTACCTACTCGTTACAAGGAAGTCATCTCAAATTTGAAAGATTATGCATATTGAAAAATATGGATGCAGCTGAAGCTGTTTTTATAAATTATTTTTGTATGAACTAGCTATTTATTTCTATTTTACAGTATCAGTTAATCTAAATTAATTATCATTTCGAGGCCATTCTAATTATGTCATCAATTTGTCAACAACGCGTTTCTCAGAATTGTTGTCTTGGACGTCGATGGTTGTCAGATAACTCAAACACGAACACTGTGCACTGTCACTATTGTGAAGAGAGAGAAGGCTGTGGGTTTGTCAAATAGCGCGCTGTTGCCAAATTTCCGAAACAGTTTTAACTACCATGACTAAAATAATTAATAACTAATTGAAACGGTCGTCAATCCTATTTTTTTAACGTATAAATAACTACATATTCCGAAGAATATTTTTAAACATCTACTCCTAAAATATGTTTATTCTACTTTTAAATGCAAAAAAACTCTAATCTGGCATAAGGGTCCCTGTTAAAATTCTTATTTTTAATCGTTCATAACTTTCTGAAGTGATCGATAGGAAGTTTTGAATTGAGTGTAGATACCTATGTGATTAAACTCCAAAACTGAAAAAAATCACCTATCAACAACTCTCGTGAGTAATAAAAGCTATGCGTAATTCGTGTTGCTTCCCTTATTTTGTTTGCTCATCCGACTGATTTGTATGATAATTCTACCATATTTTAGCTGGTATAGGAATCACAATAATAAGCAGTAACAAGCAGTGTATAGCCAACTAACAAAAAAATGTTATAGATCTTCACCTGGAACGCTGACACGAGACTTGATAGACAATGGTGGAGGAAGAGCTATAGACTTGACAATTGAAAGGAGAGTTAAATTAGAAGGCGCTGAACTTGAAGAATACGAGAAAAGACAGCGAGAGAGGGGCGAAATAAATGGAATAAAAGAGTAAGTCTATTGTTGATTGGGCTGTATATTCAGTCATATATAAATATATAAAAACAGACAAATGGATTTACTTGAAATCATGGAAATATGAATATCCTGAAATGTATTTAGTATGGCGGTACTTGCTGGTAGATTGTATACTAGATCATCCTTTATTCACTCTTTCAGCTATTTAGTATATAGCGCAGTTAAGTGTTTTTCATTAAATATTCCGTAACCTTTTATTATTAGCTATAGTTTAAGAAGGATATATGCAGATAAAATAACACAGAGCGCTTAAAGCCCAGATTATATTCATCAATTAATTTTTGAAGGAAACTATATTTCTAGAGTATTTAGTATTTGTTCCAAATGGTTATAAACGTTAACTCCTTTTGAAATAATTTAAGTTTTGTGCTGCACCCGTATTTGACTTATAATATTTTACCCCTTCGAACATTAAAGGTGGATTACCCTTTGTATAATATCCATTCCTTGACGTCATACCCATTCAGCTTTTGAATTGATTGTATGGTCTGTTTTACATATACTGATACTAACGCTATTTTAAAGTATAATATGGATAATGCATTGTGTTTCAAAATGTACTTGGATACACCATAGCACCATACACATCCAATACAAACTATATTATTTATAGCAGCATAATTTGATCTCATACTTTAATTTAGTTATCTTTGCAAGCAGTTTTTCAGCTCTTTCTTTTGTAATATATAACACAGGGCTGCAATGTGGAGGTACTATTAGTACATATTATAAATTAATTTACCTGATGCTGTTTCAAGCATCCATTGACTTTTCTCAGGGCCCCAACTTTTTTCGTACATAATCAACAAAAACATCAAACTTGAGAGCATCATCCATCATAATTCCCAGGTATTCCATTTGTTCAACCAGTTCAACAACTTCTCCAATTGAAGCTTATTTTTAATCCTTTCATATTAAAAAAAACTCTGTATTCGCCTTCCATGTAGAATTATTTTTAATTTAGAAAAATATACTACTATGTGGACGGAAAATATATGGTAGTTGTAGGTAGTTCCTGATTATAATATTCTTCGCACTGGTCATTATCATAAAAAATGTATTGTAGTTAGATCAACATTAATTTCATTATAACCGGAAGAACAAATTAAAAAAAAATGGTGAAAAAATAAGGACCAACAAGCTCTTTTACTAAATTCAACTTTACTTCTTTCATCGGAGATTATTTAATTTTCTGTGGCTGTGCAAAAATTCCAATGATATATTTGTGTCTCTTCATTCATCTTTTGATCGTTCATTTCGTTGGTGACTTTACTTGAACTTTATTAAACCTTATTATCATTATATTTGAATAACACCTGAGTATGCATGAAAGAAGGAGAGAAGCTCTATGCTCTCTACGCCACTTCTTACTCTAGTTCCTAATTTCAGCTCTCATCAATTAATTTTTTTTCAATCCAATTCAATTTATTTGTATCAATACAATGGAATACAAATAAATGTTTTCACCTCGAAGGCAATGCCTTGTATGAGGTATAGGAAGATAGAGACACTATAATTTATCTAACCTATTGCTTGCATCCCATCGAGTGAATTATCATGGCTCAGTGTTGTAGATGATTTCGTCCTTCTTCCTCCTTTCGCCCTGGACTAAAAAATGATGCTTCTGCAGCTATCCATAAGTCTTCTTTCCATATATAAATGCATTTTTATGCGATATTTTATACAACAAATTTTGAGGTCTTCAGGTTAAAGGACCCTTGAACCTAATATAGTCTGCCTGTGATACCAAATGGCCGTTACCGAGTCTCCTCCTCGCCACAGCGTGCACGCGTCGGGTCACTTGCCACCCTCATCACATACAAGTGACGTCTGAAGGTGTTATGGTCATCAGATAGGAGGTCCACAAGTAACTTTAGCAGACTTCCAGTGAGAGACAGAACCGCCCCAACTTGACAAGAGGTCCTAAAATATGCTCTCTAGATCGACTGATATATCTCTCCATCTCATAAGGTGCTGATTTTGAAACCGCACCTTTGTTTTCCTTCTAATGGTACCTGCTGCTAGCCCTCCATTCGGCTCAGGACCTCGGAGATTATTTCTCGATCCTCGCCTTGTGAGCGCATCTGCCGTTTCATTACCGCCAACTCCAGCATGACTCGCCACCCACATAAGTGACACCTGATGTCTTGCCGAAATGTCATCCAAGACATTTCTACATTGCAGAACGAGCCTAGATGTCAACCTACAAGCACTCAACGTTTTTAATATTACCTGGCTGTCAGAACAGATAGTAATCCCCCTCCTAGTCCCCTGAATTTCGTGTATACGTGAGGCACAAGCTAAAATCGCGTATATTTCTGCTTGGAATACCGTGGTGTATCCTCTAAGAGAGAGGCAGAGCTCTGTTTCTTCCCGCATACCCCAGCGCCGGAGCCTTCCTCGAAGAGAGCCGTCTGTATATCAGACTGGCCCTCCCTCCTCAAAAAGCCACCTGCCACTTGACCCCCACTTTTCCCTTGTAGAATACTTCACCGTAAATTTGCAGTCGAAGCAATATCTAGGAGAAATTATATCGCTCCTCATATCTAGGATAGGGTCATCCCTTTGGAGTTCCGAGAGCATCACAGAGTGTCCCCAGCCAGGATTCACAAAGGACCAATTGTCACAGTCCACAGTCGGAACGCAGACGCCCTTACCTCCCCTTGAATTACCAAGTCAAGTGGAGGGAGATTCAGCAGTGCTTCTAGCGCAATCAACGGAGTCGCGCGTACTGCACTTGTTATACTAACAAAAGCCAAGCGTTCAATTTTATTTAGCTTTGCTTTGCTTCCATCTATGGCCACCACACTAGTCAACCATATAATAAGGACGGCCTTATTGTGGTATAGAGCCAGTTTTGGCGGCTCTAAATTATCCTATTGAGGTCATGTTTGACCATTGTCGCAGGTTTTTGAGCCAGGAGTTGCGTCTTCTTCCTGGTCCCCTCTTGCTGTTGATTTTTCCTTCGATGACAAGACGGAGCAGTTCGTATTTTTGGTTTCTCAGAATGTGGCCAAAATATTGTATTTTTCTTTCTTTTATGAGGTTAATTAGTTCTGTTGTTTTGTTCATTCTCCGCAGGACTTTCTCATTTGTCGTACGACTTACGTAAGCATTTTACGGTAACACCAGAGTTCGAATGATTGTATTCTTTATTGTTGCCTGTGTCATTGTCTAAGCCTCAACACCGTACAGTACAGTGGAGAAACCATAGCATTTCAGTATTCGAGCTCTTAATGGGATATTAAGTTGGCGGCTGCTTAATACCTTTTGCATTCTATGAAATACCTTACGTGCTTTTTCTATGCGTGTTCTTATCTCTAGTGAATCATTCCAAGCTTCATCAATATTACTTCCAAAGTAATTTATTCTTCTTACTCTTTCCAGCTCTGTTCCGTTGACGTTAATTTTTACTTTCTTGTTCTGATGTTTGCTAATAACCATTGTTTTTGTTTTCTTTGTGTTTAATTCCATTCCAAACTCTTCACATGCTGTTGTTACTCGGTTCATTAGTCGTTGCAGTGCTTCAGCACTATCTGCTAGAATAACCGTGTCGTCAGCGGAACGCAGGTTAAAGCTCTCCTGAATATTTCTTCCGAGTAGACGTTAAACAGTGGGGGTCAAAGAACACATCGCTACCTTATTCCTTTCTCGATATTAATTTTTTCAGATAATTCGCTTTTGACTCTGATTTTTGCTTTTTGTTGTTGATAGAGGTCTGAGATCCTTAAATCTTTGTCGTCATTGTTACATGATCTTAAAATTCGCATTAGTTTATCATGTTTCACAATATCGAAAGCCTTTTGAAAATCTATGAAACATAGGTACACATCACAATCGACGTCTCTACATCTTTCAATTTATTAATAGACGTATTGAGAAAAGCGCTTCTCTTGTTCCGAAGCTTAAAACCAAATTGAGTTTGACCAGTGTGTTCGTCTAATTTGTTGTATATTCTATTGTATATTATCCGGAGGAAAACCTTCAACACATGATTCATTAGGCTAATAATCCTTTGTTCTTCACACTTCCTGGAACTTTTCTTCTTCGGTAGCGGCATAAACACCGATGTCAGCCAGTCATTTGGCGTTATGCCTGTTTCATACATTTTGTTTGAATAGGTTCTCCATTACTTGGTTGCATAATAATATCATTATTATTCCGATTGGCATACTGTCTTCCCCAACAGATTTTCTGTTCTTTAGAGCTGTTCTGCTGCTTTGATAATTTCCTCCTTTGTGATATATAGTCCAGTCGACAACTCCTGTACTCCAATGTTTAATCTTTCATTGTCTTGAAACATTTCTTTTACGAGTTCTTCCGATTTGCCTATTTGATCTTCGATATTCAGCAAGGGTCTCCCACATTTATCTTCAACAAAAGACAAAGAGCTTTGTTTCCCTATTCCAGCTCCTTCTTTCACCTTTTTATGTAAATTGAAAGCGTCATGTGTTTCAACCCTTCCACATGTCCATTATGAATTATGTGCTATTGAGTTTATGTTCTACATCTTGTCTCCAATGATCCACAAGTATTGTTTGCAATCTCATTATCATGTTGGCATTAGCAGACCTATATTGTGTGTTGATTACTCCGTTACGCATTTTCAGAGATGAAGATTCGGATTCTGACGAAGACATAGAAATGTCCGTGATATCAAAAGGTCGACATGATATAGTTATCAAACAAGAAGGAAAAATATCAGGAGGATTTTTCAAGGTCACGAAAAAGATGCATCCAATGTACCCTTTCCATGAAGAAAAAATCAAGGTAAAGACATATTGATTGACAATTTGAAAAATCAAAAAGTTTGCACTACACCCATTTTTACCCTTTTGAACGCGGCAGGTCTCTAGACCTAGACCTAACTTCAGTTTTAGAAGATGCTGATGATATATATCTCAAGAGAAATAGGACGTTTTTGTACGGATAATACAAATACGTTAGATTTTCATTATAATAATACAAAATAGAAAATTATAGAACTTTTATTTTATACAATGATAAGTTGTAGATTTTAATTAGGTCGTCAAAGATTGGGAAAGTTCAAAGTTATACAATTAAAAATGGAGTACTAATAGGGATAGCGTTACCTTTTGCTATAATGTATAACAACATTTTAAAATCTTATAAGGTCCCCTCAAAACTCATTACTGGGCTTTTCCCTACCTTAGCGAAAGACTGCATTATCCATCTAATGTACTTCTATAAAGGGGGGTTTTTGTAAATTATAATGTTGTTAAGGAAAAGTAATCCGTTTACAGGTATAGGAAATATTTACACCCCTTTTAAGTCAAATGGTTGGGTACAAGATTAGGATATCGCAAGGCTAACATTTTTACAGTGTTATGGGCACAAACACTTCTCATCAAACTCTGCCTTTATGTTTACTTATTATATTTCAGTTTATACGCAGAACAAAATATAATTTAACCAAGTGTTGAATAACCATAATATTGATTAGCACAAAAATTAAGAACACTGTATTGGCAAAGCCGGTTCATTTTTTGTAACAATTTGCTTACAGTGCGATGAATATGGTGAAATCATAAAACCAGAAGACTACAAATTAGCTGAAGTACCTGTCGAAGGAGAAGATAATAAAGAAAATATTGTTATAAAACATGAAGAAGAAGAAATTAGTAAGTAGTGTAGTAACAGTAAACGTCCATATATTTTGTGCATGTATTTGTACACAACCTAAACGTCAGAGGTTGTTTACGAAAATAAAAATATATGTACCTTTGCATTTTCTGTCATTGATAACAATATTGATTATTTGTAATTGCATATCTGAACTCGGTTATTAAAATGAATTCAATTGTGCATGCTTCTTTTTTAGCTGAAATACCAGAATTGCCCACAAAATGTATAATACTGCAACGAACTGTACAAGTAAATGCTCAGGTGCAGTATATTGACTTTGAAGGTAGATCTGATGGTGAATCAATGATGAAAATATTGTCGCAGTTACGGCCGAGAAGGGTAATTGTCGTCAGAGGTACAGAAGAATGCACGATGGCGATAGAAAAACACTGCAGGTATATCAACGACTTTAATTTTTTCGTAATGATTAAATTAAATTTAATATAGAGAGTGCGGTAGGAAGACAATACTGTTATGTTGTTATATGATCGCTATATAATACCGAAAATGTTTATAATAATTCTCATTTATCTTGTCTTTAAGTTTTTCTGGAATAGTTCTCAATTTACTATTAAAGTTGCTGATAGTTTTGATTGAATATCAAAATAGACTTCAATATTTTTGAGGATTGATTGAACCTTTTAGTCGTCGCTTTGAGAGACTGATTGGTGGTGAAAGCGAGTTTAAAAAGTGTCAAGCTAGCGTTGTAAATGACATAAATATTTTTCGATAAATAGTTTTAACTTTTTTCACTTCTCTTGCGTGAGCAAGCGTTGACAACGTATCTTCAGTTTACAGACGTCAAACGTTGCTTTAATTTACCTAAAAAATGTATTTTCAAGGGTAGGTTCACTATTTTTCATGATCGAATTCAAAAAACCGGGTGAAGATACCGCAACCGATTTCTATTTCGACTTTCAGCACTTTGCACTGATGGTGTTTTTATACAGTGCTTTTCTTTAATGCCCCCCCCCTTTTTATTTTTTGGACGGGTCAACTGACAAAAACTTGCGATAGTAAAACTGATACATGAATACTGTATTTTGCATTAAAATTGGTAGATAAAGTTTGATCATTCCCAGGTTACACAATACAGATCGATCTATAACAATACTCGTATGTATACAGCAAAAAATTATAACCCGCTTTTCTTCTGTAATAGGCAAGACAAAGTTCAGCAGGACCTCCAAACCCTCCACAAAAAAAGTATATTATGCCGCTAGGTCTTTCCTTCACAAGACAATGGACAGCCTATTATGAATACAACACATTTTTCCCCCCCCCAATTCCCAACCATCCCAAGTTTATCCCCACCCAAAAAAAGTAAAAAACAAACAAAACACCTAAAAACTGAGTTATAGCTGTTTTTTTGTATTTAGTTTTTTTATTTTTGGTTTTTTTATTATTGCTGCGCCGCCACTGACACGATTAATAAAAACCTTTGTCGTTTTTCATCCTCGTCAGGGAAATAATACTGCGTTGAAATTTCATTGAAATCAATTAGATCATTCCCAAGTTACACAATCCAGAACGAGCAATACTCGTATGTATACAGCAAAAAGTTTCTTAAGTCCCATCGTTTCTGTAATATTCAAGATAATGTTCGGATAGACCTAAAAATGTGTATCATGCCACTAGGTCTTCCCTTCGCAGGCCTATAATGAAGACAATAAATTTTTCAGTTTTACAACCCTCCACCCCCCAACCACCCCAATTTCACCCCCACCTAAAAAAAAGTAGAAAATGCTCAGGAGCCCCTAAAACGCCCATAAACGAAGTTTGAGGAATATTTGATTTTTTGTTTTTTGCTAATTACTCCGCCGCCCATGCACCGAGATTTAAAATTATAGCAGCACCTACTACGACCCCACAGCATATCACTTCCCAAATTTCACCACTACCCTGCAGCGGTTACTGTTATTTTTAAAGTCCGATACAGCACGTCAACAAACGAGAGACGTCAAGATAATGCGAGCTCTTATCTACATCTATGCTCCATCATGGTAAACGGGAGTTTTTTGTTTTTTTTTTAGAAATGAGGATTTCATTAACGGTCAGTATCTTGATATCTCTGAAAATTTCGGTTATGTTACTGGGAAAAGTCACTCCTTTTGGCGAGTACGATGTGCCTTTTAAAGTCCCAACTTAGGAAACATCCTGTACAGCCTACATAACATATCAAAATATGCTATGTAGGCTGTACAGGATGTTTCCTAAGTTGGGACTTCAAAATGCTTAATACGTATCATTTTGATGTTACAAATTCGTCGTCTTCCCGGACAACCTGTATGAACGTTGGATCGAATAGTTTGTTATACTTTGATGTATAACCATGAGTTACCTATGAGCTTTTTCAGCTCCGTTTTCATTTAATGTTACAAAGAAATGAACATTTTCAGGGAGTCAGTAGGTGCAAGGACATTTGCACCCCAAAAAGGAGAGATCGTAGATGCCACAAGTGAGACGCATATTTACCAGGTTCGCTTAACGGACGCATTGGTGTCTCAACTGAACTTCCAAAAAGCCAAGGAATCCGAGGTGGCATGGTTGAATGCTAAGATATCACTAAAGGAAGGACAAGCAGATGCTAAAAGATTGAATGTTGACAATGAGCCGATGGAAGGTAGTTCATTAATACTTCAAAATTTGTTTTGCCTATTTCCCAATTTAGACTAATGCATCTTGATTAGCTACAGAAAAAAAATGGTTAATTTTTACTGGTTCTTTCGGATGGGCAAATAGAAAGATTTTCATTGTGATTGATGAGTTCTCTCGTGATGTAGCTAAGATAGATAGTTTATCGACCATTCTGTATTTACAGTCACAATTCATAAATCAAAAATCAGGTAACTGGTCAAAAACGTAATATATCCCTGTATAGTGTAAAAACTATGAGCTAACAAGAACTTTTTTACAAATCTTTTAAATATACAGGATGCTCTATGACGAATGGAAAATACTTTAGGAGAAGACTGTACAGCTCATTTTCAACAGTCATATAAAGTAGGGTACGATTCTCATCTGTTTTAGAAATAAATTGACTTTTAGAGATTTCCGTTAAAATGCGAACCTTCAAACGAAAACGCATAAGTAAAGCAAAATTTTATTATCGGATTTTGGAATTTTTGGTATTAGTCCTTAGAAAATATGCTATCACGTCATTATCGACTAAAATAAAGTGATCATGTATAAAACATTTCGCGAGATGTGTCAAAATCGGCATATGTTGAATAGCATATTTTCTAAGGAGTAATGCCAAAAATTCCAAATTTAGACAATAAAACTTTGTTTTATTAGGGTTTTCGTTTGGATGAAAATCTCTAAAATTCAATTTATCTATTCTATCACCACCCCAAATATCTGTATCAAATTACCAATAACTCTGTATATTTCAAGTAAACGCAGCACTCAAATCAGAGAAATACTGTACAAAAATATTCAAAATTTCTTAAAAAAAACACAAAACTAACTAATGAAATACATCATATTGGTATGTCCGAATACATAAAAACATCATAAAGTAATTATTACGCACAATATAGAGTGTTTCTAAAAGGTGACCCGCCACTTTAACATAATTTCTTAAGAATGTGGTACTTTTTGCACTGACCCCTTCAATTGGTCTAAAGTTTTCAATGTTGTGTACGTCACCCTTTTTGTAAGTTGGTACAACTTTAATCTTTAATGCTTCAGGCCAGCAACCTTCTTCAACTATTCGACTTCGACTATTAAATGTCAATCAATCATTAACCAATGTGACAACATAACATAGCTTAATTCTATGAAGCAATGATATTAAGCGAATCGAGCTTCTTATATTAAAGGTGGATGGAATTAACAATAGACTTCTGATGTTATTCCGAATAACTAGAGAGGTCAGGGGAGATATTTGCTACATGTGACACTCGAGAACTTATGTTGGTACAAAATATTTTCTTTGAGAATGTAAAAACGACACTGTTAGTATATTGTATTAAGCCTCTACTGAGTGATAAAGAACCAACACTAAGCGCTAGAAGCGGTAATTTATAATTTTGCTTAAAAAAGTCCCAACTTGAATATTACGGAATAACGCGGATGAGATACGGCAACGTTACCAACATCCGCAAACCCATTCCAACAATGCACATACGCTATAATGCTAGAAAAAGAAAATGGTAGTTATCGTGGTTATGTGCTGAAACCTGTTGTCGATTGCACGCGACAGTGAGTTTTTTGTGGAATTTTGCCTGCATTTTTTAAGTGGAATAATCGGAAAATCATGCCGAAACGTTGTAATGTTTGCGGAAAATACGGTGGGAGGACGATCTTTTCACATGTCGTCTGTTTGGAAAAAGACTGTCATACCTCATAATTTTTGCTTTTTGAGTTCTTTGGTTTAACCATTTTGAAATAATGCATATTTTCTTGTGTAAAAGTAAGTAAGCCTACCTCACTTCTTTACCCACAGATGGCGCCATGTATAAATGTCATGTCTTTATTTCGTGACGCAGTGTTAAAGCAAGACAGGAACA
Organism: Callosobruchus maculatus; assembly: GCA_951848785.1. Lineage (NCBI taxonomy): Eukaryota > Metazoa > Arthropoda > Insecta > Coleoptera > Chrysomelidae > Callosobruchus > Callosobruchus maculatus. The sequence goes on along the minus strand of CATOUR010000026.1, from coordinate 8,027,376 downwards.
TGTCAGTTGTATTTCAACCGCCGAACAGAAAGGCACGCGTTTTTTGCGAAAAGACCAACACAAAACAAAATAAAATACTTTACGTGGCATTTCTTTGGTGCAAAAGTGTCATATTCTGAAATAGTACAGTTCAGAATAAACATAAAAGAATAAAATGTGATAAAGGCTGTCACAACTCAAAAAAATTATAAAAATTACAATATGGACCCATTCCAAAGACACAAAATACTCAAACTCTGGGCATGTAGAGACATTGTGTTACTATACTCATTACCTCATAATAAAACCTTTTACTAATAATTGTTGATTGGAAAATAATTGCAGTGTCGGTTTCATAAAACTTTAACGAGCTCTCCTGAAAATATACATTTTTTGAGATATAACAGTCTTTTCCAAACAGACGATGTAAGAACCTTAAAATGGGTACATTGCACTCTTGATATTAGTAACCAATCAGTAGCGGGAGCCAAGCCAATCGTCGCGGGAGTCTCGGTCACGTGTGGTCACGTCTCCATTCATAACTGAATGAGAATCACTACCGGCGTTGCCATATTGTACACAATACGTTGACATTTGTGTATTCAAGTGACAAGTATGCGGATTCCTACAATTGTAATAACATACCTCTGATGTGAATCGTAATACTTTGTTAGTGCTCATTGCCCTATACTTTGGCTGAATGTTAATTCTATCCACCTTTAATGTTCGAAGCAATCGAGTGACATTTTAATCGGACTCATCTTTTACATTCCAGTTGAAGATGAAGACACAAGAATCCTCACGCTTGAACCTGAAACGGAGGAAGACTCGCACGATCCGGTATTCATAAACGAATTGAAACTTTCCGAATTCAAACAAATACTGGCCAGGAGTAATATTAGCTCAGAATTCTCTGGAGGAGTACTATGGTGTTCTAACGGATCTATAGCTATTAGAAAGGTACAGCATTTTTCACAAATTTCAATAAAAGCGCTCATTAATTTACTTTACAGGTCGAAACGGGCAAGATGATGCTTGAAGGGTGTATTTCGGAAGACTATTATAAAGTAAAAGAAATAATGTATGAACAGTATGCTATTTTGTAAAAATAAAAATAAAATTAAGTTAAAGATGATGTTTCTCTATCTAGTTTAGCGTTTATGTAGAGCCAACCTGTGTAAAGGTAAGTCTCCACGCTTGCCAAGGCTTGACAAGCATCCACAAGCCCCAAGCGTTCACAAATGTCGCTTGGCATTTGGAAGTCGTTTACACGCTTGCGAATGCGTCAGTGTGCTACGGACATCCAAGCATGGCGGACACTGACTCCAAGCATCTGCGACTTTTTTTTATCTTTATGATTAACGTCTTTGGGATTCCAGATACGCGTTTCGCTCTGGTAATATTCCAAGAACATTATAACTCTCTTGGTTCGACCAGCCACTCATTTTGTGTAGAAAACTATACGTCCGCTCATCACCCAATCACAGCGGCTACTAAACGCGCACCAACGTGTATATGTGTCTCAAGCGCTTGCCGCAAACACCCTTTGATCTGTGTCAAAAAACCGACAGCAGTCCCGATCGGATACAAGCGTCCGCAAGTTCACGCAAGCCAAACGGCCTCTTTACACGCTTGTGCTTGTGGATGATTGTCGAGGCTTGGCAACCGTGGAAATGCGGCATAAGAGTAACGTGAAATACATATGATCTCGAGAGTATTTTTTATAAATGTCATATACAGAGAGGGTCCCAAAAGTCACGAAATGTACTTTTTTGTTGCACCGCTTCTAATCGTAGTGCAGTCGGACTCGTGTTGAGTGGGGGAAGACTTAAGATAGTGTCAGACACAGCTACATTTGCTGCGCAGTTTTTTTGCAAGCGGCCGCAAAAGTTGCATGAAGCGTTCACACACCAGGCGAAAGTAGCGTGGAGGGCGCAGTATTTACGCTGCAGCTGCCTAAAAAAGTTGCAGGTCGAGACTAAAAGTTGCAGAGGTTCTCACACTACATGCTACTTTTTACAACATATCGCGGTTGCTTGCAGCTTCAACATGCAGTTCTTTCGTGTATGTTTTAGGCATCAGTCGTGTGTGTGTTCTCAACATACTTGTATTTAGAGTAAATAAGAAAAAATGGATGATGTGATAATAGCGGCAGCATATATCTATTTGTAACCTTGGCAATCAACAAAAAAGGAGAAACAAAAGAACAAGTGTGTGGGTCAGGGAATGGATAAAAAAGACGAGATGCACTTCGAAAATTTCGTTTGTATCATCGTGACGAAATATGAATCGCAGCATGTCAAAAAAATCCCATTTTGTATTATATACCTCTTCTGATCCACAACCAGATCTCACACTTTTCATTTTGGCCCGTTCTTTTAATATTGAGCTCTCAGTGTATGTATCTTTTTTTTATTTCTTCATCAGGGATGCTGCAATTTCTTGTCGTATCATTATTAAAATAATTCTGACTTTTCACATTCCACAGGCACTCCTTAATTCGACAGCTTCAACTAGCTGTTTTATTTTCTCCCTGTTCCATACTAACTTGGATGACATCTGTGGAAAAACCAATTTTTGGGTAAAATGTTATATTGATTAATATGGGAATACAGTGTTGAACCTCTACTCACCTTGCTGTTCATTCCGATTCCAAAACAATACTGCACCGGCTGCCGCAGTAAAAGTGTTATGGTTGTAATCCTCCTATTATCTCTGATCTCTCTTCTATTTTTATATGTATGCTTCTGGTTCATAAAAGTTCTGCTATTGCTTAATCGTAATTTGCTTTACAGATTTTTTTCCTTTGTGGAATACAGGGGCGCTTCTCCCTTAAGGCGAAATGCCGCGCGCCCCTAATCAGCAAGAAAGAAAAAAAGAGTTTTTAGTAGATCTGTATGCAGTGCAGAACCTAGTTCTAGCTACAATCGATTGCCTGATTTGTAGGTAGTACACACTTACACAGTGCTCAGATTATGAAAACTGGCACTCGGAGCACACTAAGCTCGGACTATAACCACCCACATAACAAAAGTATATACAATGTACATACAGTGGATATCGAATCAATGGATATGTATATCCACAGATGGAGCAAGAATGTCCAGTGGATATCAAATATACATAAAAAAAAATACATTTCAAGTACGTTTGCGGCGAACTTTCACATCCATGGCATAGCCATAGAATGTACATGTGTACGTCTAATGTACATGCATAGTATATGTAACATAGACCAGGTATGAACATGTATATTCATAGCATATACCATGTATATACTTACATACCAAGGTATATACAGTGTACGACATACAATGGATAGGTATGTATATCCACAAATGGAGCATGAAGGTCTAATGGACGAAAAATAGACATAAAACAATTTACATTTCATGCACGTTTGTCGTGAATTTACATATCCATTGTATATCCATTAAATGTACATTCATGTACTTTCAATGCACATGCGTAGTGTATGAAAGTTCAACGTAGAGGCAGAAAGATAAACAAACTTTATACTTTCATTATGTATTGTTATTAATTGAGTTTCTAGTTACAATAACAATACTTGGCAAAATCGATTACTGTGATTGTCATCTCTTTCCTGTTGAATGGCATGTCTAAAATCACAAAAAAATCAAGGTTATAAAATTTTGTAGGTGGTTTATTCCGCTTACGACTTACCGTCAAATGCTGGATGCGAGTGTTATCAGTATAGCCAGAAGATAAGTAACAATGCACAATATTCTACTCGATCAGGTAATCTGGCACAACCAGCACCAACGCACACACGCTAACTACGACGAAGGACGCGAACGACGGAATGGCTAGAAATCAGCAATGGCGCAATGATACATAGACCAGCATCTTATGTATATTCACATATGAATATACCTACGTGAATATACATAGTATATTACACTAGAGTATATCATTTTTCGTATGTATATTTAACGTCCTATGAATATTCAAAATATACATGTTCAAACTGGAATATCTAATGTACATTCTGTGGATGTACATATCCATACAGTGTTATGTGGGCAGTGTCTACTGTCTCGTCACGTGGTTGACTGAAGACCAAGGCACGGGTAGCGGACCGAGAGCGCTCCTATTGGTCAATCACACATCAGTCGACTTTGAAAATGACCAATTAAAACCAAAGGGTTACAGGTGATATATGAACAGAAGCCGCTTCTGCTGACGCGCCTCAGTAATCTTCTGTTGTTTGAGTCGCCACGCGTCGCGTCGTGTACATTAGCGATTTTAACTTAACCGCTAGTAAGCTAGTAGTAGTAGCCTAGTAAGCCTATTATTTAAAATGGATAATCGAGTGAACGCGTTGCATAAGATGAACTTTGGCCAACTTCCCTTAGAGGACAAAATAAAAATTAAATGAAGCAGACAGCTGCTTGGTTTCAATAGGTTGCGCTGAGGCGTTCCAGTACAGGAGTTGTGAGTTGGAAGCTAGACGATTTTTTTCTTGAACAGGCAAAAAAACTATTTGATGCATAATTTAAGAAAGTTAGGGAGTAAGAAATTGAAAGTATAAAGAAAAATACAAATCCGATTGATACTTTTTGACAAATTCATCAATACGTATACTGAAAGTTTAGAGGATCCAAATCTGGACATGGTATTAAGGATTTTTATAACAATGCTGGTAGCAACAGCTATATCATGCAACATACAGCTCACTTTTTTGTTACGGTTAATAGTATGTAGCATTCAGTGGTATTTTAGTAGGTGCTTTAAAATTTTTATTTACTATTTGTCACTTTTAGGACGGCGTGGCAAAAAAGCGGTTCGTCACGTGATTTCGTGTGGCGCTTTACATTTTCAACCTGATTTTTGCCATACGATGGAGTGTTCTGGTGAGTTTTGTATAAAATGGACAAAAAAGAGTTTATATCATTGCAAGTGCAGTCATGGGCAATTGATGTGTCTCAGAAAAAAAGAAGAATAAACGAAGTATATGGAAAAAAGCTGGTTAACTGCCAGACAAAAATATAGCCACAGTTTGCTTTACGAGAATTGATGGAAATATATTTTATGAGCTCCTGAATTTATTGTGACCTAATGTCAGTAAGCAAGGTACTGCGATGAGGCGAAGTACACCTGCGGATGTACGTTACTGCCACCCTTCGTTTTATTCATACTGGGCGTAGTGCGTAGTGACGAATATCTCAGATTTAGCCCCCTCACCGACTGAACTTTTTCGAGATGACATCTCGATTTGCATTTAGATACATCACCTTGTGGTAAAATGCATCGTATCCCCAAATTTCCAAATTTCGATATATTTTATGTACATATTCTTTGGACTTGACCTTCCAGAATGCTGGCTGAGACTAGTAAACACAGATCACAGAAACAAAGTTTAGATTTGTCACTTTGCCGTTCCCGCCAAAAATTGTTCTGTATCCAATCGCAAACACGTATCTATAAGTGTTTCTGTGATCTGTGCTAGTAAATCCCAATAAAGTCTGTCAATACGTCCTTTGTGACGTGACGAATATCAGCCATTATTTATTTTGAAAATTAGGTTCTACAAAAGTGGGTAATATATAGGGTGGTCCATTAAGCACGCGGTGTTCTCTAGCGGTCTTACCGCTTAAATTAGAAGAAAATGGCTTGAATAAAAAAACGTCTCTTTTCAAATGATCTACTTGTAGGAAATAATTTCAGAGATGACGGACATCCGGGTATACCGGAAGCAGGTATCAACTTCCTTATTTTAAATAAAACGTATACGTAAAACGTTTTTGAATGCAGCATTGATTTTTAGGTCAGTTTGTTAACCATAGTTTATGTCTACAGAGTCTATTTTCGAAGTTATTCAGCAATTTTTAGGAAATTTGACGTTTATAGTACTTTACACAAAATGTTAATATCTTGGAAACTAAGTACGACAGAAAGATGCGGGTTTTCGGTTTTAAAACGAGCAAGAAACATACTTGTGTTTCAGTAAGATCATTGATTCAAAAGCACATTAAATCAATAGACTATAGCACTTTTCAAATTTAAAAAGTTTAAAATGTTAAAAACTTTTTTTTCTCCAAATGGGATGGTATGATAAGTTTCACGGGGTGGTATGATAAGTTTCAGATCAGTGGATGCGAAATTAAGTTCGCTTTCAATTTTATCTAGGTATATGTCGTTCTATCTTTGATGGTTTTCAAGATATTTGCGATTTTGTAATTATTTTGTAATGGCGCGTAGGAATTGGAAAAATCGTAGGTGGCGCGTGACTTGCAGGCGAAACAATTGACAGGAAATCTTTCATCCAAAGTGTTTCGGCCTCTAATACTAAAATGTGCATTCGCTCCATCTAACTGTAACTACATTATTCTTAAAAACACCACTGGTAAAATTTCCAGCAGGTTTTCCAAATTTTCATTTAGAAAATTTTGGAAAACAAATTTTCATTTAGAAAATTTCGGAAAAATTAGTTTATTATGCGGTTTCCAATAATACCACCAAATACTTAGACTCCATGCTGGTTAAAAACTCAAAATTTGGATTTGAGTTCCCAGCGAAATACAACGTGGCAACTCTGCCGTGGCGGCCCTATATAGGGTGGGCCAATATTCCGTGGACGGAGGATTGTGGGCTTACTAAAAGATATTTCAAAAATCTGTCACTTAATCATGGTAGGGACCCTTGAGGGCTATAACGTAAAAATAATTTCACTTAAATTTTCACATTTATACAGGGTGATTCATATCAAACTTATATTTTTTTGAATGGAACCCCCTATATATTATTGCATATTTGGATTTCTTGGTCAATTCTAGTGTGACTTTATGTATCACATATGGAACTTTAAACAAACCGTTTAGGCGCAAATCACCATTTTTGGTATAAGTAGGTATCAGAAAAAAATTGAATATCGCACCGACGATAAAACTTAGAAGGCCGTGACTTTGCGGTACGACTAAGCATGAAATGTGTCACCTAAGGTCAGACGGCTGAATTTGATTTTTTTTTTTAACTTTGAGAAATCAGTAGATTAATTAAGGAAACTTCAATCACAGATAACTTGATTTTTTCAAATAGGAATGCCTATTTTGGTTTAAAGAATCAAATGTAAAACTTGATTACCTTTCTAACGATATAGCATTCTTGATATCAATCTTTTTTGGTTTTTATTTTATTTCAAATTTTCAGTCAAATCGGTGTTTTTCAGTTTTCCTGCGTGCAAGCAACCTAGCAGGCCATGAAAAATAAACAAAAGCTCGTCAATATGGAAGAAACCAACTGACTTAGTAGAAAGATGCAAACTAACTAGAGCAACGAGGTAAGAGTATGAAAATTCCTCACAACATATTAGCTCTAACCGGATACAACATCGGCAAGATATCTAATGTCAATGAGTAGCTGGGGTATGACAGAAGTGTTTGTTTTTCACAGCCTACTACCTGTTGAGGTCTACTAGAGCTTGACAACTTTCCAACTAAAAATTTTGAAACAAAAGGAAAACTACGATTTGGCTTACAGTCTAACATGTTTAGAATGAAATTTCACATTTAATGGGATCAAAAAATTAGTCATTTCCGTTTAGTTGAGTCAAAAGTGAAGATATCTCCAACTGGAGCATTCTGAACATCTATTGAAATAATTGCTAGAATTTTTTAATTACGCTATGTTGTAATTGTAATTATTTCATGTAGTTTGCTGCAAACTAAATTATGTTTTACAATTCAAACAGACTTCAATTCAAGTTTCATTTTCCGCGAATTTGCTAATAAGTAGAAGTACTCGCTGAAGAATTTGAAGGGTTCCAGTCAGATGTATCATTACTTTTGACATACGGAAGTGGCTACTTTTTTATAGCACTAAATGTGAAATTTTATTCAGAAAATATAGATATTCTACTGCCAGCAACAATCACTAGTAGTTTTCCTTTGATTAAATATTTTTTTACTGACTGTGGAAATTGGCTAATAGCTAGTAGGCTGTGAAAAATGAGCGTTCTTGTTACCGCTATTGTTTCTGGTTAGAGCTAATATGTTGTAAGGAATTTTCATAATCTTGCGTCGTTGCTCTAGTTAGTTTGCATCTTTCTACTAAGTTAGTTGCTTTCTTCCATATTAACCAGCATTTGTTTATTTTTCATGGCCTGCTAGGTTGCTTTCATGAAGGAAAATTGAAAAACACCGATTTGACTGAAAATTTGAAATAAAATGATAACGAAGAAAGATTGACATCAAGAATACTATATCGTTAGAAAGGTAATCAAATTTTACATTTGATTCTTTAAACTAAAATAGGCATTCCCATGTGAAAAAATCAAGTTATCTGTGATTGAAGTTTCCTTAATTTATCCTCTGATTTCTCAAAGTACAAAAAGAATTCAAATTCAGCCGTCTGACCTAAGGTGACACATTTCATGCTTATTAGAACCGCAAAGTCACGGCCTTCTAAGTTTTATAATCGCTGCGATCTTCAATTTTTTTCTGATACCTACTTATACCAAAAATGGTGATTTGCGCCTAAACGGTATGTTTAAAGTTCCATATGTGATACATAAAGTCACACTAGAATTGACCAAGGAATTCAAATATGCAATAATATATAGGGGGTTCTATTCAAAAAAATGTAAGTTTAATATGAATCACCCTGTATAAACGTCAAAATTCAAGTGAAAATATTTTTACGTTATAGCCCTCAATTGTCCCTACCATGATCAAGTGACAGATTTTTGAAATATTTTTTAGTAAGCCCACAATCCACCGTCCACGCACTATTGGCCCACCCTGTAGTGCCCTGATCTCGCTCAGACCGACTTCATTCTTTTTTCGATAGCGGATAGGGATCTTATGTCATTTAAAAGCTGAAGTATGACAGAAGTGTTTTTTTGTCACACCTTACTATAGTTATTGAGACCTACTAGAGCTTGACTACTTTTTCAAAATGATTAAGAATTTTGAAACAAAAGGAAGACTACCAGCGATTGTTGCTGATAGTCTAACATATTCAGAATATAATTTCACCTTTAACGGGATAAAAAAGTATTCATTTCCGTTAAGTCAAAAGTAGATACCTCTAACTGAGGCATTCTGAGCAGAATTTTGTATTACTCCATGATGTAATTGTATTTATTTCATGTATTTTTCTGTCAAGTAAATTATGTTCTATAATTTAAACAGACAGCAATTCAATTTGAAGATATTCTACCGCCAGCAACAATCGCTGGTAGATTTCCTTTCATTTAATTTTATTTTACTGATTTTGGAAGTTTACCAACAGCCAGTAGGGATAGGCAGTGAAAAATAAGCATTCTTGTTGCTGCTGTTGTTTCTGCTTTGAGCCGATATGTTATAAGGAATTTTCATAATTTTACCTCGTTCCTCTAGTTCGTTTGCATCTTGTCGTTTTATAAGTGTGCATATTTGTGGATATTACATTTTTAATTTCGGGGGGTGGGTTATTTAAAACTATTTGGACATTACTTGGTCTAACGAATTTCTACCATTGCTGGAAGAAATCTCAATCAAAATAATTTCCATTGATCTCAGCGCCTGTTTTTATGTTTTTTTTTTCAATCATTCTAATGTAAAGCTATATTCATATTTTAGAGAAATATTTACTTTTTTGTTATATTAATTTTGGTTAATTTCGGTACATTTTTGTTTGTTGGAATAGGTTAGCAATAGGTATTGTGTAATGCTGCGTTTCCACTGGAGATGTGCGAGGATCTGTTACGAAGAATGTGCTTTTAACGGACCAATAGAATCGCTTGAATTACCTCGCCTCACTCTGGTGGAAATGACTTAGCGGAGCGAGATTTTTGTACGTTCAAAACAAGGCATGTTGGCAAGGAATATCTGCTAGGAATGTGTTTCAAGTTTCAAGAGATGTATGTTAGAAATGTGTTGTGAGGGATATGTGCTAGGGATGTGGGCGGGGAATGTGTGCTGTGGTTAGAAGTAGACCTGCAGATATTGTAAGGAGGAAATGGATCAACGGCGGAAAGCATTATTATATTCAACAATATGTGATGAAGAAATGGAGGCAATCTGAAAAGAGCCCGCTTCACAGCCTCGCAACGCTCAACACCGTTTAACAGCTCCGCCACTCATCTTCGCATCGCTCATCTCCTGTGGAAACATCCATACCGTTTCACAGCTCCGCTACACATCCTCAACAAAGAACTAATTCTACGTGTACTAGTTGATATATCATATCATCTGGTTGCTCAAAGAAATTCGGCAATGCTTGTGAATCTCGAAAAGCTGGGTTAAAATGTTCCGTATTTTGCAAAATATGCGGTGGAGAAACATGTTCGAATATTACGGAAGAAGTGGATGCCATTCTAGAAGATGAAGAAGATGATGACGACTTCCCAACAATGGTACCATTACCTAGAACATCGAAGAAAAGAACAGCAAGCGAATCACCCGCAACTGATGACAAAGAAGTTTACCAAGTTTGAATAAAAATTTGAAAAATAAAAGAAATAATTGTATGGATAAATGTCTTGGAGTCGTTATTTCTTTACTTAAAATCTACCTAGACTAGACCCTTTTAAATTAATATTGATTTAGGAGGCATGTTCGAAGTTCGAAGCTTAAGTGAAACAAATGCATCAGTGGCTTACCTGATAATACAGGGTGTCCCACGACGACTAAGACAAGCAATATATCGGAACTGGGCAGTATTAACGAATTATAATTTTGGAGGTGTAAATCAGAACAAATCTGGTATCTTTTCTTATTATTGTGCCACCCAATGAGGTATTTGTTTTAAATCACGTGACAACCGATTCAATTTTAATAGGACACCCTGTATATAACTTTTTGTGTTCCTCCCGTTAAAACAATTCCAACAAACTCGCACACATGGGGTCTAAAGTGATTGATTCAAGAGCTACAGCCAATTAAAGGATGATACCACTACCATTGATTATAACATGTACCCCTGCAGTTAAATTATTTTGGTAGTGTTTCATAATGGTAGTGGTACAGTCCTTTAAGTACATGTAGCTCTTGAATTAATCACTTTAGACCCCAAGTGTGTAGTTTGTTGGAATCGTTTTATCGGGAGGAACACAAAAAGTCACAAATATACAGGGTGTCCCATTGAAAATTTTGAACCGGACTCACGTGATCAAAAACTAATACATCATTGGGTGACACAATAATAAGAAAAGATACTATATTTGCTCTAACTTACACCCCCAAAATTATAATTCGCTACTACTGCCTAGTTCCGACATATTGCTTGTCTTAATCGTCGTGGGACACCCTGTATAATGTGCAGTTAAAAAAAGAAATACAGTGCGCAGCGCGACTGCGGCGAAGCGCCTGGCGCGCGTATTAGAGCCTTCCAACGACTTCGAACTCGCGCCGAAAAAAATAGGGTAACTTCGAACGTGGATCAGCGAGCCAGGAATTATCGCGTCAAAATTATTTTTTTCTTGAATGCTCGGAATCTAGTTTGCTTTATTTTTTATCTCGGGTATTTTTGATCTCAGATTCACTAAAAGAGAGCTACGTCCAAAACAGCGGCGATTTTTTTTGTTTGCGGCACTCTCTCGACTTTGAACTTCACTAGCTTTTTCTGAAGCACTGAACGGTTTTCTTTATAAAATCTTGCAAAAAGTACAGTTCATCGCTCCCTGCGCGATAAGTAGAAAGCAAGATATAAGCGTTTGAAAAAAAAAACAAGCAAATTCAAAATAGCGGCGGAACGGTGAACTTTGCACATGCCCAAACTCAGGGTTCAGGTTTTTATTTGAGCTTTTGATCGAGAGGCAAAAGAAAAAATGTACCCAAAATTTTAGGGTCCCAATATAAAATATCATAAATGCACTGGCCTATGTGTTTTTATAACCTCTAACTTATTTAGGTAGCTATGGCTTGTTAATGTACGGTGCTATGGCCAAATTAGTGCAACACTCGTGCATCAATTAAACAAAAACAAAATGGCTGCCATTTTATTATGGTGGGAGGAAAACTATTTTTGAGGGGTGATTTGTCGATAAAAATTAATGCATTTCATCCCCCTGAAGGCTCCGACACCGATGACTGAACACATTGTATACCTACATGCTTTTTATGTAGCTCCAGCATTCATTCTTGTAATTTCTTGACAGGCGTGTAACTAAGGAAGGCCAGACGTCGCTATATGTTTCCCCAGGAAAAAACTGACTGAACATTTTGAATGCTCTAATATATTATAGCTTTCGTGACCATAACATCACTAAAGCTACAAAAATGTCGCTGGTTAGTCTCTTATTGTGCTCTCCATATTTTTGTGTGCGTATGCCTCGGAAACTTGGACTGTTAAAAAGGCAGATCGAGCTTGCATAGATGCTTTTGAAATGTGGACATGGAGGAGAATGCTGATAGTTCCTTATACCGCCCATCGAACTAACGTTTCCATACTGGATGAGCTACATTGTGTCGACGAGAATGCTTACATTCTTCGGACATATACACAGAAGCGATAATATCAACAGTCTTAGGACTCTTAGGCCATAGGGGCGTATGCGCCAAAATATGGCCGACTCTACACTAGGCCGGAGCCTTAGATGTGGCAACGACGCTTAGCTGTCAAATAGTGGTCCGGTTACCGTGGGCCGAACGGCGGGCATTCCGCGGAAAATTTAAATTGTTTTATAGTTTCAGAATAATTATTACATTTTATATGTATTAGAGTTCATCTCGGTTGATAAATTAAGAAAAATGCTTTTGGAAAAAATAAGATTGGTGAAGAATGCCAGTAGTATCAGTACAAAAATGTACATGTATTTAGATTTAGAGATTTTTCCTTCTGTTTGACATTTCTTATTTCCATTAGATTTTCTCTTTTTAGTTTTGTCAGTCTGTATTTTGTCTTGAACCGTTTCAGTGTAATTATTAATAAAAATATTTGCTACTTTAACAATATTAATTCAAGCAGAATTTCATCAGTTTGGGGTTGATTACATGAACAAATGTGTCTAAAACAAACTCATCTATATGTATATTGATGTATCCTTTTGCAATTTTCATTGAAACTGCTTTGTGCAATTGCCCAAAAATTTACTTTTATACCTATTGGCCTGAAATCAAAATTTTAACAATACCTATTGTGAATAAGGACTGTAATTTGAGCTGTATACTCTGATGGAAGGGTTACGCTTACCATTATAAGCTGTATGTATTTAATATACCTATCAAATAATTTTTTCTTTCATGTTCTACCTATAATTTTTATAATGACAAGAACATTTATACAGGCTGATATTTCATCAATTTGTAAAACAATGTACTTCTCCGAGAATAATAAACCCTCTGCAACAGTTTTATTGTAAGGCATATTTTGGTCAGGTGCAACTTTTAAAGAACTGCAAAGTTTTGAGGAATATTTAGGATGGTGGTAACATTGGCAACTTATTCTCTCTCACAAAATTATAAACTTTCTTTGGCTGGACATAGGAAAGGTTTTAACATTTAAATCAACAGAAAACCTATTTGAAAATAGTATGCCAAAATATTTTCTTTTTGAGACCAACAGGATATTCTTAATGACAGTGGTAAAATCTAACTCAAATCACAAACAAATTATGATTTATTGGTTTAAAGGAATGTCTATATTCATTGATACTAATACCACCTACATCTGATGTCTGGTTCATCGTAGTCAAACACTACAAAATAAAAATAAACGCAACCTGTTTCCTGTTGCCACTTCCACTTAAATGAACACTCAATTTACTTTGTAAATTTTCACTTAAGCTAGAAAAATTCACTATTAGGTCACTTTGAACTACTTTGAAGCCATTCTTGCTAGTCTTGATTCCCCTTCACTATCAAATCTTTTCGTAGGGGTGCCCAGGATGTGTTCTATTAGAACTGTATTTTTCTGTGATATTTTGGAGGTCCAGAAAACATTGCAGGTACCACATTGTGCTTTAAAATAGGTCTTACCCTTGGAAACGTTTGTAAATTATTGTCTTTATTCTTATAAATATAACCAGCCCTTACGAGGAATACCTTTCACCCACTTCTGTTTGAAATGCTCGTCTTGAGGAAAATTGAACACCCTAATATGTCCTTTATTGGAAGCACAATTGCTAGTGCAATCTGGTACTACACACTTTGCAGGCATCTTTTTATCTTTATAGTTTCGTTTGAGCAGGTAAATAATTAGAAACACATTAAAAATCACCTTCCAATCTTCTTTCTTACTCTGGAAGATTACACTAATGACTTATAAACAAAAAAAAGCTCGGCCCAGCTCGGCCCGCTATTCAGAGTTGCCATATTTCAATGCTCCGGCCTAGTGAGTAGAGTCGGCCATGGCCAAAAGTAAAATTTTACAGGAGAAACGAAAAACGGTGGAGGAACGAATAGTTTGAAAAAATTAAAAAATCAAGGCGGTATAAACTACTTAAAAAATTACAGTTTATGATGATGTATTCAAAATATTTTTTCATTTATTATTTTAACCAAGATTTGGCGTATACGCCTTTATGTCAGGATGTCACTTCAAAATATTACAGTCAAAATCATCAGTGAAAAAAAGGCTACAAATTGAAATTAGACATTATGGAATGTTAAGTATATCCTGCAGATATCCTGACATATAAAATGAAGCAACTCAAACACCAGTGGCAGATGGAATGAGGCGAAGTAGCAGCATGTAGGTTAGAGACATACATTTCAGTTGTATATAATTTCAGCCAAGCCAACACAAGGCGTAGCCTTCAGAGTGGCACTATTTGTATAGACCAATACGAATAAAGTAATACTGAAACTCGTTCTTATTTTGGGGCGTATGAACCAGTTATATGAAATAGTAAGGAATAATTCGCTAAATTAGAAACGAATCAAGTTTATTACAATACAATAGCCAATAGGAAAAAATAACGCTGTATGTACAATGTAAATTCAGTTCCAAATAAGACGACCAAAAACATTTTCTCGATAAACCACTAAAATAACAAAAAGTAAATACTTGAAACTTAAAAAATCTAGATAACAATCAAATAAGTAAGTTAGAACCAAACTTAAATTAAAATAAGTTGAAAAAGTTTTCCAATTTTCGAATAAACCCTAGGTGCCTATTAATTCCTCCTCCTTTTTCTTTTTAGCATCTTTGCTCTTAGAGCAGATAGTGGTAGTTCATCTTCAGAATCATTAGAATTTATGTGAGGTAATGAATCGTAAAAGTTGTGGTATATTGCAGGTAGACTATGGTCTTTTCCATGACAGAGAGATACTGCAAATATGATTTTTTTTTGTCAATTGAAAGTTTGGAGTCATAGAAAGGTTTAGGCCGAAAATCTAAATTCTCTCTGCGTCCTCTTCTTTTCATAATGTTTACAACTAAAAATTGCTCTTCCCAAAACTCATTTTTGAAGAAAAGTGTATCCAGACTTGATTTTTGGAAACGCAATCAACGCACTTCATTCCAGTTTAAAACCTTCCCATTCTCTGATTTATTTTGGAAAAAGTAGTTACTATCCTTGATGGTTTTATAGTCGAAGACATTTTTTATAATATTCTATTCTAAATACGCTACGTTAATTGGGTAGCACCCAACAGTAGTTTTAAATGTTTCAGTAGCTGCTGGCAGCGTTGTCAGATCTACCTACTCTAGTAGGAATATTTTTTTAGGATTAAATACGACTTAATTTATTAAACACTGCATCCATTAGAAATTAAGTAATTTCACCCCTTACGATAGAAAATACTTAAAAATTTTGCTATTTATACCTAGGTTTGGTAGCTACAAATGGTTTATATGCCCTTATAGCATATGCCATGGTGGGCGTGTACGCCCAAATAATTTTGTGTCTTTTGGCAAAATATAATACAAACTATTACTTTACGCGTTCTGTTAATCAATTCACTATTTGCAAATGATAATTAGGGAAATTTCACATATTTTCGAAAAAATGGTTCATACGCCTCTTCAGCGTACTGCGACTTGTAAAATTGTCATTTACGCCTTTATAATTTTGTGTTTTTTGACCAAAGTATACAACACATCCACAATCCGTTTGGTCAGATGGTACTCCATAGTATTAGGTATCGATTCATGAAAAAAAGTTTTTGGCCAAAAGTGGCGTATACGCCCTTATGGCGGGAGACCCTCGATATGGAGAAACTTGTAGTTCAGAGTCATGTCCCGAGTGGGCGGCGCCGTGGGCGTCCCCTTACACGCTGGGTGGATACGACGAAACAGTTGCTGGATATGAGTATCAAGAGCTCCACTAAACTTACAGTAAATCGCGAACGATGTCGAGCTACAGTTCTCAAAACTATTGATAATATTCGTGTCGGCAATACTCTAGCTCCGACTTAATGCATTCCACGAGTTCACAACATGTCTGTTAAGACATTATTTGTGACTATATGATGATATGAAGCAATAACAGCAGAGGTCCGTCATGGGTCCGTTTATTTCATAGTCTGTCCGAGTTGGACCCACAAAATGGTTTGTGTTTCATGGAGACGCTTCACTACAGCTCCGTTCGGATATTTGAGAAACGGAAAAGCTCTGCTTGATTTTTTTGCTCTTGGAGATACGCAGGCCCTCCCAGGTTAGATGGCCATTTACTATATTTACGTTAGTGTTTCTTGAGATGTTATATTCAGTCTCTGCCGTATCTATCTCACTATCTGAGATAAGATCGGTTCTTTGAAAATCAAATTCAAAATCATCAGCCCCTACCTACAGGACTACTGGCATTTAGTGATAATTTGATAGGAATATCCCGCGAACTATTAACGCTCAGCAAAACATTGATACCTATGCCAATTTTAAATGCAGACTGCACATTATTGCATACATTCACCTGTTAATCTTTTTGAGGTGCCCTTGTAACTCCCTCAAGTTCTTTATCATTCAGGCGCTCTTGTAAAAAATGACGTACGACTCTTGGAAATCTAACTTTAGCATCGTCCATCTCTCTCTGTGACGCGTATCCGATGGAGATAACCGATGCGACCGTCTGTTGTTTAACCCCCTCTACTACTTCGTATTTCATTCATTCATGTGTCGCTCGGCTCGTCTTGTGCCTTGGTGCTTTTGCAGATACTTGTTTATTATTATTGGACAATTTTTGGGTGTTTTGTGACTTTTTCTGAGTGAACTTTCGCGTTATACCACAGCAAACGTGTGCTAGAAGGAATAGAGGCGCAGGCAGTTCCATAGGTCCATGAAAAGTAAGTAAATTGGCGATTTTACCTGGATTCAGCCAACATAACCACACATTTTCTGCATAGTTATTTACGTTACATGGGCTATTTTGAATTGTTTACTAAACTATCTGATTATTATACAAATATTCGTAGGCATTTCGTGTAATTTAAACAGAGCTTGTCGACAAGGATTGTAGTAGATTTCTTTGAAGTAAAAATCATTAAGCTTTCATTGCCTTGTTCGGATTTTAGCTGCTGTATCTATTTCCAACTTGAAACCTTTCTCATTATGCGATTTGAATGCAATATATTCCGAAGTTTAATCTCACCCTTTTGAAGTCTTGCCAAAATGTTTGTTTGGACTAGGTATCTATATCTTTTTAGATACACATTCCACTATTGAATGATTTTGTGTTCAATTATAGCAAGCTTAGCAATCCCAGTAATATTTTCCAAACATTTTCTACCTACATATTGATAAGGCTTTTCAATTAATATGAATCTAACGGTGATAATGTAAGATAAAATCTATAATACATACCTATTATACTTAATTAATTTTGAGAAGATAGATCAGATAGAAGATAAGAATAGAGATCTATTTTTAATGATTAACAATACTATTTTCACTTTGAAATAAACATACCTATATTTTCAATATCTCATAATGTATAGTGTTATAATAATAATTTCATAATTTAAGATGTATATGAGGTATTCAAAAAATTATAAATACTACATTATTTTTTTCAACCCTAGGCCATTCCTTCCCCTAGGCTAGTGGATCTGATATTACTCCCATATAGATCATTTAATGCCTTAGAATAAAATACTAATTCATGAAGAATCTGTTTAAATAAAAATAGTTATTGACATTGAAATAGTTACAGAAGTTGGAGTTTTGAAGCCTATGGTGTCATAAATTAAGCGAGGTAACCCAGTTCAATTTCATCTGTCTGTTTCTCATTGTTGCTTCAATTTAAAATAATAAAATAGTATTTGTGTTCGCCCAATACCACAAATGTTTGTTCTATTTTGGAAATAGAAAATGTGTGTTTAGTTTCCCACAGTAAGTCTTCCCAACTTACTTACACAAGCTTCATGGGCTAGGTTCACTTACTCTTTTACTCATATAGCCTTTTTTGGTTTAGTCTTTTTATTATAAAAAAGAGGGATGGAAGTTAAAATATGTAGAAAATAAGAGAAAAATTGGAATTCTGCAATGTTGACTATGCTAGGTTCTCAGCATTACACTTTAAATCTTGGATCAACATTACATGAGTACCAATAAATTTCAGGGTGAAATGTTTAATACACTTGTCCTGTTTGTTTTTTTCTTACCACCTTTAAACAATTTTTATCTCTTTTTGTTTATGCAAATTTGAGCTGATCTCATGAATAAAAAAATAAATATTGAAAATAAAAATTTGTATCTCTTTTTGTTTATGTAAAATTGGGCTGACCCCATGAAAAAATTAATAAATATTGGAAAGCAAAACTCAGAAAAGTAGGGGTCATTTTTGATGTTTTTTACAACTCTTTGCCAAGTATCCATGCAAGTATCTATGTTGTTAAGAGATATTATTTAAGGTGATAAATATATGAAGGGATATTCTCATATAATCATTGGGTGGTATCGGAATTTGGTGTTCTTGATGGCGTCATACTTAGATTTAGAAGGAGCCAACATGCCTTTACATCACAGGAATGGTATTGAGGCTTATTTTCATATGTGCTTTAAACCACAGAACAAGTTTTAAGAGTTAATTCTGTGAATAATCGTGATAGAAAGTGTTATACAAAAAGCTCTATATATATGAAATCTTAGAGGTTCTATTTCAAGAATAAAGCTCCTATCTAACAGCTTTTACATGAATATTTTGGTTAAAGTTAAATTTATTCTATACCTTTAGCAGACTAGGAAATAAGCTATGAACATGTGCAATTGGATGTATTACAGGAGACTATATTTTTATTTATCAGCTTTGATTTTCTTTATATCATTCTATTCAATTTATTGTCCTCAGAAAGTTTACAAAGAAACATTGAGATTACAAATCCTTCAGGAGTACAGTTGGTAGAACTAATTAAACATAAAAAGAAAAAAAAACTGGGAACCAATTGTTCAACTTAAGTACTTGTTGCTTGATAAATAATATGTATGACACTAATGTTAGTAATATAAAGATTAATTCTTAGTAAGAAGTAAATCATAATACTTGTATAATAACAATACATACAAAATTATTACTGTAATAGCACTATTCATTTTGGAAACTATATCACTGATATTCAAGAATAAAACAAAATTTGAGACCATGAATATTGTATAATAATATGAGACTAAAGAATGATTTTAAATTAATTACCCCCAAATAAGTACTCATTAAAAGCTCAATTATATATAATGGTGTGAAGATTTATAGCAAACTTCCCCACTCCTTTAAAATTCAAAAACGATTTAAAAGTTTTCTGTAGCAAACTTGGAATTTTTTTGTTATAACAAGCTTATTACAGCCCAGATGAGTTCTATGACGAATTTGAGTGAATATTCATCCACACATTTTATTTTGTTTATATGGCTTTGTCATTAATAATCTTTTAATTCTTAGACATATTATACATACCTATCTATTATGAGAAAAACTAAACGTAAACTAACAAACCGATCTGGTTGAAACTGTCTACACTTATGGAGACTTATAATGGCACTATTTTCCATATTATTTATAATTATTATTTTTAAAGTTATTAACAATCCTAGAGTTAGGCTAAATACGTTGGTTTGTCCAAATTTCTCGAAAACTTATTGATGAATTTTAATGCATGAGAAATAAAATTAACTATCTGTTTATTAGCTACAATTTTCATTTTAATAATTTTATTCAAAAACATAACCGAAAAGTGCTACGAGCAAAAGATTGACTTTTAGAACTTAAACCATGATTTATAAAAAACAGAGCAAATTTAGCCCTATATATATTTATACAGTCATCATTCCATAGACCTCCTAGTACATACAACTTTCAGAAATCTGCAATACACTTTTCCCCTCGCTTTTCCCTCTTTATTTTTTATTAGACTGGTCTACAGAGAGTGGTGAAATGCTCGTAGACAGCTCAGTAGAGGCAAAATCGAGGGCAAAATTGAACGTCAGGGACCACATTGTAATTCGACCAGAAGCTATCAGGATGACATCTAATTACCTTTTCTGCAAACTTAGACTGAGCAGGCAGTGTACACTATAGGACGATAATTGGGCGAAAAAGTCATACTCACCTTCTTTAGGTTCCTGATGACATCACCAACTTTCCATCATGCCTTTCGGAAGATCTGACGATAGCGTTGATTATCGGCACCAGATATGTCCAAGACAGAAAATCGTGAACGATGGCGAGCTACAGTTCTCAAAACTATTGATAATATTCGTATCGGCAATACTCTAGCTCCGGCTTAATGCATTTTACGAGTTCACAACATGTCTGTTAAGACATTGTGACTATGATGATGTCCAAGCCTTCGCGAGTATAACTTCAACGCTTTATCGAATTTAGTAGATTTATTAGTTCCATATAAGTCCATTTAGGGCACAGAACGTGTCAAAAGAAAAACAGTATATATATATACTAGGTACATACTCAATAAACAAAATATAAAGATGTATATAGATACAGTTAATGGCAACAGATCGTTCACACAAATAATGTATTTAAATCATATATCATTATGAAATACAAACAAAATCATAAATATGTGACAGTACATTAATATTAAATCATTAAAATATTCCTCTCTCGATTCCTCCATAGTATACTTTTTGACAAAGGTAGCTTTTCAATTTTCATTTTAAATCTAACTGACGTTTTCTGTAAAATTTTTCCGAATTTTTATAATTGAATATTCTCTGTGTATAGTGTATAATTTTGGCTGTTCTGCTTTCAGATTATTATTCTATCTAGTGCTGTAATTCTGATTATTGTATAAATATCTATTATTATGAAAAATATTTTGATTTCTTCTAATGCACATCTCTGCCTCTGTAATATACAGACTGAAAACAGAATTTTGTGTTCCTTAAAAATTTCCCTGCAGCTTTTTAGATTGATTTTAAAAATGTCTTTAAGAATTCGTTTTTAGCATCAATATTCGTTTAACATCAGCTGAATTTTCCCAAAAAAGAATACCGTAGAATATACTTGATTGTATATACAAGAATAATACGCATTTAATGCTGTCTTATATTTATACTCACAGATAAAACTATCATGGAAACACGTAATCTAATAACATTTTTTTATGTGTTATTGGCATATCCTCTCCAGCCAATCTTATGGTCAACACTCTCTTCTGCAGAAATATTTCCAGTATTGTATAGGAAACTAGTTTGCGTCTATGGCTGTTTAAAATGAATCATTTGGAACTTATTGACATTAATTGTTAGATTATGTTGTAAAAACCAATTTTCAAGTACTTTTAGCCATCTAACCATACTGTTTTAGCAGTCGTCAACAGTGTTCTCCGAAAAAATTCCAAACGTGTCATCTGCGTAAATGATGATCTTTTCTGTGAATTCTTTTGGAGGTTCGTTGACATAGAGTATCTAAGGAGAGGTCCTAATTTAGAGCCTTGAGGTATACGAGTACTCCTTTCACAGTTTGTTAACTTGTTAGATTTGATCAACGTTTCATTATTCCCATATTCACGCACTGCCGGCGGTTTTTTAGATAATGATTCAATGAGACTAATGCTGACTTTATTCAAACTATAAAGCTTAAGTTTTTTGCAAATAGTGTTATGATCCACCATATCAAAGGCTTTTGTCTATATACAGAGCTGTTGTCAATTTTTCTCCAGAGAATCCAGAGCTTCAACAAGGGCTAGATACATAGCTTTTTCTCAATTTTCTGAAGTCACTCTGTTGTTCACATAATAAACTATATTGGGGAGGTCCTCAATATAATTGCGGTAGGCGTTTAGCTCTGTGAGATGTCCTTTTTTTTAATAAGCCCTTGAAGCTGACTCACACTGGTAAAGGTCTTATAACAATACCGCGCCGTCACTGGTGTTACTACCTGATACGCAGAAGTTGTCCCCCAGCATTTATGGGCATGAGGGTGTATTAACAACCCTCGAGAGAGCAAATGAATTTGGCGTCAACAAGTGTCTCTGAATGAATCTCATGTACTGGGGGTTCTCAGACAAGTCTAGTTATCCCATTTCAACGTTATGACAATCAGCCCTAAATTGTATTTATGATATCTTTAACGATCTGGTAAGTGATATCGAGGGGTGCCATGAGAAAAAAGAGGATCGCTCTAGCATTGTGCTCATAAATATATATCAATTTTCCACAGTTATTAGAGAGGGAATAGACATTTTTTGTGATATAGTAATAATAAAATGGAAACGAAATAGTGTTTTCTGACATCAGTGCATATGGAAAAGCTTTACATACTAATAACAATTCTTTTATCCATACAAAAATATGTTGTTGAAGAATGCTAGACAAGAAGAACAACCGAGGGGGAAACCGCTGAAGCAATGTGGTGTACACGGCCAAGAAAATGTGAAAGCAATGCTACCAAATGTGTGCAATGTATGAAAATGAGCAGCAATGGTCAAGCAATGCAGAAATATTCGAAGCAATGTGAAAGCAATGCGAAAAATTGAAGCAATGCCATGCAATAGACAGCAATAAAACGCAGTAAAAAGCAATGTGATCCTAGAAAAGCAATGTTTTTTCTGGGAATAATCTGCGCGAGACAGTCAGCGACATCTGTGCGACCTGTGCCCACTCATCCATGCCAGAAAAAATCTGTAACGGCGTTGCTGTCATAATAGCCACTACCCTAGTAGCCAGCTCAGTATGTTAGTTGTTATAGCTAGTATGTACTACGTATCTCAGTAGGAATTACATTTCGTTACGTGGATTTCATCATATACAGGGTGTCCAGTTAGTGGGTCATTCTTCCATATCTCGCAAAGTATACCTGATAGAAGAAAATGTCAAATACAAAAGTTATTTGGTTACTTAAGATGCATATTGTAAAAATATTTTGAAATATACAAGATGTTGCGGGAAAGTAGGATAATGACCAACTTAATTTTTTTATATGGAACTATAACTTTTTTTTAAATTCCTTTAGTTTCCATCATTGATCTCTATTTAACTCTAAAATATTTTTGGGATAGGTTGCGACGTTGCCAAGTTATAATTTATTTTCTATTAATTTCCGGATTTGCAAGGTCGCAAGTAATACGTCCAAATTGATATATTCCTTTTACTTATCTTAATAATATTATACAGCGAGTTACTTGAATATTAAGTGGATATTAGTTTGGATGTTGCTACTAATTTGTATCTACAGGGTGTTTTTGCCAGAATTTTAAATTACAGCAACTTGAAGGTCATTTTACTTTGTTTTTTAAATTTTAAATAACACCCCGTATTTTTTATTTTAAATCGAAATATCTACTAATACCCTATCTCGCCTTGTAATATTTTTTTTCGCGTTTGCGACGTTGCCAAGTTATAAATTATTTTTCCAGATTTTTAAACAAATATGCCCGATTTTAATTTATTTTAAATAGAATTCTCTATATTTTTATAGCAATGAATTGCGCATGTCAAATTTAGTAAGATCTCACAATTTCAAAATTTTGTTTCTATTAATTACTGAGATACGGCAACACCGCTTTTTCAGTAAACGGTACCGGAACGCTTAAACATTTCCAAAACCGCCACAGCTAGAGAGGTGAAATTCAATACTTGGGAGTTTTTGAACATACAGAATTCAAAAACGCTAACAGCAGTGTTGTCAGTTTTACCATTTTTACGTTAGACTTCATAAATAGGGCATTCCATTCAAAATTATGACTTAAAAGGGTAAATCTGACAACACTGCTGTTAGCGTTTTTGAATTCTGTATGTTCAAAAACCCTCAAGTATTGAATTTTACCTCTCCAGCTGTGGCGGTTTTGGAAATATTTAAGCGTTCCGGTACCGTTTACTGAAAAGGCGGTGTTGCCGTATCTCAGTAATTATTAGAAACAAAATTTTGCAATTTT
This sequence comes from Callosobruchus maculatus, assembly GCA_951848785.1. Classification (NCBI taxonomy): domain Eukaryota; kingdom Metazoa; phylum Arthropoda; class Insecta; order Coleoptera; family Chrysomelidae; genus Callosobruchus; species Callosobruchus maculatus. The sequence continues at coordinate 8,003,188 of CATOUR010000026.1, read as the reverse complement.
GAGATCTTACTAAGTTCGACATGTGCAATTCGTTGCAATAAAAATAAGTAGAGGATTGTGTTTAAAATAAAATAAAATCGGGGATATTTGTTTAAAAATTTGGAAAAATAATTTATAACTTGACAACGCCGCAAACGCAAAAAAATTACAAGGCGAGATGGGGTATTAGTAGATATTTCGATTTAAAATAAAACATACAGGGTGTTACATTTAAAAAAACAAAGTAAAATGACTTTGAAATTGCCGTAATTTAAAATTCTGCCAAAAACACCCTGTAGATACAAATTGCTGGTAACATCCAAAGTAATATCCAGTTAATATTCAAGTAACCCGCTGTATAATATTATTGAGAAAAGTTAAAGGAATATATCAATGTGGACGTATTACTTGCGACCTTGCAAATCCGGAAATTAATAGAAAATAAATTATAACTTGGCAACGTCACAACCGATCCCAAAAATATTTTAGGGTTGAATAGAGATCAATGGTAGACACTAGAAGAATTTAAGAAAAAGTTATAGTTCCATATAAAAAAATCAAGTTGATCACTATCTTACTTTCCCGTAACACCCTGTATATTTCAGAATATTTTTAGAATATGCGCCTTAAGTAACCAAATAACTTTTGTATTTAACATTTTATTCTATGAGGTATACCTTGCGAGATATCGAAGAATTACACACTAACTGGACACCCTGTATAATATCATTATGTATTGCTTAGGCAGAATACGCAGACTATAGTTATTTATGTGTATCATAGAATTAAGTGTTTTATTCGTAAGTACAGTAAAATTATTGTACACAGATTGGAATAAATGTATGTATTTCACTTTATTTCTATGTTATTATACTTGCTGGTAACATATGCAAGTATGTCTATATATATATGTATAATTAATTATATATAAACATATTTGCATATGACTCTACCTTAATATACTTCAACAAAATATTTATTTTAGCTTTTACAACAATTTCCCAAAGATTTATCACTGACGATTTCTATCGAGTTTAGGTTCTTTTAGTCAAAAGCAATGTAAAGCAATGATTAAAAATTAGGCCAATGTAAAGAAATGTAAGCAATGTGTAGCAATTGGGAGCAATGCTTGGCAATGTACCGAAAATGCGAGCAATGTAAATAAAGTACGTGCAAGATTGAAGCAATGTGATAGATTCTGTAGCAATATTAGGCAATGAACCAATTGGTGTACAAATTTTGATCCAGCGGTTTCCCCCTCGAGAACAACTGAGGGTTGGTATAGAATATTCTAATTGTTTCGGTTCTTCAATTGATAAAACCTACCTTTATTGTATTGAGATTTTGTTCGGAAATATGTTGCTATAATACGATAAATTCCAAATTTTCATTTATAAGAATAAATGTGTATGTAAATGTGTGGTTAAAGTTGACTTTTAATATAAATTAATGAATCTACAATTGTACAGGGTAGCCTACTAAGAATGGACGCCGGCAATATCTCGGTAACTGTTAATCATATAACTTCGAACAAAAAATATTATTAGCTAAAGAGAAATTACGGGAAATTATTTTCAAGTTCCGCAAGTAGCCCCTAGGGAGCGTACTTGTTACAATCAATCAGAAAAAAGGCTTCTTCTAAAAAAATATGCAAATAAAGGCATATTATAAATTCTACCTTCGTGTAGAGGGGACATTTTTCGATTTTGTTTGTTAAGCTTTTTTTTTGCTTCATCTTGTAAGTTGTAGTGGTGGGGAAACGTCAAGAGTTTATATAAATGGCAATAACTTTGGTATAAGTTATTGGAATTAAACAAGCTAGGTCTTGCTTGAAAGAGTTGTTTTTACATAATAATCGGTTACATAGTTACATTAGTTGATCTTGACTTAGTATCAAGAGGACCGTATTTGACATCACAACAATTATTACGCATTATCACGAAAATTTTAAATGGTATTCTATATCTCTTTGAACACAGATAGATAGAGGACGAAATTCTTAAAAAGACAGCACGATTCAGCTTTTTTCAAACCGTAGATATCGATAAAACAAGTATTATGACAAGTGTGCTGTGAGTTTCAGAAACAATTGATGCCCTATAGTAACGATATAGAAATCATATTTCTACTTTCTGGAATAACCACCAGGTGGAGCAGTAGGTGCCAAAAAGCCCGTTCTTTCGTCCTTGAAAAACTCATAATCATTGTTATTGGATTTTTAATCCTTCAGTGGACTGTGACGCAGAAATCATATCTGACAGGATGCATTAATCGATGCTTTGATGACTATTGATTATACAGGGTGCGCATTATATATGGAAATTAGCATAATATACCTCAGTAAATAATGATTGTATATTTTTTTATATAAAAGTTGTTTAAGATTGCATTTCCTACAATACACAATGACATAACATGTCGGTCCCCAAATACAAGAAAAAGTTAAATAAAAATAAATCACTTATTAAGTTTATTACATCAGTAACATTTATCATACATCAAAATAAAACAAATGAGCATGTACTTTTCTTATTAAGCCTAAAGACAAAACTAAATTAGCAATGAAATGGCTTTCATCACAATGGGTGTTCATACTTTTTTCCAGGATGCCCAGAAATTCTTTTCAAGCTTTTCGTGATAGGTTTGGCTCCTGTCTTGCACTTAATGATGGTGAACATTTTGAACACCAATTGTGATAAAAACCGTTTCATTGCTAATTTGGTTTTGTCTTCAACGGTTGATAAGAAACGTACCGACACATTTGTTTTATTTTGATGTAAAATGCATAATAGATCAATGCTACTGATGTAATAAACTAATAAAGTATTTATTTTTCTTTTTAACATTTTCTTGTATTTGGGTACAAATATGTTATGTTATTGAGGAGCGAAAAATATCTTTGAAATGAGCCCAATGAAAGGGTATATTGCTATTTAAAAAAAATATATTGCTTTTCGTTACTCATTTGTTTCCTGAAACATAACAAATGAATACTGCCGCTTTATGGGAAATACACGATATTAAACAGCTTTCATAGAAAACATTTTTTATAAAATCATTAGTTATTCACTAATGGAAACCCTGTATAAGTGTATAATCAATTATTGTCTTCAAACCAAAAAGGTCGATCGAGGTACGATATGGCTTCTCAAATCCTGAATGAAATGTCTTTCATATGCTTATGCTTCATATGCTTATATCTTCGGGTTACACTGTTGTGCTATACATTATACCCATACTGCGGATAACATTACGTTCCCGGATTTACCAGCAATATACATGCCAATTCCATAGTTATTGTCCAAGTGGTAAAATGTAAAACAATTTATTGTTGTTCTTAGTATTCATTCGATGCTGGTAGATATGATTTGAAATTTGATTTCGTTCAAGCAAGTTTTGTCTGTTATGAAAAACGCTGCAAAGGCAAGGAATATGGTTTTACATACTGGCCAGTGAAACCAATGGATTTTAACATTATTGTTCAATCAGGATACAGCATAAGCTTTTTCAAATTCAAACCGTTCTAGACCGCCAAAATATTATTTCCGTGATATTTCGAAGCCGTTCTACCCATTGACGACTTCTGATTCTACCGTTGTACGGTTGTACCCTAGCGTCCGCATCCTCAGCGGTAATTTTTTATGAAATCACGGTGGCTAAAGAGCAAGGCAGAGATCTAGTTCACAAGGTGTCTATTTACTGTGTTGGTGTTATGTTTCACAATATCCGCTGAATTGGATGTGTAGATAGAGGCATGATGAAAATGTGTCATATAATATGAGCGTTATCAGTGTACAGACCTACAAGGCACAAGATGCGCTGTTTATTTTTTAAAGACTTTTCCTATGATTGTTATAAGCGCATAAATTATATTTTTTTGATGTTTTGCAATATCGAAAATTCATGGTACTCATTTCCGTCGGTCTACCTATCTGTTGGCATTTTTGTCACTGTGTAATTTCAGTAAAGCGCATATATTGATGAAATATGTTGGTTCATTTGCAGGCACCTACACACTCAATAATTGGGTTAAGCTGTAATAATCTTTAACACAATAATGTGATACTTTTGAAGGGTTATATTAAGTAATTATTTTCAGTTCAAGCTGGGAAAGAATACTATATATTGACAGAAGCATTTCACAATCTTGGTGCAGACAGCTCAATATCTTGTCTTTACGAAATAAGCATCTAAGGGCACCTGTATAAGCGGATTCGGATATTTTACACTATACAGGGTGGTCCAATAAGCGCGCGGTGCTCTTTAGTGGCCTTACCCTTTAAATTAGAAGAAAATGGCTTGAACAAAAAACGTTTCTTTTCAAATGGCCTACTTGCATAAAATAATTTCAAGATGGCCGACAACCGGATATACGGAAGTAGGTATCAACTTCCTTATTTTAAATAGAACATGCTGTATATTACTATGTTTTTTAATGCAGCATCGATTTTTAGGTCCAGTTTGTTAACCATAGTTTATGTCTAAGAAGCCTATTTTCGGAGTTATTTAGCAATCTTTAGAAAATTTGACGTTTGTAGTAGGTACTTTACAAAAAATGTTAATATCTCGGAAACCAAAAACGATAAAAAAGTGCAGTTTGATAAGCTTAAAACGTTAAAAACTTTTACTTTACTTTACGATTTTGTAATTATTCTGTAATGGCGCGTAGGAATTGGAAAAATCGTAGGTGGCGTGGCTCGCAGACAAAACGCAATTGGCAGGAAACCTTTCATACAAAGTGTTTCGATCTCTAATACTGAAATCTGCATTCGCTCCATCTAGTTGTAACCACATTATTCTTAAAAACTCCATTGGCAAATTTTCCAGCAGGTTTTCCAAATTTTCATCTAGAAAATTTTGGAAAACATTAGTTTATTAATGCGGTTTCCAATAATAACCCCCAAATGTTTAGACTCCATGCTGATTGACACCAAACCTCCCAAAATTTCTATGCTGCACATACCTGCCCCTCCTTGTTTTAACGCTTTTTTTGTAAAAAAGTCTTATTATTATATAAAAATACAAAAAAGTGCAGCCCGGGCACCGACACACCGAGCTGCTGTTCCATTACCTAATGACTACCCTCACACCGTGAGGTGAGCAATCACTGGGTCCGCGAATCGTGCGCCCTAAGTCGACGAAGAGACCCAAAGATGACTGCCTTGTGCATTCTCGCGGCTAAGATGTGCACCGCCGCACTGCACACCGGTATTTTGTGCAGTGCAGAGAGCAGCGTATTCCTCATTCCACCTAGGGATCCAATGACCATAACCAGCAGACTTACAGTGTATTATTATTTTGCATTTCTTATTCTTTCTCGCATGGTTGCGGTAGTAACAAGTATTAACGGGCTGTGCCAAGTCGACACCTGACCTATTATTATTCTGAATTCAGGAAGGAAGGAATGAAAGTAAATCGTGTGAATAACTTTATACATCTGTTTTTACCGATTTATAATTTACATCTTTTATCAATTAAATTTTAAAAGTCTGGCTTTCTCAGCAAAATTTTATGTGACACTCACGTGATAAAAGTTGTCTTTAAAGCTTGGATATATTGACTAAAAGCTTTTTTTCAAGAAATGTTGGTTTTAATTTTCACATATATAAAGCATTATTATACAGGTTTGTACGATTATCTAGCTTTCGATCAGCCTACATCCTTATTATATGTTGATGTTTTATCAATTTGGTATTCAGCGTTTAAAAATTTCAAAGGCATCCCATCAATGTTGTCTACATCCAATTCCCATTAATGTAGTTATTAATGCATTAGAATAATTATTTATTTAACAGCAGTAGCCTGTTGCTGAACATGAATCAGCCTTTATTATACGCCGTTTCTGAAAACTCTCGAAACTGTCACATGGGAAAGAGCTTTTAAAACAAAACCCCATGCCCACACAGCCGCAGCCCTTCTTAAGTTACTGTAATTTGATGGTGGGATATATGTGCATAGCGGACACATTTTACGCTGTTGCCAAACGTCGACCGAATGCTGCCCTGTGTAATGCATTCGACAAAATTTTTGTATTCCCACGGGCCACTAACGGTTTGTCGGTAGATATTTTTACGGATAAAGGGTTATTCCAGCTATTAATTTTAAATGAAAGACGCATACAATCGTTCGGAGCCAGCAGTACTAATTTTTTACAAAAAACCATACTACAGAATAATAGAGAGATAACTGTTACGAAAATTGGGCTTTGCCTCCGCATTTGGGAAAATAGCAATCGAATTCGCTTTTCAAGTTTTTCAAATCGATGGTAATGTTCTGTTGTATTACTTTCTTATCATAAAGACAAGGTTTTATGTTTTTAGCTCTCGCTGAAGAGAGCTTATGTAGAGCCTCTGTCTGTCCGTCCGTCCGACCGTCTGTCCGCATACAAAAGATAGCCAAAACTACGGGTGCTAAAGAAAAACTAAATACAGATTCGGAATCAGCATGCAAAAACTAGTCCGGGAAAAATCCGGTTTTGTCAGTATCGCTTTCGGTAAAAAAAACATTAAATTTTTTTACCAACAAATTCCACAGTGAGACCGCCGTTTGCATTTAGTCAAGTAAATTCTTGCCTACTTTTTTGAGTCTAGTGTGCTATTAAATGATAATCAGTTCGGATTTAGACCAAAATGTTCTACAACACAAGCAGTTTTAGTTTTTGATATAATTGCTCATCAGTGGTTGAGGTTTTTGAGGAAGGCAAACATTCCATAGTGAAAAGTGTACAAAGTTTAAATTAAATCTATTCATTTGAAGTAGGTCGTAATCGAGTCCAAAAGGGTCGGTTACAAACATACATACATATGCTCACGGTACATCCAGGTGTTGCCAAGTTCGATGTCGTGCGAGGGTAGTCCTAGAAGTACCCAATCCAACAAAGAAGACACAAAAATTTTGAAAAAGCCTCAATTTATTTTTCAACATAAGATTATGGTTGAGTGGAAGAGCACTATTTTAGTGAACTCCGCCATTTGGAGTGTATCTCTGTATACTTCAATAAAGTCTATATTATTATTATTATATGTACCAAAATACAGGTGAAGCTTATAAAACCATGTAAAAATGTGTATTTCTAGGCCCCACTATAACTAAACTGTTGCTACTGTAATAGGAATGATAAACCTTTACTTTGTTTTCAAAAATCTAAGTAGAAATAACAAACAACGTAAATAAAATATGGAAAGATGCTCAAAATTCGTCTTTAGGTGTTTTAGATATTTTAATATTTTTTCTAGAATTTTGGCAGGAGGTGATTTGATGTTGGTAAAAGCAATGCTTTTCCTCAAAGTTCTCGAGCGCCGATTCTCATCCTTGGTTTTGGGATCTCATCGTTTCTTATACTCCCTTATAGAAAATTTACCGCTCAATCCAGTGACGTACTCAGAAAGTCCCTGGAACATCGCACTCTCACAGAAAATTGTATTTTGTAAATATGCAGATCTGCACAAAATGCAAAATTTTTCATTTACTTTAAACACTGCAAAAATCGGAACAGAGAACAAATTTGTGAGCATTGTCCCCAAATAACCAACACACGAGTTTTTGTCCTGACTGAGAACCGAACATTTTTCTCGATTCGTCTTTTTTTTTAACACCTTTGGACATTTTCGATTTTAGAACACCGACTCTCATTCCTAATTTTGGAATGCTATCTCACGGTTCCCTACTCTCCCCTATGCAATATTTACCGCTGAATCCAATGGCAATAGATGAGGCCTATTTGATACATATTATACCTACATACTTCGATAACAATATCACCAGGAAATACCTAATTTGATTGCAACAAAATTTTTATACACTATTAGTGCCGTGGCAAGATTAGAGGTATACTTCAAATATTCTTTCCAGAGATGGCGGAATAATCGTCAAAAAATAACGAAAAGTAAAAAAAATTGTTGAGACTGTGCTGATGGAAGTTGTCGCGGTCTCCGATTATTTATCAAGATAGAAGTGAGGAAATTTCTAATTAGGGCATATATTTTTGGGAGATGGATAATGCCCGAAAAGTATTTTTAAACTTTGTTGTTTTTCCTACTCACATTCACAGTTCTTTTGGCCGTAGATTAATGACCTTTTGACTTGATTACTTAATGCTTTCAGATTGCCAGAAACACATCAAATTTACCTATATTTTTCGCGTATCTGAATATCATTCCTGGGGTTATTCCAAAGCTTTTCTAGCTGTTCATACTATTTTCTGTAACTTTAAAACGTGTAGGAAGTACAAAGTCAAGAAATTAACTTTTTTCAACTAATGACAATAATAAAAACTAAGCTTTCATGTATGTCTTCTTCGTATAGAAAATACTGAATGATTGACTCAGTACTTTTTAATTTTTTTTATAGTCAACCTTCCACAAAGGCTGAAAGCCTATGGCGCTGTAGAAGCGCTGCAAAAGGATAAGTATCGGTGTACGTTAGATTTGAAATGCTGCCGGTTGTAGCCGTCGGGAAACAAATTCCCCGGCAGCTCATTCCACAGCGTCGAAGTTCTCTAAGAGAAGGAATGCTGGAGGAGACTGGTCGGGGAGTAGAGACCTCGACCTCTTGTATTGCGATACAATACAAATACTGCCACCTCGAAGGCTACATCTTGTATGAGGCATTGGCATTGATCGAAACTTGAAATTTTAGATAACTTATCTCTTTGAACTGCTATGTTTATATCCAGCTCTTGCTATTGCTTTTCGTGACCTTCAATGGATCTATCTTAGCTTGCAGCATGCACTCTTCTTTAGGTGATTGATGATTTTTTTTATTTATGTTATTGGCTCTGAACTGAGATCAGCTGGCCAGTTGTATTTTGGATGGACATCTATTTTTTCTTAATAATATGAACATTGTTTTATATTAGTTATAGTTGAAAGTTACAGGGTTATTTTTAGTTTTTGTGTGCAAAAGTTATATAATATAGTTTGTATGCATAGTTGTTTTCACTAGCTAGTATGGAGATCATATTAGTAGGTAACGGAATATAGTTTGACAATCTGTGATACAGGTCTGTTACCTCATTACTGATCAATTGGCATTCTAATATACAGTGTTGAGCAGTACCAATCTCTCCACATCTGCAGTGAGGGTGATCGTCTAGCCCTATTCTAGTTTTGTATTGAGGGCTTAAGCAATGAACACACCTCAATCTGCAAAGTGTTCTCACAAGTGGTCTATTCGTTTCTCTCTTAAACCAGGGTTCTGTTCTTATGTTCTGCTGGATCTGTTTGTACATCGTTCCGGATGGATTTCTATGGTAGTGTTCACTCCACTTTTCTTTCAGGTTCTTGTTTAATTTACTGTTCAAGTCACTGTAGCGAATTTTGAAATGTCTCATCAATATGTAAAATAGTCGCCATCTTTGCTAGTATGTCGACTGTGTCGTTTTGAGGTATACCTGTATGCCCTTTAAATCCATACAATTTTTACATTTTTATCCAAATTGTTGTGTCTGTAAATCAATTTCATTATGTTTGAGATGATATGGTTGAAAGTCGGTGAAATTCTTAAATGCTCTAATTTCATACTGCACTCTTGCTGTCGCTGAAGATTCTAACATCTCTAAGCTCAGTATTACTGTGAGAATATTCTAGTGCTTTTTGAATGGCTGTCAACTCAGCTATATATATATATATATATATATATATATATATTGAGCAATCTGGAGGAAGTTTGTATAATTCTTGATATTTTTTATTTTCGTGGTAGAAAGCGCAGCCTACACCGTTTGTCGTCTTTGAACCGTCTGTGTACCTATATGTGTTCACATTGATCCCATTTTTCTTCTATCTGCTGTTTAAACTTGATGTATGTGGTAGGGTCAGCTTGATGTAAGTTCGTATATTCTACTCCTAGTTTGAAGTTGTAGGTTTTGTATTCTGTGGTAAAGTAGGGGTGTAATACGTTGGAATATATTTGGTCTCTGACTGGTAATAAATATTCATAGCTTTCTATAAGTAAAGAGTTTTTTATGCTGCCAGTATTTGCTAGTCATCCCCAAAATAAAAAGTTTATGAATAGATGCAACCTTGTCTTTGCTAATCTGCTTCAGTACTGCTCTTGTACTCAGTTTTTGTCTTCTTAGATACAAAGGAGGTTCATTGCACTCTACCTCCATTACATTGATTGGAGTACTTGGTAAGTATCCAACACAAAGTCTTAAACATTTGTTTTTTATTTTTTCTATTTTTTGCAGATTTTGCTTTGATGCGTTGCCATATTGAATCGATCCATAGTCTAATATTGATCTAACTAGAGATCTGTAAAATGTTAGACAGATATTTGGGCCTGCACCCCATTTGTAATTACTAAAGGTTTTCAAAATATTGATTGCATTTTCTGCTCTTCTGATAAGATAATTAATGTGGTCTTTCCAGTTCAGTTTCCTATCTAGATATAATCCTAAATATTTGACTGTATTTTGTTGTTTGAAGTTTTTGCTTGCAAGGTTTATTGTACTTGGTGGACTGAGTCTTGAACGGCTGCACGTATACACTGTAGATTTCTCATAGGAGATAGGAGCAGATAACTTAAAAATTGGATGTGACGTTAAGACTCTTTTGACATATTACTTCTCACACATTCTCGTTTCCCATACCGTTAATCAGCAAATCCTCTTGTAACATCTATTTTCAAAAGATCCAGTAAACATTTTTTGGAACAGTGTACGCATGCGTGTATAGTGCCTGGCTAGATTCATTTGTTGGTTGGAACGTAGTTGAAACAAGTTCAGTAAACATTGTAAACGTGGCAACGTAGCATATGGTAAATCACTTGGCAGAGGGGTCGAATGGCCTGTAGAATGCACCCGCCCGTTGCAATATGCCGACCACCTGTTATTTTACAATCACGGTTCAGCTTCTGCTGTCATGACGCGCTGTTTTTGATATATCAGAATTACCGGTTTTACTTGGTATTGGGCCGATCTTAAATCTCGTGTATAGGTGCTTGATTTTACAAAAATGGATTCAAGTCGATTGACTCAGTACTTCTTACACATAATTTTGATATCATTTTATTATTTCCCCATTGCATGAAGCAATAGTCTGATATCCTCTTGCAAACAAATCATCGTCCGCCTGCCAAAAAACCTCCAAGACAAGAACTTTCGTGAATAGTTTCTTGCGTCTCTCTCTGTAGGAACTAGGACGGCGCAGTTTTTATTCTGCAAGCTTCAACAGGAACTTCCAAATTGCCTAAAAACGAAGTTCGAGCTGTTTTTACATGTCCAGTTTTTAGCTCTTACTGAAGAGAGCTTATGCAGAGAAATATGTGAGTCACTAACGTAAATCACTTTTTAAAAATCATTTATTTAAACTATTGAGTTACATCAACCACGAAGTATGGCATATAACTGACTCGCCAAGGGCTGAGCCAAACAAATTTATAATAAAGCATTATCTTAATGTTTACGATTAGTGATAATGATAATGATACAAAAGAATGTAGAAAGTTAGGGAAGGTTTCTACATAATTCCTCCCCCGCCAAGATGAGCAAAAGAGGGGCTCCGAATTTGCTCATGGACCGCTTGAGTGGCCTCGTGAAGATGCATTTGTGTTTCTGTGTCTTTTTATAGACGCCTTCTGATTTCTTTAAACTTGATCCAAACTTGGTAGGTTTTGGCAGACCTCTAGGTAAAAGATGGGACACAGCCTCCCCTTGGGGTGTCGATATCTCCTTTCCCAGTGGTTACAAGTATTCTAAAGTCCTCCAGGTAAGTGGCCGGAGACAATGCTTCTTTTTGAGCTTCGATTTATGGTCCCTGTGGCTTTGGTTCTTCTTAGAGCTAAACGGTAGGAACCAACCTCGAGCACGGCTTCGGTATGAAGTTTTGTCAGCTACGAGTGCTTCTATCCTACTGCCAGCTGCGCCAAATATGTGACTCACTAACGTAAATCACTTTTTAAAAACAATTTATTTAAACTATTGAGTTACATCAACCACGAAGTATGGCATATAACTGACTCGCCAAGGGCTGAGCCTTACAATTTATAATAAAGCATTATTTTAATGTTTACAATTAGTGATAATGATAATGATACAAAAGAATGTAGAAAGTTAGGGAAAGTTTCTACATAATTAGAGCCTCTGTCTGCCCGTCCGTCTGTCCGTATACAAAAGATAGCCAAAAATACAGGTGCTAGAGAAAAACTATATACAGATTCGGAATCAGCATGAAAAGACTAGTCCGGGAAAAATCCGGTTTTGTCAATATCGCTTTCGGTTAACAAAAAATTAAATTTTTATACCAACAAATTCCACAGTGAGAGCGCCGTTTGAATTTACTCAAGTAAATTCTATCCTACTTTTTTATTATTGCATTGACCCGATTTTCAAAAACCATACGCACTTCCATCCACGCCACGGTAATACTACTGTGTCGAAATTTCATTAAAATCAACTCCAGCTTGCACAGTCAGAACGATCTAAAGCAATACTCGTGTGTATACATCAGAAACTTGTAAGTCGGTTGGATTCTGAACCTGATGAACCTACTGGTCTTTTTTTCCACAGGTCAATGGGTAGCCTATTATGAATACAATTCTTTTTAATGTTTTATGACCCCCACCCCCCCAACTACCGCAATTTCCCCCCATCCAAAATAAGTTGAAAGGAAATAATTAAGAACCCCTAAAACGCCTAAAACGAAGTTTTAGCTGTTTTTATATTTTTAGTTTTTTTATTATTGCTACGCCGCCACTGACACGATTTCTAAAAACCATAAACGTTTTCCATTCTCACCACGATAATAATACTGTGTAAAAATTATATTAAAACAAATCCAATAGTTTCCACGTTACACAATTCAGAGCGATCTAAAGAAATATTCGATGTACCTATACATTAGAAAATTCTTAAGTCCCTTGGTTTCTGTATTAGGCATGACAGTGTTCGGATTGACATAAAAAAGTGTATTATGCCGCTAGGTCTTTCTTTCACAGCCCAATTTCACCCCTCCCAAAAAAGTAGAAAACGATCAGGAACCCCTAAAATGCCTAAAAACGAAGTTTGAACTATAATTAATTTTTTTGTTACTAATTACTCCGTCGCCCATGCACCGATTTCCAAAATTATAGGAATATTACCTACTACTACCCCACAGCATATCGCTGCCAAAATTTCATCACAATCCATGCAGCGATTACTGCGATTACGAGACTAGAAAAATGCCAACAGATAGACAGACAGATCGATAGACGGACAGACCGTCAGACAGACAGATCGACAGACAGACTAACCGAAAGGCATCATAAACGGCCCAAAAAGCATATTATCTCAAAATCGAAAATGAGAGCCAGTAATATAAGGTCTTATTGTTTCGATGCTGTCTGTCTTATGAGTGAGTAATCTGACACACAAACTGCAACTTGGAAAAACTTACGACCCACTCTTTCGTTTGGAGAACATTGATCAAATTTTTTCTTGAAGCATTTTGAGTCACAGAACACGATTGGAAATGCTTAATATCTCGGAAACTGATGAATATAGGTATGAATATAGGTAGTGAATAGTGTGTAGTGTCAGCCATCGCAGTTATACGGTCGCTTGTGAATTCCTGCTGTAATAAGTGTGATTTTCTGCAGTTCTATTAGTTAAAAAATTGTGTCCTGACACAAAAGAATCAAACAAATAGTACGGATTGTACTGTGAGTATTAATTAGACAAGATCTGGTGTGGTTGAAGAGATATTTGAATAGTAAATATTGTAAACAATCCAATTGTCCTGCTGCTGAATTACAAACTATTTTCGTCGTAGCCATAGGCGTACCAGTAGCTGTTTACACGTTTTGACCTGGTCATCGTTTAATAATGCCCGCGAAGTATTCGTGCAAGTGCTGTAACCAGCTAACTGATGCTCATTTAGTGGTTACATGCTGCGTATGCAGGGAAAGATACAAACATACTTGTGTGGAAATCACGGCTAACGAAGTACGCACGCTCAACGCCAATAAAGGGTACGATTGGACTTGTGTAAACTGTACAAAGAGGCAGATGGAGTATTATGGAAAGGTAAGACAGGAACTACAAGATCGACACAGAGCTGGCGATACGAATTGCCGTATTAGGTTCTTCAATCATCTTTCCAAAATCGTCCCGGTAAACTAAGCAAGCCCAGCAGTTACCAACATAGTTCGGTTCAGTTGTATTTTCAAAATGTCAGGGGACTAAACAGCAAGATGAATGAGTTTTACTCTCGCATAAGTGACGGTGAGTTCAACATTGTTGCTCTTGTGGAAACATGGCTTAAACCTGAGTTGAACTCTCATGAACTGTTTCCTGCTAACTATGACGTTCATCGAAAAGATCGGAAATATAACTGTCTGGAACTATCAACTGGTGGCGGTGCTTTACTGGCATTCGATCATGATCTCAAATCGGAAGTTGTTGATACGAGTGAATTCGATAATAACTTTCCCCAAATTGACTTTCTGTTGTGTAAATGCTTTGTGTCGGTTTATTCAGTTTATGTGGCAGTAATGTACTTTCCTCCTAATACACCCTTAGAAGACTTAGAAAATTTTTTTGATATGTTGGCTAGCCTCGAAATTATTTTCTCGAAACGAATCGTGATTGTGGGCGATTTCAATTGTTCAGGTTTTCTAGAGAATTCAGATGATAGGAAATCGCGCATAATTTCGAATTGGATCACATGTATCATGTATACATATGAAACAATATAACATTGTACGCAACAGCTTTGACAAAATTTTGGATTTGGTTGTAAGCAGAATAGACTGTTCGGTGACCCATGATCCTGCGCCATTGGTTAAGGAAGATGCATATCATCCTGCATTGAATATTATGTTACATGATCTTTATATTAAACAAGAAAGGTTTGGTGCAAACAGTCTTTGTACGTATAAAAAATATAATTTTAGAAAAACTGATTTTCCTTCATTATATGACGAACTATTAAGCACTAATTGGGATATCCCTGTTGAGCATCTAAATTCGGATATCAATGTAGTACTTGAGATATTTTATAATAAACTGTATGGGGTAATAGATAAACACGTACCGATTACCAGACATTTTAGACACAAATATCCAGTCTGGTACAACAACGAAATTATAAATCTCATAAAATCTAAAGCTAAGATGCACAAAAAATACAAAAGGACGAGAGACGCTAATATGTATTGCGAATTCAGTAGAATGAGAGTAACTTTGAAACAGAAGATCAAAGATGCTTATAGAAAATATATGCTGGATGTTCAAAATCATCTTCAGGGAGATCCCAAGTATTTTTGGAGTTTTATTCACTGCAAAAATAATTCGTCTAGAATTCCTGCTAGGATGGTCTATGAGGATATAACTTACACTGATCCTACAGATATTGTCAACGCTTTTGCTAAGTTTTTTCGGAGTGTGTATTCTGCGCCTGACAATTTAATAGAAGATAATGACAAACTTGACCAACACTACAATAACGTTATTGATGTCAGTTGTGACCCCATTACAGAAAGGGAAATAATAGAAGCTAGTAAGAAATTAAAAAACAAGCTCACTGCAGGTCCAGATCAAATACCATCTTTTATGCTTAAAGATTGTTTGAGAGCTTTTTTAAAACCGCTACAACTGATTTTCAATATAATCTTAAGGTCATCAACTGTTCCTTTTAAATGGAAAGTTGCTAAGGTTTGTCCATTGTATAAATCCTCTGAAAGAAACTGCATATCAAACTACAGATCAGTAACTATCTTAAACAACTTTGCAAAGCTTTTGGAGATAGTCCTGTATAACCGCATCTACACATCTATAAGTAATCATATCTCAATTGATCAGCATGCATTCATGAAGTCAAGATCAACCGTAAGCAATCTGGCAGTATTCAGTCAATATTTATGCGATAACTTAGATGACAGAGGACAGGTAGATGCGGTATATACGGATTTCTCCAAGGCTTTTGATAGGGTTAGTCATAAAAAACTGATTTGTAAGCTCAGAATACTAGGATTCAGTGAAAACTATGTTTCATTGTTACAATCATACTTGGACCAAAGAGAACAATTTGTCTGCTATAATGGTTATCAATCGCTCACATACACTGCTACTAGTGGGGTACCACAAGGTTCAAACCTTGGACCTCTACTATTTATTATATTTGTTAACGATTTATGTAGCGAGTTGAAGTGCAAAAAATTGATGTTCGCCGATGACCTAAAGCTTTATGCAAGTATTTCTAGTATATATGACTGAATCATCCTTACACATTTTACAAACCTGGTGCAATAATAACAATCTACCACTCAACATCTCAAAATGTAAAGTAATGACATTCTGTCGCAAAAATACTTTTATAATATACCTTTATCAAATTTGTAACTCTGCTTTGGAACGTATGGATGTAGTTAAGGATTTAGGTGTATATTTCGACCATCAACACATCAACTCACTTTCAATAAACATATAATGCAACTCACTGCCTCCGCTTATAATACTTATGGCTTCATCATTAGGAATTGTAAAAATTTTAACCATTCTAGGCTTTTGACATTATATATTTCTTTAATTAGGTCTAAGTTAGATTATGCCTCCATAATTTGGAACCCGATTTATAATATATACAGTGCTACTGTCGAAAGAGTACAAAGAAAGTTTTTGAAATTTTTGTGTTATAAAATTGATGGTGTCTATCCTGCCAGAGGTTGTGATTATGTTGAACTACTAGTTTTTACATTCTATCTCACCCTGTATATGAATATGCGTCGTCGACTTTTTTTACAGCCTGTGTTAAAACTAGAGGATAGTTTCTATCTTTCCATGTGAAAAACATTATTTCTTGATTAATTAATTTTCAATATACAGTACGTTCATTTGGTAGAGATTTGGATATAAAAATGGTCCTAACGTTTGAAATACCCTGTATAATGTTAGGGGGTGAAGTAGTTTTTGGTTAATATTCTGTCCCCCTTGACAGATCTTTTGACCTGTCTAATCGATTTTTCTTTCATTCGGAGGTTTTCGATAAATCCGTGGTGGGAAGTTTTCAAATGAACACCCTGTATGTACATGTTCTATTCTGTGCATTCTGCATGCGGGTGCTATAACTTAATAAACGGGATTCTATTTTCGTTTCCGATCGATTCAAGATAATATCAAACAATTCCATCTGTTTGAAGGTAGATTCACCTATTAACAATTGAAGTTATGATAACAAATACTATTGTCGTGGTGTGGTGTGTACAAAACCATATTGATAGTCGAATATTTTTCAGATGGAACTCGAGAGCTACGATAACTCCTTCGATTTTAATATCGAGGAGGAGGACTTCTACGAGAGTCCTCCTCTGAAGAAACATACCCAGAAGAGGGTCACCTTCAGCAAACATATCTACCCTAAGGTAAGAAAGCATATTTGACCAGAATATTCATTATAATTATATTTCCGTGAATATTCGAATTTTCCGGGCAGTTACTTTTAAGTGCAATACTAAACTGCTCTTGTTAAAGTGGCCTACAGACGTTTCATGACGCAGGTAGCAGCGTGTGTAGTACTGAATCACTTACTGAATGACGTATTTGGCATCAGTTTCGGCTTGCAGCGATGCAAAGTCTGGGATCCCATTTTGGTCGGTGAGCCATGACGCCGAGTCGGTGACGTTAATGCAGGTTTCAATGCGTAGTATTGCGTCGTTGCAAAGACGATTTCTATATCCGCTGGCTCATGTACGTTTAGCTCTTTCACTAAATTTGCATTTGAATAAGGTTTCCTTTCTATAAACCATCTTTTGGACCATTTCCTTTTTGATTTTCTTGTTCGTTTATGGAGTACAAATACGATTTAAACCCATGAGGAACACAATGATTCGTAATAATGTTCCGTCCCACGAACATTATTACGAATCATTGTGTTCCGAATGGGTTTAATGAAGTATAATAACGCACTAGTTTTAAAAATAACTCCACTCTACTATTCTTGTGTTCCATGAAATGTGCAAGTCGATTTAGGCATCGCAACAGGTTTCGATTTGACTAGAAACTTATGAAACTGATGCAAGTTTCATGAAACCTTGAGTCGATTCAGGAATCGCAGCATGCATCCACGTCTGTAGGTCGCTTAAATGTGTGTAGATAATTCTTTCAGATTCATTAAGGTGGGCCATACACGTTCGATTATCTTTTGCAACCAAACCTCAAAAGTTAACTTCTCTGTAACATGTGCGAATTTAAGAATAATTTCTTTTGATATCGTCTTAATATTCCGAAACCTAAAGCTGCCTACAGACGTTGATGCTGCGATTACTGAATCGACGTAAAGGTTTCATGAAACTGGCATCAGTTGCATAAGTTCCTACTCAAATCGAAACCTGTTGCGGTGCTTGAATCGACTTGATATTTTATGCACGTTTCATGCAACACAAGAATAGTAGGGTGGAGTTATTTCTTTGCATCGACGCAACATTATACACGTTGAAACACTTGAAATCTGCATCAGCGTCACCGACTCGGCGTCGTGGCTCACCGACCAAAATGGGATTCCAGACTTTGCATCGCTGCAAGCCGCAACTGATGCCAAATACGTGATTCAGTACTGCACACGCTACTACTTGCAGCATGAATCGTAGAAGTCGATGCCTGCATCGCAGCATGCATCAACATCTATAGGCCGCTTAAGTGTGATTTATTTTTTCGGGATTCGTCGTGGAATACGGTGAATAGGTAAATACTTTTCGTAGTGTTTTTTACGTTGTATCTTGAACAACAAAATCAAAAGGAGCGTCTGAAAATATAGTATGTAAATTCTGTTTACGTATTCCTCAAATACATGCGTACAAATTCTTCATATCATCTCCCCTATCTTTCAATCCTTTATTTCTTTGTCTACAGCTTTTCCATTAAGTTACTTTTTATGCTGTACGTTACTGTTAGCTCCCCTACTCAAAGCAGAAATCGACAGGCTTCCTGTATGTAATTATGATGTCACACTCGCCGCATTAAATCCCTTTCCACGCTGGCTGATCATTCTAATTGCTTCAGGGATTTATTGTGTGTAGACATCTACGGGGGAAGAGCCTTTTTTTACGAAACCTGATTTAGTTAAGGCATCAACATTTTTATGATGGTACTGTGAGAAAGTACATGAATATGCAAATGTTCCTCAATATAATCTATCATTGTTGTTTTAAATTTGTAGACAAGGTAGATGTTTCAAAAGGTCTACTTCGGACATACATTGTCTATATAATTTTAGATTACAACGTTTCGATTGATGTGGTATCTTCAGTCGTCTTCAGGTAAACTGACGAACATGTTCCTTTCATTGCTATTTATTCTCGTCTAGCTGACGTGTCGTTTTTCGTGGATTGTTCTGATTGGCTGGTGCTGCTGGACACGTCAGCTAGACGAGAATAAAAGGAACATCTTTAGTTTATCTGAAGACGATTGAAGATACCGTATCAATCGAAACGTTGTAATCTAAAATTATATAGACAATGGAAGTCCGAAATAGACCTTTTGAAATAATCTATCATTATTGTGCTACTTTTGGTCATTGGTCATTGCTTAGACCATGTATAAAATGAACCGTTTTTCAATTTCTTGCTTGAAAATTAACTATCCTTCATATGAGAGCGGGCGACAAAAAAGATCTGCCTGTGCGCCATCTGGCACCCGAAGGTAACGGCAAACCAAAGAAAATCGCTGCTAAACAGCAGCAGACTTCTTGGTGGAACGCCACGGCGGGTTCGCTTGGCCCGGCCAGAAGAGCGCGGTTCTATATGCTGCTGCATATGAGAGCTGATATACGAGGGTTGCTCCATATCTCCGTCAATCCACCAGTAGGCAGAGCAACCCTCGTATATCTATACCTCCTTCCACTGCGACCCTATTGCATCTATTGTGGCAAACACCTACGTAGAGTTCAGTATACAATCCACACCTTTTGTCGAAGGGGATGGTCGGGTTGGATGAAGTCAGTAGATTCCAGGAGGGTGAGTTCCAAAGGCTGAAACATAGCTCTTTCAGTACTGAACAGGAGCACAATATTTTTTTTCTTTTTTATGGTCAGCCTCCCGCAAAGGCTGAAAGTCTATGGTGCTGTAGAATCTCTGCGAGAGGATAAGTGTCGGTGCACGTTACATTTGAAACGCTGCAGGCTTAAAAGAAGGAATGTTGGAGGATACTGGTTCGAGGAGTAGGGACCTAGACCTGGTAAGGATGAGCTCGCAGAGCCTCTCTAGTGTTCCTCTTTCGGATGGCCTTTGGTGTTATTATCTGGGAAAGCTCGCTCGAACATCTTCCGTGGATATATCTGTAAAACAGGGACAGGTCAGCCACCCTTCTTCGATTCCAAGCTGTGGAGGTCCTTTGTGAGGTTAGGCGTATCGATTAGTCTAATTGCTCTCTTCTGAATATTGTCCAGAAGCTTTAGAGAGTCTTCGGGGCGCATCCCCACACATGGGAGCGATACTCCAGCGATGGTCGGATCTGAGCTTTGTAGAGTGTATACAGCTTGTAAATTAGATTTTAGATTAATTTTCTATCCACCCACAGGCTGTGGATTTATTTATATTTATTTACTGTATTGTAATTATGGTGAATAAATATTATTATTATTTATTATTATATTTTGTTGTTTCATTGTAATATGCCGCAAATATTTTCCAAATTTTTGTTTCTGCTGCTTGTGAAATGTGAAATGAAACTCAAATTACATTTTGTCCAGTAGTCCCGTAGTGATAAACTAACACATTATGACTCGACTTTATCAACACGGGTATTTTAACAAAGGCTTTGACCAATCAGAGCAGCCCATTCAAGAACATGCATCTGTCAAAGTTCTCTGAAACAAACATGATTTAACAAGTGTGCATTACTGGTTGCCTACCCCTCTTAACAGCAAAGCTCGCGAGCTGACAAAAGTTTAACGTATAACCTTATTTTTCCTGTATAATCTGTCGTATAATCAGAAAGTGAATCAGGTGCTTTATATAATTTTCAGAGAAAGGGGGGAACCAGCAGTGGGGATTTCTATTCATATGCATGCCTTACAATGTGTTTCTGCGCTACGGTGCCTTTTACGCAGTATGTATTTGTCTATAATCAATCTGACTGCAATTGCAATTGATAATTATACAATATTAATAAGGTAAAAAATTTGCAAATCAATCGCTTTGTTCTGATTTTCTGCAATGATTTTGATCCATGAATTCTAAAATATTTTTGATAAAAGTGTCATCCAGCTTTGACGTTTTCTTTCCAATATTGATAAAATACTATTGGATGATACTTATTAACATAGCCGTCAATACCCAATAGAAAAATTTTGCTAAACAACATCCAATAAAAAAGCTTTGTCAAAGTCTTTCTTAAATATGCATGTTGATAAAATCGGGCCTAAGTGTACTAGAGACAAATAAACTGCATTATGTTAAACAGTTTTTTAACTTTCTCAAGTTGTTTTTCAACGTTCTTGTACCAAAAATTTTCCGATTGAGTTCCATAGACCCCATATCACTGTACTGGTTTTTTGCTTCTTCTGAAAATTTGTAATAATTGACAAAATGCAATTTGAAGGTCTGCTCCTCATATAGCAGATATATTGATTTTGTTTTCTAAGCTATTACAAGTGATCCATCCCGGTGTGACTGTGGAAGAATCTGGCCGTTTGTACGATTCTGTGTTTTTGCATCAGTGTAATCCGCCAGTTAGATTGACGATCTGACGGATATCGATATCATTTCGGAAAGTGAAACCCTTTGGGGACGGCACCCATATTAATAAACTTGCCAACGGCGACGCGGCATTTTCGTCGAAGCGTGTCTTTTTCCGTTATTAACACATCGGAGGGCTGGGAGATGATTACCTACGTGAGTGTATCCTCTGCACTCTACAGAGACAGGAAACGCACCTCTGTGATTATTACGCCACTTCTTTTGTGCCGGATGTCGTCGATGACCTCATTATATCATTAGGAGGTTGATATGGGGTGCGAGGAACACCGTTACTGATTGTCGGATAAACATTTTGGGCCGGTCTGTATGGATACAACATCACGAAAATTCGTTCTATTTCGTTTAGAGCCCATTTCACAATAGTTACTTCTGTCAAAGTTTACGAAATACATATAAGTTGGATCACTCTCCGTCGGCACTTTGAAGATCTCACATGAAAGCGATGCCGCGGCCGCACGCGCCAGTTAGTTTTTGCATTGTTTTTTGCCCAAGTACGAGGGTCGTTTAGCGGAGACTTGCTAACGCCTGGGTTGTACGTATATACGAGGGTACTTGAAAAACTAGACAATGACGGCCGATTTAGACATACAAATAAAAATATAACGTTTATTTTGCTAATGCACTAAGGGCCGGTTTCTCAATGTCCAGTTAAATATTCATCTGGAAGTTAACGATTAACTGTTAGATAAATTGTTTAAACAATTGAAGGTTAAACTTACGAATTCACTTAAATCTTATCTGACAGTTGTATCCATAGAAACGCCAACTGGCAGCTACTTATCTGACACTTTTAACTGGACATTGAGAAACCGACCCTGAGTTACATAAAGGGATATGACAAATAAAACCTAGTAAACCTATTACTAATGAATCTCAAATGACTTCACATATTGTACCTATTTTATAGATACGGAAAAATTGGTTCAAAGGTGCTGCAGTATTTTTACCTTGATGTTTTGTTTATTTAGCTTATTTTTGAGATCACAGTTTATAAATTTTATGGTACAGTATATACGAACTCGTATGTACAATTTTAAAAAATAATCATGTGTCAGTGTCATTCCAATTGCTACTGTAGAAATTAAATTGTTAAAGTTATCAATAAAAATATTTCCAAGCTCTAAAATATAATTTAGAATGTCCCTGGGTGGTATGATAAGACCACCGAATGAATATTTTGTCTCACATTATACGCTTTTAGCGTCATACAATCCTAGGTCTTGAATTAACCACTTTAGACCACAAGTGTGATAGTTTGTTGGAATTGTTTTATCGGGAGGAACACAGAAAGGCACACATGTACAGGATGTCCCATCAATAATTTTGAATCGAATGTCACGTGACCAAAGACAAATACCTCATTGGGTGGTACAATGACAAAAAAAATACACAGCATCTGCTCTAATTTACATCCCCAAAATTATAATTCTCTACTACTGCCCAGTTCCGACATATTGCTTGTCTTAATCGTCGCGAAACACCCTTTATTTATATCCTTTACATTTCAAGGTTTACCACAAAATAAGGATGGATCTGATTATCATTTTCCATTCCTTTAATAAATTTAATTGATACAATCAAACTTCTGAAAAGATTATCCATTTCCTGCAAACAAAACCGAGATAACAAAATCCGATATTTTTGAGACACTGTATACACTTCGCGTTAAACACGTTCAACCTCTACTTTGCGCCGCCCCGTATCTCCCGGCTGACGTCGGTACACTGCTACCGGTGTACCGGGGAGACGGAGCAAGGGGCAGGCCGTTTTGATATTTTTGCGGAGTGGTCCAACTTATATGTATTCCGTAAACTTTGCTTCTGTACAGATGTCGTAAAACCAATACTTTTTGTTATTTCGCCGAGGTGTAAATAACGCTTTTAGATGACTTACCAGATGTTTCGCGGCTCCATAAATTTCAGCTGCAATGTTACTACTTCTTTTACGCATTTTCTTTTTTTTAACAAGCTTTTAGTAGCTTCACTTGTATATTTGTAGCCGACTCCTTTGGGCTCGATTTTATCCCACTTTGATTGAACAGATTTTATTTAAAGTTTGTAATCAAGAATGGGTGACGATACATTAATTTAATATCTGTGTCTTATCATTCTGATTCTGAGACATTTCACAGTTCAAAAGTATGGTGAATGTGACATCTATCTTTTATTTTTAAGAAACGGTGAAAGGACTTAGCAAATTGAACGTTAATAATGACGTTTCTGGTCTAGAAATAGAAACATATATTTAGTTCCTTCTTGCCTTGAATAATTTGCGTGCATTGTCGGATTTGAGATGCATTTGTACTGGAACCATTGCTTCTAGCGACTTGGACAAGGTATACCTTTCTTACGTATAAAGGAGGGATAACATTTTTTTCAGTCGAAAATGACATACAATGTATCGCAAAAAAGTTAGGACCGATTCAATAGAGATGGAACCCTGTAGGTAGCGCCCTCTATCAGTAATCACAGAACTAAGGTCAAATTTTAATTTAGCATGATAAAAAACCCCTGTATACCACATTTTATCCATTTCTCGCGTCTCTGGTTAAAGATATTAAAAAAACTCCAAACAAAATTAATATTCAACATCTTATTTTATCTTATCCTATCTTATCTGATCTTAACCGAAGGCCTTGCGGACCCATGTTCATAGCAACTTTTTTTCTTATTTTAGTGTCCTCTATTGTGTGGCACTATGAAATCTATTTTTTGCTGTGTCACCCTGTATATATTTAAACAAACAGAACGAGTTTTTTTTTCATAACTGCCTTGTAGTTCTAAAGATCCGAATGCTTACTAGATAATAATAATAACATCTTGAAAATGCATACGATATAATAACATAATACGCGCTACCTGCTAAGCATAGACTGCTGATCTTCAGGTGAACTTGCGAACAGACGATTGAAGATAGCAGATCAATCGAAACGTTGTACTCAACAATTGTATAGATAATGGAAGTCCGAAACAGACGTTTTGAAACATCTACCTTGTCTAAAAACTTCAAACAACAGTTTGTCTCTCCGGTCCGCGATTATTTATATTGCATTCACATTTTCACAACTAGGTACTTACATAAATATATTGCATATCACATGTCACATACTCAGTACTTACATACCAACATCTGCATGAGGTCCCCACAACCCCAAGTCCGCGACAATCCTTTCATGAGAGTGTAACAATATAACACACAAGTCAGGTAAAATCATGACTTATTAACAAATGACTTATGAGACCTGTGGCGATCTGTCAATGTGAGTGAGCAAGGTTATCATATTATCAGTGGAGGTACTCCACAATTCTCAAGCTGTTTGTATTATTGGATCGAAGTACCTAATGGGAGCTCAGTTGGAAAAGGTAATATCCTTACTTTAAATTTATGAAATCGAAGAGTATTGAAATTTTAATTGTGAAGAAAATAACATCCTTGGTCAGAGCATATTTCTTTAGAATGAGTATTGAAATAAAAAATATATTTTTCTTGGTTCAATTTAAAAATTATTTCCTCACACTCACAAAGAAATTTTTACAGAGCGAACAGATGTTCTTGTCGAAAGTATATCTTCACAAAATTATCAGAATTCTTGAATTGAGAATATCTTTTTATTTATGTAGATTTAGTTGATACTAATCTCAAAACTTTATTATGTTTCCAAATCAAGCACAAAATATAGGTGTGTTGAATATTCAAACTATTCCTCAAAACAACTTTCAAGAAAAAAATCAAAATTTAGATGAATAGTAGGTTCCATTATTTATGGGATTTTGAAAGTTTTTTTCTACAGCGATCCCTCGATGAAGGGTTATTTAATAGACGCGTACAGGGCATACGTAATACGAATTAGAATGGGATCACATTGGTTGTGTATGATGATTAAAATGAGATTAGCATATGATTATTAAAAAGCATCCGTTTAATAGCCATTAGCGCCAGTCTCAAGAAATTATGAGCTGTCTGTGTTTGTATGTATGTATGTATATTCATCGTCGATGTTCCCAAAGTACCAGCTATTAGACTGCTTAATTAATTTTTCAGTCA
The DNA here is from genome assembly GCA_951848785.1 of Callosobruchus maculatus. NCBI lineage: Eukaryota > Metazoa > Arthropoda > Insecta > Coleoptera > Chrysomelidae > Callosobruchus > Callosobruchus maculatus. Next base: position 7,977,493 of record CATOUR010000026.1, on the reverse strand, counting down.
ATGGTCTACTTAAATTTTATTTTGTCGTTTTGGTGCAGAATTTATGCGTGGGAACTGGGAACGAGACTGACTCGTTTAACTTTAGTTAATGAAATCTACTAATCGATGTTTCTGTCATTAAACTATATGCATATACGGTCAAGGTCCTCTTAGGTTATACAGGGGCAGTCGGGTGCACGGATTATAGGGGCTCTTATAGTCTACACCATTTCCAGCAGTAGTTTCTAAAGGATCAAATTAGGTATATTTCTAAAGCATCAATTTAAATTCAAATACTCAGCAATACAGCTGTAATTTCTAAAATACCAATTATTGTAAATTCAAATAGTCAGGTGAATTTTCTAAAGCATCAAATGTAGTTTCAAATAATCAATTGGATATTCAAAAGCGTAGGTAGGTAGCAGGCGAACAAGGAATTCGAATGAAAACTGGCGTGCCTAAATGAAGAAAATGCTTTAAAGATCAGTCCACGATTACTTTACAGCTTACGCTATTTTTTCATTGTTACGCTTTGAAATCATAAATAGCATTAACAAATGAAGTCAAGCTGATTGACTTAGTAACTTCCCACACATTACGGTGATACCAGTTTACCATTTTTCAAGAGCATGGATCCATAGTCTGAAATTCCCTTGCAGGTCAATGGACAGTAATCAATACTACAAACTTTTTAGTTTTACAACCCCCACCCTCCAATCAATTTCACCCCCATCCAAAAAAAGAAAGAAATAAAACGATCAGGAACCCCTAAAACATCTAAAAAAGAAGTTCGAGCTGTTTTCAAATTTTTATTTTTTTGATTATTGCTACTCTACCACATTTCTAACAACTATATGCGTTTTCCACGGTAATAATACTGTGTCAAAATTTCATTAGAATTACTTTAAGAGTTTCCACGTTACAAAATACAAAACGATCTAATAAATTCTCGTATGTATACAGAAAATTCAAGGTCCCTTAGTTGCGGTAGTAGGCAAGGCAACGTTCGGATGGACCTAGAAAAGTGATTTATGTCGCTAGGCCTTCCTTCACAGGTCAGTGGACAGCTTATTATGAATACAACAAATTTTTCAGTTTTTCAACCCCCACCGACCAGCCACCCCAATTTCACCCCCACCCAAAGAAACACAGAAAATGATCCGGAACCTCTAAAAACGAAGTTACGCAGTTTTTATATTTTTAGTTTTTTTATTATTTCTGCGCCGCCACTGGCACAATTTATAAACACCATACGCACTTTCCAACCTAGCCACGCTAGTAATACTGTGTCAAAATTTCATCAAAATGAATTCATCAGTTTCCTCGTTCCAGAACGATCTAAAGCAATACTCCTACGAGTATCTTTACACCAGAAAAAATTCTAAGTCCTTTGGTTTCTGGAATAGGCAAGGCAATGTTCAGCTGGACCTAAAAAAGTTATTTATGTCGCTAGGTCTTCCTTCGAGGTCAGTGGACATAGTCTATTATGAAAGCAACACATTTTTCCATTTTACAACCCCCCCCCCCAACCACCCCAGATTTCACCCCGCCCCAAAAAAAGTAGAAAATGATCAGGAACACCTAAATCGTCTAAAAACGAAGTTTGAAGAATATTTGAAATTTTTTGTTTTTTGCTAATTACTCCGCCGCACATGCACCGATTTTCAAAATTATACCCAAAATTTCATCACAATCCATGCAGCGATTACTGGGATTACGAGACTAGAAAGACGCGTACAGACCGACAGACAAACCGACAGTCAGACAGATAGACCGACGGAAATAAGTGACGCCCAAAAAGCGTATTATCTCAAAATCGAAAATTTCGCGATCACAGTACTCCCCCCTCCTATCGGTGTGGGAAGTAAAAGATGACATCATGGACATTAATATTACGGTTTTGCGAAAATGAAACTGAAATGAAACTTAGGTTCGTTGGTTCAGTAGTTTACAGTACGCCGTGCGAATCCATAGGTACCAGGATAGGTTAGGTTCTTCAGCTGGGCTATTTTTTTTCTTATTCCACGGTATAAATTCACTGCAACTTATTCATTTTCTCCGGGATTGGTTACCACAGGCCTTTACGGAAACACTGATCTGGATCCGGATAGATCAGTTATATGTCAAACAGCTGTCAATGCCTGTCAACTGGGATTTATGATTTCATGAATTTAACGGACATCGAACAACGAAAAAGTTGGTTTAACAATAAAAAACAGATGGTTAAGTAAAGCAGCTACTGATCTGAATCATCTGATCGCAATCACTTACTGTACAAGAGTGAATTACCCTATTTCTGACCGATCCCAGATCACTTTCCGAACGTCAGGATCAGTGATCGAACTGATCGGGTTAACCCGATCACAGTTTCCGTAAAGGCCTCAAGTTCTCTTTATAGGCACTTTTTTGCAGTCCATAGTGCAAACATTAATGAAAAAGCCATCAAGCTCACTTGATAGTTGATACACTTACCTTTCGCCATCTATTGGGCAATAGCGGAATTAAAGAATTATAAGATTTAATAAGTGCTAGACTTGTAAAATGGTCTAAGTAAAATTCGATTTAAAAACACTTTGATTTCGATCGTAGGCGAACATTTGTGTAGCATGTGCAAAAAGCATATCAATCAATTTTTTGTGAAAAAAAAAATTAAAAAATATATGTTATGCCCTGGGCTCGATCCAACCTGGACCCAACCATTCTTGGTAGGAGGCTAGTGCCTTCAACCATTGTGCTATCATGGCACCAAGGACATTGTTTTGCTACAAATTATACAGGGTGTCCTACGAAGATTAAGACAAGCAATATATCGGAACTGGACAGTAGTAGCGAATTATAATTTTGGAGGTATAAATTGGAGCAAATATAGTATCTTTTCTTATTATTGTGTCACACAATGAGGTATTTGTTTTTGGTCACGTGACATCCGACTCAAAAACTTTAATGGGACACCCTGTATATTTGTGACTTTTTGTGTTCCTCCCGATAAAACAACTCCAACAAACTAGCACAGCTGGGGTCTAAAGTGATTAATTCAAGAGCTACAGGTACTTAAGGATTGTACCACTACCATTGATTATAACATGTACCCCTACAGTTAAATTATTTTGATAGTGTTTCATATTGGTAGTGGTACAGTCCTTTAAGTACCTGTAGTTGTTGAATTGAACACTTTAAACCCCAAGTATGCTAGTTTGTTGGAATTGTTTTATCGGGAGGAACAGAAAAAGTCACAAATATACAGGGTGTCCCATTAAAATTTTTGAATCAGATGTCATGTCACCAAACACAAATACCTCATTGTGTGACACAATAATAAGAAAAGATACTATATTTGCTCTAATTTACACCCCCAAAATTATAATTTGTTACTACTGCCCAGTTCCGATATATTGCTTGTCTTCATCGTCGTGGGACACCCTGTATAAGTTGCTTTATCATTGGAATTTGCGATTTACGAAATTTCAAATATAATATTGTATTTACTGAGGTCAGTATCAGAGTATGTAGTATCTACAATAGCTGATGCAACATAAAAAAATGAACTCAAGTTGATTGACTTAGTACTTCCCACACATTACGGCCATACTAGTTTATTATTTTCCCATAGCATGAAGCTATAGTCTGAGATCCTCTTGCAACCAATCATCGCTCACCTGCCCACAAAAAAAGTATGTTATTCCGCTAGGTCATTCTTTCACAGGTCAATGGATGGCCTATCATGAATACAATAAATTTTCCTCTTTTACAACCCCCCACCCCCCAACCACTCCAATTTCACCCCCACCAAAAAAAAAACCGCTCAGGTACCCCCAAAATGCCTAAAAATGAAGTTTGAGCTTTTTATATTTTTAGTTCTAAAAACCACAAGCGTTTAATACTAAATATTATTATAATTGTTACATATGAAAATTCTGTCTCTCGGTTTCTGTAAGAGGTAAGGAAATGTTCGGATGGACCTAAAAAAGTGTATTATGCCGCTAGACCTTTCTTTCACAGGTCAGTGGACAGCTTATTATGAATACAACAAATTTTTCGGTTTTACAATCCCCCACCCCCAACCACCCCAATTTCACCCCCACCCCAAAAAAAGTAGAAAATGATCAGGAACCCCTAAAACACCTAAAAACGAAGTTTGAGGAATATTTGAAATTTTTTGTTTTTTGTTAATTACTCCGCCCCCCATGCATTGATTTTCAAAATTATAGGAACATTACCTACTACGACCCCACAGCATATTGCTTCTCAAATTTCATCACAACTTATGCAGGAAATGGTGTAGTTCCATACTGGAAGATATCAGCGCAAACGTGAAAACTCTGTGTTTGCGATGGGATATGCTTTTTGGATTTATCGGCTAGATGCTACTAGAAGCTTACTATAGTGCAGTTGCATGATTGATGACATAAAGCAACTACTGTTTTCCAAGAAAAAATAGCCGCAATTTTGGAAAGCGGCAGAGTATGCATAGATAAAGGATACAGCAAAAAGATTATCCATGTAAACACAGACAGTCGGGCGGCTCTGATGGCCTTGGCGAGTAACCACTATACTTCAAAAATAGTGTGGGACTGCCATAATACCCTAAAGCCTCTGACGAAGATCAACAAGCTAACATTATCTTGGGTACCTAGTCACATAGGAGTGGGTGGTAATAAGAGTGCCGACAGTTGAGCCAAGGAATATGCAGAACTCCCTCTCATTGGGGTAGAACCAGCATGTGGTGTATCATGCAACATGGTACGGACCGGTGTCACCAGATGGGTGTCAAATGAGCGGTAGAAGCGCTGGGACGGAGTGGTGGAGAATGTTCAGTTCAACAGAATGCTACGGGGATCCTCGTGTTCTAATATCGTAGACGCTCTCAGATTGAGCAGGAAGGAACTACGAAATGTGGTTGGATTTATATGCAGGAAGTGAGGCAGAGGAAACAGCTAAGCATGTTATCTTCGAATGTCTGGCCCAGAGTAAAAGCAGGAACTCCTGTCTGAATGTTGGCCAGGAGGGAAGATAAGAGATCATGGTTCAAACTTCGCAAAGAACTTATGATAGGACTCTATATTTGATCCCTTTGATCGGGGGTGCGCAATAAGCCTTAAGGCTGAGCGGCAACTATTAGGGCAACTGAACCCTCACCCATTCACTATTAAAAAAAAATGGAGTCAAACTGATTGACTCAGTACTTCTCACACGTAATGATGATACCATTTTATTATGTTCCCATTGCATGAAGCTATAGTCTGAAATCCCCTTGGAACCAAAGCATCACCCACCCGCAATAAGGCGTCCAACACAAAAGCTCTCGGAAATAGTTTCTTGCGTCTCCCTCCTTAGGAACTAGGATGCATGCTTCAACTGGACGATGCGAAACGATCAGGAGCCTCCAAACCGTCTAAAAACGAAGTTTGAGCAATTTTTATATTTTTGGTTTGTTGATTATTGCTGCGCCGTCACTGACATGGTTTTTCAAAAACAGGCGGGTTTTCTATTCTCGCCGCGCTGGTAAATCCTGTGCCAAAATTGCATTAAAATCAAGTTCAATAATTTCGGCTTTACGCAATATACCTACATAAAACGAAATAAAGCAAAATAAAGCCCCAAGTTCACCCCCACCAAAAAAAGTAGAAAATGATCAGGAACCCCTAAAATGCCTAAAAACAATTTTTGAGGAATATTTGAAATTTTTGGTTTTTTTTGCTAATTACTCCGCCCCTCGTACAACATTTCCAAAATTATTGGAACATTACCTACTACGACCCCACAGCATATCGCTGCCCAAATTTAATCACAATCCATGCAGAAGTTACTGAGATTACGACGTTAGAAGAACGCCAATAGACAGACCGGCAGACAGACAGAGACAGACAGACAGACAGACAGATAGACAGCGCGACAAACAGACCGACGGAAATGAGTGACGTGGGTTTTCGATATGTAGATATCGTAAGACGCCCAAAAAGTGTATTATCTCAAAATCGGAAATTTTCGCGATCACAGTACTCCCCTCACCTATCGGTGTGGGAAGTAAAAATAGGAGAGCGATCCAGAAGCAGCGTTAAGGCCGGAGCTTGCAGTGATCGCTATGTCTATGTTAAGTGACCTACTGTCAGCTATGTACGAGTAGTTCCAAAGTTAGTAGGTGATAATAAGTAACCTTCATTCCAAGATTCAGTTTTAGAAGCAGAAATCCGAGATCCGTTGGTATTGAATGCTTTTTTAGCTTTGTTTGCAGTCGAATAAAACTAAAACGGGGCCGTATGAATCTATTTTTGATCAGGGTGCATGCATTCAGAACAAAGACTGCATGCGTTCATATCGTATCTTAATATTTTAAGCCTATATTGTACCTATATCGGGGCACTAGTAGATGCTATAATTATGGTACAAATCAAATAATTGTCAATAAAATTGAGCATATTACAACAATGGCAAATGAAAAATTGAGCGTTTCGACGAAACTCCATCAAGCAGATTGAACTAGATGGCAGAAACGCCTCTAACTGCAGCTGTAATAGGTTTGGCAGATACATTTTTGCAGGCTTCTCTACTGATTGTGACAATTAAATGAACCTACATTAGCAAACAGAATTAATCTATATTATACATTTCTGTATTGAATGTATACTACTCGCAAGACAAGACAATAATAAATGAACCCCTCTTTGGTAGTGTTACGAGGACGAAGACGACCTGGCGAGGAAACGGCGATGATGATGATGAAAAGGAACGCACAGCGACCTGGTACCAGATGATGACGACCCGGCGATGGATATGGACAAATTTTTTTTTTTTTTGATATGGATAAGTTGAATACAGGGAACAATCTTACGGAGCAGGGGGTCGGATCCCCAGTTCCGGTCGGTGTCGCGGGTGAGCGAGCAGGCCCCGCCCGACCGTTAGCCAACGACTGCTCAGCACTCTCGGTGGGAAGTCAGGCCGAGGTGCAGGAAATAGCTACTGGCGTTTTGACCAACGAACAGGCTGTTCGAAGGTATGCGGTAGGCGACCAGGCCGCGAACGCTACTGGAAGAAAAGACCCGCGAGGCGGCTTAGAAGCAAATCCCTTCAAAAGAAGGGATCTAGTCCCAAGGAGCCCACCAAGGGAAAGATCGTGGTCCGTATCAGAAACGGACTTCGATCGTTCGAAAATGGCAGAGGAAAATCCAGCGAAGCGGAAGAGAGCAGAGATACCGCTAACAAAAGGTGAACAGAAGGTTTCACCTATTGTCAAGAAGCTTGTCGAGAAGGTCGATGAGCTCAAAGAAATCTTAAAAGTAAATGTAAATACCAAGACCAGTATTAAAAGGGGTGTAGAGGAGATAGGGAGGCTTGTGAATAAGCTCAAAGACCTGGACCTACATGGCGAAGACCAAAAGACACCGGTACAGTCTAGAGACCAAGGATCTCAGGCAGATGCCATTCAAACGACGAATAATAGCGTCCAGACTGAGGGGCCTTGGCACTCCAAAAGCAAGCGCCAAGAAGAACTAGCGGTAGAGATCACCAAGGTCCTCAAGAAAAACCCGGAGGACTATGAGGCTTTCAAAGAAGTCTCGAAAAAACAATGGCCTACATCAGTTTATGCCAGAACGCAGGAATGCGAGGGAAACCCGGTATTGGGGAAGCAAGGTGAGAGTGACCTCGTACTATGTACGGACAAACACCAAACCTACGACAAAGGGATAAATAAGTCGTTCCTGCTAAGATACCCCGAGGTAGAAAATCTAGGTACCGAAGGGGGAGAAGTAGAAGGATTCTCGTACCTAAAATACGAGACTCGTATAGCTACGAGTAAGGGGCCAGGACAAACCACAAAGAGCTATGTCTATAAAGTGGTGCTGGACGAAGACGAGGACAAAACATTCGCAAATGTTATTAGTCTGAGAGAGACCACGGTCAAGGAGGGCCGTTCGAGCATTGCCGTCCCTACGCCAGATCTGGCACGAAAAGACCAAATAAGAAAAATGTTGGAGTTTGTCTTCACGGGCACCAACATTTTGATAAAATATTATATCCCACCTAAAAGGGGGTCAGGCCAGGGAGGAGAATCTACACAAGGTAGTGCCGCAGGAAAGCCAGATCTAGCTCGGCGGCCAAGAAATACAGACGCCGTAATTGTTGCCGCGGAAGGGCTTAGCTATGCACAACTGCTAACGAAAGTTAAGCAGGAGGCTAAGATCAACGACCTTGGAATCGTGGTAAACAACGTGCGGCAGACTAAGAAAGGTGAGCTGCTTATAACAGTACCCAAAGCAGGGGGAAGTGCCGAGCAACTAAGGGAGGCAATTGACAAATTGAATGTTGCGGGAATTTCCACTAGGAATACCAGCCGCGTCACGTTGCACGTACGTGGCATAGATGGGGTCACTACCGACAAGGAAGTGGAGTCAGCACTTCGAGAAGCGGTAGGGGATGACAAAAACAATACTATTGTAAGATCCCTGAGACCCACAAGAAACGGCAACCAAGTGGCGACGGTCATAACGTCCAGGGAAGTTGCCAGCAGGCTATTGGCCAGGGACCGGGAAATAGGTATCGTGATGTGCACGATACAAGAGCGTGTGACGGTGCAAAAGTGCAGGAGGTGTTGGGAGATTGGCCATCAGGCCAAAAACTGCCAGGGATTAGATAGGGCAAAGCTCTGTTTAAATTGCGGAAAAGAGGGCCATAAAAAGGCCGAGTGTAAAGAAAAGGAGTACTGTCCTATCTGTGAAAAGGCGGGTCATAGAGCAGGATCGTATTCCTGCCCTGCTTATGGTCGTATGCTGAGACACCTACAGAGGAACAGCAGGCGCCAGCAGATAGCAGTGGCCAAGGAGGGCTCGGACATGTAGAAACTCCTCGATTATGATTAAGGTCTTACAAATCAACTTGAATAGATCCCGCGCGGCGCATGACATGGCTCATGCGGTAGCCTGAGAAAAGGATATCGACATCATTATAACATCTGAGCCGAATAGGAAGGCGTCCATGCATCCCAAATGGCATACCGACTTAAATCATGATGTTGCGGTTTACTTCCGTAACCAGAACATCGTGGTCAAGTCCATTACAAGGAGGAAGGGATATGTCTGTATCTATCTCAACAAACTAACTGTGTACTGTTGCTATTGTTCTCCAAATATTCCGTATGAAGAATACGAGAAGTATATGGAAGCACTTTGGACTGATGTGGAGGCGTCAGAAGGCAAAGCCATAGTCCTTGGAGATCTAAACGCAAAAGCGACAGATTGGGGTTCCCCAAATACGGATAAAAGAGGTCGGCTACTGTGCGAATGGCTTGCAGCTTTAAATATGGTAGTACTGAATGATGGAACGCCTACCTTCTTCAGGAGATCCTACCAATCACATCTCGACGTCACCATTGCTTCGGAGAACATAGCCAGGAATATAAGAGGTTGGCAAGTTTTAGATACAGAATCAATGAGCGATCATAGATTCATATACTTCGAGATTCGGACTGCAGACAAGGTACGCAAGGCCACTTATGAGTACCACACACCTTTTGTCGACATGGTCATGTTTCGAGAAGTTTTGAAATCTCGCTTGGAAGATATCCCAGATTCGGTCGAGTATACGCTAGAACAGTATACAGCACTAATTAAAGAAATGCCCGAAAGCTGTACGATTAAAAGAGGAACAAGGACTGCCATGGTTCCCTATTGGTGGAATTCGGAAATTGAATCGGCACGAGTAGTCTGCAATGCAGCAAGACGCAACCTAACACGCGTTCGGCGCAGAACAGGCGTCGCAGAGCCAAACGTCAATTTCCTCCACGACCTGTATAAGGAAAGAAGGAGGAGGTTGCAGAACCTCATCCTTGCAGCCAAGAGGGAAAAATGGAAGGAGCTATGTTCTTCTCTTGAAGAGGACATTTGGGGTGAGGGCTACCGAATCGCAACAAAGAAAATAACAGGCATGGCGCCCACGTGCAACTTAAGCGTCGAAAGGAAGATTGAGGTAGTGCGGCAACTCTTCCCAGTCCGGCAAGATGTCTGGCAACATGACAGCTTGGACGAGGATGTGGAACCGTTTACAATGGACGAACTACGGGTAGCGGGAGGAAAAATTAAGACCAGAAAAGCACCGGGTCCAGATAGAGTTCCCCCGGAGATCATCAAAGAATTAATTGCCACTGCACCGAGCCTACTGCTAGGACTACTGAATCGTCTTTTGAAAATACAAACTTTCCCGACCATCTGGAAAAAGGCTAGAGTAGTGTTGATTGTTAAGGGGGGTAAACCCCCAGAGCTTGCTTCGTCATACCGACCCATTTGTCTTCTGAACACAGTGGGAAAGCTGTACGAAGTACTAATCCGGCAGAGGTTAGAAGCGGCACTCGAAAAAGCGGGAGGCTTGTCGCCAAACCAGTTTGGCTTCCGCAGTGGCAAGTCAACGAACAACGCATTGGAGGCCGTTCTATGCTCCGTAGAAGGAACCTCCAATAAATGGGGAGCTCAGGTGACACTTGACGTACAAAATGCCTTTAATACGGCGTCGTGGGGCATTATAATGGAGGAGTTGAATAACCGTGGCATACCGAGGTATTTACGGAATCTGATTGGCAGCTATTTTAGTGACAGAGCTATAAAAATAGCAAACGTAGAGCTAGAGATGTCTACAGGAGTTCCACAGGGATCAGCTTTGGGTCCTCTTCTCTGGAATGTACTGTATGATGGTGTTTTAAGGATAGTTCTTCCTCGAAACACAAAGACTGTGGCGTTCGCGGATGACCTCGCTCTGGTAGCCTCCACCAAAGACGAGATAACTTTGGTGCAAACAACAAACGAGGCGCTGAGAAGGATAGATGAGTGGATGTCCAGACACCACCTTCAGCTGGCCCCAAGCAAAACCGAGGCGGTTATTCTCCGGGGTTCTAGGATCACTAGGAACCAAGTGAGTTTCCATCTTAGAGGGGTGCAAACAGTACCCAGCAAATCGATAGTGTACTTGGGGATCACCGTAGACAACGAACGATGTTTCAACGAACACTTAAAGAGAACTGCGGTGAAAGCAGAAAGAAAGGTGGCATTACTGTCACGTATAATGCCAAACGTAGGCGGCCCAAGTATGCGGAAAAGACAGATCTTGAACGGAGTTATCCACTCAGTTATGCTATACGGAGCTCAAGTATGGTATAAAGCGATGGAGAGGAAAAAGCACCAGCAAACAGTAGACAGGGTGCAAAGAAAGTCGCTGCTGAGGGTGGCCAGTGCGTATCGTACTGTGTCTACCAAAGCGCTGCAGGTTATAACAGCGATACCGCCACTGCATTTGTTGGCCAAGGAGAGGAGATATACGTATATCGCGGAAGGTGCTCTCCCAGAGCGGCGGAGGATCGCCAGGCAGAAAACCATGGACGAGTGGCAGGGGATCTGGTCCAGTACAACGGAGGTGGCGCAGTGGACTAAGCGTCTGATTCCAAATATACAAGAGTGGGCCGAGTGTAAACACAGAACAACCTGCTATTACCTAACACAGGCGTTGTCGGGCCACGGTCCCTTTCGGGTGTATAGAAACAAAATAGGACGAGCGACGGACGATCGTTGTCGACATTGTGGCCAAAGCGACACAGTCGAGCACGTCCTATTTGAGTGCGACAGATGGTCCTATTACAAGCAGGAAGCGAGAGCGAACCTGTCTGAGGACCTGACCCCAGAGAACATGGTGCCCATCATGATATCGAGCGAGAAACGCTGGAAGATAGTACACAAAATGGTTCAAGGCATCTTAAAATTGAAAGAGACAGAGGAACGTCATGATATGTAACAAGAACATAAAGGAGGAGAAGAAAAAACATATTTAACTCATCTTGCACTGTGAAGAATATCGTTCACGATGATGCCCGGTGCAGATGGAGATCGAGCAGAGGTAAGGAAAGAGGGAATGGGTTTTAGCCGGTCGGGCCGTGGTGACATGCCGGATGGACGCATTTGCGTCCGTTGGACATGACATCAGAGGACTCAAGCTGGTTCAACGTCGGGCGGGCAGACTCTCTCTCACACCTCCAGGTGTGTCAGTGTTTCTGTCCCTGCGATCAAGCCGATTTCCTAAACCCTCTATAATAAAAAAAAAAAAAAATGAACCCGTTTGCCCTTTAGACTACGCGGCAGGCTCGTAATCTGGTCGTTAAGAAACTGAAGGTACAGCCACTCAAGCTGCCCTCACATCCAGCGTGGTCGGAGGATTGGGTAAATCGCGAGCCACCCAATTCCATACTCTTTCAATTGGCGATAAATCGGGTGATCGTGGAGGCCAGGGTAGGTTCCTGACCGCAGCTTCCTGTAGGAACCTCATCGACACCCTTGCAATATGAGTACGCGCATTATCTTGCTGGAAGAAACACTCTCCGAGGTCTCGGAGATATGGAGCGGCAACTTCTAACAGCCCATTCACATAACGTTGGGCCGTCATTGTGCCATGCCTCACGACTAAAGGCGATTTACTGTAGAATTTAGTGACACCCCAAACCATCAAACCAATGAGACGATGTACAGCGACACCTCCAGTGGATCACATTCTGTCTCGAAGAGGCTGTATAGTCATAGATGACTATTTTGTCGGTCTGTAATTCTTCTACATAAAAAGGGATCTCCAACAAATCCAGACAATTATTATTGAAAAAGACATAAAGAATTATTTTCCAGTTTTTATCTGCTTTGTGGACTATTCTAAGGCGTTTGATAACGTAAAGTGGTCTAAACTGTGGGAAATCCTCATCTCTATGGGAGTTCCTTATCACCTAGTGTTTCTCATACAGCAACTCTTGTGATGAGACAGGTATTGGACAACTGGAATGGCGGTGTAACTTTGGCGGAAGCAAAATATCCAACTTAAGACTTGCTGACGATACAACCCTTATTGCAGCTTCTCAGGAAGAACTAGTAGCTCTATTAAACATCTTAGAACAACACAGTGTAGCGTATGGTCTTGGTATTAACTACAACAAGACCAAGGTTATGATCGTAGATAGAGAGCACGATAATCATAGAGCAATAAATTCAGTAGGCCGTTGTGAAGTACAGTAGTTCAAAGTCTTGTATAATACCTCGGTTCTTTGATCGACAATTCGGGTAGCTGTGAAAATGAGATTCGACGGCGCATTCAGCAGGCACGTGTGGCCATGAAAAACCTTACTAAAATATGGCGTGACCATAACATCACTAAAGCTACCAAAATGTCGCTGGTTCAGTCTCTTGTGTTCTTCATATTTTTGTATGCCTCGGAAACTTGTTAAACTGTTAAAACTGTTAAAAAGACAGATCGAGCTCGCATAGATGCTTTTGAAATGTGGACGTGTAGGAGAATGCTGAGAGTTCCACCGCCCATCGAACTAACGTTTCTATACTGCATGAGCTCGGTAATCCAAAGAGACTATCCTCCATTGTGTCGACGAGAATGCTTACATTCTTGGGACATATACACAGAAGCGATAATATGGAGAAACTTGTAGTTCATGGTCATGCCCCGAGTGGGCGGCGCTGTGGCCGTTCCCCTACACGTTGGGTCGATACGACGAAACAGTTGCTGGATATGAGTATCAAGAGCGCCACTGAACTGACAGTAAATCGCGAATGATGGCGAGCTACAGTTCTCAAAACTATTGATAATATTCGTGTCGGCAATACTCTAGCTCCGACTTAATGCATTTTACGAGTTCACAACATGTCTGTTAAGACATTGTGACTATGATGATGAACTCTTCTACGTACTCCAGAACGTCAAGCTCGCTGCATTCGCCCATCTTGGATCCATGTGCGCCATGTTTGTTACAACTGTATAGTCACGCTACGTCCCATGGTTACAGCAATTGTTTTGAAAGAAGTACCACGTTCACGTTGGTCTACAATCCGACTCCGTTCAAAGAGGGTAAATTGCGGAAACTGGGGCTATCGTCTTCTATTGGACATCTTCACACAATCAACTAGTCTCTCGCCACATTTGCAACAGATATCATAGTTATTGAATCGACAAAAAGCCATGCTTTGTCTTTAGACGTATGGTGTTTCTTGGAAGTGCTAGCTAAATAGCGCCCGAATGAACAAGAAGTGTTGAATCTGTACCTTGCACACATTTCTAATGCGATTATTCCTATTTTTATTCTAGGTGTTCGGATTTCGCTTGCAAGTACTATATCTGACTGGGATTATCCTATACCTAAAAATATTAAGAATTCCGTGTAAATATTGATTTGAATATTTTTGCAAGGTATTCTAGGTATTTTCATAGAATTAGGAATCAAGGTTTTTGCCCCTTATTTGCAAGACAGCCACCGATAATAATAAAAAAAAGTTACTAACTTTAACATTGAATCGACTGACGGTAAAGATAAAAATCACATTTCTTTATGTTTCACTTGAATTACTATGCTTGTAAAAGACACACTTAGTGGAAGTAGAATTAGTAGTCACCTCCTCGTGAAGGTCAGTATGTTCGACCAATCTACTTATTGAGTAAAATGATGTCTCCTCAAACCCTAAGATTGTGACACACAACACATCTGCACAGAAAGCCAAATTAAATTTGATCTTCATCGTATCATCTGTTGCAGATGGGGTGTTTTACAACTTTCTTGAAGCATAGTCAGCAATGACCTATTGAGGACCCTCGCCAAAAAGTTGAGTGATTGTTTGCCCTTCATCAAAAGCCATAGCGTTCGGTCCTTCTCTGGGCCTGATATAAAGCCTTCTTGCCTACAATAATCTGTATCCAGCCAAGCTTTCGCCAGTGCGCTGTAAGCCTAGGGCAATATTAACCTAAAAATTCCTAGTATGGCTTCGAGGCTGGTGCAGGAACTTTTGGCCCCTACCCTAGCCAGGTGATGCAACCTTTAGTTACCTGGTGCACCGTTGTGTTCAGAGTCCAACACTCGTTCAGCGGAAAGGTAGTAGGACCAACTGTTGAGCTTGATGGCTGATGCTTCAAACGATGTTTTCCAAAAGTACCAGACATTTTTCATTTGTTGTTACATGAATTTTTTCTTTGTGTATGAGGTTGACTGGAGTTTGTTATTAATTTCACTTTCCACACCGATAGGTGATGAGAGTATTGTGATCGCGAAAATTTTCGATTTTGAGATAATACGCTTTCTGGGGGTCACTCACTTCCGTCGGTCTGTTTGTCTGTCTGTCTGACTGTGTATATACGCGTTTTTCTAGCCTCGTAATCTCAGTAATCGCTGCATGGATTGTGATGACATTTTGGGTACCACTATGCTGTGGGATCCTAGTAGGTATTGCTCCTATAACTTTGGAAATCGGTGCATGGGCGGCGGAGCAATTAGCAAAAGGCGTTTAATGTGTCTGATAATTTTCTACTTTTTTGGGTGGGGCTGAAATTGAAATGGTTGTGGGATGGGGGGTTGCAAAACTGAAAAAATGTGTTGTATTCATAATAGGCTATCCATTGACCTGTGAAAGAAAGACCTAGTGGAATAACACAGTTTTAGGTCCATCCGAGCATTGCGTTGCCAATTAAAGGAACTAAAGCGTCGATGATACGGCGCTAGTTTACGAGCTGCTAGCCAGCGAGTTTGCTAGCAGCTTGTAAACTAGCCTTCATATCATCGGCTGAGCTAGTGGAAAGTTCTTTGTGCCATCAACACTCGCTTCTCGCTTGCTTTTAAACTCGCCGAATAGCAACTCGTAAACTAGCCCCGTGTCATCGACGCTTAAGGGACTTGGATCAGAAGTTTCTGATCTATACATACGAGTATTGATTTAGATCGTTTGTACTCTGTATCGTGGAAATTATTGAATTCATTTTGATGAAATTTTGATACAGTATTTCTACCAAGGCGTTTAGTTTTTAGAAATCATGTCAGTGGCGACACAGCAATAAACAAAAAACCAAAAATATAAAAACAGGTCAAACTCGTTTTTATACGTTTCAGTTGTTCCTGATGATTTTCTTGTTTTTGGGCGGGGGTGAAAGTGTGGTGGTTCAGGGGTGGGGGTTGTAAAACTGAAAAAATTGTTGTATTCATAATAGGCTATCCATTGACCTGTGACAGAAAGACCTAGCGGCATAATACACTTTTTTAGCTCCATCCAAACTTTGCCTTGCCTACCTAAGATACCAAGCGACTTCCAATTTTCTGATGTATACATAAGAGGAGTGCTTTAGATCATTCTATATTGTGTAACGTGGAAACTATTTAATCGATTTTAATGAAATTTTTACACAGTATTATTACTGTAGCGAGAATGGAAAGGCGTTTGGTTTCTAGAAATCATGTCGGTGGCGGCACAGTAATAATCAAAAAACTAAAAATATAAAAACAGCCTAACCTTCGTTTTTGCGTTTTAGGGGTTCATCATCACTTCCCACTTTTTTTGCGTGGGGGTAAAATTGGGATGGTTGGAGGGTGGGGGGCTGTAAAACTGAAAGATGTTTTGTATTCATGACAGGCTATTCATTGACCTGTGATAGAAAGACCTAGCCGCATTACACACTTTTGCGGTCGGGCTGGCGATGATCTGGTTGCAAGATCTCAGACTATAGCTTCTTACTATCGGAAAATAATAAACTGGCACCACCGTAATGAGTGTGAAGTACTGAGTTAATCAACTTGACTTCCTTTATTATTTTGTTCGCGCAGCGTCCATGCAGTTCATCATGACGTTTCTGATTCTGTTATTAAGCTACGTCTGTGGCTGCGAATCCAATCAATACAACTATGTATTCCGTAAATAAATGTAATAGTTATGACACTATCAACGTACCCGTAGCATACATATCTAATAACGAAATGGTTGCATATCCGATCAATTTAATCAGGCCCACATGAACGACAACAAGCTGGGATCGTTTCTTCAATGAAATGCACTTCGCTTTTGATATCTACGATGGACGGTTACAAAACATACAAACACTGTTGAGTCTCGCCGGCGGCGACCCACGTCTCACGCCTCTCATTTTGAATAAATTTATTGAATGCCGACGTGATCATGTATTATTTTCTTATTCAGTCGCTAAGTACGAGTAGAAACGTGGCAGCACTGTTGACTTGGCCGTGCTGCCGCCGAAAAGCTACCGAGTTACGCACGTTTTGGTTCTCAGTTGTCTATACTCAGCGACATTAGAAATGTTACACCCAGAAGGAATCACTTGTTTAACTTGAATTTTCTTACACATTATATTAGTAATTACACCTCACTCCATTCGCCTCAAAATTACGACCATGTAAGCGACATTGAAAAATGGCGCCAAGTGTCTTGACTCAGTACTTCCCTCACATTATCGGTACTAACCAAAAATGTTGAGCTCCTCTATCCCTAAACCATCCTCAAGGCCGTTCCTGAGGTCATACGCGCCCTGGTGCAAGCTAAAAATGGCCGCACTTTGCATAGCGGGAAATAAAATGGGGTGTAGATGGATTAGATCTAAAATCAGTAAAATCGATATACCTGTATAATGTTTTGTATTTCAGGTTATTCACGTTATTTGACACGGAGCGTTATGGCTAAAGTATTTGATGAAAAAGAAAATAATAATTTCGCATGGATAGGGGCCTATTAAGGCTACATTATAAAAAGATTTTCATGTTATACAGGATGTCCCCAAAACACGAAACGTATCAAAGTTACATTTTTTAAATAAAACACCCTGTATATTATTACATATTCGAATTCATTGGTGAATTCTTCTTGTGTGACTTTAAGTATCACACTTGGGATTTAAAGCGAACCGTTTAGGTGTAAAGCACAATTTTCGGTACAAGTAGATGTCTGAAAAAAATTGAACATTGCAGGAATTATAAAATTTAGAAGGCTGTAACTTTGCCGGATTACTAAGCGTGAAATGCGTTAGCTTAGCCTAGACGGTCAAATTTGTATTGTGTTTGTGCTTGGAGAAATCGGTCAATTAGTTAAGGAGACTTCAATCAGAGATAACTTGAGTTTTTCAAACGGGAATGCCTAATTTTTTTATACGATTGAATGTAAAATGTTGTAGCCTTTTAATGATGTAAGGGAGTGAATATCAGTCTCTGGTAGTTTTCATTTATTTTCAAATTTTCAACCAAATGGTATTTTTCATTGTTCCTACCTATAATCAACCTAGCAAACCATAAAATATAAACAAAAACATGTTCATATGAGATAATAATTAACTTAGAAGAAATATACAGACGAACTAGAGTAAAGAGATAAGATTATAAAAATTCTTTACAACTAATCACCTTTAACAGAAACGGCGGTAACATACTGGCTGTACTGTAATTTACTAGAGGTTAAAAATTATCAAAACAATTAAAAATCCTGAAATGAAAGGAAAAACAGCCAGCGATTGTTGCCCCAGTATGCAATTATCAATGACATGTAATGGTGTAAAAAAGTAGTAATTTGCGTTAAAGTAAAGATACCTCTGACTGCAAAAATCAGCAAGATCTCAAAAAAGGAACACTGACAAATCAGATTTAAATTTTCTCTGTTCTAAAAAATTTTGCGCCCCATAACGTCCAGCGCCCTGGTGCCTTGCACCACTTGCACCACCGGGTAGGTACGGCCTTGACCATCGTCATCAAAAAAGTAGACAATGATCAGGGACCTTTGAAACATCTAAAAACGACCTTTACAGCATGATAACGTACGCCTCTGTATTGCTTTGCGAACTATGTGTAAAGTCATATGAAGAGGATAGTGTCCACTTTGTACCATCCGCTGCAGACTCGGCCACGAAGTTCACGTTTTTTTGGACGAGATGCACGCAAGCAGATCATTGACCATTTTTTAACAAGCTTTTATTAGCTTCACCTTCATGTCGTTTTGTGAGCTTGTAACACTCCTTTGATTTAAGGCCAAGTTGGCTATTCCATTTCTATTCACAAAACAATTTGTTACATCCAACGAAAAATCCAAGTTGGCGTAACTGCCTACGTCAGATGAGTATGCTTTCGCATGCTTCTAGAAAGATAGTTGTTGAATTTTGTCAGGCATGTGATACTAACTGCAACACTGCGCCATCTGTTGTCTTAAACTGTAACGTGTCATGTTTCCACTTAGATTCGTGCATAGCCACCTAGAACTGACGGTGCGGAACTTTGGGCGTCACCCTAAGTTTACATTATATCCAGCAGGTAGTGCTGTAATCCGAACGACGCCTTTCGGGAGCGCTAGTTTATCATTTCGTAACCTAATCATTTCAAAAGTGAACTAAATGCACCTAAAAAAGCTTTAAAGATTAAATTAACAAAAAATAAAAATAAGTATGGGTTAAAAAAACTAAAAAAAATTAATGATACAGTTAACTAAAAACGCGTTTTCGAAAAACATCGAACTAAAAAGTTAAAAATAAGCTTAATACAATAATGAACGAAAAATACTGGTATTATTGTGAAAAAAGTGTGGGCGCTTTAGGCCACATTATTCGTAAATTGAGTGCCCACGCTTTTTCACAATAATACTAGTATGTTTCGTTCATTATTGTATTAAGCTTATTTTTAACTTTTTAGTTCGATGTTCTTTAAAAGCGGGTAACATCTATTACGGACCTGTTATAATTATTACGGACCTGTCAGACCTTTGCTATAATTTATTTATTGTTTTGTATTCTGTGGTCAACTTCACTTGTTGATGGAGTTTGTTAAACAATTGCGCAGTAATTACCAATTTTTCCAATTGTGTGGAAGAAAAGTAAAATAAAGTGCCGATATTGAGAGCCCAACGTGGTTTCTGAGCCCAACTTTCCAAGAAGTGTTATTTGTATCCAGCGGAGGTCTTTACATGTAAGAACGTAACAAGCGTGTGTTTTTAGTTTTTTAAACTATACTTATTTTGACGATTCCTAGACGTGTCCAAGGTTTTTAGATCACAGTCATGTCTCTTCTTCTTCTTGTCGATGTTATCATTTCATCATTGTCAAAGAATCAGGTTCAAGAAATGATCGGTTCTAGGAGTAATACTTCTTTAATGCCGAATCCACTAGAGTGGTTACTGGAAATATATCAGTCCACATACGTTTGATCAATGTAAGATGAAATGGCTGTAGAATCAGTACCCAGGTTACATCAAACTGTGGTAAAAGAACTGAGACTGTATAAGACCCAGAAGCTTTGACACCAACAAAGCTTCTAGTGACACATTATCCTTCTTATTGTAGTCAAGAAGTTATCTCCGGAGCTCTGGTACTTACTTGGGCTCTTTGTGATGTCAACCAAATCCCCGCCAATGATTTAGTAGTATCTTCAGCCCTACAAATGGTGCATTCATATGCGATACTGTTCTATTAGAAATAATTTTCATATTAACAGGTATTGTAGCATTCTATTTCTTCATGCACTTATATGTTCGATGAAAAAAAGATTGCAAATGTATGCACTGCCTCCTCATTAATATTTAACGGTATGTAAATCGGTTTTCTGATAAATGTGTCTATGGCTATGGGTAGGAATGACCTTACTCAACTTTTACATCTTTTTGTGTCAGCCTCCTACTGACCTTGAATTCAGCGTATGAAGTATTATTACATGTCTAAACGGCAATAGTATTTTTTAGTCGACTTGTGATATCTCCACCCCATAGAAAAAGAAACCTCAGATAGGATATGTGATCATAATGAAACCTTTATAGTAGATTACTACTGCGGCAATAACCCAAAGCTTTATAGATGTCTAAAATTGATGGTAGGTAGCTGATAAATTAATAAGTGATTGATTAGGTTTGACTCCACACTCAGGTAGACGAAAATCGCGAAGTCGCAGTGAAGGAATCGTTAAGTGGAGGTTATAGTAAACTGCTTGAGGATAACATATTTGCGGGGTAAGGGCAGAGGTAAGAAGTCGAGTAAGGGGGGGGGGGCGTGGCCTATTTACTATTCCTACTACAAGGATATACTACCAAGTAATAAAAAGTATTTTAAGGCGCCGCACTCTTTTATTTATAAACCGAGGGGTCTGTGATGGTGATGTCGAACCGGCTTCCGCTTACGGCGCTGACCCTAGATCTGTCGTGCAAAAAGATCGTCCGTCGCCGTCGTTGAGAAATAGACATTGTATAATTTATACCTGGCATCACAGTTGATCCCTTTTCTGTGTATTTCAGGCATATACATAATAATAAATACAATATGAGTATAAATAGTTGTTTATAAGTGCAACTGACTTGTCACACAAAAAATGAATTTATCCTATGTACAAGAGCGAAAATAAGACGGAAAATAAGGTGAAAATATGAAAAATCAACAAGAAGTACCAATGACAATAGTATGCGTGTATATGTTATTTGTAAAGCAGGGTTCACTTTACATTGAGCAGTTCTTTAGACATGCCAATGCCGTTGGAAAACTGAAAGATGTAAACTTATTACAGAATTGGCGTAAATACGGAGGATAGGGACGTGTTCCCCCCCTTGGAACTATAAATTAAAAAAACTATCATGTCTCATACTTTTTGCCTATAGCACCCCCGGAAGGCGTCAGCAAAATTATTGTTGGATTCACAACAAACTCCAGAAAAATAAACCAAATTATGCCTGCCTTCCTCCCCCCAACGGTAGGCGTCCAAAAATATATCCCTCCATAGTCAAACTATATCTACCTGCATTCTGAATTACAGCCGCCAAATTCGGTATTTCGATGAAGTATTCAAAAAGAGGACGCATTTTAACAACTTTGTGGAATCTATAACACCTCCAATACAGATATACCTATGCACAAATATGCCAAGACGATTTTGTACTCAGAAGAAAAAGAAAAATTTGCTTTCTCTGATGTTGAGCGATTAATAAAAAATGCGAGTATTATTGCGGACTACAATAGATGCCTATATGACCTCTAATGCTGCCACACCAAGATGGTGTCCTTATTTTACCTGATATATGACACCTGATGAAGAAGGTATTCAGAGAAGAAAAATGACTTTGGATGAAAAATGGTGCGTTAAAGAGAAACCACAATTATTGGTTTTATCAAGTTCAGTGGCAGTTCCATGTCACAAAAAGTTACTATCGCTACTTGCCGTCTGAACACAAAAAATCGTGAAAGTGGAGAACTTAGCAAAGGAACATGACTTTTGGAATGAATAGATGTTAATGAAAATACAAGGTTTTTATCAGTTTATGTGACAAAGTAAAAAATGTAATTTCTATTCGCGATGCAAAAAAGTGTGAGCCCAAGGCTCTAGACTTGGGCCTGCCAGCAATTTAAATTTTAATTACTTACAAATCTGGTTGAAAATTGTAGGATTTCGCAGTAATCCTGAAAATGATAACTGCTCAAAACCAACTACCGCGATTTGTTTAAATTTTAGTAGTTCCTAACTTTTGGCCTGCAGTGTATATCAATAAGTCACCAAAAACCACCGACTACAAATTTAGTTGATGCCTAAAACAGTATCTATCTCATTCCAGAAATGAATGAACTTCAGCTCATTCATAAACTGTAGTTTACATACTTTTGTATTGGTGGCGCCTTTATCAGTGTCCCAATAGGCGCGCGATCGTTCAATGCAAGGCTGTAACCATTTTTGACCCTGTATATTAATAATTTTTGGCACAAAAACCTGTTTTTTGCGTTTTCTTAAAACTTCAATCTAGAGAAATGTCGATCCAGATTTTAGAATAATTTTATACAGGGTGATTAACGAGACCGTGAATTTAGTCAAAAAAACGTCAATTTTGCCAATTTTTTACTAATTGTCTATTAGGAAATTTCAAAAAATACGTCGACATTTCTCTAGAACTGTTCTTTTTCTTCATGCTCATATTTTTTTCAGTTCTGAAATCTCAAAATTAATAGTCAAAAAATAGTTACAGCTGAACCATTGCAAACAGCTCTCATGTACGTACTATAACCTCCTCTTAACAAATTAATTTTTTGGTCTCTCTTATAACTTTGAAAGCTCTGATTAAATTTCACTTCCCATGCGGATAATGCTTAGGAACTATTGTAGGCGTAGAAAATTTTGTATAGGTGAAACGAGTTTTGGTATCCCCTTACGCCTCTATAATTCGGAAGGTACTGATCTGATCGTAATCAAGCTTGCATGTTCTAAGTTTCCATACCGGGAGGTACAAAAATGCTTTAGAGCTTCTGAAAATACATTAAATTGCAGCGGGGTAATTATCAAAAAGCGAGCAGTGCTTTACACCCACGTAGCTTATTTTCAGCTTATATTAAGAATTATTTTAATTTTTTAGTGCTAGTGCTTTTTAGTGTTTTTTAGTTTTTTCACGATTATATCAAATCTTCAGATAAAGTTCACCCTTAAATTATTCAAATCTGACGATCCAGATGTGTATGATGAGACAAACTTATTAAATTATTGTATTGTCATGGGTTCTTGATAAGTGTACAAAGTTTAAATCCAATTTGTTCGTTTACACCGTTACCCTGCCGTGACGAGGATCGACAGTATTGGCAATAAATTGATGTATCGCATTCACCATTTCTTAAACAAGTGATACAGGTTCACAGGTTTGCAACCGGCACCTTCACCATTATATTGAAGCTTCAAACAAAATCCACCCTTAACGTATTCAATTCTGGCGATCCTGATCAGGACAATGAGACAAACTTATCAAATTGTTGTATCGATAAGTGTACAAAGTTTAAAATAAATCTGTTCGTTTAAAGTGGTGAAAAACCCAGTCCAAAGGATTAGAATATAAACAAACATAGAGGAAAAGCTAAGAAAAAGGTAGGAAATAATATACTTGAGTAAATTCAAACGACGCTCTCACTGTGGAATTTTAACAAATTTAATTTTTTTATTATATTGGCAAAACCGGATTTTTCCCGGACTAGTAATCAATAAATTTAACATTTAATCTTAAAAAAAAGAAAAAAAAGCTGTTGACCGCGGTGAGATTCGAACCCACGCCCTTTCGGACCGGTGCCTAGCGTCTTAACCGCATGGCCACGCTGCCTGTGCTTCAGGAACATCAATACACCGTACATAATACGTCGTCAGTTACCTGTCGTTATTTAATTCAATTTTTTTTAAACCGAAAGCGATGTTGACAAAACCGAATTTTTCCTGGACTAGTTTTTTCATGCTGATTCCGAATCTGCATTTAGTTTTTCTTTAGCACCTGTAGTTTTGGCTATCTTTTGTATCCGGACAGATGGACGGACGGACGAACGGACAGACAGAGGCTCTGCATGAGCTCTCCTCAGTGACTTCAGTGAGTCAGTGAGGACCGGTTTCTCAATGTCCAGTTAAAAGTGTCAGATAGGTAGCTGCCAGCTAGCATTTCTATGGATATAACTGTCAGATAAGATTTACGTGAATTCGTAAGTTTAACCCTCAATTGTTTAAACAATTTATCTGACAGATAAGCGTTAACTTCCAGATGAATATTTAACTGGACATTGAGAAACCGGCCCTGGGAGCTAAAAGCAAGCAGTGCTTGACATCCACATAGCTTGGACATACTTTACCGGATCCTTGGAAGAAATGAGTGTTCTAATTGTCACGGTAAAATGTCTTTTACATAGGTAACTAAAAAATGCTTGGATATTATAATTTTCTTCCAACAGCCCGTATAATCTACTAATCCGTATTGCTGCAAAACAAGACACATTCATAGCCTGAGACGCCGTGGCGTGGTAAAGATGAACCTTTTTTTTCTGCAAATATTCTGTAGCTACAACTGCATCTGCCACACGGCATGACCGACCATCATAATAACGGCACCAGTTCCAGAAATAGAAACCAGGAGTTGTTTGAACTTGAACGGCAGAAACTAGAATGGCATCTGGGTATAGTATCCGCGAATCAAGCGTAAATGCACCAGGATTTATTTGAAATAAGTACCGCGCATACACGTAATTTATTGATATAAATCCAAAGTCACAGCGAAAAAAAGCTCTATAGGTTTGATGTGTTTGTGTGTGCCTGCCTGTGGCAGTTTCCAAATGAATGAACCGATTGTTAACCTTTAGCTACTCGCGCCGTTTCAAAACTTAAGTACACTCGTGATGTATTCTGCATAGGAGGAAATTCTACGTACTTAAATTCGATGGTGTACACTGTACACTGTACAGTAAGTACCATCTTTGAGGGTTAGGTAGAACAGCAGAGGCGACACCTTACATCTTTTAGGAAATTCAACGCACTTAAATCCGATGGTGTACACAAGGGGTCGGCAACTTTTTTCGGATGGCGAGCCATTTTCAAAATCAATTTTTTTACGCGGACTGCACATTCAAATGTATTCTAAATAGTCTTTTAGATCATCGATCATCTAAGAGCATAAATATTATTAAAAATAAATATCGGAACAAATTATTTTTTATTTACATGCTATAATTACAAAAAAGTCAAAGAACAAAAATTCTACAATTCTTAAAAGGGAAAAAATAAAATACAATTCCAATTAAATGTATATAAATATGTGCTTTTTATTTTTGATATTGTTTAATAATAATTCGTTGAAGTCTGGTTGTGTTGGGGATACTAAGATCCTCAACAAGTTTTCTAAATTTTCATCCGTCAACCTCGTTCTATTTGTTGATTTTATGAAATGTACTCCTGAAAATGTTGATTTTTCCTTAAATTGTGTTTGTGCTTTGGCGAGCCGCTCAAAAAGTTGCAAAGGGCCTCAGGTTGCCGACTCCTGGTGTACACAGTACACCAGCGCGTGTAGTTAAAGGTTAAATTTAAATGACGCCTAAGGCAATTTTTTGATTGGCTGGCATACTCATTAAGTCATGTACAGGGGCAGAGGATAGGCGTGGTCAATGTAATGATACCCTTATCCAACCCACCAATATAAAATAGTTTAACAGCAATTAAATTTTAAAACTAACAAGGAAGTGTCTACTTGTTGCCTTGTTTTTAAGGTAATTACAACTAGTAGTAGTGCTCATCAATTTACACCATGTTAAGTGTGAAATAGATAAAACCATGTTTCCAATTACATCCCACGCCCATACCCTGGGGAAGTACACATGTTGTCATCGAGAACAACTTTAAATCTGAGAGAATTTTTTTTTGCGTGTCTGTCATCTTTTGGCAATAATAGAGTCCCTTAGAACTTGGAAAGTAGGTAGTTATTTTATCTTAACAAAACTAGTGACAGTTGTGTAGTGAACAAAATTGCTCAACCTTCAGGTTGTTATTTTGAAGATCGCTAATGAATTTCTATTATTTTTGGGTATTAGGGCTTAGAGTGAGATGTTGGCCCTTGGTGTCTGAGAACTTGAAAAAATGTTTTGTTTTTATAAAAGGTAGCCCATTTATCTAAAATATGACCCATATGAATAGCATTTGATAACCCTGTAAGTTGGAAACTGTTAATTTGATTGTATGAAATCTGGCATTTAATCATACGTAAGTAATGTATAGTGGTGGCGTCCATATGAAACATAGTGGTACACCAATATTGCATGCAAATATGGCGAGTCTAGAATTATCGACTTCAGTATATCAAATTTTGTTATTCCAGTAAGTTTTTCAACCATTGTACCCCTAACGCCATCTTATTTTTTTCGACAAAATATTACAGTAACATTTTTCTTTCTCTCATATAGCCTCTCAATCCATGTGTGGAGGCTGTTTCATAAAAAATATACAGAAATGTAATCGACGTCTCATGATGTTTTAAGTATAATAAACCGAAATGTTGTGAAGAAGAGTGTAGTTTAAATTACTGACCGACATCCACAAAAAACAGCAAAAACTCATAATCGCGGTCACTAGAAGAATAACTTTAATTGAACATTATTGGTCAAGTCTGCATACGCAGCCTTGATGTACGATGGGATTTTTTAATTAAAAAAATACCTTATTTTCCAAAATTATGAATACCTTCAGGTGCGACACTGATTTTATAAATCTGTATAAATCAGCATGATCTGCAACGATACACTGGAAGAAAGTCCGAATGCTTAGCAAACAACCTAATAATTTCCAAGTTACAGATCATAGGACAATGTAAATGTATCAAAATTTCTCTTCAAAGGTAATGTTCGGATACGTCTATAAAATGTAGAGTATCATCAACGTCATTTTTTAAGGAAATGGATGAAATGTTTGAATTTCTCCCATCCGTCAACCTCCCCGCTATGCCAATTTCATCTCCGTCCAGAAGAAATTAAAAAACCCCTGAAATGCCTAAAAATCAAATTTGAAGCGTGTCTGAGGATTTTATTGATAATTACTCCACCACCAAAGCAACTATTTCTATCAATTCAATAGGAATATCTTCTGATTCAACATAATATATCTCAAATTTTATACCCCCTTTATTCCCCTTATGGAAATAAAAAAATTTAAGTTATTCCCGCTACTACTCTATCTACCACAAACATTTTAATCCCTCCTGGAAACAAAGTTCCAGTTTTGAGAAATTTCATTTTATTTCCCACACCGATAGATGAGGAGATTATTGTGATCGAGAACATTTTCTATTTTGAGATAATACGCTTTTTGGACGTTTTATGATATCTATATAACGAAAATCCACGTCACTCATTTTTCTGTCGGCCTGTCTGTTTATTGGCGTTTTTCTAGCCGCGCAGTCTCAGTAACCGCTTGTGTTGAAATTTGGGAAGCGATGTGCGATGGGGTAGTAGTGGGTCATGCTGCATGAAAATCGGTGCATTGGCAGTGGAGAAATTGGTAAAATACAAAAAATCATCAGAACCCCTCCAAACTTCGTATTTGAGAGTTTCAGGGGTTCCTGATCCTTTTCTATTTTATTGAAGGGGGGAAATTGGGGTGGTGGGGCGGGTGAATACTGTACGTTGCGCTAAAAAAATTGACTTTGGTGATATCTTGTGCTTTTGAGACGTATCCGATTATTGCCTTTGATTTTTATATCTGTGGAAAAATTTGATACATACGCATTATAATTCTAACGTGTCGCTTGGAAACTACTAACTTAATTGTGATGAAATTTTGACACCGTATTAGTACCGTAAATGGAAATGGAAATTGTAACAGTGTATCGGTTCTGGAATTCTTGCCAGTGGCGGAGGAGAAATCAACAAAAAAAGAAAAATCCAAAAATCGCCCAAACTTTGTTTTTAGATATTTCAAAGGTCCTCTGTCATTGTCTACTTTTTTTTATGAGTATGGTGTAGGGATAGAGGAACTCCAAATTTTTTGTTGGTACTGAGAAGTACTGAGTCAGGATACTTGATGCAATTTTTTTTGCTAATTACACCACACAGCACATCAAGCTCTGAATTTCATCAAAATACGTGAAAGGGCTACTTAGAATCCACTGGAATCCGAGGAATGTCAACAGACAGACAGATTGACAGACAGACAGGTGGGGAAAAAGACGGATAGACCAACAGCTTGACCAAAAAAAGAAACGCTTATTTTCTTGACATATAGACATAATAAAACGTTAAAAAACATCTCAAAATAGAAAATCTTCGATATTATAATACTCCTCTCACCTATCGGTGCGGTGTGGGAAGCAAAAAAAGCTATCGCTTTACGTTTACTGTTTGCTGAAACGTCAAGACTTATTAAACCCCGTACGTATTAGATCTGACTGTGATACATGACCCGATTTCAATTTAGCATGGCACGTCTTCCAGTGCCCCATATAATTTTCCAGTCTATACATTTCCTTAAAGAATTTGAGAATTCCAAACTTCCTAATCCTTGGTAATTACCAGTGATGTGGATATTTAGGAATTCGTTGTCGGTGATGTTAAAAGCATTTCGGTTTCTCGCGCCTCATTCATGTTAGCGACGTCTTAAAATAGCGCCCTTTGATGCATTCTGGTTGACTTTCAAGTAGTTTTTTGCCACCCTCATTTACGTAATTTACACGAGCGTCTTTAAGAAACTGTTTAAAATGTTTCTCCATGGATGTCTCAAAGGAAAAGATAAATTATACAGAAAATAACTGCCTTACGGTTTGTACCTCTTGCAGGTTAATAATCTGGTCTCATTACGTATATTACAATATATGAGACGCTTTGGCAGTAATCGAAATGAAAAAAAAAATAGATACGTATATTTTTTGTTGAGCTGAATACTTGTGTTATAATAATTACTTTATTTTCTTAATTTACTGTCATACATTATGTAATTTAAAACAGGTTAAAGCTGCTCAGTCCAAAGAATTACTAAGAAACAAAGATAGATTACAGTATAACGTTGATTATTATTATTATTATTTTCATTTCATTAAACGGCAATTTGAGTGGATCAAAAGCAAATAATCTTATAGATTAAAGCCAATTAACAGCAAAATAAGGTGGTTTCCTTTAAAAATTCCATTATTATGAAAATTGAATATAGCATTCATTAGCTCCTATTGCGCCACCTGGTAGTTATTTCAGACAGTCATATTATAATTTCAAGTGTTCTTACTTCTAGTAGTTTTACTTGAGACTAGCAGTTTTACTTATTGTAGAATTATTACTAAAACGTTGTGATGGAGGCTGTATCCCTATAAGGCATCAATTAGTATTTCTGAAACTCACAGCACACTAAACTTGTCGTAATTCCTGTTTTATTGATATCTCCGCCTGGAAAAAGCCTGGGAAGTTCAGTTTTGCGGTTGCTTTTTTAGAATTTTGTCCTCTATTCAACTATGATAAAAGACATATAACATACCTTTTTAAAATTTCGGTAATAAAGCGTAATAATTGTGGTGATATCAGTTAACGCCCTCTAGCGACACGGAAAAATCAACTCATATAATCAACAACAAATCATAAGGAAAGAAGGTATCTTTCAAGCGAGACCTAGCTCCTTTAATTCCGTTAACTTAGAGCAAAGTTATTACCATTTAAATAAAAACTTGTTTGACGTTCCCCCACCATTACATTTCAAAACATAGAACAAATGACGATTAAAAAAAAATCATAAATATTACACGGTACACGATAGTGATATTTATGATATTATA
This sequence comes from Callosobruchus maculatus, assembly GCA_951848785.1. Classification (NCBI taxonomy): domain Eukaryota; kingdom Metazoa; phylum Arthropoda; class Insecta; order Coleoptera; family Chrysomelidae; genus Callosobruchus; species Callosobruchus maculatus. The sequence goes on along the minus strand of CATOUR010000026.1, from coordinate 7,947,695 downwards.
TTTATTATTATGATTCCTCTTAGCCGATTTACCTGAACATTTTTGGCATCAGTAACAACCATTGAAACTTAACCTCATTTTGTATGGTATCATCGATTTTTATCCAATCAAATCCAAATTAGACTAACTTGCATTCAGTGCAAGTATCGGTCGCTATGACTATACAATTGGGTTCGACAACTTTCGACATTCGAAATTAATTTCGATTCTAACGTTAATTTAAATTTTAATAATTGTACTTTCACTAACTGTACTTTCAATAAATAAATAAATGTTTCGTTGTGTTGAGTAAAAAGTTAGATTTGAAAAAAATCAGTAGTAATATCCCTAGGGCAGGGGTCGTCAACCTTTTGAGACGGAGGAGCCAAAAGTTGTAATTCATAAAATATCCCAGTTTTTAAAGAGCCACTAAAATTTTTGTTTCACTATTACGTTTAGGATTAGGATTGGGTATATACATTTGATTTCTGATTCAGAATAAATAGCTTTAAATATGAAATAAGATTTATTCTTATAAAAATATACAGAACATAAAATATTTTAGCTAGCTCTTCTAGAATAATAAGATTAATAATCTTAAATAATTTCAGTAACCACTGCATGAAGTGTGATTAAATTTGGGTAGCGATATGCTGTGGGGTCGTAGTAGGTAATGTTGCTATAATTCTGAAAATCGGTGTATGGGCGGCGGATTAATTAGCAAAAAACAAAAAAAATATAAATATTCCTGAAAATTGGTTTGAGGTTCCTGTTAATTTTCTACTTTTTTGTTGGAAAGGGTGAAATTGAGGTGGTTGGGGGGTGGGGGGTTGAAAAACTGAAAAATTTGTTGTATTCATAACAGGACGTCCAATGACTCGTGAAAGAAAAACCTAGCGGCATAACACACTTTTTTGCGTGCGGGTAGGCGATGATTTGGTTGCCAGGAGATCGCAGGCAATAACTTCATGGTATGGAAAAATAATGAACTAGTATCACCGCAAGTACTGAGTCAATCAACTTGACTGCATTTTTTGCTCTGTAACTCTAATGGAAATCTAATGCAGAGCTTTTTTGTAAATATCTACAACTCTGCTACGGCGAAGACAATTCAGAAAACTGCGAATGTCTCCATTTAAGAGTATCTGGCTGTACTTGAATCGGTCTTATCTTACCGCTAAGATCAAGAAAACAACTTGTATGTTCTTGACATTGACACTGACATTTAAAAGTCATATCTCTGCGTGGCCGATATTGACCTAAATAATGCGGAATTGGTCTCCTATTCAGTTTTTCTGGAATTTTTTAGTGTACCTATTTTATTATTTACTTCATTGATCATTGGATGTTATAAGTTTTTTGAACGTTTTATCATGTCTACGTCACGAAAATCTGTATCACTTATTTCTGACGGTTCGACTCTGTCTGTCTGTTGTCACTTTTATAACCACGTAATCTCAGTATCCGCTGCCGATATCCTGTCGGATCACAGTAGGTCCAATTTTTTTCACAAATCATTAGAACCGCTTCAGCTTTAGGTATTTTAAAAACAGATACAAAAACTCAAACATTTTGCTACCGCATTAATTGTTTCAAACTGTAAGAGTGGGGCCGTATAAAAAATACACATCATTAATCACGATGAAAAAATAGATCTTCCGAACCGTCCTTCCGCACTTTCGTTCTTGCCGCGTACACGCAGTTGTCATTTCGAAACGACAAATGCACATCGGGGCTGAGGAGAATGACCGCGGTGGCATGGCTACCTATTCATTGCGTTCCGGCGTTATTTTCGACCTGAGGACGTGTCAGAAATACAGGAAATGAGCTAAAGGCTGAAGGAGGCGGCCATTAGATTGTCAACGATGACTTGTCGCCGAATACATTTACAGGGTGTTACATTGGGCTTATATTAATTTAAGATCTCGTGTTACCAAGACGGAAGACTGATATATTAAAATATCAGTGAAGTTATAAATAAACATCAAAAGGGTTGCGTGTAATTTCTAAAACTCATCCTGTGGTTGTGTTACTGTTCCATCATGTTTCATTGGTCCTTGGATAAAAACAGTATATAATAGGTTGGGGAAAAAGAAATCTATAATTTTTGCGTGAAAATTAGGACTTTATAATATAACATCTGTCGGATGTGGAATGACAACAAGCGTTAGCACAAATTTTGACAGTAACTAATAAATAGCGTTTTCGACTTAATGCCCTATCACTGTACTCATAGGAACTGAGTGTTAAAATTATGTTCGTGTTAGATTTGAGTGCAACACTAGTGTGTTTTTTGTTTTCGACTTATCCGCTTAATTGCACTGGAGTGCAAATTATCGCCACGGACTCTCGTGGAGATTTCAGTGCATGTTTGACGTCTATAAAATATTAATTATAACCTATTGTCAGAGAAAATAATTTTTGAATTAAGAACTGGGTAGTGGGGTAGTATACATAGAAGCATGGATGCTACGATAGGTTACGGAAGGTGCGGAAAGTGTAGTTGGAAGAACTGCGAATATCGTCATCTTCGGATGATGAGGAAATTGAAACATATCTAGTTAAATTGCAAACAACGGCTGCGGGTGTTCCAAAAATACGAATATTTGTTGAAGATGTTGTTCACAAACTGACGGAAGAAGAGATACAACAAGATATACATAAGTATTTACCGATAGAGATAGATATTAATTTTTAGTGCAAAAGCCATATTGCACAAAATGCTGTTAGTTTTTATGTCGATAAACAGAACAAATTATTGAATAAGGCGGATTCAAACTATTCAAATTCCAAAACCACCACCGAATGAAATTGAGCTCTCGCGATGCAAAATGACATCAAACTGTCATTAGTTGGCTGACAGAACAGTTACTTGAATTACACTGAAATTTGGTGTATGTTCGACTTACCAGTTCAGATTTATTGCACTTCTGGGCACCAGACGAGTTTTCAATGTGCACTGTAGTGCAATCGTGGTTAAAATCAGTGCAGTAAGTCGAAAACGCTATAAGTTGTAGCGTTTGCTATTGCAATTGACATCTGATTTAATCACAGCCTACGTTGGTACAAAAATTACGTTTCAAAATTTGACTGTGTACTTACTGACTAATTGATAAACAGATATCTGGAAAATGGTTACTCGGAGCGACATTTACAAAGTACACCTTTTTTAACGTAAAACTGCTTGAAAAAACATAACCTTCAACTCATAACACCAATATACGGTGACACGAAAAAGTTACATCATTTTAAAGAGGCTTGAGGCTAAGTCGCACTCTACAAATGGCATCCGAACTAAGAACGGATTTGAATTTCTTCCCTCAAAATCCCCTGGGTTCCTAATTTCGGCCGTTATATCATCCTGTCCATCAATTATTAAGCAAAAACGAAATGATAATTATAAATTTCTTGAGTATTTCAGTTATTATCAAAACTTTTACACTGAAGTTAAATCTTAGTAATTTTACCCAAAAAATCTGCAGCTTGGCTGTGTATACGAATAATTATATGGAAAAAATTACCAAACGACGCAGATGTTAATAAGACTTCACAGTATGAGAATGTTAAGCAAACAGACGAGATTCAAGCAATATTGAGCCAACTTCATTTTTAGGCGTTTTAGGGGCTCCTGATCATCCTCTACTTTTTTGGGTGGGGGTGAAATTGAGATGCTTGGGAGGTGGGAGTTGTAAAACTGAAAAAAATGTTGTCTGCTTCCATGTTGTTGTAGACTTTCCATGTAAGAAAGACCTAGTGGCATAATGCACTCTTTTAGGTCCATCCGGACATTGCCTTCCCCATTGCAGAAACCAAGGGAATAATTTTCTGATGTATAGATACGAGTATTGCTCGTTTAGTATTGTGTAATCTGGAAATCATCGAATTCATTTTAATGAAGTTTTGACACAGTGTTGATACCGTGTTAGTGGCGACGGAGCAATAATACAAAAAACTAAAAATATAAAAACAGCTCAAATTTCGTGTTTAGGCATTTTAGGTGTTCCGGATCATTTTCTACTTTTTTTGGGTGGGGATAACACTGGGGTGGTTGGTAGGTGGGAGATTACAACACTGAAAAATATGTTAGGTGGCGATTTTTTTGGGTACGGGAAAGCCGAGAAAATGAGTAAAATATTTGAATTTCTCTAGGACCGTGATGCCACGGTCCTATAGTAAATCGGAAGACGGGTATGTGAGCCTGTTGCCGTTCTCACTCGAGTATCCAATATTCAATGCATACCTTTATGTGATCTTCTACATATTCGAAAAAATACTTAATTTTATAGGTATATGCGGCCAGTGAAGCAGACCTTACGAACCAGATTGATACTTGGTTGTGAAAGGTTTGTGTTTAGCAGAAGAGATAATACGGCAATAAAGACAAGTGTGATGAGTATCCACTAATGCAAAAATGACGTGTAATCATTTACCGATAAAACTAATGACACAGAAAGCTTCAATTCGAGACAGAAAAATTATAAAATTGTAAGGTTAGGTTTAACTTCACTTGACAACCAACAGCGCAACTCATACAATACAAAGCTTTCACTCACAGAACCTTTCTTCATGCGACACAGCCTAGAGATGAAACCCGCAGGCCATCCCCTCGACGGAAGATAAATCACAAAAAGTAGTTTGTTTCGTGAAAATTGCGTCAATACCGCGATTTAAAAGTTGACGAGGCAAAAATGCACTGCTGATATATGGCGCGATTCGCATTGATTGGCTAAATTTGAATTCCTTTTTTAAACTTTAAAATGGAATTAATAGTAAACAATGCAGAGAATAACGAAATGCATCAGTAAACCTATTTTTGTATACACTAAGAGGTTATAATGATTTAATCATTGTTTCCAAACCTGTGATGCTAGTCCATTATTATTGGTACCTAGTTTATGCTTATTTTTCTAGTGACCGCGACTATAGATTATGGTTGTGTTTCATGGGTTTCGGTCAAAGATTGAAACTATAACTTTCCTTCACTAAGTTTCGGTTCATTTTAATCTAAACCATCTTCAGGTGTCTGTTTATTTCCTTTGCAATTTCGGTTTGAGTCTGCTTAAAATCTTTGAAAATATGGCTGCTACTTCCATTCATTTTGGCTCTTCTCACCAGGCCGAGAACTTTATGCTTATTTTTCTAGTGACCGCGACTATAGATTATGGTTGTTTTTCATGGGTTTTGATCAACGATTGAAACTATAACTTTCCTTCACTACGTTTCGGTTCATTTTAATCTAAACCATCTTCAGGTGTCTGTTTCTTTCCTTTGCAATTTCGGTTTGAGTCTTCTTAAAATCCTTGAAAATAGGGCTGCTACTTCCATTCATTTTGGCTCTTCTCACCAGGCTTTATTTTATGCTTATTTTTCTAGTGACCGCGACTATAGATTATGGTTGTTTTTCATGGGTTTCGATCAACGATTGAAATTGTAAATTTCCTTCACTACGTTTCGGTTCATTTTAATTAAAATAAGCATAAAGTACTCGGCCTGGTGAAAAGAGCCAAAATGAATGGAAGTAGCAACCATATTTTCAAGGATTTTAAGAAGACTCAAACCGAAATTGCAAAGGAAAGAAACAGACAGACCTTTTTGACACCTGAAGATGGTTTAGATTAAAATGAACCGAAACGTAGTGAAGGAAAGTTATAATTTCAATCGTTGACCGAAACCCATGAAAACAACCATAATTATTGGTAGTAGTAGTGAAGAAGTATGATGTATTTCTTTTTGTAGATGTATTTTTTTAAAATAAACTCATTTTGTTCAGAAATAGACATGTATTATTTGTGCATATACCGATTCAATAATTATATTCGTTCTCGAGGAAATGAAAACCTGAACAAAAATCAACTGTAGTGTGTTGAAAATTTCCCAAACCATTCACATGCGTCTGTTTGTGGATTTAGTATCAGATAGAGCATCTCTCATGTCGGAAATCAGGAAAAGTCAACCGAAGGGAACACAAATAAGATAGTCACGAAAGAAATCGTAAATGCAGCTGTGCGTTTGTGAGCATTTGTCGCGTCGGTCGCTTATAAAATATTGTGTCATCCTCGCCTCCGCCTCTTTATCCGTCCTAGTACAGATGTTGCATCAACGCTTTGTGTACGCATCTGAATTATGTTTATTAATTGATCGTATAATTATATTATTGTTTGGGTTCACAAAAGTTCATTCAACAATTTTTAGCGGCGTTGCCAAATTTTTTGATTGCATTCATCAGCAACAAATTCTTATTTTTCAATGTGAGATGGACGAAGAACGAGTTTGGTGTGTAAGTTTACCTACAGGTAGCTGTTTGATATTCTGTGACAGTGTGAATTTTTACAGGGAGATCGTATCAACTGTAAAATACATTTTAATATTGAAGATGTGCATGGACACTTCAGAACGGGCTTCAGAAGGGACAGCCGAGCCGTTGGGTTTCTTCTTCCAAATTAATGTTTCAAATCTTTAACATTTTTTTTACTAGATGAAGGAAGTATTGTGTATGCGAAAATTTTCGATATTGAGATAATACGCTTTTTGGGCATTTTATGATATCTACATAACCAGGAGCGGCGGGTTTTGATTTTTCAATGGGGTGCAACCTAACTATATTTATTTTTAGATAAGCAAATATATCTGGAAACGGTTGCTGGCTCTCTGGGTATCTAAGCTGCCCTTATTATAGAAAATTGACAATAATTAAAATAAAAACACAGAAAGAACAAAGCTATATTTAATAAAAATATAAATAAAAACTGACAGGTTCGCAAATTTTTTACAGATTTGCTTTCTTGTTTTTAATAGGATGAGTCATAGCCTACTATCTACTCAATATTATAATAACACAATCATCATTTTAATGAGACACTATTATATAAAAAAAGGTATTTTGATTCTGTTTTTCCGAATTTGAGTAGGAAGTCTCTTGTAGAGCAATAACTGCTTAGATGCTTATTATATTTATAGTTGATTAATCATGGCCTACTGCTACAAATAAAGTAAAAAATGAAAAAGTCAAATTTGGAGCACAATTTTCAAAATAACTCAATACTAATATATATTTTTGAAAAGCATGAATTATTTCCGATTGACTTCAAAAATAATATACAGGGTGTTTCATTTAAAAAAATATGTTTGCTTCATAACTGAAAAATGGTTAGAGCAAGAAAAAATCAAACTACACCACTGGATTCTACAGAAAAAATTCTATAAGACTCTTTTTTAAACTTTTCAATAAAGTAAAAGACAACCGAGATACGAGGGTGGTCCCAAAATCGATAGTTTTCGATTCCACCCTGTATCTCAAGAACCAAGAGGGCCATGATAATTTTGTTGACGGCATCTTTGGTTTCACAAAAAAGTAGCAAAATGTCGCGAAAACCGCAACTCTCTATCTTCATAAATAACCGAGATACCCCGTAAAAGTGCCCAAAATGGGATGGCCTGTACATAACGAAAATCCACGTCATTTTCTTTCATCGGTCTGTCTGTCTATGTCTGTTGGCATTTTTCTAACCTCGCAATCTTAGTAACTAAAAAACTAAAAACGTAAGATCAGCTATACTTTGTCTTTAGGCGATTTGGAGGTTCCTGATGGTTTTCCACATCTTAGTTCTCACACGGATAAGCGATAGGGGAGTATTGTGCTATGCACAAAATGGGTGATAAGTTAGCTGATGAAGGAATAACAGCTAGGGAAAACAATCAACTTGTTGCTGTTCTACCAAGCCGAAATTCGACTGTGCAGGAAACATTACTGTGCATATTTGGTACGATACCTACTTAAAAAAATTAAAAATTGAAAATCAGCATTTTAGAGATTTATTATTTATAAGATTTATTAAGATTTATTACATTATATAAAAATGGTAGAGAAGTATTGAAATTTGGATTCTAGAACTCTTGGGTTACCAAATTATTTATAGTTTATAAACCATTTACATACTTGATTTTCATGCTAAATTCAAATTATTCATAAAAACCTTGATTCTAATATGTTCGACAATAAACAGAAGCAATCAGATCAAATTGACTTATTATTGAGACTAAGGCCTCAAGATGACGGTCGGAGATAATCAAATGAAAAAAAATATGAAAGCTAGTTTGTAAAAAACGTGTCAGGCAGCACATTTACAGTCGATATAGTTATAATAATTCATTACTAAAGCTCCAAACAGCATAATGTTGCTAAATAAATCATAACGTTTATCACCATTTACGAATTTGTTTATCATACAAATCGCACTTTGATGATTGCACATGCAACGATGAATGAACATCACATAAGCATTTGTAAGGTTTCATTTACTACTTGTATTAAATTTGTTATCGAATTCTCTTGTATACGATAAACGCATTCATTTTGAATTCGTATTTATATAAATAATATTATTCCTAAATTATTTGTTTAGTGATAACACTGTATAAAAGCTATGTGGAATATATCGATTTAATTTTTCAAGCGAGAGAAAGGATTTTAAAGTATGTGCTTCAAGGTCGTAAAAAGATCGTACTAGTGATAATGAATATTATTAATAAAAAAATAGTAAAAGCATCATATGTATGGAATATAGTATACCGGGTGTCCCAGAATTTCCTTGACACGTGATATTTTTGTAAAGAAAAACGGTTCAAGCAAGAACTGAGTGGTAATTTTGAAGGTACTATAGGGTCTATCATACCATGCATTCAAAACATTTTTTTTGTACGTCAACCCCTAAAACTCACCCCCAAGTTTTTTTTTTCAAATAGCACCACATAGGTTTTCCTACATAAATGATATCCCCATTTTATTTAAAATCTTGTGGTACCTTTAATTTTATATGCAAACTTATTTTTTCCGTAAAATCATAAGCATAAGACAAATGAAATGATACTTTGTTTGACGCCTGATATTTTTGTAACAAAAACGGATAAAAATAAAAGTAAGTGGGTTTTTCAAGGGTATAGTGAATGACCTATCATTCCTTGCTTATGAATAATTTTTTTCTTACTTAAACCCTTGGAATCCACCCCTAGCTTGTTCTTTCAAATTTCAATCCACAATTTTGCCTGAAAAAATTAATTCTTTACTTGAATTTAATTACACAAATGTGAGGTACTATGACGTTTTAATTAACGTAAGAAATTCATTTTTCCGAATAAATTGTGGATTAATAGCTTGAACATAAATAGGGTTGGGTTTTCCGGTTGGAGTGATTTTTTTTGTGTGCAATAAGATAGGTAATTCAGTACATTTAAAAACCCACTTATTTTCTTTTTTATTATTTTTTTGTTACGAAAATATTTGGCGTCAAACAAATCCTAATTTTATTTACTTTATGCTGATGACTTCACGGAAAAAAATCGGTTTTTGTAGGAAATCAAAGGCATTACAGGATTTTAAATAAAATAAGGACTTAATTTATGTAGGAAAAGCTATAGGGTGCTATTTGGAAAAAAAAAAAGTTGGGGGTGAGTTTAAGGGGTTGACGTACAAAAAAATGTTTTGAATGCATGGTATGATAGACCCTATAGTACCTTCAAATGTACCACTCAGTTCTTGCTTGAACCGTTCTTCGTTGCGAAAATATCACGTGTCAAGGAAATTCTGGGACACCCGGTATATCTGTAAACAATGATTGGTTTAAAATTGTATTTAAAAGTCGTTTAGTATTGTATTTCTCATTATTTGGCAGTATTTAGTAACGAAAAACAATTGATTCAATATAATACACTTACAAATAAAAGAAAATGTTAAACAAAATTAAAAACTTTATTAATTTTATTACACCAGTAACATTAATCTAGATCTGTTAGTAGGTCAGTAAATGTGACAAACCTGTTGACATATGTCAATATGTCTGACATATGTTGGTCAGCAAAAATTAGAAATGCCTCATTTGACGGAATGCGAATGCATAGGAATTTTGGTTATGGCCTGTGTAATGGGGATCGGAAATGAACACAAGTCGAGGCATGTGAAAACCAGTAACTGTTGGCCTGACTATAATTCGGAAAGTTATGATTTGGTTTAAACTGAAGCGCCACCTAGTAAAAACTTGCAAATTAAGTCGTGTGAGGTGTAAGGTATATCCGCTGGGCCCATTTTTATCGTTTTCAGTATTCGACATAATTTATAGTTTATTAGGTTTTAGTGAAAGTGAAGGATTGTTAGGTCATTACAAAATACTAGACTGTTGTTAAATATCGCAGTATTATTTTTCGTGAAGCAAAAAATTGTCAAAATCTTATAAAAAAAAACCAATTGTATGGAATGTATGAAACGATATTTTGTTTTACTTGTTGTACTTCGGTAACTACATATACGAAATTAAATGAGTCGGGATGTATTAAAAACTATTGTAAACAATTATAATATTTGAAGTGAATAGATTTTTCAAGCTCTCGAAGTATGTAATAAAGATTTAAGTGTAAAGTGAGAGTAAATAAGTATGGTTGAAAAAACACTATAAATAACCACGCCTTTATAGAAAATTAAACTAAAAAGTAAAAAGTAATTCTTAATGTAAGGGAAAAATAATCATGAACAAAATTTCTAGTATTTTTGTAAAAAAGCGTGGTTTGCTCTATACCTACATATACGAAAATATGACATGAAGCGCCCCACGCTTTTTTCACAATAATTCTAGTATTTTCCGTTCATTATTCTTTGAGCTTATATTAAGAATTATTTTTCACTTCTTAGATTGGTGTGCTATGAAAGCGTGTTTTTTTTAAACTATATTTATTTTTGACTAGAGATCGTTAGTCATAGAGAGGTGCTGAGTAGAGCTGGAATGCTGCCTCTAACTAATCGTGTGATTTTGAAATGGCTAGATGTATAGCAGTGGATCCATTTTGCTACATTATACACCTTATTGTCCTTCTTCTGTAGTAGCTCTATAGTCGTTCTTCCTCCATGGTTGGCTATCGTTAACTGTAGTAATCTCAATATTTGCCGCCATGTAAACAGTTTTCGACATCGATTTAGAAAACATTTAAAGATTTCTATGTTGTATGTATATAATAGCGATGCTTAGTGGTGTTATATTATTTGCGACCAATTGTATCTCATTCACCATTTCTGAAACAAGTGATGTAGGTTGTTCAATAACTGGCACCTTCACCATTATATCGAATCTTCAAATAAAATTCAACCTTAAATCATTCAATTCTTGTGATCCTCATCAGGATCACGAGACAAACTTATCAAACATTATATCGTTAGCGGTTTTTGATAAGTGTCCAAAGTTTGAATTAAATCTGTTCGTTTAAAGTGGGTCAAATCGAGTCCAAAGGAGTCTGCTACAAATATACATACATACATACATACACATACATACAAACAAACATACAAGGTGTAGCTAATAAAAGCCTCTTAAAGAAGCTTTTATGTCAATATCAGGTAAAATAAATGTTAAATGTCAAGCTCAAGTTGACTGTTGTAACAGAAATGAATGGTTCTAATTATTTACTAATGTCTGGGTAACTGGCCAACACCTATACATTATGTCGTTTGTTTCTATGGTAAACTATGGTGTGCAGTTGCGGAATTGGAGAGAAGATAATACCGTAATAACTCTGCATACGTCATCCAGAGGGCCATAAGGTAGTAGCGAATCCTAGTAAACAATACATTACAGCTGTTATTTTAAAATCTCGCCCCATTGTTGTATAAATCATGCGGAAAATTCATTAATACAGATAATCAGCTGTGAGGCAATTGAGATATCTATCAAAACAATAGATCTTTGCAACCGGGCTAATTCGGGTAAACAAACCGCAATATACCAGATAAATTGACGCGAGATTAGTCAGTTCGGTGATGTCAGTAATCATGTTCCATTTTAGTTTATCAAACCTGTAACCATCATTGTAAGATGGTTTATTATTCTGGTTTTGAAAAACTGATGTTATTACATTAGATCTATTTTTTAGGATTTGTTTTTTATCATCATCATCATAGTCACAATGTCTCAACAGACATGTTGTGAACTCGTAAAATGTATTAAGTCGGAGATAGAGTATTGCCGACACGAATATTATCAATAGTTTTGAGCACTGTAGCTCGCCATCGTTCGCGATTTGTTGTCAGTTTAGTGGCGCTCTTGACACTCATATCCAGCAACTGTTTCGTCGTATCCACCCAGCTTGTACGGGGACGGCCACGGCGCCACCCACTCGGGGCGTGACCCTGAACTACAAGTTTCTCCATATTATCGCTTCTGTGTATATGTCCGAAGAATGTAAGCATTCTCGTCGACACAATGGAGGATAGTCTCTTTGGATTACCGAGCTCATCCAGTATGGAAACATTAGTTCGATGGGTGGTATAAGGAATTCTCAGCATTCTCCTCCATGTCCACATTTCAAAAGCGTCTATGCGAGCTCGATCTGCCTTTTTAACAGTCCAAGTTTCCGAGGCATACAAAAATATGGAGAACACAAGAGACTGAACCAGCGACATTTTTGTAGCTTTAGTGATGTTATGGTCACGCCATATTTTAGTAAGCTTTGTCATGGCCACACGTGCCTGTTGAATGCGCCGTCGAATCTCATTTTCACAGCTACCCGAATTATCGATCAAAGAACCGAGGTATATAAAACTTTGAACTACTTCACAACGGCCAATTGACTTTATTTCTCGATAATTATCATGCTCTATATCTACGATCATAACCTTGGTCTTATTGTAGTTAATACCAAGACCATGCTCTGCACTACGTTGTTCTAAGATGTTTAATAGAGCTACTAGTTCTTCCTGAGAAGCTGCAATAAGGGTTGTATCGTCAGCAAATCTCAAGTTGGATATTTTGCTTCCGCCAATAGTTACACCGCCATTCCAGTTGTCTAATACCTGTCTCATCACAAATTCAGAGTAAATGTTAAACAACATCGGAGATAATACACGTCCCTGACGAACTCCTTTTCTGGTTGCAGTTTGACTAGACAGGTTACCATCAATTCTTACGCGAGCCGAATTAGACTCATAGAGTGGCTGTATGAAAAACACTAGGTGATAGGGAACTCCCATAGAGATGAGGATTTCCCACAGTTTAGGCAACTATACGTTATCAAACGCCTTAGAATAGTCCACAAAGCAGATAAAAACAGGAAAATAATGCTCTCTGGCTTTTTCAATAATTTGTCTTAAGTTTAAGATCTGTTCACGCGTACCGCGTCCTTTCACGAAACCTGCCTGCGCCTGAGAAATTTGCCAGCCAATAAAACCCTCCAAACGAGTGTGTAAAATAAACAGTAGAACCTTACTTGCATGAGAGATTAACGAAAGTAGGCGATAATTGTCTGGATTTGTTGGAGATCCCTTTTTATGAAGTGGAACAAAAATTGATGTGCACCATTCATCTGGCCAAACACCGGACGACCAGACACTCTTACAAATATTATGTAAAAGGGAGATGCCGTCGTCACCCAAGCATTTCAACGTTTCAGCAGAAATAGCATCAATGCCTGTAGCTTTGTTATTTTTACTTCCCACACCGATAGGTGAGGGGAGTATTGTGATCGCGAAAATTTTCGATTTTGAGATAATACGTTTTTTGGGCGTTTTATGGTGTGTACATAACGAAAATCCACGTCACTCATTTCCGTCGGTCTGTCTGTCGGTCTGTCTGTCGGTCTGTCTGTCGGTCTGTCTGTCGGTCTGTCTGTCGGTCTGTCGGTCTGTCGGTCTGTCGGTCTGTCGGTCTGTCGGTCTGTCGGTCTGTCTGTCTGTCTGTCGCGTTTTTCTACCCTCGTAATCTCAGTAACCGCTGCATGGATTGTGATGAAATTTAGGCAACGGTATGCTGTGGGGTCGTAGTAGGTAATGTTCCTATAATTTTGAAAATCGGTGCATAGGCGGCGGAGTAATTAGCAAAAAACAAAAAAAAAATAAATATTGCTGAAACTTCGATTTTAGGCGTTTTAGGGGTCCCTGATCATTTTCTACTTTTTTTGGGTGGGGGTGAAATTGGGGTGGTTGGGGGGTGGGGGGGTTGTAAAATAGAAAAATTTGTTGCTTTCATAATAGACTGTCCACTGACCTGTGAAGGAAGACCTGGCGACATAAATAACTTTTTTAGGTCCATCCGAACATTGCCTTTGCCTATTACAGAAAGCAAAGGACTTAGAATTTTTTTTTTTTTGATGTAAACATACGAGAGTATTGCGTCAGATCGTTGTAACGAGGAAACTGTTGAATTGATTTTAATGAAATTTTGAAACGGCATTACTACCATGGCGAAGATGGAAAACGCGTATGGTTTTGATAAATCGTGCCAGTGGCGGCGCAGAAATAATAAAAAGACTAAAAATATGAAAACAGCTCAAACTTCGTTTTTAAGCGTTTTAGATTTTCCTGATCATTTTCTGCGTTTTTTTTTTGGGTAGGGGTGAAATTGGGGTGGTTGGGGGGTTGGGGGTTGAAAAATTAAAAAAATTCTTGTACTCATAATAGGCTGTCCACTAACCTGTGAAGGAAGATCTAGCGACACAAATCACCTTTTTAGGTGCATCCGAACATTGCCTAGCCTATTACAGAAGCTAAGGGACTTACAATTTTCTGTATACTATACGAGAATTTATTGGTCTAAATCGTTGTGTATTTTGTAACGTGGACACTATTAAATTGATTCTAATGAAATTTTGACACAGTATATTGTTACCGTGGTGAGAATGGAAAACGCGTATGTTTGTTATAAATCTTGTCAGTGGCAGCGTAGCAATAATCAAAGAACGCGACAAGTATGAAAGCAACTCAAATTCGGTTTTTAGATGTTTTAGGGGTTCCTGATAATTTCCTACCAGTTTTTTGGGTGGGGGTGAAAGTGTGGTGGACGGGGGGGGGGGGGGGGGGGGTGTTGTAAAACTGAGAAGTTTGTAGCATCGATAATAGGCTGTCCATTGACCTGTGAAAGAAAGAGAATTTTAGGGGGGGGGGGGGTTGGCAATTATTTGGTTGCAAGGGATCTTAGACTAAAGCTTCATGCTATGGGAAAATAATAAACTGGTATCAGCGTAATGTGTGGGAAGTACTGAGTCAATCAACTTGACTTCATTTTCTTTGGTGGGGGGTAAAATTGGGGCGGTTGGGGGGTGGGGGTTGTAAAATTGAAAAATTTGTTGCTTTCATAATAGACTGTTCACTGACCCATGAAGGAAGACCTAGCAACATAAATAACTTTTTTAGGTCCATCCGAACATCGCCTTGCCTATTACAGAAACCAAAGGACTTTTTTCTGGTGTAAACATAGTATTGCTTTAGATCCTTTTATATTGTGTTACAACGAAACTGGTGAATTGATGTTAATGAAATTTTGACACAGTATTACTACCGAGGCGAGGATGGAAAACGCGTATGGTTTTTATAAATCGTGCCAGTGGCGGCGCAGAAATAATAAAAAAAGTAAAAACACAAAAACAGCTCAAACTTCGTTTTTAAGCGTTTTAGAGGTTTTTGATCATTTTCTGCGTTTTTTTTTGGGTGGGGTGAAATTGGGGTGGTTAGGGGGTGGGGGGTTGAAAAACTGAAAAATTTCTTGTATTCATAATAGGCTGTCCACTAGTCTGTGAAGGAAGACCTAGCGACATAAATCAACTTTTTAGGTCCATCCCAACATTGTCCTAGTCTATTACGGAACCTAAGGGACGTAGAATTTTCTGTATACATACGAGTATTGCTTTAGATCATTTTGTATTTTGTAACGTGGACACTGCTAAATTGATTCTAATGAAATTCTGACACAGTATTACTGCCGTGGCGAGGATGGAAAACGCGTATGGTTTTTATAAATCGTGCCAGTGGCGGCGCAGAAATAATAAAAAAACTAAAAATATAAAGACAGCTCAAACTTCGTTTTTAAGCGTTTTAGAGGTGCCTGATCATTTTCTGCGTTTTTTTGGGGGGGGGGGGGGGGGGTGAGTTTGGGGTGGTTGGGTGGTGGGGGGGTTGAAAAACTGAGAAATTTCTTGTATTCATAATAGGCTGTCCACTAACCTGTGAAGTAAGACCTAGCGACATAAATCAACTTTTTAGGTCCATCCGAACATTGCCTAGCCTATTACGGAAACTAAAGGATTTAGAATTTTCTGTATACATACGAGTATTTATTGCTTTAGATTTTTTTGTATTTTGTAACGTGGACACTATTAAATTGATTCTAATTAATTTTTGACACAGTATTATTACCGTGGTGAGGATGGAAAACGCGTATGTTTGTTAAAAATCGTGTCAGTGGCAGCGTATATAGCAATTATCAAAAAAGTATGAAAACAACTCAAACTTCGTTTTTAGATGTTTTAGGCTGTTCATTGACATCTGAAGGAAAGACCTAGCGGCATAAGACAATTTTAGGGGCGGGAGGCTGCCGATGATTTGGTTGCAAGGGGATCTCAGACTAAAGCTTTATGCTATGGGAAAATAATAAACTGATATCACAGTAATGTGTGGGAAGTACTGAGTCAATTAACTTGACTCCATTTTTTAGCTTGTTGAGGGCATGTTCCACTTCAGACAAAAGAATATCCGAATATCCGAATGTTTATTATAAGCATTCAATATCACCTAATTTCAGTTTGTCAACAAATAACACAAAATTATCGTTTCTAGATGCATTGCTTGTTACACGTTTTTTGTTTTTTTAACTAATCAATTCACAAATTCTCGCGTTTTTTAAATCAAAGATTTGATGACAGAACTATGGCTGAATTGCAGTTCGACTAATAACAATGTGGAACTAGTCAGTCAACGTCCATTATCTAGGAACAGTGATGTTCCTTCAACTTCAAAATTATATTGATATGCGTACAGATCTTCTCAGGAATTTAGTAGCCTACCTATTACTTCTATTATTCCCATTTCTGTCATATACACACTGTCCACCTTTGGTAAATAAAGTATTATATCTATGTCTCTTTGACTTTAAGATCTTTTTTTACTATCTTTGCCTGTTGAGTTTATTAGCACTTTGTGATCAGCTCAAATTGATGTCAAATAATAATGATACTAATAATAATCAATTAAATACTGTAATTCATCTTTCTTTGTTTCTTTTAAAAATACTATTATTATGAACTTTTTTGACACTTCTAACAACCATTGAAATTACCTCATTTTGTATGATATCACCGATTTTTATGCAATCCAAGTTACACTGATAATTGCATTCAATGCAATTAACCATCGCGATCACTACACAATTGAGTTTGACAACCTCACTCGAAATTAATTTCAAAATGTCACATTTCGGTAAAGAGAATCTTCGAAGTATAAATGCCCTCTTCAAAGAAAAGATTCCCAAAGTTGAGTTAAAAATTTGTTTTTAAAAAAGTTTCCGCCGGATATCTCTCGAACATTGAAAAATGCTTTATAATTTTTGAAAAATTTCTCCGCCTGCGACTTCGTGTTATTACCAAGGTACCATAGATCAAGGTACGAGCTTTCGATTTTCATAAAATTATCTCGTCTATTTTCAATGTCCTAGTAACATTACTACTGAAAATTGCATCCAGCACTTATAGACGCTTGCTAATTTGGTTTTTTTGAGGCTTTCTCTTTAGTATTATCTGTGATTGTTACTAAAACATTATGACGGAGGCTATATCCCTATAGGGTACCAATTGTTTCCGAAACTCACAGCACACTTGTCATAATGCTTGTTTTATTGATATCTCTGGTTGGAAAAAGGCTAGAAAGTTGAATTATGCGGTGACTTTTTAAGAATTTTGTCCTCAATTTGTCTATGACATATAGCATACCATGTATACTTTCGTAATAACGCGGAATAATTGTTATGATATCAAGTGGCGCCCTCTAGCAACCACGGTAAAGCCAACTTGGATTATTTTTATGCAGTCAATCCTTTGGAAAAATAGCTCTTCCTAACGAGACCTAGCTTGTTAACTTAGAGCAAAGTTATTGTCACTTAAATAACATTCTCTCATCAGTACATTTCATAACATACGATTCACAAAAAAAATCATCAATGTTACACTCTATACGATGGTGAGACTTTATGCGTATATTTATGGGGAAACAGTTTCTTTATTACTGATTGTAACAATTGCGCCGCCTAGCGACCAGTTACGGAACTTTAACTGATCATTTTTTTTCAGCTCGAAGTTACAATTAACGGTTACCGATATATATTGCCGACGTCCATTCTTAGTTAGCCACCCGGTACAATCACAATACATGAAATTACAACTATGTTGACATGTTTTTTTTCCAAAACTTTGGTGAGTAAATCACTATTATCTACTCCCAAAATAAGTTAAACAGCCATTACTAAATGCCAAATAGAAGATGGACATTTTACTCGTAGGATAAGGCAGAGAAGAGTTTTGTCGATCTCAACACTCAACAGTAGTTTCTATTGAATGTGTTTTTTTCCTAAAAATAGCAAAAAAAGCAGACAAAATATAACATAAAAAATTATCAATGAAACAAGTGTGTTTGCGACCATATACGGATATAAATGAACTGTGGTAATGGTAATTTAGCTATTTAGGAATGATTGTTATACCTAACGGAGTTTTGGCGAAACTAAATCCTTTCAGAAAATGACGGCAACTCTGCTTATTCATTCATAAATAACGCACGGTGCAGGTGAAGCATGATAATGCTTTCTCATTCTCACCATGATCCATGGTTCGTTCGGTTCATTCGACTTCAAGCTAATCTTTTATTCTGCTAACGTAGCCTTTCAATGGCATTAGTAGTCAGCTGAAGATGCACTAAAGCTATCTGGCAGAGATGAAAACTAAAATTATGGCACACTGACGGAAAAAATACTGGCCGAGCCAAACCTGGTTAAATTTAAACCACAAAGGGCCTTGTGTTGTTGAAAATAAGTTTGAGCGTTTTAATTTTTGAGCATTTGATGTTTGCCCCTTCGCCATTACAATCATTTGGAAAAATATAGTGATACAGTGATGTACTTTGATGAAGGATTTTTTACCATTAGGATAGTAGTTTTTGAGTTATCTGACTGTCAAGAATCAAAAGTTCGTAACCTAGTTTTGGAAAATAACAGTGGTTAAGTTCAAAATGTATAATACCTGGCCCAATTTATATACTTAAAAAAGTGGGAGAGTCAAAACATTTTTTTCTGTCAAATCAGCACTTTCCGTTATCATATCCGGATTTAAAGATAACGAGAGATGCTGAAAAAGGTGATCTGAATAGGTATATCAAGCGGATGGTGGAATTTTTTTATCAGATATAGGTACCTACTGCAATGAGTTTCCAAATTGAGAGTTCGAATTACTAAAAAACCGCAATGTATCATCTACAAAACAGTTATCAAACCAATATGCACATATGGAATCGAACTGTAAGAATAGCCTTAGGCTAAAGTTCTCCCAAATAAAGTCGATAAATAAATAAACTTTGTAGTTATGCCAGTAAATCAAACACAGTTATTATACAAAGATGCCATTCAAAAATTCTCCGTACCATCGTGAATGCTCCATGGTACGTGTCCAACCATACTTTGCACAACCACCCCAAAATTCCCGATATTTCGACAGTTATTGTTATTATGAAATTTTAGAATCAATTACTTAGACCTCTTCTACATGGGGTAGACAACAAAAGTCTAAAAAGAAATTGACCCATGGATCTTCTATGAAAACCGAGGCGAAGTCGCTGGATGAGGCACCTCAACATGCCATTTTTGTACATAAGTTTTAAAGAAAATGCTACTTTTCAGCAAATTAGCTCATAAAATGTAAATCTAATTGCTAATAAAAAGACATACAAAAAATTTGACAGTTATAAATCCTAAACGACTGAACGGATTTAAACAAACTGGGTCTTATTGGAAAAAGCTTTTATTATTTCATTAACCCCATCTTACCTATGAGATGTCTAATTCCTAGTGATACCGGCAAAGCGCATTTTTTGATATAATAACTGAAAACTGCAAAATTTTCTAAAAATCAAATGCAATGATGTGATTTTTTCATCACAAAAATCTAGCTAAATGAATAAATACGCTAGCGAAAACCGTATGTCGATATTTTTTATTTTATTCCTTTCGTAGATGTGTAATAAGATTATAAATACTGCCACCCTCTAAGGACGTACCCTTGAATGAGGGGATTGGCATAATTATGACCAGCACATTACATTAATTTGACAATTTAATCTATTGTTTCAACTATTCCGTCGTTCTTACTGAAGCTGATTGTGGGCATTGGGTCTAGTAATCGTTCTTTCTTCTTTTTTTTGCTTTTATGCATAACAAGGCTTTATCAGCTGATAATGGATTGTTCGTTCAATCTGTATTGACTATTTGACCGATTCAAACTCTAAATTTCGACTTGAAGTATCGAAGAAAGAATTAGTTATCATATAATTCAAAAAAGGCGCTAGTACTTATTGTTATGCATGAGTCGTTTTCAAGATTTAAGGATAAAATTTCATAATTTAATAATAAAAGTTATTTTTAGTTCAAAAAATAACATGAAACAAGTTGGGAATTGTTAAAAAAAGCATCAATTCTGAAATGCCTCTTTAAATGCGTGGCACTTCATCATATTTTGCCTACCTTGCGCTTACCTATTATGTGCATTAATTATTATGTATATATTATTATTAAGAATTATGAAATTAAGAAATTTTGTCCTGAAAAAAGAGTAATAAATAACAATAAGTACCAGCGTCTTTTCTGAATTATGTGATAACTACATATTTTTTCTTCCATATTTCACGTTAGGAGTAAGATATCGACATACGGTTTCGGTAGCGTATAATTAGGTATCATTTCTCTAGATTCTTATGAAAGGAATTAAATCATTGCATTTGATTTTTTTGAATAATTTTGCAGTTTTCGATTATTATATCTAAACATATCATAGGTTTGATGG
The DNA here is from genome assembly GCA_951848785.1 of Callosobruchus maculatus. Lineage (NCBI taxonomy): Eukaryota > Metazoa > Arthropoda > Insecta > Coleoptera > Chrysomelidae > Callosobruchus > Callosobruchus maculatus. The sequence continues at coordinate 7,926,872 of CATOUR010000026.1, read as the reverse complement.
AACAGTACATGCTTCTCCAACAAGACCAAGTTCATTGGAATTCATTCAGTCATTTAGGAGTTATAGCTGTTTATTTCGAAAAACATTGAATTAACCCCCACCACTTTATCTTAAATAAATACGTCAAATAGTTTTAAACAAAAATTACTCCAGTAAATCCTAGCTTTGAAAGCCACATATCTTTTGGTAACATTTACTAGCTGGATTGAAGTGAAAAATCACTTTAAATGTTTAAGACGACTGTTACGTCGTCTGGTGACCATCATTGGAAATCTAAACATATTCTTCATGGTCTTCTCATAGCCACTATAGTAAAAAAATGTCTACGGAGAATAGTTTTTCAGATTCAGCACTTTTCTTGTCTGACCACCCGGTATATCCCCATACGTAATAGTATCTGATGAACCGAGAGCTTGGACTGGGCACAAAAAAAACGTCTACCATGTCAAAAAACATTTATTCCGTTTCCCGATTCCCGCACACCATTATTTGACCTGACCTTGTATCGAACACATCGGAACGAGTACCATTAGCAAAAATGAAGTCCACTTGATTGAGTTAAATACACGTTAAGGTGATACCATTTTCCTATAGCATGAAATTATAGTCTTGAGATCCCTTTTCTACGATTTCTAAAATCCATACGCAATTTTCCACTCTCGCCACGGTGATAATACTGTCACAATTTCATTGAAATCGATTCAATAGTTTCACCGTACACAATATGGAAAATTCTAAGTCTAAGGTTTCTGTACTAGACAAGGCAATGTTCGTATGGACCTCAAAAAGTATATTTTTCGCTAGATCTTCCTTTCACAGGTCAATGAATTGCGTATCATGAATACAACAAAGTCTTCAGTTTTCCAACCCCCGTCCCCCAACCACTCCAATTTTACCCGCGGCCCATAAAAAGTAGAAAATGATCAAGAAGCCCTAAAACGTCTAAAAACGAAGTTTGGAGAATATTTTGATTTGTTTGATTATAGAGCATTACCCACTACTACTAGTCCACGGCCTATCACTATCCAAATTTCATCACAACCCATGCAGCGGTTACTGACATTACAAGGCTAGAAAAATGCTAACAGACAGACAGACAGATATATCGACGGAAATGAGTGACGTGGATTTTCGTTATGTAGTGTAGTGAGCAACTGGTCACTGTCAAAACCGATACCAAATTTAGAAATAGCCAATGTGATCAAAATTTCTAGTGGTGGAATTTAGAACCCAATGCTGTATGTGTGCCCGTGGTAACCAGATTCTTTTAGCATGCATGTGTACCAACTCAGAGAGAATGAAATTAAAACACAGACATGTTATGGTATGGTTTTATTACTTGGTTCTTGTATTTATCAAATCATGAGTGCTTTGTATTTCATGTTTTACTGGTGAAGTATTTATATTGATATGTTGAAATATACGATTCAAAAATGTCTTAATAATAGTGGTAAACTGGCTCTTGTTATTGATATTGTATACTAAAGAAATGGTTATAAACATTCACAGTCTAAATGATAAATAATAATAATAATAATACATGGTGGGCTAGGTCTCTGTTCAACGTCGGGGAGAGAAATGTGGATAGAATGTGGAAAAATGTAAAATATCAGCATATATAAATAAATCAATAGAACCATCACATAAAGGAGTAAATGAAGGATGTAATTGGGATCGGGTATATGAAATATAAGCATAACATTGCAAGCATAACAGCATAGCAAGCATGGTATCTAAGCACATAAATAGATCAATAAATAAGTATAAACAATAAACAACATTGAAAAGGGCTGGTTAGAGGAAACGTATGGTTCGTGAACGCGTGATCGTAACCCACTTCCACCTACGGTAAGTGATAAGCAGCCTCCGGGGACAGTCGCCTTGGTTTCCACAACCATAAAATAAATATCGTATATGCATAAAGAGGATCAGTAAAGGTTGAAATAGATACACCTAAATAAGACAGAGTTGTCTCTGCTCACCATCAGGCTGCAATCCTCAGGACCTAATACCTAGAGTAGACGTAAATCAGAGACCCAACACCAAATAAAGTCGTCTTAAAAGTAGTATAATACAGGAGGTATAGTATACGTTGCCAAACACTTTAAATACTGTAGCCAGACCACATTAGTTAATAATACAAACTCAAAAGACAACATACCTGCAAGTATTCGTGAAAAGATTCAATAACCCCCAGCTTGTTACCTTTTTTAAAAAACAATCCCCTCTCGTAATAATCAACAAGACCATGGCAACGATTATCACAACCCACTACTTTATTCAAATGACAAAACACAAAAGCATTACAGAACCGTAGCTTTGAGTCACAGAATGAAAATGAACATGGAACTATTTACTTTATGAAAAGTCACTCATGATCTGACAAATATCAAAATATCTGAACAATATATGATGTAGTAATAATCAAATACATTACTTATTTGAACTTCATCGACTAATTACACTCATGCTCAGACCTTACAATTTTTTATAAATCATCCGTCGATGGCGTCAATGACCATCTTCAGTCACGTGACTGCTAAAGGTGCGTTCTAACATCTGGCAGCCAAGAGCGCGTTCCGGATCACCACAGTAGATATCATGAATCGCCCAAAGAGTGTATTATTTCAAAATCGAAAATTTTCGCGATTACAGTACTTACTCTCCTCACCTATCGTTGTTTGATGTAAAGGGTAGTCGGTGCATTATTGTGCATTATGAAGAGATTTCCATCACACGTTGGTGTTTATGGTTTCGGGATGACCTAAAAATGTCGTTACTTTCCCCTTTCTGCTCGTTAGACTCCGCCGTCCCGCATCCCGCGCCTCATGACATAAAGCGTTTAAAATATAAAATTTTGTTTTAACTTGTAAATCTATAATCCTTCTTCATAACTGCTAGTAGACCTACTTGATAGAATAATTCAATTCTATTTCAGAACGAAGATGCGGAGTACACAACTCCATTCTCCGTAATGAAGCAGGAAATCTTCGACGAGAGCGATGAAGACCAAATTCCAGCTGCGCTGGGCTCTGTCCAGAAGGTGCCTTCAATCAGCGACCTGTCTGATCCGGAAGCTTCTTTAGGTGAGTTTTCCTGTCACTGTACCTCATTAGATAGCATGAGCTGTCCGTAGATAGATAGATCGTTTAATCATTCATCACATTTTGACAAGCATTTCCATTGTGACAAGTCATAGTATAGCAACATATTATAAAAACAAAGAATAATTAAATAAATAATAGAACATACATTAGAATATGCATATGCAGAAAATTACCTAAAAAGCTACAGCACATTCACTTCAGGGTTCTGACATACTAATTAGCATTCTTCAACTGCATTTCTAAGAAAAAAAGATTTTATATATTTTTTAAATAGACTGAGCGAGAGAGCTCTGACAGCTTCTGGAATGTTGTATAGACCAAGTTGAGGAGAGTTTTTTCTGGACTTGTCTAGTCGGGATCTGGGTTTTCCAATCAGACCAGCTGAGCGTGTCTCATAAGAATGAGAAAAAGAAAATTTGAATTCAAATTGAAGTCCCGTGTGTGCTTGTGAATATCTACCAACTGATGAAATATGTAAAGGGATGGCAGCGTCACGGTTTTAAAAAATGTAAAGTGTGGTTTACAATGCATTCGAAATCCAACACTAGCAATTAGCCTTATAGCCTTTTTCTCCACTTTAAAAATAGGCAGTATGTGGGAAGATTTGTCCCACAAAATAATTGCATAAGATAAGTGAGCGTAGAGCAGTAGTATATAGTCAAAAGTGAAGGTGGGCTGACTAAGGTTTTTAGTTTTTTAATTACAAATACTGCAGAAAGTTTACTCCCCAGAGGCAGTATGGGCATTCCATTTCAAAGCATCATCTCTGTATATGCCCATTATACTGACACTATGGCTATGAGCAACCCCCGTAGAAGATAAAAAATAATTTCTTGTGTCCTATCTTTGTTAAGTCTCAAATAGTTTTGGATAAACCATATCTCCGTCCTACTGACAGCTGAACTGATCGCAGTTTTTAACTCATCTCTGCAGCCCAGTGTAGTGTCAGCAGCATAACACACATATACGAGACAACAAATAGCCAAATAAGTCATTAACAAATACCGTAAAGAGCAAATGCCTCAAAACAGATCCCTGAGACACTCCGCTCTCCACAGCACTTATTTCAGACATACCACCATTCCAATCAACACTTTGAGTTCTGGAAGTTAGTATGAACCAAGCAAAGACAGAGGGAGCCCTCGTATTCCATAACGTGACAGCTTGTGAAGTAAGCGTATGACTGAATTATTATGGCCGTTTGCACCGCTTTGCTTGTCTTATTGTATTATTGTATTGCACCGAACGCTTAACAAAATGAGCTGAACTTAGGAAGATCAAAATTTAAACTGAAGAGATCCTTTGCTTTTCGAATAATTACCTGAAATAGGCAACTGAAATTGTTCTTTTCTTGTTACGATGGAAAATTCTAGAATTTGAGTAAGTATATGAATGAAATTTGGTGACTCATGGTACCGGTACAGTTTTTATTAATATTTTCATAAAATATACCTTTATCCAGGACAATTCTTTATATGTCCGAGAACTGAATATGCTTGTTATTTTTTACCAGGCCTCATCCTTTTTCTTTTCATGTAACAGCTTCTGGCTTTTTTATTTTCTACAAAGTACATCATCATAGTCACAATGTCTTAACAGACATGTTGTGAATTCGTAAAATGTACTCATTTTACGAGCTTCTCCTGGAATATCTTTAAGATCTTTAATGCAGTAGTTTCCCATTTGCTTTCTGCATCCTCATGCCGTTGACCAGATGTATCTACTGGTTTATCCGCCTTTAGGGACAATTTCTCACCCCAAGGACAAGAAGGTGTCTTGGCTCTTCTCAACTCGTCCACCCAAAGCTGTTGGTTGAGAAGAGGTGGCTGCTTATACCGACAGTAGTTCGGTTCCTTTTAATCGCCTCTTACGACACGCAGGATATACGATGGGAAATATTCTAACCCGCTCCCACGCGGGGGCTAACCAACTACAAAGTACAAAACCACACAAAATTGTCAAGAGGGGCAATTCACAGTGACAGTTCGATCCTTTTGCTTCTTTTGAGAATACGCATTTTTTGATAATTATTGTTTCGCTCTACACTGTAGCAATTTTTAAAAATACAACAGCATTACCTAACACGACCCCATAGCATATCACCACACCATTTTAATTAAACTCGGTGCAACGGCTTCTATGATTAGGCAGGTTAAAAAACGACATGCAAAGCGACAGACGAACAGACAGATCAGACCAACGGAAATGAGGTACATAGGTTTTTGTATATGTGCACATCATCAAACTTCCAGAATTTTACTCAGAATTTTCGCGATTACAATATCCCATTCACCTAAAGTGTGAAAAGCAAAATATTCTTACCGAGACATGTATAATGCTTTCAGTTCAAAAAATACTCAGCGGTGGTAATACGTTTTCATACTTGTTGATTAATGAATTGAAAAATCTAAAATGTAATTTTCTACTATTATCTAAAAGCGTGCTGTTTATGATGAAGATAAAAATTTGCTGTTGCTCTATATGCGATGAATAGTATAAACTGCGACATCCTCATTAAAATATCTATTAAACCTATCACAAGCACAGTTTCGTTCCCTATATACATGCCTTCAAAAATGTTATTTCTCCACATGCGTTTACAATGTGACTGATGTATTTATTAGGTTGATTAGCATTACTATGTATATAAGTATCATTAATTTAAAACATAAACATAAACTTAATTCTGTACGTCATGATCCAAATCCAAATTTCCATCCTAGAATTGAACAAAGAAATATAAATATACACGCTTTTATAACGCATCAAACTAAAAAGTGAAAATTGATTTATCATATAAGTTGATAAAAATAATGAACGAAAAATACTAATATTATTGTGAAAGAAAAGTTGGGTGTTTCATGTGTTATTTTTCATATTTCGAGAAACACACTCTTTTTTTTCACATTAATAATAGTATTGTCACCACGGCCTCTTTTTCTTCACCCAGGGAATCAAACTCGACGTAACTTTCACCGTTTTACTTCACAACTCGATACAATATCTCTTAACCTTATCTCAAGTACAACTCAACTCGACTGAACTCCTACGCTACCCGTAGCACCTTATATGTACTTCATCGAACCATCCAGAGCATTCGATGACATTTCTAGAATCCATCCGTCATTCTCGAAAACTCTAGACGATTCGATGACGTTTACACTTCAAAAGATCTAACCTAGCACTTTGACTTTACATCATGTATGACAATCAGTGACAACAAATACAAATACACGAATACCATAATATACAGTATGTTACATTCTTCCCCCATTAGCGTTCGGCGTCCTCGACGAACAACTTCGATTCTTGTATCACCACAGACATCAGCATAGTCAACCTTCGGTTTTCCACTTTCCGCACATAACCTGTAGACTACGTCGTTGAGGCGCTTCATCACCACGTAGGGTTCCTCTCCATGGCGTTGTAGCTTCGGACATCTACCCTTCCTTCCGTCGTCTGTTGCAAGACCATACCAGATCACCTCGTAACTGCGATATTCTTTGCCCAACTTGCGATTCTCATTTTCAGCTCCAGCAGGATTCTCTTTTCCTAGCCCTGTTATCATTCTCTTCAGTTGCACCTTTTCGTCTTGTCGGTTGTCCACTCTCGACACTCCCTTCTCGTCACTCAGGTTGCTCTCCAGTTCCTTAGTAAGTCTGCTGAGTTTGTCTTCCAGTTGCGCAATCCTGATCTTCTGCTTACCATTCTCGCTCCTGAGTTGCGCGGCTTGATCAGAGTCCCATGACACGTCCTTGAGCGCAACGTTAAGCTTGGTCCCTACCTTCGCGTTTTCTCCCTCCAGCTGCGCCAGTATCTGCTTCAAATCTACATCGTCATTTTGCATCGCTGATATTTCGTATACACCTTTGTTTGCATTTTCAATGACTTTGTTCGGATTCTTCTTTAGCCTATCACTATCGACCTCGCTTTCCATCTGCGCAATCTTCTGCTTTATCTTATTATGTCCGTACTTCAATTGTTTCATCCCAGAACTATCAGCCTGTGCTACAGCCAAAGTGTCTTCCAGCACCTTTTTCATTCGAACGTTCTCATCTTCCAAATTCGCCAGTTGCTCTGTCATCTTATTGTCAACATCTCTTGCTTTATACAAGTCTTCCATGACCTTTCTCACACTATCAAGCGTATCTGTCATATCTGATTTCATCTTCTTGATTTCTGCTTCATGATGCACTGACCTTTCACTCAACCTTGACTCGTCTTCCTTGATCCCGGTCTTTTTGGATTGCACAATCGCGTGGTCCAGGTATTTCGTTAAGGATGCGTTCTCAGCCTCCAGCTGGGTGATCTTCAGTTTCAGCATTGCATTTTCGTCCTTAACTTGGTCACATCTTTCCTCCGCTTTCTTCAGCTGATCCAAATCCTTCAATCTCTTGATTTCATTTTTCAAAGCAGAAATTTCTCTGTCGTGTTTTACGTTGAGCTTTCTCAAGGCTGCCTCGTGTTGGTCACTCTTCTTCAACAGATTCTTTTTGTCCCTTTCAAACTTGCTCCTAATACCCATACATTCTCGTTTCTGAGAGTCAAGCAACTGCTTTAGCCTATCCCGGTCTGCTGTAAGTTCCCTCATGGCTACTCTGTGTTGTCCTTGAAGCTTAGCGATAGTTTCCTCGTTCTTCTTCATCAAATTCTTCGTGTCTCTGTCAAACTGCTCTTTCATTGAGTTTATCGTGCCTTGCATAGAATTCATTTTGCTTGCATATTCATTTGCTTTTTCTACATCCACCTGCATCTTATCGACCTGTATCCGGCAGCCTACTCTAAGGTGCCCCTTCTGCCCACATCTCCAGCACGCAAACTTCTCAGCTCCTAGATTTCTGTGAACTCGGTTTCTCTGGAAGGTACCACCTCTTCTTCTTGGAACGAACGATGTGGCCCTGACTTCTACTTCATCACCTTGTTCTACAGAGCGCACCATCCGTGTCATTCGCGTGGCTTTTGTGGCAGCTTCAATTTCTAGAGCTTTGACCAAAGCGTCTTGTAAGGTTCTGGGTCTGGATAGTCTCACGATTCGCTGAACGTCCAGGTCCGCAATACCTTCTACAAACTGACGAGCAGCAACATATTCCTGTGTCTCGACGGGACTGCTAAGGAATGCTCGTTTAGCTAAGCTTTGGACTTCGTATGCAAATGTGGTTAAATCTTCCTTCGCTTGTTGTGTCCGGTTATGCAACTGGCCATGCAACAGCTGTGTTAAGTGTGCATCTCCAAAGCGTAACTTTAGTGCAGATGTTATCTTATCATAGTCACGTAGGTCTGATGAGCAGAGATTTTCCAAAATAGCTGCGGCAGAGTCTCTTAGCATGGATGTAAGCACACAAGCTTTTTCTTCATTTGACCAGTCATTCATACGAGCGATATTTTCAAATTGCATATAATAAATGTCCCAGGACGTTTTGCCGTTGTACGGATAGGGCTTTGCTACTACGCCACTGTGTCTGTCAGGAAAAGCGGGTGGTACAGCTGTTAAACAACGCTCACCTGCACCAAGTTCTCGCAGCTCCTCTCTGACGATTTCTTTGACACGATCTTCCACTTGCTGTAGTTGTTCACGCTCACCTCCACTAAGTTCTCGCACTTCGTCTCTCACGATTTCCTTGACTTGATCCTTCACTTGCTGCAGCTGTTCCTCAACGATCTTTTGCGATGTCTCTATAGCACTAATACGCTGATCTTGATTTTCTAACGCCTGACTTACGGCTTGCCTCTGCTCCTCCAATCTAGTCATTACCAGGTCATGTCCACTTTTCAAGTCATTCTTCAAACCTGCGACTACCTCATCTTGGTGGTACTTCAGCTTCTCTTCTAGGTTCACGACTGCCTCGTCCTGGTGTTGCTTTAGCTTCTCTTCTACGTTCACGACTGTTGCTTGCGTAACGGTTGCCTGGTTATCTAAGCTGGTTCTCATTTCTTGTAGCATAGTCATCAATGCACTCATGTCGGACGCCATAGCTCTGGTTACAGGTATTGACTGACGCTGTACTCACTTCTTAACTCCTTTTCCTGGTTTGATTCGATGGATAATCCCTCACTTCCGACACCAATTGTCACGACGGCCTCTTTTTCTTCACCCAGGGAATCAAACTCGACGTAACTTTCACCGTTTTACTTCACAACTCGATACAATATCTCTTAACCTTATCTCAAGTACAACTCAACTCGACTGAACTCCCACGCTACCCGTAGCACCTTATATATACTTCATCGAACCATCCAGAGCATTCGATGACATTTCTAGAATCCATCCGTCATTCTCGAAAACTCTAGACTCTAGACGATTCGATGACGTTTGCACTTCAAAAGATCTAACCTAGCACTTTGACTTTACATCATGTATGACAATCAATGACAACTAATACAAATACACGAATACCATAATATACAGTATGTTACAGTATTTTCAGCTTATATTAAGAATTCGTTTTTTTAAACTAGGTACTTATTTTTGACTTTATACTTTGGTGTGCTATGAAAGCGTGTTTTTGATTTAACAAACTCTAATTATTTTTGAGTAGAGATGGTTAGTCATAGAGAGGTTCTGAGTACATACGGAATACTGCCTCTAATTAAGCCATGACTTTTTGAAATGGCTAGATGTAAAGTAGTGGATACACTTTTTCTACAAGACAGACTTTATTGTCCTTTTTCAGCAATTGTTCTATCATCATGTTTCCATGGTTGCTATCGTTAACTGTAGTAATCTTCCAAGCCATTAATATTTGCCACAGTTTAGAAAACATTCAAAGATTTTTAAGTTGTCAGTATAACCAGCGACGTTTAGTTTACGACCAATTGATGTACCTCATTCACCATTTTTTAATAAGTGACACCTTCACCATTATATAGAATCTTCAAGTGAAATTCATCCTTAAGTCATTCAATTCATACGATCTTGATCAAGATAATGGGACAAACTTATTAAATTGTTGTATTGTCACATGTTCTTGATAAGTGTACAAAGCTTAAATTAAATCTGTTCGTTTAAAGTGGGTCAAAATCGAGTTCAGTGGAGCCAGTTACAAACCTACATGCATACAAACATACAGATGAAGCTAATAAAAGCGTGTTAATTATTATGAAAATGAGAATGATGAATTACTCCCCAAACTATTCAGTATTTTGTTGCAAATATGAGTCAAGAGCATGCTCATTAGTATCACAGTCAAGTCAAGTCATATCTGTTGACAGTTAGCATTTCTGTCAAAGTTATTGCCATGCTGTGAAAATAACACTCCAAACCATGGTTCCTGTTTTAACGTTTTGTACATCATCTCTAAACTGTCAAGTTTGCGATCTTATTCTAACCTAATAATTGTGGTTGTTTTTTATTGCGAAGATTTGAGTAATTTATAAAGTTTATTATAAGACTATAAAGATAATTAAAAATAAAAATAACCAGCAACCCGCCATACTCTGGTATTTAGGCTGCTCTGCCTACGCGGTCTGTTCAGTTATACAGGGTGAGTTTTTAGTACCGGCTCGGTCGATAACTCCACTAGTGTAGAAGATAGCGAAAAAAGTTGTATATAAAAGTTGTAGCCACGGATACGCTCCTTGCTCAGAAAATATTTAGATTTATACAGAGTGATCCATAACTACATGGTGATGCAAACATGCATTTTTTTAAATAAGACACCCTATATATTATTCCATTTTCAAATTCTACTAACGATTTCCGTTCTTGCAATGTAGGGTATTGTTACATTATATAGGGTATTTCAAAAGTTATGACCATTTTTATATCCAAATCGCGGTCAAATGAACGTACTGTATATCAAAAAGTAATTAATCAAAAATTATTATTTTACACGAAAAGATTAAAAATATCCTCTAGTTTTAAAATCGGCTATAAAAAAGCCCGTGATGCATATTCGTATACAGGGTGATGTAGAATGCAAAATCTAGATTTTCTTTTTTTTTAAATGTAACCCCCAATATTTTATTATACCAAAGAATTGCCTTTAATATGCTCTTTCGTCTTTGTATAGCACTTGTTATAACTGCATTAATTAGTTTCTGAGATATTTCGATTTTTCTACAAATTTTAAGTATACCTTCTATTTGTTTACTAAAATTTATTTATTTTGAGAAAATACTATCAAATTTTATTTTTGCTTAACAAACAACTAAAATATAAGGCCACAATATAGTACTTGATCAGGTCAAAACATTGAATTAACGAGATAATATAGGTCAAGTGTGCTGAGGAAACAATTTTATAGACGTCTTGCATAATTATTATCAGGCAGATCTATCAGGTACGCTATGAAATATTGAACGACACAGTCGAAATAAAACGATTCTTCAATCTTTCAAACGCATTAGTTTTAGAGTGCCTCCGTTCTGGATATTGCTGTTCATAGTTGATATATTCTAGAGGCAAGTAGACAATTTCTCAAAGATTCTCCTAAATACCCTCAATGGAAAAATTAATTTTTAAAGCTGGTTTTTTACACAGTACGGAATTATTGAGCAGATTGAACTGTCAATTTTTCAGAGCCTACCTACATCTGCTTGATAGTTATGCATGACTTCTATAAAATTGTTTCCTCAGCACACTGGACCTATATTATCTCGCTAATTCCATATTTTCACTTGATCAAGTACTATTGTGGCCTTATATTTTAGTTGTTTGTTAAGCAAAATTAAAATTTGATAGTATTTTCTCAAAATAAATAAATTTTAGTAAACAAATAGAAGGTATACTCAAAATTTGTAGAAAAATCGAAATATCTCAGAAACTAATGAATGCAGCCACAACAAGTGCTATACAAAGATGAAAGAGCATATTAAATGCAATTTTTTGGTATAATAAAATATTGGGCGTTACATTTAAAAAAAGAGAGAAAATCTAGATTTTGCATTCTACATCACCCTGTATACGAATTTTAATCTTTTCGTGTAAAATAATAATTTTTGATTCATTACTTTTTGATATACAGTACGTTCATTTGTCCGCGATTTGGATATAAAAATGGTCATAACTTTTGAAATACCCTGTGTACTGTAACAATACCCTACATTGGAAGAACGGAAATCGTTAGTACAACTTGCATATCGAATAATATATAGGGTGTCTCATTTAAGAAAATGCATGTTTGCACCACCACGTAGTTATGGATCACCCTGTATAAATATAAATATTTTCTGAGCAAGGAGCGTATCCGTGGCTACAACTTTTATATACAATTTTTTTCGCTATCTTCTACAGTAGTGCAGTTATCGACCGAGCCGGTACTAAAAACTCACCCGGTATAAAAAAGGCCATTGTATTATACTAATCCATATAATATAAATATCTAAGCTGGTTTGATGATATATTTTAGTCATTGAAATAATAATAAAACGGCGAAGAAGCTTGCCAGGAAAATCTCAAAATAGCCTACGCCCTCAATTGTATTTGTTTGAATATAGCAAATTGAAGAAAGCTGTAATTAATTTCCATCAGAACTATGCTACCACATAATGTGGCATTTATGAACGATTTCAGAATATTGGGACGGTGGTCAAGTAATTTATCGCATAAACAGTTGTTTTTTACAAAACGTGACAACGTTGAAACGACTGCGATTTTCAGCGAACCACTATAAACAACGGCCAGTGGCAGCGCTTTGTTTTGGTTTGATTGTTTCCTGTTTATTGGGCGATTTTTGAGTGAATTTTGGGTTTTATCAATTCATAAAATAATGAAGAATAGACAAGTGCTGTGCAGTTCGCAAGAGACAACTTGAACATGAGTGCACATGGAAAATAATAACGTGACCTTGCAAACACACATATGCCTGCTAGAAAATGGGCTTCTAACTTTTTCGAATTCGTTGGGAAAATCGGAATGGTAATGTCAGAAATTAAGAATTTTGTAAGCAACATGTATTGAAGGGATTTTCACGTAAATGCGCTCAGATCCCCGGAATCATACCCTTAATTACATTCATTCATCATCACTTTCATGACTAATTTCCGAGTGACATGTCGCGCGTCGGTGTCACTTAATTGGCCACGTGTTTATCTAGAAATTTCTAATTTCTGTCTGTCTGGAATTCGTCTCGCTGGCGCAACTACCCTCATAGCCAGCGGCAAGTGGCGACTTCCGGTCGCGTGAAGGACCCTTTAATGAAACCAAACAGGTCGAAACAAAAGGACGACAATATGACGGAAATGACGACGGGTGGTCCCCCCTCTCTTCTCTCTTTTCCGTCGCGGCCCACATAGTACATAAACACGGAATTAAAAGATTCTTACAAAGTGTCGGGGATTCCTTAATTGCGGGAATGCTGTGATCAAATTAGGGTGATGACAGATTAGAAATGCATTTGCCATTGTTAATGTGGTTTCATGTAGGTTGACGATACTGGCCGAGCATAACAAAACTAACGAGGAGCGACAGTCGGCGGCAGCGTATTTGATCTTCATTTGACGTTGAAACAGCATATTTGCTGAGAGCCGATATACGAGGGTTGCTCTATATCTCCGTCAATCCACTAGTTCGCAGACAGCTGTTTCACGCTTATTAGCCGTCATCAGTGCGCCATATTGATGCCCAATTGGGATGAAAACACGTGAAAATGACGGTTTATGCTCTCCGTAGTTACGGGTTCATTTAAACCATGATTTGTGGAAGGAAATGGTACATAAAAGGTATCCGTGTGCCCCGTTCTCTTAGGGTTAGGATTCAATCAAATTTTTTGTAATAAATCGGAACAATCTATATAGCTGTTTATTGTTTTGTGTAACAAAAACAAACCGAATTCTTTCCTACGTTGCCCAAGAGTACTTATGTGTATATTCACATAGAGAAGTATATCAGTATAACCATGTATAACTATACTCTTCTCTTATACAGCCCCCAGGCACAATTTCTTAAACATTTCCTTTGTACACGCTGTAATTTGAAAATATGTGTATTGTAACTTGGAGATCAGATAGAACTGCAGTACTCCAGTAAAGAACGAACTAGTGAACAATACAAAATGTTTAAGGGACAATTTAAAATTATTCTGATTTACAAAAGCTAGCATCTTGAACGCTCTGCTGATGACACTTTCAATATGCAAATTGAACGTTAATCTTGTATCGAAAATAATTCCTAAGTCCTTGATCTGATCGACGTTCTGTAATATTTCACCATTAATTATGTATTGGTACGTTGTAAGAAAATGAGACCTATTGAACATTATTTTAAAACATGTTAAAGCATTCAAATTAAGGACCTCCACGCACCAATGCGAAAGATGATCTAAGTCCTCTTTAAACAGTTTGGCATCAAACATGTTCTCTATAACATTGGAATTTCACTATCCACTGCACTAGCTAGATCGTTAATAAGTACAGTAGACTTTCTATTATCCGAGTTAATGTGGGCTGTACCCTATAAAATATAGCTCGGGTAATTGGCGGGTCGGATAATCCGGATTTTTAAAATTTTGTTTTTTATATTTTTTAAAGGTGTATTATTTAATACCAATACATAAGTTAAAATATTTATAATAACTTCCTCGATTGTTACTACTACTCTTTTTCTTTTATTTTTGTTTCCATCTTATACGTCTGAGATTCACTATAATTAATAAATATGTATAATGTATGTAGCTTATAAAAACGCACAAACACCTAGGTCTGTAGAAGGAAATATGTATAATAACAAGTCCCATCAAGTCAGTCAGTTCAGGTTGTTTCGGAAATTCTGGGATTCCCCCTGGGGATTCCCTGTAATTTAGGCCTGAATGCTCGAATAATCCGGTGTCGCTCGGTTAATTCAACTTTCAACGGCGGTGTTAGTCAAATCGGATGATCTAGTGATCGGAAAATAGAGAGTCGGATAATCGAGAGTCTACTGTATATTTAACAATAACGGTCCTAAATAAGAGCCCTGTGGTCCTCCGGATCCTACGATGATATTGCGAGATGTACATCCGCGTGTGGGGGCGGATTAGAATATCTCTCATCGTATATTCTGCGTGTCGTAAAAGGCGACTAAAAAGAACCGAACTACTCTCGCTATAAACAGTAACCTCTTCTCAACCAACAGCTTTGGTTGGACGAGTAGAGAAGAGTCAGGACACCTTCTTGTCCTTGGGGTGAGAAATTGCCTCTAAAGGCGGATGCACCAGTAGATACCATCTGGTCAACGGTATGAGGATGCAGAAAGCAAAATATGGAAAACTACTGCATTAAAGATCTTAAAAGATATCCCAAGAGAAACTCGTAAAATGAGTAAATGCATTTTACGAGTTCACAGCATGTCTGTTAAGTCATTGTGACTATGGTGATGGCGTCCATCATATTTGATCACCTGAGATCTGTCAGATAAGTTACTACTGATCCAATTCAACAGCTGACTATATATATCATAGCTCTTCAGCTTAGACACGAGTATCGAGTAATGCATGGTTGACTCTATCAAAAGCTTTAAGGTCGTATTAATTGATAGTCGCTTAGATAAGGAAAGAGAGGGGATACCGCACGCCCATTTGATGCTATATGGATTAGCTGATACCGAAAATGAATAGCTGTCAAAATGCTGGTGGAAAACTGACGGTAGTGTCAAGGTGGTGTTTTCTACGATATTTAACGTTTTTAAGACCAATAATTGTGAAATATTGTGGTGAGCGTAATGGTGGGGTGTGCAGCTTACCGTTGTAAAAGCCACAGCAGCAGGAAGGAGCCAGGAATCACTTTTCACAGGTAAATTTATGATCTTATTTTTTTGGTGTATCCGAAATTCATGCAAATATCTCGATATCTAGTTCAAAGATATATGTGTATCCGAAATATAATTTGGAATGTACCACTAACATGCGAATCATAATGTTTTTGAGCACGTAAAGTCTAAAAATTATGTTTTTAAGGGATTTTTTGGTTCAAATACAATCAGTTTTCCAGTGGCGTATCTATTATAGCTTACATTTTGAATAGAAATATTATGACTTTGCATTGTAATATATAATATACCAATACCCTTATACAAGGTGTGCATTTCAAGGGTGGCCTTTATTTGTAGTTGTATGAATAATAAAATTAATTTTCTTTCTTCCTCGACAGGTTTCCTAAAGATCTTCCTAGACATGATTTATGGATCAAAAATATGAGGATCGAAGGTTGGAAGCCTACAAGCAACGATAGGCTTTGTTCTAAGCATTTTGAACAGAATTTCCTTCATCAAACAAATCAAAAAGTATATCTTCTGAAAGGAGCAGTCCCCACCATATTTGACGAGCTTCCGGAATACTTACGTCCAAAAATTGTAAGTTATAATTCCTAGCTTACATTGTCTACGCTTAATCAATATTAAAATAATAAACATTCTAGGATTATGATAGATGGATAGATGGATAGATGGATAGATGGATAGATGGATAGATGGATAGATGGATAGATGGATAGATGGATAGATGGATAGATGGATAGATGGATAGATGGATAGATGGATAGATGGATAGATGGATAGATGGATAGATGGATAGATGGATAGATGGATAGATGGATAGATGGATAGATGGATAGATGGATAGATGGATAGATGGATAGATGGATAGATGGATAGATGGATAGATGGATAGATGGATAGATGGATAGATGGATAGATGGATAGATGGATAGATGGATAGATGGATAGATGGATAGATGGATAGTTGGATAGATGGATAGATGGATAGATAGATCGATATACTTTATAGTCTAAGAATTTGCAAGATTCTTATTGACAAAGCTATATAATAACAAACAAAACTTTTGGGATATTCACTAAAACCTGTGAGGAGGAGGTTTGTTATAAATCTTCACTCCATTGTATATAATTGGATCATTAATGAGTTATGATTTGGGTGTGATATTAATTTAAAATCATTCTTATGCCTTATGCCTATATTCTATATTTATGGTCTCAAATTTGGTTTTATATTTGAGTATTAGTGATGACGTTTCCAAAATAAACAGTGCAATAAAGTAAGGAGAAATACGATTACGAATGGCTGAATAACCATTTAAAAATTGATAGCTATGAAAATCAAAAGGCAGCTAACCTCAAAAATGTAATAATTTCTTGTGTTACAGTTACATTATTAAACAACTATATTTAGGTGTGTTTACTCGATACGAAATCAAAACAAAATGTTACTGTCACTTTTCCTATAAGATTCAGTCACTCATTCACATCTACTTAAATCATAAATTAATTTGTTCTGTCTTTCTTTCGGAAATAATGTTTCAAACATTGTCTAATATACAGCTCTGTTATTTTAGGCAAAAGAAAGAAAAAGACCCCGTGAACGTGATGTTCATCCAGAACCATCGCCATCAACCTCAGCTCTGGCTGCACAGGACGACTCTCCCCGGAAAAAGAAACTTAGAAGAGAACTGCTGCTGCAAAAAGATAAGAATAAGGAAAAAACGAAAAAAATCCGTGCCCTTGGTCAATCACTGAAAAGAGCACACAAAAAAGTAGCCTCTTTAAAAATAATTGCTGAGGAATTAGAGCGACAAAATTTACTATCTCAAGAAAATTTAGTTTTAGTTCAAAATATGAGCAAGGTTAACATAGAAATATTGAACAGAAAAATGGGGAGAAATGTTCAATATTCACCTGAACTTAGGAAATTTGCCCTGACATTAAATTTTTTTTCACCAAAGGCATACAACTATGTGAGAGATGTTTTTGACACTTGTCTCCCGCATAGCAAAACTATTGCTAAATGGTTTCAGAATGTGGATGCTGAGCCTGGTTTTACCAAGGAATCAATAAATACCTTAAGAAATAAGGTTCAATCATCTGACAGACCAATAATTTGTTCATTAATTATCGATGAAATAGCCATACGGAAACATTTAGAATGGGATGGAAAAAAATTCCATGGTTATGTGAACTGTGGTACAAATTTAAACGATGACTCTAATGCTTTAGCCAAAGAAGCTTTTGTTATAATGTTGGTTTGCATCAATGGAACTTGGAAATTACCTGTCGGTTACTTTCTTACAGATTCTTTGAATGGCAGTCAAAAACATTCAATTGTATCTCAATGCATCCATCTGATTGAAGATACGGGAGCCAAAGTTATGTCAATCACATTCGATGGTGCTCCATCTAATACCGCTATCTGTCATAACTTTGGATTCTTATTTAACATTTCAAATATACAGACAAGTTTCAGAGTTACAGATCACAATGTATATATTTTTTATGATCCATGTCATATGATAAAACTTGTTCGCAATGCATTTGGTGAAAAGAAAATCCTAATTGATTGTGATAACAATTTTATTCAATGGAAATACATAGCGCTTCTAGAGAAGCTGCAAACTAGCGAGGGCTTACATTTAGGGAATAAGTTACGTCGCGCTCATATTATTTTTTTCAAACAAAAAATGAAGGTTCGGCTTGCAGTTCAGTTACTTAGTGCATCAGTAGCCGATGCTATTGAGTATTGCGAAAAAAAGCTGAATCTTGAGGATTTTAAAGGTAGTCAGGCAACAGTTAAATTTATTAGAATTGTAAATAGCATTTTCGATATTTTAAACAGCAGAACCCTAGTAGCACCAGGTTATAAAAAAGCATTATGTCAAAAAAATATAGATCGATCTGCGGAATTTATCAATAGTGCAATTTTTTATCTTTCAAAGTATAAATTATCTAATAATGAGCAAGTAATCATGTCTAACAGAAAAACTGGGTTTATTGGATTAATAATTTCATTATCAAGTTCTTTAGGATTGTACAAAGAACTTGTTTCTGAGAGAAAAACATTACTGTACCTTCCGTTGTATAAGACTAGTCAAGATCATTTAGAATTATTCTTTTCGTCAATTAGATCAAGAGGTGGCTGGAATAATAACCCAACCGCTCGACAGTTTCTAGCTGCTTACAAAAGGCTTCTGGTTCGAGCAGAAATTAGAGAGGGCGGTATGGGTAACTGTATTCCATTAGATCAAATCCCTATTCTAAGTAGTTCTACAAAAAATGTAAGGTCTGAAGATGTAATTAATAGTAGTTTATCTAACCATAGTTTAATAGACATAAATGAGCCTTCTGATGATCTAGAAACTATTTGGAAGGATCATGACTACATCATGAATGCACCTGTGATAAGTGAATGTTCATCCCAAATTGTGCAATATATTGCTGGTTATGTTTCGCACCAATTACAAAAAACAATAAAATGTGAAACATGTGTCACAGCATTGATTGGTACTAGAGATCGGTTTCTCAATTCCCTAATTGAATTTAAAAGCCACGGCGGTCTGACTTACCCATCAAATGATGTTATCAAGATATGTTTGAAATCGGAACATTTTCTGAGAGTTAATGAAAATTGTATTCACACCAAACATTTTGTACCTTTGCTGATAAGCAAAATAATATCAAGTTTTCTAGGCACCCCTATTTTCAGCTGCTTAGAACGTCACGTATTAGAAAATGATGTAAATCATATATATTTTTTAATAAAAGCTGTATGCACAAAATACTTAAATATCAGAATCCATTTTATTGTAAAATCTCGATCACAACAGGACAATCCAGTTCGGAGCCAATTAACAAAAATGATTCTGTTTAAAGGGCAGTAAAATATTGGTAGTTTTTGACCTTCGTGACTGTAATATTGACTGCCATCAATTGTAGGAGCAAGCGAAATGCCACGTTCCTACAAAAAAATTATTTTTGTTGAAGCACACAATACTGAGTTTCACCCAAACTTCCCCATAAGTAAATACATAACTGCAATAAATTAGAACTTACTGGAAGCAAGGGGTTAAGTGATAAAATAGAGTTGTAATTTCTATGTAAGTTATAGGACCTCACCTATATTGAATGAATTGTTCGTTTTTATTTACTACTAGCTAATCTAGGAGTCATTTTCTAATTTTGTAAATGTTTTGATTTTGGATAAGATTAAAGGACCTATGTATTTCTAGCCCAAAACTTACTTTATTTCATGTCTGAGATAATTTTTATGTTTAACCCCCCAGCTTTTTCATTAATTATTGCCATCGTCGCAAAAAGAAGTTATGTATAAAAAAGCCTCGTTGGAGTAATTAAAAATACTGCTCTTCATTACACACTACAAACAGCAAGTAACAGCGTAACAGCAAGTAGATTTTTTTACTGCATATGGGGACTCCGAGATTGAAGGCATCAAATTCCTCAATCTCGTAAGCTAATCTATAATAACAAAAATGTTTTATTGCTGCTTCTGTTTACAGTATGTAATAGACAGTATTTTATATATAAACACAATGTCAATAAATATAAATATACTATAGGTATTATGTGTTCTTTAATAATAAAAAATTGATTTACTACAAACTACAAGCAGTTTTTTTCTTTCTGGGTAGAAGTATAATCGTGTCTTCCATCAGTCATATACTGCAAATGAACATAACATGTTCATGACTGAATAAAATATATACATTATCAATTTTTATATATTATTGGCCACAAAACAGCAGTCGAATGAAAATCACGGTTACGGTAATGTTAGTCACTTAAGTTTTAATTGTGGATGGCGAAATTGGCCATATAGAAACCCTGAATAACAATATTTTATTAAATTTTATTTGAAAAAGATTATTTCTACAAATAGCTCAACCAGAACGTTAATCCCATTAGTTACGCCACTGGGAATAGCGCTTTGGTGCCATTTGGTATCAGAAATGTCAGTCGCGGGTTCCGTCCTCTCTCTTTCCTTGTCTAAGGATAGTCGTCTCTGGAGTAATACTCAAGTGTGTCCTTCCTTGTGCATCTGTTTCCTTGACAACATCTACGGGACGGCTCAGACGAGACGGCGGAAAACACAGAGTTAACATCTCTAGAGGGAATGTAAACAACAAAATGCACAGGTCGCTGACCAGCCAACATGTAACGGAAATTTTGACAGCTAGGAGGCATTACCAGTGGCCTACGATTTTATATTAAAATTGGATGTTCATTAATAGATTCAATTATTACTATGATGTTACAAACTGATTCAATAAGTTGTATTATACTTAAAGAGTTATTCTTATTATAATTTGATTGTACCAGTTGATAATTTATTATTACCATGAAGTGTTTCCCCATATTTACGCTACTGAAAACCAAAACAAAACCTATACTAACCTATGATAAGTGGTGTTCACCGATTCGTCGCTATTGCAGCAAACTATGCACTTTTTATTTCGTCCCATCATGCAACTATAACAATATTGTTCATAAATAATTTAATTCACACGACAGATAGTCACAAAGTCACTCAAATATACACTAAAACAACAAAAATCTCATACGCAATAACCACAACTACAATGACAGCCACATGACAGCTTTAAGGGACGCCGATTTACCAGATTTACGACATATTACAAGCTATTGCGACATTCCGCTATGAAATTTACCATTTTTGAGATTTCGTTAAATCAATACAAATTATCTTTACGTAAGACAGTTACATTGCAAGTATATTTTAATGTATAGTTAGATACCCAGTTAAATACTTTGAGGAACATGTGTTCAAACAGCGGAAACTGCCAGATTTTGAAGAAACTGGAAGGTCCTTAAGCGGACGAAGAAGAGTGGCAATAGCACTATAGATGTTGACTGGCCAATATTCAAATTAGGCTACCTCTTGAGATGTTAACTCTGTGGCGGAAAAACATTGGTGACCTTGTCATATTTTAAATATAAATCAATTTGTTTTGCCTATGCCTACGCATTTTGATGTTTTCTGTCACCTCTTTTGTTTTTTGCCAGTATTACGTGTTTTTTGCTGGATTTCTTGATGTGACAGAAACTGACAAACCTTACTGCAAAACTAACCTACAAAATCACTTTGACTGCAACGAAATGTCGTGTTGACATTTCGTTATCTGAGTATTACTCAAGTGAGCCTTACGTGAGCGACGGTCAAGTAGCTATGGAAACACATTTTATTTATCGTATGGCTCAAAAACATGACAAAAGTAAATATAGATTAAAAGAAAAACTATTATAACCTATACTAAAATAAAATATATACAGCTACAAACTAAGATACATAGTCTTTAGTATTTACAGGTTGATGTCAAGTTCTTTCAACCACTTCAGCGCCAACGGTGTGGCTGTGAAGAACTCTTCTCGCGATCCCTGAAACGCACGCAGTTCACATTCGCTCGTAATATGGTTTATAGTTTGGCGGGGCGCGCCACAGTCACATAAGGGAGATTGCACATAGCCCCACTTGTAAAGGGAGTCGGCACATCTGCCGTGGCCTGTTCGGACTCTATTAAGTTTTACCCACTCTTTCCGGGGTAGTTCTGATCCTGGAAGTAAGGCTGCCCCCATAAATGCGCATCGCGAGTGGTGTTCCGCAAAACCTTCCCACTGGGAGCGCCATTGGTTCAAGGAGTCAAAGTTGTTGGTTTTAAGCCCTTCCGCATCCCTTATTGGTGGTTGTCGGGATTTAAGTCTGTTTATTTGCAACGGTGGTATTGCTCGGTGGATGGGCAGTTTGTTGTTGGCCGTAATCTTGTTATACTCCCTTAGAAGGGCGTCAGTCCTTCGCAGCTGCGGTGGGGCTATTCCAGAGAGTACAGGCAGCCATTGAGTTGGGGTTGTCTTAACTGCGCCTGTAATAAGTCTCATAGTGTGATTTAGTTGGACGTCAATTAGTCTGGTATGATGGCTGTTAATCCAGACAGGCGCACAGTACTCAGCACACGAATAGACAAGAGCTAGTGCACTGGTTCGTAGAGTTGGAGCAGTGGCACCCCACGTCGTTCCACACAGCTTTTGGATAATGTTGTTGCGTGTTCTGAGTTTTCCTGCAGTGTTTGCGAGATGTTTCTTATAGCAGAGGGTGCGATCTAACGTTACTCCAAGATATTTTGGGAAATGGTTATGCTTCAGGGGTTCGCCTGCAAAAAGTACCTGCAGTTCATATTTAGCTAGTTTGTTATTCAGGTGGAAGCAGGAAACTTCGGTTTTGTTGGGGCTCGGTACTAGTCTCCATTTCTTGAAGTAGTTGTTTAGAGCTAACAAGTCGTTAGAAAGAGTATGCTCAACGTTCTTGAAGCTCTTATCGGAAAAAGCTATGGCTATATCGTCCGCATAGCAAAACTTGTAACTGACTGTTTCTGGCATGTCAGATATATATAGATTGAAAAGTAAGGGGGCCAGTACTGAACCTTGTGGAAGTCCGTTGTTCAATTTGCGCTGCCTGCTTGCTTTCTCGTTTAGGATTACTTGGAACTTTCTGTCGCATAACATGTTGTTTATGAGTCTTGTAGTGGTCTGACAGGGAATCACCTGCAGCAACTTATATAGGAGACCCTCCCTCCAGACCGTATCGTATGCGGCAGTGAGGTCAACAAACGCCACTCCCGTCTTCATGTTTTGCTGGTAGCCTGCCTCTATATGCGTTGTGAGGGACAGTACTTGATCACAACAACTGCGACCCGGTCTGAAACCAGCCTGGGTTATCGGGACCCGGTCTAAGATAGTCGCGCTCAATCGGTTGTAGACGGCTCTTTCTAGCAATTTATAGGAGCAACTGAGCAAGGCAATAGGTCTGTAGCTGGCGGGTTGATCGTTCGGTTTACCGGGCTTTAATATTGATATGACCTTCGTTCTTTTGAATTCCCGTGGGAGGTTTCCCGTATTAAGGAGGTTCGTGAAGAAGAGAGATAGCCACACTCTTGTTTGCTGACCTGCGTGAATGAGAAATTCCGGCAGGACGCCGTCGAAACCAGGAGCCCTTCCAGGCCTTACATCTGATATGGCATTATTAATGTCTTCGATCGAGAAGGGTCGGGAAAACGTTGTTTGGGTAGGAGCGTTCCTCCTCAGTAAAGTCAATCCCTTCTTCACGCGTTTTGTATGCTCTCTATCAGAAGGTGCTCTTGACGTTTCTACAATATGCGCAGCAATCTTGTCTGGAGTTACTCCCGACGGTGCCCGTGTGGATGGCGTGCTTGAGCCTAGTTTTCTAAGAAGGCTCCAGGCCTTTCGACTTGAGTGTTGGAAGTTCATTTCCGACGTAGTCTCCTCCCACTTACGTCTTCGTGAGCTGTCCAGGGCAGAGATGAGTTCGTCGGCAATATCTGGATTGTTGGTTTCCTGAAAGTCGCCGTATAGGAGTTCGCACCGCTCATCCCACCCAGGGATATATTCCTTCCTGTAACCCCTAGGAATGGTCCTTTTTGCAGCGCTCATCACTGCTCCAATGAAACGTTTGTAATTGTTTGATGTTGGCGGTATCCACTGTACCAGCCGGTCCAGCTCCCGTGAGTAGTTACACCAGTCCGCCTTTGCAAGATTCCATCGAGGCCGAGGGATGGATCGTATTAGGGGTATTTGGATTCCCACATCTAAGAAAACTGGCCTGTGTTGGCTGTGTGGGAAGGCCTGTGCGACTTTTCTGTTAGCTGGTATAGGGATCCCTTTCCGGTTGCAGCTCACAAAGCACAAATCAGGGTTACTTTCTGAGTTCCAGGCTGCTGATTTGAAAGTGCCTTTATCTTTGGCATCAAATACAAGAAAGATATCATTATCATCAGCCCAGTCAGCCAACCTTGTGCCATTTTCGTCACAGTCGGGGTATCTCCACCGTTGGTGGTGGCTGTTAAAGTCTCCAATATATATAGCCGGATGCTGTTGTACTGGAAGTGGTTGTTCAGGCCACTCCGCTGCCGGTGGCTTATATACGTTTACAATTGTGACTTCTCCCACTTTTACTATTACGCTGTGTATGTTGTTATTTGTGTCATTGGAAATCAGTTGGGCATTGTCAATATTGTTGCGAATATAAGAGGCTACGCCGTAAGTATGGTGGTAAGTGGCTCCCAGTAATGTATAACCAGAAATGTGTCCCCGTCTGGTGAGTGATTCCTCACTGTCGGCGTGAGTTTCTTGGATCGCTATGACATCAACCTTATTGTCCAAAAGTAGTTTGGAGATGCATTCGCTTTTAGCTCTGCTTATGCTCTCCACATTTAGCTGACAAATACGAATAAAACTACCGATATTTCTAGTCTGTAAGTTTTTAGCACTTATGTTCGTCATGTTTTAACCAGGAAATCTCAAAAAAAAAAGAGTCTGGTTGCCAGGTTCGCTCTAGCTCATTTAGCGTTACCCAGGGTGCACGTGTAGCTTCCTGCTACGGACGCGAGCTAGACTGCACAACCATACACAAAACCATACTTAAGGGCACTCTAATACTTGAGGCACTCAAGTATTAAGGAACTCTTAAGTATCATCTGTGAATACGGCCCTTAGAAAAGTCCGTATATACGGAATCAACCTGTTGGCCACGTTCAATAGTTGCATAATGTAATTACTATAAAGAATTAAATTAGTACAGCTTCACCTACCTTGACGAAATTCGTGTTGCAGTATTATGTTTTTAAGATCATTTCGTAAGGCAACATTCACCAAAAAATCCAGTAATATCGGAATTTCTTACTGAATACAAACAGCGCGGTACTTTTCAACATTATTCTTTTGGCCGGATTAAGAATTGGCCTTAGAAAGCTTTGCTTCCAAAAACTTGGAAACTGACCAGAGCATAATCATTCGTTGAACAACGGGTGCAATAGTTTTGGCAAAGTATATATACAACAAAAACAAACATTGCTGAACCCTGCAATATTATCAGGCCCACTTGACAGTTTCCAAGGAAGAGACATAACTTGGGTTATTATATCTTTAGCATGTATGTATAAATAACTTACGTTAACGTTGGATGAAAAAGCATATGTGGGTATCTGACTAACATTTATTTCGTTGTAGATAGTGGAAAAATAATCGGCGAATAGATCCACTGGTCTTGAAGTACCATTACATATTGAATAGAATCATCTTATTCTGTAGATCTGACATATTTGCTACTATCGAGAAATTGCTTTTCAGGCCGCGTAGTCGTCATGTGTGCATCTCTTGTCTTTAGCGTATCGGTCAATGAAACCGGCCGCGATTACTCTCTATAATTGCAGAAAAATCGCTGGTAGACAGGTTTTCAACACGAAAAAAGAAAAACGGTTCGCATAAACTCGTTCACGTCGATGTGCGTCAAGCATGAACGGTGCAACAACAGGTTACTTCTGCTATTTTACAATTTTATTCGCTTTTTTACATATTGGGCATAAATGCTACAATGTGTCCCCCAATGACGCGCTAATGTTTAATGTTTAGGGGGATTTGTTTCATGGGCGTTTTATGGTTTATATACTACAGGGATCTCGTAGACCAGAAGATTTACAAAGATGATTAACTTAGAGAAAAGTTGCGCATGCATTGCTGACCCTGCGATATGGCGTTTTAAAAATTTTAAAATTCCGAGTACCTACTTCCGAAGTTATTTGGGAAAAATCGAATTTTCTCGATTTCGTTTTTTTCTCACTTCATTTGAAAAGATATGACAGTGAAAATTTCACATTCCCATTGCAACTTTTCCTGCTCTATAAAATGATATTATTAAGCCCCATTTTATCAACATGCATATTTAACAAAGAATTTGACAAAGCTTTTCTATTGGATGTTATTTAACAAAAGCTTTCTATTGGGTATTGCGGGCTAGGGTTAATAAATATCGTCCAATAGTATTTTATCAATATTGAAAGCAAAACGTCAAAGCTGGATGACACTTTTCATCAAACTATTGTTGTAACAAGTGTATATTTGTTGCAACATAGGCGATGAATGAAGTTTGGAGCTTGAGACGAAGTCAACGATCGAAATAAATATCTTTTGGAATGGTTGAAATTAGATCACAAATCCCGGTAAAAAAGTATCGAATCCCAAATCAAATATGTACCGTTGAGGCGATCCCTTCGCCGAGATGGCGGGTGGCCGAGTGGTATGGTGTTCGACAACGCGTGCCTATTTTGTGGGAGGTGTGGATGGGTGTTGGTTCGAGACCCAGCCCGTGCAATTACTTTTTTTTTCATTTTTTTCAACCAAAATATTCATTGATATACATTTTACTCATATTACACACATTTTTTGTACCATCGACATAAATGTGTTTTTGAATCAAATCTTATTAGACATTTTACTTGACATATTGCAAAAGCTAAGTACCGGAGGTGGTGGAGATTTCAGTCAGTGGAAGTGAAGTTTATCCGTCAATATCAATCGCCAATTGCTCTGATAGCGGTATCAAAATGAAATTATTCCAAAAAAGTATAATTATTCGGAATTTTTGTTGTGCTAGTGAAACATCTAATAAAATTTGATTCAAAAACACATTCACGTCGATGGTACAAAAAAATGTGTATAATATGAGTAAAGCGTATATCAGTGAATATTTAAAAAAACATGAAAAAAAAAATAATTGCACGAGCTGGGTCTTGAACCAACACCCATCAACACTTCCCACAAAACAGTCACGCGTTGTCGGACACCATACCACTGGGCCAACCGCCGCGCCATCTCAGCGAAGGGATCGTCTCAATGGGACATACACGCACCCCGTGTGGGGGTGGGTTAGAATATCTCCCATCGTATATCCTGCATGTCGTAAAAGGCGACTAAAAAGAACCGAACTACTGTCGGTACAAGCAGTAACCCCTTCTCAACCAACAGTTTTGGGTGGACGAGTCGACAAGAGTCAGGACACCTTTTTGTCCTTGGGGTGAAAAATTGTTCCTTAAGGGTCTAGGGTATAGTGCGCGAAATTGAGAATCCAAGAAAAGACGTATTCCCGTGCTGGCGAGGAAGCGTGACCGCCTGTTCCCTTTCTCCAGTGTGTGTATCTAGGATGAGGGGAGATAAGTCCAAAAATCCAAAGGTAGGGTCAAAAGGTCCAACGATAAGGTCCAAAGGTCACCATAAAAATGAATTTCGCATTTCCAAGCTCCTGACGTTACCTTTAAACCTACAGTAATGATTCAAAAAGCAAATTGAAGAAGAAAGCTTGCGCTTGTGCACCTATTTAGCCTTTTTTTGATATCCTGTTTGGTTGTTAAATTACAGGCATGTATAGAATGTACGATGTACGAAGTTTTTTTGCACATTAAAAAACTCTTTTGAGAAAATCGAAAATAGTTGTCATTCATTAAGATCTTAACTATCGCCTTCTGAAATATTATATATGTAGTTTGAAAATAAAGTGAGTTGTGCGGGAAATTGTGAGCCCGTGTTTTACATGGCAAATACGTATGTATAAATGTGTCTACCCAGGCCCTTTAAGGCGAATGAACCAGAAGATACATCTGGTCAATGGCATGAGGATGCAGAAAGCCAATGGGAAACTACTGCATTAAAGATCTTTAAGGTATCCCAATAGAAAATCGTAACTATTGATTACATTAGTATCGGCAATACTCTAACTTCGACTTAATACATTTTACGAGTTCACAACATGTCTGTTATGACATTATGACTATGATGTTGATGACCTAACTTTGGCCCATATAATTATGTTCATACTTCTTCACTTCTCAAGCATTTCATTCGAGTACTAGGTAATGTGTTTGTACTTTGTACGCCAATAGGAAAAATCTACGGAAATCTGTGAAAAAATATATTCCTGGTCCCCCTTATTCCGAAAGTATTGATCGATTTTGTAATCTTGTAGTGTCAGCGGAGAGTTAAAATACCAAAATAACTTGAAAGTTTCCGAACTTTAATTAATTTTAGAAGTTCCTAATCATTTATTAAAACCAAGACAAAAATGGGGCAGCGAAGCGTTGTAGGATGTGTCGAGAATAATGGTCTACATTTTGCATCCACCACGTCGTACTGGTCCATGAAAAAAAAAACCATTTATGCTGGAAGACAAACCAAAACATGATTTAAACCAACTGTTTTTAATTTTAATTGATTTTTAAATCAAATTATAAATGGCTGTAAAAACAATTCGCTGACACCGATAACTGATAAGGAACAGCAAAAGTTGTTAATTTCAAGGGTGGCCTTTATTTGTACTGGTACTTGTATAAATAAATAATAACAAAAATAATAATAATAATTTAAGACGAAATGTTTAATTGCATTATGTTAAGAAAACACAAAGGTACGGCACTGTACGAAACGGGCAGAATAAGTTATAAAAACACTTCAATCCATTTTGTAATATAAGTAATTCACGTGCCATTATCTGTTATTACGAATTACATATTATTCATGCAATATTGTTGCGGACTCCAGACTGCCAGTAGCAGCTACTGTCTGTCTCAAGGTCGCTGGAAAGTATAGTAATCGCTGCAGCCGCCGATTCTTCCCACCTATTTCCAATACAGAAACAATAATTTATTCATTCACAACACTAGTTATTGCTACAGGAATGTTTATCTGGAGCATTAATAATTATTATGAAACGGCAACGTTCTACATTATGGCTTTGGAAATACGAAATAGAAATGAGCGTAGGGTAGATAAAAGTATGTTCTGTGTATTTACTATAATGCATAGGTTGTTGTAGTCTAGTTTTTTTTCAGTTTTATCATGAATAATGAGGTGCTAAGGAACGGCTATAAAGTGGCATGATTGTTTTTCACAAAACGTATTGATACTACTTTTAAGGCAATTTTATTTGTATGTTTCTAAATATGACAATACGAGGGTCTGATAAGTATGTGACTTTTGGGCTCGATTTTATCAACATGCATATTTAACAAAGACTTTGACAAAGCTTTTCTGTTGGATGTTATTTAGCAAAAGCTTTCTGTTGGGTATTGAGGGCTATGCTAATAAGTATCATCCAATAGTATTTTATCAATATGGAAAACAACACGTCAAAGCTGGATGACACCTTTGTCAAAGATATTTTAGAAATTCATGTATCAAAATCATAGCAGGATATCAGAACAAAGCGATTAATTTGCAAATTAATGCCACATTTTCCATGTTTACGTTATAATTATTGTATAATTACTAATTGCAAACTGTGATAATTTGTGATAAAAGTAGTAGGTACCTATATCAATCACAGCAACTACCTACCTTATTTAATAATTACAAATCCCACGTCAGTCAGTCAGATGGATTATGTGAAAATACATACATACATATGAAGAATCTATCTTTCATTGTACACATTGTACATAAAATAGAGTTATACTTAGCTAATGGCAAGCTTTGCCGTTCTGGGGTTCGGGGTAACTTTTGAAATGTAACAAAATGATATTTTTACCTTTTTTTACTATAAAACAAAGATATATTGCAGGTATTCATAATTATAATCGATAGTAAATTATTGTTTTATCCAAATAATGCAGTGAGTGAATTTCTTGTCATCATATCATATGATACACCAAGAAACTAGTGATCAAATGTACGGCTTCTCTTGAGATTAACAATTGTTAAACTTTTTGTTAAACAAGAAAATGCAATTTTTCACCCATTTAGGATGGAAAATCAGACTTGAAAAGATACTAGATGGTTCACAATGGCCGATTGTATATAAAGTATGTCATTTTGACCTTTTTTGAGGTAAACTTCAAGAGAAATCAATAATTTTCAGAGTACTTTGACAGATGCATGTTCTTGAAAGGGCTGCTCTGATTGGTCAGTCTTTGTTAAAATGTGCATGTTGATAAAATCGGGCCTTAATGTTGAACATTTTTTCTGTATGAAATTATGGTATTTTGTACATACGTTTTTAAGTTCGATTGATTTAGTCCAAAGAGTTAAAAAATTTCGTTTCCTCCTCCTCCCAATATTTGGAGCAGATGGGGTCCCTTATCACTGTCATGAGTGACAAATGTCTGTTCAGCTGGCAGTGGCCTATGGGAACTCCCACCTTATTCCTAAATAATCAGAAATTTGCAGGCCCTCAAATAAGGTTTTGTTTCAACTACGACCTCTTCATTTGACCCGGAATCTCCTACCGCTTAGTCATTTCTTCAGATTTGGAAACAGAAATTAGTAGGAGTACTTGGTAGATAAGCTGCGTGACCCAGTTAATGAATTTTTGCCATGGTGGCTAGTGTGACTACACACTACATTACGAGTGTTTGATGGTTTTTGTTCATTTGTTCAATTTTTCTTAGCCAAATCGAAGAAATACTGGTAATACGTTTAGGACAATAATTAAGATTATACATACTAAATATTATATACAATATTGATACTACCTGAACGTAAACAATGACTCTGTATGTAGACCCACATAGACATGTGGTTTAGTACTTTCTAGGATACATTTTTATAAGCTTGATATTTTGTGCGATATTTTGAATAACAAATTGGCATCTTTGGCAATCATAATCCTTTGTTGTGTCAAACATCACAAGAAGGGTCACTCTGAGCTTAGCCCTGAAGCTTTCTGATGGTACTCTCCCTTCTTGGCCAATTTGACGTCCAATCAGTATACATAGTCTAGTCTTCGTATTGCACGAGACGATCAGCGCCCGGTGGTAATATGATTTTTTGAAAAGCACAGTTATGTTAAGCGTTGTGTAGGACTTCATACGTAATTTAAGTTTTGTGTACATTTTTACATTTTGTACAGGGGTACAAAAAGTAACCTCATCGCCATGGTATCACAGCAAAATTCCTGTAAACAACCAAACAGCACGACTACCCGATCGACGGCTTGCGGACAAGTAATTCAAGCAGCTTGCTTTTTTGGGGCGAACTTGAAGGGATCTACGCCACGTGACCCATACTATACCAGGTGGGGCATTTGTATTTAGACAAAAATATACCTCGGTTAGATCGAAAAAAGTTTTAAACAAAAGTTGTAGGAGACCGAGAGGGCCGTTACGTATTAAGACCTACAGACGTTTTTTGATCGGAAGTGATTTAAAAAATAAAAATAAAAACACCAATTTAGTTCTTACCAATATTTCAATTTAGCCATAAAATAGGCACCAAAGTTAGTGGGGCATTCAACTTTGCAAAAACATCTACCATGTATGGAATCGTTCATATAGAACAAATTTTCAGACAAATGTAGGAAACCGGAGGGGCTATTGCACGGTCCATATTATAACTTCCAGTTCACCGGAACTCCGTTTGTTGACCGTAAGTTATTTTTTTAAACGGAAACACGCATTTTTTATCGTGGATGTTTATGAAAAATGACAAAATACCCGTTTTTTATCAATTTTTCGATTTAGCCCATATTTTGACCATACGATGGGTGTCTGCATTAAAAAAATCACTTCCGGTGAAAAACGGTACTTACGGTCCTAACCAGAGGTCATAATAAAATATAACGGCACCCTCAGTGTCCTACAACTTTTGTCTGGAACCTTGTTTGATATAATCGATTCCAACCGTGGTAGATGTTGTCGCAAGGTAAATGCCAAATTTGGTGCCCATTTTATGGCTAAATTACATATAAGCTAAATCGAAACATTAATAAGAACAAAAAGTGTTTTATTTTTGCCATTTTTCATCGATATTTACGATAAAAATGGGCGTTTCCATAAAAAAAAAACATTTTCTGTGAAATACGGTACTTCAGATCTGAACCGAAAGTCGTAATACGGACCATGTAACTGCCCCCTCGGTGTCCTTTATCTTTTGCCCGCAACTTTTTTTGATATAAAGGATTGCAACCGAGATATATTTTTGTCTCAGGATATATTCAGATGTACT
Source organism: Callosobruchus maculatus (assembly GCA_951848785.1). Classification (NCBI taxonomy): domain Eukaryota; kingdom Metazoa; phylum Arthropoda; class Insecta; order Coleoptera; family Chrysomelidae; genus Callosobruchus; species Callosobruchus maculatus. Next base: position 7,894,253 of record CATOUR010000026.1, on the reverse strand, counting down.
TATAAAACTAATTCAGATGATCTACATCATTGTGAAATTGTTAGACAATCGAGATTACCGTACGGATTTGATTGTGATCAGGTTATAGTAAACTGCTGGCGGACAACACATTTGCGGGGTAAGGGGAGAGGTAAAAAGTAGAGTTCCAGTGGGCAGTTCAATGGCAGTTCTATGTCACAAAAAGTTACTATTGCTACTTTGCCGTCTGAACACAAAACATCGTGAAAGTAGAGAACTTAGCAAAGGAACATGACTGCTGGAATGAATAAATAATAATTAAAATACAAGGTTTTTATCAGTTTATGTTACAAAGTAAAAAATGTAATTTCTATTCGCGACGCAAAAAAGTGTGAGCCCAAGACTCTAGACTTCTCGGCCTGGGCCTGCCAATTTAAATTCTAATTACTTAAAAATCTGGTTGAAAATTGCAAGAAGATTTCGTGGTAATCTTGAAAATGATAACTGCTCAAAATCAATTACCGCGATTCAATAAAGTCTATATTATTATTATTATTATTATTATTTGTTTAAATTTTAGTAGTTCCTAACTTTTGGCCTGCAAATTTAGTGGATGCCCAAAACAAAATCTATCCCATTTCAGAAATGAATGAATCTCAACTCATTCATAAACAGTAGTTTGCATACTTTTGTATTGGTGGCGCTTTTATCAGTGTCCCAATAGGCGCGCGATTGTTCAGTGCAAGGCTCTGGCTGTAACCATTTTTGACCGTGTAAATTAATAATTTTTGGCACAAAAACGTGGTTTTCGTTTTTTTAAAACTTCAATGTATGTTAATGCCGATCCCGATTTTAGAATAAGTTTATACATGGTGATTGATGAGACCTTGAATTTAGTTAAAAAAGCGTAACTTTTGGCAATTTTTGAATAATTGTCTATTAGGAAATTTCAAAAAATACGTCGACATTAACGTAAAACTGCCCTTTTTCTTCATGCTCATATTTTTTTCAGTTCAGTTATCTCAAAATCAATAGTCAAAAAATGGTTACAGCTGAACCATTGCAAACAGCTCTCAAGTACGTACTATAACCCCCTCTTACATTCACCATGGACACCTTAGTGAAATAAGAATGTATGAAAACTGAGATGGTACGGCAACAGCGCTATCGGTCATTCCGTCTACCCGTTGTCGTACCGTGCCGATTGAACAGGTCGTGCCACCTGGTGTCATTCGCTACGAACGAAGGTTCCATTAGCGAATGGAGCACCGAACAGGAGATTGTTTGCGTGTATCATGTTCGCCGTTTTGTTACTAGAGCACGCTAGGTGGCAAACTAGAAGCTTATCTTTTGGTGCTATTGCATTTGCATACACTTCCTTGGGGTATACAGGGTGATCATTTGAAAACTTCCCACCACGGATTTACCGAAGACCACTGATTAAAAGAAAAAACGCCTAGACATATCAAAAGATCTGTCGGATGTGACAACTATTTGACCAAACTACTTCCCCCCCTCCCTTCTGCCCCTTGCACCCAGGGTCATACCATTGAAAATTATTGAAATAAGTGTTCAAAATGTTGCCCAGTAATGGCCAAACAATGATATAGGTGATGTTCAAAATCCTTACAGTTGCAAAAACATGTATGTATATAGGTATATCATGGAAGCTTTCGATGATCGTTGACGAAGGTCGTCCAAATCTTCAGGTTGGGAAGTAAACACAAGAGATTTTAAACGATCCCATAGAAAAAAGTCTATAATGGCGTCAAATTAGGAGATCTGGCAGGTCATCCTGTAGACCCTTTTCGGCCTATCCATTTATTTCAAAATGCCCTTCTACAAAAGCGTGAGGATGCTTGCTGTTCCAATACCTGCAGCTACGCTTATTAACAAATTATGTTATCATTAATCGCTGTAGTCATTAAATTTGTTCACAAAACTCAACTTGCCGATCGAATTCATCTTCGGTTAACTCTTGCACCATTTTCATTTTGATAATAGGTATATAATATGATCCACCGAGAAGACGTGAAATGTAACAATGAAGTGAAGAGGAAAGTTAAACGCTGATACATAGATATCGGGCTAGGTATCCAACATTAGGCAGTTTTCGTTACTTATAAAGTGATGTTCCGTTTAACGCTATTTGACAACTTTGACATTTGCATTTCGTTTAACGTGGTATATCGTAACCGCTAAATGCCGGTATTGTACGGATGATAGCCTTAACGATTAACGAAGCGACACGCATGCGCAGCACGAATAAAAATTAGATCATATTAGTAATTATTTTTTATAGGGCGGTCACTGATCGCCCAAAGAATGGCTCTATGTCAGCTAACCTGTTGGGGTAGCTCAATCTCATGAGCAAAATACAAAGCGGTTCTTGCCCAGAAACCTTATGTTATCTGTCTGTATTAAGCTCATCTGGAATTCTGTGTGCTTGTACCAATCTCGAAATATGCCGTTTTTCGAAGCGGAAATTCACTTTACACTCCTGTTCCGAGAGCATATCTATGTTGAATCTCCAGTAAAGGTCGGCTCTGTATTCGATGTTGTTGTTGTCAAATACTTCCAACAAGATCGCATATTCAAAATCTGAGTCATCACTGGAGTCCAATAAAATCAACTCGCCCATCATTTTAGGGCAAACTACAACAAACACTATTGAATTATGATTTTCTTTCAAACAACACCCTTTACAATACTCATCTGCTAGCTATTTTGACGTTATGGTGTCAAAGTTGTAGCTCAAGATAAGGTTAGGGGGCATCTTACAGTGATGTCTTGCTCCGAAAACTATTTATTTATCTGTCAAATAGCGGTTCTGACAACGTATTTGTTAACCGAAGCGTTAAGATTAATTAAGAACAACGAAAACTACCTATTTATCATATTATGTCAGTTTCAGCTATTTAGACAATTCACGGAGATTCCAATGGTGCGCAACCATAGGGGAGTCGTGGTGACGCGTGAAGTTCACCCACTTCGGTGATGGTGGTGAATATTTTTCACATCGAAATGTAAAGTGTCATCTCTTGCAATCCTTTTGTACTGGATAATGTCCCGTTCCACACACGCACGAAGCGAGATTTCTCGGTTAAAATTCGAAAATGCAGGGTTGCGGAAGTAGAGGTGGGTCGGAGCCCTGGGGGCCGCATACGGCGCTACGATGATATGAACAGTTGCGGCATCCCCATACCATCTGAGAATTACAAAAGAATAATGAAAGTGACTCATAACTCAGTGAATGTGATCGTCAAACTCGCAGCAAAATTTTGTAACTTTTATTTTCGACACCTAGTAACTCTACTTGTCTTAGCAGCGGCACATTTTAGGCGATCGCGACGCCAATAACACTACTGTTTAGAGAAAACTCAGGGCTATATTCATGTTTAAACCGTAATTTCATCAAGAACATACAGGTGGAGAAAAGGGCATCCAAAAGGCGTTCCTTTAATTAAGTTGAGCAGTTTATTTAATTCATCGGAAAGCAAACGTTATGTTGCTTGAAATTAAAAGTAGCTTTGTACATCATTGTATCGTATGCTGATTGGTCCAATAATTTTTTTTAATAGAAAAGATGTTCCCCAGAATAGGGGGGGAGGGAGGAATTTGCGGTGGTGGGAGAGCCTAACCCAAAAAAATTGTTTGTTTTGAGAATGTGAAATGCCGAGTCAGGACACTTGACGCACTTTTTTCAATAATATTGCTTGCAACCTGTAATTCAGTCGTACAGCTACAGGTATTGTTTGGCAAGGGAAAGAATGCGAGGCAAAAGAATGCGGAGAAAAATATTGCTGTTGTCAAATGTTCCGCTTGAAATATAGTTCACGATCTGCTATTTTCAGTATTTTCCTATAATGTTACTGAACGATGATAAAAATACACTACATCACATACTTTCATAACATGTACTGCTGTATAATACATGTACTGAAATATTTGCAATTAAAATATATGGTTATTGAAGAACAACAGTATAAATATTTCGGGACAAGAAAAGGGTTGAAAAGTATTCCGAAATAATCTGCTACTTCAGTCAACGCCGTATAGGCTGTCGTCAGCAACGAATTCGAATAGGTTAGAAAAAGCAACGCCCATGCTCTAACAGGCATGTGAGTGTGCCCAAGATCCGTTGTTATTATCTACTGTGTTCACAAGCACGATATTATTTTTTACAGAAATCTGCGGGATTTAAATTTTATGGAATTGTTTAAAATAGTCATTTAACACTTATGCACTGTTAAAACCCAAAATACGTTCAAAATATAACAATTAACCCGAAACGATCAACCAAAACAAAGTAGCTATTTATACAGGGTGTTTACGATCTTAGTGCATTAATTTGGAGGAACGATAGGTCATGATATTTCGAACCTGAAACCCCAGTACCATTTCACTAGTTAACGCATAGTTAAACAGAAAAAAATTAAAAAAGTATGACTGCAAAATCACAATACAACATTGCCCAGTATTCGCCCTAGTTTCTGTCAGGTGTTTTTGGAGATATTCACTATGTAAACAAATGCTAGTATCTCTAGGCTTGTTGCCGCATTTTCTGTGTTATCAGAAAATGTTGCGATTTTTTTGAAACTTGTGGGCACAAACAAAAACCTTGTTTACTTTTTCTAAGCTATTCGAATTCTTTGGTCGTCAGCCGAATGACTGGAGTCAGTCGCTTGCCCGACTGTAGGCCCTCCTCCCTTCCCGCCTCAGCCGTCTCTCGCATTCTCTGCCCGGTCAAACAATAATGTCGTATCATAAGGAAATTCAGTTTTAGTCCAATCGTTACGTCGCACAGTGGGGCAGGAGAAGCTCAAGTGTGGCGTCATATAGGATACATTCTATTAATATTTCTTACTATTTTATTTATATCTAGAAGTGATAAAAGTATAAAATAAAACACAATTCAAGTATATATTAGTCATCTTCACTGGAAAAAAACATTTATAGATGAAAGAAGAAAGAGCATATTTCTAGAAAAATTGTCAAGAGACTGAAAATGCTTCCACTGGTACTAATTTACAATCAAAAACTAACTATTTGTCCTGGTCTTAACCGTTAGCTTCACTGATACTGAGATCATTGCCCTCATCATCATTTTCAGCATCATCTTCATCATCATTATTTTCATCTTGGATTTTAGAGCTTCCCTTGGAAGGCGTTGTGTTTTTTCTTATGTAGTTTTTATTTGATTGAGATAATGGGATCAGAACTTGAATGCGTATATCTTGGCTGATTTGTACTCGACTACATTTCCTTACGTAAATTTCGCGATATTTTTTAAAATCTTTGTTGCATGCTCCCTGAGCATGTAATGAATCCATCACGCCATTAATATTATTTTCGACAAATTTAGTATGTATTCGACGTGCCTGCGTGCAACGGCACTTAAATTGTGATTCAAAATGAGGTATTTTTTCATAACGTTCCTCAATCCCTCTTGATCAATCACTCTTAATCACATTTTATTTGTTTTCTTAATTGAGCAGTTAGAAAAGCTAACGTGTCTTCAATGCCATTACTTTGTGATCTACTTATATCATATAGGTCTCTTCTTTTCAGTAATACAGTAATTTAATTCATTCCTGGAACAAATGACATAAAAACATGTACTTTATAAAAATTAGTACAAAAATATTTTTTTCTCTAACCTCGACAAAAATGTTTTTTATAAGAAAGGAGCAAAAAAGAGCAAGTAGGTGGCATGAATTTGTGTTAAAAATGATACACTTATCGAGGGAAATTAAACTTCAAAGCTTGATCTGCTTTGGAACATAACTAAAATTGTCGTTATTTTCGGGAAATATTGTATAATATACGATTCATCGAACATGTTAATGCGAGTGGCGTTATAAAGACTACACGTATACCTAAGTTACTAACATAATCACAGAAAAACCACCACATACCTGACCATGAAAGTTCCATATCGTAATATGTAACTTTGTCACGTATACTTCCTAAAATAAAATTTTAAGGCAGGTTACAACTGGCACGAAATTGCCACCCTTGATGTCGTCGCGGCTATACACTATCAACTGATGCGTCTCGCGACGGCAGGGATAGGGTCGGAGCAAAATTTTTTGTGGTTTATTGTGCCCTGGTTAGGGACGTTTAAAAATTGCGCAAACTGAGACGTGTATGCTCAATTTCATTTTTCTATTTATTGCCACGTTTGAAGGTTTTCTGCCCCACTGTGCGTCGTAAAAAAGGCTTTTGACAGCAAAAGGCCGGAAAGAAATGAAATTTGGAGGGATGGTAGACATTGGTCCCCGGAACCTATACCTAAGTTTGCTATCTTGGGGGGTTGCCGCTCAGGGGTGTGGGGATAAAAACTGCTTCGCGACGATTTTCGAAAAATAACGCCATTTTGGAAAGTTATATCGAAAAAAGTTTCAAATAATTTATGGAGAGAATAAAATCTGCATAATTTTGATCTTTACATTTTTCATGTGCGACCAATTTTCATTCTAAAGTGCGCCAAAGTTAGGGGTTGGTTTGCGATTTTCATTAAAATCAGAATTTCATCGCGGATCAAGACGAAGAACGCTATCAAGAAGTTCTGTAACACTCTTTCTCCTGAGAGAATATCATTTCTAATACCACTTTTATCTGCAGTTGCCTAAATAACTCATTTGGGCTTAAAAAAAGTACGACATTTGAGAATACATCGCTACCTACTACCGAAACTAGCCGATCGTTAAGTACTAAAAAAGTCTTTTGAGCGCAAAAGGTCGGAAAGAAATGAAATTTGGTGTGATGGTAGACATTGGCCTCCTGAATGTATACTTAACCGCGGGGGTTGCCGCTCGAGGGGTGGGCGGGTGAAAACTCTGCTTCGCGATTTTCGAAAAATAGCGTCGTTTTGATAAGTGGTATCGAAAAAAGTGTCTCAAGCCCATTTTTGAAAAAAAACAAAATCTTGGAAAGTTGACCACTAAACTAGCGTTTACTTAATGTCGCTCACTCTAAAAGTAATAAAGTACAAGATTACAACAAATCAAATTATTATTTGAAAAGGTAATATTTCCAGAGAGAAATATAAACTTTATAAGCGTTTTCCTCAAAAACAGAAAAATGTGACTTAGGCACTTCTTGCATTGGACCCTTCAATTGCGCGTCGTCGAAAACAACTTATGTCAAAAGTGCTTCGCAATTTTGCAAAAATGGATTTATAACGTACGGCCAATGTAATTGGAGAGAACGTTAATTTCACCTCTCCAAGTGTTTATGCAAATTTTTCGGCGCTGATGTCCATCCATTTCAAGTTGGTCGACGCGATGTTAGGTGTACAGCTTGATGCAAATCAAACGAGTTGTATAATGCTATAATAGCGATGTTTGTTATCCATTAGGTTAGTGACCGGATGACTTGATAAATTCTGGCCTAGAGCTGTATCATGCCATATAAATTTACAAGGTTGTTTCAATATGTTTTTCGGCTTGAATCGTACATTGTAAACAGTTATACAAATTGACATGTTGGATCTTTCAACATATACAGTTGATCCTTAATACTTGAGTATCACTCAAGTATGGTTTTGTGTTCAATAGCATGCTTAAGCGTCCCTTACGTAAGGTTCCCTTGAGTAATACTCAAGTAGCGAAATGACATTCCGTTGCAGTCAAGGCGATTTTGAAGGTTAATTTTGGGGTACGGTGTTGTCAGTTTCTGTCACATCTGGAAAAATGTGCGGTACAAAACACGAAATACCGGTTTTTGGATAGACCATGAAATTCTTCCAACACATGGAATGATATATGATTTCTGTGACGTGTTCGGGAAGATCAATATCACCGTATTTCTTTTTCAAAGCTTCACGAACAGTTTCTCATGGTTTCTCATGACACTGTCGTAATTTTTCTTCAGTGAAGACCAGTATTTTATTAGACACATATTTACATTGAAACGCGCAAAATTGGTTAAAGTTCATTTTGTACTGCTTATATATATTTATTAATTTTTCTTAATTAAAACAGAAATCACAAAATAACGTTAACCCACTGGTTGTCATTATCAATACCTACTCACCAGAAGTGAACTTGATTAAATATAAAATATAAAATTCCAGATATAATGATAAATTGAGTATGGAGCACCGACGTTTTTACTATGGTAATATCTCCGATATTCTTCCACCTAGCCTTCTGACGATTTGCAGTTAGGTTCATTTTGACTCAAAGAATGAGTATGTAAATTGTCAGAAGTGACATAATTGTTGCAAAATTTTTTGCAACTTAAGTGCGCTCTGACGGACAAAATTTTTACTTTACCGAGTGACTTTTTTTACGTAGCCAGCTCTCCGTCTGTTTGGATCATAACAGCGCAGCGTAACAAACGATACAGTATTTGGAAGAGTCAAAACTGATCTTCTTTGAGCATCCACCCTACAGCCCTGACTTAATTAATATGTGACTCCTTGTTATTCCCAAAGCGGAAAGATAAAATGCGTGGTGAGTTTTTTTCAAACCTAAACGATGATGCTGTTGCATCGTTGGAAAACCTGGCTTATAACTCAAGAGCTATGGCATTCCTGTTTGGTTGTACTGAATGGAGAAATGTATTGATCTTGAAAAGTGAAGTATGATTGGGATGAGTTGGAAACATCCATTGAACTGATGGTGTTTAGATTCAGGTTATTCGACATGGAACATTATGGCTAAAGTATTTGATAAAAAAGAAAATAATAATTTCGGATGGATAGGGACCCATTAAGGCTACATTCTAAAAATATTTTCATGTTATACAGGGTGTCCGCAAAACACGAAACGTATCAGAGTATTTTTTTAAATGGAACATCCCGTATATTATTGCATATTCAGATTCCTTGGTGAATTCTAGTGTGACTCTATGTATCACACATGGGACTTAAATCGAACCGTTTAGGTGTAAATCACCATTTTCGGTATAAGTAGATATCAGTAAAAAATTGAATATCGCAGAGATTATAAAATTTGGAAGGCTGTGACTTTGCCGTATTGCCAAGCATAAAATGCGTCAGCTTTGGTGAGACTGTCAAATTTAAATTGGGTTTATGCTTGGAGAAATCGGTCGATTAATTAAGGAAACTTCGATCAGAGATAACTTGATTTTTTCAAATGGGAATGCCTAATTTTTTTATATGGTTAAATGGAGAATTTGATAACCTTTCTAAGGATATAAGGTTGTCATTATCAATCTCTGGTAGTTTTCATTTAATTTTAAATTTTTAAAAAACACTGTGTTTTTCAATTCTCCTACCTATAAGCAACCTAGCAGGCCATGAAATATAAACAAAAACATGTTCTGGAAGAAAACCAGTAACTTAGAAAAAAGATGCAGACGAATTAGAATAAAGAGACAAGATTATAAAAATTCCTTACAACAAATCAACTCTGCCAGAAACAACGGCGATAACATCGCTAAGGAGGAGGAGCTGGAGTATGACAGTAATAGATATTTTTTACAGGCTACAGTTACCGCAATTTACTAGAGGTTAAAACTTTCCAAAACAATTAAAAACCCTTGAATGAAACAAAAATAACCAACGATTGTTGCTCCATCAATCACATGTATTGGTGTAAAAAAGTAGTAATTTGCGTCAACGGTACGATACCTCTGACTAGAGCCCTTCTGTTTTTCCAGTATCTATGAACAATATTGCAAAAAAGGAATACTGACAAATCAGATTTAAATTTTCTGCCATTTAAGTTATGTTTTAGAATTTGAACAAATTTTAATTCATTCAGAGGTATTTTTGACTTGACATAACCGCATACTTTTTTATATCATTAAATGTGAAATTTTATTATGAAAATAATAAACTGCCTACAACAATCTCTAGTAGTTTTCATTTTATTTAAAAATTTTTAATGGTTGGAAATTGTACATTCCAGTATCTAGTAGGTCGTGAAAAAACTCCGTTTCTATCGTACTCCAGCTTCTCTTTGACCAAAGGTCTGTTACCGCCGTTAATTCTGGTTAGAGCTTGTTTGTTGTGAGTAATTTTAATAATCTTGACCCTTTAGTCTAGTTCGTGTGTATTTTTCTGTTCTAGGTTACTTATTTTATTCTACCTGAACAGGTTTTTGTTTATAATTTATGGTCTGCTAGGTTGCTTATAGGTTGGAAAATCGAAAAATACCGATTTGGTTAAAAATTTGAAATCAAATAAAAACTACCAGAGATTGTTATTCACAACCTTACATCATTAGAAATGTTATTAAATTCTACATTTAAGCGTATAAAAAAATTAGGCATTCCCAAAAAATCAAGTCATCTCTGATCGAAGTTTCTTTAAGTAATCGACCGATTTCTCCAAGCATAAACGTAGTTCAAATTTGACCGTCTAACCTAGGCTGACTCATTTCATGCTTATTAATACGGAAAAGTCACAGCCTTTAAGTTTTATAATCTCCGTCATATTCAAATTTTTTGTGACATCTACTTATACCGAAAATGATGATTTACACCTAAACGGTGCACTTTAGATCCCATGTGTGATACATAAAGTCACACTAGATTTTACTAACAAATCTGAATATACAATAATATACGAGGTGTTCCATTTAAAAAAAACAACTTTGATACATTCTGTGTTTTGGGGACACCCTGTATAACATGAAAATATTTTTAAAATGTAACCTTAACGAGTCCGTATCCATCTGAAATTATTATTTTCTTTTTCATTAGATACTTTAGCCATAATGCTCCGTGTCGAATAACGTGAATAACCCTGTATACATGTTTCGTCGCCAGTTATATCATACATGATCTTAGATCTACCGTAATCGAGTTTGTTGGCACCATTCAACACGATGGTGTTTTTGGGCTTCTTAGAGATTATGGGGAACCAGCGACAACAAACATTCCCGAGTTCGATATAGTCATGTAAGAGATCTTGTTGTCACTCCAATCCCTAATCGAGGGTGCTTAATTTAAAGCTCTGAGGTTCTGACTTTTAGTGATAGATGGTGAAATATTTTGTGCGGGGATATTATCTTCTATTATCAATATCTTGAAAATATAACTAAACAAATGTAAATTCTTAGCGGTCGCTCTGATCTCAGAATGATTAACTGGATTTCCTTGGGCATCCACTTATTTAAAGTATTATACTTGTATATGCATGCTGCAGTAACTAGCGAAGTCATTTCTCTTTGCAATTTATCCATTATTTATCTATTGTTCAATCAATATCCCACGATATGCACCTCTGACCACTCCTCGTATACCATTCTGGAAGAAAAAAGTATTTCGCCTGAAGCGAAGCAATTATTCAAAGCCACTACTCAGCATCCCCATTCATGACTCGGTGATCTTTCTCGGTTTCTTTCTCCTCTATTTTGACCAAAGAAGTTGTATCACGCCGTAGATATAATCAACATTTTTCTCGGTAGAGTGGACTATACTGCACTCACTGAAGAAAAGGAGTAAAAAATTATTTCAAACCCATATTTTGGGGCTTTACTCGGATAAATCGAACTTAATTTTTCTGTTTATAATAACATCACTGCTCTCAGTATGCAGTTTTGTAGACGGTGTGCATATAACCCTTGACCATACAGTAAAAATGTACATATATTGTGCATGGTTACTCCGTTTGTTCGGTGGATAAGGTATAGTATCATGCATTTTTTTATTATTGTATATGATAGCAGATAGAGTATAGCATAAGAACCTTCTCCTATTTTTCCACGATTATTTTGGTAACGGGAAAGCTGAGAAAATGAGGAAAATATTTGAACCGTTCTAGAACCATAACGTCTAGTCTTTTTCGTCTCGAATCCTAACCTGTTGCCCTTTTTATTCTAGAGCATTCTTTGTCAGTATTTTAGTTAGGTACGTCCAGTATTCCTTAGAGCAACACAGAAGGCACAGATCACACCTTTTCCATTTTATTACTATATTTTTTTATTATTACCTGAAAATAAAAATAAACTTGAGGTGAAACAGTGAAGCAAAGTACTAACCTGGTTGATATTTGGTTGAAAGGTTCGTGTTTCCAAGGTAGAGACAATACTGCAGTAAAGGCAATGCTCATCACAGTATCCACTAATGCGAAAATCTGTAAACCTTCCAAATTCTCGGAAACAATCATTCACCGCAGTTCAATATAACTAATATTAACAATATAACTAAAGACAAAAAAGCTTCGATTCGAGACAGGAAATTTATAAAATTATAAAGTTAGGTTTATCTTTACTTGACCAACTGCACAATTCACAAAGCAAATACACCAGTACACCTATTTTTGTATACGCTAAGAGGTTATAATGATTTAATCGTTTTCAAACCCATAATACTAGTCCATTGTCAGGCGCGTTTGATGCGACTGATGCATTTGTACCGCCCTGTATACAGGATGTCCCTGAATTTCCTTGGCATGTGATATTCTTGTAACAAAAATATTTTCAAAGGAAAACTGAGTGGAATGTTTGAAAGTACCACAGGGTTTATCATACCATGCTTTGAAAACGTTTATTGTACTTCAACCCTTAAAACTCACCCCCAACTTTGTTTTTTCAAATAGCACCTAATAGGTTTTCCAATACAAATTAAGTCCCTGTTTTATTTAAAATTTTGTAGTACTTTTGATTTTATACATTTTATACAAAAACGTATATCTTACTTCCCTCACCGATAGAGGAGGGGAGTATTGTGATCGCGAAAATTTTAGATTTTGAGATAATACACTTTTTGGGCGTTTTATGATGTCTACATAACGAAAATCCACGTCACTCATTTCCGTCGGTCTGTCTGTCTGCCTGTCGGTCTGTCTGTACGCGTTTTTCTAGCCGCGTAATCTCAGCAACTGCTGCATGGATTGTGATGAAATTTGGGCAGCGAAATGCTGCGGAGTCGTAGTAAGTAACGTTCCTATAATTTTGAAAATCGTAGTATGGGCGGCGGAGTAATTAGCAAAAAACAAAAAAGAATAAATATTGCTTAAACTTCGCTGTTTGGCGTTTTAGGGGTTCCTAATCATTGTAAAATTGAAAAATGTGTTGTATTCATAATAGGCCGTCCACTAATGTGTGAAAAAAGACCTAGCGACATAAGTCACCTTTTTAGCTCCATCCGAACATTGCCTAGCCTAGTACCGAAACTAAGGGACTTAGTCGGGAATTTTCTATATACATACGAGTATTTATTGCTTTAGATGCCTCATCAAATCAAATTACTCCTCTTTTGCTGATGACACCAAAATATTTGATAACCCGGTAACTAAAGCGTGTTTGCAACAGAACCTAGATGAAACTGGAAACTGGTCAAGGAAGTGGAAACTACCCTTGAATACATCCAAGTGCTGTGTCCTCCACATCGGTAAAAATAACCCGATGGTGGACTATACTCGTTTAAACGAAACAATCCTTACTGTAAGCAGCCATTGCGATCTTGGAGTAATCGTCAACGCCAGTCTTACCTGGTCTGATCATATCAGCGTCCTGTGCTCGAAGACCAAAAGGTTTATTTATCTTCCCGAGAAGTCATTCAAGGGCTGTGACAGCTAAACGTGCTGCCTTCTCTATGAAACCTATGTAAGACCCCTGTTGGAGTTTGCTGGGTCGTTATGGTTCGTGACCGAGAAGCATTGGAATTAATGCAATGGAGAATCACGCGTATTCCCTATGGCACGGTGCGACCTGATTACATGGAGTGGCTTACTCCTTTTGTGATCGTCGTTTTCGGGGTGACCTAATAATTACGTATCGTGCGCTTCATAACATTTTCAGGGTTGATCCGTCAAAGCTATTTCAACGAAGTACCAGCAATATTCGAGGGCACCAGTTCAAATTGACGAAAGAAGCTTTAATTCTACCATTATGTACTCTTATTTTATGTTCTCCTCTTGTTTGGAGTTTATAGCCTTCAGGCTTAAGTCTTATCTGTTAATTAATAATAATAATAATACCTTCAAACGTGACTTGTGTACGCTGTGGCGAAGAGTCCTCGGCACAAATTCTATGCTGATATAAAGCTCGGGGGTATATTACAGACACACAGAGAGACTATACTAGGTTCAAGTCCTTGAACTTGAGGGTATATTAAGATCGACAGCACTCAAGGCCATCCTCACCTTTGCGATGAGGGCTGGACCTGGGAACTAGGGAAAGGAGAGGTGCATAAGGGCTCGCTTGTAGGCCTATTCACTGGTGGTTCTGGTCACCAGAAAGCATCTCTCCTTCTTTCATTTAATCTTTCATCTGGCTGGTTGATGTGATTTCTGAATTTGTGATGAGTGAGGTATTGGACAACTGGAATGGCGGTATACCTATTGGCGGAAGCAAAATATCCTACTTAAGATTTGCTGACGATACAACCCTTATTGCTGCTTCTCAGGAAGAACTAAAAGCTCTATTAAACATCTTAGAACGACACAGTGCAGCATGTGGTCTTGGTATGAACTACAACAAGACTAAGGTTATGATCGTAGACAGAGAGCACGATAATCATCAAGCAATAAAAGTCAGTAGGCCGTTGTGAAGTAGTTCAAAGTTTTGTGTACCTCGGTTCTTTGATCGACAATTCGGGTAGCTGAGAAAATGAGATTCGACGGCGTATTCAACAGCTACGTGTGGCCATTACAAAGCTTACTAAAATATGGCGTGACCATAACATCACTAAAGCTACCAAAATGTCGCTGGTTCAGTCTCTTGTGTTCTCCATATTTTTGTATGCCTCGGAAACTTGGACTGTTAAAAAGGCAGTTCGAGCTCGCATAGATGCCTTTGAAATGTGGACGTCGAGGAGAATGCTGAGAGTTCCTTATACCGCCCATCGAACTAGCGTTTCCATGCTGGATGAGCTCGGTAATCCAAAGAGACTATCCTCCAATCCTCCATTGTGTCGACGAGAATGCTTACATTCTTCGGACGTATACACAGAAGCGATAATATGGAGAAACTTGTAGTTCAGGGTCACGCTCCGAGTGGGCGGAACCGTGGCCGTTCCCCTATACACTGGGTGGATACGACGAAACAGTTGCTGGATATGAGTATCAAAAGCGCCACTGAACTGACAGTAAATCGCCAAAGATGGCGAGCTACAGTTCCAAAAGTATATTGATAATATTCGTGTCGGCAATACTCTAGCTCCGACTTAATGCATTTTACGAGTTCAAAACATGTCTGTTAAGACATTGTGACTATGATGATGATGATGATGTCTGGCTGATGTATCATACGTCGTTGGAAATGGCGAGCTGTGGGCAATAAAAAGGCCGCCGTTGTTGCTGCGTTGCTGGTCGTCGGTGATCGGAAGTCGCCGCTGGAGCGGGAGCAGGTGGCGCTCGGACCAGATTGCTGCTGCTGCTGCCGCTGTTGCTGCTGCGATCTGCGATGCTCGCTTGTCTTTTTCATCGATTTTTCTTCTTCCTCGAGCGCTCTAACAGGATCGAGAATTATGTACGCGCTGCAGCGCCGATAGCGCAGCGCGTTGCACATCGCATCATCGACCTAAGGAAGGTCGATATGACCTCCACAGATCCTGCACCAGGATTCTATTTTTATTCATAATATGACGGTTCCTATTTTCTATCATTTTTTGGCCTTGGAGCAAATTGCTCTATTCAGAATTTTAAATAAATGTGTCATGTCAAAATCTGTTGTGGCAAACTTCTGGCTAAAATGTAGTAATGGGAGTGATAAGATATACCAATGGGAGTGGAGGCAGTGCAGCCGATACTGGTAATGAAAAATAGTGCAAAATGGATATATATTATCAGTAGGGCTGTTACCAAGTAACGAGCTTGAGAAATTTTTCAGAAAATTATGAGGCATATTGAATGAATTAATGAATGAATGAAAGAGGAAGAGAGGCTTTCTGGTGACCAGTACCACCAGTGCATAGGCCTACAAACGGGCCCTTTTGCACCTCTCCTTACCCTAGTTCCCAAGTCCAGGCCTCATCGCAAAGGTGAGGATGGCCTTGGGCCCTTCTTCTTCTTCTTCTTCTTCTTAAAACGCCGTCTCCTTTCGAAGGTTGGCGATCCAAATAGCTAACGTAGTCCTCGATACGGCCATGCGAAAAATGTCAAGTGATGAGCAACCAAACCATCTTCGGATGTCTTTCAACCAAGAATTTTGTCGTCTACCGACAGACCTTTTACCTTGGACTTTTCCCTCTATAATCAGTCGCAGAAGTTCTTATTCTTCCCCTCGCATGATATGACCTATATAAGCCGTATTTCGTTCCTTGATGGTAAGCATGAGTTCTTTTTGTTTCTTCATACGATAAGGACTTCAACGTTCGTTATTCTTTGAACCCATGATATTCTGAGTAACGGCGATAAATGTACATTTCAAAGGCGTCAATTTTCTTTTCCAATGTAGCATCTAGAGTCCAACTCTCACATCCGTACAGGAGAACCGAGAAAATGTAGCATCTGACCATGCGTATCCGAAGTTTTAGGATGAGGTCTGACACTATGAAAAATCTTCGCATACTCATAAATGCCTTTCTGGCCTGTTCAATGCGGCATCTTACTTCTTTATTCGGGTCACATGCCTCATTTACAATACACCCCAGATATTTGTATCACGATACTTGTTCCACCGTACTACCATTGATAATCAGATGAGCCTGTACAGGTGTCTTGGCAAAGGCAACGACTTTAGTTTTTGCAGTATTTATAAGTAGGCCGAAGTTTTCACTGTGTCGTACAATACTATCTATCAGCCTTTGTAAGTCCTGCACATTCTCAGCTAACACAACGGTGTCGTCTGCATATCTGATGTTATTGATTATTTTCCCGTTGATCTTAATTCCGTAATCCATTCCTTCCAGAGCTTTGAAAATAGCCTCAGAATATATATTAAATAACGGCGATAACATACAACCCTGTCTTACACCTCTTTTAATCATCGCCGCTTCTGATGTTGTACCCTCAACGTTTACTGCTGCTACTCTATCTATTCCAGTTGTTTTAAGGACTTCTATAAGTTTCTCGTGTTTGACGTAATCAAAGGCCTTTTTATAGTCTATAAAACAAGCGACTACGTTGACGTTCATGTCTCTACATCGCTGTGTAAGAGCGTTTAGTGCAAATAGCGCCTCACGTGTGACTAGGTCACTGCGAAATCCAAATTGAGAGTCATCGAGTTGGTATTCACACTTTTCTTAGGCAGGGTAATAAAAGTCGATGTCATACAATCTCTTGGGATATTTCCTGTACGGTAGATGGCACTGAATATTGAGGTTAACAGTTGCAAACCCTTTCCTTCTTCTTCGGCTATCCGTTTGATAACTTCGACATGAATGTTGTCTGGTCTGGTAGCTTTTCCATCCTTCTGGGTTTTAATTGCATGGACTATTTCGTCTTTGGTAATATCGGGGCCTCGTTCGTTGATATTTTCATCCGGTTCTGGTGGTGTATTCGGCCTACTGTCATTAAATGCCCGTAGTTCTCGACATACTCCTTCCATCTATTCCTAGAATTATTTCATTATTCCTATTCCGCAAGGTGTTCGATGGACGTGTCTTGTTGCAGTTTGCCATTTCTTTCACTTTTTTATGTAGGTTGAATGTATCATGCTTTTGTTGAAGCATTTCAATCTCATCACAGTTCAAGGACAACCATTGTTTTTTGCATCTCTGCACATTCTCCTAATCCTTCGGTTTAGTTAATTGTATAGCGTTGGATTTGCCTTATATGTTCTTCTCTCTTTCATCAGTTCTAGGATTTCGGTGCTCATCCATTCGTTTTTCATATGCCCATCTTCTATCCTCAGGTTCAAGAACCCTTGAACCGAGAATAGTCTGCTTGTGATACCCGATACAGCGACATAGAATATGTGCCGAGGACATAGAATATCTACACGTCGGACGACTTGCCACCCCCATCACATACAAGTGACGTTTGAAGGTGTTATGGCCGACAAGTAACCTTAGTCGGCTTTGTCCAGTGAGAGGCAGAGGTCCTATGCGGCATATTTGACCGAGGGATATCCGGCAGAAATATATTTGAAAACGTAAATACGCCCACCATGTATTTATGACTTTTTGTTTTCAAGTTATAACTAATAACAAATAAATGAATTTCACACATTAACATTTTCTTAATTATAGCGGCCTTTTAATAAATATTCAAAAGAACCTGACCTGACCTCTAAACATGTTCCACTTCGTCTGCGAAGATCGCTTGTTGCTCTCCCAATTGATTCATTTCTTTTTTATATGGGCTGCAGTATTCTTAACTCCTTGAATTGGTGCATCCCGTGTATTTGGATTTTCGCAACACATAATCACATTTACTGTCACTGTACACTGGCACTTCATCAAAATATCAGAGTTATCAAATGCTTTGAGTCTCGAACATGACATACTCTGATTATGACAAAATTCAAGTACAGGTGGAAAGATAGATGAACATTTTTAATTACGCGATAACTTGAAAACAAATTATAATCGGATAAGAACATTTGAGTTTTCTTACATTATTTTCATGCGTATAATACACTCCTAGAGTTTGGTGCGTTCCTCCCGCCTTACCCTGTATACTTACCTTTTAGCTAGATACATTTAGTCCAAGATGTTTCCATTTTTAATTCTTTCTAAATAATAAGATTCTTAAAGCCCCTTAAAATTAACGTGTTTTCCAAGGAACCCTTTTCCTATGGCACTATTTCAATTGTCTACAAATACATATTATTTATCTCATCTCATGCCGCTTTCAGACGTTTTTTTCACTTTTATATGAGATTGCAACCATGCTTCAGTGGACAAATGCAGGCACGATGCAATAAGTGGCAACACCTGTGGGCAACCGTTTACCGGCGGGACCGTCGAGAGCTATCAGGTTTGATGGTGTATCCCCACCACAGCGTCTACGTCACGCAAGTCGCCGGGCGACGTCCAGTCGCGTGTGTAATCGTCGAATACTAGCATCAGTGGTTTCTTATTAGGTTTTTTGGTTTTACGTGTATCTAGCCAATAATACCGTCTATAGTTTGCTGTGCACCCTTCTGCAATAGTAATTATACAGATACAGAGCGCATAGGTACCTGTATTCAAATTTCCAAAAGATGTAATGAAACGGAATCAGCGGTTACGCGTTATACATCGAGATAGCTTCACGATAAAGGATTCTTCTGTAATATGTATCAAAAACTTCGAAGGGAGATTTGGAATTCGTACTGATACTGCAATAAGGCCCAAAGCTACGACTTTAATGATTCCTCTAGCTAAGATTAAACTGTAAATCGACAGATTTTGTAAAATACTGCTTAACAATAATTGTAAAGTAATGCATTCAAAGCATTTTCTTTGTACGCACCCCCGAAAACTCACCCCCCAACTTTTTGTTTTCAAATAGCACCCCATAGGTATGATATCCCTATTTCATTCAAAATCTTGTGGTACCTTTGATTTCATACGCAAACCTATTTTTTTCCTTAAAATCATAAGCATACTATAAATAAGATAAAAATTTGTTTGACACAATAAACTGATAAAAAAACTATGTGGTTTTTTAAGGGTACTAAATTACTCATCATACGTGCTTTCGGAAACAGTGTCGTTTTTATCCCTTTTTATTACGAAAATATTACGCGTCAAAAAACCCTTATTTTATTTATCTTGTGCTTTGACTTTACGAAAAAATTGGTTTGTAGTGTGTTAAATCAAAGGCACTACAAGATTTTGAATAAAATAATGACCCCATTTATGTAGGAAAATCTGTGCAGTGCTATTCGAAAAAAAGTTGAGGGTGAGTTTTAGGGGTGAAGTACCAAAATTTGTTATATCCATCAGTACCCTTAAAACGCCCACTTGGTTTTCATTTTTATCTGTTTTTCTTACGAAAATATTGCGTCTCAAACAAATCCTTGTTTTATTGATATGTATAATGCTTATCACTACGTAAAAATATCAGGTCCAAAGGACTCTAGTTAAATGGATATCAACTAGCTCCATTTATCATAAATTCATTCCTATACATTACTTTTGTATTTTTGACCGTTTTCTCGGTGTATCAAGAAAATGCTCGTGGCACCGGGATTTTGCTATTAATCCCGGCAGATACGTCCGGCGACATACATGACGTCACACGCATCAGCATCAGGCCCAATAGCTCTCGACGGTCCCGGTACCGGGCAATTTCTTATTACGCCGAAATAGAGTGAGATAAATCTTACCAGCATCGCTTGTGACCGACAGAGATATTCTAGAATGTTTACATAATGTTTAAATACGAATTTTTAAGCAGATCTGTGTCTTGTCCATTCCATTCGTAGTGTGCTCGTTATGTGTTAAGGGCCAAGCAGATTCGTTTTGTTTACGTCTGATACTGATGTCGGCTTTTTTTGTTTACGTTCGGCAAGGTTAACTTGTACTAGTAGTGAATTTTGTGCTGTTCTGGGATCGACATTTTTTGTGTGTTTATTAGAGTATATCGTTGGAGTGAAAATGAATAAAATCGGCACTTCGGCACTAGAATAAAAGCATTTATAGTAATTATGTCATGTCGCTGGAAGAGAAACTGCAAATTAAGGGATTAGGACGGCCGCATCTTGATTTAAAAATTGAAAAACGTTATGGTGTTGGACCAAAATTGCGCTGCTGTTAAATTTGATAAAAACAATTGGATAAGGTGCTGTGAAGAAGTTAAAATCTTTTGTTTTGCATGCGGTCTATTTAGAGGGGATGTGACTTGGTCGCAAAAAGGCACGGACGTTCTTGTCTTTAAATTTTGGCTCATTCTGGCCCTACCTGGCACAAGCCGCGACTGCCCTTTTCATTAAACCAGAACCACCTCTGATCAAACCATTTCTTCAAGTCAGGTTGGGAAACAGCAAATACACGGCAGGGATGAATCAGGAGAATATGGTGGTATATAAGCAGAGCTGAAATCCTTTTCAAAAAGATTTAAATCATAAATCACATCGTTATAATTTCAAAAAAGTATTTAAATCTTAAATCCTTTTGTGGGAAGAAATTGATTTAAATCAAAAATCATAATATGATTTTAACAATTCTTGTCTAGATTAAAATCTTTTTTTATGATAAAAATCCTTTGGCAAACACTACTAGTCTTACGACATCAGCTTGAGAATAAATTAAAACTGAGAACATTTAAATCAATATTCTACAAACAAGTTTGGCGAAATAAAATCAAAAATATAAATAGGAAACAAAAGTAATACCATTTGTAAAAAAAATGTCAGGTAACATTGCGGTAACAGGTAGCAGATAGCTAACAAACAGTACTAAGAAAGTAAGTACCTACCATCTATCCAGTAAAATGATTTCAAATCGTGATGAGATTTAAATCAATTAGTATTTTAAATAATCAGCAAATTATTTTAAATCAAAAAATGATTTAAAATCATTTGCAGATATTTAAATCAAAAAATATTTAAATAATTAGCAAAAATGATTTTGAATCAAAAAATGATTTTAAATCGTTTGAAAATTATTTTAAATCAATGAATAATTTAAAATCATGTATGCTAAATGGCAAATGATTTTAAATCTTTTTGTCAAATCTCTTTGTCGAAAAATATTTAAATCACAAATCATAAATCACTAAGCTGGCAAAAGATTTTGAATCAAACGATTTAAATCCAAAAAAAAATTCAAATATAAAAAAGATTTAAATCATCGGTAAAGTTTCAGGTCTGGTCACAAGATTGTATTTATGGTCAGACAAGCTCCGATGGTCCAATATTATTACATGGATTTGATCGATCGTTTCTAACGTAACGACCTCTTTTTTTGGGGGACGTGAATTTTCAGCATCCCTTGTACTAGTGCGGGCACAACGTATCTCAGTATACCACTTTTCAATTGGAATCAGCGCTGCAGATTCCGCAAACTACCCTCGTAATACCATCGTCTAGAAGCTTTTCGAGTACAATCTTTTCTTTGCTTGTAACCACTATAGCTAAGGCTGAGACAACACCTAGATGGGAAGCTTTAGTGGTAAGAAGTGCGATAGATAGTCAGATCCTGGTAAACAAGCGCAGTGTCTTATTTACATAGACGTCTTCACCTAGCGCTTGGAGGTTACATATCCTACGAGGCTAATTTCCATTATTATCCGTGGACATGCTCTGGAATAGTTGTTTTTGAATTTAATTTGAAGCTGATAAACATTCATGAAGCCCTCTTACCTGTGATTAAATGAGTCTAGAAGGAAGAAATGCTTTTAGGCATGTAAATGTTTATTATTAACAGCAAATTTATGAACTGTGCATAATAATTATACAATTTTTATTAAAGCTTTGTGGTTTTTCCACACAATTCTAACGACTGATCAGACTCAACCTCTAATACCCGAACTACTAGTGAAACCTTCAATTATACGAGTAAATTTAATGGTAGTTCGCTAAACAGGATATGATATATAACAGATAGGTAAATCAAACAAAAAATGAAAGTCATAATCACCAATCAGTTTATTATTCTGGATTATAGTACCTAAAAAGAAAAAAAAAAGAATCTTTTATATGATAAATTCTATTCTATGCCTTTTAAGTTTGACACAATTTGCGTATATTTAACTTACCTACCACCCACGTTAGTAAGTTTATCTAAAATTATAGGAAGTTTTTTTGTTATGGGTAAGCCACTCAGAATTGAGAACTGCGAATAACGCATAATCATTGGTTAATAATACGATTGTTACAAATGGTGCATGCTACATATTGACTATCGGGCGTATTCACCATATTTTTAATTTTCTGCCATTGTGCAGAACTTTCAGAAACGTGAGGGGTATGTATGTTTGGTCTTTTTCAAAGATCTATTTTAATGAAGTAGGAACGAAACCGACCATAAATATACAGGATGTTGCTCAATTACATGTTAATATTTACGCCTTTAATAGTATATTGTTCAATAAGCGGTAATGATTGTAATAACTAACCCAGTTGAAACGAAAACCCAGGTCACTCATTTTCGTCGGTCTGTCTGTGCCTGTTGGCGTTTCTCTAGGTTTGTAATCTCAGTAACCGCTGCACGGGATTATGATGAAATTTGGCTAGCGATATGCTGTCGGGTCGCAGTATGTAATGATTCTATAATTGCTATAATTTTGTAAATCGCTGCATGGGCGGCGGAGTAATTAGCAAGAAAATCTAAATACTCCTTAAACTATACCTTATTAGACGTTTTAGAGGTTTCAGATCGTTTTCCGGTGGGGGTGAAATTAGAGTGGTTGCGGGGCGGGGTGTAAAACCTAAGTCCTGAGACTTAGCGTAATACTCGTATTACACTTTTTTAGTTCCATAAGCACCGGTACTCTGTAACTTAGAAACATGTTTCTATGCACTATGTGTCATGGGATCGGGTGGCCTCGTAAATATGACAGCGTGCCGTGTCAGCGTAGTAGACACGTGATAAGCACCCGAAACTGCCCGATCGTCATGGTCGTCATGGTGATGGAAACATGTTTCTATCTCTTAAGCTAGAGAGTACCGACGCTGGGCTATTACAGAAACCAAGGAACGTAATTTTCTGATGTATGCATACGAGTATTGCTTTAAATCGTTCTGTATTGTGTAACTTGGAAATTATTGAATTAATTTTAATGAAATTTTGTGAATACTGTGGCGAGGATGGAAAACGCGTATGTTTTTTTGAAATCGTGCCATGGGGCGGCGCTGCAATAATCAAAAGATCAAAATTGTAAAAACACTCAAAACTTCGTTTTCAGACGATTTGGACGTTTTTGATCGTTTTCCACATTTCACTTCCCACACCGATAGAAAAAAGAGGAGTAATGTGATCGGGAACATTTTCGATTTTGAGATAATACACTTTTTGAGCGTTGTATGATATTTACATAACGAAAATCCACGTCGCTCATTTCCGCCGGTCTATCTGTCGGTGTGTCTGCCTATTGGCAATTTTCCAGCGCGTAATCTCAGTAACTGCTACTTGGATTGTGACAAAATTTCGGTATCGATATGCTGCGGGTCGTAGTAGGTAATTCTGCTATAATTTTGTAAATGGGTGCAATGGCAGCGGAGAAATTGGTATAAAACAAAAAATTAGCAGAACCCCTCCAAACTTCGTTTTTAGGGATTTCACAGGTACCTAATCTTTTTCATGTTTGTTTTTAAAGGGAGTCAAATTGAAAACTCAAAAATCTGTTGTATTCGTAAAATATTGCGCTGACAAAAATTAAGTTTGGTGATATCGTCCGATTTTAAACCTATCCGAATGTTGCCTTTGAATTTTATATCTGCGTAATAATTTGATACATTTCATTTTATTTTCATTTATTTGTACTCAGTCGATACAAATAGACCTCGGACATAACCCTTGTATGAGGTATTGGCATCAAATAGAAAATGTCTCATTAAAATTTATCTAACCTATCCTACAGCTTCAACTGATTCCTTTGTATGGGCTCCAGCTGCCTTTCTTCTTATTGGTAACAGCAACCATCGTCCTCAAAAGAAACTTCTGCTGCAGGTCATATGACATTTCTTCTCATATTTTTCGATTACTTAAAAAATGTGTATTCGAAATTTTGACCCAAAAGGTGTTGACGTTTATGAAACTTATTATAACCTTATAACGTGTAACTTGGAAACTATGAACTTGATTGTGATGAAATTGTGGCACCGTATTAGTACCGTGGAGAAAATGAACAGTGTAGTGTTATTCGAACTCTCGCCAGTAGCGGAGGAGAAATCAACAAAAAACCAAAAATAAAAAAACGATCAAACTTTTTTAGATGTTTCAGAGATCCCTGATCATAGTCTACGTTTTTGACGAGGATGGTGTAGGGATAGAGGAACTCCAAATTTTTTGTTAGCACCGATAATGTGTGGGAGTCATGACATTGAAGCCATTTTTTGTTTCGACAATGACTGCTCGTTTCCACAAAGCCAAAAAATATGTACAACAAATGATAGCAGCACGTTAGTTTCCACCGCCCGCGTCGCAGCTTTCAAACCTTATTGGAAGGGCGAAATATACGGCGTCGATTGAGAGTACATTGGATGTAAATATCAGTTCCGTATTAAAAAGAATAAAGTTGATGATGATAATAAAAGTTTGAAACGTCGGATGAAGATCCTGATTATGCCAAATGAAAGTTCATAGAGATAAGAAAATATTTTTGGTATCAATGTAATACGTAAAATAACGCATAAAATAATCAAATTGGAAATATTAAATTTTGGGTTTTTCGAAATTGTAAATCTGAAAAATTTGTTGTATTCATAATGGGATATACATTGATCCTACACTTTTTTAGGTCCATCCGAACATTGCCTTGCTTATTATAGAAACCAAGGAACTTAGAATATGCGGTGTACATACACACGAGTATTGTTTTACGTCGCTCTATATTACATAACGCGAAAATTATTGAATTGATTTTAATGAAATATTGATACAGTATTACTATCGTGTCGAGGATGGAAAACGGGTATGTTTTAGAAGAATGATTGGTTGTAAACCTGAAAAAATTGTTGTATTCATAATAGTTTGTCCATTGACCTATGGAAGAAATACCTAATAGCGGCATATTCTTTTTTAAGTCCATCTGAACATTGGCTTGCCTATTACAGAAACCAAGGGGCTTAGAATTTTGTTCTATGTATATTGCGTAAAGTGAAAATTATTGAATTGAATTAAAAAAACTAAAAATACAAAAAATAGCTCATACTCCGCTTTTAGATGGTTTGGAGGCTCCTGATTGTTTCATACCGTCCAGTTGAAGCATGCAGAATAAAAACTGTGGCGTCCTACTTCCTAAGGAGGAAGACGCAAGAAACTATTTACGTTGGATATTTTTTTGCGGACGGGTGGGCGATGATTCGGGTATAAGAGGACTTCAGACTATAGCTTCAAGTAATGGGAAAACAATAAAGCGGTATCATTGTTATGCGTGGAACTGAGTCAATCAACTTGACTCCATTTTTTGTTTCAGCAATGACTACTTCATTCCAAAAAGCAAAAAAAATTACAACAAATGATTGCCACACGTCAGTTCCACCGCCCGCGTCGCAGCTTTCAAACCTTATGGAAGTGCCCTATTTATCTTGCGAAATATACGGCGTCGGGCGAGAGTAGATTGGATGTAACAACTCCAAAGATCTTTTATCAGATTAACGGTGAATTGGCAATAATTATCAAAGCCGCACGGCGAACGCAGCATTACTATGCAGGAATATATAGGAGAAAAAACGGCTTAATGGATTTCAACATCCGCCTTTAAATTATGAATGAAAGTATGTAATTCTGATGGTGTGGAACATTAGCTTACATACTGACTGTTTCGCCAGTCATTGATGAACGTATTTTTTCTTCTTTATTAATTTACTAGACAGTCTAGGAGGTTCGCTGATGCGATACGAAAGCGTATGGATGTCTACCCGTGCCGATCCGACATTTCAAAATTGCTAAATCGATGCTCGCAGGTTTTCGTCCATATAATTTAATTCTTTTGATCTTGCGTGTTTTGTATTCCGTATAATAATATAATTACAAAGAATACTAGGGAATGTACTGTGAAGGCTTTCGCGGCCATCGTCCAATGAATTTGTGGGTCTTGGGTAATTCGGCCGGCGTCGTTTAGCGTTAAGGCTTGACGTTTCGCCACCACGAGTGGCAACTTTAGAAGTTCAGGCTGAAGGCTGGTGGATCTGCACCTGTATTTATATCTGTTAGGGTGACGTGGCCCAACCAGGTAGCGTTGGTAGGCCCGCCCCATTTCGATATGGTCCTCTGGGTACCCATCTCCTGTTGACTTTTTGCATTTCTTCTTTTCCATTGAAATTATTTTGGTGTTTTTGTACTTCGATGGCTTCTCTGTGGAGTCTGGCATAGTACGAAGGTGTTGCGGCAAGAACCTCAGTTTCTTCAAACTTGGTCCTTATGGCCTCCATCCTTAATCGTATGTTCGGCTACTGCTGATTTGTCCGTATAATATTCCTATGCTCATTCATTGATACTAGGAAAGTTTTTAATTAGCTTTATTTATTTCATTTTTATTTCATCTGACTTTTTAAGTTTCTTCTCGCATGATTGCGGTAGCAACAAGTGTTGACGGGCTGTGCCAAGTCAACACTCGGACTATTATTGATCGGAATTTAGGAAGGATCGCACAATATTACAGGTCTTCAGGATTACAGACTTTTGGAATACTTTGTGTAACTTTTCGTCCAGGCCCAACTGTTGAAGGTGTTGTGTAAACGTGTTTGGTGTAAGGCCTGAGACAGACATAATGAGGGGGACAATAGTGACTTTGTTTTGTTTCCAAAGTCGTTTTATTTCCATGGCAAGGTCCGTGTATTTAGATATCTTCCCAGCGTAGGTGTTTTGGATGTTCACATCATTGGGAATGGCAATATCTATCAAATAGGTAATTTTGTCGGCCTTTGACTGGAAAGCTATATCTGGTCTATTGGCTGGGATAGTCTTGTCTGTATGTATTTCAACATCCCAGTATAGTTTGTATTGATCGTTTTCGAGTACTGATGTCGGAGTGTAATTGTAATACGGATCTGTGTTTTCTATTAGCTTGTTTGTTGTGGCTAATGCTTGGTGTATGACCTTGGCCGCAGAGTTATGTCTGGCTGTGTATTCGGTACCGGCAAGAGTTTTGCACCCGCTTGTTATGTGATCTACTGTTTCTTTTTGTTGTTGACATTTTCTGCAATTATCGTCTGTTATGGATGGATCTTTAATTATATATTTTTTGTAGTTTCGTGTTGCAATCACTTGGTCCTGGATAGCAAGCATGCAACCCTCCGTTTCTGGGAACAGCTGGCCATCCTGCAACCAGGTGTATGACTGTTTTTGGTTAATGTGGTCTTGGGTGACACGGTATCGATGTTTGCCGTGCAGTGCTTTCTGCGACCAGGTGTTTATTTTTTCTTGTTGTGATTGGATATGATTGTATTTGTCTGCTACGTGATCTGTACTAGAGAGGTTGAGTGGTGTATAGTTTTTGTCTGCTTTTACTATTGCCTTATGTAAGTTAGTTTGTTTGGTGTGGAAGAAACGTCTGAGTGTTTGTATTTATGTTGTGCGAAGTGACTGTATGTCTATAAATCCTCTGCCCCCTAGCTTTCTGTCTATGGTAAGCCTCTCCCTGCACGTGTTCGGATGTGACATTCTGTGTTTTGTGAGTTCTGTTCTTATAAGTATATGGATGTTTTCTATGTCCGTGTGTGACCACTTGATGATGCCAAAGGAGTATGTGAGTACCGGTATCGCAAATGTATTAATGGCTTTTGTGAGATTCTTAGAATTCAATTTTGTTTTTAATAGTTTAATGAGGCGGTCTTTAAACTCTTGTGTTAGTTGTGCCTTGACTTGTGTATGGTCTATCTTAACGTTCTGATTGAAGCCCAGGTACTTGTACGTTTCGTTTTTATCCATGTTATCCAGCGGTTGGCCAGTTACTACTTCCTTTTCGGGTTGGTTTTTCCATTGGCCTTTATTGATGTGGAGCACCTTGCATTTACTCATTCCGAATTCCGAATAAACTTCTGTTATTTTGAGTAATTCTCTCAGTTGCACTTCTGTGGCGGCATATAGTTTTATATCATCCATGTACAGGAGATGATTGATTTTGTGTTGATCTGCTTTATGGTGTCTGATGTTGAAGCCATGGTTTGTGCTGTTAAGTGTGTTGGAGAGCGGATTTAGACAGAGGCAGAACCATAGTGAACTAAGAGAGTCACCCTGGAAGATGCCGCGTCGAATGTGTAGCTCATCCGTTTGAATATGGCCATCGTGAGTTTGAAGGTGTATGTTTGTTCGCCATGTTTCCATGGTGCTCTTAAGAAACTGACGAAGTCCTGGGTTTATTTTATATATTTGAAGTGTTTTCATTAGCCAGCTGTGGGGTACAGAGTCGAATGCTTTTTTGTAATCTATGAAACAGGTATGGAGGTTCCTATGCTCTTTTCTAGTTTGCTCCATGATCACACTATCAATTATAAGTTGTTCTTTGCAACCCTGGCTGTGTTTTCTACATCCTTTTTGTTCTTCAGCCAGGATGTTGTTTTGCATCAGGTGTTGTTCAATTCTTCTACATATTGTTGCAGTGATAATTTTGTACAAGGTGGGGAGACAAGTGATTGGGCGGTAGTTGGCAGGGTTCTTGGTATCTGAATTTTTGGGTTTTATGTACGTTATTCCTTGTGTGAGGAATTTGGGAAGCCTGTTAGGTTGGAGTATGGCTTTATTGATTTGGTCTGTGAGCATTTCGTATGTTGAACTGAATTGTTTGTACCAAAAGTTTTGCACATTATCCACGCCTGGACACTTCCAATTGTGGGTATGTTTTATCGTTTCAGCTATTTCTTCAGTTGTAAGAATAACGTTTCCCTGCTCCGTTATGTGTTGATGTTTTGTCTCTTCTTGTCTGATCCATGGAGCATTTTCATTATGGGTTTTGGGTTCTGGGTCATTTTTATTATTATTATTATTATAATACATGATAAGAGTTTAGCACAAGCTATAAACTCTTGTTATAATCAAGGGAAAAAAAACATAAACATAATCAAAATGTGTGTGTGGCAAGTATGAGAAAAAAAATTGCTACTACGAAGATAAACAAAAGAGTTCAAGAGTTCGATAGCATCCAGTTGTCATATTTGTTCTTGAAGACATTCACTGAAGGCGAGTTCACTACGTCTTCGGGTAGGCTGTTCCAGGTATCGAAGATCCGGTTTTGTAGGAAGAATTGTCGCGGTGATGAATTAAACTGCTGCTTCAGAAGCTTGAAGTTATGACCTCTTAGATGATTCCTTTTGAGGGGGAAGAGATCAGAAAGATCAACCCCAAAAAGCTGGTGCAGCGCACGGTAGGTAGTGATGAGATCACCACGTAGGCGTCTGGCATGGAACGTGGAGATGCCAAAAATGCGTCTTCTGTCCTCGTAGTCTGGTCGTAGGCGATTATACGGAAGTCTAGTGGCACGTCTCTGAATACGTTCTAGCTGGTCACGATCACGTACAAGTGTAGGATGCCAGACTGGGCCTGCGAACTCCATTATTGGCCGGACATAGGTTCTGTATAGGAGACTGGCGGTGGGGGGGTCACATCCATTGAAAGACTTTTCAATCAGGTAGAGAATTTTTTTCGCCTTGGAAGAGATATTTTGAATGTGATCGGACCAGGATAGATTACTGCTAATAATGACACCCAGGTCACAGTGAGTGTTAACGGTTGGAATAGTTGTATCCGCCATTATGTAATCGACTTTGGGGTTGTTCTTTCCCATGTGGAGTACACAACATTTTAGAAGATTTAAAGGCAGACCCCACTCTTTCGACCATGCAATGACGCGATCGAGGTCTTGTTGTAGTCGGTAATTTCCTCTACATTCAATACAACTCTCTAGTCTCCGAAACCACTGCTTAAAACCAGTTCTGCCAAGTGTCACTTAGGGAATGAAACACAGCTGACAGGTCCTAGTCACATTTTAGCTTCATTTTCCCATTCAGAGACTGTGCTAAGAAATATTCGGTCCCTTAGTGCGGTGAGCTGGAGTAATATCCGATATACCGTAACAAAAACGTTATAATTAAAATTGTGATAGGAATATTAAATCAATGTCAAGTTGAGTATTTGGTAACAGCTCAATGTACCATATTTGAGGATAATTTATGTTAGATTCAATACTGTTCTAATATCCTCTATTTAAACCCAAAATGTACTTGAATTAGTCCTGTTACTGATTATTTCAGTTGTATTGTAGCGTCAGATCTAATCTACTAACTGACGTATAATGTGGTTGATTCAAACCTATCTAAGACTTCACTTGAGCAGTGTAGTATTTGAGTTGATGCTATCTTTATAAACTAAAATAACTTATCATCATCATCAAATATGATTTGATTTTTTATGTGTAGAAAATATCTCTTCAATATAGTACACCATTTTTAAAGTGATCAAACAATATTTTTTTTACTTTGGTTGACTTTCATATTCATCGCGCTTCTCAATCTAACTTTGTTCTACATTAACACATGTCTTTATTCATAAGACTTTTCGATGACCTAAAGAATTACCTTAACGAATGCTTGTAATTTGCGGATATATCCAAACAAAGACAGTTGAAAAGATATGCATTTAGAAAATCATACCAGTCTAGGAGGTCTAATGGTTAAAAACAAAGAATTTAAAAAACACTAAAACTTCACTATAGCGTGTCAGAAGTCCTTGATCATTTCTTTTTTTTTGTTATGTTTATTTGCAGTATTCTATTGCTCTGGTGATAATTCTGTTTAAACATGCGCTCATGTACATTCAAACAAATACAATTCTTGTTCTTGATAGTCCTACAAATCGGCTAACTGCTAACATGGTGCTATACTTTAGGGTCGATTAAATTCAGAGCTTAACAGGACGAATTTTTTAAGTCTTATTATTTTATAATAAAATGTTAATTTTTGTCCGAGAATCTGTTTGAAAGATCCAGTAGGAAATTTAGTTGTTTACACCAAGTATTATAGCACAAAAATAGTGCCCTTTTATTTTTTACTAAAAATTTTATTTCAGAGTCATTTTAATAAAAACCACGTTGAACAAATTTTTGATCATCAAATCAAAAAATAGTTTGCCCTTTTTTATATGGATACTTTCATAAATTTTTGGCTACTCGTGACATAATCCAAAACGTGGGAAAAATCCAATGACGAACATTTTGACTATTTTTAAATATTTAAATCATCTGATAATATTACTTTAATCACACATAGTATACAAGAATTTTGAGAATATTTTAGGAGCCTCTGCCTCCGAACATTCCCACTTTCTCTAAAATCTTCTATCCTCATCTTGAAAGAGGGAAATATCTTCATTTTAATTTTTTTATGATTCGTAATTGTAATTTGTAAGACAATCATTATAATCTAGCTCTCAGTATCATTGCCAAAGATTAGTTCGGAGATTAGATCATGTATTGAAGCAACGAAAGTAAAATAATGTCAACCTGAGTTTGAAAAGTAAATTTGAGTATCACTTAGTTTTCCTATTTGTTCATACCAAACTAGCGTACCAAATATATCGCTTCTTTGGTTGGTGTTACTTTAAATGGTAAACATTAAGATAAATATAGGTGACTCCGTGCTGCAAGCAATATATTTATTATATTATAAAAATATATCAAAATACTAATGCATACATAACTTTATGGAGGAAGTAACACTTTTATAGGATACTTGTGAAATATTTTGTTTGCAAATTTCTTGAATATTATAGCTAGGTTATCTTCTAGTACAGGTTTCACTTCGTTAGCTACCTGCTTCCAGTTCTCGTTCAAGAAAGAATTCATCGCTGCGCCTAGAACAGAAGAAAACAATGTCAATACTATCGCTTCGCTGTTTTTCTATACAACAATTAGTATGCTTTTATGGATATGTTATGTGCACGGCATCACTTTTTACATGCATTTTGTATTAATCGGAATACTTTTTGATTACATAGAAACACGACTAACGTCAACAAACGAGATTCTAAAATACAAGTAACGTTGCGAGATAAAATTTTAAAGGACTGTTCGACCTTCTGTTTATATTTTTACCATTTTAAGCTTTGTAAAATGGTTACATGAGCTTATGTAGTCAGTGATTGACTACTTCTTACTTTGTTTTGCTTATAATAAGAAGATCATTATTTGTTAACTATAATGTGTTGATTGAAAAAATGTTAGACTCGAAATAAAAAATATAAAACAATCTCAAAATAAATTATTAGAATTGCACAAATACTTCTACTAATTCAATTTACATAACTGTTTATTACGAGGCAATTTACTTTATCGAAACTTCCTTTGGGACACATCTGGGAACTTAAATTTATTCTATAATCAGGGTTATTTTTTGTGATTCGTAAATTTTTTAGTAGACATCATATATAATATTCTCAGTAAAATGTGTGAAGTGGTACTTTTCTGCTTCAGTAAGGCCCTCCAATAAATGCAAATTCAATGGTAATTAGTCTTCTAGATTACTCCCTCTTCACCAATCCAGCGTGGATGCCAATGATTGATTCAGAGAACACGAACACTTATTAAATTAACTTATTGACTATTTCAACAGCATTGAAAATGTATCTTAATATTGTATTTTCAGTTTCTTTTTGAATTAGCTGGTCTTAAAACTTATGAGATATTACAGTCCTCAAGTTTAACTATAAAATATCGAAATTGCTTTTCGATAAGTACCCGGGTTAAAGAGTCAAATTGCATGACCTTAACTGCACGCCATAAAAAAATAAATTTATTTAATCGCGTCTCAGCTACACTTGAATTGATTGGTTAGTTTTATTTTTTTTATTCTATTTTATTTGATAACTTTTTTTAAATAAGATATAATCATTCAACCATCCCTTCATTTTCCTATAATTTACTTGTATTTTCGTATTTCAAAGTTTGTGGACAATGCATTTTAGGTCTACAAAAGAATTTTTATCAAATCTCGTGAAGAAAACTGTAATTCAAAACGCATATTTTTGATTTCAGGTAAGTTGCCATAGGAAAATATCAAACTAAGATGGGTGAGTAAGGTATTTTATTTTATCATTGATTTTTTGGCTTCATAATCTATATCTTTAGAAATGCTTAGTTTCAACTCTAAATACAACTGTGCATGTCTGAAAAAATACTTATTTCAGTACAATTTGAAAATTGAATAAGTTAGTAATATTGCCTTAGTGATAGAAAACGTGAATAAGTTTTTTTTTCGATATCCATATAGGTAAGCCTGAATCATGTAATCCACCTGTGCTTACCTAAATCCTCATCTCCATTGAAAAGGTCATCAAGATGTATACTAGCATGTCCAATGGTAAAATCGACGAAGAAGTCCTTAATGTTGTAGTAGATATCACCATCTTTTTTTACTCTCTCTGCTCTGACGATGGCGGTAGCGTCAATGTTGGCTAACAAAAAACACACCAGACGGTATAAATGATATTGATAATAATAGTAAATTAAAGTACACCGTCTCATTCTAGGAAATAATACGTTATAACCAAAGATCATTTTACTTCCCACACCGATATGTGAGGGAAGTAATCTCGGAAGCCGCTCCATGGATTGTGATGAAATTTGGGCAGCGTTATGCTGTGGGGTCGTAGTAGGTAATGTTACTATAATTACTATAATAAATTCAAATATGCCTCAAACTTCGTTTTTAGGCGTTTTAGGGGCTCCTGATCATTTTCTACTTTTTCTTGAATGGGGATGTGAATTTGGGGTGGTTGGGGGGTGGGGTATTACTGAAAAATTTATTGTATTCATAATGGGCTGTCCATTGATATGTGGATGAAAAACCTAGCGGCATGTTACACTTTTTTATGTCCATGCGAACGTTGCATGCTTATTATAGAAACCACGGGACTTAGAATTATTTGTGATGTACTGATATACTATCTACGAATCCACTAATACCAAAAATGGTGATTTGCACCATATATAATAATATATGTCACACTTTTATTAGACAGTTCGTATAAAAATAATAATTTTTGAAATATAGTCCACTATTATACAAGAGTTCGAGGCGTTGACTCACCCTGTATGCACAATTGTACATATAATTTGTAATTAATGGGTGAATTTTGGAATGTAGATTATTTTATTCCCTGGCTTTGCAATAAATAAATTAATTAATGATAAGTACTTACAGTAATTCGCATTGCTCAGTCCATTGCCAGAAATAGGCATCATGAGTATTCTGCCATCTATCACATATTTGCATTCAACCCGTAGATGTGGTAAAAATATTTTTATTTTCATCCGGTCTTTATCGAAGTCAACCCTGAAATTGAAAAAATTGCCGTATAGTTTGGGGACCTCTGCGAAAATGATCTTTTCTTTGACTAGAAGTTGTTTTACATTAAAGCTTTATTCTGAGGGTCTATCTCATTGTGCCTGATAGTGTTTACAACTGTGAATAAATTAATGGATTTTTGGCACTATCCAGTGCTGCCAATATTTGTTTATTGACATATATGTTTTGAGTAAAAAGGTTTACTGTTTATCTTTGATTTTGCCACAACTCGATTTCTGCGTTGTTCTTCAAAAATTAGGATGCAGGCAATCGACTTTACAGACCTCCATTTAATCTTGAATTTTAGGTTAGGTGGTTGAAAACAAATTAACTCAGTGAATTTGTTATTCAAAAAATTCTTGTTAAGAGCTGTAATGAATCTAAATTAAGTTGTTCTTTGGCGACACTGAAAAATTGCTTTATTAATTGCTCCCAATCCTTGAGACACATTTGACCTTTTAAAATAATTGCGTAGTTGCGTGGAATAAAATTAAATTCGAATTGTTTGTCGTATATTTATATCAAACTTCTAAGCAATTATCGATACACCAAACATTGATTTTGAAAATTATGCAAATGCGAATATACTCACACGACTTGTTTTATCACAAACTGGGTAGGTCCATAAACCTTGATGTCCTTGTAAACGGACTTGAGAGATACAGCTCCGGTACCCTGATCTATCACCACTTCTGGGATGAGGAGTGGTTCGCAGCTGGGGATGCTCAACTCTGGAATTCCCTTCACCAGTAAAGGCCTCAGCTCGTCAGCCGAGCTTTTGAAGCACTTTTCCAAGTTAGGGTCACTGCGACGGCATACTTTGAAGTAGGAAGCTGAAATAGAATTAATAAATGAATATGCCTCTCTTCTTCCTTCAAACTGCACGAGCAGTTCATTCAGAATAAAAATAGGCCAACACATAGAAAACCAGCTAATTCCCCAAAAAGCTGGATTCAGATCCGATAAATGCTGCATAGGCCAAGTGATAAATCTCACACAACTTACAGAGGATGGTTTTGAAAGCAGAGAAAAAAACGGAGGTGGTGTTCGTGGACCTTTCGGCGGCATATGATACCATTAACCACAAAATCCTCCTGGAAACAATCTTCAGGATAACACGATATTACCATCTGGCAGGAGATGCAACCGGAGATTCTACGTGGAGTTCCAGGGAAAGAGGAGTCGATGGAGGGAGAGCAGGGAAGCATACTAGCGCCTCTTCTATTCAATTTGTACACGAATGATCAACCTGTCGGCCTTTCTACATAGTTACATCTATGTTAAACCAGCTACTCCCAAACCCAGATAAAACTCAAACCAGTCTATTCCATCTTGAAAACCGGCAAGCCAACAGGAACTGGGTAGGTCCATAAACTTAAAGATAAAATGGAATTCGATCAGGCTACAGCTCTCTCCAAATTCAGTTTATCTGGGTCTTACCTCAGACTCCCAATAAAGGCGCACACTGGCGTATTGTGGACGACATCTCTTGCCATGTAAATACTTTGCCCTAGCGTAATACGCATACCCTGTATGGCCCAGATCGACTGATGCTAACAAACTTACCCCACTTGTTCTTTGATATTCTGCATATAGAATTGTTGTATCTTTATGATTTTATGTCTTATAGCATTACAAAGAAAAGCTGCTTGAGATAAGCAATTTCAGTATTATCGAAAATATTTGACGAATCGTACTGAAATTTTTGACTAATATTCTGTACCAAGAGGCCCAACTTTTATTGCAATATCATAATTTTAGGTTGATTTTTGCAAATCTCATCGTGAAATTTCAATTCACGTATTAATTTTAGTTGCTATTTTGCAATTTTCTAAGAAATAAATGAATTTTTCAAAATCTAGACCCCCCAATTGATAGCGTAAAACACAAGGCATAGGTAAAATTATGAGTTATTCACAAATAATTATAAGACCGGTGTCTTGTCGATCTGTCTATGTACATGAACCTACATAGATCATCATACTCTGAAAGGTACTGCACAATTCTCAAGCTGTTTGCATTCTTGATGAAGTAATAGGAGCTCATTTGGAAAATGTGATATCAGTACTAAAAATTAATGAAATACTAGGTCGAAGATTATTGAAATTTTAGTTGTGAAGAACTTATATTCTTGGTGAGAGCAGATTTCTATGAGTATTAAAATCAAAAATATATTCTTGGTTTTCAAATAATACCTTAATTTACTCACCAAGTAAATTTTCTTAGAGCGAGAACAGATGTTCAAATCGCAAGTATATCTTTACAAGATTATCAGTATTCTTGCATTGAAAATTTCCTTTTATATGTGTAGTTTCAAAATTGATTCAGTAATGACAAAAAATATGAAAATATATACCTGATAATAGCCTAGCCGAAGTTGCGATCATTTACGTTTGAATAAAAACAGCATTGAGTAGATAGACTGCGGTAAGCTCTAAAAAAGATAATACTTTCTACTTGCGGCTCGTATCAAACGATAAATAATGTCACATGAAGTTAATTTTGTCTAACATTGACAAAAACTGTAGAAGTGCCCAAAACATTAAAGTACAGAGTATTTTGTGATAAAATGGATTTTTTATGATCCGGAAAATGCATTTCTGTCGGTTTGCTTGTTCGAGTTATCTCAGCAGCCGCTACCCCAATTTTGATGACTTGAGGGAAAGTGTTCCACAATAATAGATAATATTCTATTTCCAAAGGTTTTGTTTTAATTATAAACGTGATTATTCTGGACAATATACATTCTGATTAAATATATAGCCCAAAATTGAATAAATTGTAAATGTATATCAAATTTCAACTGAATATATTCATACTTACGCAAATTACTGGGAGCACATCTGACAGCAGTTATCGCAAGTAAAGAGGCAACCGTAAAACTAATCAACGTCATTGTTAACATCATGCTACATTTGAAGTTGATCTGTTCTGCAAAATGCCTGAAAGTGAACTAATGTC
Organism: Callosobruchus maculatus; assembly: GCA_951848785.1. Taxonomy (NCBI): domain Eukaryota; kingdom Metazoa; phylum Arthropoda; class Insecta; order Coleoptera; family Chrysomelidae; genus Callosobruchus; species Callosobruchus maculatus. The sequence goes on along the minus strand of CATOUR010000026.1, from coordinate 7,856,595 downwards.
AGTTGATAGAAAAGTAGTTAAAGCATTCCTAAACAGTAACTGCGAATACTGTAAATATTTTGATTGTAAAGTCCTTGAAGCACGCTAGTTCAATATTACAATAATATTTTACAAATATTGTGTTGAAGATTGTCACTAACGTATAGGGTGATGCCAAAGAAAACTTTTGCTTTTATTTCAGTATGTCAAGATTTAAAAAACAAATTTTAAAGTGTGCGTCCACAACTAACCACCGGTCTGAGCACTAGTATTGTTTTAGAGAACATGATGGAAAGGGTCTCTTGGCATCGGTTGTTAGAAGTGAGTCCCATAGAAGAGAACTCTTGAATTCTGATCGGGTGCCGTCGTTATTTACAGGGGCATTCTGTTATGCGTCGTCGGTGGTGTTATATGATTAATAAAGGACTACACATGATCTATCTCGCATAGATGTTTTTGACGTAGAAGAGAATGCTGAAAGTTCTTTATACCGCCCATCGAACGTTTCTATACTGGATGAGCTCGCACACATAAAAAGAAATTCTCAAGTCAAGAATTGTGATATTCTTGTAAATACATACTCACAACAAGAATGTCGGTTCTCACTCTAAGAAATAATATTTGATGAAAAAATTATAGAAAATTTGTATCAAGAATAATATATTTTTGATTTAAATACCTATTTTAAAGAAATATGCTCCGAAACAAAATATAATTTTCTTTGCAACTAAGGCTGTAATAATTTAATAACAAGTATTTCATAATTTTATATCAAGACTATCATTTTTTCCAGCGGTGTCCAGTTTACTTCTATCAAGAATATAGACAGCTTGCAAATGCGAACCTTCATTTACAGTATGATAATCTTGGTCTGAAAATGAACTCTGTTTTACAAGCACACCCTATATTTGTATCAAGTAAATCATTTATTTGACGTCTACCAACGTCGGAGTGCGCAGGCGCGCAGCATGTCACGGGTCAACTCTAACCTCTCCACCCTCTCTACTCAACAGCCTGATGCCCGTCCGCGTCCGCGCCGCCATTATCGGTTTTCGGATTGTCCCATTCGCCGCCGTCTTTAGCACCGTAGCGTAATACCTGCATCTTGGATCCTGCATAATAGCACATAATAGTATCTAGTCAAACTGTTAAATAAATTGCCATTGCCACGTGATACCCGTGATATCACCGTCAACCATCAGTCATCGAATCTGCCGGTAGTGCTGGTCCACCGCCATTTGAGTCGCGTCCCAGTTCCCATCAGCTTCCTTATCACTGGATCTATCCAACCATGAATGAGCTATTAAAAAAATTGGGATGCGAAGACCTCACTCAGGTGTTCCTAGATAAGTACTAAGTACCTATATTAAATGTGATTTAAGAAATTTTGCTATTTCTCCAGAAAAATTTCTACATGCTCATAGAAGAGTTTGAATGCTCAAATTAATACTATTAGATTCCTCATCCAAGAATATCATAATTTTAGAATAAAGTTGAGCTACTTGCGTCAAAATTATGAAATGCTCCTAGTTAAGATTATGAAATGCTTCAGTCAAGATTATGAAATACTTCGGTCAAGATTACCATATGCTTGATTTAAGATTTTGGTATTCTTACTATCAAGAATTTCCCAGTTTTTCATTGAAGATATTTTCTCAATCTAACCCTTATGTGGTCAGAGATATCGTATTCCCACTTTAAGATTAGCATAACTTTGCGCGTATAGGATGTTATGGTATACTTGAATTAAAGCATCTGTGCTCCATCTAAGAAATTATTTTTATGTATGAGGTAATTGAAAGAGACTATCCTCCATTGTGTCGACGAGAATGCTTACATTCTTCGGACATATACACAGAAGCGATAATATGAAGAAACTTGTAGTTCAGGGCCATGCCCCGAGTGTGCGGCGCCGTGGCCGTTCCCCTACACGCTGGGTGGATACGACGAAATAGTTGCTGGATATGAGTATCAAGAGCGCCACTGAACTGACTGTAAATCGCGAACGATGGCGAGCTACCATAGTTCTCAAAACTATTGATAATATTCGTGTCGGCAATACTCTAGCTCCGACTTAAAGCATTTAACGAGTTCACAACATGTCTGTTAAGACATTGTAACTATGATGATGACACATGATATTTAATAAGATAACTATTTTTCAATAACCCCGGTAAATTAGGCCGCCGATGTAGCAGAGAGCAAGCGACTTAAGGGTAGAGCTTAAGTTTTTTGTGATGAAAATATTCTCTTAATCAGCCCGTTTATGTTTCAAGTAGTTGTAGCGTGAATGGTTATTTTTTTTCTAGAATCGCCCTGTAAAATAGACGTATTGTACAAAAAGCATGTTCCCAATCAGGTACGTGTTTTTTTGAAGGTTTTGTGACAATTCCTAGGTCAAGCATAATGTTGATACAAGGTATTCTTCAAAATGTAGTAATGAGTATTTATTTGTTCCACAAGTCTGAAAGTTTGCATTTTAAATGCATATTTCAAACTTCTTATATCGCATAAAATCTGGTTTTAAAAAATTCAGTATGTTAAACTCTGATAACTCTGATTCGTTTACTTGAGTTTATATGAAATGAAAGCAAAAAAAACTTAAAAAAGCCTTTATTTAAATGCTCTAAAAACAAGAAAATAACATTTTTCTTTAGGATCTTAACTATTAACTTAAATCCTCATTATACACAATTTATATGACAACAAAAGCTTGCCTCGTGATTTACTCGTGTAAATAAATCAGTAGGTACCTATTTCATTGAGTAACATAATCTGCTAAATTTATTTTTTTTTATTTCAGTTTAATTATATCCCTATAGGTACTTACACAAACCTTGCGATAGGTTTTATTCTCATATAAATTGTGTATAATGAGGCTATAAGTTGATAGTTAAAATTTTAAAAGAACATTTTTATTTTCTTAGAGCATTTAAATAAAAGCTTTTCGTAAGTGTTTTTAATACAATTTATTTTGTGCCTTTTGTTATCGCTGGCTAGGTTTCTGAGTATCTTCATCTCATTCAACGCATCATTGTTGCAAAGTCGTTTGCCGATCATTTGTTGTTTGCGAAACCTTTCATTTAATACCCATAGTATAAAAACTTGGAAGTCCGTCAAATTGGATTAAGAGTGATGTCAGAATATTATTCTAATTATTCTCGGCAGGCCCTTTCATTTGATACCCACATTACAGAAGTGCATAAAAAATAACTATTCCGCCATCTTGGATCGTTCTCCATATTGGATTTAGAATCACGTCACATTATTTTTCGAGTTACTCTCAACAAGCCCTTTCATTTGATACCTATTTTGTATGCATAAAAAGTAACTATTCCACCATCTTGGATGGTCCGCCATATTGGATTTTTAATGATGCCACATTATTTTTCGAGTTACTCTCAACACGCCTTTTCATTTTACACCTATATTGTGTAAGTGCATAAAAAGTAACTATTCCACCATCTTGGATGTTCCGCCATATTGGATTTATAATGACGCCACATTATTTTCGAGTTATTCTCAACAAGCCCTTTCATTTGATACCCATATTGTAGAAATGCATTAAAAAGAACTATTCTGCCATCTTGGATGGTCCGCCATATTAGATTTAGAATAACATCACACCGTTTATCGTGTAATGACATCCAAACTAAACATATATTCAAAATTTCAGCCCAATCGGCTGAAGATATTATCCTCTTCAAAATTGATTAGCAAGATTCCACCCGAACAAACATACATTGCAAGCTAAATAAAAGCTTTTAAAAAGTTATAAAAGTAAAAATGGTTGCGTATGCTGTCCCGATTTTTTATGCTAGATTTTGGGCTCAAAACATCGTTTCTAGTACTACTATCAAAATTTCTCATTTATTAGTAATTATAAGTCCTTACCTAGTAGATTATATGCGATTCACACTGAAGCGTATTCCAATGTAACAGTAATTTATTATTATTGGATGATAAAAATATTTAATACAGGTAGAACAGACATCAGGAAGAAGCATCTATCGGTTGTTTATTTCCATTCTTGCCTTGTTTCTGAAGAAGCACCTCGAGACCATTTACAGTTCATTCTGGGGAGCAGCAGGTGGTACGGCTACCTCCCGGGGCCTTTCAACAAGTTCCTCGACTTCAAGGTCCCGTCGCTCGCTCACTGAGCCTGTTAAAAACGCTTACAGAGCTCCCTTTTAATGAGTCTCATCATGTTTGCTAATTATACATATTTATACTTATACTTGGTGCATTTTGTACTTCGTAACCTTCGCAAAATGTCAGGTTGTTTTTTTGATTGTAGTTTGCATTAAATTGCTACGTCTATTCGGAAAACGCGAAAACAGGAAATTTTATTTGAATTTCACGGAGCTGGAAATTCCACTCTATGTATATTCTTTAATAAGGGCGTTTATGATTATTATTATTAATATCAACCTCAGATCGAGATCCTGAGGAGAGGTAGCAACAATATCCATAGCTATCGATTTTATATGAATGAATAAGGACCAGAGGTTATCCAGCACGGAATGTGGCTGGTGCATAGGCCACACAATGGGCCCTTTTGCGCCTCTATCCGCGCTAGTTCCTAAGACCTGCCCTTTTGGCAAAGGCAAGTACATTCTTCCTCGTCCTATCCGTTTTATCTCTATTGGTTCCAAGGTTCTTGAGCCCAGCACAGTCTGCCTGTGATAACCCAGGGTTTCACAGCGACACAAGATGTGTGCCGAGGATTCCTCCGCTTCACCACACCACGTGCACGTTGAGTCGTTGACCACCCTCATCACAAACAAGTGACGCCTGAAGGTGTTGTGACCCGTTAATAAGCCTACTAGCAATCTCAAGTTACTCCTATCCAGAGAGAGACAAAATCGTCCTATTCTCTCTGCAGGCCCTGCTAATAGCTCCCGAGCCTGACGGAGATGACCAGAAATGTTATTCCATCTCAGAGAGTGTTGATTCTGGATCCACTCTCCAGTTGTTTTCCTAATCAAGTTTGCAGACAGTCCTAAGGATGGTTCCGGGCCCACAAAACTGTTTCCGGATCCCATCCTAGCCAGATGATCCGCCATTTCATTACCCTTTATCCCAGCGTGCCCAGGTACCCACATCAGTGATACCTTGTGTTTAGCTGAGATGTCGTCAAGAGCCCTCCTGCACTCCAGGACCAGTCCCGACGTTATTTTCCAAGCACTCAGTGCTTTGATGGCTGCCTGACTGTCAGAGCAGATAGTAATCCGCCTCCTAGACCCGTCAATTTCCCGAATACGATTTACACAGGCCAGTATCGCATAGACCTCAGCCTGGAATACTGTGGTGTGCCCCCCAAGAGGGAATGAAAGTCTTGTATGCGGTCCGTAGACCCCCGAGCCCGAGCCCTCTCTAGCGCGTGAACCGTCTGTGTACCAGACCTGTCCTCCTCCTTCGATGAGCTGTCTTTCCCACTCTTCCCTTGACGGGATCACCACCGTAAATTTGCGATTGAAGCGATGCGTAGGAGAAACTATATCGCTCCTCGCCAACAAAATAGGACTATCCTCCTGCAACTCTGCTAGAATCGCCGAATGTCCTTTGCCTGGATTCATAAAAGTCCAGCTACCCTGACTCCAGAGACGGAAACCGGTTTTTCTAGCTTCCGCTTGAATTACCAGATCCAAAGGAGGAAGATTCAATAGTGTTTCAATGGCACTCAAAGGTGTTGTGCGCACTGCACTGGTTATACTAAGACATGCCAAACGTTGAACCTTTTTAAGTTTGGCTCTTATTGCCTCCGTCTTTATACAGGTCCACCACACTATGGAGCCACATATTAATGACGGTCTGACTATTGTAGTGTAGAGCCAGTGCACCACTTTTGGGCTCAGGCCCCAGCTACTACCGACAACTCTTCTGCAATCCCATAATGAGTTTCGAGCCTTGCTTACCTTATAATCCACGTGCTGCCTCCAGGTCAGCTTGTGATCCAGTATGACTCCTAGATACTTTACTGACTGAGACAATTCAAGTGTCGTTCTGAAAAAGGTAGGCCTCACGAGGCCTTCCATCTTCCTTCTCCTAGTGAACATAACGAGCTCCGTCTTTAGCGTTCACGATTTTATATCATATGACAAGCATTAAAATAAATTTTAATATTTCACCTGTACACCACCATGGTGCTTTATGTATACAGTGTTTAATGTATTCGACGTATTCCTGTCGCGGCATGATATGAGAACTAAAACGCAATAAATTTAGCTTAATATAATTATGTATGGACAAAAATCATTAGTTTTTGAGATTTTTCAATTTTAACGAAATTCTAATAATTAGTCAAAATCTGGCATTTTTGTCTAAACAATGAAAAATCTACGTAAAAAACACGCTTTTAAAGAACATCGAACTAAAAAGTTAAAAATAAGCTGAAAACAATAATAAACGAAAAATACTTATTGTGAAAAAGCGTCAGCGTCGGGGAAATTTACGAACAATGTGGCGTAAATAGATTAAGAAATAGAGTGTGTACTTGATGTAGTTATTTTTTGACGGAATAGTTATATTGGTTGTACCGGGTGTTTCCTCATACTTTACCACCCCTCTTATTTTTTTATTTGAAGAGATAGAAAAAAGTTTTTGTATGAAAGTTTTATAGTTTTCGCTTGTTCTTTGGAATTTGATACGAACAAAAAGAAAAAGAACAAAAATCCTGTGTTTCGTATAAAGTTATGTTTTTTAAATATCACCGAAAGAAATATATTTTTCTCTTGTTTTCAAAAATATAGGGTTCCTTCACTTTATTTTGAAAGGTTTCTGAAATATTTACCTCAATCCACTATAGACATGACGGCCGAAAAACAGTTGAATGCGGTAATGCTTTGTGTCATTCTGACATTTTGCCTAGGTAAAAAGCATCGTTTTATTTACAAGTGCAAATAACTTCCAGTTTCATTATAAAAAATGCCGTTATATCAATATAATGAAAATAAAACTTGAAATTATACGTCTATTTTATAAAATAATAACAACATATCTCAAGCAAGAAGAGAATACAGGGAATTATTTGGCGAAGCTGTACTATAAAAAAGCACGTTCAAATATATAGAAACCGAATTCAGAGAACGAATTTCTAAAACGAAAAGTCTATATGAATTATAATTACTACAATATTGCAAACAAAGATAACCTTATAAATGTTCAATGTGTCCGTTATTTTCAATACACTTTTGATAATCGACGGGAATTTTATTAATGGTATTCACTAAAAATTGAGGGTTTAGAAAGTGTATTGATTGTAAAATATTTGGCCCTGTATCATCCAAATTTCGATTTTTCTCTGCGTAGACTTGTTCTTCAAGATATCCCCATAAAAAGGTAATCCATGAATGAGAGTCAAATCTGGGCTATTTGGTGGTCCGTGTTACTCAATCCATGTTTGATATCGGTCACTAAGATAATTTTAAGGGGATATCTTAAGAGTTAAATGTATTTTTCCGACTTTTTAAAATATTTTCCTGCGGTTTCAGTGGAGGTTCCAGGATTTTCCAAATATTATACAAAACCTAAATTTATTAAAACAAATAATTATAATAATTCTTCATACTCTTCACTTTCATCGACTGGAACTATTCGTAGTTTTATTTTTTAAGATTTTCATTCCCTTATTTTCTGTATATCGACGGGTGCAACGAAGACTATCGTATCTCATTTTTGGTGATTTTGAGATAGCATGACCAAGCGATAACAGAAATATCATATTTTACCATGAAAAAAGTCTTATGTTGTTAAATCTATTGGTATGGCAACCAGTAATACATTTCCGTTTTGTTGTATCTCAGAATTAGATCATATATCCAACGAACAATGTATCAACTTAACATACGACAGTCTTCTTCGGAAAGAAAAATAGATGGAGCTACTATAAGTCTGAGATACGAGGATAAACATGGAAACATAACCTAAACCTATCGTATTATCGTGGATATTGTGTATTCTTAAAACGTGGTTTAAACAATCAAATTTCTACTAATAACGCTTCAGTATGAGTAGCAGAACGAAACTAATCATGCAAAAAGCAAAAATGATTTTAGAAGAGTCTTCAGGTAAATGTGTTTTTATGTTTTTTAATTTTTAATCTGTATACTAAATTAGTTTTTTGTGCAGAGATACTGGTAGCATTCTTACTTGTTATAACAAAAAATATATTTTCAGGCAAACGGTTACCGAAAGGTTCAGAAGAACCAAAGCAAGCTAACGATTACTTTGAAAGTTCTGAAGATGAAGACCCGTTTGGAGATAATTCTGATTTGGATCCAGATTTTGAACCGAGTGGCAGCGGCAATGCAAGGTCTGTAAGTGAAGAAGAAACCGACAGAGAAAATCATCCAGGAAAAGAAAATACTAAACAACGCAAGAGAGTTATGAAAAAAAAAGAAAGATTATCTAGGAAAAGACAAAGAAAGCCAGCAGATTGGACGGACAATAAAGCCAAATCAATGTTGGACCAAGGAAAAGAGCATGAAAATAGAGCAGGAAAACACATACGTGCCAGGACGATGAAAGAAGCTTGTCAGTGTAGGTTCAAGTGCGCCAATAAGATACGTGAAGACAAAAGACAAAGCATTTTTACGGACTTTTGGATGATTGCTGATCATACACGGCAATGGGATTTTATTCTACGGTTCGTAGAGGAAACACCAAAAAAGCAGATAACAGTGCGCGATAAAGAATCAAGAAGGCAGAATTCTAAAGCTTATTTTTTCAAAATTGATGACAAATTGCAAAAAGTTTGCAAAAAAATGTTTTTAAATACATTGGACATATCAGAAACCTGGGTTACTACAGCCTTTTCCAAAGTAATGGGAAGCGGAATCATTAAAGGCGACAGTCGAGGAAAGCATCACAATCGGCCAAACAAAATCAAAGACAGCATCAAAGATAGTGTTCACAATCATATTATGATGTTTCCTGTAGTGCCTTCGCATTATCTTCGTAAAGATACTAAGAAAATGTATTTTGAACCAGGATTGAGCATTAAGAAGATGTACCGTTTGTACCTAGAGCATTGGGATGGAGAAAATGTACTTGAAAGAGCTTCTGAACGGCAGTATCACGATATATTCAACAACGAATTCAATATTTCGTTTTTCAAGCCAAAGAAAGACCAATGTGAGAAATGTTCTGCATATGAACTTGCTGACGAAGCGAAGAAGATACAACTTGCAGAAGACTACGATCAGCACATCAAAAACAAAATTTTGGCGAGAAATCTTAAGGATGCAGATAAAATGCTTGCTGTTAATAATAAAGAAATTTGTGTTGGCGCTTTTGATTTGCAGAAAGTGTTAGCCACACCGAAATCTGATGTCAGCGATTTTTATTATAAGAGTAAATATTGCACTTATTTCACAGTCTATGATTTAGGAAATAATGAAGGATACTGTTACTGTTGGCATGAAAGAATTGCTAAGCGAGGCTCTATAGAAATTGCAAGTTGTCTGTGGAAATTCTTACAATTCCAAAAATCCAAAAACTGTAAGGAGATCATTTTGTACTCTGATAATTGTGGGGGACAAAATCGGAACAAATTTCTGTTTGCCATGTTTTCCTATGCATCCAAATCCCTCAGAATAAACATTACACACCGTTTTTTAGAAAAAGGGCATACCCAAAACGAAGGTGATAGTATGCATAGTGTAATTGAAACTGCTGGCAGTAAGTGCCCTGTGATCTATGTACCTGCTCAATGGATTGCTATTATTAGATTGGCAAAAACTACAGGAAAAATGTACACACTTTTAGAAATGGAACAAGTTATTTTTTGAATTTCAAAAGTTTAACTGAAAAACAAAACTGGTCTAAAGATACATCAAAGGGAACCGTAAAAATAAGCAGGATAAAAGAAATTCAATTCAAATCAGGCCAACCAGATTGTGCATTCTTCAAATATAGCCTTGATGCTGAGAATAGTAACCTTCTGCAAATTAAAGCAAACATGACACGTGGCCAAAACGTAGCAGTAGATTTGAAACGGATGTACAATGAGGAACTACCAATTGACGATAAAAAATTAAAAGGAATTTTGTGGTTATGTAATAACGGTAAAATACCAACTACTTACCACGATTTTTATAAAACCTTAAGATCAAAAAAAACAAAAGACGACGAATCCGAAGAAGAATTTGGATTGGACTAGCTTTCTAAAAATTTGTTAGTGAATTACCTTTAAGTTTTTATGTATGAATATTCACATTATGTTTTTATACTTTTTGAAATAAAAATAGAAGTGAAATCTTCATTATCTGTTCCAATAATTCACCAAATGACTTGCTTGAAAAGATAGTATCTGGAAATACTAAATATTATAATTTCCTAAGAAGAAAATCGTATCTCATATCAAAGTCACTCTAAACCTCATAAAATTAAAATATACTATTATATAAGTTATCTGTACATAATCCGTAGACATGTTAATTAGCCTCACGTTTTTTATTATAAGAACCAGACTCTCACAGGGCAAGTCCAAATTGGGGAAAAAATAAAACGCCTCATAACTCATAACTATACAATTTGAGTTACGACAGTCTTCGTTGCACCCGTCGATATCTAAACTTGCTTCTTGGCGGCACAGGTTCGCCAAATAATGCCCTTCGTACCTGAGATATATTGTTATTATTTTTATAAAATAAACGTATATTTTCAAGTTTTTTGATTTTCATTACAATAATTTAACGGCATTTTTAATATATTACTGGAAGTCATTTGCACAAAGGCAAAATGTCTACCACATTTTAGAAATTTTGAGGCTATATATTTTAAAACCCTTTCAAAATAAGGTAAACTAACCCTATACTTTTGAAAACAAGAGAAAAATATATTTTGGTGATATAATATACCAATTTAAAAAAATATAACTTTATGCGAAAAAAACCGATTATTCATTATTTTTTCGCTTTTTCTTGTCAAATTCTGAATGTCAAGAAAAAAATACAATAGTGTCATAAAAAAACTTTTTTCTATCTCTCTAATAAAAAAAATAAGATGGGTGGTGAAGTACGAGGAAAGATCCGGTACAGTTGGAATTATATGGACTGAGATTTCCTTTCGTCAACATAAGTTCTTCCAGATCAGTCAAGTATTTTGGGTTTATTAATTTAATTTGCATGTATGTAGGTTTGTGGCTAATATATATATTTTCGTTTTTGGAGGAGGAAGATGGGTTGATGCGATTCTCGGTGAGGTGCTAAATGATAGTTAGTACGTCGTTATCACCTTACCGCACCGGTGGGTTACTTATACGAAGAAAATGCCACAACTTAGAGTACCCATCTAAAAATACGCTATATCTCCGCCAGAGGTCGTTGCTCTCGCCATTCATTTCTAACGTGCTCTGCCAAGGAACGAGAGGAAGTGAGACGGAGACGAATTAGTATTTCCGTCTCCTTTTCGATTCATTCATTTCAGCTGACCGACCGAGAGAGTGACGTTTACATATATAGCGCGGTCACTGTGAATCATCGACCATAAAAAAACACAACCTCAAAAGGCCCAAGGCTGTACTGATATGGTATAGCTCACCATAAGTAGTGAAACCAGGACTGCTACTGAAAATATCCGAACCAGATCTAACTGTCTACTGTCAAACCACTTTACAGATTATTAAGACATTTTTTGATTCATCGTGCACATAAAAGATATTCTCAATTCAAGAATTCTGATAATCTGGAAGGATATACTAGCGACAAGCTCTAAGAAAGTTTTCTTGATGGGAAAATAGCAAGAAAAATATATTTATACTCATCCTAAAGAAATATGCTCTGACTAAGAATATATTTTTTACTACTAAAATTTCAATACTCTTCGACCAAGTATTTCAGAAACTTTTGGTTTTTATTTTTATAAATCTCGATGGAATCCCTGTGCAATCTGGCGTAATAAGAGGAGGTCGTAGCAAGAATCTGGGCATCCTCAAACGTTTTGGCTGTCGCTTTCCTGGAGTGCATGCTTAGCTACTGCATATTTTAGCTCTCACTGTCATTGAAGAGAGCTTATCCAGATCCTCCGTCTGTCCGTCCGTCCGTATACAAAAGATAGCCAAAACTACAGGTGCTAGGGAAAAACTGAATACAGATTCGGAATCAGTATGAAAAAACTATTCCGCGAAAAAACCGGTTTTGTCAATATCGCTTCCGGTTAAAAAAAACTCAAATTTTTATACCAACAAATTCCACAGTGAGAGAGCCGTTTGAATTTACTCAAGTAAATTCTTTCCTACTTTGTTTCTATCTGTCCAAATTGGCAATTTGATTTGTGTTCCGAAATTCTAGTTTGTACCGATCTCTGTGTTGTTCCAATGTATACATTTTCACAAGTACATGGTATCCGATAAATTCCTGGTGCTATCCAAGGATCCCTTTTATCCTTTGCCGATCTTAAATGCTGTTGTTGTATTTTCCCAGTTGGTTTGTATATCGTTTTCTGCAGTAACTTCTCAATTCTGTCTGTGACCCGGGGAACATAGGCAGAACAGCTTTTGCTAATAGTGGCGTTTGTTGTTACTTTTCTACTTTACCAACCCGCAAGGATCGTGCTATGTGCTTTTCTGAGTAGCTGAGTTGCTATTAAATCTCATGTTTTTTTTATTTTTACTTCTATTAAAAAAATTTAGTGACCAAATCGTATATAGGCATAGTATCTTTGATAAGTCTAATCACTTTAATTCCCACATTCTAGGTTAGAAACCTATCGCAAAATGGAATGGATTTTGATATATAATTTTAGACGTTTTGCTATGTCCACATCACAACATTCTACGTCTTTATTTCCGTTGATCTCTTTGCGGGTTTGAATGTCGGTCTGCCTGTCGGTAGCAATTTTTGTACGATTTTTGAAGAACTAGTGCGCGGATAGATGTGGCATCATATAGTGGCAATGCTGATATATTTTTTAATATTGAAGATAGTAGATCAATCCGAAACTTACTTTTGAAACATTTCTGCCTTGTCTACAAATATCAAACAACATTTGGTTATTTATTACAGGTAGTATACGAGAGTCACATTGATGTAGTAGGGAATCTGGTAAACTTGAAGTTTTGTGTATGTGTGGGAAGTACTAGGTCAAGGCATTTTAGTGCTCTTACTGTTTTGTTTCTTTTTGGTATTAAAAATCATGTCTAGACATCATGCACAATAATCGTCTCCAACGCCAGAATGACCAGGCTAATACTATTCCGTCGAGTGACCGGTTGTGTAACCGAAATTAGGTTAACTTATACGTTCTCCTTGGCCGTTGTGTGCTTTTTGTTTATTTTCCTGATCATACGGTGTGCACCACGTATTCTTCCAATGTGTCGGTCGGAGTTGAGGTCGAACAGACCACGGACCAGTTTTCGGATGTTTCACAACCTAGCTTCTGTATCGGTACTATCGGTCAGCCAAGATCCCCAACAGCTGATACCTATTCGTGATAGGCATCCATCGGACTCGGAGGAGTCATAGATAAATAATAGGTTCTATATGTATGTGTTAGGAGCAAACACCGATTTCGGCCAATGGACGGAAAATATGGTCAAAACGCGTTTTGGCTGCTACCGTTTTGCCAATGTCCGAATTATCGCTTTCCGACTGTTCAATGTGGCCCAAAACGCGTTTTGGGTCAACTACGATTGCCAGAACACGTTCTATATTCTACTACGACTAAATAAATCTCAATTATTTGCCGTGTTGTGTTACAATATTTCCTCTGAGCTTAGAATCCATAACTAAAATGAATAAAAGCACTTGTAGATCTTAGGTCCGTGAAAAAAAAACTGAAAGAAACATACCTCACAATCTCTTATGTCCAGCTACCACATGAGCGGAGTGAATAATGTCAAATAACTCGTGGGTCATGCAAAAATAACGCAGTTCGGCTGTTTCGTCTGTCCTTCTTTCAATTAGCTTTTCGATATAGCCAATTTTTAAAATATCACCTTTTCAATCGTTGTCTTTGTTTCGAAGATATTTTATCACCGTTACTTTTACAAGCTTTTGCCGCCTTTACCTTTGTTAGTGTTTGGTCGTATCTTCCTCTTGTACAAATATTACTACGATCATTGCTACCCCTTATGACTTTTTGCAGTTCGTCATTAAAACATAGCCTTAGGTCTTCCATGGCACTCTCTAGCTACTGTATAACCCGCACAAAGATCAAATACTAAATCAATACACTAGCTCCAGAGATATCGTTTACAAGCTGAGACACTCACAAAACCCACCACGCGTTATGGCAATCGCAGTAGAACAGGACGCGTTTTGGCAATCGTAGTTGAGTCAAAACACGTTCTGGGCTACATTAAACAGTCGGAAAGCGATAATTCGGACATTGGTAAAATGGTAGCAGCCAAAACGCGTTTTGGTCATATTTTTCGTCCATTGGCCGAAATCGGTGATTGCTCTTAACATATGCATATGATTTCAGGTCTATCGATGATTTACTTTTATCTGATTTGGAAATCTATTAGGCTACAAATATGAACATGCCATAGCTCTGACTATAAAATAGTGCACTGACTCTCATACATACATCGCCCATTATTTACATGAAAGCTTAAATTATAAGAGAGGGATGCTTGGACGAAATATCCCCCACACTACCCACGAGGGTGTTTTTGATATGTCAGTGATTTTTAGAGAATTTTTTTTTATAGAAACTCCCTGTTTCAATGGTTGCTTGGTTTTTGGCTTGTTGTGATCAATCCGTGTGTCATGGCTGTGTTTATGGTTGATTGTGAGCAACGGCGACATCAATCGCAAGATTGTTTCCAAATTAATGTTGACGTTCATTGATTTGATGTACTTTTCCTAAATACTATGTGCTTTTTTTGGTTCAATATGTATTACGCAAATTACGGGAATCATGACAGACGTTTGGGTAATATTAACACGAAGGGATTATTTTGATGATATCGAACCGAGCTGCGATACAAAATAGTATATTGTTCAACGAGCGATAATGAAGATCATAACTCACGCAGTTGAAGTTTGCAGCACAAGCCGTGCAAGTGCTGTAAATCAATAATCAATAAGTGAGTTATTACCATTGCCTCGAATTGAATACTATACTTTATCTGTGACCGAAACAATTAACAGTAGAATTAGCGTTTGACGTCTCATAGCCACCTTTGCAGTTATTATAGCGTGTATATTATCATGTGCATATTCCAGAAATTAGTATAGTGGTGCCTACCTAGTAGGCGTTGTTCATAATCCAAGTGTGCAGCGTGACAGAAAAATAATTCACGCTGTTTATAGGTTGTATTACCTATTCAAAAGTAATTTGGTAATCGCTGTATGACTTAATGGCAGTATCAATCAATCATTTTATTAGTGTTATTACCCATGGGTAGGTTTTGGGTTTACAAAAGTCAGTTAAAGTGTATACACGGTGTCCCACATAAGAATGCAACTACATGGATCTCGTAAACTAGGAAATTTACAAATATGATTAAATTAGAGAAAAGTTGCACCTCGCTGAACCCTCAATATGGCGTTTTAAAAATTTTTAAATTTCCGAGTACAACCGAACATATTTGGGAAAAATAGCATTTTCTCGATTTCGTTTTTATTTTTTTCTCACTTCATTTGAAAAGATATGACAATGCAAACTTCACATTCCCATTGCAACTTTTCCTGCTCTATAAACGATGTAATTAGATTTTCAACCTGGCGTTTCGTTTCTTAGTAACCATCATCAACTTTGGTTTATTAAATACTCGACAACTTTTTTTATAACTTTAATTTTAATTCCAAATACAACGATATATCGCTCTTTTCATGTACCCGACGATTTGGATTGACAAAGGTATCTTCATTGTTATTAAATGAGGATTACGAAGAAACAAAACGTCCGATCAAAAATCGAATTGCGTTATTAAGATACGAAAAAAAAAAAAATAAGTAAGCAATATGTTATCATCGAATTACAAAATATGTACACTAACAAAAAAATCATTATAACTATGCACATTATTTAATCTTACGATCAATATGGAATATCTAACTCACGTTTCCAAAACAAATTAATTGCCACTAATGTCCCGATGAGATAGCCTGCACGATCTCCCGACATCACGCCGCTGGATTTTTTCCTATGGGGTTCCCTTGATAAGTATACTGGAGAACGTACGAAAATGTAGAACAACTTAAAATCGAGGTTCAAGCCGCCATTGGGAGAATAACGTAATGGACGAAATTGTTTACCGTTGCTACGTTTGCCTAGAAAATGATGGAGGACTTTTTGAACATAAGATTAAATAATATGTATAGCTATAATGATTTTACTTCCCACACCGTGAGGGGAGTATTGTGATCGCGAAAATTTTCGATTTTGAGATAACACGCTTTTTGGGCGTTTCATGATGTCAACATAACGAAAATCCACGTCACTCATTTCCGTTGATCTGTCTGTCTGTCTGTCTGTCTGTCAGTCTGTCTGTCGGTCTGTCTGTCTGTTTGTGCGCGTTTTTCTAGCCTCGTAATCTCAGTAACCGCTGCATGAATTGAGACGAAATTTGGGCAGCGATATGCTGTGGGGTGGGCGGCGGAGTAATCAGCAAAAAACAAAAAAAAATTAAATATTGCTCAAACTTTTTAGGGGTTCCTTATCATTTTCTACTTTTTTTGGGTGGGGGTGAAATTGGGGTGGTTGGGGGGTGGGGGGTTGTAAATCTCAAAAATGTGTTGTATTGATAATAGGCTATCCATTGACATGGAAAAGAAAGACCGAGCGGCATAATAACCTTTTTTAGGCCCATCCGAACATTGCTTTGCCTATTCCAATGACCTAGACTCAGAATTTTCTGATAAATACATATATAGGAATATTGCTTTAGATCGTTCTGTATTGATAACGTAAAAGTTATGGAATGGATTTTAATGAACCTTTGTCACAGTATTACTACCGCGGAGAGGATGGATAACGCGTATGTTTTGGAAAAATCGTGTCAATGGCGGCGTAGTAATAATAAAAAAACAAAAAAATAAAAACGCCTCAAGCTTTGTTTTTAGGCGTTTTAGGGGTTCCTGATTATTTTCTACTTTTTTCTTGGGTAGGAGAGAATTTGGGGTGGTTGGGGGGTGGGGGGTTGGAAAGCTGAAAAATTTGTTGAATTCATAATGGGCTGTCCATTGACCTGTGAATGAAAAACCTAGCTACACTTTTTTAGGTCGATTCGAACATTGCCTTGCTCATTATAGAAACCAAGGGACTTAGAATTATTGTCAGATGTATGTATACATACGAGTATTGTTTTAGATCGCGTAACGCGAAAATGATTGAATTGATTGTAATGAAATTTTGACACAGTATTACTACCGCGGTGAGGATGGAAAGCGAGTATGTTTTGGAAAAATCGTGTCAATGGCGGCGCAGCAATAATAAAAAAACTAAAAATGTAAAAACAGCTCAAACCTTGTTTTAGGCGTTTGTAGATTGTAAAACTGATGTATATTGCGTAAAGCAAGAATTGTTAAATTGATTTGAATGAAATTTCGACACAGATTTGACTATCGTGGCGAGAGTGGAAAACGCGCCAGCTGAAAGATCGTCTTGCGGCGGCGCAACAATAATTAAAAAACTAAAAATATAAAAACAGCTCATACTTCGCTTTTAGACGGTTTAGAGGCTCCTGATCGTTTCGCATCGTTCAGTTGAAGCAAGCAGAATGAAAACTGTGACGTCCTAGTTTCTAAGGAGGGAGACGCAACAAACTATTTACGGGAGTTTTTGTGTTGGATGTTTTTTTGCGGGCAGGTGGGCAATGATATAGTTGCAAGGAGATTTCAGACTATAGCTTCATGCAATGGGAAAACAATAAAATGGTATCATTATTATGTGTGGGAAGTACTGAGTCAATCAACTTGACTCCATTTTTTTTTTGTTAGTGTATAAATCAAATATTTTGTAATTTGATAACATATTGGATACTTATTTTTTTCGTTTTTTAATAAAGAAAATAAATCAAAATGAAATTCAAAATCCTATGGCATTTTTCTCCTCTACATGATGACGTAATTCGATCTTCGATCCGACGTTTTGTTTCTCCTCATCAAATAACATTGAAGATGTCTTTTTGAATCTGAAACGCTGGGTAAATGAAAAGAGCGATATATAGTTGTATTTAGAATAAAAATTAGAGTTGTTTAGGGATATAAAAAAGTTGTCGAGTACTTAAAAAACCAAAAGTTGATGATGGATGCTAAGAAACGAAACGCCAGATTGAAAATCCAATAACATCAGTTTATAGAGCAGAAAAGTTGCACTGCGGGTGTGAAATTTGCAATGTCATATATTTCCAAATAAAATGAGAAAAAAATAAAAACGAAGTCGGGAAAATTCTATTTTTCCCATATATCTTCGGAATTTTTAAAACGCCATATTACAGGGTTCAGCAAGGCGCAACTTTTCACTAATTCAATGATCATCTTCGTAAACTTTCTGGCTTACGATTTCCCTGTAGTGTGCATTCTTATGTGGGACATCGTGTATAAAACAGAAATATCTTTAAAAACACACATTCATATACAAAAAAATACGATTGCAGTAAAGAATAAATAAAACAAGGTAAAGATGATACTCAAAACACATAATTATCATTAAAATCTAAGAACTGGTTTACGTCATAGAAATCGCTGTAGCCTATTTCTGAATTGATTAGTAGATAAAATAATGTATTTGTCATATGTCAGTCGTCAATCTATCTTGAGAGCTCTGTGTGGCCTCAATATATGAGTTTTTATAATCTACCACACCACTCTTGAAAATATGCTTTGTGATACTCCTTCATTTTGATCCCATACCCAAACATCTGGAACTTGATCAGAGAACTTTAACCGTGAAAGTATATTCTCCATGTTTCTAATATTACTCTCTAATAAAGTATATTGAATATAATAATTCAATCAGCAATCAGAATCCAGTCATTACATAACTCGGAGAGACTTCGAGTACTGGTTGGTATGGTGAGTTTTTTAATATAAATATAGCCTGTCAATTTGATTACAACGGGTTATAGTAATAAAAAGGCAACAGAATTAATACAGTTCAAGTAATATAAACATTTACAGCCTGTTTGCTTTGCGAAACTATAAATGTCACATTAATCTGGCGGAGTAAGATAATTTCTTTTATTGGGTCGCAGTTTTTGATTCGATCGAAGAAATTATCTTCACGAATACAAATTGATTTCGATCAGTAATAACGATTAACGTCTCTGCGCCAAGATCGAAATGCCTTGATGTTCTCCCCTGATATACGGGTGAATTTTCGCAATTTTTTCCCGAGCGTACGCACAGAATTTACGATCGATATAAACGCGAGCTCGTTTCTCATTTAGATGGAAGTACACGTGTTTGTGGCTAGTGCAGTGCAGTAGATCGAGCTCTTTGTTCAACTTAATTACATTTTTTTTTGACCGCCACTAAAACGCGACCATTTAGATTTAGTACTTCTTACGCCAACAGATGAAGAAAGTATGGGACTGGGTAGGCTTTAGATATCAAAAAATTTCCACGCCATTTTATTTTTACCGTATAGAGGACGATCTAATATGTCACATTCAAAAAAAAATGCGGCAAATTCACAATGCAATGCCAGTCTTTTACGCTATCAAATAAAAAGTGCCCAAGCGAGCACCTGGTTGTAATGAACAATCTTGCTGTGCCAAGAAATCACTCATATTTTTCACATATAATAACGTGTGTTTCTTTTTTGCTTTTAATGCTTCAGAGTGTTTCTGTTAAGTCATTCCTGGCAAAAATGACACTAAGGCACGATTTTATCAAAAGGAGCATTTTAACAAAGACTTTGATCAATCAGAGCAGCCCACTCAAGAACATGCATCTGTCAAAGTTCTCTGAAAATTATCGATTTCTTTTGAAGTTTACCTCAAAAAGGTGAAAAATGACATGCTTTATATACCTACAATCGACCACTATGAACCATCTAGTATCTTTTCCATCCTAAATGGGTGAAAAATTGTATTTTCTTGTTTAACAAAGAGTTTAGCAATCGCTAATCTGAACCAATTAGTTTCCACAAAACCAATACATTTGATCACTAGTTTTTTCTTCTACCAAATGATAATGATGACAAAAAATTAGGGTTTTGAATATTTTTTTGTGATAAATGGAGACATCAAATATAAGTTTTATAACAAAACTGTTCTGTTTTTCTTTTTTTTTGCAATAATTCAAAAGTTATATCAAAATAAAAATGGGTTTTTGAATCCAGTACCGAAAACACGCAGACGGCTCCCGAACCCGTGTGACGTACTTCAGGAAAATACTTGTAACAGTTGCAACTAAAATGTATATTTCTTGCAACATAGGCGATGAATGAAGTTTGCAGCTCGAGATGAAGTCAACGATCGATATAAATATCTTTTTGAATGGTTGAAATTAGATCACAAATCCAAGTAAAAAAGTACCTAATCCTAATCAAATATGTTTCGTTGAGGCGATCCGCTCCGCAAGATGCTGAGTGGCCGAGTGGTATAGTGGTCGACAGCTATTCACTGTGTTCGAGGGTGGTGTTGGTTCGAGACCCAGTCCTTGCAACTACTTTTTTTAATTTCTTTTACCAAAATATTCACTGATATGCTTTTTACTCATGTTACACACATTTTTTTGTACCATCGACATAAATGTGTTTTTGAACCAAATTTTATTAGATGTTTTACTAGTACAACAAAAATTACGAATAATTTTACTTTTTTGGAATAATTTCATTTTGATACCGCAATCAGAGCAACTATTGGCGATTGATATTGACGGATAAACTTCACTTCCACTGACAGAATTCTCCACTGCCTCCGGTACTTAGATTGTCTAATAAAATTTGATTCAAAAATATATTTACGTCGATGGTACCAAAAAATGTGCGTAACATGAGTAAAAAGCATTACAATGAATATTTTGGTTAAAAAAAATAGTCGCAACGGCTGGGTCTCGAACCAACACGTCCCTCGAACACAGTCATTCGTTGTCGACCACTATACCACTCGGCCACCCATCTCGCGGAGCGGATCGCCACCACGGAACATATTTGATTAGGATTAGGTACTTTTTTACTGGGATTTGTGATCTAATTTCAACCAGACAAAAATATATTTCTTTGGATCGTAGACTTTGTCTCTAACTGCAAACTTCATTCATCGCCTATGTTGCAACGAATATACACTTGTTACAACAATAGTTTTGTTATAAAACTCATATATGATATGATGAGAAGTGTCATCCAGCTTTGATATTTTGTTTTCAATATTGATAAAATACTATTGGATGATACTTATTAACCAATACCCAATAGAAAGCTTTTGCTAAATAACATCCAATAGAAAAGTTTTGTCAAAGCCTTTGCTAAAATATGCATGTTGATAAAATCGGGCCTAAGCTAACTAGAATCCTAACTATCCCCTACACTGTTTCTGCTGTACATCAACGAGCTGCTGGAAATAACATCCAATCCAATCTACAGCTTCGCAGATGACAGTACATTAGTGTCGTGCATGGAACCAGGCAAGCCACTATCATCCCGAGAGACGGTAGGTCGGCGACAGCAGCATGCCCCACAGATCAACGCTGATATCAAAACAATTGTCGAGTGGGGATTAGCAAATAAAGTACAGTTCAACGTACAAAAAACTCAGGCAACAACACTTACAAAGAAGTCTCGCGATGGCTTACCAACCGTGGAAATGGAGGGTCACCCCATAGTCGAATCACCTTCCGTTAAGCTTTTGGGAATCAACATCAACAATAACATGTCCTGGCACGACGTCAATATTGCTAAAACGGCATCCCAGAAGCTTGGAGTTTTGTTCCGCTGTAGGAAGTTGTATACACCAGAGCAACTGCTGCTGCTCTACAAGGCACAGATCCGACCATCGCTGGAGTATTGCTCCCATGTGTGGGGATGCGCTCCGAAGCACTCTCTAAAGCTTCTGGACACTATCCAGAAAAGAGCGATTAGACTTATCGATACGCTTAACCTCACAAACGACCTTCACAGCCTGGAACATCGGAGGAGGGTGGCTGACCTATCCCTGTTTTACAGATTCTATCACGGAAGATGTTCGACTGAGCTCTCTCAGATAATAACACCACAGGCCGTCCGAACCAGGAAAACTAGAGAAGCTCTGCGAGCTCATCCTTACCAGGTCGAGGTCCTTACTCCCCGAAGTAGTCTCCTCCAGCATTCCTTCTTTTGGAGAACTTCGACGCTGTGGAATCAGCTGCCGGGGAATTTGTTTCCCGACGGCTACAACCTGCAGCGTTTCAAATCTAACGTGAACCGATACTTATCCTCTCGCAGCACTTCTACAGCGCCATAGGCTTTCAGCCTTTGCGGGAGACCGACCATAAAAAAAATAGAAGAGCTTTCCTATGTTCAATCGTTGGCATCATCGTAAAAAGAGTCTTTTGAAAGCAATGGATCTGAAAGAAATGAAATTTGGTAGGATGGCAAACCTAACCCAAGTTTTCCACCACAGGGATGTTGCCGCTGGGGGGTGGGGAGGGGGGTTGAAAACTCTCGACGATTTTTGAAACATAGCGTCGTTTTGGTAAGCGATATCGTAGGTAGCGATGTCGTCCTAAATATCGTAATTATTTTAAGCCCAAATATGTTTTTTAAAAATCACTTTTTGATAGTGTTCTTTCACTTAATACGCGATAAAACTCTGATTTTAGTAACAATCACAAACCACCCCATAACTGTAGGGCACTGTAGAATGGAAACTATTGGTCGCACACGAAAAATGTCAAGACCTAAAATTGTGAAGAATTTTGTTGTTTCCATATATTATTTGAACTTTTTTTTCGATAGCACCCACCACACGGCTCTATTTGTCAAAAAGCGCAACAAAACAGTTTTTACCCCCCTCCCCCCACCCTCGAGCGGCAGCCCCCAGATGCCGCAAATTCAATCTTAATTAAAGAATGCCGGGATAATATCGTTTCCACTGAAAGTAGGCACAAATACGATGTCTTCCGCAAAAGCACATATCGCTAGTAGGTAGGGGTGCGTTCCTAAATGCCGTAATTTTTTTTAAACCAAAGTTTAGGCAGGTGCAGATAATAAAAAAATGAGAAGATATTTTTTAGGGAAACAAAAATGTTACAGGACTATTCGATGAAGTTCTTCGCCTTAATCTACCCTTAAATTCTGATTTTAAATATTGAAAATCATAAACCAACCCTAAATTTGAAGCAGCGTAGGACGGAAACTGTTGGTCGCACAGAAAAAAGTATAAAGACCAGAACAATGCAGAATTTTGTTCTCTTCATAAATCTGTTGAAGCTTTTTCCGATATCACTTACCAAAACGGCGCTATTTTTTGAAAATCGTCGCGAAGGAGAGTTTTCACCCCCCCCCCAATCCGGCCCTTCGAGCAACAACCCCCCGAGGTGGCAAACTTGGGTGGAGAGGAGAGGAACCAATGTCTACCATCCTCCCAAATTTCTTTTCTTTCCGATCTTTTGCTGTCAAAAAACCCCTACCGCCTGAACTAATACGATAACTATGAAAGGCGTCACCCCTTGAGGTGCATTTAGACTATGCAACAAGTTTCATACACTTTTGTTTCAAAACAAGTTTATTGAAACCTATTGTTTTAAAACACGCTGCAAAACATTAAAGCGATAATGATAACACAGTTATAAAATACAGAAAAGGACTATAGAAAACATTTCGAGTTTAAAACAGTTTTGATTAGGATTTACAACTTGTTTCAAAACACGTTGTTTTAGAACTTGTTGCATAGTTTAAACGTGCCTTTGCGACCACACTGTTCTGATGATAATCTATATGCTGCCGATCGTCCATATCGTGGCTGTCGACCGATACATATAAATATAATTAACTGAAAAAGAGGATTATTTTTGATTTAATGGGTATTGCAGCGCTACCAACAACGCATACCTTGCAGTGGCGCAGAAGTACGCGGCAATTAAAAAAATCGCAAATGTATTTTATATAGACATACCATGAGCTCGTTATTTATACCAATAAACTTATATTGCAAGCGTTTTTGTTTGATAATTGTGTAGTTAATAATTCTTCGGGTATATTATAGAGACGCGCAGATTATTAGTCGCGATTTTCAAATCTTATCGCAAACTGAGGTTGAAGTATTTGAGGAAATTATGGATTTCAACATTGCTTAGGATATCCTTTTGAACCATTAATAAATATAAAACATTCAGGGATTCTTATATACAGTGCACTTCTTTAATGGCCCCCCTTTTATTTTTTGAACAGGTCAACTCAAAAAACTGAAACTTGGGATAATGAAAATCATGCATGAATACTATATTTTGGGGTAACATAGACAGATGAAACTTTTAAGATGGCGGCTGGGCGCCATCTGGGAAAAAATTAAATTGAAAGGGAGGTCTTGTGACACATATTTTTAAAGCTCTTGACGAGTACTTCACAACCCTATACGCTGTCGACCATTATGCCACTCGGCCACCCACCATCTTACAGAATGGATTGCCTCAACGGAACATATTTGATTAGGTACTTTATAACTGGGATTTGTGATCTAATTTCAAACATTCAAAAAGATATTTATTTCGATCGTAGACTTTGTCTCGAACTGCAAACTTCATCCATCGCCTATGTTGCAACAAATATACACTTGTTACAGCAATAGTTTTATTATAAAACTTATATACGATATGATGAAAAGTGTCATCCAGCTTTGGCGTTTTGTTTTCAATATTGATAAAATACTATTGGTTGATATTTATTAACCTAGCCCGCAATACCCAATAGAAAGCTTTTGCTAAATAACATCTAATAGAAAAGCTTTGTTAAATTCCTTGTTAAATATGCATGTTGATAAAATCGGCCCGTAGTCCTACAAACTTAAATAAAATATTTTTGACGAATGTTGATTGCCACAATCGGATTATTGCTTGGCCGCCTCTTATCTGGTCTTCATAGCATTGCCACGGCTAAACAATCAGCTGTCTTACTCACTGTCGGTTTCCTTTGTGATGGTATGTTGCAAATATCTGACGTGAATGAGGCCATTTTGGGATAGTTTCATTCAAAATGACAGAGGCGGAGTAGAAAAAAGTGTTATTGGCACAACAGGGCAGAATTAAGAAATATAAGGCCTTTACGGAAACTATGATCGGGTTAACCCGATCACAAGGATCACTGATCCTGACGTTCGGAAAGTGATCTAGGATCAGACAGATATAAGGTGAGTTCACTCTTGTACAGTAAGTAATTGCTATCGGATGATTCAGATCAGTAGCTGTTTTTCTTAACCATCTGTTATTCTTGAACCAACTTTTTCGTTGTTTGATATCCGGTAGATCCATGGAAGCATAAATCCCACTTGACAGCTGTTTTACATATAACTGATCTATTCGGATCCAGATCATTGTTTATAGTGAAATGAAGGAAATCTGATGATAGCCTAGCGTTATAATATCAATTTCTATGGCGAGCAGAACAAATAATACCTACCTGGAGCAATAGTGATACTTTCTGGAACCTTTATCTTTTTCAAACAGACTCGCTTACTGGTTCCAAAAAATGATGTTTATACTCATGAGTTGTACGGAAACCTCTAGAACAACCTTCTAATGACCTGGATAGTGTTGGAATAGCGTTGATTTTCAACCGTTTGGATGAACTGCATGTAAATATTATTGGCTCAAAGTGCATACTGCACAGCCTCTAACGTTGGCACAGTCTCGTATCCAGATCATAGAAATCTTCTCTGTGACTTTCCATGAGCGATGTTCTGTATACTTATCCATACACAAAATACCACGATTAAACAGCAAACAAAACAATGCTAAAAATGACGACAAACTATTCAAAAGTCCGTAGCAAAATGCAAAACATCTCGAATGACACCTCTGTTAGTACGCCTCGTAATACATGAAACCCTGCCGCGCCGCTGCTGTTGAAATCACAACAAATCTAACCCGAAATGGCGATGCGCAAAAGGATCGGCGGCGGCGCAAAGCATCCCCAGACTCTGACAATGACAGCTGATTGTTTGTTCAGGAGTGGCATTGTATTATAGGCAAGTTCCATTTTTCCTCACATGCAATCATGACTTCTGCTGCTGCACACAGAAAAATCTATCGTTTTGTCAAAGACTTACGGCTTGATTCAATGGGACGTTACACTCAGCATTCCTCAAACACATCGATGTTTTATCCAATGGAAAGTGTATAGTTGGTAACGAATTATATCGTATTGTCGATTCAGCTACAAGATGTGATTGGATTCCAATGATTGATTCAATCGCAGCCTGTCGTTGAATCGAATCGGTGTTTTACAGTTGATTCTAAACTACTTTCTTTTCCTTGGACCAACACATTTTATTGCGAGAATATCTAATCATTTCGTTTGGATGTCTAATAATGGTGTGATTTTGTATGAGGTTATAAGGAACATGGTATAAGAATTAGACATAATTAAGCCACCGGTGTTTTACCTGAAATATAACTGTCTGACTAATCTAAATACCTACATTCAAATGTGGGTATTAGCACTTCTAAGCCCCAATTTCTTAGTAGGTACTCCATTTAATATATAACTGGACACATTAATTTAAATTACACAATTGCTGCTGCAGTACGCAAAACCACGAGAGGACACAATACTGCAAACAACGAAACAACCTCGTCCATGTTGGCGCAGGTAACGGATAACACTGAGATAATCTTCCTCTTGTTTCTTTTTACGTTCATTGAATCGGGACATCAGTCTTGCCGAATACTGATTATAGTTCAGCGAACAACAAGGGCGATTGAATTCGATATATGTTGTTGTTGGTACGAATACTACTTACCAGTTTCTCTAACAGCATAGACAGTGTTTTGAAAGCATGGGTTATTGTTCATGTAATAGTTACCCTTTGAAACAAAGTTAATTTTTATCAGATGAATTATCACGACCTGCTGTTGCAGGAATAAAATTTGTACATGGAATAGATTGTATGCTTTGCTTAAATAAAACATAGGGTAAACTTTGAAAACAAAAGGATGCTTTGAGTGCATTAGATATGAATACTAGTACTAGAAGGATTGCAGATATCATTAGAACGAATATAAAACTATTTTGAATTTACTGGCATACCTGTGATTACTTTGAATATAAGGATTAAATTCTTTCAATGACATGGATTTAAAACAACTGTGAATATACTTAAAGCGATGTAAAAACATCCAAATACTAACAATTAATTGAAAACGCAACAGTTTTTTTTCTGTGTGACCACAGAGTATGATGGCCGTATGTAAATACGGTGAAATTCTTGGAAAATACTCGATTTCAAAAATAGATCGTTTTCGACCGAAAAAATCGATTCAGAATGGGCAACTCTATTATTGAGGCCTGGTCCTCAGGGCAGCGCACATGTCCGGTGACATTGTTCGCCACTACCTCCATCACGCATCTTTAGGATCGCTTGCAATTGGCGGAAATAACGATCTTTGAATAGAATTCTTTCCAGCAAAACAAATCCAATGAATTCCCCTGTCATCGTAGCAAATACCCCGTCATTTTCCATCGTGGCAGCGTTAGCGTGCCGTCATCCCCTTGGATTCCTGCTGTTTCCTGAGGCGATAAACTCCACTTTGTATCGATACGGCGTAAATTCTTCAAAGCTAATTATCGAGATATACGTATGCAGCAGCAGCAGGGATACGCGCAGAAAACCAAAAAAGTAAAAGGAGCGAGAATCGCGGTGTTGAGAGCACCGCGCGCGGTTCTTCGCAAACCCATCACTTTTAAATAAACCGTGCATAGAAGCTGCTGTGTTATGAACTATGCCAAAAACAAGGACGTACCGTGCGACTGTCCACTAAGGGGACATATGCAGGTTTTCAAGTATTTTCCACATCAATCACGGCAAAAAATGAAGAGCCCTGGGTCTCTGGCTATGAATATTATCTGAAAATTGACTTATATTTTGTTTCTGCTTCCCACACCGATGGGTAAGGGGAGTATTGTGATCGCGAAAATTTTCGATTATGAGGTAATATGCTTTTTGGGCGTTTTATGATGTCTACCTAAAGAAAATCCACGTCACTCATTTCCGTCGATCTATCTGTCTGTTGGCGTTTTTCTACCCTAGTGATCTGAGTGAGTGCTGCACGGATTGTGATGAAATTTGGGGAGTGATATGCTGGGGGGTCGTAGTAGGTAATGCTCCAATAATTTTGAAAAAAGTAGTAATTAGCAAAAAACAAAAAATTTAAAAAAATCCGTGCAGTACGATTTCGTTTTAGGCATTTCAGAGTTCCTGATCATTTTCTACTTCTACTAAAAATATAAAAACAGTTCAAACTTCGTTTTTAGGCGTTTTAGGGGTTACCAATCATTTTCTACATTTTTTTGGGTGGGGGTGAAATTGGGGAGGTTGTAAAACTGAAAAACTTTTTATATATATTATATATAATAGGCTCTCCATTGACCTGCAAAAGAAGGACCTAGCGGCATAATACACTTTTTTAGGTCTATCGAAACATTGCCTTGCCTATTTACAGAAACCAAAGGCCTTAGAATTCTCTGATGTATACGTACGAGTATTGCTTGATCGTTCTGTATTGTGTAACCTGGAATTAATTTTAATGAAAATTGGACACAGTATTTTTACCGTGGCGAGGATGGAAAGTACGTATCGTTTTTAAAAGTCGTGTCAGTGGCGGAGAAGGAATATTAAAAAAAAACTAAGAATATAGAAATAGCTCAACCTTCGTTTTAGGTGATTTGGAGGTTCCTGATCGTTACTTTACGTCCAGTTGAGGCTTACAGAATAAAAACTATGTCGTCCTAGTTCCTACAGAGATGCAAGAAACTATTTGCGAGAGTTTTTGTGTTGGATGTTTGCGGGCGGGCGACGATTTGGTTGCCAGGGGATCTCAGACTGCTATGGGAAAAAATAAAATGATATCTCCGTTATGTGTGGGAAGTACTGAGTCGATCAACTCGACCAAAAAATTCTTTGATGTGCTTTTTGGACATGTTACATTTTTTCTACGATTGAAGTAAGTATGTTTTTGAATCAAATTTTAAAACAACAAAAATTATTCATTAATAATTTTCGAGGGTTGCTCTATTATATTAATAA